>OY282642.1:107401974-108804474 GCA_958299015.1 Tetanocera ferruginea | reverse complement strand
AAGTTAACAAAAACTGACAATAAAAACTAAAACAACAACAACAACAACGAGAATAATGAACTATTTTAGCACAAGGGACGAATTAACTAAAAGAGCACCAAAAACCTAAGTAAATGTTGGCAACTACGTTGAGGTACAACAACAACAACAACATCAACAACAACAGCAACAGCAACTGCAATTATTTTGATGAAATCGCACCAGACAGCTGCTACATTTAACAACAACAACAACAACAACATAAAAGAACTCTAGCCTCTATAACTCTACTACCAGAACTTTTATCATGCAAGAAGCGCAACAAGAACACACACACGCATACACTGGTGCACATTAACCAATACGTGTACAATAACAGCCAAATTATATATAAAGTAAAGAAAAGGGCCAACATTTAGCCAAGAGTCAAAAGCTGTTCGGTGCTGGTTGGTACATCTGCTGAGCCATTTGTTGAAGATGACAACAGTTTTGATTGTTGCTGTCGTTGTTGTTGTTGTGGTTTCAGCTGCTGATGCACTTACTAAAGAAAACAAAAACGTATGCATTGAATACACCGACAATTAGAGCACAGAAAAAAATCTGATAGTATTGTTGTGAATTATAAGCTGTCATATCGTCGACCCAATTCTAATTTGATGAAAGTAAAAATTATCTGATATTCAGGGAGCGAAGAAACTGTTTATAATTTCTTCAATGTTTTTAATATAATGCATTGTTTCAAACCTTCCAACTCACTTTTTTTCATACAAACATTAAAAACAAACATGGAAATTTATCTTAATCGATAAAAACTATTATTTTGTTAAATTTTGACTTAAGGCTTAAATAAGTTATGCGTAAAGGCTCAACCAAGTTATGCGTAAGCATACAAAAGCTAGAGAGCAAAAGAACGTACTTGCTCAGCAATACATTGCGTCGCCCAAGTTGTGCGTAAGCAATTTTTCGTTCAGTTTCTCAATTTTCGTTTTCTTTTCAAAACTTGAGTGTGAGCGCTCGACACCGTATATTGCTAAGCAGAAAAGGGTTGCAACCTGTTTAATAAATAATTTAAATTTTGATTTTAAGCACTTATGTATCGAAATTTTATTAAAAATCAGTAAAAAAGTATGTTTTAGACAGGATTTATTTATTAAGCGAGGTTTGTATTGAAATTGACCGCTAATTTCGATCATAAAGCATGGATGAATTTACCAACTTAAAAAAAATATTTTTTTATAATTTTAGTTGGCAATCTTTTTCTACAAAAAAAATTATTTTTTATTTAAGTTTATAATTCTTAAAAAACATATTTTTTAAGAATTATATTTTGAGCTTTTAATGCCAAATAATTCTCTGAAACTTTTATATGCTTACGCATAACTTGTTTGAGCCCTTAAGCATACAAAAGTTTCAGAGAGAAGTCAACGAAAAGTATACAAAAGTTCAAAAACACACTTTTCCATACTTAATTAAAAACGAAGTAAGCATGAAAAAAAATTTCAATATAAATCGATTCGAATGAAATGACAAATAAAAAATAATTTGTTTTTGTCATACTAAACTAAACTTATAAAAAAATATTTTTTTAAGTTGGTAAATTCATCCATGCTTTATGATTGAAATTAGCGGTCAATTTCAATACAAACCTCGCTTAATAAATAAAACCTGTCTAAAACATACTTTTTGTACTGATTTTTAATAAAATTTCGATACATTAAAATCAAAATTTAAACTATTTATTAAACAGGTTGCAACCCTTTTCTGCTTAGCACTATACGGTGTCGAGCGCTCTCACTCAAGTTTTGAAAAGTAAACGAAAATTGAGAAACTGAACGAAAAATTGCTTACGCACAACTTGGGCGACGCAATATATTGCTGAGCAAGTACGTTCTTTTGCTCTCTAGCTTTTGTATGCTTACGCATAACTTGGTTGAGCCTTTACTTTTTATTAAGGCTCAAACAAGTTATGCGTAAGCATACAAAAGTTTCAGAGAGAAGTCAACGAAAAGTATACAAAAGTTCAAAAACACACTTTTCCAAAATTAATTAAAAACTAAGTAAGCACGAAAAAAATTTCAATATAAATCGATTCGAATGAAATGACAAATAAAAAATAATTTGTTTTTGTCGAAAAAGATTGCCAACTAAAATTATAAAAAAATATTTTTTTTAAGTTGGTAAATTTATCCATGCTTTATGATTGAAAATAGGGGTCAATTTCAATACAAACCCCGCTTAATAAATAAATCCTGTCTAAAACATACATTTGTTACTGACTTTTAATAAAATTTCGATACATAAGTGTTTAAAATCAAAATTTAAATTATTTTTTAAATAGGTTGCAACCCTTTTCTGCTTAGCAATATACGGTGTCGAGCGCTCACACTCAAGTTTTGAAAAGTAAACGAAAATTGAGAAACTGAACGAAAAATTGCTTACGCACAACTTGGGCGACGCAATATATTGCTGAGCAAGTACGTTCTTTTGCTCTCTAGCTTTTGTATGCTTACGCATAACTTGGTTGGGCCTTTAGAATTAGGCCGACGATAAGTATGTTACAACTTATCAATAGCAACAACTTATAATTAATTGTCAATGTTATGACGAACATATAATGAATTGTTTTCGACTTGGTCAAAGTTACATGCTTCCACAGAATGTAACTATTTTAATTGGATTTAAATATTTTGAATTATATTCGGAGTTATATATAAAAAACAAAAAATAAACAAATTGGCCATTTCAGCCCTTGAAAGGTTCGATCCTTCGAGCTTCTTACCATCGATTATGTTGTGTGTGTTATAAACTGTTTGTACACAATTGACCGGGAGCTGAATCTATAAGTTTTATGCTGACTCCGAATGGCTAAAGTTCATGTTCTCAAGAAGCTTTACATGGCATTATTTACTCTCTGAGGTTTGCCTTTGTCTGCAGAGAGTTGATGATTGATCAGATAATTCTATCTTGAAAAAAATTCTGTTATTCGTATGTTTGTTTTGTGCAGTAGCGCAGCAAGGGGGGGCAGGGGGGGGCGGTCCGCCCCGGTCACACGCTAAAATGGGGTGCAAAATTTGATAAAAGAACTTTTCACCACACAATTTTTGATTTTTTTTAATAATAAGAACACTTTAATGACTGCGGTTTTATGTTTTGAATATAAAGAGGGTGCAAAAGTGAATGCAAATATTTTGTTCTTCGTATTTATTAAAATTTCAACTTAATATTAAATTTGTTTCAGTATAAACAAACGCTCATACTAAAACCTAAGTCAATTCGAAATTTAATTTGTCATTGGTTAGGGGTGCAATTGCCAAACAAATGCAATTCAAATTTTAATGACAGTAAGATAGAGTAGAAAAAGAAAAATGTTATATAATAATGTTACATTCTTTTTATATTCCATAGAATTTTATAAAAAATCGTTTTTTTGCTTCTTATATTCAGGTTAAGAAGTGTTCAAACTTATTCGTATAGTATACATTTCTATTACTTATATTTTTCGCAAATCCGCATGATTTTCAGAGTATGATAAATGGAGGCGTCAGTTATTTTATAAGCAATGCATGTCTCCAGAACTTTTCAGAAAAACGTGCCCATGTCATTAATTTCAAGAATAAAAATATGCTTTATGATTTTGTGATTGCTAAGTTCTGAAATAATACAAACAATAAAACAAACCCTTTTAACAGCTCTTAATCTGCTAGAATATAATTTTTAATAGTAATATGTTTTTGGGTATCCTGTTACATGAAACAATTTAAAAATCAATACTCAAATAATTACATGCTTAAAAAATTTCTAAAAAAATTAAATTGTGATTTAAATGCATTAAATTTTTTATTTATATTAAATAAATGGCGTTTTATAATAGTTTTAAGGCGTTCTGACGTTTTTTTTAATTTTATTTAGAAGATGTCTATTAAAAGCACTAAGATGGTTTTCTGACTCCTTAACTTTACTAAAGTAATCATTATTATGATTAAATCTACCAACAAAAAACTGTAAAAAATACAGTTTTTAACAGAAGATGCACAGATCCTTAAAAATTATTCTAATTATTTAAATTAAATTTTATTCTCGGTCACCGAATGTGAAGCATCGACAGATTTCTTATAATTGTCAGCTTTTTTTTGGCCATTCATGACTCTTGACCTTGTCCAGTCAGGGCTAGTTTGCTTTGGGAATTATGTACATAATGAGTATGAAACAAATTTCTGATATAATTTGGTATCACTGTAATATAGTGGTACTAATAGTCGACGATAGGGCAGTCAAATCTTACAGACCTCAGTTTTGTCTATCAAAGTCGAAGCTGAGATGAATATAGAATAATATAAAGAAGTTGATAAAAGTTAGGAAAAAAGTTTATAAATGAATTGTAATGCTTTATTTTAATTTTCACTTAACTTTTATATAGAAGACATGGATTGATTTAAAAAAAAATATTTAACTTTATAGCTATTCAGGGTTAACGAGGGAAAATTTGCCAACGGTGCCTGGTCCTGTTTTTTCTTCAATTATGCACAATTTTTCGAAAAATTTTAAAAATTTTCTATAAAAAACTAGCTTAAGTTCTTATAACTTCATAAAGTCCAATTATTTAAAACTTCACCCAGTTCTCCAATTATTTAAAACTGATATTGTTTGGTTTACTTATAGTAAATTGTTCTCGCATAACTTATAGGCCCTTATAAGCTTTTTCCAAATCTTTTCTAAAATATGTAATTTTTGTAGAGGTTGAGTCAAAAATATGTACTCGGATTCTTCGACAATTATTGTAAAACAAAGACAAAAATAGTGAAAAATTTTATTCAAAATAGATCTTTGGGGATTTACTCACTGTTGCAAATCAAAATTTTGCGTTAACAAAACATTTGTGATGATTTCCTTGATTGCGGTAAATCCTGCTTTAATAAAATTAATATATACTTCAAATTTGAAATTAAATGAAATTTTTTAAGTTTTGTGTAAGTTACGAAATTACGTATCTTTCAAATGATATCAAATATATTAATATCGATGAGATTATTTTAAAGTTTTGTCTATTGTAACCGAATTGTATAAACTATACAAATAATTAAAATATTTATTAATTTATTTGCACTTTAACAAACGAATGATAACAGTAAGCTATTATTTAAAAAACTTATATTAATTTCGTGGTATTTTTAAAACATTACTCTTTTGAGGTTTACTATAACCTTCTAAGGGGTGCACAATTTAGTTTCCGCCCCAGGTGCCACCAACCCTAGCTACGCCACTGGTTTTGTGTTTTGGTGTTTTATTAGACATCGTTTTTCTGGTTCATCGATTTTTTCCAACATTCCAACAAACAAAACAGCTAAGCTGGCTTGCTGGCTCTGTTACGACATAGACCAGGCTATCCAACAATTTGCATTCGCTTGCTTAAAATCGAACTCCTATTGAATTCGGAGTTATAGAAGTTTTATTATTTTTATGACATCACTTTTTATGGGAGATATGAGTGGCAATTATTAAATTTATCTAAATGTTAAAGTTGCCAAAAACCACACAGCTTAGCCTGATTCGATGCAAATTCCAATTCCTTGGGGGCCTCGGTAGTCGAGTGGTAAGCGTACTTGATTTCCAACCCAGAGGTTCCGGGTTCGAAAACATAACATTCTACACTTGTTTCTCTTGATTTTACGTTTCCTCCTACTTTTCTATCTCTCCCCATTTTCCGAACCAAGCCAGACTTGACTGAATAGGTTTGACACTTGAAACCCTTAATTCAAAGCTAAGCAAAAAATCTTATTTTGTTAAACAAGCAATATTTATATATATATTAGCAATTTCGTACTCGAAAACGGCTCTAAAGCCTGGTTTTCACTATGACAATTTCAATGGCCAGTTGTTGTCCGTCATATGAAAAATGCCAATACGTTGTCTATTTTTTCTGTTTATAGCAAAAATTTCAAAAAAAATCTTATTTATGTGATTTTTTAAATATTTAAATTTCATGTCAAACAAAAACTGACTAAGTGAGAACTAAGCATAACGATTTCGATGAAATTTACAATATAGATAATGGGGGGCTGAGAAATCGTTCCATCTAGGTTTCATTTCTGGAAAAAGTAGTTTTTCCGAGTTTAAGAGAGAAAGAGTTCTTACGCATTTAACAAAAACCTTATCCTTAGTTAATTTTTAAATTTTAATAATGGCATTGATAGCACAATGGATAGAGCTTCGTGCTATCAATATGATGGTACTGAAATGCAGTGTTTTTCTAATACACTCAGGGAAAAAATGCTGTTTTATCAAACAAATCATGGGTTGAAATAACAGATTTCACTGTTAAATACCATCCAACAAATGAAACTTTCAAATCAACAATCGGTTGACTGTTGGTCTATGGAACACGAAACCCGTATAAAAACTTATTTATTGAAATTTGATCACTGGTTTGAAAGTTCATGTATGGCCGAGTGTGCTAACCTGTGCGTCTAGTACTCGAGTGTCCACGGTTCAAATCCGGCAAGGCCAATAAAATTTTTTTTTTTATATAAAATATTTTTTTTTAAATAAAAAATGAAATTTGCATTTTTTTTTTTTTTTTGCAAGATTGTAAGCATTCTATTGTGAATGATTTTTTTGACCAAGCAATTAATGAAACAGAATTATTATTATTTCAATTATTAAATTTAAAGTTTTGATACTTACACAGCTAGGGTTCGAACCCACGTCTCCCGCGTGACAGTCTAGTGCACATCCACTGAGCTACTGGCAACGATAATATAAATATAGCAAAACACATATAAAAACTATTGCTTAGAAAAAATTGACAATTCAATATAAGTACAAAAATATTTCAACAGATGATTTTAACAGCACAAAAATTCTTTGAAACGTTCATTTAACAAAGAAAATTGTTTACTTAAACGCAAATCATTCAATCAAACAGTGTTTTGAAATAACAGTGGCCGACTGTTAAATATAACAGTTGATATTTTTCTGAGTGTAGTGACACGCCTCGTTGTTGAATTACGCTAACTTTATCATAGTGTTTTCAATAATTGTACCCATTCGTACAATGGATTTTATCACCCTTGTGTCAAAATTCTACAATTTTTTTCAAACACTGCCACACCGTTAGTCGAATAACTCCCATTCCTTGGTATAAATTTGTAATAATTGTGCCCACCTCTGTACTAAATACCAGTATTCTAGTGTCAATATTATTCGAGATACAATGTGTTTAAAATACTGCCACACCCCTTTATCAAACAACTCCCACTTTATTGAAATTAATTTTTTATACTTGCGCCTACCTCTGTAGTAAACTTTAGTGCTCTAGTGTTAATATTATTCGAGATACAGAGTTTTTATAATATTGCCACACCTCTTTGTCGACTAACGCCCACTTAATTGACCGTAATTTTTGATAATTGCACCTACCCTTGCATTTTTGCTGTAAATTTCAGTACCCTAGTGTTAATATTTACTGCAACACACTGGTTTTCTTATACTGACACGCCCATTTATCGAATACCGCCCACATTATTGGCAGTAATTTTTTATACTTGTGCCTACTTCTGTACTAAATTTTAGTATTCTAGTGCCAATAGTATTCGAGATACAGTGTTTTTATAAAATTGCCACACCCCTTATGGAATAACACCCATTTTTTTACAAAAATTTGTACATTTTGTGCCTACCGCTGTAATAAATTTCTGTACCCTTGTGTCAATATTATTCGAGATACAGTAATTGTCTTATATTGCCACACCCCTTTGTCGAATAACGCCCACTTTTTTGATAGTCATTTTCAATAATTGTATCTACCTCTGTACTAAATTTCAGTACTCTAGTGTCAATTTTTAACGAGAAACAGAGTTTTTTTAATATTGCCAAACCCTTTTTTTAACAACGCCCACTTAAATGATTGTAGTTTTTATTTTTGTGCCTGCCCTTCTAATTGTACAGTGAATTTTATTTCTCTAGTGGCAATATTTACTGAGATGCAGTGTTTTTCTTATAGCAACACGCCCCTTTGTCGAATACCGCCCACTTTTATAGACAGGCACCTTCGCGTTGATGGTCCCTATATGTTGACCAAAAATTACGGCTATCGGGCAAGTACTTTAGGAGTAAAAAAAAACAGAGAAACCAACCAACTTGAGAACCTCCTCCTTTTTGAAGTCGGTTAAAAAGTAGGTTTAGAGCAACCCGAAGTTGGGCGGGAGAGTTGAGCCAACAACCGTAGAGTTATTGATTGCAACAAATGAACTATCTTATAATTCCGAAAAATTTTCACTCAGATTATTTTTACAGAACATAGTTGTACAGGATGTCTGGGTTTTTATTAGCAGTGAAAGGTTTTATGAGGCTTTCAGGTCATGCTTAACAAGCATAAAAGCTGGAAGAGTTACAAGTTTGATGAGAATATTTCAATAAAATGTTTTGTTGTCTGTCCATGAAATGGAACCTACCTGTTCTGATTTGATTTTTTTTTTCTAAGGTGTTGGGTAATTTTTTAAAAAACAATTATACTAATTTTAATATTGAAATAAATTTTTTTGATGTGAAAGTATATGCTTTTGCCGGGACATCGTGGGTATAATAAAGATTTTAAAATAAAGACTACTGACTATTTAAAGGTTAAAAACAATGAATTTTGCAGCTTGAATGAAATTATTAAACAAAATTCGGTTCAGCTCATCCGGTTTTTAGTTTTTTTCATGAATTCGTAAACTCGTGCTAAACTTTTCATTGTTTCGTCTACTGCATACAAGTACAAATATTGCTTCTGTATGCGTTGCCAGTTTAAACTAACTACGTATTCCAAGAATATTTTTT
The DNA here is from genome assembly GCA_958299015.1 of Tetanocera ferruginea. Lineage (NCBI taxonomy): Eukaryota > Metazoa > Arthropoda > Insecta > Diptera > Sciomyzidae > Tetanocera > Tetanocera ferruginea. Next base: position 108,795,678 of record OY282642.1, on the reverse strand, counting down.
CCTACCAAACATTCAACAATATCACACATAAATTAAATTTGATATTCCTCAAAGCAAGCAAAAAAGGTAATTAAAATGTAGAAACGTTTAAAAGACACAAACAACAAGAACATTAACAAGAAGAAGAAAATCAATTTCCACGGAAATTTATTGTCAACAACATGTAAGGCAGCACTAATTTAATATGATTTACAATTAGTTCACCAACGATTTGGCACGACTTTTTCTATGCGGACATTTGTACAGTTTTTTTCAATTTTTTTTTTTTTTTTTTTTTTTTTTAATCCATGTAAAGGAAGAATAGACAGACTAAAATCGAGAAAGAGAAAAAACAAAAAAAAAAACAACGAAAAATTAAAGCAAGTTAACTAAAAACTGGAAACAGCTAAAAAGCATGTTTGGTGCTAATAATACTTGGCTGTATTAATGTTGTGCACAACAACAACAACAACAACAACAACAACAATAGTGTGCAGAACATGTTACTGCTGTTGCTGCAGCATTTAGAGTGCATAATTGTCATAAATTGTTGTTCGTGATGTTGTTGTTGCTAACGAACCATTAAAAAAATTCGCAAAAGTCTAAACAAACAAACAAATTGAAAATCCATCAAAAAAAAAACAAAAACAAAAGGCAAAACATGCAAAGAAGGGTTAAAAATGCAACACTACTGACACAAACCTAACCTCAAACCTCAATTCAATGCAGTCCACTTCGGGTTAATTATTAATTCATCGCTTCACTTGGACGTTGAACTAAATGCTAGATGTCGCGTTGCTGCAGCGCGTCAAAACTTCCATCTACTACAGTTTAAAAAACTAAAAAGAAAAAAAAAATCTACAAAAAACCGTTTTAATTTTCCACTAAAATGCAAGCAAAAAATAAACTAAAACAACAATAACAACTAAATGCCTAACATAGAAAAGTTCCCTTGAAATTGTCATAAAAATTGTTGAAATGTTTGTATGTGTGTGTGAGTGTGTGAGACACAAATTTGCACATTTGCCGTTTGGTGGAACATTAAAATTCATGGCAAATATTCGTGACTGGCTGCCCCAAACAATAGATAGACAGTTCGTCAGTTTTTCTCTCTTTAGCTCTTTAGTTTGTCTGTCGGTCACACATATCTGCTATTTATGTGCGAGCGATAAAAAAAAATGAGTTGCTTTTGTTTTTGCAGTTGTTGTTGCAAATTAAGTTTATTAATGGATTTTCGTTGTTGAACAAGCTATTAAGTTTGAATAAAAGCCAGAAAGTTTAGGCAAGAATATAAAATATTTAAGCAATTTTCCTATTTTTTCGAAAATTTTAAACCAGAATGAAATTTTATCAAAATCGCCAAGAGTGAATTATAAACTAAGACGCTCAAGAAGCTGCCGATCTCCAAGTGATGGCACCACCACTCTTCAAATGCATGACATTTTTGACGGGTGGTAATCTTAAAATGAACACACCATAAATATCAGATCGATCTGTCAATAAAATAGTGACGTTACAGTGTTCTAAATTAAACAACTTTTTTGTATTGTTGGATCGAGCAAGCGAAGCTCCCATGGAACAAGTTATTTGAAGATGTTTAGAGACAAAAAACTCTCGAATCGATTGACCAATCTTAAAATTTATTTATCTGAACTGTTGTACACTTCCTAACTAAGGTTATATCCCTAAAAAGAATTTTCAAATTTCATTTAGTTCAAAAGTTAATTGAAAATAATATTTTCATGAGTTTTGTTGTTGATCGTAATATAATAACTACAAGGTGTTGACGTTTCTGTTGGAAACGAACATCTGTCAAAAAATAAAACAAAGAAGAGAGCGCCCACAAACCGTCATTGCATACAATTAATTAAAGTAAAGTCAAAACTTGAGGCACATAAATATGAACTTGCGCATTAAAATGCATTTAAACATAGAACATTTTTAATTTGTCGGTAAAATTTCCATTGGTATTTGATACGAAGCTTGACATTTCATTAACTTGACAACTTTTCTGAAACTTCAATACCGATAACAGCCCTCCCCGATGTGTCGCTGTCACAACAGTTGACACAGCTGAATGTGGCCAACGCATATAACAACGAACAGCTGTTTTTGACAAGAGTTCGTTTACTTGAGAGAATCAACACTTGTCAATACTACCTGGTAAAGTTATTTTATCATGGTTGTTGATATTCGCTGAAAGAGTTTTCTTCCAACATGCCTGTGTATGTAACAGTCAATGAAAAAACTGAACGACATGAAACGACATCAAAAATCTTGCGGCGAATGTTTTTCGCTGCGACAGATATTTATCAATAAATAGTAAAAAACCAGATGTCCCAATTTTATTTATGAAGGAAAATAGTTAGAAAAGCACATGTAAATAAATTTTTGTTATGTACTGTCACAATTAAGCAATTATTAAGTAATTAATTAAGTAATTGTCGCATACTATTTTTAAGAAAAAGAGTGTTATTTTATTGTCATCAGCAAGCCATTTAAGCTATATGATAATAAATTTCTTAAATGATTCTTAAGGATATTTAAAAGCAGATTTATTTTGTTTGCAATCGAAAGATAAATGCTTTTTTTTATCACTGAAAATTGGTCTGCTTCGTATTTTCTGCAAAATTTTTAAACTCAACTACAAAAATCTACGAACGTTCGTTTTAATCGTTCATTAAAAATTAATATTTGAAAAGAACGTCCGTCCTGAAAAAAACTTTTCTATGTTGCGCTCGTCTATCAGCATCATCATCGTCAAGTAGTTTTTTTTTTGTTGTGCATGCGTCATCGGTTCGGTTTGCGTTGTTGTTGTTCTACATGTTTTCGTTTTTGCGTTATTATAGAGAAATGAAAACAATAAGAAATAAGAAAGAAAAGTAAGGAAATCAGTATTGAAGAAACATTTAGATAATTAAATGCAGGTCGTGAACAAAGCTCCTGAATTTTTAATTCAAACGCTCATTTTGAATAAGTGATTACAAACGAACGTTCGTTGTTTTTTGTTTTTATTGTGTGAAAAAATCGAAAAAATTCAATTAGATTTTTATTGTCTTTGAGTGGTTTTTAAATAGCATCTTTGAATTTAAGTGTTTACTTAAATAACATATTTCTTAAGCTTTGAGCAGTTCAAAAGTGAAATGAATTAAAGGATTATTTTTTTAAGATTTCGTTAAAAAGTTATAGTAATGTTAGTCTGTCAACTTATGTGAAAACGTGAAATTATGAAATTGTGTTTTTGTTTTAAACTATCATGTTCATTGCAGCAAAAAAATATACGGCCATTCCAAGCCTAATGCAAGTTTTTTTTAAAAAATTTATCACACACTCTTAGATTTACTTGAAATTTTGGCTATAGGTTTCTTTTCTATATATAAGAATGTATTTTTTTTTGTTTTTTAATACCCTTTTTTTTAATTGATAAAAATAACAATCTAAAAAATTAAGTAATTTTAAATAAATCATATCTCCGGCATCTGTTACCCTATATTTGTAAGTGAAGTATCATTAAAAAGCTATTGAACATTTTTGGTCTTTTTATGCTAGAGTTGACACTTATTGAAAAAAACTTTAATTTTCTTATATCTCAAAAATTGAATTTTTGTATTTTTTTCGTTTTTGTGATTTTAAAAACAAAATAAACTTTTCACCAACGAAGAATTACGATGGCTAAATGTCACGTTTTTTCTCAACCTCTTTTTCTAACATTGTGACGTGGTTTTATCTAAGGCTGACGTAAAGCTTAGCCACTCCAGGGTTCCCTGATGCATCCACTCAACCTTCAGCAATCAAGTACACAATTGAATTTGTTTTTTTTTTTCAAATTTGATTGTACCAATATCTTGTTATAATCCTTATGATGAGACATTACAACATAAAGCAGTGCAGCGTACGTAGTAAACAGTCAGTTACGTTCGGGCGTCTCTATTCGATTAGTTTCGGTAATTTTGGTATTTGGTAGAGTTGATATGTACTTATAATATTCGTAAATGACGGTCTTTGAAAAAAAATATCGGTTCGGCGAAGGCAGCTAAAGTGTAGACTCCACTGTAGAACTTTCGTACAGCAAAAGTAAAAAAGAACTATATATCTGTTGTAAGCGTGGCTGAATGGCGTCAGAAAAGCGAGGTTCAGGCAGCGCAGCTAGCAGAACAAGCTAAAAGTTCTCTGAAAAGCTTACAATCTGCGCTTACTTAACCATTTGATATTCAAAACCAGTTGTGAATCACATAATTGAAAGGTCAATCGAAGGTTGGCTACGTGTTCTCATTCCCCTGCAAACATTTTTAATCGTCTGAGAATCTCCAGCGAACCGCTTGGAAGATGAAACGATCGCCGGCGAGCTCTTCTGAGAGTCTTCCGGGAATCGCCCAATGTAAGCAGCTGAGGCCATAAAAGCGATTCGCCGGGAAGATTCGCCGGCGAATCGCCAAGAGGAGTCTTAAGCGATTCGCGTTGAAGATTCGCCAACGAATCGCCGAGAAGAGTCTTAGGCGATTCGCCAGGAAGAGTCGCGAACGATTCGCTGAGAGGAGTCTTAAGCAATTTGCCGGGAAGCTTCGCCAATGAATCGCCGAGAAGAGTCTTAGACGATTCGCCAGGAAGAGTCGCGAATGATTCGCTGAAAGGAGTCTTAAGCGATTCGCCAACGAATGGTTTTTGTTTGTTGCAGAGCATCGTTGTTGAATGTTACAAGTTGTTGCATGTTTGAACTAGCGGGCTCTTCAGACGTTGTTTTATCCCAGTTTCATGAAATTTTTTAAAAGTTTAATTTTTTGATTAATTTAAACGATTTTTCAGAGCCTGCTTCATATAACAATGATAGATTTTGAAAAGCTTTTTAAAAAGCAATCTTCCAACGATCGCCGGAACGAGCGAAGGAAGATTTTAAAATTTTTTTGAATCGCACATTCATACCTTGTGTGATCAAAAAGCGATAAATCTTCAAACGATCGCCGGAATGAGCGAAGGAAGATTTTGAACATTTTTTGTCAATCGCGCATTCATCACTTGGGCGATCGAAAAGCGATCCATCTTCCAACGATCGCCGGAATGAGCGAAGGAAGATTTTTCAATTTTTTGAGAATCGCATATTCATCGCTTCGGCGATCGAAAAGCGATTAATCTTCCAAAGAACCCTTAGGCGAATCGCTAGCGCGTCGCCAAATCTTCTTATCTTCCAATCGTCTTCCAAATGTTTGCAGGGTCAGTTGGCAATAGTTTGTGTGTAGGTGTGCTGTATGTGTATGTATGTTGTTTCATAAGCTAGTTTTACAATAGTTGTTGCTTATGTTTGTTTGGACTAATTATGCCCTGGTTTCAAATCCCACATCGTGCGTTGACAAAAATTTATTATTTTTTTATTATTTTGTTGTTTTTTTTTTAACATTGTTTTCACTTTTCCTTCCTTTTACCCTGCAAACATTTTTAATCGTCTGAGAATCTCCAGCGAATCGCTTGGAAGATGAAACGATCGCCGGCGAGCTCTTCTGAGAGTCTTCCGGGAATCGCCGAATGTAAGCAGCTGAGGCCATAAAAGCGATTCGCCGGGAAGATTCGCCAACGAATCGCCGAGAAGAGTCTTAGGCGATTCGCCAGGAAGAGTCGCGAACGATTCGCTGAAAGGAGTCTTAAACGATTCGCCAACGAATGGCAGAAGGGGTTTTTGTTTGTTGCAGAGCATCGTTGTTGAATGTTACAAGTTGTTGCATGTTTGAACTAGCGGGCTCTTCAGACGTTGTTTTATCCCAGTTTCATGAAATTTTTTAAAAGTTAAATTTTTTGATTAATTTAAACGATTTTTCAGAGCCTGCTTCATATAACAATGATAGATTTTGAAAAGCTTTTTAAAAAGCAATCTTCCAACGATCGCCGGAATGAGCGAAGGAAGATTTTGAAATTTTTTTGAATCGCGCATTCATCCCTTGGGCGATCAAAAAGCGATCAATCTTCCAACGATCGCCGGAATGAGCGAAGGAAGATTTTGAACATTTTTTGTCAATCGCGCATTCATCGCTTGGGCGATCGAAAAGCGATCCATCTTCCAACAATCGCCGGAATGAGCGAAGGAAGATTTTTAAATTTTTTGAGAATCGCGTATTCATCGCTTCGGCGATCGAAAAGCGATCAATCTTCCAAAGAACCCTTAGGCGAATCGCTAGCGCGTCGCCAAATCTTCTAATCTTCCAATCGTCTTCCAAATGTTTGCAGGGTAATAATTATAATTCATAAATAATAAAAATATAATAATAATAATATATAATAGGTACAACTTACTCATGTAATGCACTCGGCCTGGGTTCGATACTTACGGCAGGCTAAGAATTATTATTTTTTTTTTGTTTTTTTTGTTATGTAGGTACAGTCAAACCTGTTTTTGTGCGGTCCTTTTTTGTGCGATTTTATTTTTGTGCGATCTGTTTTATGCGAGTTTTATTTTTATGCGACCTTTTTGTGTGCGATATTTTTTTATGCGATTTCAGTTCTGCTTGCATGCGATATTTTTTATGAAATTTTTTTCAAGCGACTTATAAATGTCGTGAAAATATACGCCTTAGAAAGGTCGCGGCGAAATTAGATCAATTGCATATTGCGCCATATTCTTAACCTGGAGAAGGATTTGATATTTTCGACGAAAATGATCTTATCGAAATTATTGAGGATGATAATGATAAAAACGTTATCGATATCTTAACTGATCATGAAGATGAACAAGGTGAATCGACTTGACAGCAGACAACATTTATGTAGGAATCCAACTAAGCATCAAATTAGAAATACTTTTTCTTAGAATTGATAGCAACTCCAAAAGAAGTTTAAAATTTCAAAAAGAGCTTCGGTCATGTTTATCTGGCTATCGCGATATTTATAATAAGCTAACCAAACGACCGTCGTCACAAAGACTTATTACCGATTATATGGTAGCAGATTAAAATTCCACAACAATGGCGGTAACAGATAATAATTCCCTCTCAATATCTTCAAGTGATGAAAACGATTACGAACCAGATCAAAATAAGAAAATGTACGTAAGAAAATGTAAAAATTTATTTTTGTATATAAATTTTGTGAATATTTCTTTACTTTGAATACAGGTATACAATTTTTGAAACGTTTCCATGTGTTATTTATTTATTTATTTTGATTGGAGATTTTTCACTTTTTCATAGAACTTAGACATATTTCCTAGGGTGAACTTTTTTCATGCGGTCCCTATCTGCCGCATAAAAAAATTTTTTTCGTAATGGATTGCTCAAAGTTCAATATTATTGCTATTTGTTAAGTTTCAGAAAATTTTTTTTTTGTGCGTTTTCTTTTCTGCGGTCCCTATCTACCGCACAAAAACAGGTTTGACTGTATATATTTTTTTTTGGCCGAATGAATCGAATAAAACGGTGAATTTAGGTGAATTTAGGTCAATTTAAGTGAATTTAGGTGAAATTAGATGTAAGAAACAAATTATCAAAAAATGGTTTGAGTCCGAACTAACAAACGAATTAATCAACAAAGTTTTAGACTGTACTTTTTGAAGGTGGAATTTTCAAGTAGATACGTTATGCTTTAATTTCCAACAGTGACACGTTACGCTGGAATTTTCAACCAGTATGATTCAATGGCCAATCGGATGCAATAAGATTATCTGATATTATCTTCCATGAATTATTTAAACGAATAAAGATGAAACTATGGTCAATCGGATGCAATGGGATTATCTGAGGTCACAGGCGGGGCGTCATTCTAAGTACATTTTCTTACAAGACGCACTCAATTTATATTGATGATGATGATAAATGGGTTCATTACGATAACTCTTAGAGCTAAAAACCATACGGGCTGGGCCGCCCGTTCATACGCAAAAATCAACGCTAAATCCAAATCACAGTGACAAGATCCTTCTCTGTGTTTGGTCTCTGTATTTTTTGTAGCCGTGGTGTACTACAGACTGCTAAATTTAGGTGAAACTATCACAGGGTAACTCTACCGAATTCAATTGATGCGTTTGAACCGAGCATTGAAGCAAAAACGTCCAAAGTGCGATCAAAGACACAACAAGGTAACTTTTCAAAATGAGAACGCTCGGCCACATTTTTACGCAGCCGGTCAAAACATACCCTGAAACGGTGAAGTCTAATCTTCTAATGGTTTTATATGAAATGAGACCTTTTAAGTAAGACTAAAAAATTTCTACTTTTTTGGGTTAAAGTTTCATTTATGCCGTAAAAATTTCTGATCGACCATCCCACCACCTCTCTGCAGAAAATGGCAAGCCTGAGAGAGTAAATAATGCCATGTAAAACTTTTTGAGAACATGAACTTTAGTCGTTTGGAGTGGGCATAAAACATGTAGGTCCAGTTCTCGATTAATTGTATACAAACATTTAAACACAAATGATCATAAGAACGCAGCAAAAATTTTGATACAAACTTGGCATGCATTCTTAGATACACTGCTTCTAGCTGACATTCCAAAGCCGATTGTGCTTCTCCTCAACCTTATCGAAAAGTGCTTTCAGGAGACATTCTCATAAACTTCTTAAAGGCTCCATTTAAATAGCTTCCAAGAATGCTTCCATGGCATGGCTTAAGCAAGGCAATGTTTACATATTTTCTAAGAACCATTTTGTCTTAAGTCTTCTGAATTAAGGAATGACTTCTTATAGTTTTCCTGGAAAATATCTACTAGAATACTTTCATTGAAGACTTCAAAGAAATCTTTCATTAAAAAAAATCTAGAATAACTTCTAGAGAAGACTGAGGAAATCATTCCTCCCAATGACATACATATGTAAAAAGAATGCCTTCTGGGTAGGAAAGTAAATAGAAGGGATGGAACTCACGACACTCCCTTCCACATAAACTTCTTTTGGAAGCACTTTTTTTTGTTGGGAAGCTCGATCAGAGTACTTTCAAGCGCTGAAATGGCCAATTTTTGGTTTTTGTTGTCGTTGTTATTTTTATTGTAAAAAATGATTTAATGAAATTTGACAAAAAAAAAAAAAGAAAACTCAAATATCACCTGCTCATCCTGATAAATAATATTGATACATTTTCAAGCACCATTATGTTTATTAGTATTTGTGTCCTCAAATGTGTTAAAACAAACTGTGTTCTCCGAAATTCCGAATTCAAATCGTAAGTTGTGACAGTCTACATCGCTCATTTAGATGATATGATGAATGAGCAGTTATTCTGTTGTTTTCATCCATATTGATATAGCTTGTCTGAAATCTTAGTGCATTGAACTCGATAATTCCTTGAATTACATATCAGCTTAAAATAAAACAGTTACAGCGTCAATTCAAAAATACAACAGCGGGGCGTATGAGCAACATTAGCTCAAATGCCTCAAATGTCAAACGAATTTTTGAAAACATGGTGATTTAAACGCATGGCCTAACAGCGGTGACGCATTCTAAGTGCGTTGCAAGTATTCGCATTGCTGCAAAAGTCATCAACAACAACAACAACAACAAAAACAACAAAAACAGCATAAATACGAGAAAAATAAATATAATTCGTTGAAATATAAATGAAAAATAAAATTGTTGAAAATTAAGTGCAATTTGTTGTTATTGCTGTTGTTGTTGTTGTTGTTGCTGGTGTTTCAACAGCCAACAATTGTATTCAGGAGTTGCCCTCCAGCTGCGTGTGTGCGTGCGTGCAACGACTGGGTTTTATAGGTGGTTGACTAGGTAAGAGTTGGTAGTTTGGTTGTCTGCTTATGCTTGGCAGTTGGTTATGGCAAAAAAAAAAAAAAAATAAACAAAAATCAACAAACTTCTAGTAAGCCAACTTCGAGTGCACTTTGGGCCAATTTGATGGCTTATTTAAAAAAAATTTTTTTTTTTGTTTTTTTGTTTTTACAACAACTGAGCTCGCAGAATTGTGCGCTTGCCTGCGTTTTTATTTGCTAAAGTTTCAAACATTTATTTTTTAACTCAGTTTTTTTTCGTATCTGAATTTGTTGTTAAATCCAGAAATTCAATTGTTGACGCTGAAGTACAATTAAAAATGTAAACAAATTTTTAATTGTATTAGTAACGCTTCAATAGGTGGTCGAGTAAAGTGCGTGCCTATGTATGTGTGCTGTGGTTTGTGGTTGAGTGTTCGAGTGTGTTTTGAGAGTAAGTATAGCAGTTTTTATTTTGCTATTCAACTCTGCACGAAATTATTAACAAAAGTTGTTAGTATTCAAGTAGAGTTGGCTATTTTAAGCTTGATTTGATAGCTAACCATTGAAAGTACTTTTAACGCTCCACCCTGACGCTTGAATAGATCGTATAACATATAAGAAATTATAATAAAAACGTAACTAATTTTCAATCGCCCAATGAAATTGAAAAATCAATCAATCGACCAATTACAAAATTTCACCATGACCAATCGATGGAATATCTATATAATTAATATGCTAAGGTTTTTTTTGTGACTTCAACTCCTCCCAGACCAATGAACCGATTTTATGTGCTGTATATGTGCAAACCACTTTTAAAAATTGTGATTTCACGTCAGGGGGTTCCCAAACTTTTAAAACTTTTTAAAACAAAAATTCGTTTTTTAATCGATTTCAAATTTAATTTGAGAAAAGCTTACAAATTGATAGAATTTTAATATTTTTCAAAACTAAAAATTTTTAATCAAAACTACCTTTTATGCATTCCTCAAATGTCAATTGTCCGAAAAATGTAGATTCAAAATTAAAAACTCCACTTTCCGAGCAAATAACTCAGTCAAATTTTAACGGTTTTAAAAAAAAAATTTTTTTTGGGTTTTTTGGTGTTTTTTCATTGAAATGTAGTATAATTCAATGTTGTAGGTGCTCTGTAAGTATTTTTTATTAATTTGATCGTTGTCCAAATCCTTGTCCTCATATTTGTTCAAAACCTTGTCATTATCCTCATCTAAATCATATGCTTTTGAAAATCATTGAATAATCTTTACTTAAGTACTTTTTCTAATCCTTTTCCTAATCTTTGGTATGAGATTTTAAGCGCAGATATAGTATAATATTTTTATGATAAAAATAAAACAAATTAAGAGTAATTAATTTCATAAGATTTAAAATAAAATAATGTTTATAAATAAATTATCAAATTTGACCAAGAAATTAATAAGAAAAGTAATTTAAAATTATTTTATACTTTTGTAGTGATTTTGAAAAGAGATTTTAGAAGTGAAACTTCTTTGGCGGTGAGTGAAATTTCAATGTCTCTTATTCGTGACGCTAGGCTAACGTTTTCAATTCATATGAAAATTTAAAAAAATTATTGTCGCTGCCGAGAATTGAACCTCGAACATCGTTGCTTATGAGTCGAAATCTATACCATTACGCAATGTAGGCACATGAATATGATCAAACAAAATGTAATTAAAACTGAACGCGTAACATACTGAAAATAACATAATTAACATAAACATTGCATTAACATTAACATTACATTATTAACATAACCGTAACATTAATTTTCATCCAACAAGTATGCTCGGAAAAAAATAGAAAAATAGCTAAAACAGGAGCAGAACGCGTTCGTGAATATAGAGAGCGAATTAGAGCTCTTAAGAATGCAGCCGCAGCTGGGTCTGCAACTAATGATGAAGGTAAGGTGATTGCAACATCGGCTGAGTTCCAAAATGCATTTTTACGAAACATCAGTGTATTTTGGTGAATCTACAAAGAACCAATCCCCAAAAAACACACTAGGGGTATTCACACTGACTTGGGTAGTTGGGTACGGATAGATTGAGTACTTTTGATTACTGCGAGCATCCTTAACTGCAATTGAGTACTTTGTAGAAACAGCTGATGAGGGATGAATGACAGCTAGAAAAGAGTTGCCGCCATATTATTCATGTCATTTTATGAAAGCAAAATTTAGGCCATTGTACGGGCGTAAAAAAGTTCTTTTATATAGGAGTAATTTTTAACGTGAACTTTGCGGCATTTAATAATTTTTATCTGAAAAATTTTAAAATAACTTATTTTAACACATTTGTCTATTTTATTCACTTATAATTTGTTTACTTTGTTTTAGTTTTTTGTCAATTCAATTATTGCCTACTTTTGGAAAAGGTGGTAACCCATGAAAAAAGTACTCAATCAATCTACCCAAACAAGTCAGGGGGTCAGCTAGTCTAGATTGGTAGATGGGTACTTGGGTAGAATGGCACTTTTACAAAAACAAAATGTATGACATTTTCCAATCTACCCAACTACCCAAGGCAGTGTGAATACCCCTACTGATGCTTTGTTAAAATGTACTTTGGAACTCAGCCATCATCTCAACAAAATTTTATAGCCAACCAAGTTGATACACTCAACAATCAACGTTCGCTGCTTTACGAGGCCCTCAATCAACATAGCAATTATTATGATCAGGAAGCAAAACACAATAATCAACAAGATTTGTCTCTGCTTTCGGAGGCTCCTTCAACGAGTACTATGCAAATGCAATCTAACATTCAAAAAGTAACAATGTTGAGAAGACATTCGAAAGCAACTAAAACACCAACTGAACTAAAACAAGGAACGAAAATAACTGTTATTTTACAATTTTCAAATGAAAAAAATTGTTGAAAGACTTTTTCAAATATACCATTATGTTAAAAATGTCCTCAACCTCATGAATATGAAGTTCCTTTTAAATTTAAGACTGATTCTTTAAAAGTTAAAACTTAAGTGTTATTTTTTGCCTAATGTAAAATGTCTCACCGATGAGATGAAAATAATGGTATCAACATTTTTTTAGTCTGTAAAATGACTTGAACAAATATAAATTACCTGATATTTTTGACCGAAAAAATAAACAGCAGAAAATAACTGTTATTTTCGACCGATAAAATAAAAGTCAAAAGTAACTGTTATTTTTGCCCAAAAAACTATAAGGCTCAAAATAACTTTTATTTTTGTCGGAAAAAAAAAACAAAGAGATAAAAGTTAATATGTGACACTTTCTATAAAAACCATAGCCGATACGGCCCCTGGATGCAAATATTGAATCAACAATTTATTATTCCATACTTTCTCTCTCTATATCACACTAAAATCTCTCTTATTCCTTACTGTTAAAGAAGTTTCACTTTTGCCACGTGTACGTTGCTACACGCGAGTTTTTTTTTTAAATAGAATTACGTCTCACAGCGTGATTTGTATGGGGTCGTTTTAGCAAATTTTTTCAAGGCCATGAAACTTTTTTAACGAATACTTTAGGGTATTCCTACAGCCTTAAATGCTCATCGGTCGAAGATAAAACATATGCCAAAATATCAGATATATAGTGCGCTAAATGAATATCTAATTTTGGACTTTGTCACTTTTATATTAAAGTCATAAAATAGTAAGATATAAGAAGAAAAATGCATGCATTTATATAAGAAAATCAACCATCAGCTGCTTATGCTGTGCCTGCTGCTTTCTTTGTTTTTGTTTCCTTGTTGTTGCTTGTATTATTTTTGTTTTATACGAACTGGTTCGCAGGCTTCTTTATTGGGTTCTAGTATGTACTACATTCACAACCTCTTTTCAACTCAGTCAATGAACTCATACTGTCAAATTTAACGAAATGGGTCTGTGATCCGGTTTGATTTAACTGTTATGAAAAAAACGAGTTGGATTATATTTCGTTTTATGCTTTTACCCAATAGATGGTGTAAAATTTCAATTTTTGTTTTCAATGCAAATTAATTTGTATCCCATATCCCACTAGCACTAGCGAGTGTTAAACTAACTGTAGCTCACAAACTATATTTCGGGCAGAGACGAAAGTGGCACCAATGGAAAGTGCATTTGCTTCGCCTTCTTTCAACTAACAATGAAAGGTCCCCAGGTGACAGTCACCGATTTGAATGATTTTCGGATATATGATAGAAGACAAAAATCTAAGGTCGACGTAGTTTTTTATGAGTGCTCAATCGATGGTTTAAGGTTTCAAACTCGCTTTCAAAAATCAGTGAAAATTTCGTTTTTTTTGCTATAATTTCGCTATTTTCTATGGAAACATTTACAAATTTGGTATCAAACGAAAGCTCTTACAAAACCACATACGATGGCATCAATTTTTCATAAATACATTTTTTTGTTATTTTGTTGTTGTAATTTTTAGCAATGTGTAGTCGATATCAAAGAAGTATGTTGACACAATTATTTCATATTAATTTATATTGGATTTAAGGCAATTTGTAAACTTACCTTTTTTCTATTTTTTTTTTTTAAATTTGTTACTGTTTACAATAAAATATTTGTTTTATTGAAATGCATTTATTTTCCTTAAAGAAAAAAATTTCATTACATTAAAAGTACCCAATATGGGTATATCATGTTTAAATATTTTATCGGAAAAGTTTACATTTCATGGGGCTCCCATACAAAATGAGTGCTTGTTTCATGTGAGTCTCATCGCACCAGTAAACAATAGTTTATTCATCCAAAGTACCAAATATGGACATTTTAAGAAATGCAAGAGAAATGGAATGCATTTTCTCATATATCTTTAAAAAAATTTTTTTTTGATTTTTAGCAGGAAAAATCATAAAAATCTTCTTCTAATTTCAAAACCTTAACTTTGTGAATGAATAATTCATCAGATATGAAAATAATTTTTTTTTATTTCAATTTTATAATAAGAAACATTCATTTTAAAATAAGTCCACGTCCTTGAAAGTGCATTTTGGCTTAAATTCGTTTTGATATGGTTTTTTTAAAAAACCATTATTATATTTTTGATGGATCTTTAAAAAAGTAGCATTCCCTGTAATTTTTATTAATTAAAAATGGACAAAACAATCAAACCAAAGAGACAAAGTAGAAGAATTTATAGCCTAAACAAAATTCTGCGTCTAAACTTACGATACTATCGAAAGATTTTCGTTATGTTTTTTTTTTTGTTAACAAGTTTTTATTACACTGACAAAAAAACATGCTTTAAAATTAAACAAAAAATTTTAAAATAGAAATTTAACGCATTTGCGTTTCTACAAAACAAAATTTAAAACAAAAGTGTTTAAATTTCAACTATACACTCCTTTTCTTTTGTTTTTCTCTCATTATTTCTTTGCAAATTTCTTTTGCACTTTTTGAGTATTTGGAATTGGTTTGAAAAATATCGAACATAAAATAAAATAAAAAATAACTAATTTTTTTCAATATTGAAAATATATTAAATGCAAACTTCATCGAATGAAGTTAAGATTTGGTATTCGGAGGGTCCCAAGGGTAGCTGACTACAAATCTCAATGAAAAACTCGGAAAATCTTAAAAAGTGGCAGCGAAAAAATTATGCATTCAAATATTTGTTTTAAATATTAAAATTTTTGTTTTATTTTTTTTTTTTAATTTAAAAACATTAAACCAAAAATTTTGTTTTTTAATTTAACTTTAAAAACATTTGTGTTTAAATGAAATTATTTTAAGCTATATTTAAAAAACAAATAAGTTTGATTATAACACAATTTCATTTAATTTTAACACACATTTCTCTCAGTATATAAATATTATCGATAAAATTTCAATTCAAAAATATGTACTTTAGCTTACATAAAAATCAGTTTGTAATTTCGTAAATTCGGTACTAGTTTTTAAAAAAAATTCTCAGCATGTCTTAGTAATATAATAAATGATATTACCGCGATTAGTTTTCAATTTAACCAATTGGTCGTTAAATTGCGTTGATGGCAAAATTACGCACTTATATAACGTGTGCAAAAATACCAAGCAATAGAGGAGTGCATGTCACAAAAAACTTTCCCGCACATCAGCCTTCTAGTAAGTCGTATCTGCTAAAAAACTGTTTAAATAAAACCTAAAACAAAAGAAAAAACAAAACACATACTTTCTTCCCAAAGCCACTTATAAATCAAATCTTAAATTACAGCACTAGCATCAACAATAAAAACAACAAATATTTTCTCATGTTTTCAAATAAAAATCTTAAAACATTCTTAAAACAAAACGAAGAACAAAAAGAGTTTCCATGAATTACAGCTCAACAAAAAACTCACAAAAATTCTCCAGCCAAATGCACAACCAACAAAGTTGGCCTAGGTCGGAACTTTAGAGGTTCGAGAGGCAGACTGAATGAAGCGGCCTTAATGCCAAGTTCACATCGGATCGGATCACATCACATCACGTCGCATTGCATTGGAGTTCGAAACCATCAGAACGCATCGTTGTCGCCAGCAACGCGGTAGTTGCCTCAGTTGTTGTCATTGTTGTTGTTGTAGTTGTTTTTGTTGTCATCGTCATCGATGCAATAGACCTCAACACTACGCACAATGAAGCCAACTTAAGACGACCGACGAAAAAAAAGGTACCACGATGCAACCGAAACTGCGCATTGCAGTAAGAGGGTAAGGGGGGAGAAGAAAGTTGGGCCCCGTTGATGGGTACAAAAAAGAGCAGAATTCATAAGTAAATAGTTTCCAAAGACAAGAAATAGTTTACGACCAAGTTGCGAAGAATAATGACTGGTTTTTAAGAAACATAATCGGTCACTGACTTGCCTCCGCTTGCCTTTCCACAATGCGAAACGATGCGATGCGATGCGATGCTCTGCGTTATGCTGCGGCCGCTACGACTGAGCGAATGAGTGACTTAGTGCAATTTGAGAACCCCGAACAGAGAATCCCAAACCAAAGTCAAACCAAACCAAACCAAACCGAACCGAACCGAACCGTACACAACGGAAAGGTACGAAAAATAATAATGGCATGGTTAACAAAAAACAATAACAACAACAACAACAACAACAACAACAACAACAATAACAACAACAACAACAACAACAACAACAACAACAACAACAACAACAACAACAACAACAACAACAACAACAACAACAACAACAACAACAACAACAACAACAACAACAGCAAAAAAGTAAGCAAAATACCTAAAAAAAAACAAACAGAATCAGTTGATGAAGATCATAATGATGATGTTGATGATGATGAAGGTACTATAAGACGCATGGCTGGAAGAATAGGCAGACGACAAAAGTCTGAATGACGTTGTGATGCGTTGCGATTCGATAACAACTCGAACTGTCGGCTCAGTTGATGTTGACGAAGATGCTGATCGTTGTAAAGATGAACTAAAAACAAAAAAAATGAATACATAAAATAAAGCATTCCCGATTCCGCCTTTGACCAGGAGGATATTTTAGGACTAAAAATGCAGGATTTAATTTAGCCCTTTAAAGGATTTTAATGTGAACTTTAATGTATATGTATGAGGAATTTTAATGTATCAAACTTGTAAAAAACTTAATGCAAAACTTTATGTAAAAATTTAAAACCTGTATTTATTTAAAACTCTATTAATAAAACTAAGTTTAAGTCCCGCGTGGGCTTAACATTTAAACCACGTCAAATGCTTATTTAAGGTTTAGTCCCGTTTAAACTTGAAACTACTATCGGTTTTTAAATTTCGTAAACATTAAAGTTCACAATTAGCACGAGTTTTGAACCTTTTTTTCTGACAGTAAGAGTGCCGCAGGGCAGTATTCTTGGAACGTTGCTGTTCATTTTGTGTATAAATAGTATCTCGAAATAATTTCCTTCCGTGAACTATCTATTATACGCTGATGAGCTAAAAATTAATTATAAAGTTAAGCAACATTCGGATTGTATTATTCTTCAAAATGAATTAAATAATTGTCTTTCTTGGTTCGAAACCAATAACTTAACATTGAATCGAAAAAAATGCTGTTGTATGGTTATTTCGAAGAGTAATACACCTTTTATGTTCTCTTACCACATTGATGGTGTGCTTATATAGTTTACTGTAGTCATTAAAATCTGTGATCTGGTGGTTTTCTTTGATTCTGCATTTAATTTTGTTGGCCATACAAATAAACGATTTTCCTTTGATGGCTTTTATTAAACGCAATAGTCTGCTTTCCTTGACACTAACATAATAATAATATACTAGTAAGTAAAATAATATACTAGTAAGATTATTAAGAACCTTCGATTTTCCAGCTATCGCACGAGCTCCAAAGTATCGTAAAATTCTTAATACTTAAAACTTACGAAAATTACATAATTTTGGCAAGTACGTATGCATAAAAAATGTGTTTTGTTATGTATGTATGTTTTACGAAGATCGTAATTTCGTTTGAATTTTACAGAAAATTTGCAACCATTCTTATTGAATGTTTTTGAAAAGTCAAAAATTGGGGTAAAAAACTAAAGTTTGATTTCAGTTTGTTCACAAAATATTTAATATTTCATTAAAATACAAGCTGACAATACCCGACTCAGGTCGAGTCAGGTGCTTTTTTGTGTTGGTTATGAAACATGATACGGTTAAACGCCCAACTCTAGCCATATTTTTCTTAAAATGTTTCTGGTTAAGTTTCCTTTTTTGGTTAATAATTTGAAAATTTTGAATTTTTATTAATCTTTACTCACAAGGAAAGGTCCCCAGGTGACAGTCTCCGATTTGAATGATTTTCGGATATGTGATAGAAGACAAAAATCTAAGGTCGACGTATTTTTTTATATGTGCTCAATCGATGGTTTAGGGTGTCAAACTCGCGTTCCAAAATCAGCGAAAATTTCGTTTTTTTGCTTTAATTTCGCTTTCTTCCATGGAAACATTTACAAATTTGGTACCAAACGAAAGCTCTTACAAAACCACACACGATGGCATCAATTTTACATAAGAAAATTTTGTTGTAATTTTGTTGTTGTAATTTTTAGTAATGTTTAGTCGATATCATAGAAGTGTGTTGGCACAATTATTTCATATTAATTTATGTTGGATTTAAGGCAATTTTTAAACTTACCTTTTTTTTGTTTTTTAAATTTTTTTATTGTGTATATTAAAATTTTTGTTTTATTGAAATGCATTTATTTACTTTAGAGAAAAAAATTTTATTACACTAAAAGTACGATTTTATTTTCTTATGGCCTATTCTTATGTTTAAATATTTTATCAAAAAAGTTTACATTTCATACATTTACATTTCATTTTCAATTAAAAAATATTTACTAAAAAATTGCAGTGAGTGGTACTTTTTTAAAGATCTATCAAAAATATAATGTTATTTTAAAAAAACCATATCAAATCGAATTTAAGCCGAAATGCACTTTGAAGGACGTGAACTTATTTTAAAATTAATGTTTTTTATTATAAAATTTAAATAAAAAAAATTATTTTCATATCTGATGGGTTATTCATTCACAAAGTTGATGTTTTGAAATTAGAAGAAGATTTTTTATGATTTTTACTGTTAAAAATCAAAAAATTTTTTTAAAGAAATATGAAAAAATGCATTCCATTTCTTTTGCATATCGTAAAAATGTCCATATTTGGTACTTTGGATGATTAAAACTATTGTTTACTGGTGCGATGAGACTTACAAGAAAAAACACAGTTTTTGTATGGAAGCCCTATGAAATGTAAACGTTTCCGATAAAATATTTAAACATGAGAATAGACCATAAAAAAATAAAATGTTTGATACCCATATTGGGTACTTTTAATGTAATGAAATTTTTTTCTTTAAGGAAAATAAATGCATTTCAATAAAACAAATATTTTATTGTAAACAGTAACAAATTTAAAAAAAAAAACAGAAAAAAGGTAAGTTTACAAATTGCCTTAAATCCAATATAAATTAATATGAAATAATTGTGTCAACATACTTCTTTGATATCGACTACACATTGCTAAAAATTACAACAACAAAATAACAAAAAAATGTATTTATGAAAAATTGATGCCATCGTATGTGGTTTTGTAAGAGCTTTCGTTTGATACCAAATTTGTAAATGTTTCCATAGAAAATAGCGAAATTATAGCAAAAAAACGAAATTTTCACTGATTTTTGAAAGCGAGTTTGAAACGTTAAACCATCGATTGAGCACTCATAAAAAACTACGTCGACCTTAGATTTTTGTCTTCTATCATATATCCAAAAATCATTCAAATCGGTGACTGTCACCCTGGGGACCTTTCCTTGTCAGTTTAAATATTAACTTCGACCCTATTTTCCGATACAAATACTTGAAATCGCATTCAAAAACATTGAAGCGTTAGATGAAAAGTCATATTTGTGGTGAAGTCTGATTAAAATTAAAAAAAAACATTCGTTGACAAAATTAAAACTTTTTGCAAAAATCGACAACTGCGGTTCGAAAACTATCGTTCAAGCTCAAACCACCCTCATACATTTGGATATTAGCGAAAACCAACATAGTGACATGTGATTTTTATATATAATCATAAAATATGCAAAGAAAGTCTGAAGTTGGTCTAGCCCGACTATGAAATACCCTAAGAAATATGAACTATGAAATACATTTAAATATATATTAAAATACTAAAACAAATAGACGTAACTTCCTTTAAAAATCCGTGCATTATTTATACCTATAGAAAGAAGTAATACAGGTTTAACTAATGTGGTTTGTGTGGTAGGTGGGCGTGTTGGTGGGCAGATTACGTGCATTTTTGATATTAAATGTTTACACGCGAAGTTTCATCTTCAAATATGAACATTTTATAGTGTTTTTAATATTGTGGATTGTATTGGATGTGGGCATGTTCATGGGCGGATCACGCCCATTTTATAATTTTTGTAACCAACGTTTGTACAAAGATAATATACCCTTGACCTTACAGGTTTAGTGTATAAAAAACCCTCTGAATCATAACAAAATGCTCCCAATTTTTCACGCAATTATTCTAAAATTTTGTGCTTTTCTATGTTCAAAAATTCAAAACAATTTGGCCATATCAGCCCTTGAAAAGACATTATTATAGCTTCTTATGAGCTATTCTGCTGTGAGTTTTATTAAATGTTGTACACAATGGATCAACAACTGGATCTACTTGTTTTATACCGACTGCGAACGGCTAAACAGCATGATTTCAAGAAGCTTTTCATGGAATTTATAATTCTCTGGGGTATGGCATTATCTGTAGAGGGGGAATCGAGGCACTTCGACGCCAAAGTCACACACAGTTTGTGCCTCAACAGCCACGTTTTTATATTTAACCATTTATACCCATATTTTTGACATTTTTTGGCATCGCCAAAGATACTAAGGTCCTCATCCAATTCAGATTCGTTCCAACACCTTAAATATTGAAGGTAAATGCATTGAAAGAATTATCAAAGTTATGTTATTGCAATTTGGTAGTTATACCTTTGTAGTCACGTTTTTATAGTTAACCGTATATACCCAAATTTTTGACATTTTCTCGCATTCCCGAGAGCATTTGGTTACATTTGACATTTTTGATTGGGGTACTTTTGACAAATGTTAGTTGTACGAGTACAAAGATCGAGTAACATCGAGATGTTACCAATTCATTTAAAAGTTTTTTTAATATATTTCTAAATTGGTTTTAATAAAAAAGGTGATTTCAAACATCAGAATAGGAATATCATTAGCCAAAGAAATAAAAAGACATGAAAAGAACAAAACGTTGGTTAACGAATGAAGAATGAAAGTCTAAGGATATTAGTAATTCTGAGCTTTGATTCTTTTGGGTTTTTCTGTGATTCTAGTCTTATTTTTTCCCAAGTATTCAGCCACTTCACTTTTAAATTATTTTTTATGTAGAGCATTAACATCAGTGGAATTCCCAAAAGCTTTAAAGACACTTGTGGTTATCGTTAACTGGCCCTTAACTACCTAACCTGTTAACTCGTATTCATAACATCTTTGCTAGCAATCTTTATTCCTAACTTTGACAGTTCGTTACAGATAACTGTTGCTTGTTGAACTACTCGCTAACTGAAATAATAAAGTTCATATTTTTTTATTTCAATTAAGTAAATTTTACTATATTTCATTTTGACATCAATTGTATCGAACTGATCATGTTACATTTGATATTTTAACTCTATGCTACCCTTACAAACACGAACTAAAGATATATTGAATTTTTGTATGAATAAGGCTGGTCTATTTTGAGAAGTAAAGCATGACTTTCTCAAATTTTTCAATTTCTTTACAACAAAATATTTGTCAGAACTTTCACGCAACAAAAAAATGAATGTTGCGAGTGAAATTTCACGCAAACGGACAGAGTTTTAGGATTTACGTGTTTTTAAAAGATTTCATAAGATTTATAAGATTTTTAAAGTTTTTCTCACTTTTTTGAAATATAGTCGCATATGTTGGAATATATCTTGTACAGTTCTTGTTCAATATTAATAATCACGCTAAGCCGAATAAAATTTCTAATTTTTTCATGTTTGTTCAACAAATTTTTACATTTGGATGAGTAGTTTTTGCGCTATTCATAAAAAATCGAAACTATTTTCATTTTTATCATGCGTGCAAAAATACATTTTTGGAGATGCATTTGAGTGAAGACGCTAAAATTCGACATTTTACTGTATTTTACATATTTTATTCAATTGTACACTGATTGATACATTGATACTGAAATAGTAATAAGTATTTGAAGTGCTACTCTCAGGTTTGGAAAAACATCTTTTTTTTAAATGGAAATTCTGTTCCATTTAAATCTGTATTATAAAAATCACCCAAGTTTTTACAATTCTTTTTAAGATCGTTGTATGCATTATCATTTATTAATAAATTTTCAACGTCCAGAAAATACCAAAATTTAGAATTAAGGTCCCTTGTCGTGTAAATTAAGAAATTATTTCCTGATGCAGACGATCAAGAATGCTTTTCATAACGCCAGATTTTTCACTCTCTGCGGAAAGGCCATATGTCGAGTTAATTCTCCGCGCATTTGTCGGCAACATTTTATACGGATTGTTGTATCGATTCCCCATTTTTTACAAAGCTTTTTAGGCTTTTCGATAATTTTTTCACATATCTCATTACGAATTTCTGCAAGTTCAGTCGCCAATAATTTGAGATCATGGAACGCTTCTTTAAACTTAATTTTAGGACCTTGTAATCTGAGCTGCATACGGTCAATTTCCTGAGAGTTCATGCCAGAAATGGACTAGTTATGATATTTAAATTCGGTTTAAGATAAAGATTGCAGCATTTCTGGTGTACCACTTGTGGCAGTATTTTCATCTGCTAATTTTTCTTATAGTTCTACGTATTCTTCCAGTCCCTGGACAATAACGCTAACTTCTTGCGCTCTGGCGCTCCATCGTGTTACAGATTCTTTAACAGATTTTTTAAAGCATTTTTAACAATTTCCATCGTAATATTGAACATGAGAAAAAGAGACGTATGTTATCAATTATTTCAAAACATGTTACAAAGATTGAATCTTGGTTAGCTGTAGTAACTCCTACTAAATTAAATGAGTGGTTATCACAATTTACGAATGTTGCCTTATTATTTTTTCTATTATTCTTTGTTGAACGCCAGATATGTGATTTGACATAAGGGCAACATTATCATACCATTGTACCCTACAGTTGGCTAATTTAATTATTGAATTAATTAATTAAAACAAATTTTTTTGCAAAATTTTGTTTGTCTTGAGAATGATTTGGCGCCCCTCTGCGAGTGGCGCCCGGGGCTTGATGACACCCCCTGCCCCCCTCGCTACGCCACTGCTTGTTTTAGAAGTATTTTATTAGATAAATTTCGTTTTCTAAAAGAACGTGCAAGTTTCTTAAATTTCCAAAAAATGGACTCCATAAAAACTTTCGTAAATAAAATACACAAAAATTTTTTAGTACTTATTTTATTTTCTGTTGAAACAGAAAAAAAAAAAATCAATCAAAATTGAAAGTGCTGACTTTTAAAGTGAATAGCTCGGTCATTTTACAAACGGTTCCATTAATTTATTTTTTGTTTGAAATTTTGACTTGTTTCGTTTTCCCTTCTAATTTGTATAATTTTTCAAACAAAAAAAACCTTAACGAATTTCTTTATTTCGCAAAAAACTTTAATAAAAAAAATTGCTGTTCAAAAAATATTTAAAACCAAAATAACATTTTTAATGTTCTTTTATATGGTATGCATAAATATAGGCGTTCTTTAAAAATTCTATCATAAAAATTTAAAAACGGTTTCAACGATCGAAAAATCATGTCAAACTATCATAATAATTTAAGGTGTTTTTGTTTGTTTATTTTTATTAATTTTGTATTTTTGTAATTTTGTATGCACAAAAATCAATGGTGTAGTGAAAGAATCATGACAGTTTCTCAATTCGTTTCTGCGTTATAATCCCAAATACCCCTTTAAACACTCCCACAGCAATAACAGCGCCAACTGCCGGGTAAACCACCCAGCCCCCCCATGTACTCACCAAATTTCATTCAAATCGGTTCAGCCGTTTAGGAGGAGTTCAGTGACAAAGCCATGTACAGAAGAATTTTATATATAAAGATATTCATTTAAAAAGGTCTTTTTGATTTTTTACCTCTTAAACCCAAGATACACGAAAAATCATACAAAAATTTTACATTAAATTTAAAACGTCACTTTTTTAAAAAATATACTTTTCTTGCAATCGCAAATTCAGAACTAAAAATATAGACTTTTGAAATGGTTTCAGTTATTGTGCTGCATAAAAAAAGACTTAAAATATCCAAAAAGGGTTATGTTGCCACCACTGCATCTTCCAAACGGGAAATCAGATAAGCAAGCAATTTCTAAACTGCCATAGAGATATTCTCCTAACTACAACTGTACCAACGTTGTTTTTGCTATTAAATTTTTGAAAACAAAATCAATTATGGCCAAGCCTCCCATACAAGAGGCCCCTGTGTGCGTCGTCGTTAGACGATTTCGTCCATTGGCCAACTTAAACAGCACCGAACTGACAGACAAAGTGACGTCTACCAACTGCCTTTTGGGAACATCCTTATACATGCTAAAGGCTTTTTTAGTAGAGGTACCTACACGCTTCCCCCTTTCCTTTCTGAGATACAGTGCTTCTCAAATGTCACTGTGGACGATATCGTCCAATGAAGACGGCGCAGGTTTAAACTTTTACATTAACTTTTTTTAACCCAAAGTTAATTTATTTCTTATACATTTAGTCACATTATTATAGTCTGTAAGGATACTAAATACTAATATCTGTTTTACTTTTCAACAGTATTGGATGGCATACTTCTATCATGACTTCTGGCCTGATTCGAAAACAAAAGATCTTGAAACAAAACCAATGAGGACTCAGTGCTGCATAATTCTACATGGTTTTAAAATATACTTTATCAAACTTTTATTCAACTACTTCTCTTTGCATTTAGGCGCTTTTACAAAAATAGACTAGTTTTGCTAAATTGCTTCATTAGACTGCAAAAACTCGAGCTAGCGGTATTCTTAACATATGATTAATTTTTTCATTTAATGCTTTCAGCAGCATGAGAAGCACTAAAAATTAATCCATATACTTAGCTATTAGAAAGGTTTTTCGAGATGTTAGCGGCACTTTAAACGGCTGACTACTCGAAATTGTTTATTCATCAAAACTTTGATATTAAAAAAAAAATGAGAGAGAGAAAAAAAAAGTACAACTCATCCATAAATTTGCTGTATTTGAACGGAAAAGTTTTCGTTTGCATTAGAAAAAGGGGGTCGACAAATTAAACGCACACATACAAACTCACTCATACATGCACATACTTATAAAAACACCGCTATACAAACAAAATGAACGACGCATCAAGGATATTTGCACAAAATGCGTAACTGACGCTGTACATAAAAAAAGGATAAACTAGAAATAGACTGCGTGGTGGATAAGTGGTGGGTTAGTGGTAGCTAGGGGGGCAGGGGGGGGGGGTGTGAGAGATAAGGAATAGCAAAGAAGAGACATACGAAGGCCGCTTGCAATACAGAGTTTGGCATATGGGGGGGCACGTTAAAAGAAGACAGCATGTGTTTTAATTTAAAACTCAAACCGATTGGGCTCGAGCGTCCATGCCATTCAATGGTCCCAGCAGAGAATATTCAGTGGGTACGAGGGAATCAATATGCCTTTTTATAAGCCAATACAAAATGCGTATGTGTAATGGGCTAGAGCATGTGTGTGTAAGTGTGCTAGTTGAGGAGTAGAGAAAATAAAAAGCTGCATTTATGTTTTGTAAAAATAATATTAAAGTGCGTAAGGTAGCTACTCATACGCATGTGTGTGTGTGTGTGTGTGTGTATGGTATGAGTGTATGATGGTCAGTGGCTTATTTTGCTTTGAAACATTTGCAAAAACGGCACAGAGGGGCGTATGTGCAGAACGAGACGAACGCATAAAGGATCAATAGGATTGCATTAGCTGCAGCGGCAGCGCACAGCTTGTTGAGTGAGCTCGTTAACCGGGACGTTTTCGATGATTTCCCACTTGAATGAAGAATTTGTAAATGTTATGCCTTGATGCTAGTCTATATCCCTCTATCCCTTAAATTCAACTCGTTTTAAACTCTGCCTCTCTTTCCCAATGTCCTGTTTTCCACTGCCGACAGTTTGTCGGTTATTGAACTTTTCGGTGCGTAGCTCATTAGGGGCTGCTTAGCTATCAGAAACATACATATTTTCGTTCATTTTAATTTATTTTTTTTTTTTTATTTTTTTTTTTTTGAGATGTTGCTGATGTTGAGCCTAAACCTATTTAAATAGCTAATTGTTTTTTTATTTTCTTCTTATTCTTCGATTTTATTTCCTATGTCGGCATATCTTTTCATTTGCTGCTGCCCTTCTTTAATTTGCTTTAATGAGTTTCGTTGCTGCAGTTGTTGTTATTTTGCGTTTCTTCTTTCCTTTGTTGACATTTGACCCCTGTATTTAATTAGTGCGTAACCAACCCACTCGAAGGGAGAGCTACGGATTACAATTTAAACACCAATACATAGCTTTGGGCTTAGTTGTGTGGAAAATTTTATTTTTTGTTCCGATTTTGTGCATTTTTGCATCATCGACTTGATTGTGCTGCCCAATTGTTGTTATTGTATTTATTGCTCTGACTGTATTCCTTTTGCCTACGTTCTGCACATTTCAGTAAAGGCACAAGCCAAACTCTTTCGGGCATTTAATCCACTCGAAGTTTTTATTGAATTTTTAATATTTTACTCTTGGTTGATATCGTTTTGTACATGTCCCTTGAGCCCATTAGAAGAATTTAATTTCTGACGTTTAAACAATTTAACGCACTCGTCTTGACTTTGCACACAGTTTAAGGCTAATCATGTGTTTGTTTTTGCTTCTAGTGGAAGGAAAATTCGATTGATTAATTTTATTTGCAGGCTTGTTAATTAAAAGTTTGATTTGCTTTGTGGTGGTGGCAATAATTTAGATATAAAATGTATTATGCCTCAAATTGGTGGCAATATTTTAATATTAAATATTTCTTAAAAGTGTTTGGAAAATATGTTCGTATTATTACTGTTCGGAGAGTAGTCCATGAAGTGAACAACAATTGTCGTGTTGCTAGATGTAAACCTTTTATTTCATCTGAGAACTTAAAAAGCATAAGAGTTAAGCATAAGCATTAACGTAAGCAAATTGATTTTTGAAATGATGGAACGCTCACAATTAGCCATATATAGCGAATTCTCTAAGATAATTTGCAGTGCAAGCAGCCGCAAATTTAAGAAATTTTTCGTACTTTGAGGTACAAATAGTACATTGTATAGATTGCGAACTTGGAAAATTTTCAAAGATCTAAAATAGTCGTTAAAATGTTAATACTTGCAAGAGATATAGCGCTGTTCAACACTGTTAAACTTTATTTTTTTTTTTAGAGTAAACGTACCTCCTGCCAAAGGGAGATATAGAAAATCTTTAAAAAAAAAAATATAAAAAAAAAGTAAGGAAACTCTTAAGTCGGTCTAGCCCGATTGTGGAATACCCTAAGCCTCCTATCATATTTAAATATCTATTTATTTACTTAAACAAACATAGCGTACTTCTTATTTTTTTCAAAATTCATACATTTACAGTTTTTAAAAGGTTTCACTAATGTGGGTTGTATGGAAGTTGGGCGTGTTCGCGTGCAGATGCCGGCTATTTTCTATGCACACCTTATTTTTATACAAAATTCTACCATACCAAGTTTTTTTCCTGTAGGTCTTTTATTATCCTTTTTAAGGTTTTTTTCAATATTGAGGGTTGTAGGGATGGTGGGTGTTAAAGCGGGTCGCATTATATCGGGAAAGTCATTAATATAAAATGACACTTCCTATAATGAAAGCTTACATAGAAAGTGTTACAGCAATGTAAACATTTTTTTTTTTTGGGTGTCCCGAAAAATAGCAAAAATGGTCTTTTAGTTATAAAGTGCATTTCATAATTATAAAACCATCTAAGATTTGTTGATCTCGTAAAGGGTTGTATGTAGGGTATCATAATGTTCTACTCTTTATTGAGCACTTTATTGAGATAGAAATATTCCACTCAACTCGAAATCATATTCTCCTAACGCTTCTTTTGAAAGCATAAAAAATGTTATTTGCCCTGTTTCATAAGTATAAAACCACTCCAAAGCTTGGCATATAACGCGCGAACATCAAAGTAGAAAGCGCTTTTTTTTAATTCGACGGTGAAAAAAAAATACCGTCGAGAGAGAGTACCGTCATGAGACTTTCCGATCATGAAAAAGGTAAAATTTTAGCTTTTTTCGGAAGAAAACATTGGAATGAGGGAATTTAAGTAATTACGCGTAAGTAATTACGTAAATTACGCGCAAAATCAATCGTAGCCATAATGTTGTTTTAAATTTTTTAAATAATCCGTAGGGCTACGGTAAGAACAAGCGTTGTGGAAAAAAAAATGTAATCACCAGGCATTTTACCATATTTTGAGAGCTGCGAGCAACTCCCAAAAAAACTTGTGTGAGTTGCTGAGGTTCCCGTTTCCCGATCAACAGTCTTGCGCATTTTCAACCTCAAATTGAGCAAAATAAAGTCTGCTCCACGTTTGATGAAACGCCATAAGGATGCAAGCCTAAAAACATATGGCAACAAATTGGAATAATGTGAGTAAAATTGTTATGTGAAAAAGTTGTTTTTTTAAAAGAAATCTTTTTTTCAGTAATGCTTTCTGATGAGAAAAAAAGGGAATTTGAATAGTCCAGACGAATTGCAGAGTTATTGGCATGATATAAGCAAGGAAACTCTCTATTTCTCCAAGAGGAACTTCGGCGGTGGCAGCGATATGCTTTGGGGGAATTTTGCTCATCTGGATGCTTGGAAGTGCAGTTCATTTCCAGCAAAATGAATAGCAAAGCTCACACTGATGTACTCTAGATTAGCCTTATTCCCTTCCTAATGTTGATCGGGAACCGGGAACATCAGCAACGTTCATCAACTCAAAAATTACTCAAGACAATTTGGTTTTTATTTTTTAATCACATACACTGAGAAAAAAACACATACCTTGCTCCGGTAAAAAATTTCTCTATTTTTGATAATAGCAATTTTCTCTTTTTCAAATAAAATTTTCTTCAATTAAAATAAATTTTCTCATTTTCGTAGAAATATTTCTTTACTTCTAGGAAAGGAAACATTTTAATATCTCTTATAATGATAAATATTTTTCTCGCACAAAAAATTTCTCATTTATAGACAAATTTTATTGAAAATGAAAAACTTTTCTTGTATTTTGATAAAAAATTCAGTATGAGAAGTATTTTCTTCAATAAAAACAAAAATTTTCTGAAAAAAAAAGTATTTTTTTTTAAAAACGATATATTTTTCTATTTCATGGAAGCTTTTTATCATTTTTAGAGAATTTTTAGTTTCGCAATTAGAGAATAGTATTCTCTGGAGCAAAGTCTATACCATTTTTCTCTAAATATGATGCATTTTTTATCATATTCCGAGACACTTTTTTCTGAGTGAATATGGCTACTGGAATTTAAAAAAAAAACATTAAAAACTCATAGCGGGCGTGTTTACAAATCACTGGAGCATCTGAAAAAAAGAATAACGGCATTTTAATCAACATTAAAACTGTCATGGAATGAACTAGCAGAATAAATGTTGATAGAAAAATAACGAAATGGCGTTTTTTCGAAAATGGCAAATTTTTTTTGGCCACAATCAGCCAAAACTCAAAAACTATATTGCCGACTTTTCTGTTCGAAGTTTATTCCATGCATTAAAAGTTTTAAACAACATTTAACATTTTTTAGTTTATATTTTATAACGCCCTCCATTATATTTTTAATGTTTTTTTTTTTACAAATTCCAGTAGCCCATATATGAGGAGGTCCATAACAAAGCGCAATAATTACACCACAACACTTTTGAATAATAGACGAAATGTAACTAAAGCCAGTAGGATATACATTGGAGTTGTTGCATTTTGATCTGAACCATCATTGAATAATAACCAGTATTGAATAACGGTAAAATATAGACCCTTGACATGTTAAATAACAATGGCTACATAGATTTTAACATGTTGTATTGGATTCATTAAAAAAATCAAAAAACTTAAAAAGTGTAATTATTGCGTTTTGTTATGGACCTCTTCATATATGATTAAAAAAACCAAAAAATATTATTTGCGTGATTTTTTTATCCAAATATATATGTGTTATTTACCTAAGAGATCTACTTTTTTTCAATGGGATTCCCCTTAATGGAAAAAATTTACGGTGATAACTTGCAGGAAATTTTATTTTCTTTTAAAAAGTTATTATGTTTGGTAATTGCTGTAAATGTATGTAAGATATGGATTATAACGTAATGACATCTATGTTCTTTTTTTTCCCTCCTAGATTCCAAGGGGATCTTTGCGACCACCGCCACCCATATAATTTTTTGCTCGCATCATGACAGAGAATTACCCTCATTATTGCCCCCTATGTCTGGGACACCCTGTATATTGTTCCATGAACAATATTTTTAACAATAGCGTCAACTTTTGGTGTAGAACTTATTGAAAAGCTGTTTTATAAAGAAAAGTTCATGGTGTTTCCAATGTTATGCAGCACTAATAGAGATTTGTATAAATATATAAATTTTTGTTGGTCAAAACCGAAAATTTTGGAAAATATACACAATTTTTAAGATTTCAGTGAATTCTGTCACTAAATTTAAGTCTATGTCACATGGTTTAATATATTGGATACCGAGCATATTACTTCTAAATAAATTTGCATATATTTGCTAAAGAAAGGATTATGTTTAAATCTTAAAGCAAATCTTTTATGAAATTCTGCCAGTTCGTTGCTAAGAAAGAACAAAGGGGCTTATTTTAAAGCAAGGCTGCAATTAAACCCGTAAAAGTCCGACCAAAATTCTGAATTCTAAAAACAGTTTCTATTTAAAGGCAATAAAAGATTTCACTCCATGGTTTTTTAAAACCTTAGATGGAGCACACACCCCCCTCCTCCACTTTAAAATATAACTAGGCTCCCTGAGGCGGTGCAACTCACCTGTTAAGAACTACTGCTAAAAAAAAACATATACAATATACATGTATTATATGTATATTCCCTTCAGGAATGCAACAAATTAGTCATAGTTGAAAAACTACTTTAAAATAAATTACTTAAAAATTAGTCTAAAATATATGCAGCAAAAGTCAGTTTGGCGTGAGTTTTCTCATACTGTTTTGAATATTTTTTGCTTGTTTTGATTTTGTATTTCTTCAGTAGGCTGTAATTTATCTATTCATAATATCCCGTTTGTTTTGTCGCGTTTGTTTTTTGTCATTTTGTTTAATTGTGGTTATTGTTATTTTAGCAAAGTTTTGTTTTAAGTGCGGTGCGGTATTTTCTTATTATAATGAAAATTAAAAATAATATAAAATGTTTAATAGTGAATAGTGGTTTCAGCAAAAGACACACAAAACGATTAATTAAAAAACAAGAAAAAAGTAACTTTGCATTGCTAGAAAAAAATGAAAATGAAATATGTGATGTGCAAAATGAAGAAAATTCGAATGTGTCCCATCAAACCGTGTTCGCCAATTGTTCTCAGATTTTGGAAGAAAATGTCTCACCGGATACAATACAAACTAATAACACCTCGAAACCACTTTGTAAAAAACTTAGGCAGTGGTATCTTACAACTAGACCAACTCGAAAATCTTTGGAAAAGCTTCTTATAATTTTAAAGGAAGAAAATTTAGATGTTCCGCTGAGCGCAGCAAAACTTATTGGAAAATCAGAAAAAATAACTTGCCGCAAGGTTAATCCAGGACTGTACTGTCACTTTGGCATTGAAAAGCAGTTAATCAAAGTTGCAGAAGAAATTTTGAAGTTATCAGAAATAGTAGTTGCTATTAACATTGACGGGCTGCCGCTATTTAAAAGCTCCAGAGCACAGCTGTGGCCTATACTCATGAAAATTTTGGGCGCAGACAATATATCTGTTTTTGCAGTTGGAGTGTATTTTGGACACAAAAAACCTTCTGATGTCAATGACTATTTAAAAGATCTGATAAATGAGATAAAGTGCCTATTAGAAAATGGTATTATCATTCAAAGTACCACAGTGCCATTTAAAGTAGGAGCTCTCGTGTGTGATGCTCCCGCTAAAGCTTTTGTGTGTGGCACTTCGGGCCATACGTCCAGCCACGGCTGTAGCAAATGCGATCAAGTTGGAAAAAAAATTAACAAAGTGTTAACTTATTCCACTGAAGCAGGTGTTTTAATAACAAATGAAGATTTTGTTTCAAGGAAATTTGAAAAACATCATCAAAAATCATTTCTAAATAAGAAATCTCCTTTTGAAATAATTAATTTGAATATGATTACCCAAATACCTTTTGATCCATTACATCTTTTAGATCTTGGTATTATGAAAAAGTTTCTTACTAGAATCGTATTGGGTAAAATAAATTTTAAAGTAAGTAGAGAAAAGCAAAAGGAAATATCTGATTCTTTAATATCTCTTCGAACTTTTATGCCAAAAGAGTTTGTTCGCAAGCCAAGAGCCATCGAGGAGTTACTTTATTGGAAAGGAACAGAGCTTCGACAATTTGCCTTATACACAGGCATTCTTGTTTTAAAAGATAGAGTGCATGAAGATGTTTACTATGAGTTTCTTCTCCTACATTGTTCCTACCGCATGTTATCGTGTCCTATTAAGTGTAGAAAAAATGTTCAAATTACTAATGCAATGTTGCAATTATTTGTTGAAAACTTTGCGATTGTGTTTGGAGAAAATAGCATATCACATAATGTACATGCTCTTTTGCACTTAACAGAATGTGTAAACCAATTTGGAGATCTTGCTAAGTTTTCTGCGTACCCATTTGAAAATTACCTTCAGACTTTAAAAAAATTTGTCAGAAAACCTACACAGATCTTGCAACAAATTTCTAAAAGAATAGATCAGGAAAATTTGATTTTAGAACAAAAGCATTTCAAAACTAAAATAAGGAACTCTGAAATCGTAAGCATATCATTACGTGGATATTTCTTCAGCACAGCATGTCCAGACAATTTGTGTAGTATTGAACCAGACATTGCAATAAAAGTTATTGGGTTTAAGGAAATAGATGGCTCAGTTTTTCTTAAAGGAAAAAAATTTCTCACATTTAACAGCTTCTTCACAGAACCAACTGATTCCTTCACATCTCTTGGTATTCGACTTGTACATGCAGAGAATTTAGGTGAAGAAGAATATTTTGATTTAAAAAGCATTCAATGTAAATTTGTGGGTCTGCCGAAAGATAACCAATTGTTGCTGTTACCACTACTTCACTGTTCATTTTAATAAATAAAACTATATTATTTTTTAAACAAAACTATTACTTAATTACAATATCTAAATTATCGCTAAATAACATAATTCATAATAATTATAATAATTCATAACAATTTTAATTACATTAATCAGAAAAGAGAGAGTAGTACAAAAAATCCATGATAAAAATGACCTCTTTAAAAGACATAACTGAATGTCAAATCCCAACAAAGATTAAGCGTTTAAATTTCAACACTGAAAACAGCTGCAAAAACTGCACAGAGCTTAAAGATATTATTCTTAAAGAAGTAGCTGATCTGAAAGGTAATTACTATAACTTATCAACAGCGATTGATAGCAATAAATTATGGAAAATAACTATAATAATCCATATTTTATAGATCAAATGAACAATCAGAACCATGCCATTATGCAGGTATTAGCTCAGCAAACAATACTTATAAAGTCTTTGGTGCGACAGCAGACTGATTCACATTCTCTCATGAAGTCCTTTCCAATTAATTCAGAGTTGTCATTATCAGAAATTGATAAACAAATCAACGACGATAACATATCCTTTTATGTAAGTATATTTATGTAAGAGCAATGCAAATGCACAATATATGTATTTAGCAACTATTAAAAATGCACTACAAATGCTCTACTCATCCTACCATAAACCGAATTTTTCTAAATCTTTTTACCAATTTTGCTTGCAGATTGATGGACTAAAATCTATAATGAAAGGGAACGCAAAGAAGAAGTTGCTGACAGTACTGACACGGGAGATCATTATTGAATATAATGTGGATGGCACTCACGGAAAGAAGCGGTTAAAAGACTTTCCACAATTTTATGCAGTTCTTAAAGGTAAACTTTGCGACTTGTTCAAAAATAATTCTTAATTGATTTTGTTTTCTTGGTTTATTACAGCTGCCTTTTTAACAGAGGACGCATCGGTACCGGAAGAACAAATTCGAAAGGCAATCCAAAACATTAAACGACAACACTTCCACTCAGAATGCTTAAAAAAAAAGCAACTCAACAATCAAGATAAACCTATCGCATAAATTTATCGCTACACAATTTTTGTAATACATTTCCTCAAAGAACTTTAAAAAAAATTGAAATAATTTATAATAAAAGTATGTAATAAATTATTCCGTGTTTATTTCAATTGCAAAAACAACTAAATTTAAATTAGTTTATCTTAGGATAGTTCGTAAACTAATTTAAGCTCAATTCCTTTTTAAGTAATTTAAAAAAAATTAGTTTAAAAGTAGTTGAAAAGATATGCAGGGTAGCACAATTGACTGCCTGCAATGACTTCGCCGTGTTAAAAAAATTAGTTCGTTGTAAGGGAAAAAATGAGAATTTCAAGTAGTTGTAACTTAATAAAAATTACATTTTACATTACTTTTAAAGTAGTTCATTTTCCTGAAGGGTTGCCTTAGCTTTAAAATATATTATGATATGAAAAATATAAAAAATTAAGTCTGCAGAAGAACGAAGAAAAAAGTGCTTTGCAAGCTCGTGCGATTCTTCAAGAAACTTATATTTCGTTTTCATACGGTTTCATACAAAGTATCGTATTTTTTAAAATGTTCGTATTTTTATTGTCGTTTGTAAGTTTTCAAAAATTTGCTGAATCGATATAAGAATAACATAGCTTTTTCTGATTTGGTTCAGAAGAACATACTTTTGGCTGATTCCACACAAATGAGGAACGAAAACATGAACTCTAAAATGCTTTCAATTGAAACAATTTTTAGTTCTTGCATTAAAATGGAACCTAAAGTTAATCCTGTTGCAAAATTATTTTTAGTTTTAATGCTTTTTTATGTTAACGAGTTGAGATCAACTTGAAATATTTTGCTTAG
Organism: Tetanocera ferruginea; assembly: GCA_958299015.1. Taxonomy (NCBI): domain Eukaryota; kingdom Metazoa; phylum Arthropoda; class Insecta; order Diptera; family Sciomyzidae; genus Tetanocera; species Tetanocera ferruginea. The sequence continues at coordinate 108,760,274 of OY282642.1, read as the reverse complement.
ATTTAAAACGTTGAAAACAGCCATCTCTTGATTCAAAAAAATGAGGTTAGAACTGTTAAATAAAGATAACAATGTTATCTAAGAACAGTTTATAACAAGGATTGGTAACTGCGTTAACAACGAAAAAATATTTAAGCTGAGTGTTTTTTCAGTGTCACACCCGTCCCAGAAAAATGCTATAGTTTTCCTAAGAAGCAACATGGGCTTATGATAAGAATGAAACTTTCCTAAAGTAAGGATATTGATGTTTTACATAAATTTGTTAACTTTTTTCATTCAATAAATTCTTTTAATTCTTCATTTCCGTTACAAGAAGTTGGTCACACCCGGAACAGTTTGCAAAACTATTTTCTAATAATGAAATTTTTGCAAATATATGAATAAATTCTTTGATTATAAATAGTTTTATAAACTCATGTATAGCGAAATTATTCGTATAGGTATTAATTTGATTAAAAATTCATGCGAAAAATTTTTTCAAAAAAATATTTTTTTTTTAAATACATATATTAAAAAATCGAAGTTATTTGTATAGGTATTGATTTGATCAAAAATTAATGCGAAAAAGTTTTTTGCAAAAATATGTTTTTTTTTTTTAAATAAATATATTAATTAAAAAAAACACATTTTTTGATTTTAGTGTCAAAAATATGTGATTGTTATTTTAAACATTAAGTTCTTATATATAATTCCCACATAATTCGCACTCGTCACACCCGGGACAACCTTATGTCACAACCGTCCCATTTAAAAGTTTAAAAAAGAATGGTTATCGGCATTCACGGTGGTGACCGTGGCATGCAGGTTAAGTGTGTGGCTTAGCATGCTCGGAGCCCGGGTTCGATCCCCAGCCGCGGCGAAAAGGTTTTTTCAATAAAAAATTTTTCTGATCTTACCACCTCTCTGCAGACAATGGCAAACCTCAGAGAGTAATAGTGAATAAAACCATGTAAAGCTTTTTGAGAACATGAACTTTAGCCGATCGGAGTCGGCATAAAACATGTAGGTCCAGTTCTCGGTAAATTGTGTGCAAACATTTAATAACACACACACAACACAATTGATCATAAGAAGCTCGGGTAAAGTCCTTTCAAGGACTGAAATGGCCAATTTGTTTTTTTTTGTGTTTTTTGTTTGGTTATCGCCATTTTTTCAAAATATTTTTCACTGGTATTCAACAGAAAATACAGTGGAATTCGGTTATAGCGACCCTGAAGGGACCGGATTATTTCGTCGTTATAACCGAATGTCGTTATATGCGAACATATTTTTTTTTGTTGTTTTTTATTAATTTAATTAATTTATTATAAAGAAAATTAATTCCAATTATAAATATTAAAAGCTTAAACAGAAAATTTAGTGGAAATACATACAAAGACGATATACGTTATATAAGTATGTTTATGAATAAAATAATAACATATCAATATGTAATAAACTTATATTTGCTTTAAATAATCTGTATTATTGACTTGGCGTAAGTTGCTCTTTGCAGTGTAAATCCGCTCTGACTTCCGTTCAAGTTCAAAAAAGGTATTCAAGAGACAAATTTTCAGCACCTTAACCGAATAAAGCAAACCTTCAAAAACTTTAAAACTAATGTATACCTTGTCTGTAATAAATAAAAACAAACCACACAAACAAATTGGCCATTTCAGCCCTTAAAAGGACTTTGACCCAGCTTCTTATGATCAAATGTGTTGTGCGAATTATTAAATGTTTTCACACAATTGACCAAGAACTGGTCCTACATCTCTTATGCTGACTCAGATAGGCTAATGTTCATATTCTCAATAAGCTTTACATGGCATTAGTTACTCTCTGAGGTTTGCCATTGTCTGCAGAGAGGTGGTGACCGATCAGAAAAATTTTTTTATTGAAACAACTTTTCGCCGCGACTTGGGATCGAATACGGGCTCCGAGTATGCTAAGCCACACACTAAACCTGCATGCCACGGGCGCCACATACTGTAATAAATACAAACCTTTTAAAAGAAAATAAAGCATTAAATGCCGCTCTGGATGGAAGAATTTGATCCTCTAATGCAATCTAAGTGTGAATTTATTTTATAATGGTTATTTTGGTTTCATAAAGCGAGAATTTCAAATATCTAGTTACATTTTGCTTTTGACATGCATTCGTCGTCGCTATATGTGAAAATATTTTACCATATTTTATGAAAACTGCGTCGCTATATGCGAACTCGTCGTTATATCCGACGACGTTAAAAGCGAACTCAGTTTCTAAGGAATAATCAATTAAAATGTGCGGACTTCAAGAATACGACGTTATAACCGAAATGTTGTTATAACCGAGGTCGTTATAAGTGAATTCCACTGTATATTGAATTTTACCATACGTACCTAAGTCAAAAATGGTCTCATTGTGGCAGATGAATTTTTCAGAATTTTTAGTTTTTAAACTTGTGCTAGTCACACCCATCCGAGGTGTTTAAGCGAATGTAACAATTAAACTAGTATAAAAAATTGCATTATTTTTTAGCATTTTGAAACCTTGGGTCTAATAGACCCAATAGTAAATTGCTTAAAATTTAACCGTTTAATACCATTTTCAGCACGATAAAGAAGTCAAATATGGAATGAGCCTTTTGGATATTTTTTTATTTTTTCTTTCATTTTGTTATCGCAAAAATATTATTTTTGAGCAACTTTGATCCGTCATCATTTTGTCTAGAATGGGTTAAATAAAAACAAGAATTGGTTTTGAAGTCCATGAACATTTGTTAACACATCCCCATTTAAAATAAATAAAAAAAAAATTTTGAATAAATTTTTGGAAAGACTTTTAAGACTTTTTTCCAGCTAAATTAATCAATCACTGCACTGTGCGTCGAGAGGACAAGCGGAAAAATGTGGCAGTATGTATCGCAACTGGTGATAAAATCATAGAATCGCGGTTACGGCGACTAAAAGACTGACCAAAATCTTTTTTATATTATATTCTTAATTCATAAAAGACTAGAAATTTGTTTTATTGTAAATCTGAAATGTGTTACTTTCATTTTTACTAGTTCTTCTTGTCTAAGAAATTGCAACATATTTTAAAATCAATAAATGAATATAAATAATCAATATATTAGTATATAACGATTAAAACAAACAAATAATTTCAAAATAATTTCAATACTTTAATTACAATTCGCCATGAATAAACTAAAATCTTCATCCAAAGAATGTATTAAAATGCATGTGATACCAGAGCTAAGTTCTTAAGACGAACAACATGATGACGTCATAAAAGACATGACCGTAGGCATATTTTACATGGAAGCCAGGAGTTTTCCGCCGCCCTCAACAACAATGAAGACAACAGCTCATCAGACATTATTGTCAAACGCTATAGCGAAGCAGCTCAAGTGACATGCAGTGCAATGCATGTGGCAAGCCTTTGGTAACATTTTGCCAGACAAATTTCTAAGCTTTGGCAGATAGGAACACAAAAAAAATTAAAAAAAAACTCAAACATTTTCCGGCAGACTCAGCTCGTGCTAATGTTAGACGGGAAGAAGCCTTATGAATTTCTACACAAGTCCTTCATTAGCAGAAGGATGCAGTCGTAGACTTGGAGGAGCACACAAAGAGAAACACAAAATATTTTGTTTTACTTGTAGTGTGCTCTTATAATGGTTGTTGTATGTGTTACTGTTGTTAGAAGAGTCGTAGCGACACTAGCCGCTGCAGTACTTGGTGGAGTTTTGGATAGGGTTTTTAAGGTTATTTTGTGGGGCATAAGTGACTTTAGCAGTTTTGTTTTTTGTTTTGTTGACTGGGCAAGAGACGTGGTTGCTAACACAAGTTGACATGAAGCTAATGACCGATTTTATAGCATCAGACTTTGACAGTATCAAGTTCGGAAGAGGACGGCAATCATTACTGTAGATTAAGTGCAGCAAAGAATTTCGATATTAATTTTTATTGATTGCCTGAACTTCGCATAAATCGGGCAAACCTTTGAAACAACCCTTAAAGCCTGAGGCTCGCTCTTGCTGCTGTGCCTTAAAATATGTCAGGTTCATAAAACCTGACCAGCGCTATAAAGTTTGAAGTGTGTGTTTTGTTTTTATATTTGTCAAACAGCTGTCATTTCAATATACAAACGCTAAGTTTGTTGACCCACTCTAAGCCAGCAAACACGCCCATTTGATGTACAAACACGCATTCATCCAACAGCGTTTGACAAAACCTGCAAACAATGTCAGCAAATTTTTTTCTTACAGCCCTGCACTCATTCATATGTTGTTGAAAAAATGGTATTTAATACTTTTAAAAAATATATATATATATTTATATACAATACATGACATACACTGTTGTAACGTACCGACCTACCCAAACACACAAGCCTTCAAAGCTGTCGCCGGTTGTCAGTTGTCGGTATTTTGAGGTTCTTTTTCGTAACGTGTTTGCGTTACTCTTTAAAACGATGTCAAAGGAATTACTTCCCAATTCATCAGGTTTCGTTCGCTCGGTTGTGTGTTTGTGGGGAACTTTAACAAAAAAACAAAAATAAAAATAAAAAAAAAAATACAAAAAAAAAACACAACAAAAATGAATAACAAAAAAAAAAACAAAAACATAAAAATAACAGAGAAGAGTGAATAGATGTATAAACGAGTAAAGAAGCATGTAATGAGCCGCCCGCTCGTTGATTGTCTGACTTTGGCTAAGAAGAGGGAGCCTACAAGAAATGAAAGAAGCCCCCGAAGTCTTATGGTCGGTTGCAGCTTTTCAATTTTTGACGTTATGTGTTTGTTCTCTGCCAAAAGGTTCTCAAATTACCAGCAGCTATACAGAAAAACACACATCCACACAAACACATACGCACGCACATACAAACACACAGCAGTTTTCGCTACGGTGTCATTGCCATCGCGACATAGCGTTACTCACAATCAGCCAACCAAATAATTTTAACAACGTACAGTTTTTTGGTATTCTAAGCGAGGTCCAAACGGAACCGTTCCCGAATGTAAAAATTATAATTGTTGTGTGACTGTGAGGAATATTTAATTTGTTGGTGGTGTGGTGTGGTGTGGTGCGCACAAGTGAACGCACATACATATATTTAGACACATAAACTGTAGGCTTAGAGTGGTTAAAAAATAGGGATTAATGAAAAATACCCGTGAATTGAAGGTATCTTTTCTAAATTTATTTATAAACCTTTACGCAGACAAATTGTCTGTTGTTAATAGATTTTGTTAAAAATCGGATTTTTAGTAAATAGAGAATAAGGTAATATACCCCTAAACCTGAAACGTGAGGGTATATTAACTTTGTGCAAACGTTTGTAACGCATAGAACGAAGCGAGTCCGGTATAGAAAAGTATATATATTCTTGATCAGCGTCACCTCGTGAGTCGAGCTATTCATGTCCGTTCGTCCGTCCGTCTGTATGCTGTCCGTAAACACAGGATAAGAAGAAGGAGTAGAGATAATTGAATGAAACTTGGTATGGTACACATGGTCACATGCACCCAAGGATCTGCACTATTGAATATTTTTTAATTCCCAAAGTTTAAAACTCAATAAATAAGGTTATGTTTGTCATAGAGAAATTAAATTTGGTATGTATGTATTTTACCCCAAAACTAAGGTTTGTTAAAAAATTGGGAGTAATCCGTACATGAACACGGCCACCTCCCATAGCGAAAGCACAATAAAGGCATTAACTGTGAGCTACAGGAATAAAACTTGGTATGAGTAAATTTTTCATCAACATTTAAATGGATATAAAATATAGGCTTCACGTCCGCCCACGGACACACCCATTTTCAATAATATTACTTTTTTTGGAAAAGTAGGTTTAGGGTATTTCATAGTCGGCCTAGACCGGCTTTAGACTTTCTTTACTTGTTTTATTTAATTTCTGCTTTTTCCTGTTTGTAGTTCTCTCAAAATAACTTTTTTATGTTATTCCAAAAACTGTATGAAATTTGCACAAAATGTAAAGAATTTTTTTTTTTTAATAAAAAATAGATATATTCAACATTTTTATTTAATATTTATTACACGTAATGTTTGTAGCTCGTTCTTAATTTTTTAAACTTATCTTAAATTGGGGAGCTAGGCGGGAAAAACAAACAAAAAAAAATAGGTGTTATAACGTTTATATAGGTGATTATAACTAACATATCTCTACAGAAATTGCCACACGGAGAAAAGAATTCCAAACCAATTAATTTTGGGAGTGATTCTGAGCTAAGCCATAATGTTCATGATATCATGCTCTAATGTGATTGTTTATCAAAAACTGAACACGCCCATTCGTGCATAATTAACGTGATGTTTTGATCATTTATCAAAAAATTAATATGCTTACATGTGTCCAATTTAAGTCATTTTGGTATTGTTTATAAGTGACCAATTCAAGTCACTTATGGAATGATAGTAAAAAATTGAATATGTCAAATATAAGGAATTTTGTTATTTTTTTTTTCAAAATATGTCCAATTTTAAAATAAATAAGCAATAATAACAATAAGCAATAATAATTGTTTCATCCAGTTCGGACAGTAAATATAAATCATTAATTTATTCTCTTCTCTTTTATACTAACAGGAACAACAACCAATTGAGAATTACATCGTTCGGTTGCTCATATTTTAGATGTGCATAAACAACAACAACAAAATTATTTTTTTTTTATAAACAAGTCCAAGATTACACGTATTTAGCATAAATTGACGTGTTTACCAAAAAAAATGGTCAAGTCCAATTTCTGGCATAAACTGCTAACAAGAATAGCATGTTTTGAGATGGTTTTGAGCTCTAATGAGCAGATTTCAGTTACGAACGCTTTGATCTTGATTTTAGCCCATTTTTTTTCTTCTTGTAGCCACAACAAAACTTTTTAGGGAACCTTGTTGCTGTCTTAAGCAAATTGTTCATAACGCAAACGACTTCTAGTTTGCGAAGAATGTATTGTTGACCGAATTATTCAGTCGGGTTTTTTTTAAGTCTTTCCTGAGCTTTTGAGATAGCTGATTTTTTCTCCTTCTTGTTTTTTCCCGTTGGCTGGTTATACCTTTTGACTGTTTATTCATCGCATTGAAACTTTTACCGAGCTGCCTGTAGGATTTTGTCACTTTGTCTGCAGTCAATTTTAGTAGTTTTGATCGTTCGCATGAACTCATTAAACTGCAAGATTTTCCAGAGCCTGGTTTTCTTTGGGCAGTTTTATATACCTTGCCAGTATATTAGAAATAGTTATCCGGATTTTTCCCTGTTCAGTGAAATAACCAATGACCTTAGACTTTGTCCACTGGGGATAGGAGTCTACTAATTTATAAATAGTTTTCCGACGTGGTTCTCTGTTTTAATAATTTTTAAGGCAACTTGCTTACAGCTAACACAAAAATCACTTAAATTCTTAACAAAGCATGTTGCAAAAAAGCAGTGTTGCAAAATTTGTGCAGATTAAATTCCGCATACATTATCCCCCATATAAAGTGATCTCATCAAAATAATAAAACATTAATAAATTCGATATACTTCAACTTCATAACGGCTGTATAGTTGTTCTTGTTGAATATAGTTCTTAACTAATTTTAACAATTTTTCATGCCCGAACCAAAAATCGCGCAGACAACATAGGTTTGCAAATATGCTTTCTCTTATACTCACAACCTAGTTATGATTACTTTAAGGCATCGTCAAGTATTTCGTTTCTCAATAGACCCTATTTTTGTTGCATCAACGAAAAATTTTGAAAACCGCTAAAAAAGACTAAAGAAGAGCGAGAAGTCGTTTGAAGATAACACTCTGTAACACGAAAAAGATGCCCTAGTGACTCAACGGCGAAATGAAAGAGGGCCGTTGTTATACCATAATCCTCGAAGGGTTTATTTTTAATGGCCTAATAAAGTCAGTCTAATTAATGAAACAAACTCAAAACGTAAAAATATGTTGAAATTGTTTTATAGGTTTTTCATGTATTTTTGGTTCTAGTTAAAAAAGTGTACACGGTTAAAAATCTTGGACTAAATTTTAAACTTTTTTGGATTACATATAGGACACGACCAAAAAAAGATTATTTTTTAATCCAATGAAAAGTTTTAAAATTTTCAATCAAAAAAGGATTTATTTTTAATCCGCAAAAAGTTTAAAATTTCTTAATCCAAAAAGGAATAATTGTTAATCCACAGAAAATTTAAAATATTATAATCCAAAAAGGATTACATTTTAGTCCAAAAAAGTTTAAAATATTGTAATCCGAAAAGGATTACTATTTAATCCACATAGGTTTAAACACTGTTTACAGTAATAATGTATATAATATTTTGGTTCAGGTTTTAATAAACAATTTGTTTCATTTAATTAAAAATAAATTTCGGATGCTTTAACAACATTTAGAATTATATTTAGCTTAAATTTCATAGTAGCAGTAGTTTTCAATTACAATGCGGCAGTGGCAGCGTCAGTGGCAGTGGCATTGATCAGCTGTTATTTGAGGAATACTGTTGTTCAATGGTAAAACTTACATAGCAGCAGTGGCAGTAAGCAGTACTGCCGAGGTTAGCCCTATTTCTAAATTCACTGCCAACATGCAAATAATTAAGCTACTAAGAAAAATTCCACATTTGATGCTGACGCTGCCACTGCTAGATTGTAATTTGCAGGCAGTAAAATACGAAACAGCTGATCACTGCCGCTGCCACTGACACAGCTGCTGCCACTGTCACTGCTGCATTGTAATTCAGCTATTAAATAGCATAAATACTTTTTCCTGAAAATACTACTTTAATGCAAATTTGTAGTCCAAAAATAGTTTTAAATTTAAACTTTTTCGGATTAAAAAAAATTAAACTAAAATATGGAATAAAAAATAGTACTTTTAGGATTAAAAATAACTTTTAACCAAAGTTTGGATTAAAAACTAGTTCAACATTTTTAACTGTGTATCACCATAAGACACGTTGTTGTTGAGATTTAAATCTGTGTCTCATTAAGTCGTAAATTTTCTCTACGTTTGTATTTGTCCTGACTTTATTTTATATGCAGTACGTTTGGCACTCAAAACTTTGTTAAAAAAGATTTGGAAATTATGATATATTAATTGTTCTGGTTATTTCTTTTTTGAATAACGAAATTTTTTTAAAAAATATTCAATAGAAAATTAAAAATAAGTAATTGTACTCCAAAAATTCCGACTTCAGAAGGGTTTAAAAAACCCTTTTTTCGGAGGTTTTCTAAGCATGCTGACCTCCTCTCATTTGGCAATGGTGTAATTGAGGAATTTTTGTTGACCCTTAAATTGTCTCACAGTGTAATAAAAACAGTACGAAGTTTTCGAACCAGCATTTTTGTGTGTCATGTCATGCCATCAATGTGTTGTACGAGCATATATCTAAAAATTTTCTAGTTTTAACTTCTTAATTATCATGTCCTTGTCAGTTTTATATTGACAGTTCCAAAATGGTGTGACATTTAAAATGAAACTTCTTGTTGAAAGCATCTTAGCATGTTCATATTTGCTTTTGTTAATTTGTAGACTTGCCCTTTTGAAGACGAACAAAGCCGGCTTTGGTCAAGACACGTTTAAAAATGCTTATGGAAAGTTAGGTCTGTAGCCTAGAATACAAAGTGACTTTTCGACAGGCATTTGGTTGGGTATTTCAAACATTTAATTAAATCTCAGTACGTTTTTTGTTTATGGCATTCATTTATTTTTAAGAAAATTACAATTGTTTTGGAAACGGTGAGCTTGAATATGGTTGGCAAATATAAACGTTGTATGATTTGAAATCATCGTTTCATGAGATGAAATTGATTTTATTTTGATAGTTTTAGTTTAGTCGCTTGATTGCTTACTCTGCTCTGTTCTCGATTCAGACAATCAATGAAATTAATACCCGAATACCCGACCTTAGAAGAAAATTCAAATTCCAAAAATTCTTATCTTTCAAAGTTGTGAAAACTTGAATTGAAACTTCCTCAACTCTCTCCTAATCGAACTTTACCAATAACTCCACCCTGCTCCAAACTGCACCCATCATGAATTCTGCCATCCTACTAATGCTGCTTGACAAAACTTCCATAACTCAAAAATTGACACTACTAGAGCGCTGGAATTCAGAGTCTGTCGGTTGCTTTTTATTATCAGGTCATTCGCTTTGTCCGCGCCACAAATTTGCGTCTTTATTATTTTGTTATTGTTGTTGAAATTGTTTGTCTCGCTCGTATTGCTGCGTTCCTGGTCGCGCTCTTCTCTTAAGCACAAATCGTGTTGTAGTTGTTTGTATTATATATTTTTTTGTTTATTTTTTTGGTTTATTTCTTTTTTCGTGTGTCTGCAATAAATATTTATTCACAATTCGTCGCTTGTGCGTCCCTAACCTACGCCAACCAAAAATGCGCTGGGCCAGGTTCAACGACCTTCCGTCCATTAAACAAACAATTCATTGTGCATGTGTTGCGTATTCGTATTTGTGTAAGTATGGGATTGTGTGTGTGTGTGTGTGTGTGTGATATGTGCAAATTGTATATTTTGTACGCTTTGCTGCTGCTTCTTTTGTTTCTTTCAGTTTTGTCATGCTTATTTTGACTTTGACTCACGTTGCCACCTAATTCCCATTCCTTGACATCGCCCCTCTCCACCAAACCAACACTCACCGAATATGTTAACACTTGCTGCCTTTTGATAAAAGTGAAGCTTGTATGTTTTTCGGTTTTCGTCGAAACGGGGCGCAACGGGGTATCTAATGAGTGCGCGTGCAGTACGAACGGTTGTAATAGGGATGGCCTGAGTGCCAGAGCTAGTGTCATTGATGGAGTGTGAGAAGGTTGAAGAGGTGAAAAGAGATGGCAATGCGGTTTTTGTTTCATTTACGCAAGTGCTGTTTTAGGGTTTTCACAAAATGACTTTAATTAATTTTATTATTTCGACTTCATTGTTGTAACGTCAATATTTGCTCATTAAATGTAACTGTCAAAAGTTGCACGTAAGTAATTTATGTTTGTACATTTATATTTACAATATTCTATCCCTACCTTGTCTAATTGTATTTTGTTTTAAAACGTTCTATGCAATATATATATATATATATATATATATATAGTATATATATGGTTATATTTTGTTGTAACTTATTCAGTTGTTTCAAAATATATGCACATGTGATATAATAGGTACATAAATGTAAATATTCTCACTTTCTTGTGCAACATAAGTACATATATTTATTTGTATTTATTTATTAATTTATCAAAACGAAAAAAAACGGTGTGGGATTTTTTCCATACATACAAAACAAATAACAAAAAAACAAGAAAAATCTGTATTCATTATGTAAAATGTAACAAAACACAAAATCGGTCAAAACGTACCAACTTACTTACTTGGGTGGTCCCGACAAACCGTGGTCGGGTTACCGCCAACTTCATCAGCTCTAACCTGCTTCGCCCGCGCCTCCTCCAATTTTCCTCCAATTTGTTTCTCCAAATTAGGGCGGTTAGGACTTCCTCGCTGCAATTCATCGAAGGAATGGTATTCCTCTTCTTCATATGCCCTCGGCTTTCGACTCAAACACCTTTTTTGGTGGAGCTTCTTCCTGCATACGATAGACATGACCTCATTGACCTAGCCAGCGTATACATTGAATTGAAAATGAAAAATATTTAAAATAATTTGTTTTACATTCTTTAAGAAAATATAATGCTTGGCTTTTTGGCATAAAGCATGGATTTAATATTGCCCTATAAAAAAATATTCAATGGCATTAAGCCGTAAGAGTGAGGTGCCTATAATTTCAGACAATTTATCGAAACTACCTGAGCAACTAACTTGTTATAACCAATGTCAAAGTATAATATTTTTATACAAATATCCAATATTCGTATTTATGCGTCTTTCATTTGAAACAAATAAAAAGGGAAAAGTGATGGAATATGTTTTCTTAACAATATAAATTTATTCGCTTTAACCCTTCAATACCCAAGAGCCCCGATTTGTATCAAAAAATATTTGTGTTTAAAAATGTTAGGTAAGCACGGTTTCCTTAGTAAGTTTGTTAAAAATTTTTCTTTTTGAAAATTTTTTTGAGAATCCCTTTGGGTGTTTTTTTATATGTTCATATGTTTTGGTACGCGACTGAACGTGCTCACTGTGAGTGATCTACTGAACGCACTCGCTTCGTTTTTACGCCCATTTGACATTTAGCATTTATGCTTCTTCTTCGCATAATGTTTTCGGCTGCAGTTTTTTATAATCATGGAATGGGACTCGCTCGAAAATCGTGTTGTTTTAGTTGATCTAAAAAAATGTGGCACGGAAAAAGGTGATACCTTTCAGTTCTTGTGACCACTCAGACCCACTTGTAATTTTGTGTATCGTACTGTAAAGTTGTTTGAGGATACTGGTGGAATAATCGACCAAAATCCAGACAAAATCCAGTCCAAAATCCAGCCGTCCCCGTGTTGTAAGAGCAACACGAGCAATCAAGGCGGTGAAGACTCGAGTTAAGTGAAAACCGCTGCGAATGCAGAAAATCTTGTCGCGGGAGATGAATATCTCGGGGCAATCGATCTCTTGCATTTTTAAATATGACTTGGGGCTCAGAGCATACAAAAGACACACCGGCCACATTTTCACGGTAGCGTTAAAGAAACAAAGAAAGCGAAAATCGAAAGCGTTATTTTTCAAGCACGCGGATAATGCCCACAGACGAGTTATTTTTACTGACGGAAAAATTTTCACCGTAGAGGAATCGTTCAATAAACAGAATGATAGAGTGTATGCTCTGTCATCACGAATGCAGCAAAACTCGTTCCGAAAGTTCAGACAGGCCACCACCCAGCTTCTGTGATGGTTTGGTAGGGAGTCGCCTATGATGGGGTCGCCAAGCTGCATTTTTTTGAAAAAGGAGTCAAAACTTCGGCGAAACTGTATGAATCCGATGTTTTGGAATTGGCTGTGAAAACTCTTAACATGACATTATTTTAAAACAAGCCGTGGACATTTCAACAAGATTCTGCTCCGGCTCACAAGGCTAAACTAACTCAAGAGTGGCTAAACAACAATGTACCAGACTTAATTTCCACAGATCAGTGGTCAGCAGGTAGCCCAGACCTGAACCCATTGGATTACAAATTGTGGTCCGTGTTAGACAGTATGGCTTGCTCTACTCGACATCCAAATATCGAGTCTCTAAAGCGCGATGTTGTACGAGCAGTGGAAAAATTTTCTTAGCATGGCTGCGATCGATGACTGGCTGGATCGACTTCACTCGTGATGGAAAGCAAATGGTGGCCATGTCGAATAAGTTATTCTACAATTTGTAGCTATTAAATGACTCAATAAATAACTAAAGTAATTTTGAAATTTCTGTGCAACAAAACATATCAGGGCTCTAAATATATGCAATTAAACCCTATAAACTGCCTATCCCTATCATTTTTCGTATCTTTCTCCCATGCAAAGTTTGCATTTGTTGATAACACTGTTTCAATTCCATTTTGGTTAATTTTTGTAAGCTTTTAGCCTATTGTTGATACTGTTTCATATTTATTGTGGTTCATTTTTGCAATCATTCACACTGAAAATTTGGAATTTGTGTTAGAAATCAATTAGAAATTAATTTTTCTTCCAAAATACTATAATAATGTTCGAAGAATTTGGAACTATCAGGGCATGTTAATCTATTGAATGTACATTTACATACAGAAATGAAACTTTACCTTTACACAACTTTACACAACAACTCCAACAGTGTAAATTCGAGAAATGCTGGAATCATCCCAGTCTATGCCTAAGCCTTTCGAAAATGAACTAGTGATTGTAATATTATAACGAAGCAGAAGAGCAACTTCATACTAGCAGCTTGGAGGATATTGTGAACATCGATATCGAATATCGAATATCGATATCGAGACATTGAGAATATCGATAACAACAGTTACTCTAATGACCCTCTGAGTATCTTGGCAAAGACATGGTGACAAAATGGCACTCACCACCTCTCACATTTGCATTGTCCAGAGCACGTTCCGACTCTTTCAGTGTTTCATTCCCAGTCACCATAAGAAAAAATATAGGTCGATTAAGCAAAATAAAGGCTCAAAGAAAGTTTAGAGAAAACTTTGTGATGCATTCTTATGACTATTGCTTCTGACAAGTAAAGAAAGAATACAGATTTGAAAAGCAAAAATTACAAACATGGGCGGCCTGTTTTATGATCAGTTTAGTCGGAGGTTTGGGTTGATTACTAATGCGTGGCGATAAGCTTTAACCCATAAGAGCCTTCTATGAAAACTGCAATTCATCTCTTTGCGTGGAATGTGCCGCATTAACGAATATATTCCCAGCAAACTCGTAAAGTATGGCATCAAAGCGTAGGTAGCTGCGGGTGCTGACTCTAGGTTCGGTACAAGTTATCAAATATATCTGGGCTTGTACTAAGATACCTGTTTTTTAAATTTTGTTAATAAAAAATTAATAAAATTTGCCCGGGTCGTTTTTTGAGTTAATAACTCTGCACTTCAAACTTCCAAAATTCTTATTTTATTGTTATAAAATTATGAGTTTTGGTTTGAGATTTTTTTATTTTATTAGTTTGCAAAGGTTCAGCAAGCAATAATATTAATTTTAAGCTGCAAGCAGAATAAAATAAACTCTAAACTAGTTTCAACCAGCAAATTGAACAAAAAAAAAAATATATATATATACTATATAAAATATATGAAATTCAATATCTGAGCAGTACAATAATTCAATTCTAGGGCGCTGTTGCTGCAGTCAGCTTTTCCATCATATGTAAAAATGAGAAACGATTTTGATGCTGACGCTGATGCTGGTCGACGTTTTATTTACACACAAGTGCAAAAAAAAAAAAAAAAAAATAAGAAATGAAAGAAAATAGAATATAAAGTACTAAATTAAAATAAGAAATGAAAAAACGTTGGAAGTAAAACTAATAAAAATTGGAAAATAAACAACACTGAGATCGAATTTAGAACGGAATCTAGAAGAATCTTCATGTAGCTGACGAAGCTGATTGGGGCAACCGGCAAGTTTAAGGTCTCGAAAATGTTTGTGAGCCATACAAGTAAATACACACACACAAACACTCATAAGCAAATGTAAAGAAAAACAGACTGACAGTTTGACGGACAGACAATTAAGCAGCCATACAGAGGTAGCGATAAAAGTATGCGTACATCAAACTTGAAGGAATGAAGAGTTAAAACAAAAATTTAAATAGACTTAACAATTAAATTCAGAGCTGAAGTTAAAATTGGAATAAATAATTAAAGAAAGTGCCAAGGCAACAAATCCCGAGTTCAATCCTTACCTCAGGCAAAAGTTTTTCAACAAAAATAAATTTTTCTGCTCATTCAAAGTTCTTTCAAAGGGCTCTCATAGCCAAATCGTTTTTTAAAAAACACTCAGGAAAAAGTTTCTCGGAATATGATAAAAAAGGCATCATATTTAGAGAAAAATGGCATAGACTTTGCTCCAGAGAATGCTTTTCTCTAAATGCGCTCCTAAAAATTCTCTAAAAATGATAAAAAACTTGTATGAAAAAGAGAAATATATAAAAATATATCGTTTTTAGAGAAAAATACTTTTTATTTTGAGAAAAGATTTGTTTTTATTGAAGAAAATAGTTCTCCTAGTGAATATTTTATCAAAATATAGGAAACATTTTTCATTTTCAATAAATTTTTCTGTATAAATCAGAAGTTTTTTGTGCGTCAAAAATACTTATCATTATTAGAGACACTGAAGTATTTCCATTTCCTTGAAGTGAAGAAATATTTCTTCGAAAATTTTAAAATTTATTCTAATTGAAGAAAATTTTATTTGATAAAGAGAAAATTGGTATTATCGAAAGTAGAGAAATTTTTTATAGGAGAAAGATATGTGTTTTTTTTTGAGTGTAGTTAAGGTCTCTAAAAAAGTTCGTTACAAAAGCAAAATACAGTACATATTGTTATAAAAATCAACTATACGTTACGTACGAATACTTTTGAGTGAAACTGTTGAGATACATCAACTCTTGCACATGTATGGTTTGAAATTAATAAATAAAAATTGAACAACGAATAGATCATCATTTGGAAGCAGGATGAGGTAGGTGGTGGTGTTAAGAAGATATTTGCTGATGAAGATGATGACGACGATGATGATGATGATGATAAAGCAGCGAATATCCATAAATATCGAACATGCAAAACCAGAGTCAATAGTGCAGAAACGCAACGAAATTCCAAGTAATGTGGTTTAAAATGCCAAGAAAAAACTAATGAATTTTTGCAGCTGAAACGAAATCTATGCACAAATTCGAATTAAAATCGGAGTAAAACTCAAAACGAAATATGATGAAGTTGGGCCATGCACACTGAGGTGGCATGCATGCAGTGGTTGATTCAAATTGAAAGCTTTTTATTTATTTATTACTAGTTGCCAAATTAGACAGTTTATTTTTTTTTATTTCATTTGATTACAAATGACCATGAGCTGGCCAGGATTCGAAACCGGGAACTCTATATTGGCATTCAAGCACGCTAACTACTTGTCAATCGAGATATCAAAATGTGTATCCATTAAAATGTGGAAATGTGGTAATTATTATCTCCGAGATGCTCGTTATTTTCTTAAAATATGAGACACTCAATATCTACTAATTTTCGTTTGAGATCAATTTTTATAACAAAAAGCACAAAATAGGATAACTTTCAGATTATTTACCAACCAAACGATAAAAGAAAATTCAGTAAAATCTTAAATTCCAAATATTCATATACTTAGCATTAAACAACTGTTCTAGATTACCATGTTTTTAAAACTAACGTGGCTTTGGCCAAACCATCCATATATTTAGCTCACCCCAGTGTGCGACGACGACAGACGTCGGCAAAGTTAATCGTTGCGCCAGCCACAGATTCACTTCATGCAAAATTCGTTTAGAAGGAAAAATTAAATGAAAATACATATGCATAAATATGCTTGTGCATGTGTGTGTGTGTCTCAGTTTGTGTGTATGTAAATATGTATGAAAATATGTTGCGAAAACGTATCGCATGAAAACAACTGCATAAAATTTCCAGCTGCAGCTTCAGCTTCAACCTCAGCCACAAACGACGAACGCACTTGAAATCTGAAATCGTTGGAAATCAGAGACTACCAAAGTCAAATTACAACAAAAACAAAAACAACACAGCAGCAAAAATAAAAACTAAAATAATAAGTTTAACACATGATGCAGTCAGGTAAAAAGTATCCAGATACAAGTAGAGAGTCAAGAACAACTATGATAATAATTAAATAATGTCTCGAGTATAGTAAAAAATACATCTGTCAGTGTGTGTGTGTGTGAACTTTGTTGCTGTCAAATTGGCTGTCATTAAATTGTCACATGATGTTGTTTGCAAGAACGTGTAAGAAATGCCGAAGCCATATAAAAATGTTTAAGAAATTGTCATGGAATGATCGAACTATTGGATGCATTGAGATTTGGGCCAAAAGTCAAACGCATAGAAGAGGGCGGTATAGATTTTAACACGTTTTTTTCCAAACTCTTGTTAAGATTTCTTATTATCTTTTTTCTCTTATTAAGAAAAAACAAGCAAATAAATTCTAAAGACGGTCTTGTCGGGCTTGGGTGTACCCTTAACCTCCTATGATCTTTAAATATATAGTACTTGGGTGACCGAGCTCCGCTCAGAATCCCACCGCATTTTTAAATGTTCCACTGTTTCTAATGTATCGAAAATGCCAACTTCATCTAAGAAACGACAATTAAGATATTATTTTTTAATAAGCTTGAAACATATTTTTATTTTGTGATTATTTCGTTTCCCTATACAAACATGAAATTACTTCGATAATTTACTTACCATGCTATACAAAATAAGAAAAATATTTGAATCCGTTTTGCATCTCAGACTCAAGCTGATTCATAGTGCATTGAATGCGAAGGCCAAATACATATAGAGAGAAGAGAGAGAGAGAGAGAGAGAGAGAGAGAAATATGCTATTTTTAGCGAAAAATGGTAACCGTGCAATTATTTTTCTTTATTTCGGCAAAAATTAAATTTTTTGCCTATGATCGAATTTCGGCTTCAGCGATCGTGTAGCGTGGGTTCGAATCCCACGAATGAAACAAATTTTTGCAGAAATTTTTTTTATTTTGTATGATTTTTTATTAATTTTAATTATTGCTTATGTATTTAAAATTATTTGATTTTTGTTTTCTATTCATTCATCAAGAATACAATTTTTTGTCAATGACCAGAATTTGCCCAGAAAGAATAGTAGCGGCTTGGGTTCAAGTTCCACGGCCAACACTTATTTTTGTATCTAATTTTTATAAATTTTTATCCTTGTTGATATTTTAAAAATTATTTTCTTATTGGTTTTTATTTATTTGTATGAATTAAAATCTTCATTGAATCAACCAAAATTTAAGAAAAAAAAAAAAAAAAATTATAAATCTTCTTCAAAATATAACAAAAGAATTGAAATATTTTCAAAATATGAGTGTTATTTTATGTTGATCCAATGAAGTTCTTAGCTTTTTAATTCTAAAAATCAACAGAAAAAATAAGAAAATAATCTAAAAAATTTAAAGAATTATTCAAATCGATAAAAATAAAAAATGCTAAAACAAATAATTGTTGGTCGC
Organism: Tetanocera ferruginea; assembly: GCA_958299015.1. Classification (NCBI taxonomy): domain Eukaryota; kingdom Metazoa; phylum Arthropoda; class Insecta; order Diptera; family Sciomyzidae; genus Tetanocera; species Tetanocera ferruginea. Next base: position 108,741,627 of record OY282642.1, on the reverse strand, counting down.
GGGATTCGAACCCACGCCATCACGATCGCTGAAGGCGAAATTCGTTAATTGGTAAAAAACTTAATTTTTGTCGAAATAAGGATGCTTTCAACAAACTGAAAGTTTCCAACCCCATTAGCTCCTATCGCACCCCATACCATAACACTATCGCCGCCGTGTTTTACAGTTATATTAACAAATTTGGGATCCAATGCTGTGGGTCTCTTTCTTCACGCAAAACCTTGTCCATTGGATCCATATTAATTGAATTTTGACTCATCTGTAAATTTCACTGAGTTTCAAAACTGTACTAGCTTCGTAACATACTCTTTGGCGTACTCCAACCGCTTCTTAATATTTTGTACTGATAACAGCTGTTTGTTTCAGAGTATACCCTCTTAAGCCTTACGAGTGTTAAAATTTCGTACTATTTGTGGATGTACCTGAACAATATAGAGTTTATTTAACTATTTTGCTACATTTACTGCATATATTTTCGGATTTTTGTAGAGAGATGCATTTTGTTTTTGCCTTCCACTTTCAGTTTTTCTACTTTAGAACCCATTTTTTCTTTCACATCTCAATAATATATTAAGCCGTAGAGTGCGGGCTTTTTACCATTTCACCAATATTCTTCAATCTCTTCTTCTTTTCCCAAAGTTTTATAATTGATTTCTTCATTTCTGTTGAAGATGGCTTTGAATTCAAGTTATTCTTTTCTTACGTTTAAACTTGCATGAGCACTTTTAAAACACGATGAACAAACTGAGGGTGGCGTCTACAAATGAAAAAAAACTGGTTTTGATAATGGTATCTCACCCTATTATGAAGAAATTGTAAGGTACCTGCGTTATATAAAGAGTGTACAAGTTTATTTTTGGCTATGAAATGTGTCTTTTTTGTTTTTTGTTAACTTTTTTAGGAATCTAATATTTTCATAATTTTTTTTTAAATCTTTTCGAAAAGTGAATTAAATAAAGTATATTTTACCATTTTATTTTATAAGATTGGTGTATATATTTTCAGAGATAATGCAGAATAAACATTAGTAAGCATACTGTACAAGTTTTTTTTTGGTTCATTGTATTAATTTTTTTATAAATGTTCCAAACATCACATACATATGCTCGAATGGGCGTGTTAATTTTTTGATAAACAATCACGTTATGGCTTGATATCAAGAATATTATGGCTAAACTCAGAATCACTCCCAAAATTAATTGGTTTGGAACTGTTTTCTGCTCAAATTTATCTCCGTGTAAAGTTTTAACTATAATGAGCTGTGAGGGATGTGGGTGTGTTTGTAGGCGGTCGACGCACAGTTTTCTTTCACGATTTAGTTTTGATATAAAAAACAAATGCATCAAATTATTTTCCTGTGGTTTAAATATAAGCCTTTTTAAAGAGTTTTAAATTTTGGGGTTATATGGGAAGTGGACGTGTTCTTGGGTGTATGGCGCCCATTTTTCAAACGCGAATTAATTTTGATATAAAATTCATAAATATCTAATTTTACTTTTGTAGCTTTGACAGAAGCCTATTTAAAAGCCCCGGGTACACCATTTCGATTTTTTTTTTCTTTCTCAAACAATCAGAAAAATTTAAAAATTACTTTACGTTAAAAAATGTGTGTCTCATTTATTAATTGCTGTTTTAAAATTCAACATTCTGCTTGCAAGTGCAAACAATGAGGTTAAAATTAATTAAAACTTATTTAAGGTCTTCCAAGGGAGAGGCAAGAGTTTCTGATCTTGCTATTTTATCCATTGAAAACGAGCTTGCAAGTAATATTGATTTCGATGAGGTTATTTCAAATTTTGCAGCCCTTAAATAAAGAAAATCTAGTTTTTAAGACAGCGCACAATGCATCGAAATGGTCCAAAAATAGGAAAAAAAGTTGTTGTTTTGTTATTAAGCTATAACAAAAAAAAAAAAGAAGATTATTGTATTTTAACTAAACTTTTCTGGAATTTTATGTAAAGTATTTATTTTTCATTTTCAAAATATTATTTGCACTTTTTTATAAACAAGAAAGATTTGCAAATTTAAAAAGTGATTTTTTACGAAAAATTGTAATTTTTGAACAGAAAAATATTAAAAATTTATCAAATTTCAAAAGTAAATTACAAAAAAAAATTCTTTGATTTTAGCGAAACTTTTTCGTAATTTGATTTGAAGTATAAACTTTTTATTTCCAAAATATTATCTGCACTTTTTCATAAATAAGAAAGTTATCCAGGTTTAATAAAGTGACTTTTTGTGAAAAATTATAATTTTTGCATAGAAAAATAATTTAGCAAAGTTCAAAAGGGAATTAAAAAAAGGATTATTTAATTTTGTAGTGAATCTCACGAAGAAGTTATAGTGATGAAAGTCAGAAGTGATATGAGTGATAAAAAAAGTTACAACTTTTCTTTTTCTATTGTAAATAACATAAAATGTGTCTAAAATTGGATTTTTTAAAAACAAATATAATAGGTGCAAGAGTGGTACCCTTAAGGTCTTAGCGATTTCTTTAATTTTCAATTCACATCTATTACTCTTTTTGTCTAGCATTCTCACTAAGTTTCGATAGGATCAGGCTACTCTTGTACATATGTAAAATTTTAGATATGTCCAAGGGAGGTCACCTAAGTTCTTATCAATTTCTACTGTTTTCAGCTCAAAACTATTTCTCTAATTGCCTAGCCTTTTGACCTAATTTTGCTAAGATCGACCAACTTTTGTAAGCACTCGAAGATACCCATAGGAACTAACCGATTTCAACCATTTTTGCAAATTTTGCTTATTTAGCTCAAATTATCCAAGCATACAAAATGACACTGAGCACTTCTTCTATTTTTGTACCAATTTTGTATGGGATGTGCAGCGCCATTAAGGTCGGGGTAAAGTTTGTTCGATAAAAGAAAGCATACTTTCAATAATTTTTTAGGACATATTATTATTACAGATTTATTGTGAAAATTAGTAATACAACATTTGAAGATTATTTAAAAAAAGTTTGGTACAAAAATATAAAAATTATTATTATAACAGATTTATTGCAGTTCTCCGCTTGTGCCTGAAAAAAAAAATTGGTTTTTGCAGTGAACGCGATAAAATTTTGATGTTTTGTACAATAAAATCGACCTATTTTTTATTGTAAGATAGATACTAATTGATAGATACATATGAGAGTTATTTGAATGTACAATATGTGGAGAAATTTTTTAAAACGATCGGTTTAGAAGTTTTTCCGAATCGTGGTCACCGACTTTAAAAATTACATGTTTGGGAAAATCGATTTAAAGTTTTGTTCACTGGTATAGCTGAGTTGAAGCCGATTGTCCTCAAAATTCAGTACAATATACTTGAGATGTTCAAAACTGTACTCCGTCCTTAATAAGTTTTCTTTATTTAAACTTTTTTTTTTTGAAAAACATAAAGATAATACTAAAAACAAAAAATCACATCGAATTGGTTTCTTACTGCATTTAAAAATTTCTTATCTATGGGGGTGACACCATGAGTACCCGCCCCGGGTAACACCAAGCCCAGGAACGCCTCTGGTTGGTTGTATAAAAATAATTATTTTTCTTGCTGATTTTGGAAAACATCTAAAGGATTTCCGTTTTCATACGAAGTAAGACAAAACTCTCAGATGTAACTTTCTATAAATTAGTGTAATGTTGATGACTGAAAGAAATTTTGGAAAATAAAAAACCTAATCGAAATACTTGGAACGGTTATCGAAAATTTAAGCAATCTACATCTTAACATTTAAGAATTATCAAGACTTGCAAACTTTAAAATCATATATTCAAGCTTTATGAATGACTTTAGTATTTTTCTATATTAACTTAAGACATACAATTCATAAATTTCTATCATGACTTTAAAAGCAGTCTCTTTGAACATTTTTTTTTATTAAACATTTATATCCAATTTCACCAATGCTGTTGGATTTTTTATTTTTAACAAATTTTCATACAATTACACTGTACAACAAAACTGCAGTTTGTAAAAATCCCAAGAGGTTTCAGAACGGTTTCAGTCAGAATCTTCGGGTCACCCTAGGTTTCCGAGCTACAGGAGAGGAAGAACCCTAACCCCCTTCTGTTAATGAAATCAATATGACCGACCCCCATTACTTTTTCAAGGGAAACATTTTTGCCTTGGAACCCATCTCGTCCGACCCCTCCGTATGGGGGCTCGCATACAAATTTTGTGATTTTCATATATTTTTTATATGAACTTTTTTATTTAAATAATAAACTCGACAAATTTTCTGTTTGCCTATTTATAATTATGTAGAATTCTAAACGTTAAATTAAATAAATACCAAAAATAAATAGTAATAAAGTATGTTAAAAATAAAAAGAATATTAATTTCAAGCAAATTTTTTCAAGCAAATAAAATTTGGTTTTTTAACTAAAATTTTCATATAAAATATATACAAGAATCATAAAATTTGTATGGAAGCCTCCATACGGAGGGGTCGGAGGGGATGGGTTCCAAGGCAAAAAAATGTTCCTCTTGAAAAAGTAATGGGGGTCGGTCATATTGATTTCATTAACAGCAGGGGTTTAGGGTTCTGCCTCCCGTGTAGCTCGAAAACCTAGGGTGACCCGAAAATTCTGACTTCAGATTCGGATTCAGCGAACCCAAAACCTTCAGAAACCGTTGAGAAACCCCTTGGGATATCTTGAGTGTTGTACCGTGTTATTGTAACTAATACCTGTTAAAATAAATGTGCGTTCTTAAATATTCTGAATGAACAATCCAACACATAAAAGGCCACATGCTGAAATTGGCCCTTAATATTAGGGGAGAGGTTCATAAGTTGAATACGATGCATTTATGATATATCCGACGATGGCAATCCTGGTATTTCGACTGTCATTTTCTTTTGTTTTGTTTTGTTTCTTTGTTTCTTTTGTTTGTTTGGTTAAAAAATAGAATAAACGCATTACACACAGCTGCGACAAACATTGTGTTAAAAATTTGGGAATTTGTAAACAATTTTGAATGTGATGTGAACGATTTTGAGATGCTGTTCAATTCAAAATGTACTCATTATTTTTACAATGAAATATAATGTATAAACGTCTAAAATTAGAAAAAAATAAACTTTGGCAATCTGGCATTTTTACTTGGAGTTTTGTGGTTTTTTTTTTGTGTGATTTTGATGGGGTGGAAATTTCAGGCTTTCCAGAAGAATGGTCATCATTTTTTTATTTTGATATTTATCCAATTAGTTTCTGCAACAAAGTTGTAGCTATTAACATGTACTTTCGAACGGTATAATAACACACGAAAAATATTTATTTGGATATATGTTATGGCCAAAAAAGCTAGAGGTATTCAACTTACGGACCTCTCCCCTACTATTATATCAAGCCGCTTGCGCGAAATTATCGTATGTGCCATTTTTTTCAAAATTGACTTTTTTCGAAATTTGTTCTACATCCTACAACGCATCGCTCTGTAAAACATCGTAGTTGAAATCCCTATAGGTTCTTCAAAAATTTAGTGTATATTTTATCGTATGTTACAATGATTTGTTTTTTTTTGAGAGCTAAATTATCGTATGTGCCATACAAAAATATTATATACATACTAGTTTTTGTTATATTTACATATTTTTTTTTTAATTTAAAAGTAGAATGTGAATTGGATTGATCGCTTTATGTAGCCTCTTTGTACCATTCCTCTATTCGATTTACCCTTACTTAAAGTAAAGCAATACTAAGTTTAAGGAGAAATATTTCGCAAGCTTTCTTTTTGGGTTCATGAACATAAATGAGACTAGCAGTTTTTGTGAATCACTCAATCACTCGCATAGCTTCATTAACAAAAAAAAACACAGTTTCAATTGAACTAACCTATGGATATTTTGAAAATTCCACCAAAAAATCTATGAAAAACTTTAATTTGACTTTTTTGTTAATAATGTTGTACCATAAGCCTTTGTGTATCTCCTCGAACAAATTTGAAGATTTGCAAAATTTATGTTTGCAAAAAGTATTCCATCCAAATATCGCAATGAGTATTTAAATTTAAAACATTCTTTAAAAGTAAAGTACTCGTTAAATGAAACCGACGGCAAAGAATAAATTTCTTAAATTTGCAATTTTTTTTATATTGAAAACATGTTTTTGTTAATTATTAATTTTGCTAAGTATTATATTATATAATATATAATATTATATAATATAACATAATTCCATAAAATGTGAGTGCGGAACGCTTGATTTTTTTGAAATAATTTCATAGCATATTTTTAGGCATTTTTTTTGTTTACTAATTTATTGAAACTTCAAAAACTTTAAATATCGCACACTAAATGCAAAACAGTCACAACTCAAAAAACATAACTTTTCAGGAGAAGCAAAAAATGAAACTCTTTGGTTGAAACTGCAGAAGAAAATCAATTTTAATTTAAACAAACAAACTTCATTCTCCCAGTTAATGAAGAAAATAATGGAAAAGATAGTGAGATATGTTTTTTATGAATTGATTTATAACAAAAAGTCGTTGTAGAAAAATTTTGAGTTGTGACTGTTTTTTATTTAGTGTGCGATATATTTTTGATTTTGAAGTTTCAGTTTTACAAAAAAATCTCAAACATATTTCGTTGTACCTACTATGATTTCCGTTTTTACTTTAAGATATTTTATAAATATTTGGAACTAAAAATTGTTATTTGAACCAATTAAAATCGAATATGTGACCTTCGCTGATTTTTAATTCAACATAAAGAAAATTCATATTTCATGTTTTTCCTTTATTAAAACCGGGCCCGTCATTTTTGAGGGGAAAAAATTAGTTTTATACTAATTACTGAAAATAATAAAAAAAACGAAACCTTGATTTTTTCATATCTTTATAAATAAAATTCTTGGGTACATGGATTTGTCACTGAATTCCTTTGAGTGCATGTGGCTGGGTCTGTAGATGGTTTAAATTTAAAGATTGATCCGGTAGGTGGCGTTGTTGTTGCTGTGGGAGTGTTTAAAGGGATATTTGAGATTTTAACTCAGAAACGAATTGAGAAAATGCCATGATTCTTTCACTTCACCATTAATTTTTATGCATACAAAAATACAAAATTAATAAAAATACACAAACAAAAAAATCTTGATTGAACGTTGTGAGCGAAATTATCGTATGTGCCAAAAATAGGTTTTTTTCGGTGATTTTAGTTGTGTTACTTAACAATCTAAGCACATGCCAAATTTGGTTTTGATATTGCAAGCTAAAGCACAGAAAAGTAGAAAAAACGCTCTCCAGTATAATTTGGTTTTTGGCATATACGATAATTTCGGGCAAAGGGGTCGATATATTCAGTCGCGTACCGAGAGGCTAAGCCACCCGGTGCGGATTCCAAATTTGCCGCCCCTCTCATATGCAATACAAAAAACATCTTTGATATTAATAAAGGGTTTTGTATGCATAGTTTTCACTTTAGAATGTGAACTTTCATTGTTCTCAATTATATAAAAAAAAATTCTAATATACATATCATCGAGCTATTTCTAAGAAGACGCACGTTGGGAAAAAATGGAGCAAAACGCGCGCATGAGCCTATTTTTGCTCTCATTTCTATAAATACTAAAATAAAAAGCTGATATCGCACACTAAATACAAAACAGTGACAACTCAAAATTGTTCTTTATGGAAATTCTCAAAACACATATCTTACTATATTTTTCATTATTTTCTTCAGTAACTCGAATAATAAAGTTTGTGGGCTTAAATAAAAATTGTTTTTCTTCGGCAGTTTCGACCAAAGAGTTTTATTTTTCGCTTCTCCTGAAAACTTATATTTTTTTAGTTGTGACTGTTTTGTATTTAGTGTGCGATATATTGACACCTGAACAAGTATTTTTCAAGGAATAACCTGGCATAAAAAAATTTTGTCATTGCATATAGTAATATAAGTTACCTAGTACATATAAACATACATATATTTAAGCACATAAACATATATTAACACACATATTTAAAAACATAAACTGTAAACTAGAAATAAGAGAAATTAGAATAAGAATATTATTAAGAAAAGAAAGGTTGAAAAATGGTTAAGTTAAAGACTTGAACTATATAAATGAGTTGAGTTCTTTCCCAGACACCAAAGAGTGCGTTTGATTTTTTTAAGAACGTGAATATATACTCTACACTTATACTCTACAGTTGAATATAAAATTTATTTATGATATATTAAATGGTGAACAAATAATTTAAAATGCAGTACAATAAAAAAAAACATAGAATTACAAAGATATCGTTACACTTAAGAGGCGTAGCACCTCCTATGTAACCCAATTTGCAATACCGCTTGGCTTTGAAATTACAGATCGTGCAATCTCATAACAAGGAATTTAATCTCAATTTACACGTGCCGCTCCATTGGTAACATTTTGTAAGCTTTATACAAGAGGCGTGTCACTTTTTGATCAGTTCAAATTTGATCAGTTTTGATCAGTAATTTTGATCAGTTCAAACCAAGAAAAAAAGTCGTGATATCATCGCAATGCGCGCTTTTTGCCTGATTTTTCCCAACGTGCGACGTAAGTCAAAATTATCTAATGTTGATGAGGCAAAGAAAACGAATTTCAAATGTATTTAAATATGTATTCAAGCATTAAAAGCGTTGAAAATTAAAAAAAGACAAAAATGTGGTTTTGATCAATCTATCTTAAACGTTAATAATCGCTATTATGCCAAATGTTGACTTACGTCATATTAGAATTAGGCCAACGATAAAAAAAGTTTATTCTTAAATGACACCGAAAAATAAAATCATACAAATACAATCTTTTTTTATTTAATATTTTATTAAATTGTTATTTTTCTTGCGTTTTCATTAGCGTTAATTACATTGTCAAAGTCTATTTCATTACTTAACTTGTATTCTATAGATAATATGGCAAGTTTTTGTAGGCGCGACGTACTCATTATAGTTCTAATGTAGGTTTTTATGAGTTTTAACTTGAGAAGCTCCTCTCACAAGTGGCAACGCCAATAGCAATGGTAAGAAAGATGCGTAAAAGTATAACAATGTTTGGAACTGCGTTTTCTAGACTTAATTTAAAAATAAATTGTGAAAGTTCAAGTGGAGCTTTCATACAAGAATCAGTTTCTTTGTGCGCAATAGAAACAAAATTCTGAAGTATTTTTCTCTCAACGAGAAACTCTTCCTTGTCAATATCTTCGTGACAGAGTTCATTCAGTTTACATTCCAACTTATCATTCAGGAAAATCAAAGGAGTAAGAACTGCGTATTGTTCAGCAAGAGCATGAAGCTGCTGAAACCTTGTGGTCATTTCTCAAAATTATTTCTCCAAAATTAATAATTAAATTATTAAATTTGAAAATGACCCAAATCAGTATAGACCAACCTAACTCCCCTCCAAAGTGATTTTATTAAAACAGTAAAATGCCTTCAAATTCACACAAAATTATAATAGATACGACTTAAAATTGTACGCATAAGTCTTAATTTTTAATATGCACTCTGAACTAACAATTCGCCATAATCAAATGAAAATTCTACTACTGGGTACTTCCACTGATAAGTTAAAGCATTCAAAAACTCGAAAAACTTCGAGTTACTCGAAAAATTTCGAGTTACTCGAAAACACCAGTTATTCAAAACGCTTAATTTAGCTTCAGTGCCGCCCCTAAAATAATGCCGCCCGGGGCGGACCGCCCCCCTCGTCCCCCCCACGGTACGCGGCTGGATATCTTTAAGTGTGTTGAAGTTTTTTTTTACATTTTCTTAACCATTTCTATAAAATAAATGCTTAAAATTATGCACACAGTTATATTTATCTTTAAACAAACTGCAAGCTTAAGAATGAAAACAAAAAATATTAAGACCAAATTTTGATAACAACTTCTAGAGTCTAGAATCTAGACCGATAAAAGTCGAAACCTCGTTAGTTCATATAAAGAAGTCTGTTTTCAAGAGCAGTAACCTCGTAAGTCATTTACAGCATTTTTAGAAGATTTGTATAACTGAGATTGCCCCCTCTTATATGTCAGTTAATCCTTATAGTGCATTTTGACTATAATCAAAATACAGATTACACCGTTCATTACCGTCTATGTAGAAAATCAGCTTTTTTGATTCTCTTGAAGACCTAGATATTTTGACTGATGAGATTAAGTCAGAGACCAGTTGATATTATGTTTGTATTTTCAAAGATTTACTAACATACAATTTTACAATCTTTTCTCAGTGTCAATCAGTATCAATTGTCATGGAAATGCCTAAAAACTAAGCTTAAATAGTAAGTATTTATCCAGTACCTGAAAGTTTATTTAAATATGAACATTTACATATTTATAGATTTCTAATTCTGTTCTTGCTATGACCCCAACGAAAGGTCAAATGCATAAATTTAGTCAATTTAAGCAATTGCAAAACAAACACACATACATACACGTTTGAGTTGGCCTAATTGAGTGTGTGTGTTCGTTAAACGAGCAACAAGCTGCGAGCACATCATAATGACCTAATATTCCACTAGCACAAACATGAGCACAGCACACACACATAGCGCCAGGCAACATTAAATTAGATGCAAACAACAAGCCACAAACAACAACAACAACAATTACAACAAACAACTTAGCAACTAGGCAAAAATAAGCAACAGCGGCTACAGAGCTTTTTTCGGCTAAAACCCACTGCCAGGCTTGAGTGAATTAGATACTGATGCAGTGTAACATCAACACCAGCAACACCAACAACAACAACAAAAATAAAATAGCAAAAACCACAGCAAAACAACATCAATTACAGTAACAACATGTACAATTTGCATCCAAATAGAATAGACCAAATAGAGTCAGTGAATGGCGAATCGACAGTGTGTGACTAGGTAAGTCCAAAGATAGGCCAGATACGCAAAGTGAGCTGGTACATAGCTTAAAATACACCACGCACTACTACAACAGCTAATGCCACACTTTCGCACAAGTGCAATTGCAACCGAAAGCAGCCAAACACACCACCAGCCTAGCCTGCATACAAATTCACATTCAGTGCCAATGTCAGGAGTTTCAATTTGTACAAAATTCAAATGCGTTTCAATGCCAACGCTTGGTGCAGCGTGGCAGGCGAACCAAAAATAGCGAGATGCCAAATGGGCAAAATGCGGAAAATGTTGCCATGGTTATGACCAAAAGTGCAACTAACCGAGCGAAGGTCGTGGCTTCCGCGCCCCTACCAGTCCAAGCAGCCAACGGCTATGATGTGCTTGCTGTTGTTGTTCTTGTTGTTGTTGTTGGTGTTGGCTTAATACCAAACCGAAAATTCGAAATCAACAGATGAGATGAGAGCTAGTGCCAGGCAGGCAGGCAGGCAGGCAGGCAGACACTTTGTATAAACATTTAAGCACACAGATCGACGGACAGACAGTCAGACGACTGGGTGGCTTCAGCCAGACCCCATTGATGGTGGCAGCATATTTCGAATTGGGCAGCAGCGGCAATGGAGTGGCATGTTAGCTGCAACTCACATGGACGAAATAAATGAAAGCGAAAGTTGCACGACTCATGCCACTTATTCAGTTAGTTTTGGTCCATGTCTGGCCTACGCCAACTTAAACCAACTCGCTGGGTCGCCTGCATCTTCCTACTCTTCCTCCATATCCCCCTGCAGCACGTTAAAATGGAAAATAATTCACTTTCGTTCTTGATTTTTGGCGCGCTTCGTGACGCCATGTTGTGCTGGCGGCAACACTTGGCGGTGTTTCCAATTGGCGAGGCAAACTCATAAATTCGGCGGTCAATGCCATGTGTGTGGAATGCTCTGGTGTGAGATGCCTGTCTGACTTTTAAAAGGCCTTCTCGCAGCAAGCAGCATGCAGTTTGTTTTTATGGATTAGCCATGAAAATTTGCAGGAATTCGAAATTTGTTTTGGAATTTTATAGTTTGTTCTTTTTGCGTTGTTTGCTATAAATGTGTTGGCGTTTTTGTTGTTGTGTGAAGACCTCGTTGTAGCTTTTTGGCCATTTTATTTGCAAGTGCTTTCAATTAAAGTGGAATTTCAATGGATCGTTGTGCTCGTGCATCGATTTAAGTGAAAAATGCACTCGAATTTTTTTTAGCCTCGTTATGTGTATGTGTGTTTGTTTGTTTATTTCGGCGAATGTTTATCTAAGATAAGACTATGAATGATGGTAATGTTAATGTATAAAAAATTAGTTCTTAAAATACTGTGAGCATATATTCCTTACGACACTCATAAGACAATATATGTTTCGTAAGGATTTAATGACATGATATTGTTGGTACATATCTTTACAAGAAAGTCTTAAGTTGCTTCTTAGAAAACACAACCGCAAGTTCAATCGTCATTATAATGTGCAAAAAAAATTTTTTTTTTTATCAAATATTTATGACCATCCATTGCAGGTCATCAAAAAAATATTCTTGTATGAGTACTTCCCTAAACCAAGAGTACCTACATTTTTCGCAATTTTGCCAACAATTAACGGCAAACAATTTTAGGCAAAGTGATGACTGTGGCATGCAGGTTAAATGTGTGGCATTGCATGTTCGGAGCCCGAGTTCGATGCCCAGTTTTTTTCAATACACAAATTTTTCTGATCGGTCACCACTTCTCTGAAGACCATGTAGAGCTTCTTAAAACATGAAATTTAGCTGTTCTGAGTCGGCATAAAACATGCAGATCCAGTTCTCGGTCAATTGTGTGCAAACATTTAATAACACACACAACACAATTGATCATTAGAAGCTCGGTCAAAGTCCTTTCAAGGGCTGAAATGGTAATTTTTTTTTTTGTTTTTTAATTTTAGGCAAAGGTCTCAGTACCACAAACCTAAGGTTATGTTACCCAAGTTCCTTTTTAATATTGCCTAAAATCTATGGCAACCCATTTTAGCCGAAAGCCTTGCACAGAACACAAAATTTGTAGTATAAATTGCCTAACGGTAAGACAATGCGGATTGCCTAAATTTGCTTTGTGTATTATAGAAAAACCTAGATAACCCATTAGGCAAGTAACACTTATTTTGCTCTGTGTAATTTGTGTTTTGTTACAGAGTTTTGTTACTACAGCTGAAATAATCTTTTATTTTTTATTTAAAAATTTTATTATAGAACTGACAATAACAGTTACATTTAAAATTTCAAAGGAAAAAATCATTGTGTTTGATGTTTTGTCGACGAATGTCTTATAAAAAAATTTGATGCTTGTTTCTTTAAATATAAAAATATTTTATGAAATAAAACGTATGTAGAGAATTATATATATTAAGTTTTATATTAACAATTCTAAAATAACTGTTATTGTGAGTTTTTTTTTTTTAATTATTAAAAAAAGTTATTGATCAGAAAAATACGCTCTTATTTCATTATAAAATTCTTCATCATTTATAAAAAAAACTGATTATAGAACTTATTGTGATTTTTATCAAATATTTGATATGGATATATTTTATTAAGAATTAATTTATTTTATTAGTTATTTATTTATTTATTTAATTTAGCTAAGTTATAAGAAATAAATTAAATTTATTCCATGAAAATTCCTCTCTCTCACTGAAATTTTCTGAAAAAAACCTCAAATGAGGTTATTATAATATTGCGTTAGTTTTAAAAAATTTGGCCATAAGTATTTTGCAAATACTTCATGTAATCAATTTAAGAACTTTTATTATAACCCACACAGCAACGTATTTAGCGACAAAAATCGCCAACTCAACTGTACACTGCATGTAGCGATTCTCTCACGGAGAGAAATTCGAGCTGAAAAGAATCACAAACCAATTTTGGGAGTGTTTCTGAGCTAAGCCATAATGTTCTTGATATCAAGCCATAACGTGATTTTTATCAAAAAATCAACACGCCCATTAGAGCATAATATAATACGTGATTTTTGTATCGTTTATCTGGAATATGCCCACATGCGTCCAATATAAGCAATTTTGGGATTGTTTATATAAAAATCAATATGCTCACTTGAGCTTAATTTATGTCAAAACATGTCAAATGCCGGCAACTAAATATAAAAACAGAATTTAAGACACTTTTTTTAAAAATAATTAAAATTATTTTTTTTACAAACAAGCCCAAGATTACACTTTTTAAGCACAAATTGACGTATTTATAAAAAAAAATTTTAAGTCCAATTTCTGGCATAAATATTTAGCACATGGCATGGCTTGCCTCTGAATGAGCTTGATTTTGGACCATTTTTTCTCTCAGTACTTTTTTGACAAGACACGTTTGACAAAAGTACTATCACTCATACAATGAATAAATAAATTATGTATACGTTCATTGGAAGTATGAGTATTTTTTTACATAAACTTCAAGTAATTTTGCATGGCTTGAGTGTATTGATACACAAGCTCATATAAAATAAAAAAAAAAGTTACGTATACTTATAGAAATGTTCAAAAATCTATCGTACACAAAATTGTGTGTAAAATTTTTTTGAGAATTAACGGGTTACGTGTATTGCGTATGTAGGAGTGTATGATGAGTGCTATAACAACAAAAAACATACACAAACATAACAACAACAAAAAATATACATAAACTTAACAACACAAAAAAACACAAACAAACATAGCGTCGAGCATCGAAACAACAAAACAATACGAAATAAACGTGTGGTTTTAAAAAAAATTCGGCAAATAACAACAATCATTAAATATACAGGTTGTTGTAAAGAGTGTCTAAAACTAGTTCTGTGTACTGTTCATGAGCTGAGTGTACTCATGAGTCTGTGTATAACACACTGCCGTGTTCGTACGCCTACATTATCTCAGACGTAAGGCCGTGCAATTATTCACAATTATTGAAACCGTTAGTTTTTAAGGCATTAAGGAAAAAATTATTAAGGCACTTTTTTCAAAAAACTTCAGACAGCCTAAGGAGTTAATGCCTATGTAATATTGCATGCCGAATTTGTTGCGTGGAAGTTTTTTAAAATGAGCCAAAGAATATTTTGATCCAGTTATCATTTTTTTTTTTGTGTCAAGACCGACCCACCATAATGTACATGTAGATGCATGCATGAATTCTGATCATTAAATACATAGATCAATTCTTCACCTCTATCTTGTGAACTATTTTTGTTGTCCTTGTATTTGCTTATGGATTACTTATATGTATTTCGTTTAGAATTCTCATAAGGTAGTTCACGTTTCTCTTGTATATGTGCATGCGATTCATGCTTTTTGTCACCTATCTCATGAACTGTTTTTTTTCTTCTCGTATTTGTACAATGTCATTCATAAAACATATGAATGTTTCATGTTTACACGGTTAAAAATGTTGGACTAGTTTTTAATCCAAACTTTGGTTTAAAGGAATGTTTAATCCAAAAAGTACTATTTTTTATTCCATACTTTAGTTTAATTTGTTTTTAATCCAAAAAAGTTCAAGTTTAAGACTATTTTTGGACTACAAATTTACATTAAGGTAGTATTTTCAGGAAAAAGTATTCATGTTACCTAAGTTTGAAAACTACTTCTACTACGAAATTTACGCTAAATATAATTGTTAAATCATCCGAAGTTTATTGTTAATTAAATGAAACAAATTGTTTATTAAAATCTTAACCAAAATATTATTATATTCAGTATTACATTAAGCAGTGTTTTATAATACATAATAAGGGTATTCATGCAAAGCGGCAAGCTTGTATTTTGGGCAATTAGTTATTTTTATCAGAGAGACAGGCAGATTGCGTGAACGTTCCCTAAAGTCGATTGTGCATTTGGAGAGATATGTCAGCTTTTAACTTGTTAACAGTCAACTTTCAGCATGCACATTAACAGCTGATTTCTGGTTTGTGATATATCTGGTTTGTGCAAATGGTTCTCCATACATTTCATTTATAAGTCTGATAAACTTATACGGTTTATATCATTTATAAGGGCATTGCCCATTCGCATGAATACCCTTAAAACATAACTTTTTGTTGAATACTACATTTGTTGATATTATAAACAGTGATCTTATAAACAGTAATATTCTTATAATGGAACAATAAAATAAAAATAAAAATAAAAAGTTAAGTAATGTTTTCTTTTAAACCGGTCTTCAACTCAAATTTGGATTATACAAATTTTTCAGTTTGAAAACATAACTATTTGAAGATTAAACTTTTGTCTTTTCTGTTTAGAAAATATAAAATCTTTGTGGATTAAAAAGTAATCCTTTTCGGATTACAATATTTTAAACATTTTTTGGACTAAAATCTAATCCTTTTTGGATTATAATATATTATACTTTCTGTGGATAACAAATTAGTCCTTTTTGGATTAAAAAATTTTTAACTTTTTGCGGATTAAAAATAAATCCTTTTTGGATTGGAAAATTTAAAACTTTTCATTGGATTAAAAAGTAATCTTTTTTTGGTCGTGTCCCATATGTAATCCAAAAAAGATTAAAATTTAGCCCAGGATTTTTAACCGTGTACCTTGTATTCTTCCTGGCATTTACGACATTTCTTACTGGTTCATTTATCTTGTACACTAGGGTGTCCCAAAAACAATTATTTTTTCGAGTTTCATAGTTGCTCAACCTTTGTTTGAATGTCAAGAATTTTTGAGATTTTTTTCAGATTTTTTGGAGGACGTTTAGAAATCGCGCTAATCGGAATTTCCGTAAAAATCAGGTTTTTCTGAGATTTTTCGAATTTCAATCATAAGTTGATCAATTACACCCTTTTTGTTAGTATTCGAGTCATCATTTTGAAAGAAAAATATCCAAACTTTACTTTACCGTAGAAGCAAAAAAACAATACTTGATTTTACTCTTGCCGTTCCAGAGCTATAGCCATTAAAGCTGTGTTGCCATTGCTGAAAATAAAATAAAATATAAAAACCTATTTCTACAAACATATGCTCTCCTTATATAAAGACTTTACGAATTTTAATAAGGCATTGGTTTATTTTGGTTACCACCGAATCCACAAAAACACAAATAACAAGTAAAGAAAGTCTAAAGTTGGTCTAGGCCAACTATGAAATGCCCTAAACCCACTTTTCAAAAACAAAAAATTTTTATTGTAAATGGGCGTCTCCAAGGGCGGATGAAGCCTATATTTTATATGCATTTAAATGTTGATGAAAAATTTACACATGCCAAGTTTTATTCCTGTAGCTCGCAGTTAATGCCTTTATTGTGCTTTCGCTATGGGAAGTGGCGTGTTCATGGACGGATTACTTCCAATTTTTGAACACACCTTAGTTTTGGTATAAAATACATCCATACCAAATTTAATTTCTCTATGACAAACATAACCTTATTTATTGAGTTTAAAACTTTTTGGGTTGTATGGGAGGTAGGCGTGTCCGTAGGCGGATGACGTCCATTTTTCAAAACTATCTTGTCATAAAAAACATACGTGCCAAATTTTAGCTCTGTAGGTCAAACAGAGGCTTATTTAATGCGTTTTCAATTTTTGGGTTGTATGGGAGGTGGGCGTGTGGGTGAGCGGATGAAGTCCATTTTTCTAAGACATCTTTATGTTTGTATAAAACACATACATATCAAATTTTATTGTTGTAGGCTTATTACGAGCTGGGTTATGCAGTTTTCAATTTTTGCGTTGTATGGGAAGTAGGCGTGTCCGTGGGCGGATGATGTCCACTTTTCAAAACCATCTTTGTTTTGTTACAAAAAATATATGTGCCAAGTTTTAGCTCTGTAGAATAAACAGAGGCTTATTTATTGCGTTTTCAATTTTTGGGTTGTATGGGAGGTGGGCGTGTCCGTAAGCGGATGACGTCCATTTTTCAAAAACATCTTTGTGTTATTATAAAACACATACATACCAAATTTTATTGTTGTAGGCTAATTATGAGCTGAGTTATGTAGTTTTCAATTTTCGCGTTGTACGGGAGGTAGGCGTGTCCGTGGGCGGATTCTAAAAATATTCAAAAGTGCAGATCCTGGGGTTCATGTGACCACGTGTACCAAGTTTCATCCAATTATCTCAACTCCTTCTTGTTATCCTGTGTATACGGACAACACACAGACGGACAGACGGACGAACGGACGGACAGACGGACATGGATAGCTCGACTCACGTGGTGACGCTGATCAAGAAGATATATACTTTTCTATACCGAACTCGCTTCGTTCTATGCGTTACAAACGTTTGCACAAAGTTAATATACCCTGACCTTTTAGGTTTAGGGTATAAAAATAAGAGGAATCTGTACAAGATCTGTAAAATCTGTAAAAGATTTTGAAAGTCTGTTTCAGAAGTTGTAAGACCAATGTAAGTGCTTGCCAAGGCCACATCACGTTCTGCGATATCATTTACCACTTGCTGTTGTTAAATTATGTGCTTTGCTTCCTGGAATGATTCGTTACTTATCCATATTTCTGGGTCGGTTTGCAAAAAAAAATTGAGATGTTGCAGGCTTCAAAAAAAGTATGGCTGGATTAAGAAATGAAATCTTGAATTTGCATACTTTTTATCATGTTTTGTGTTACATGGGCTTGTTCGGTTTTAGTATTTGCCGTATTAATATTTTTTACCATCAAACGCAAAGTTTTGGTTTTTTCACTTGAACAAGAATAACCGTTTGCTCGATCTGGTATATTTTGATGAGAGCAACATTGCTTCAGTCTCAAGGTCCGATCCTCTGCACGGTTAAAAATCTTGGACTAAATTTTAATCTTTTTTGGATTACATATAGGACACGACCAAAAAAAGATTACTTTTTAATCCAATGGAAAGTTTTAAATTTTCCAATCCAAAAAGGACTTATTTTTAATCCGCAAAAAGTTTAAAATTTTTTAATCCAAAAAGGAATAATTTTTAATCCGCAGAAAGTATAAAATATTATAATCCAAAAAGGATTAGATTTTCGTCCAAAAAAGTTAAAAATATAAAAGGATTACTTTTTAATCCACAAAGGTGAGAACTCGTGAGAAAAAAAGGTAATTCTCATATTTCATAAGCCTACGAAGAAAAGTTATCCTTTGACCTCCATAAGCTTATATATATATATTAAAAAAAGTTCTCAAACTTAATTTATGCTAAATTTTGCATATTTCTACGAGCTAAAAAAACTTGTTTTTTTTGTCGCGTACTTTGAACTAATTTGTACTAAATCTTGCCAATATTTTTATAAAATGTAGCACTCTTTAATCGCGTTAGAACACTTAAAATACATATCGGTTCCTTTTGTTTCTTTCTTGTTTTTCGAGTAATTAAAACCGTGCGAATGTCGCGTCCGTGCCAATGGCTTTTCAGCTGAAAAGCTACATAATATTCACCTTTTCGCCATAGAAGAACTGTCAAATAAAGAACTGCTTTTCTTTGGCTTTTCAGCCAAAAGGCCTTCGTGTGAACATATTATTATACTGCCATAAACTTCACTATATATACATTAAGGGTATTCATGCAAATGGGCAATGCCCTTATAAATGATATAAACCGTATAAGTTTATCAGCCTTATAAATGAAATGTATGGAGAACCGTTTACAAAAACCAGATATATCACAAACTAGCAATCAGCTGTTTATATGTATGCTGAAAGTTGACTGTTAACAAGTTAACAGCTGACATATCTCTCCAAATGCACAATCGACTGATAAAAATAACTAATTGCCCAAAATACAAGCTTGCCGCTTTGCATGAATACCCTTATTATGTATTATGAAACACTGCTCAATGTAATAATGAATATAATAATATTTTGGTTCAGATTTTAAGAAACAATTTGTTTCATTTAATTAAAAAATAAACTTCGGATGCTTTAACAACATTAACTATTATATTTAGCGTAAATTTCATAGCAGTAGTAGTTTTCAATCTTAGGTAACATAAATAATTTTTCCTAAAAATACTACCTTAATGTAAATTTGTAGTCCAAAAATAGTCTTAAACTTAAACTTTTTTGGATTAAAAACAAATTAAACTAAAGTATGGAATAAAAAATAGTACTTTTTGGATTAAAAATTCTTTTAAACTAAAGTTTGGATTAAAAACTAGTCCAAAATTTTTAACCGTGTGGTCACTCCTGAAGATTGTCACCATCCAACCATTGTAATCAGCCTTAATTTTCCTAAACCATCTATGCAGAATCTTCCTAGTCAATCGTTCATTGAGTTCAACTTTAAAAAAACTAACTATGTTATTTTGAAAAATAGTTTGTCCAATATAAATTGGTCATCTATACTGCTTCTTAATACAAGAGTTTTATCATCACAGAATCTGGATGCTGCAGTCTGTGCGTTTAATACAACGCTCATTGATTGCTTCCTTAGAGCTATTCCACAAAGAAAAGCTTCTACAATTTCAGGCCCTGTGTGGTACACCAATGAATTAAGAAAATTGAGAAACTTGAAATCTAAATATTACAAAAGATACCAAAGAACACATAGCTTAATCGATTTTGGCCGTTATACTTCGACTAAATATAGTTACCAGCTGTTGTGCAAGCAATCCTATAACATATACTTAACAAAAGTAAAATTAAACATTAAGCTGATGCAAAATCATTCTGGAGCTTTGTAAATACAAAACGTAAGATTGATTCCTATCCTTCTTTTATGAAATATAAAAATGTGGAATCTCATAATGATTATAGCGTTTGTAACCTTTTTGCTGACTTCTTCAAGTCGACTTACTCATCGTCATCTTTTGATAATGGTAGCTATCCTTTTAATGTTCATTCTGGGGATATTTGCCTCCCAACAGTTGACAACAATACAGTTTTATCTTATCTAAGAGACCTTAAAATTTCGTATAAAAGTGGTCCCGACAACATTCCTTCTTGCATTTTGAAATATTGCTGTGAAGAATTAGTGACACCAATCACTTGGCTTTTTACCTATTCTTTAAAGTCTTGCTATTTTCCAACCGTCTGGAAGTCCTCATTCATTATCCCATTGCATAAATCTGGTAATAGATCTTTAATTGATAACTATCGTGGAATTGCGAAATTAAGTGCTTTGCCCAAACTTTTTGAGGAAATTATTGCTTCACAATTATCACATAGTGTTAAGTCGTTGATATCCCCATGTCAACATGGATTCCTCTCGGGAAAATCTACGGTCACTAACCTCCTTGAATTTACATCTAAAACAATAGAAAATTTTGGAAAAGGTTTACAGACTGATGTTATCTACACGGACTTTAGCAAAGCTTTTGATGTTGTTAATCACAAGCTCTTGATTCTAAAATTATCTTTAATTGGATTTCCCACAAAATTGGTGCGATGGATCGAATCGTATCTTAGTAATAGAACACAATCTGTTCTATTTAAACTCGTGAAATCATACGAGTTTCCTGTTATCTCTGGGGTACCCCAAGGAAGTCACCTTGGGCCTCTTTTGTTTCTACTTTACATAAATGATTTGCCATCGGTCATAAAGCATTCTAACATCTTGATGTATGCTGACGATGTCAAACTATTCCTTTCTTTTAAGAATGAATTCGATGGTTTATTCCTGCAAATTGACATCAACAATCTCCATAGCTGGTGTAGAATAAATCTCATGAATCTTAATATGAAAAAATGTAAGCACATGACCTTCTCGCGAAAACCATTCTTAAAGTGTAATTTCAAAATTTGTGACTACACATTAGAATCCTTAGATAGTTTTCATGATCTTGGAGTTACCATGGATCCTAAACTACAATTTCATATTCATATAAATAAAATAGTGAATAGAGCAAATAGTACCCTAGGATTTATTAAACGTTGGGCAAAAGAGTTTAATGATCCTTTTATTACGAAAACTTTATTCACTTCTCTAGTTCGGCCTACCTTAGAATATGCTTCAATTGTATGGTGCCCACGTTACGGTTGTTACATCGATGACATTGAATCCGTTCAGAAAAAATTTCTCTTGTTCTGCCTAAATAATCTTTATTGTAATACTAACTTTTATCTACCATCTTATGAATATCGGTTACAACTACTAAAGCTTCCAACATTAAAAAATAGGAGAGTTATGCTTTATGTAAGTTGGATAGTTAAGCTTTTACATGGATATGTAGACAATCCATATTTATTAAGTAAAATTTACTTTAATATTCCACTTCGTCCTAGAAGATCTTTTGAGCTACTTTTTATGAACTTTTGTAGAACTAATTATTTGCAAAATGAACTCAATTAAAATTAAAATTTTAGATTATCTGCAGTACCGACAGTGATTCTGATCATGCTAACGTCTAACACATATTTTTCAACTGAATATGGATATAAACAATAAATACATCTGAATGGACCTGAACCTGTTTTGGACCTCCTAAATTAATATAATTGAATATGCTTGGAATGTTAACTCATTATTTTGTCGTGCCGTGCTGGTTGTATTTTTTGGACTTTTTTCTTCAACTATGCGAGGACGATTTGTATAGCATATATAATAATATGAAACGCCAATGAGATCTAGTTGTCTTAGTGCCAGCGTTCACAATCATTTCTTTGCATCTAAGGAAATGGTGCGGTAAATATGACCTTGTTCGTCGAAATACCACCTCGCTGTGAGCAATATGTATTATATATATGGTTGTACTTATCAGTGTGGCGTACGGACCTTGTTTGTCTAGATACCTCCCACCGTCCTAGGCCGACACTATAATCTGTATTGTATTAAAATATCGAATATTAAATGAACGTTAATTACAAATTTTATTTTATTTTTGTTATCGTATTATATTTTATATTGTTATATATAATAATAATAATTTTTTGTGTATTGCTAAATTTTAAAAGCTATAAAGCCTCAAAGGCTTAGCTTATAATAAATAAATAAATAAATAAATAAATAAATCAAAAAAAGATAAGGGAGCTAGTTTTCCTTTTAGTGCTTGTAGCTAGTCAATCTTATAATCAAATTGAGGTCATTCAGAGGAGCGTATCGAGGGCACTGACAGAGGTACCAATTTTTTATGTACACTCTTAAAATGAATGAACTAAACTCAAGCAAGGCATCAGTCTTTGAATTGCATATGAAAGATCGCAGCTGGTTTTGAAAAATGCATATTTTTAACTAGTATTAAATTTTCATCATCCAGCGAGCCCTCTTAATGGCTCCTAAAATTTTGATTGAATGACCGGTTCCTAAATTATCACCCAAAAAACTAAGGCTCAGTGTGAACTTAAAACACTAGTCTTATGAATTATGTTTTTAGTCTTATGTTTTCGTAATTATTTTTGTTTTCACTCACTGCATTAAAATCATGAATAGTTCATGTGTGTCATGTAACTGGTTGCTGGACCAAAATTCATGAATTTTATTCATCAATATTATGTAAAAATTCATAATTGTTGTGAATATCGATGTATTTGTACGGTTTTAAATTATTGATAATTGAATGTATTTTCAGTGGCCGAATATATTGAACAGTTTTATAATTATTGTAATACGTTTACACGGTTAAAAATGTTGGACTAGTTTTTAATCCAAACTTTGGTTTAAAGGAATTTTTAATCCTAAAAGTACTATTTTTTATTCTATATTTAAGTTTAATTTTTTTTAATCCGAAAAAGTTTAAGTTTAAGACTATTTTTGGACTACAAATTTGCATAAAGGTAGTATTTTAAGAAAAAGTATTATGTTATTAAATAGCTAAATTACAATGCAGCAGTGGCAGTGGCAACAGCTGTGTCAGTGGCAGCGGCAGTGGCAGGTCAGCTGTTTAGTATTTTACTGCCTGCAAATTACAATCTAGCAGTGGCAGCGGCAGCATCAAAAGCAGTGAATGTGGAATTTTTCTTAGTAGTTTAATTATTTGCATGTTGGCAGTGAATTTAGAAATAGGGCCAACCTCGGCAGTACTGCTTACTGCCACTGCTGCTATGTAAGTTTTACCATTGAACAACAGTATTCCTCAAATAACAGCTGATCAATGCCACTGCCACTGACGCTGCCACTGCCGCATTGTAATTCAGGTATAAGATTGAAAACTACTACTACTACTACTACGAAATTAAAGCTAAATATAATTCTAAATGTTTTTTAAGCATCCGAAATTTATTCTTAGCTAAATGAAATAAATTGTTTACTAAAATCTGAACCAAAATATTATTATATACATTATTACAGTAAACAATGTTTAAAGCTTTGTGGATTAAATAGTAATCCTTTTCGGATTACAATATTTTAAACTTTTTTGGACTCAAATCTAATCCTTTTCGGATTATAATATTTTAGACTTTCTGTGGACTAACAATTATTTCTTTTTGGATTAAGAAATTTTAAACTTTTTGCGGATTAAAAATAAATTCTTTTTGGATTGAAAAATTTAAAACTTTTCATTGGTTGTGTCCTATATGTAATCCAAAAAAGTTTAAAATTTAGTCCAAGATATTTAACCGTGTAAGTGAGTTTATTCAAAACCTTTATTTGAATCAGCAACCTTTATTTTTATATAATTTAATATATTTTTAAAAAATAATATGGCTTTCTTTTATTTACAATTTATACAAACTATCAAGTTTTTATTGTGAAATTAACAATTTTTTAAGAAGAAAATATAATAATATGATATTATATAATTATGATAACTAGAGATATGACTAGTGATGATATTATAGCGATATGATAACTATAAAATTACATTTCCAAAATACAAAGTTTTTATATCACAATATTATTAAATTTTTAGGCAAAGCCTATAAATAAAATTTATTAATATAATAAAAATAAAAAAAATAAATAAATACTTATTATTAATTGATGCACAGTTCACCATTCCTAACCAAAACCAGATCCAAGCAAAATGTTTATTTTATGATTTTGACGCTGCATCCAAATCCTGGATTTCGAAATAACCACATCAAATGCTACCCAATAAACATTGTGACGAGGGATGATTCGTTGACGAATCTCTTATAGTTTTTTCGTATTATTACCGAATAGTTTGGTTTTGTCTTAATAAGAGTTGGCTGGACGCTTAAAGAAAGCACCTTTTAAAATTGCTTTGTTAAATAGCATTAAAATGTTTTTAGCCTTCACCATATTTTTATTTTCTCTAACTTTGATTGTTTTTTTTTTCGTTTCAGGGACTTGCTATCGAAGCGCCTTTCAATATTTTGATGACTCGCTGGCAAATCACTTCAGCCTCAGCGATTCGTTAGCTATTCGCTTATCTCATTTTAAGCAATTAATCAATGAGTCATTACTTGTATTTTTAACGATCCGTTTCCGAAGGCTTCCACTCTCTCCTTCGTAATCTCTAGCGATTCCTAGCGAAGAGTTTTGTCACCAATTATTGCCTTTATTTAACCCATTAACGCCTGACTTGACCAAAATTCTTCACTAGTTTTGGCATTACATTTTGCATCGAAAAAAAATTCTAAAAATTATTGCATCCATCTTTCCTAACGTTTTCAGATCCGTTCTAACCGAATTCGCAATCAGATTGACATAAAAAACAGTTTAAACAATAGTTTCTTGAGACATAAGTGGTTGAAAATTTTTTTCCGGTCTTAATAAATAAATATGGCGGTTGTTTATATGCGATAAAATTTTGGATCCTAACGACCTTATTGAGGCCTATAAGGCCCAATTCATATCAGGCCCAATATTGGGACCACCAACAGGGGAGCTCCGGGTAATGTGAAACTTACTTTTCATGAAATCTGAGTATTTTTTATGAAAAACGTGATTTGGGCCTCACCGGACCCATAATTTTATCGCATATAAACAACCACCATATTTATTTATTGAGACCGGAAAAAAATTTTCAACCACGTATGTCTCAAGAGCAACTATCGATGACCACGATAGGATAGTTTAAAGAATTATTTTACAGTTTTATCGAAGTGAAATTGATGTTTCGAAAAAAATAGACTAGCAAAATTCACGTTTTTTGTTGAAAAACATTAAAAAACTATTGTTTAAACTGTTTTTTATGTCAATCTGATCGCGGATTCGGTTAGAGCGGATCTGAAAACATTAGGAAAGATGGATGCAATAATTTTTTCGATGCAAAATATTATGCCAAAACTAGCGAAGAATTTTGGTCAAGTCGGGAGTTAATGGGTTAATTTATCTTTTTTATTTAATTAATTAGTAATAATTTTGGATTTCATGAATTCTAAACTATAATCAATATATTTATTTGTAGGTGAAAATAAAGAATTCAACTTTTTTTAAAATTTTATTTTAGATTTTATTAAACTTGAATTTAATAACAGGCAAAACAATAATACTCAACTTACTCTCATTTTAAAAACTTTCACAATATCCTGAATACTATGACACGAAATGAACTTTGGTGATTCGTTGAAGAATTGCTTCTTTTAAATTTGACAATTTGTAAATGAATTGCTTCTTTTAAAATTAACGATTTGTTAACGAATTGCTTCTTTTAAACATGAAGATTCGTTAACGAATTAATTTTCTAGGGTTTGGCGACTCGTTCTCGAATTGCTTTTGTCGGTTTGAATGCTTCTTAAACAAAGGATGAATTTATCCCGTTCACAAAATTATAAGTGAATTGTGTACGATAACTGGTATTGAATGAAATATAAGAGAAAGCGATAAATAAACGATATCATAAGTAAATCATTTTGTTTGTTGGGTTTTTCGGCTATTGTGTTTATATTTCATTACAAAATACGAGTGTAATTCACTCAATTCACTCAACAAGTGTTAAATTTTGACTAAGATACGGGTTCATCAGACACAAAAACTTAAGAATAAATGTGTTGTTTTCAAAGTACAGGCTAATTGTTTTATTATATAGCAATAGAGTGAGCCTTTGCTATTAGCTCCTTCAATTATACATGTCCTTTTATAATGCACTATTAAAAATAAACTAGTACTTGTTGTTTTTGAAAACTGTCAATGATAATTTGGCTTGCAATATCTTAGATGTATCAGAGCATACCGGATATTTTGCAACAAGCACAGTTATGTGCAAATAAATAAAATACAATAGTTTATTTGCCAATTGAAAATCATTTTCAACAATTTTAATTCTGGTTAATTTAACATCATTGGTCTCGGACACACATCTTCTCTGCCGCCTTATTTAAATATGAAATGAACAACAAATACAGCAACTACAGCTACAACAACAACAATAATAATGGGAGAATCCCCTTAAAAAACAATTAACTGCATCGGCCTCAGACAGCAACACTTCAGAAACATGTACGAACTGGGTACAAAATATAAAATAAAAAAATGACAAACAAAAAAACAAAAATATAAAAGAAATAATATTCTTGAAATGTTTCAGCCGCCTACAGCTAAGCGACCCACTCCCCCACCATGACCCGCAGCAGTCATTCATTCAGCCAAACAGCCACCAACCAGCCAGAGCCAAATTCTAACGTTTTCTGCTCACTTTCACAAAAAAAATTGTTCACAAAATGTTGCAACTTCAATGAGGTTAACGTCCTCCAAAACATAATGTAACGAAAAAATGGAAAATGAAAAATAGAAAATGAATGAAAAAGCTCTACACTCCACTTGGCTCCAGACCCAGACCCAGACGCAGACGCAGACAGCCAGTCAAGCCATACACGTTGACGTCGGTGGTAACGACGACGTTGGCGACAACAACAGAACGACAAAAACGACAAGTCGACATACATAACCACTTGACGCTTCCGTAGCATGGTGGAGCACCTTGTTTCACTGTGTATGTATGCTATATGTCTGTGTGCCATATGTCTATGTGTGTGTGTGTGTGTGTGTGCTTGATTGTGTTTAACTCATTTTTAAGCTATTCAAACTCATTTGGGAACAGCTTTGTTTTTGATGGTGTTGTTGTAACTGCTGTACATTTTGTTGTTGTTGTTGTTTCTGCTGTGCATTTTGTTGTTGTAGTTGGAGGGTCTGACTACAGAACTGCTGAATGTACGCACGAATGTACCCTAGAGGGCGCTGTGATTTGACAGTGACAAAGCTTATGTTTTTGGTAATTTAGCTGTCAACATATGAAGTTGTTGGCATAAAAGTAAAAAAGCAGTCAGAGCTGAAGGATGTACAACAGAGCAGGGTAATATGTATTTTGGAATTGCTTAAAAAGCACACACACTGTTGGTACTTTTTCAGTAGAATTATTGCTCTACGTTCTTGAAATATATTTCCAACATTGGCAAACTCTGGGACAATTAATTGCCAATAATGTAAAAATATTATATTACTATTAATACGAAAGTGAAAAATGTCATACGAAGTACTTCTATCTGAAAATAAGCTTAAAATCAAGTGCTTTGTGTACGTATACAACACATTGTCTTCACTGATGAATCATCAAATTGTATAAATTTTTAGCTTTTAAGACAGTTTATATGTATTTATATAAAGGGCTAAAAACTGTTGATTTTTTCCTTTCATAATTTTAATTCACTGCATCTCCAAGCAACCTTAAGATATCGTTAAAATTATGTATCGTATATTTCTGATAATAAACTTTAGTAATTTTTGAAATTAAGCCTAATTCTTGAGGGAAATGGTTGCATGAAAGTATTTTTGGTTTAAACTGTTGTAAATCCTGACATACTTAAATTATTTCCTTTATATTTGCGCTTTAATACCTTCCACAAATATTTAATGAATTTGAAAACTTTTTCTTAAGTAAGATACAGGGACCGAAAATAACAGTTATTTTCGAAATTTCAATTCATAAAGTCAGACGGAAAGAATTTGTTTATTCTATAATTGAATATAGCAGTGCGATGCTTGTTAGCTACGGATTAATAATCTTAAAAGCTTTTTATTTGTTTGACTTTTGTAAAAAAATAAAAGCTAAGATTTAATTATTTTTCGGTAAAAATAACAGTTAAAATTTGACTTTTATTTCTTTGGTCAAAAGGTGTAAAAACATAACAAAAGTACAAATTTCATTACATTTTTAACTGTGTTTTCTGACATAAATAATTTATTTTTGACTGAAAAAATAAAAGTCATGCTTTAATTTTTGACAAAAAAAAAAAAATCGGTCAAAAAATAACTATTATTTATTGACTTTTTGGAAAAAATCATGACAGTTACGGTCCCTGGTAAGATATTTAACCCATTTCTTCTCGAATGTAGGAAGAATGAAAATATATGGATTTTTTTTATCAATTCCAAATGAAAACAAGTAAAGAAAGTCTAAAGTCGGTCTAGGCCGAATATGAAATACCCTAACCATGATAGAACAACAAGGTAGGCGCATATTTGAGAGGAAGTGAGCTAGATGTCAAAATCAGCTGTTCGAATTGGAGTTGTTCTAATTTTTGTTGTTGCCTTTTCGTTTGACGTTTATAGCACTCACAGCATTGTTTGTGTAAAAATAGACATTTGAGCAACCATATTAATATGAGCCTACTTGATTATTCTATCATGACCTTAACCTACTTAAAAAAAATCTCTGTGTTAGTTAAACAGAGGCTTATTTATTGTGTTTTCAAGATCTGGGTTGTGGGAGGTGGACGTGTCGGAGAGCGGACGATACCCATTTTTGAAAACACCTTTGTGTTGATACATACATACCAAATTTTATTGTTGTACGCTAGTTATGAGCTGAATTATGCAGTTTTCAATTTCTGCGTTGTATGGGAGGTAGGTGTTTTCGTAGGCAGATTATGACAATTTTTCAAAACCATTTTTGATTTGTTACAAAAAAAATGCGCGCCAAATTTTATCTCTTTAGATTAAACAGAGGCTTATTTATTGTGTTTTTAAGTTTTGCGTTGTATGGGAGGTAGGCGTGTCCGTAATCGGATTCCATAAATATTCAATAGTGCAGATCTATGAACTATGCGACTATGTGTACCGAGTCTTATCCAATTATCTCAACTCCTTCTGCTTATACTATGTTTACGGACAACACATAGACGGACGGACATGGATAGCTTGACTCACGTGGTGACGCTGATCAAGAATATATATACTTTTCTATACCGCACTCGCTTCGTTCTATGCGTTACAAACGTTTGGACAAAGTTAATATTCCCTCACCTTTCAGGTTTAAGGTATAAAACTATTCAAATGAATCTCATACTTATAACATACAGGAATATGCATATAAAAGTAAAACTAAAGTTATCTTATATCACGGTGGTGACCGTGGCATGCAGGTTAAGTGTGTGGCTTAGCATGCTTGGAGCCCGGGTTCGATCCCCAGCCGCGGCGAAAAGTTTTTGTCAATAAAAAATTTTTCTGATCGGTCACCACCTCTCTTCAGACAATGGCAAACCTCAGAGAGTAATAGTGAATAAAACCATGTAAAGCTTCTTGAGAACATGAACTTTAGCCGATCGGAGTCGGCATAAAACATGTAGGTCCGGTTCTCGGTAAATTGTGTGCAAACATTTAATAACACACACACAACACAATTGATCATAAGAAGCTCGGTTAAAGTCCTTTCAAGGGCTGAAATGGCCAATTTGTTTTTTTTTTTTTTTAAATATATCCTAAAAAGTTATGAAAAATATAAAAAAATTTGTTGTCAAAAAGTCCTGTTTTTTTAAGAACTGTAAGACATTGTAAACGCTTGTAAACGCTTTTTAAAATGTGCATGAAGAATTTTTAAAATACTTCAATTTTATTGCATTTCGTGTTCTTCGTGTTGTGTGAAAAAATTATGTCATCAAGTATTTTAATATTTGGCATGAAGACCATTCCACGCCTAAGGCAAGTCGTAATTGACCTTCGATTCAGTCTTCGATTTGCTTAAAAATTTGATAAATAGGTTCCTTTTAAGAATAGAAGTTATTCATTTTTTTTATCGCCATTATTTTGTAAAGTACCTACCAATTTTTGATAAAAGTATAAATCTTGAAAACAGAGTCAATCCAATAAATCATGGCTCTATCTTCTATATATAGTTAGCTATTAAAAAGTGAAATTGAATCTATATATTATTTTTGTTTGTATGTATGTTCCGAATAGACTCCTAAACTACTCAATGAATTTTTATAGAACCTTTATCAAACGATTCCTTTAATAAGTGCGCTGAACATAGGCTATATAAATTTTACCACGCCCCCTTTTACCGCCCACAAATCAATAAAAATGCTTTATTTCAGACGTTTTTGGCTGTATGACATTAGAATTTGGTAGTTAAGTTTGTATAGTGAACTGTCGGCAACTGCACGAAAAGTGGATTGCCAAACTCCCTTTAATAGCCCAAAAATCAATAAAAATGCTATATTTCAGATAGTTTTGGCCGTATTCGTTTGGGAGTCCAAATAATTTAATTGTTTTGACACCAAATGGAAAGTCTATAAATATTGCGTACTCAGAAGCTTTAAAATAATTACAAGAAGACAGACATAAGATTAGAAGACAAGACTAATTTAAAATAATAAGACTTTTAAAAAGCATAAAAAAGTGAAAAAATTTAATTAGATCATTAAAAAAGGCAATTTTGTTGTGTTTTATTTATTTTATTTGTTTTGTAATTTGTTTTCAAGTGTCAAATTTTCACATTCAAATTGTATCTAATAATTTATTTTCATTGTAGATACGGCTCATGTGTGTTAGTTAGTTCAATGAACAAGAAAACAATTTAATTAAAACTTCTTGTAAAGGTATTCAATACGCAAAGCTGTTTTTGGGGCTTTTAACTCTTTTAAGCTTTCAAAACGAGTCGAGCCCAAAACCTTACATTTAACTAAATAACTTCAATTTACAGAATTGATGGACCTTAAGAAGCTCTAGCACTAGCACCAGCACTCAGTTGCAACAGCACCAGCGCTAACACCAGCACTAGCACCAGCATTAGTATCAGTACTAGCTCTAATACTAGCACCAGAGCAAAAGAAAATTTTTAAATATATTAAATTTAAAACAATTTTTTTAATTTACCAATGAATTGTATGCATTCTTATTTTAAAGAAGTAAGTTAGATAAAACTGATATTTACTTTTTATTTAACGGTTAACTATAACTAAGTTTTCGGTTAGATCTATCTGATGAGATTTGGTTACCTATAACCTGCATTTATGTTATCCATATCTAGAGAGAGCGAGAAGGCTATATTTCGATGGCATTGGAAATCGATTTAAAAAACAACTTGTGAGAAAGAGATGCCAGTTCACACGTATACACGAGTTTCGGTTACTTTATTCCCGAGGCTCTTCCTAGCATAACCGAAACTTTGTATGAAGAGGTGAACGGAATTTCAGTTTGAGAAACTGTTGTTTTTTTTGTTAAATTACCGATAGTCTTCTTGTTGGGATATGTATATTTGGACAATGAAAATATAATTTTTATTTAACTTCTTATTATTAATTTTGTTTTTTTTCGTTCTTCCTTGCTTGAGCCACTTGTATATTTTGTACAAGTGCAATTTGGCTGTCCTTAAAAATTTAAGTATCCCGAGTCTTAGGTCATTCTGAGCGAGGTATCTCTAAGGAAGATGACCGTTTCCTGTGCTACCTTTTTTTGAAACGTATCAAAGTATGTTTAGTGAGGAACCGCATCAGAGAAACTGGATCTTAGTGCCTCACTGATGTACACAGAAGCAGTTTTTTGTACTTTCCCAACACAGCTAGCATTTGGACGATTGTATGACGAGCGCCATCATTTCGCGATTCTTTTTTTAATCGTCCAGACTATTGTTACGGTAGAATTTTATTTTGCTCTTCCAAATGATGCTTTTGCAAGTCGTTATGACGATTGTTGGACGAGTGAATCGTCGTTCAAGCATTTTGGTAAGCATTTAAAGATTGCTGGTAGGCAAAGATTGCATATTACTCTTGAATATGGTAATTTAATCCTACTGACGACCATAAAAAGAGATTGTTATTTGCAAACATGCATCGCAGACAACTCTTTTAGGCAATTGTTTCAAGGCTCGCTTGAAGTAGGAATAAAAGCGTCTTACGCGATTCTTTTCTACGCATCGTCGACGACTCAGATGGTAGAGTCGCCGGCTTGACACAGTTTCTTACGTTGTACTCAGCTTGCGCGATCGGAATAGGACATAGTCGACTATTTATTTAATCGCTCGGTCCAATCGCGGAAGAACCGTCTACGATTGAAAATGCTATTTCCGATGTTCATAAAATATTTTAAACGACAATTAATCTTAATTTAAACAATATTTTCAAATATATCAACGAAGTACAAATGTGGCATTATTTCCTATGGATTTAAAAAATAATAAATATTTGATAAAATACCAAATTTCAATAACATCCCTTATCAATTTGTAAAAATTTCAACTGCTCTGACAGATTCAAAACCAGTCTTCGTGTTTTCAACGATTCTGAAATAGTTTTCTTGAAGGCTTCTAAAGTTTATTAAGCGCTGGATAAGGGTTCCAGTGTAAAAAACTTTAAATATTTAAAAAATAATAAATATTTGATAAAATACCAAATTTCAACTGCTCTGACAGATTCAAAACCAGTCTTCGTGTTTTCAACGATTCTGAATTAGTTTTCTTGAAGGCTTCTTAGGTTTATTAAGCGCTGGATAAGGGTGCCAGTGTAAAAAACTTTGTTTGTGAATTGTTTTTGAGAGTATGGATTGAGCAACTTTATTAAAACCTTTAGTACATTATTAAGTGGACTTTTAACAATATTCTGTAATTTAATGTAATTTTCATTCGGTAATATTGAAAAACAAGCTGGTAGTAGAGCTTTTCCCAGAACGTCCTAGAATACTAGCAATTTGCGGTGTTCACTGTATCTCGATCGAATATTATCTGAAATCAAAAACCATTAAAATTAACTAATTAATTAATTTTTTTTTATTTACAAATTTTTGTGCCATCAAAAGTGTAAACTGCTATTTTCCACTAAATATTCCATCATGTTGTGGACCGGAAAACCTCTCAATGAAAAAAAAATGTACCTAAACATGGGGGGAGCTATTTTATGTGTAGAAAATGTGTACCAAGTTTAAAATGAATTCGCAAGACCGTAGTGAAGATAGCAATGCACGCCCAGCCACGTTTCGAAGTTCGAAAATATTAAACCAAAAATTCACCACACACAATATTTTGACCATAAGCGAAAGTTTTCAATTGCTCAACCAAATATTATGCTTATGCTTGTCAATGTGGTAATTTCACATTTAAGTAGGTACACAATTAGCAGACACAAGACAATTTATTCCGTGGCTCAGTTGGTTAAGCGGTCGATTAATCGAGTGACCCTGGTTCGATTCTCAGCCAAGCTGATTTGTGTTTTTTTTTTGTTATTTTTATATTATTATTTTATATTATTAATTATTTAATGTAAAAATTGCATTGTGCAACATTTTTATTTTTTGCCACATCTCCGGACTAATCTATTGCTTTTTCTTTTGTTCTAAATTGTGCAGTTTTCAATATGCTATGATTTCGAAAGTAAGCCTTAAGTATAAGTAACACAAAGAAACACAGAAAATAATTCTTATATACCACTATATATTGATGAAAGTACTACCCCATGACAGCAGAACAACCCTGGCGGGGTTTGGCAAACTTAGGCGAAAATGTTTGGAAAATGATTTTTTTATCGTCTTACTCCCAATACTGGACAAGTAGAGCCCAAAAACTGAAGCGTTGATAAGCGAAGAAATCCACTGTTCACCCAAATTAAATGCGTAAAATAAAATATGTTCCGCGCCTAAGTTAGCAAAACCACACCAGGGGTTTGAAGCCCAAAAATTTAAATTCATTAATTTTTCGAACGTAAGCTGAAAATTTTTCAAAAATAAACTTTTAGGTTTAAAACGAGCCATACATTCAAAAAGAGTCTTAAGGGTTTTCAATTTAAACTCAAATTTTCAACCGTATAGTTGCTGGAATTCTATGACTAGTCTTTTGTGACTAGGCTTTTGTGGCTGGGCTTTTGTGTCTAGGCTTGCGTTGCTAGGTTTTTGTGGCTAGGCTTACGTTGTTTGATATTAGTTTTTGGAATTGTGTGGCTAGTCTTTTGTGGCTGGGCTTTTGTTTCTGGACTTTTGTGGATAGGCTTGCGTTGCTAGGTTTTTGGGGCTAGGCTTACGTTTTTGGTCTTAGTTTCTGGAATTGTGTGGCTAGTCTTCTGTGGCTAAGCTTTTGTGGATAGGCTTTTCTGGCTAGGTTTTTGTGGCTAGGCTTAAGTTGCTAGGGTTCTGTAGCTAAGTTTACGTTACTAATTGTAAGCCTTTTTTTCTGGAATTGTGTGGCTAGGCTTACGTTACTAGATCTTAGTTGTTGGAATCGTGTGGCTAGTCCCTTGTGGCTATGTTTTTGTGACTAGGCATAAGCATATTTAGAAATTTAAACTTTTGAGTTGCATGGGAGGTAGGCGTATTTGTAGGATTCCAAATTTTTTATTCTAGATTTTTATGAACATGTATACCAAGTGTTTAAGGACAAAAAACAGACAGACGGACGGACGTACAGGCAATCGGACAGACGACGCTGATCAAGAATATATATAATTTTCTTTACTGAACTTTTATTTATCGTACTTGCTTATTTCAGAGTGTTATAAACGTTGGCACAAGCTAATATCGCCTGACTTTACAGGTTTAGGGTATTAAGACGCTAGCAAAAATAATCCAAATTGTTACAGGATTATTAATTTTGATTTTGCTTTGCATGTCAAAAATAATAATCTGTATTATTTTGCTGCGAAAGGAACGCAACTTTTATTACTCATATTTATACTGTTCAAAAAGTTTTTCTTACGAAAGTAGGTACCATCCAAAAATATTTGTGGGCAGTATTTTTTTTTAATGTTTGTTTTATAAAGTTGAATTCACGGTTATTTGTAAGAATCGTTAATTTATTAATTTTTAATCTGCTTAACTACAATTTGTTATTAAAACAGTTATAAGAATAATATTAGGTTTTTCACAACTTGAAATAAGAAGTTGTATTCATATTTTCGTCGTATTCACATTGTTTTTTCTTTCTATTTGAAAGATAAAACAAACGTAAGAGCTCAAAAAACGTTTGTTTTTCTTTCAAATAGAAAACAAAAACAATGTGAATGCGACTTGAATTTAAATACAACGATACAAATGTGTATTTCAAGATGTGAAAAACCTATATACTTATTTAAAATAATTTTTAACTATTCTGCTATGAAATGAGTTTGGCTTATTTTTCAGTATTTTAACACTTGATTAAACGTGGTGAGTTCAAAATCGTTGCTGATATATTAAAAGATGAGTTAGAAGAGTGTTTGAAATATTTTTTGTTCAAAAGAAATACTTATGTACTAAAATATTTAAAAATATTTTATTGAATAAAAAGTTGCTTTAAAATTAATTGGTGAAAGTATTCTTGAATTCTTCAAATCAAGGAAAAATATAGACGCCAACATATCCTGTTTAAAAATCAAATTGGATTCTGAAAGTTGAACGCAGCTTTTACTTTATTTTCTGTTTCACTGAACATGAAAAATTTTAAAACTTTTGTTTTTAAATAACACATTGACTTACAGATGTCATACATAGACTGGGGAGAGAGTTAGGAATTGAGAACTTTATAAATTTTTTTATTTGACAATTTTAAGTGCTATAAAGCAATGAATAAAAACCTAAGCATAAATAATGAGCAGCAGCGTTTTCATACCGATTATACACAAGTTAAAAGAAATGATTGCAAACATTGCCTTCCACAAGCAGTGTGTTCGAAATTTGCTGTGGTGTATTGTGGTGAATTTAAAAACTGTGGCTGAGTTCGAAAAAATCCGACGCTATCTTCACCCAATGGGTGAAGATAGCGTCGGATTTTTCAGCCACACTTTCGAATTCGAATATGCATGCGTTGCTATCTTCACTCCGGTATTCGCAAGTAGTTTTTAAATGGCACTGAACACGGAGTTCGAAAACACAACTTGTGGAAAAATCGCTTTAAAGTTTTGTACACGTACGTTTGTACGTTCGAGGTACACTTACTTAAAAATTCATATCTCCGTTAGTTTTACTCGGATCAACTTCAAATTTTGACACAACATTTGTGACATGTTGCACATATATAAAAAATGGTAAAAAAGAGTTAAAAACCTGAACCCGCCCTTAATAAATAGTTTAAATGAAAATTTTTATTTGGGAAAAATTAAATTTATATTATTTTTAATATATGTTTTTTTTTTCAAAAACGTAAACTCGCTTTTATGAGATCCTCTAGTATTGCTTTGTTTTGCTTTCACTGAAAGGAAAGTTCCCATCACTCAACACATAATTGTGTGGTGTTCTTTTTTTTTTTTTTTTTTTTTTGTCGTGCATCAGCAAGTCGAGTATGCTGAGCGGGTCTACATACTAGGTAAATAAGGCAAAACGATATTTTCTGTTTCTGACCTAGGCCAATGTTGATTATGTTAGCTTCTTATGACGACCAAAATATAACGTAAGTCAGCGCAGATAGCGATAAGCAAATGTTTTATTCATTAGAGGGTTGTGTTGTTGTTGTTTATTTATTTTTTTGTTTTTTGTATACGTCTACCGAATGTTTTAATTTTGGCACTTGTGCTTTTATCTTCTATTCAATATTTCGAGTTTTTTTTCGTCGTGCACACACCCAAAACCTATTTATAAATTAATGCCAACCTCGCTAGCAACAAAGCGTCTAAATTTGAAACATTTCAAGTATTTATTATTTTAATGAGCTGACGAGAAGCGTGTGCCCGGCACAATGAAACATCGGATTAGCACTTTCACAGTGTTTTACATACAAACGGAATTGCTAATAGCTGGCATTTTTTACCTTAACTGTATTGAATTAGGAATATTTTATGATTATTTGAATAGATTGTGGGTTAAAGAAATTTTTTAATATTTATAATTTTCTAGATTAAAATTTCAAATGAGCTTCTGTGAAGAAGAAAGCAGACATAATAATCAAATATTTAGAATTGAGATACTGTATAAGACGGTAAAATGGATGACACGATTTTTTTATACAGAAATGTGTTCTTATAGTGCAGTAAGGAAAGTGAAAGAATAATAAACATAGACAACACAAGAGAAATATTGTTGTAATTAATAAGTGTGCCAGTCTTTCATTAAAAATTTAAATTTTCACACAATAGGTGTAGGGGAAGAGTGGCATGAAAGAGCCAGTTTTAAAAAAGTTACAAAATATATAAAAATAATTAATAAAATTATAATTCTTGTATCAAAAGTATTTTCTCATTCATTTATGAACGTAATACCATGAAATATTTTCCAAAATCAACAATATTCTTGGACCTGTAGCCATTTATAAAAAACATGAAATTCGGCTGTTTCATAACACATGGGCATTGAAAGAGCCAACCAAAGTTTTGAACGAGCCATCTTCTTATTACAAGACTTAACACGAAAAATAACGAATATTTTATTAAAAATATTAATTGTTATTATAAAAAGTATTGTTTTTACAAAAACAAATTAAATAAATAAAAAAACTCAAAACTAAAAACAAAAAATAGTTAAAAAACTTAAAAATATTTTTAGCAAAAAAATTAAATCGCTTCTAAGAAAATCTATAATAATAAGACCTATTCCAAAAACAAAATAAGAGGTTTAAAAAACTTAAAAACATTTTTGACAAAAATAATTTAAACTTCCTTTACGCTTCTTCATACCACCGCAACCCAGCTCTTTCAAAACATATTGTCCAAAGAAACATAACCTCAAAAATTAGTATGAAATCAAGATTTTTCCGGCAAAATAAATATGTTATTGGTAGGCCTAATATATCCATAAAATTATAGTATAATAATATTACTGTTAGTTTTAAAGGTGAAGACGTCACAAAACAAATAAAATGTTCTGAAAAACTTACTTAATGATGAAGAAATCCAAAATACGATACACCATCGTCGTTTATTATCAGTGAACTGTCAAATGTTCGAGGGTGCCATATGGCTAGTATTGCTTCTTAAAAATTATAATTTAAGAAGCATTCGTATGAAAACTACCGCGTAAATCAAGATGGCTCTTTCAAAACATGGCTCTTTCATGCCACTCTTCCCCTATTCTCGCAGTATAGCAAAGATGCAAAATTTGTAAAAATGCAACCTTGCAATACTGAAATATGCAACACTGCGGGAGCGCATAAAATCACAAATATGCTGAATATTAAAAAAACTGCCGCGAACAGGCGAAAACAAAAAATTTAAACACTTACTCTAACTCACACGAACTAAAATGAGCAAATTTGCCTTAATCAGAGTGCACGGTTGCACGTCCACTCAAAACATGGGTATCACTGTTGCACAAATTGCACGAATTGCAAAACTTTTATCGCTTGTAGTTTGTTGTTGTGTCGTTGCACGGGTTGCAAGATTCTGCAACTTTTGCAATTCTTAAACCTTGCAAGGGTTTTGTAAATCAACGAGAATACCTCTAATATTTATTATTTGTTGAATGCAGTATTAAATGTAAAATATGAAACACTGTTTTAATTCAACGAAATCCAATGTGGCGAAAAATTTATTTCAGAGTAATAAATTCATTTTTTTTGCAAAATGCATAAAAAGCCTCAAACGCCAATTACGGCAGTTAGTAAGGCTGATATTTAATGTTGACTGTTAACGGTAAGTATTTAACCCTTATTCGGCACACATAGATCGTTTACACCCACTATTATTGTGTTATGACATAAGATTTAAACATTCTTATGATTTGACCATACCTTAATTAACTAATTTAATTAAATTTGAAACAAATGGAACTTGTATTTTATAAAAAAATATATTTTTCAGAATCTACCAAAAATGTAGAAACCAAATCAGGTCAAAATTTTCTATACTTTCAAACGGCGATCTACCAACAATATCGTTACAAAATCTTCTAGTGTAACAGCAACAACATCACAACAAGTTAGACACACACAGCCAACACATGACAAAGCAGCCAGCATACCCAGTCGGCAATGGCATTACTTCGAAGCGCTACTAGCAAGCCTTCATATGGATTTCAAAGTGCTTCCACACTCATATCCAAGTATACTTTCTTTTTTATATGAAATGGGAAAATTTCGCAGGCCTTCCGCTCCGATAGCTCAAAAGAGGCCTGATAGATGCACTTCTTAAGAATGGCTAAAAGAAGGGGTAAACAAAAAGTATTGAAAAAAATATTTTTTTCTTTTAAACCTTTATCTTTTCTTTTTTTTTATAAATTCTATGATTTTATCTTATCTTCTTCTTATGTAAGATTCATTTCAATCTATAAACTTTGACACAGCAGTAAGAAGAGCCATTATTATGTCATACTTTTAAACTTATATATATTCTAACTTTAATCGAAAAAGTTGCTCTGAAGTATATGAAAAGTTAGTCTTTGAAGTGAAAAAAGTTTGTTGTGCTGCCTTTTGTGCAGAAAAAGAAGGCCTTCAAGAAGGCCTCATAAGAGCAGCGAGGAAAGGATGTGTTTGGTCTTCAAAAGTAGCAGTCAATGCAGGCGTTCGTTTGTTTCGTTTGTTCGCTTGGAGAGCGCTGGCTTAATTGCCTATTGGGTAGTATACCACAACAACAACATCACAACAAGTTAAACACACAGCCAACGCATAGCATAACAGCCAGCATAGTGTGCAACAACAATAACATCACAGCCAGTTAGACACACAAGCAACGTATGACAAAGCAGCCATCACTTATAAGTAGATTTTTGTATAGCATGCACATAATTCGCATAACGTTCTGTGAATATATTATTTAAGACTAGCCAATTGTGTCGGTAGTCAGGACGGCTCGAAGGCGTAGTGTCTTGTCCGTCTTTTATTTGGCAACGAGTAAACTAACTTTTTTTAAGCAAAACACCGAAAGGCGGGTGGCTTGATACATACATTGTAGTTAGATTCCGTATTCTGGACTTGACCGTGGCCTTGATTAGTCGGATATCCTCCCGAATACTTTATAGTTGTTCTTGTTGACCGAGTGCAACTGCACCGGACTTCACCGTCGGCTTCGGTCTATCGGATATCCCTCCGAAACAGTGATGATATCGGATCATTTTCGAGAGCACTTTTTTACAAAGGCAAATAGTACTTTTTTATTGTTTATGGTACTATTTATTAAGTGATGATATGTGAATAAATACATAAATTAAAACCAATACTTGTTAAATATTTTTTATATTTATCACATAAAGGAACAATAAATAATCAGCATTTCTTTCAGAACCCTTTAAATATGTATATTAGGGTACCTCGTCATTGCCACCAACTTAAAGTTAACCTTGACCGATTCTTGCACAACATTTTTTTGGCTAAACGATAGCCGGCAGTGAGCTAAACCATTTTGAAAAACATCCAAAAACCATGTTTTTCGTAAAAATATTAGCTGGTGCAGCAGTTACAAATAAACAAAGAGTTGAAAATAGTAGTACTGAAAAAGATCTTACTATCTGGTTCAAAAAATTTCAAATCTTTGCCGCCTGACCAAAGATATTGCGAATTTTAATGAAGATTTTTTACTTTTTATTTTAAAAGTTCTTGTCCTGGGAAAATTTCTAAAGTCAACGGCAAATAATACGTGACTGGGCAAGAATTTTGGCAATAAGTTTATGACTTTATTTTGAAAAATGATTTTTTTAACTCTTGACAAAATATCAAGTAAAATTCTTTAATATACCAGAGTACTTTTTTCGGCAACAAGGTACTGGGGTACTTTTGTAGAGTCAATAGTACTCAAAAAAGTACTATTCCACTCAAAAAATTATCCCTGCTCCGTATACTTAGCTTGTTGCACTCGGTCGGACTTCATCGTCGGCTTCGGTCGATCGGATATCCCTCCGAATACTTAGCTTGTTGCACTCGGTCGGACTTCATCGTAGGCTTCGGTCGATCGGATATCCCTCCGAATAATTAGTTTGTTGTACTCGGTCGGACTTAACCGTTGGTTTCGGTCGATCGGATATCCCTCCGAATACTTAGCTTGTCATATTTGCATCGGCTTCGGTCGGTTATCTTCCCGAACACTTAGCTAGTCGTATTTACTACCCGTTAGGGATTATATAAATTAAGCATATGATATTTTTATTATTGAAAAGAAATTTATATTTAAGTGATTTATACAACTTGAGAAATGTATATATATACTTATCTAATTTAATTGATACTACATACTACTACATAAGATATAAAAATTACATTGTATAATTTAATGCTGCAAAAGATGTATGGTACTTTTGTATATAATCATTTAACAGTAAGAGTATATTTTCCAAATCGAACGCACTGTGTCTCAGGGATGATATTTGTAGTGGATATCCACTTTTTTATCTCCTTTTGATTTTCGAAATCCCCCAACTCTTTTTAGCCCAAAAAAAGTACTTTCGGAACCATTAACCATAAAAAAATCAACTTCACGCATGATTAAGATTTTGACCGAAAAAATTATTCTCTTAAATTACTTTCACAAAGAGAAGTTTAACAGTATTTATATGCGTTATCCCATCAAAAAAAATTCAGATGGATTTTCAGATGTACGAATCGTTTAACGATGTACAGAACGAGATGATAAAAGGTATAGAGGCAGATAATGTCTTTGATGTCATCCAAAAAGACGAGGAAGATGAGCGCGAGGATATCGGCAGCAACGGAACTCAAGTACGTGCTCATACAGTAAACATTGTTGGCTTAAAAGAGGTGTGAAAAAGATTCAATTGCTAACGACGCCACCAAAAGAGGCGTAATATAAGGAAAGAATATTGTTGCTTCAAGTCTTTGCAGAAAATCGAAAGAAATACATATCCATCCCAAGACAAAAATAAATTAATTTGATTAAAATTTTCTTACAATTATAATTACAAAATTTCTTGTTTGTAATTTTGAGAAGAAAGGTTAATGTGGGTCGTTCTTTCATTCCGATTGAAGTCGATTTAAAAATATTTTTTTAAAAAAATTAAAAAAATTTTTATGTAAAGGATGTTATATGTAAAGGAGCCTCTTTAAGGGTTGGAAATAGAGGGTAGGTATTTTGCGATACTATGTTGGAAAGAAAATGTTGGTTAGGCACACATATTACCCTACTAGGCGCACCCTGGGAGCGATGGGGTCAAATTTCCTAAAAATATCAATTTTGTGGAGGTTGGGGCAGGAATATTCCTGGAAAATTTCAGGGAAAAATATTTAATGGGGGTCAGTCGAACATTTCACCTCTCTATGGGCAACTCTCTTGGGCAGTTATGGAGGGTTTCGTCTAATTTTGCCACTTTTCCATAACCTGTTTGTATATACACATCGAATTTGTATATACCACTGTCACACCCCTAGTGCCTCAGCAACAAAACAAAT
The DNA here is from genome assembly GCA_958299015.1 of Tetanocera ferruginea. Classification (NCBI taxonomy): domain Eukaryota; kingdom Metazoa; phylum Arthropoda; class Insecta; order Diptera; family Sciomyzidae; genus Tetanocera; species Tetanocera ferruginea. The sequence continues at coordinate 108,698,540 of OY282642.1, read as the reverse complement.
GCTTATTTAATCATACTAGTATCGTCTGTGGTCGACCAATTTGTGGAAATTTGACTCATTTTTTGTTTGCCTTTTTATAATTATAGATACAAAATATTTGGTGAACTTCTTCTTCGCACTCTGATTGATTTAAAAAAAACAATTATCAAAATCGGTAGCGAAACACGTGAGAAAATTGTTCTTAACTGTTGTCCCTACGCTTATTTATATATAGATTAGCAAAAAGTACTCTCAGGTCCGAAAAAGTAATTTCAGAAGAGTAAAAAAGTTCCCTCCAAAATTATCAACTATCATCCATCACTGCTGTGTCTTAGCCAAGTCGCATAAACTCTCGCCACGAACGTTATCACCGATATTTACCGAATACCGAGTATCATTGCACCAGAACCATCAATCACCGAGGCAGAGTCAGAGAGGGCAATTGTTGGAAAATTATAGCTTGATACTCACGAATTATTGTTGTTGTGTATTTCAAAAGACTTATGTACAAGATATATAATCATATATATTCATAATTAATCATTTAGATTATTCAATTGTACAAAAAAGTCAAGAGCGAGGGGCTGACCGAGAGGTTATAAAAAAACTAATTAAAAACAAAAGGCTACACAATGTAAAAATTAAAAAAAAAAATTAGTCTTAAATTTTGGGACAAAAAGAGCCGAACAAATTTTTAAAGACTTTTTAAAAAAACAATCGAAGTCAGCATCTCGCATAAGGTTTAAAATTTTACCAAAATTTGTTTTTATATTTCAGATAAGCCAAACTCGAGATATCCTGCACAAAAGTTTTTCTGTTTTTTTTTTTTGTACTGTACTCCAACAATTCTTACTTTAAAATATTCCTAATTGTCCACCTAATTAGGTAAAATGTCCCTTAAATATTTTAACCAGCATCTTCGATTTATATAATATCGATTAACAGAGCTCTTGGCCTTTGCTTAAAACCATTGTACCAGACTAGGTAGTCATTTAAAATTTCAAAAAACTTAAGATAATTTTTTATTACCTGATTTTCACTAGTGAAACAAAAAAATGTCTCACTGCAAGCGTGAAACTGCTTCCAAACGAACACTTTATATGTGATGTTATTTATTCGTATTTCGAAAGGAAATAATTTACTCATACATGTGAGAACATAATTTCATTTGTCTGACTTTCGCTCATATAAACGCATTTATTTTAAATTCTTTATTGATTGTGTACGTTAAACACACACTGACGCAAGCGCAGAAATCCCTGACCAAGGCCAAACATTTTTCGGCTGATGCAGGTCCTTCATCTGTTCTTTGGATCTGGTCATTGACTTCGGGCAATGGTTGTGTTCTTGTGCTTTTCTTATGTTCTTATTCGTGAGCCTGTTTCGATTTTGATTTCGGTGCCATCATCATTCGCTTGCTTCGTTACAGTAATTTGTATGACGCGTCGTTGTCGCTGTCATCATTGTTTTCTTTTAAGCGTCGTCCATTGAACCATCGATAAAGACGATGAAGATGGAGTTGAATACAACGGCGACGCTGCTCACGTCCATAACCGAAACTGAACATGAAATATAGAATAATGAACGACAGACGAAAATCATAAAAGTGAAGCAAAGCGACGCATGCTTTACTTATGCGTCCTGTTGATGAGCGATGTGTCCGATGGCGACGTATGGGGGAGTATAGCTAACAGTCCAGACTGAAAAAAGAGGCTGCATGTGCTGTACACAATAAATCAGTGTTAAAACTGCATGTATGCCAGTCGTCATCTTTGCGGACACTCATTATGAGCGTCACACAGTTCCGAATCGAATGAGCCTTTTATTAGAAAGTACGAGAAAATTTTTGAAACATTTGAAACTTTAAATAACAACGATTTAAGTATAATTTGGACAATCTGATCATGAATTCGCAGTCAGTAAAACTACGGTACAAGAGTAGGGCTAGATTCAACAAAGAGGGGTGTCACTACCCTTACTCACTCTTATAGAAAATTGTGATAGAATTGATTTTCTCCATGAATATATGGGCATTTCCGTAGAAAAGTCTACCGTGACCAAAAAATTAAAAGTTAGCCAACATGTTTTTTTTTTACTTGTATTATTAAAGAGAAATATTCAAAATTAATTTAATTAAAGAGTTCAAATTTTTCCCATGTTGCGTTAGCAAGATATCGGGCTACCAAGTTAAAGTTAATGTTTTGATCAGTTTTGTTTATTTCTATGAGCATTTTTCGCTTTACAATTTCCATTTCTAAAAGTAATCGTGCAATTGAACTCTTATGCAAAACTTTTGCTACAACAACAACTAACCGCAAAATAAATGCAAAAAAGCAAACAAATATTAATTATAAGGTATAATTTTGATTTGCTTTTAATGATATTCTGAGGTAACGTCACGCCAGACAAAAAGCGCTTAAAATTTTGCATTTTAATAAATTTTAATAAAGTTAAGTAAATTTTATAAAAAAATTCTGAAGAAGAAAAACCGTTAATTTTATATTAAACTTGAAAAGTGAGTAACGTCACGCCATATTGCTCGAAATTTGCCTGATTTCGTTATTAAATTTGGTTGCAGGTATTTTAGTGGAATTTTTTTAAAACTTTTCATGGTCGATGGGGTAGGAGTTAAATAAATATAATGTACTAGCGGATGTTACCCGGTGTTACTCGGGGTTGTGCCTTGAGCACAGAAAAAGTACGATTTTGAAAACTGCTCTCATTTTAACATTTTTTAAATTACACTGTGCGACAATTTAAGGGTCAATTGGAATAACCTCAAATATCGCAATGGTTTATAATAGTGCATGGTCTATATATTATGCCCTCATACTCAGTTTTATCGGATTAGGTCAAATAAGAGAGAAATTCAAGGTTAAATTTCACCTTTAAGTCACCAATTTTTTCTTATATCTCTTAAACTAAACTCAAATCCTTTGTAGTAACTGCATCTAAATGTTTGCAATAGATGGTTCTTTACATTTTGAGACCATTTTTTGCTCAAAGAGTTACGTAAGGGGGTTAATTATTTCTTCAAAAACAGGGCTTTTTTAATAAAAAACAAAATTTTCGATAGTTCATTTACTTTGTATTTGTCTTCAAAAATATTCATATTATGCTGAATTTTTGCACACACCTTAAGTAAAATAAAATAACCCACCTCTGAAAAGATCACAATAATTACATGTGCGCATCCAAAGATATTCGGATTTAAAGATTACCAAAAATGGTAACTTCGTTAATAAAAGCCCTAGATTAAAAATATTTATATGAAAATTATAGATCCAACAATTTTCTTCAAAACTGTCCTTAACATTTTTACCGAAAGAGTTACCGTTTTAAAGATATGCGCGTAAATATGTTATTACAATTATATGAAAATTATATATGAAAAATTTTAACGGTTAAAATAAAAATTATTTTTATTTCTATTTCTTCTCAAGTTCGAATTTTTCATATAAGTTGTAAATACATATTTACGCGCATATCTTTAAAACGGTAACTCTTTCGGTAAAAATGTTAAGGACAGTTTTGAAGAAAATTGTTGGATCTATAATTTTTATCTGAATGATTTTACTCTTGGGCTTACATTAACGAAGTTACCATCTTTGGTAATCTTTGAATCCGAATATCTTTGGATGTGCACATGTAATTGTTGTGATCTTTTCAGAGGTGGGTTATTTTATTTTACTTAAGGTGTGTACAAAAATTCAGCAAAATATTATTGTTTTTGAAGACAAATACAAAGTAAATGAACTATTGAACATTTTGTTTTTTATTAAAAAAGCCCTGTTTTCGAAGAAATAATAAACCCCCTTACTTAACTCTTTGAGCAAAAAATTGTCTCAAAATGCAAAGAACCATCCATTGCAAATATTTAGATGCAGTTACCACATAAGATTTGAATTTAAATTAATAGTTATAAGAAACAATTTGCGACTTAAAGGTGAAATTTGACCTTGAATTTCTCTCTTATTTGACCTAATCCGATAAAACTGAGTATGAGGGCATAATATATAGACCATGCAGTACTAGAAACCATTGAGATATTTGAAGTTATTTTTTCGTGTCGCACTGTGTTATCAATTAAATTTTTAAATTATCGTTTTTTGGGGTTTTTCTTCCTCCCTCCGTCGAAAGTGTGAAGTCTAATTTCCTTTAAACATTACATGCCGGTCATTTTTAAAAAAACAATTACATATTCAACGTCTAGATTTGACATATGGGTTTTTTTAGGACAATGGTCACGCAGTTTAAAAAAGTCATTTCGAGAACAATGCGTTTAAAGTTTTTCTTAGCATGATCGATTCGATTTTTGGATTGCCTTTGTTCAACTTCAGTGTTGGTCGATACTGTTCGGTTGATTTTTGTTCATATGTATGTATATTAGACCTGTTCACAATGGCATTTTTATCTCCGATTTTCGCTCCCCTCAACAAATCTGAATATTTGGACTATAAAAATAAGATTTAAAAAAAAATTTCATAAAAAAGTTGAAAACTGGGACGTCTCTCTTCAAAAATGTATATTTTGAGAATATTTCAATTTGTAAAAAATTACCACTTTTTATATATTGCCAGAAAATGAATTTGGTACAGGTATTTATTTTGAAGTTTAACATTTTGAGGTATTTGGGTATGGTCAATCGAATGGAGAAATAAAAATAGAGGGTTTTCAAACAAAAAAGTTGACTTTTTCAATTATTTTTATCATACAACATGAAAAAAATATAAAAATTTTTATGAAATTTTGTCTTTGAATCCAGTTTTGACATTTGTCCTGCACCAAAAACTCAAAATGACTTGCCTATGTTCTGAAAGATTTTATTACCTTTCAAGCAAATTAAAGACTAGATCGGAAACACATTAGGTACCTTAGTGCTTACAAAGCGATTTTTCCGAACTTTTACTTAAATGAACAGGTCTAATGTATATAGCTTCTCCTCGTATTCGTTAAACTTATCATAATTTATTAGTCTTTGGTTCTTGACTTCGTTTGCCTTGATTTCTTGATTTTTGCCGAAAGAACTTTTTGAATCATAGGATCTATTTCAGTAACCGATTCAAATGTTTACCAAGTTTCATAAAAATCGGTTCATCCATTTTGACTTGAATGAGTCAGACATAGTTGATAGTTGATTGAATAAAACCCCTCTTGCTGAAGTTTTTGAAAATTAAGTAGCCTCAATTCCGTTGGAGGGTCAAGTTATTTTACGTAACAAATTTAAGTTAAATCGGTCAAGTCATTTGAGAGTTATTGAATCTTAAAAATGCACTAATTAACGTCTTTGAAATTTTTATAGCCTGTGTTATATCTTAGGAGCAGTTGAACCTTCATATCAATTTTCATTGAAATAGGTCCAGGTATTTAAGAGTGTATATTATAAAGTGCAACGCCCACATATTTCCGCTAACTTTTTTACAAACCCTTTGAGCTTCCTCTCAATGAAACGTTCGTGGTGTCCAAATTTCAGCACAATCGGATATACGGTGCGTGAGCCTATACGGAACAGACAGACAGACAGACAGACAGACAGACAAACAGACAAACATTTGATTTTTTTTTATTAGATAATAGCTAAACTTTATGTTTTATGTACGTCAAATATTTTTTTAAACAAATTTTAACTTTAAATGTTCGGATGGAAATTTTAGTAACGTATCGCCAGTAACGTCACGCCAGATGACTTAGCGTTATAAAAAAAACCGAGAAAAGATTTTTTAATTTAAATAAACTCATATTATTTTAAATTCTTCCAAATAAGGTTTTGTATAAAAAGTCTTACCCAATTTGCAGAGTTTTCCAAATTTTCTAATCTAAGTTGAAAACCACTTCTGTTTTTTGTAACGTCACGCCAGTGCATTTTTGCTTATATTTTTTAATTATAAGTGTCGATTGCTATAATTTTTTTACTTAATATAGAGCAACTTTATTACAATGTAAATATTAAAAAGAATTTTAAACTAAGACTTCTTCATTCTTTTTTTTTTAATTTTTTTCGTACATAACGTACATAACGGCTGTTTGGAAATGCCTATATAATGCTTACATAATTTGGCTTAGATTACTTTTTGAAATATTCTGTATATTTGTTAAAGACATTTCGATACATTCAATATATTTTTATTGTAAAATAAAAACCTAAAGCTAACAATTAGTCAGCGAAACATGTTCGTCGCGAGTTCGAAGACTGATAAACGCCATAATCAAGACCACTTTTCCACTTTAAAGAATTGAGTGAAGCTTTAAAGAAAAACTTCCACAATTTGGCATCTCTTTTGCTCACGATACTTTGATAAAGCAAACAAATAAAATTATAACAAAAGTGAACGCATTTTGTTGACACATTCCTATGTGATAAAATTTAAAAATTATTTTTTTTTTTATATATATTTCAGTTTTTTTGCTCGCTTCAGCGTTAATTTGTTTATTTTGAGTAACGCTTTAAAAAAGTACAAATGTTTATCTTGAAAACAATTTTTAAAAATAAAAATACACAAAATAAAAGAAGGAAATATTTTTAAAAAATTATCGCTTTTAGCAAAGCTTGCTTGAGCTGCGACTCGACTAGGGTCTGTGGCGAAAGTTTGTTGCACTCTGCGAAATGCGTTACTGTGCTTTCTTGTTGTTGTGCCTTTGCACAGTTTTTGTTTGTTTTTTTTTTTTGTTTTTCTTAAAACACTCTTATGTGTATTTCGTGTTGTTCTTTTTCATTTACGTTATTCCAGACTTTGCCTACCTCAACGCATTCTGGCGTTTGCTTCGCATTCAGCAGCAGGGGTACCCTTCACTGCGGCCCTGCCCTGTGCCTGACTAGTTGGACACTCTTGACTCTGCTGAACGTCGCACACCACTTCAGCCACTTGTTGATGCCTTTATTTGCTGAATTTATTAATTTATTTGTCACTGACAATATTTGCTCAATGATTATGAAGTTGAAGTTTTTATTTTTGAATTTCTGTATTTTTTATTCACTCATTGGTTGGTTTTATTAACAATTCTTGTGAGTCGTTACTTGGTTTTTTATGTAATTAAATTTGCTAACCACTTGTTTAAAACCTAAAACTGCGCATTTATAATTTTAAAATTATAACTGCATCTGAGAGTATTCTCGTCATTTTCATTATCATTATTTGAATAATTTATATATTTTATATTTTGAATAAATTTTTACACTGAGAAAATACAATTTTCAAAACAAGCAGAAACAAGCAAAACAAGTTGAAAACGTTTAATGCAGATTTTGCGCTTCTAACGTTAATTTTCATTTTAAAAACGAACATTTTAAAATGAGATTCTAAAACGTTTGTCTGATTCTCTATAATACAAATTTTATAATGAGACTTTAAAACGTTCGTTTGACATTTTAAAATTAACATTTTAAAATTGCTTTCAATTCTCTAAAATCTTCATTTTCAAATATAGGTTCTTAACTTCAAATTCAACCTTTTTCATTTCAAATTAAACATTTTCCAAATCAAATTAAACCTTTCCATTTCAAAAAAAACTTTTTCCATTGCAAATAAAACTTTTTCCATTTCAAATTTAACTCTTTCCATTTCAAAAAAAAACTTTTTCAAGTGAAGTCAAGTCAAGTCAAGTCAAGTCAAGTCAAGTCAAGTCAAGTCAAGTCAAGTCAAGTCAAGTCAAGTCAAGTCAAGTCAAGTCAAGTCAAGTCAAGTCAAGTCAAGTCAAGTCAAGTCAAGTCAAGTCAAGTCAAGTCAAGTCAAGTCAAGTCAAGTCAAGTCAAGTCAAGTCAAGTCAAGTCAAGTCAAGTCAAGTCAAGTCAAGTCAAGTCAAGTCAAGTCAAGTCAAGTCAAGTCAAGTCAAGTCAAGTCAAGTCAAGTCAAGTCAAGTCAAGTCAAGTCAAGTCAAGTCAAGTCAAGTCAAGTCAAGTCAAGTCAAGTCAAGTCAAGTCAAGTCAAGTCAAGTCAAGTCAAGTCAAGTCAAGTCAAGTCAAGTCAAGTCAAGTCAAGTCAAGTCAAGTCAAGTCAAGTCAAGTCAAGTCAAGTCAAGTCAAGTCAAGTCAAGTCAAGTCAAGTCAAGTCAAGTCAAGTCAAGTCAAGTCAAGTCAAGTCAAGTCAAGTCAAGTCAAGTCAAGTCAAGTCAAGTCAAGTCAAGTCAAGTCAAGTCAAGTCAAGTCAAGTCAAGTCAAGTCAAGTCAAGTCAAGTCAAGTCAAGTCAAGTCAAGTCAAGTCAAGTCAAGTCAAGTCAAGTCAAGTCAAGTCAAGTCAAGTCAAGTCAAGTCAAGTCAAGTCAAGTCAAGTCAAGTCAAGTCAAGTCAAGTCAAGTCAAGTCAAGTCAAGTCAAGTCAAGTCAAGTCAAGTCAAGTCAAGTCAAGTCAAGTCAAGTCAAGTCAAGTCAAGTCAAGTCAAGTCAAGTCAAGTCAAGTCAAGTCAAGTCAAGTCAAGTCAAGTCAAGTCAAGTCAAGTCAAGTCAAGTCAAGTCAAGTCAAGTCAAGTCAAGTCAAGTCAAGTCAAGTCAAGTCAAGTCAAGTCAAGTCAAGTCAAGTCAAGTCAAGTCAAGTCAAGTCAAGTCAAGTCAAGTCAAGTCAAGTCAAGTCAAGTCAAGTCAAGTCAAGTCAAGTCAAGTCAAGTCAAGTCAAGTCAAGTCAAGTCAAGTCAAGTCAAGTCAAGTCAAGTCAAGTCAAGTCAAGTCAAGTCAAGTCAAGTCAAGTCAAGTCAAGTCAAGTCAAGTCAAGTCAAGTCAAGTCAAGTCAAGTCAAGTCAAGTCAAGTCAAGTCAAGTCAAGTCAAGTCAAGTCAAGTCAAGTCAAGTCAAGTCAAGTCAAGTCAAGTCAAGTCAAGTCAAGTCAAGTCAAGTCAAGTCAAGTCAAGTCAAGTCAAGTCAAGTCAAGTCAAGTCAAGTCAAGTCAAGTCAAGTCAAGTCAAGTCAAGTCAAGTCAAGTCAAGTCAAGTCAAGTCAAGTCAAGTCAAGTCAAGTCAAGTCAAGTCAAGTCAAGTCAAGTCAAGTCAAGTCAAGTCAAGTCAAGTCAAGTCAAGTCAAGTCAAGTCAAGTCAAGTCAAGTCAAGTCAAGTCAAGTCAAGTCAAGTCAAGTCAAGTCAAGTCAAGTCAAGTCAAGTCAAGTCAAGTCAAGTCAAGTCAAGTCAAGTCAAGTCAAGTCAAGTCAAGTCAAGTCAAGTCAAGTCAAGTCAAGTCAAGTCAAGTCAAGTCAAGTCAAGTCAAGTCAAGTCAAGTCAAGTCAAGTCAAGTCAAGTCAAGTCAAGTCAAGTCAAGTCAAGTCAAGTCAAGTCAAGTCAAGTCAAGTCAAGTCAAGTCAAGTCAAGTCAAGTCAAGTCAAGTCAAGTCAAGTCAAGTCAAGTCAAGTCAAGTCAAGTCAAGTCAAGTCAAGTCAAGTCAAGTCAAGTCAAGTCAAGTCAAGTCAAGTCAAGTCAAGTCAAGTCAAGTCAAGTCAAGTCAAGTCAAGTCAAGTCAAGTCAAGTCAAGTCAAGTCAAGTCAAGTCAAGTCAAGTCAAGTCAAGTCAAGTCAAGTCAAGTCAAGTCAAGTCAAGTCAAGTCAAGTCAAGTCAAGTCAAGTCAAGTCAAGTCAAGTCAAGTCAAGTCAAGTCAAGTCAAGTCAAGTCAAGTCAAGTCAAGTCAAGTCAAGTCAAGTCAAGTCAAGTCAAGTCAAGTCAAGTCAAGTCAAGTCCCTTGACTAAAGCCCTTTTCATGCAGAAATACTCACCTATACGGCAACGTGAAGTAGTGATGAAAGATACAATTAGCTACTGATTTCATTAATGCGTGATTTATAAAAGCACATTTTATTCCACCTACTTTCTTAATCAACTTATACTTTATATAAAATACTAAATTCATGAAATTATTTTTTAAATTTTGTGCTTTTTCGCATTTGTGCAAACATAGACCATAAATAACAGATACGAGAAAATATTTACAAAACAATCAACATTTATTCTACCATTTGCCGTAAATTGTATAGCAATAAAATGCGTTTCATCATAAATATTTACGTATTTTAATTCAATTCTTCGTGCTTGTCGTTGTTATTGTTGTTGTCGTAGTCATCGCCGTCGTTGATTTGCGATTCAAAAGAATTATTAAAGAATTGACTTTATTTCGGACTTTATTTTCGAGGCTCAAGGCCTCGCAGAATCAGGCATGGAACCCGTAGCAATTGTTGACACCACAGCAGCACCAGCAAGAACAACAATAAAAAGAAAGGCAAAAACCAAAATAAAACTTCAGCGATACGACACACTCATCCATGTTGAGGCAGGCGCTGTACATCGCAATACTTAATCGTCTGCTGTTTACATTCAGATAATTCGACGGTTTCAGCTTCTCAATTCGTAGTTCAAGATTTTATTTTACTTGATTTCTTTTTGGTGTTTTTATATTTTTTTTTTATACATTCTTAATATAATTATTTAGTGTTTAAGTTTCTTTCTTCGAATACATTTTTACAGTTCAAAAAGTTGAAGGCAGTCTGAGTTTGTTTACATCGCGTCAATGCAATCTATTAAATACACGCAACGTTTTTGTTTTTTTGTTATCACGAATACAAAGTGTGTAAATAAAAATATTAAAAAAAATGAAAAATATAAAATTTAATTTTTAAAAATGCTTTATAAGTCGACAGTTAATAACAACAATACACAAAAATGGTGTTTGTTAAAAAGTTACACTGGAAGTCAAGTTTGTTAAAATAACGAATAACTTTTGTTGTCCCTTGTTGATTTAGCTTTTTTAGTTAGTAAAAATATCACTGAAGAAAAAAACCTAATTGGCCATTGCAGCTCTTGATGTGACTTTAGCCGGTCTTCTTATTATGATCAAATTTTATTGTATGTTATTAAAAGTGTATTATTTAATGGATGGCGGCCATGGCTTTGTGTGCTAAGTGTGTGGTATGCGAGCCAACGAATGCCAAGTTCAATCCTCACCTATTCGGCCGTAACCTATCTGCAGACAATATCAAGCCTCAGAGATTTAATACTGACAAACATAACTATTTGAGAACATAAACCTTAGGTTAATGTTGATTTTTACAGCAACCTTTTTTTTTCCAAAATTTTACCCACATTAAAAATTTTTCATAAATACTTCACTTCGTTGTTAAAATAGCCAATTGGTTTACACAAGGTTTAAAATTCTTTCTTTGGTGAGTACTAATTATGCTCAATTCCGAAAGTAAAAACCCAGCAAAATCTTCGCTTACATATAATCGAGAAAGTAATCCAGAAAATTTCATTCATCGCTTACCCTTTCGCTTACAGAACCCATTATTTTTATACAGGCATGTCATTGGAGGTAATTGATGACGCTTTCGCTTGACGTGGCAGTACTTATGTATGCGCTTATTAAACTTGACGTATAAGTACTTCTCAGTAATCTATTATTTATCAACAACTAAGAAGTTGTTTAATAACACGTTGCTGTCCACAAATAAGGAAACCAATTAAATATTGACTATATTTTAATCCTTAAATTGAGGAAATACTTTTATTGAGAAGATACATGTTTTTAGAATAAATTAAGGGATTAAAATTAATAAATTGTAATTACATTTCATAAAATCTTAGAGCATTGAACTTTTCTGCACACAATTTTGCTTGGAATAAAAATAATTCGCTGAAGCCTTTTCAAATGAATGTTAAAACATCCTATCCTTCGGGAAGTTACTTTTACTAAATAGAGAAAAAAGTGATTAAGTTATTAATTGATATTTATTTATGGTTATTTATGCTTACCTTTTATTCTTTCTTCTTTATAAAATTAGCAAATTTTATATTTTTCAAACGTTCTTCTTTTGAAGAAAATTTTAGTTTGAAAAATTTGACGCGTTTGAAGCAAAAAACAAAAGTCAAACAAAAATTTTAATGAAACTTAAAAAAAAACAAACATCTGAAAGCAGAAACGCCTGACATTACTAACTGCATTACGAGTAATACACAATATAATGCATTATTGGTCAATCAGCATTTATGTAATGCATTTTAGAATTGAATGAAAATCAAGGCTTTACAAAAAATTTTGCTGGGAAACGCTAAATTTCTGAGAACTAAAATTCTAAAATTCTAAAAAAAAATATAATGAGAATCAAAAGCAGAGATTTTAGGGTAAACTAGAGAGAGAAATTATCATAAAACAAATTCAATTAATACGAAATGGAATAATGGTCTGAGGGTTCAATATTTACATCCAGAAACCGTTCCTGCTATGGTTTTTATCGAACAAGTCATATATTTACTGTTATTTTTAACTTTAATTTTTTCCTACGAAAATAAAAGTTATTTTGTGCCTTATATTTTTTGGGCAAAAATAACAGTTACTTTTGTAAACATAGTAAAAAATAATAGTTATTTTCTGTCGTTTATTTTGTTGGTCAAAATTATCAGGGAATTTATATTTTTTCAAAGGTCATTCTACCAACTAAAAAACTATTGATAATATTATTTTCATCTCGCCGGTGAGACATTTAAGACATGGTGTCAAATGGTGGTTCAGAATTGTATGCCTAAATTTTTTTGTTCGAAGCTTACAGAAATAAATTTTCCGTGCATACTTTTTGGATGAAAATTAAAAGACATAGCTTGTGTCTGTGATATACTAGATATCAAAACCGTGTCCGTGATATACTAGATATACTAGATACAGGCCAATATTAATTAATTAATAAATTTTGTGTGCTTACTTGCCATGTGCCTATGTGGCGTAGTGGTAGAGCTTCCGACTCTTAAGGGTTTGTCAGATTAGGATACCTTGAAATTTCACTCGTCGCCAAAGAAGTTTCATGTCAAAAATAATCTGAGTCCCACGCCATCAAAATCGCCGCTGAAATTTTCTCTAAAAATTACTTTTATATTTTTATTCATAATCTTCCATTGGATTTTCAAAATCAGTTTCATGAAAATCTCGCAAAATGAGCAAATATTATCCAAACTTAATGAATGAGGGCTGTTTGGAAAAGTGCAGTAAAGACCTATCGTTAGGCTGCGATTATAGTGAACGCGATTCAGACAGGCAGGCAGGCTGACATCTGTATGAAAAAACGAGATGCAGATAGCTATCTATCTCGCTTGTTCACATTGCCTGCCTGTCTGACTCGGCGTTCACTATAACCGCAACCTTAGAAAGCATGATACAAAAATGCTTTCTACAGATACAGGTAGCCTTGACAGCTGCTTATTTTCACTTGAGAAGGAAACTGGCTACTGTCAAAAACGGCAGTCAAAGCAAAACAGTTACTGGCCGCATTCAGCGCAGTCATCTGTTGTGCCAGCGTACCTAAATGAGCTATGTTTTAGCTGAATTGGTTGCTATGTGACGCATTTTTATGTTGACAAGTTGAAGAATTGTAAAGCTATGTACTATTTATTTATAGCCAATTATACTATTACTAGAATTTATACTATTTTACACTATTTATTTTTAAACACATAGATTTGTTATGTGCATATTTATGATTTTTAAGTACTTAAATGATAATTAATATTAAACTGCTTTATATTAATAATGATAAACTGATTACAAAACAATCAAATACAAAGTATAAGTATTTTAATATATGTTGCAAATTTTTCCCCACCACCTGAGATTGATGTATATTTATGTAGTTAATTAACACAGATTCCAAGTTGATGTTTTAATTTCTGAACAGTCGAGACAGTCGCGTACATTTTAACGACTGCTGTCTCAATAGTTTTATTGAACGCTATCAAAATTAAATTTTTTCTCAAGTCTTGGCAATGTTGAGTATGCTGAATATGCCCATTGTATTTTGTTGTTTATTTATGAGCGCTCTCTTCTTTGATATAATTTTTGACAATTTGAAGTTGCCGAATACTACCTGTAGTTTTGTATCATGGTTAAAAAGATATTATTTCGATATAGTAAGTCAGCATTTAACTATAACATGTCACTGGGTATAAACGGGTGAACAGAAGAAAAATCAAACCGACAGCTTGTTTATAAGCCTTTTCATAAAATTGTATATTTTTTTTATTATTTATTAATAGTTTATTTATAAAATATATTAAGTATAAAACTTAAACAACTAGGAACTTACTACTATGGTCTTCAGCCATAAAACAAAAATTTTATTAAAAACAATAACAAATTTACAAAAACAAAAAAAAAGCTAAGTTTACAAATTGCCTTAAATCCAACATTAAGTAATATGAAATAAATGTGTCAACATACTTCTTTGATATCGACTAAACATTACTAAAAATTACAACAACAAAATTACAACAAAATTTTCTTATAAAAAATTTATGCCATCATGTGTGGTTTTGTAAGAGCTTTCGTTTGTTACCAAATCATTCAAATCGGAGACTGTCACCTGGGGACCTTTCCTTGTGATTTATGAATTTTTAAAAAATTTCAGCCATAGAAAGCACAATTGACCGAGAGAAATGGACCTACATGTTTTATGTCGACTCCGAACGACTAAAGTTCATGTTCTCAAGAAGCTTTACATGGCATTATTTACTCTCTGAGGTTTGCCCATTGTCTGCAAAGAGGTGGTGACCGATCAGAAAATTTTTTTATTGAAAAAAACTTTTCGCCGCGGCTGGGGATTGAACCCGGGCTCCGAACATGCTAAGCCACACACTTAACCTGCATGCTACGGTCACCACATAACAAAAGAAAAACAATAACAATTTGGCAAGGGGCTCAACAGATTTTGCTCAAATTCAAGCTTTCTTATTTTGTCTTAATTTTAAATTAATTTTTTTCCAAATATTTCAGAGAAGTCGTAAAGATAACTCATATCAAATAAAACATGTCTAATAAGTAGGATCGAAATATAAATTTCACTCGAAATTTGGCAAATTTTTGGTAAAAATTTTACGAAGTAGCAACACTTTGTATGACAGAAAGCCTTTACATGGGAATCGGAATTTGACGACGAAAAAAAAAAATCGTTAAAATTGCCGCCATTCAGCCAATTCTCAACCGATTTAGATATTTTTTAGCTTAATGTAAAGGTACATTTACGCGCAATTAGCTTTTGTGAATATGATAGTAGTAGTAATGTAAGATTATGTTATTAAAATTCATAGAAACTTGCATTTTTTTTGCTGATATTGACGAAAAAAAAATTTGCTTCGCTACACATTTAAAGCTTCATTTTGTTTTTAATCAAATTTCTTTTAATACAGCCTTATTCTACGTGTAATTCTACTGAAAAGAAGTGCAATTTAGTTTTTATTTCCGACAAGGCAAATGGCTGTGAAAATTCAATGAAAGTCGGCACAGCAGTATTTGAACATCTGCATCTTTAAAAATTAATTAGAGGTCTGTCAAGATGTGATAGATTTGCAACATTTCCCTCTTTAAGAATTTCTATAAGGTTTGCTTGAGCTTTTTTCTTTTCTTGATTTCGTCACACAGTGTTATTATTTAATTTCCATAATTCTTCTTCCACAATTCTTAAGTTAGATTCTGGGAAATCTTGGTATGGTAAATGGGTTTTTAGGCACGCAAAATTGATTTCTGGTAATCGATTTTAAATAAATTCATGATTTTAAACCATGATTTTAAACCCGGTCACCGCATGCCATGGTGGTGACCGTGGCATGCAGGTTAAGTGTGTGGCTTAGCATGCTGGGAGCCCGGGTTCGATCCCCAGCCGCGGCGAAAAGTTTTTTTCAATAAAAAAATTTTTCTAATCGGTCACCACCTCTCTGCAGACAATGGCAAACCTCAGAGAGTAAATAATGCCATGTAAAGCTTCTTGAGAACATGAACTTTAGCCGTTCGGAGTCGGCATAAAACATGTAGGTCCAGTTCTCGATCAATTGTGTGCAAACATTTAATAACACACACACCACAATTGATCATAAGAAACTCGGTCAAAGTCCTTTCAAGGGCTGAAATGGCCAATTTTTTTTTTTTTTTTATGATTTTAAAAAACATATTTTTTTAAACGCTTATAAAAAACGTATTTTCCATAGTACTCAGTTTTGAGTTACCAAAAAAAAAGAAAAGCTCAATACTTTTCCAATGAGCTTAAATGCATGTTATCACCATGAAAAATATATTTTTTTATAAGTGTTTTAAAAAACATCAAATAATTTTTAAGAGTATCTCCTACTCTTGAGTCAGTGACCGGCTCACTTTTTTTGCACCACATAATCGGTAATGCAAATCGATTCGGCTTAATAAGGAATAAAATATGACTATTTTATATATATTTTTTCTGAAGGAATAAAATATGACTATATTATATTTAGTAGATTATGCATAATGATACCAACTATACTGACTTAATCAGTATCATACTGATTTGAGACTCGAGATACTGATTAAATTATCATACTGTTATATATTCTAATTTTTCAATTCATTACGTCAGTTTGTCTTTTCATTTCGGAAATTTGTGTACGATACGAATATTGAACGCACCCACTCAAAACTCTATGCTCGTGTAGCTATTGAACGCACTGTTGCAAAATAACAGGTTGTTAAATAACAACCCATCTCATCACGCGTTATCTTGTCGACTCTTTGCGTACATTTTTAATAATTCAATTCGCTCCGTTGTTTGAAAATGTCAATCGTTCGATTAAAATGTCATCAAACCGTGGAAAATGCATATGAAGCTAGAGCTCAAGAAAAAATATCCATTTCTTGTTCCAACAATATATATTGTTTGACGTTCAATTCGGATTTCAGCATCGCTAACGTCGGCAAATCGTACATCAAAAAACTTATTTGTGTCGACAAGGAAGAACAGCTAAACTCATTTTGAAAATATCAGAAGAGCCTTTTTCAGATGAAAATTGCTCCTTAATATCAGGATACCCTCACGTTTGTTGTTTGGATTTATTGGCCTCAAACATTTAATTTTCAAGGTACAACCATAAAAATATGAGTACTAGTGTTTTTCGTTGCGAAAAAAGCAAAGAAATTAAAAACCTCATTTTGTTCTAACTCGATTTTAGCGATTATTCCTTGTCGACACAGATATCATAACGATGAAACACAAGAAAGTATTGCAATCAGCATCGACTTCTCGAACGGTGGATCAATTTTTCGCATTAGCAACTGGCGTCAATTTGACTGCGTGTGAAAGAACCTGAGGCCAACCAGCGTTTTTTTTTTGTCATACGAATGTGCGTCTCGATTGATTCTTTCAATTGAAGAAGTAAGTGTAAAATTGCTCGAGTTTGGCAATGAAAAATGTGAAACGTCTGCAATGATTACGAATATGATAATAGAAGCCACCAGCACGAATGGAATTGAGGATAAAATCGTAAGATTTTGCGGCGAAAACTCTTCGGTGAACTTTGGAAAAGTTCAACGCGGTGGCAGCAACAATGTATTCTACCGGTTGAAGCAGTGGAAAGAGGGAATGATTGGGGTAGATGCTTGCCTTTTTATCTTTACCTGAATACCTTTTTTGACGTCGAATATATTATCGACAAGATTTATTCGATCTTTTATTTACTCACCATTCGTGTTGAAACATTGAAAGCGAAACTTTGGAAATAGAGTACAAGAAATTTCTGTTCTCAATTCTCAAACTGTGGGAGCCGCTGAAAAGATTCTTTCGGGAAAAAAATTGTCCGGCTGTTTTCGATCAATTCCTCAAATCAGCAACGTTTGGCTCACCACTTCGATGCACTGCGTGCCAACATTTTGCTCCGAAAAGTCGAAAAATATTTGGATCCGGACAAGGAAGCTGAGCTAAACAAAGTCGCAACTAGAATCGAAAAATTCGACGAAGACTTCGACAAGGAAACGTTTGAAAATTACTCCATTAAATTATTTGGTAATTTTTTTGACTACTTCATTTATTTTCATTTCCTTATGTTTCTTGATTCACGACCGAACATTTCAAAAACTTATGGGTCGTCTTGGAACAATTTCCCCACTGGTCGAGTGTGAAAAAATCTATGCAAATAATTGGAGAAAACGGAACGTTCGATGTGGCAGCAAATTCATAGGCAGTATTTGATCAATTCTGATGAAACTGAGAAAATAGGTCAGTGGCGTTCCAACAATGCGGCGATCCACGAACGATGGACCGAAATTTTCATACACATGCGGGCACGAAACCTCCCATTTGACAAATTCGTAACAATTATCGAATTCATTCTTTCTTCTCGTTTTCGCGAAGGCTTTTTCGCGAAGGCAAAGAAAATCTGGAAGCAAGAGTCATAACAGTTAAATGTCACCACTCTTAGTGACATTAAATTACAAGTAACATGCAACAGGGAAAAGACTTCCACCGATTTCTTCAAAATCTTGAAAACGTGGCCAGACTTGTTGTAAAGAAAACTCGTCTTAAGACAGATATTCATTCAAACAACCAAGTTCTATCGCTGTAAGTCCGTGAAGTTCACTGACTCGGACTCAGATTACTCAGAAAATAAAAATTTACTGATTTCAACCACCAAGAGTTTCATTAATTATGCATCAACCATAATCGATTTGAAATATACATTTGGAGTTTTCACTCATTTCATAAGACTTGTGATTGCTTTTCAAGTGTCTCAGTTTGAATGCTACTTTGAATGCTACTTTGCTTGGTACTACAATAATTTTTTTTTTTTGGGGGGGGTTTAAATCCTGAAATTCCACCTTTGTTTGCGCTTATGCGTTCATGATAAAAAAAACTGTATGTTCATGATAAAATTGTTTCTATTCTACTCCCAATTTATGGTTATGACTGAGGATGAGAAAAGGCATATCAGACCAAATTTTATTCGAGTTAATTTTATTTCGATAAACAATAAATTTATGAAATAATTCAAAAAGTCCATTCTTCGCCTTTTTAAGTTTTAGTCTTCTTTCTTACAATTGTTGAATCTACACCAATTGTCACCATCGGATTCGATTGCTCAACAATAAAATCCAATTCCACAGTAAAGTTCATATCGGGCGTGTAGGGCGGAAAATGATCCGGGTTGAGTGAAAATCGATCTGCTGTGAATGTTTGATTCTGTTGAAAGTGCGAGCATAAAATCAAAATTCACGAAAAACATTAAACATAAATCATACGCTTTTAGCTACAACTTACCGATCTCATGGGACAGCGCTTAAAATTACCATTCTGCACAAGCTTCTTAAGCACTGCCTTCAATAAACTATTCTTTGTGCTCAATTCATTGAGATGACATCCATCGGTCTTAAAGTTGAACAGTTCATAGCTAACATTGCTCATGAGGCGTGGCACTTTAAATCGAAAATGTAATAGTAACTTGTAGATATCACGCTTAATGTTCAACCTAACATCCATATAGTTGCCACTCTTTCCGGGCAATTCTACGATGGGGCACACAAAAGAGGACGCATAGTAATAATTCAGTACGCTACAATTGGTGCGAACAAATAGTATATCGAAAGGACGCTAAAGATAATAATTAAAGTTGATAGTTTGGAGTTTAATTAGAATTTCACTCACGGAGGCTTCTTTGCCAGACAGCAGAAGAAACGAGAGCAATACGATGCACAACAACATTTTGAAAATGTTTGCTCAAGTAAACTGCATTTTGCGTCGATATAAATTTAACTAGCTTAATATAGCAAATATGAATGTTGGCAAGTAATTTCATGATAATTATTTTCAAATTTAGTTTTAACAAGCAACAGAACTTGCAAAATTAATTATTGCTATATTTTAATTGAAGTACTTAACTGATTTTCAGTAATTTTCGAAAACAATTAAAAACTTATTTGGTAGAGACATACAGCTGCGGCCAAAAAAATAGTCGTGTCCCTAACGTTTCTACAAACATTTAAACTAAAACTCACTCGTTTTTGGATTTAACAATTTTTGTTAAGATTAAGTAGTCTCCACAACTTATATTTTATTTAACATAATCTTTGAACTAAAACAAGCTATTAGCTCAAGATAGTTTAAAATATTTGCCACTTGCGTCATATCATAGCGGTCAAAAAAATAGTCAGCAATAGAGTCGGTGGACAAACTCCAAGAGCACGATCCGATTGTCCAAGATACTTTTCTCCGCAAGTTTACTTGCAGATCTCAATATAAAAAAACCTCGTGTCCTGATGCATACCACCATACCACCATACCACCATACCACCACTTATGCTAAAAGCGTGTGCTTCTACCCTGGCTCGACCTTTGCGATTTGACCTTTACGTATTGTCATCCTTTGCGTATTTCCATCGTATTTCCATCTTGTCGGAAGATCGCAAATTTCCAGCCAGTACCAAAAAAGGGCGATGCCTCGAATCCTGCAAACTACTGACCCATAGCGATATGCTCTACGCTGTTCTACGCTCCAAAATTATGTAGAGCGTAATAAACTTCAACCTATTAATTATTAACAATTTGCGTAGTGACCGTCAGTATGGTTTCCGCAGGGCACGCTCTACTGGTGACATGTTGGCATACCTCACTGAAAAATGGAATCAATGCGTTCACTTATTTGGTGAGAGTAAAGTTGTTGCTCTGGATATTTCTAAGGGGTTGACCGAGTGTGGCATAAAACGTTCGTGTCAAAACTAATCGCATATGGTGTCGGTGATAACTTTGCTCGGTGGATTACGTGTTTTCTAAAGGACAGATCTATACGTGTCGTTTTAGATGGCATTTCATCCAGAGAACACTCCATCGATGCAGGAGTACCGCAGGGTTCAGTTCTATCAACTTCTTTGTTTTTATCAACGACATTCTGTCGTTGACTCATAACCCAATCCACTCGTTTGCAGACGACAGCAGCATATGTCATTCTAATTCGTTCAAAAAACGCCCGAGCTCTTTGCAAATTGAGAGAAATAGGCAAATTATAAATGACACACTCCTTAATGACTTGAAAAAATCTCCGAGTGGAGTCTTGCCAATAAAGTGGAGTTTAATGCAAGTAAGACCCAGTGTAGCCTGTTCTGTCACAAGCGATTGGATTGCCCCTTAGCTCCCCTTAATATGAACAGTGTGGAATCAGCAGCTCTTGACGTTCTGGGCATATCGATCCAATCTGATCTTCGTTGTAATGATCATATATTCGATGTGTCGAAAAAAGCGGCCAAGTGCATTGGTTTTTTAAAACGGTGCAAGAAAAACTTTACTCCAACTGATCTTCGCATGATCTACACCTCATATATTAGGCCGAAAATGGAGTACAATTCGCACATTTGGGCAGGGGCTTTTAAATCATATTTGGAACTCCTGGACCGAATTCAACGTCGTGCGATATATCTGATAGGGTATGAAACCATTTCCTCTCTCAATTCTCTTGGACATCGACGCCATGTTGGTTGCCTGAGCCTTTTGTACAGGTACTACCATGGAAAGTGTTCGGGGGAAATTCAAGACCTGACGCCACCAGCTCGTGTGTTTTCTAGGTCCACTCGGGCAGCTCTTCAAGACCATCCTTATACCATTGCTTCGATGCCCAACAGAATATCGCATTACCGCGACAATTCGTTCTTCAGTCGCTCAGTAAAATTGTGAAATAATCTTGCTGCGAGCGTTTTCCCTGGCAGTTTCTGCAAATTTAAAACAAATCTTCACCGACACTACTCTCCTCTCCCACTGCCCTCCCACTAAACATTCACCCTTCTTCCGAATTAACACAATGATTTCGCATTTATAGGGGGCATCCCCTGAGCGTTGGTTCAGTCTTAAAAAAAAAACCGGCCTGCGATTATCACCAATCTGGCCAGCGACAGCTTTCGCGATTTGCCCAACATCTGGTCCAACCTTTTAATTTATTTTAATAAATTAAATATAACACATTAATTATACAAAATAATAACAAGATGTCTTATGTAACAACTAAAAATACAATTATCCATATAATTTAGTTATTAAAATTATGGTAAAGTTAACGAAATTTAAACATCTGTGACTTTTTATTTACAATCTGGATCTGTGAACAGTTTTTGTGTATTTAATTTTGAAAAATTGTTTAAAAAAGAAAAAAGCAAAACAGCAGATTTATACATCTGAATTCACCTGATTCACCTGTATGAATTTATGAATCTTATAAAATTCCACCAAGATTGACATTTTGTTTAAAGATATCAACAAATTTCAAATCAATAATTTCCCATCGAAGTCCTGAGATAAGGGTTTTTATACCAGTGATTAACTTATTTCGAAATATATTGATATTATTTGTTACTACGTTAATATCAGAAAAACGAGACTTAAAATTTATTTGTAAAGCACCGAGAGCTTCAATTCCGAAATCAACGGGATATGGCGACCAAGCTTAGTACTCAATCCAGCTTTTCTCAATAAGAAATACGTGTGAAATTTAAGAATTATCTTCAAATTGGCCGATGTTAAAATACCCCTACAGCCTATTTCAACGTACGGAGTTACTTAGGTTTTATTATTTTGATGACTTCACTTTTTATGGAAACAGGCGTAACTTTCATTCAATTTTTGCAACATTCAAACTCAGAGTACGTTCAAAATATCAAAACTAATATGTGCAATGCATTATTTTCAACAATATCAAGGCATCGTTATATATATATTGTTGTTGTATATTAATATTGTCGGACTTGCGAAAATTTTGATGACGTCACTTTGTATGGGAGGTAGGCGTGATTTTTATTCGAATTTTCAATATTTTAATTTTAGTGTGGGCATTTTGCATCAAAGCTTATAAGTCAATGTTAAGTTGTTATTTATAAAGCCAATTTGAATATGCTGGTTTTCATTAGATTAAATCCATTTTCAAACTTGATCATACTTTCTTAGAAAAATTCCGGCTTAAATACTGAATTTCATATCAATAGATCAAAAAATTATAAACTTCGATTAAAATTACTTTTGTAATATCAATTTTCCATACCTCCCATATATTCTTACCCATACCTTCCTTGCATACTTTTACAAAGTGTATATAAATTTGACAGATGTCGTAATGTTGTTAGCCGTCGTCAATGTGTTCGAGCTATGATATGTCCAAAATTATTTACAAACATAGTAGGACTCACACCATGAATTCATACAACGTCATATCTTATATATTAATACGTGAACATTAAAGTTTGTCGTACGCTTTTTTGGTATTAATTAAAACTCAAAATAATTGAAACTTATATCATTTGAAAGGTTTTGTTATCCAGATGTGCAGAATGTATATATAAATGATATATCTGATAGAGGGGGTTCCCAACCTTCTAAGAGAGAAATTAAATTTTTGAGAAAAAATCTGCTCTTTGATTGATATGAAATTTGGTTGGAGAAGAGTTCTTAAGTCGCTCGAATTTGAATTTTTTTAAAAGTAACAATTTCTTAAAAAATTGTAGTTTCATGCATTCATCAATTGTTAAATTTGTAAAAAAATGTGTTTTGAACTCAAAAATTTGACTTTCCATGTGAATATCTTGGTCGGATTTTAACGGTTTTTAAATTTTTTTCATATTTTCTAAAAGTTTGATAAATTTTCTTTTAAATGTGCTAAAAACTACAGCAAAATTCTAACCAAAAGTATTTTTAATGAATTTTCTTAATATTGTCGTTAGTTATTTAGCGTGTATTTCAACCAAATGCCAAGAGAGAGAAAAAACTCTCAAATTGAATGTTCTAAATTGGGAAGCCAATATCTCCGCCATCTGTGAATAGATTTTATTTATTTCTTTTTTGTATTTAAGTCTTATCAGTTAACTTAAAAAAACTTTTGAAAATAATACCGTTTTTTGTTTGTTTATATTTAAATTATTCATTTTAAAAAAGACCATACAATTTTATTTATTCTAAAAATATGGGGTAAAAATGATTTTTGTTGTAAAAAAACCGAAAACTCAAAATTGCATTTTTGATTTTCTTTCAAAGTCTATACCGAATTTACGGTGAATTTATTTTGTCTTGACACTAAATTAATAAACTGTCCGCGCCATCAAAAAATCAAGGCTACCCCCTATGATTTTTTTGACAAACTTAAATTTTTTTAAAATGTTGTTTTTCTGTTTTTTAAAGAAATAATTAAATAAATAAATAATTTTTCTGAAGAAAATAGCTTAATATCTCTAATCAATGAAAAGTTATAGCCCCTAACTTATTTTGATCATCTCGCATATTATTTATAAATAGGTAATCAATAAATTGGTCGAATTTCGACCCCAGGCGATACTAGTATACATAAATACATGAATACATCACACACAGACTAATCTCGAAATGCAAATATGCGCGATTTTCAAAACTCGACATTTATATATCAATTTTCAAAATTATAATGGTATGTTAATCTGATGACCTAGCTAGATCTTGGTTCAAAAGCTTGGAGACCCCTGATTTATTCCATACAATATATTGAACCAACACTTTAGAAAACAAGTAAAGAAAGTCTAAAGTTTACCACGACTATGGAATACCTTAAACCTACTTCTCAAAAATACAATAATAATATTGAAAATTGGCGTGTCCTTGGGCCCATATTTTATATGAATTTAAATTTTGACGAAAAATTTATACATACCAATTTTTATTCCTGTAGCTCCTGTTAATGCCCTTAAAGTGCTTTCACTATTGTGGCTTGTATAGGAGGTGGGCGTGTTAGTATACGGACTACGCCCAATTTTGGAACACACATTAGTTTTAGTACAAAATACATACATACCAAATTTGATATCTGCAAGACAAACATAAGCTTATTTATGCAGTTTTAAAATTTTTGGTTTGTATGGGAGGTCCGTGGGCGGATGACGTCCATTTTTCAAAAACATCTTCGTTATGTTTAAAAAAACATACGTACCAAATTTTATCTGTGTAGGTTGAACAAAAGCTTATATATTGAGTTTTCAATATTTGGATTGTATGGGAGGTGGGCGTGTCTGTAAGCGGAAGGCATCCATTTTTCGAAAACATCTTTATTTTGGCATAAAACACATGTGTATCAAATTTTATTGTTGTAGATCAATTATTAGCTCGTTCATGACGTTTTCAATTTTTTTATTGTATGGGAGGTAGGCGTGTCCTTGAGCGGATTCCAAAAATATTCAATAGTGTAGATCCTTGAGCACATGTTACTATGTGCACCCAGTTTCATCCAATTATCTTAACTCCTTTTTCTTATCCTGTGTTTACGGACAACACACAGACGGACGGACGGACATGGATAGCTCGACTCACGAGGTGATCCCGATCAAGAATATATATACTTTTCTATACCGGACTTGCTTCGTTCTATGTATTACAAACGTTTGCACAAAGTTAATATACCCTGACCTTTCAGGTTTAGGGTATAAAAATGCATGTTCTAACCATGATTCTGCAACCACCGTGTTTAATATATTTTGTGGTATACTTCGGGTTGTGCTGATTATTTTGGGGATGTCAAATATATTGACGAGACTCCTTACCAACGTACATTACAAATTTTGCATTCGTCCGACCAAAAAAGGTTCCTCCATTTTTCATTTGTCCTCTTGAATGATCTCTTGCGAACTGAATCCTTTTTGGATATGCTTCTTGGTTAAAAGAGGCACTTTCCGAGGACTATGCGCGCACAAATGTTGCTCCTACGTATAATACGAATACACCAATACCTCGCTATGCGTCGTTTTGATTTGCGTTTTTTCGAAGTTGCGCCGCTGCTGAATTAGTACTAATTTTCACTGTGCGTCGTTATATTTTCGAAGTTGCGTTGTTTTGGGTTCGAGTCTTACATTTTTTTTTTCTAAAAGATGACATGACACTTATTTCTAATTGCGCCATCCCATCAAAACTCGGGGATTCCCTTTCTAACTGAAAATCATCGCAATTTTAATACAGTTTTATTTTCACTTGTGGTGACCGTGGCATGCAGGTTAAGTGTGTGGCTTAGCATGCTCGGAGCCCGGGTTCGATTCCTAGCCGCGGCGAAAAGTTTTTTCAATAAAAAATTTTTCTGATCGGTCACCACCTCTCTGCAGACAATGGCAAGCCTCAGAGAGTGAATAATGCCATGTTAAGCTTCTTGAGAACATGAACTTTAACCGTTCGGAGTCGGCATAAAACATGTAGGTCCAGTTCTCGGTCAATTGTGTACAAACATTTAATAACACACACAACACAATTGATCATAAGAAGCTCGGTCAAAGTCCTTTCAAGGGCTGAAATGGCCAATTTGTTTTTTTTTTTTATTTTTTTTTATTTTCACTTTGTTCTGTTAACTTTAGAGTTCAGTTTCAATTGGTGTGTTATGCTTTTTGTAACGTTTCAATTAGTGTGTTGCGCTTTTTTTCAAAAGAAAATAATAAATTTTTTCCAGTTGTTTCTGGTTACAAAAGAGGTAAATATTTTTCCAATTTATTTATTGGCAGAGTTATATTATTATTTTTTTTTTACATTCACTTGTCATTTTTTAACCAAATGAGTGGAAAGGGCGCTGCTGGTAGTATGGTATGGAGGAGACTGACATAAGTGAATTGTTCAAGAATTGTCTTATAAAGAACTATTGCAACTTGAATTGCAATTTGCTAATGAAGAAGATGACAGTGACCGTTCAATAAAATTTAACCGTTCCGAAGAACAAAATTTAACCTCGAAACAAATTTCGAAAGCAAGGTGTTTGATTGACGAAGCTATGTAGATTTTCTTAAAAAACGATCCTGACAGCGGAAGGAGGTTTAAAGTGTCCCAGGCGGTAACTACGAATATCAATTGCTACAAGGAAATTTCTTTTACGTTGAAAAAAAAGCTGTTCAGCAAACATTGAACCAATTTTTTTTTGAAAGAAAGCCAACTTACGACTACGGCCACTATGGACTCTTTTGACAGTGATTAATTTTTATTTTGTTTTTATAAATTAATTGAATATTTAATTTTGTTTAGACTGCATTTTTTTTTTTTTTTGGTTTTTGTATGTATGTTATAAAATTTTATATTACCCTACAAACATTTTATGAGGCTCTCCAAAAAAAGACTTTAAAAAGAGTGTTTTCTATGCGTGTTTTATGATGACTCATTAAATTGACTCATGAAAGAGTCTTGAATATGATTGTTAAATGATTACTCGAAAATAAGACTCACAATAGAGTCATTATTGTATCTGATTTATAAGTACGCATAAAAGAGACTCATTAAAGATTTCTAAATAAGACGGTGATACGATTGTTCATTAAAAAGACTCATAAAAAAATTATATATTGATTGATATATGCGTAATGATAAAGTCTTATATACGAGTGTTTCATGAGAAAATAAAATCGGATTATTGCAAAAGAACCATATCTAATAAATAAATAAGAACTTAAAAGAGCGTATTTTTTTTTTTATTTGTATTAAACTTTGTAACTGTCCGTTATGAGAACATGCTCTCCAGGCGGCGCTTTTCGGAGCATTGTTTGTTTATGGCGATAAGCATGCATTAATATTGAACAACAACAAATGTTCGTTGCAAAAAGAATGAGTCTTAAAAGAGTATTAAATATGTATATTAAAAAAGTACTAAATATGAGTCTAAAAAAGTACATAATATGAGTCTTAAAAGAGTACTTTCAGATATGAGTCTTAAAACCAACATTACTATGAGTCCAAAAAGACTCATAAAACAATCATTTTTATGAATCATATTTTAGGGCCCACAACATACGAAAATGTACTCATAAAAGAGTCTTTTTTGAGCACATTTTGATGATGAACCCTTATATATATGAGTTTTGAAAGAGTCTTTTAAGAGTCATAATGTTTGCTGGGTATTTTTGTTATTTAAATGTTTACTTTGTACAATTTTCTTTTCAAAAAGTAGTATTTTCGTAACCCTGGAACCTATCTTCGATCTTTACATGGTTTGCTATAGAAAATCATCATTCACTTTGCGTCGTTACAATTTTTTTGGAACGTAACCACGACGCAAAGTGAGGTATTGGTGTACTTGTTTTCACATTAAGCTCGTTTTTATTTGTACTGCAGAGGCAAATGGAATGGCCTTACAGTATTGTACCACTCGTTTGATCAATTTTGTCGTCGTAACTGCCTTGCGTCCAGGTGTCTTTGCTTTTTTAGTGTATTTTAAAGCATTGCAAATCGTGGTTGATGAATATTTGAGCAGATTTTCAACCTTTGTGTATATAATAATTTAGTGAAATTTTTCAATGTTTTTTATGTGTTAATAAAACGCTACGATTTTTTGAACGCACAAATTTACATCAATTCTCAATAAAAGTGAATTAACAAAAACAACAAGATCAGGTCATCAAAATGTATACTCACCATATAAAGGTATTAAATAGTTGTGGCGAGAAAACAAAAGCTTTTTAAAAAAAAAAATATCATATTTGGCACTTCTATTATTTTGATCGCAACTGTATGTATCGATGTGAAAATGTAGTAAGTGTGGTCATTAGTAATAATATACATCAAAGAAATAATAGTTCAATAAGCCGTATGTCAAATCAGAAGCTTTATACACTTAATGGCTGAATGTTTGATGAGCTTTTCTGAGATATATAATAAAAATTTTGCAATAAAAATAAACTTATATAAAATAAATAAAAAAGTATTTGATAAGCAAGAGCCAGTCAAAATAACTATCAAAATTGCAGCAATATGTTTATAAATAAATATATATGTTTTCTCTGTTATAAGTAACATAAAATAGATTATTTAGTCATTCTAAAAATAAAAATAAAAATGCTCTGTGTTCTATTTCAATTCAAGACCAATTTACGTACGTATATGTTAAATGTCTCGATAGAATGAATGGATATATGTATATCCGAAAAGTTTGTTAAGAGATAAGTAAACAACCGTTATTATGAGTTATTTACGAAAATATCATTTACAATTTGAAAGAGTTATCATGTTTAATGTTTTTTGGCACAAAATATTGTAAAAATTTTAAAATTTTAGTTTGCTTTTGAAAACAATTTTTTCAATATTGCTCAAACATAAATAATATCACACAGTAGGGTACACTGGGATACCTTTGTCCTTGGAGCACATTTGACTTTAACGTTTTCGGTGTGAACAAAGTGTTTTTTTTTTAACATTTTATTTAATGAATTTAGCATTTTTGTATTTCACTAAACGTCACGAAGTTTCACACTTCTTTCTTAAAGTGAAGAATAGTAACACGTGCTTTTCTGTTTTTTCGAGCGTAACTGTTATTGTCCGGTATGGTATGGTATGGTTTGAAAAAAGTTAAAACAATTACAGGTTTTTAACTTCAAATTCAACCTTTTCCATTTCAAATTAAACTTTTCCATTTAAAAAAAAAACTTTTTCCATTTCAAATAAAACTTTTTCCATTTCAAATTAAACCTTTTCCAAATCAAATAAAATTTTGCCATTTCAAAAAAAACTTTATCAATTTCAAATTCAACCTTTTCCATTTCCAATTAAACTTTTCCATTTCAAAAAAAAACTTTATCCATTTCAAATTCAACCTTTTCCATTTCAAAAAAAACTTTTTCTATTTCAAAAAAAAGTTTTTCTATTTCAAATAAAACATTTTCCATTTCAAATAAAACCTTTTCCAAATCAAATAAAATTTTTCCAGTTCAAATAAAACTTTTTCCATTTCAAATTAAACCTTTTACATTTCAAAAAAACCTTTTTCCATTTCAAATTTAAATTTTTCCATTTCAAATTAAACCTCAGCCAAGAAATAGATTTATTTAAGATGTTTATTGAATTATTAACATGTAATCGAAAAGTATGACATATTTCTTGTGTAAATAGCTGTTTGAATAAAATATATTAAAACTAATATCACTCGTTTGAACTAGATGAATCCCATCGAAGAAGTTTTTTCAAAAGTCAAGTTAATTGCGAGAATTATGCTAGCTGATCCTGATGATCCACTGATTTCTCCTGAATGCTCCTGCACTAGTTGAGGGCAGTGTTGTTTTGTCAGAGGGGAGAGGTCTGTTCATTCTTCCCTCTTGGCTCACCGAGGCTATAGGTGTTGATGTGGAACCGGAGAAGGAAGGGCGCTGGTCATCCACCCTGAGTCCAGTAGTCGAGACTATAGTATTAGACAGTTAACTCGTTGCAACTGAGGGTCGGTGATCAGCCCCTTCCGTCCCAAATCCTCACTCATTTTAGCCGGGATGGGATGGACGAGAGTACGGGTTCCGCTTGATGCGAAACTGGACCCTGTTCATATCATAGAACGATTGCCAGATATATTGGCTTCTGGGAAAAATTAAAGATTCATTTAATTTTTTTATTTCGTAGCTAAGTCAAACATAATTCGCAGTAGCTGCTGCATCTTAAAATGAATTTGTAGCACACACACAATTGGTTTGGATAATCCCTAGATGAAAAACACCACTTAAATTAGCTTCAAACAGACAAACCAAGCATTGTTTAAATACTCCTTTTGCATGTTTGGCTTACAAGATTTTTGCCATCAACCGTTATTTAAGAGTTTTTATAAATTTGTATTTCTTTTTTAATGCTAACAAAAATCCGCTTCGACATCCTGCATTCTGTCGCACTGTTGTCAACGGTTTCTAAGTTTCAAACAAAAGATTAAAAAATATTGTTTTTTTGTTTGCTTACTAAGTAAATGCGATCCGATGAGTAAATCAAAAATATATATGTATATTAAAAACAAAAAAAAAAAAACTTTTAATAATAATAATAAATATGCGTTGGTGCGAAGCTAAAGCATGGTGTTAAAAGTGAAACAGCCTTCGGGCAAAAACTGCGTACTCAGTGCAAAAATTGCGGAAGACCTATTTAGAGCCCCCACCACCAACGTCTCACGCATTCACTCGTTGACAAGCTGCACAAAAGTGCGTTTGTTCGCTTAGTTCAACATAAATCCGCCGTTGGCAAAATTTTATTAAAAAATATTTTTTTTTTTTTTTTACACTTTTGCATTTCTTTTATTTTGTCAGTTTTTGTCAACGCATTAAAAATGAAAATCTGCATTCTTTACAATTAAGCCGCGTATCTGTGCGTTGAATACATTTATTTGTATTTTTATATATACATACATATATATAAGTATGTACGAGTTTATATATATTTGACGCTTTTGTTCTTTTGGCTGATTGCTTGGAAGGGCTTTTAATGATGGGGCGGGGCCGTAGGCGCAAGGAGCAAAGAGGCGGGGCTTGGTGTGTTGTTATGCGCTGAATTATTGGATGTTGGATTTTATAATAAGTATTCAATGTATATATTTTTAGCCTTAACATGAATGTATGTAGTGCATCGAAACTTTCTGGCATTCGTCTATAATATTTTTCTTTGTCTATTATACTTTGTCAAATTTTTAAAGGTATTAGCTTCAGAATACACGAAATGTAAAAGCTTTATTTGGTAAAACAAACAATTTATTTTAATACATTTTTATTTTCATGTGTTTGTAAAACAAACTCTTTTTAACAAAGAAATTTTGCGATTTGGGATAGGCAAAATAAATATGAATTGTAGTTTTACATTTTTAAGAAAATTCCATAAAAAACGTTCATCTTTTTCAGAAACAGTACCATATCAATGCATACGCAAAGCATCAACAATGGTGCTATCAACAATGAAAATTTAAATTTTGTTTCAGACGGGCCTACTCTCATCAAAATATATGCTCATTTTGGAGTCCACGCACGGAAGCTTTTCTTAAACCCGGAATTATCGTTTCTTATTTATTAATTGAAAAAAAATGTTAAATTTCAGTTGCACATAAACATTACTTATAGTTAATATATTCAAAAAAAGTAAGTAATTCCTTGCAAGACTTTAAATGGTTAGTTTTTGTTTTGTTTTAATTTTTACTGATCAACGGTATGTGGATTCCCTATAAATTTGGCTGTGTCGAAAAAAAAAGTTGCTTACCAAAATTTATGTGCTATTGGAAAATTGATTTTATACATAAAGAGATATATAAGAGTTGAATTATCATCTAAACTTGTTTAGGTAATGTAAAATATCTATTTCACCTAATCTTTTCGGCAACTTTTTTTCTAACATAGTCATAATAAAACAATCATGCATTGGGTTATTCACCCAAAACTGTTCAACAAAATCAATTTTTTTTCCAAAATAACAAGGTTCCGACAACGGATTCTGGTAGAGAGAAAAAAAAATATACGTGTATAGTAATGTGCCTTGAAAAAAAAGTATCATTTGTACCCATCCTAAACTGAACCTTGATGTATTTTTTGATGATTCCCAAAATATTTTGGCTATTCCGAAATCCGTCAGTGAGCTAAACCATTTTGCAAAAACCTCCAAAAATCATATTTTCCGTATATATATTAACTAGTGTTAACTTTTATTAACTAGTATTAACTTTATTATTTCTTATACGATCGCCGTTATCAAGATATCGTTGGAAAGGTATTAACGGCTTTCATATATTTTGGACATTTTTCTTTGTTTAATAAAGTGTGGCTCTTATTTTATTTCTCCATTTGTGTGCAGTTAACCTGAGAAAAAAATTTTCAAAATCCAAAATACTGTATTTTTTTTATTTCAAGCGTTTGTTTCAATGTAGAATTTTTGAAATTCATCTAAAAAACTAAGAAAAAAATGATGAAAAACATCATTATCTTTAATCCAATTGCAAATTTATACAAATTTTTGATGCAGATTGAAAAAACTTTTTCAAGCCTTTAGTTTGAGAAAGTTTATGTATTTACATCTATTACACTAGCCATTATATATACGGAAAACATGATTTCTGGAGGTTTTTGCAAAATGGGAATATTTTGGGAATGATCATAGAATACATCAAGGTTAATTTTAAAATGGGTACAAATGGAACTTTTTTTTTCTTCATACAAGTCGAGGCACCTTAGTGTATAGGTGTTTTGAAAGTTTACGTCTGAGTTCTATTTTAGGGGGGTTTAATTTTTCCCCTTTTTTCAAATTATTATGGTGTAATAGGAAATCATGCCATCCTGACATTTAAGCTTTAAGATATTTTCGGTAGGTTTATGTAAAGAACTACGGGGTACACATTTTAACCCACATTAAACAAATTTTGTAGAACATTTTAACCCTCTGGCTGCTAGTGTATGGGTCTTTTTTGGCCCTTTGCCATGGACTAAGTTTCCGTTTTACTGAATTTAACTACTTCCCCATAGTATCACTTTTGATACTATATTGTTTGGTTTTTTTCCGTATTTTATTGCACAGGTCAACAAATTTCAAAAATAAAATTCCGTATTCCAGTTTTAGGGCAACTACACTCGAAAATAAAATTTAATATTTTTTTTTTTTTAATTTTTCTCTTTAATATTTTTAATCACGAAACAAAAAAGTTCCAAATCCTCAGTTAGTTACAAAAAGTTTATACAGGGTGTCACAGACAATAATGCAGTGGGTGATTCCCCATCATGATACGAGCAAAATATTGTATGGGTTGGGGTGGTCGCAAAAGTCCCCCTAGAGAGCTAGGAGGGAAAAACAAAAAACATAGGTGCAATTACGTTTTAATCCATAACTAACATATCTCTACAAAAATTACCAAACATGATAACTTTTTAAAAAGATAATTACATTTCTTTAAGTTATTGGAACAAAGTTTTTCCATTGAGCCACAACTAAAAAAGTTACAATAATAATACCCTACGGCGAAAGCAGGGTCAATTGCCCTAAAGTGACCAGTCCTGTGACAGTTCTTATTTAACCTATTACAGGACAGGTTCGATATAACTCAGAATGTGACCGATAGTTTTTTAATGTGTGTTACTATATTTATCTTATCGTTAACAATAGCTCAGTGGAAGTGAGCTAGACTGTCACGTGGTGGGCGGTGGGTTCGAACCCTGGCTGTGTAAGTATCAATAATTTTAATTTAATAATTTCAATTCTAATTCCGTTTAAGCATTAACTGCTTAATAAAAAATAACCTTCAAAATAAATTTGCTTAACACCTTGAAAAAAATTTAAAAATTAATTTTTTATTAAAAAAAAAATATTTTAAATAACAAAAAATTCTATGGTTTTGCCGGGTATCGAACCCAGGTCAGTCGAGTACTAAACGTGAACGCCATCAAGCTCGGCTAAACGTGAATTTCCAAAACATTGCTTCAATTTCATTAACAACGTGCGCATAAGTGTACCATGTTCTATAAATAGACCGGCTACTGATTAGGTCCGAAGGTATCTACGAGGTGTCAATTGACACCTGTCGATATATTTTTGAACCGGTTCTAGTGTTGGTCCAAAGGTATTTAGCCGGTGTCAATTTACCCCTGGCAATGACAACGCCATGTAAAAGGGACCGGTTGGTTTCATATATTGGTGGCAGAATTGGGACCGGTTCTTTTGTCCGTAGGGTAATATCAAAAATTAATTTTTTTTGAAAAAAATTCAACTTTCAATGCAATTTTCTCGAAAAAACACAAAACTTTTTTATATTTTTTACATACATTTACAAAAACAAAAAACAGAGAAACCAACGAACTTGAGAACCTCCTCCTTTTTGAAGTTGGTTAAAAATTATAGTTTAACTCGGTGAGGCATGTTTTTATTTAAACACAGAAATTCTGGTCTTAAAAAATTTAACCTTAGATTTGTACAAAAATTCTGATAGAACATTGAAGATATTCATATGGGTTGCACTATGGTATATTTAAAATTTCAATTTGGTTTTGTTAGACGTGTTACTTTAAAATAATTTGTTAATTATCGTCAAGAGAAGAGTAGCTTTTGATTAGGACCACTTTAGTTTTTACTTAATTTTTTATAAAAATACATTAGACCGGATCGAAATTTAGATTCCGCCGGTCGGGGTCACTAAAGTTAGAGGAACTCATTAAAATGATTTCTGCATACTTTTTTCAAATCGGAGAAAAACCGCCGAAGCAATTTTGATTCTCCTGAAGGTCCTTTTTGGTAAAAAAAACATGTTTTTTGCTTGTAACTTTTTATTTTTCACAGAACGCATACCCACATATGCAAAAATATTAAATTGCTTACTTATACCCATATTCTGATATTTACAAAATTTAAAGATTATGTTTTCTTATAACTCTTATTGACCACCAAAAATTTAATTTTTTGATATTTTTGAAAAGAAATTTTTTTAAAACCGCTTTAAAAGATACATTTTTTATTGGATTTACGTGGTGTTGTTATTGTTGGAAAGGTATTAAGTTCTTCTTTCTTTCTGTGTATCTCTTTAATCGTTTTTTACCAAAAACGACCTTCAGGAGATTCAAAATTTCTTCGGCTGTTTTTCTCCGATTTAAAAAAAGTACGCTTTAGCGAACTTACGTTTTAGCTAAAAAACTATTTAATATTAGTTAGAAAATAGAAGAATAAGCTTACTTACTTACACTCAGAAAAAGGACCTATCTTTCTGCGATAAAAAATTCTCTATTTTCGTTAATAGCAATTTTCTGTACTTCAAATAAAATTTTCTTCAATTTGAATAAATTTTCACATATTCGAAGAAATGTTTCTTCACTTGCAGGAAATGAAAATATTTCATGTCTCTTATAATGATCATTTATATTTTTCTCTAAATATGATGCCTTTTTTATCATATTCCGAGAAAATTTTTTTCTGAGTGTACTAAAGTGTACTTAAGAAAGTAACTAAGGTGGCAATGACAACCCGTGGTCGGGTTACGGCCGACTTATTCAGCACTCACCCGGCGCCTCTGCTTCTCGCACCTCGTCTCCAATTTCTTTCAACAAGCGTTGGGTTCCTCGGCCTGGTCAATCCATCGGAGGCAAGTTTCTTCATCAGTTGCTGATTTGTTATACCCTGACCTTAGTCTATGCCGTCGTAGAGCTCGTACAGTTCATGGTTCATTCGAATGCAATAGTCGTCGACAACTGAAGCAGGACCAACGATATTGCATAGAACTTTTCTCTCTAACACCCCAACTGTGAACCAAAAAGGTAATTTTTATTAATGAAAAATTACATTTATTTAAATGAATTATTCATTGATTTTGGTCCAATGAACTGTTTGAATGAACTGTATCATAGATTTCAATGAATTTTCTTCATACGTTAATGTAAAGTTCATTAAACTTATTGATTTTCAATGAAAGGTTCCCCGAAGATTTTTTACAAAATTTTCCCATGAATTTATTTATTTACAATTTAGAATTTATACTGAAGTTAATGTAAATATTTTAATAAATATTCTGTTGAAATTTCCTTTCTAAATAATGAGCAATTATGTCTTTAACTTCAGTTCTTCCGAAAATATAGAGAAAATATGGTGCTACTTTTTTTTTCAATAAATGAATCTAAAGCGGTACGTATGGGAGTCATTTGCAACTCGGTTTCTTTTAAATGTTTTTTCTGGTTTTGGTACCAAAAAACACAAAAAGCCAAATCAAAAATGTTGTCCAGTTAGTTTATTCTAATCGAAACTCTGTGCACTTGTCAGAGAATAAAAAAAAAAATATATTTTTAATGAAAAAATATTGTCGGTCTCTTACATGCATTAGCGCAACCAAAGGGGGATTTCGGGGCTTAAGCCTCCTCCAAAAATTATTTTAGTATCAAGCAATATAGGATTCAATCAAAATGAGTACCATAAAAAGTAATCACACATCTTATCAGATGAGTGGCAACCCCATTTGTATATTTCAATTCGATTCTAGATGATTCATAATTTCGGTTGTTGTTTAATTTTTGTAAAGTTCTGTTTCTCTCTACTTGTGGGGTTGTTGACAATACTTCGATTTAAGTTGTCTTTTAAACTTTTAGCATGTAATACACTAAGGCAGCTGAAGTATTTGTGAAAAACTTTATTCAAAAGTAAGAGAACATAATAAAACCTGAAGTTGGGGACAAGCGGTTGAGTCCCTCGCCACCGAAATAATTAAAGAAATTCCCTCTAAAATCGTATTTTTTCGTTTTTTTTTTATCATAATTTTTTTAAACACAAACTTACCCAAACTGTAACAATTGAGTTTATAGTTTAGTCAGTGATTCAGTAAAAAAAAATAATTCCGATTGAATTTTGAAAACGAGATTTGACAGTTGATAAAATTCACAATTCATAATTTTCATAAAATTTATACATTTCCGAATCTGTTTCATAAAAATTTCTCTAAATTGCCAAATATTATCCGATTTTAAGAAAAACAGCTTATAAAAAAAATATGTTGGTTTGATTTCTCTTCTGTTTATACGTTTTTGTCCAGTGATGTATTAAAGTTATACCAATAAGCATGTATTAGCAAATGCTGACTTCTATTGAAAAAATATATTTTTTAACGAAAGGTCTCCACGAAACTTTTCCAAAGAGACATTTTCATGAAACTAATTTTGAAAATCCAACGGAAATTATGAATTATAAAATATTTTTCACCAATTTCGGAAGCCGGAAATCGGAATTATTTAGGAGCTTAATCATGTGGCTTCACTAGATACTTCATTCCCTCAAATAATTTGGGTTAATATGTAAGTGTTTAAAAAATTACGATATAAAGTAAGGATTTTGGAATAAATTCCATCGGTTTTTTTTTGTGATGAGGGCCTCAACTCAAAATATTAGAAAAAAGTCGTAAAACGGCAATAGAAAGGGATCATTTCGGCTGATATCTTTTCAAGAGCTGCAATTGTGGCTTTCTTGTCTCTGTATACGAGAGACTGCACCTAGCCCAAAAAACAGTTTAGTGGGATAAAATCGCATGATCGTGGCGGCTTCAAAACGTGAATTAAATCACTCACCAAACTCTCACTCACCTCTAAATCTCCTCCATTTGAGGGGCAAAAAGTCGGCAATTATCGCACGGCACCTTGCTCCTTTGGCTGTTACGTTGCGATTTTCATAATTTTTGAAAAACTACTGTTCAGTGATGCCGCCGGCAAACAAATCACACCAAAAAGTGACTTTTTCAGAGTGCATTGGCAGCTCTTAAACTTTCTCTGGCTGCTCTTCAGACCCAATTCGTCAATTCTGTTTGTTGACGTACATTGAGCCAAAAATGAGCTTCGCCACTGAAAACAATTTTTTGATAAAAAAGTGGATCATCATTCAACTTTTCTAAGGCCAATTCACCAAAAAACTTACGTTGTCGTAAGTACCCGGCTTTAGATAGTTTCATACCGAAGTCCTTACGTAAAATGTTCCAGGTGGTCGAATAACAAAAGCACAATTATTGAGATCGACGACGAATTAACATATCGCGATCTTCATTGATACTATTCTATACAGGAATAATACAGGAATAATATTCTCCTCAGTAGCTACTGTCCACATACAGATTGGTGGATTGATTGGTGATTGAATCAAGCAAAATTTGATCACGATACCTTGAACGGCCTGCTCAGTAGGTCGATTATGACAATCATTAAATGGACGTTATTAGCGAAACACATTTCTCTCAGAGCACACAATTGAATAAAAAGTTTCAATGATTTGCAAAAGCTGTTAATTTATTAGTCTATTAATGGTAAAATGGCAAACCTAACTGACCATTTTTGGCTTTGGCAAAAAATGTACACTGAAAAAACAGATAGGAAAAAAATCGCCCTTTATTAAGAAAACAAAATAAGTAAACATATACCTTGTTTGAACATTGTTGAAACCGCTAAAATAACGTTAAATTGTTTTCATATATAAGTCAAACATTTGATAAAACCCTCCCCCCAAAAAAATTCCTGGTTGCGCCCCTGCTTACATGGTATACACAGACAATTTTAATAGGAAGGCAAAGCTAAAGAGAGCATTTTTATTGCTCGCAAGTGCATAATGAAAAATTTTCCTAGTGCTAAATAATGAAATATTATTTCATAACTCTCATTTCCGAATGCATATTTAATATTTATCAAAAGTTTTGAGGCTATTTTAGTTTTTATACCCTAAACCTGAAAGGTCAGGGTATATTAACTTTTTGCAAACGTTTGTAACGCATAGATCGAGTCCGGTATAGAAAAGTATATATATTCTTGATCAGCGTCACCACGTGAGTCGAGCTATCCATGTCCGTCCGTCCGTCCGTCCGTCTGTCCGTCTGTGTGTTGTCCGTATACACAGGATAAGAAGAAGGAGTTGAGATAATTGGATGAAACTTGGTACACATAGTCACATGAACCCAAGGATCTGCACTACTGAATATTTTTGGAATCCGCCCACGGACACGCCTACCTCCCATACAACGCAAAAATTGAAAACTGCATAACTCAGCTCATAATTAACCTACAACAATAAAATTTGGTATGTATTTGTTTTGTATCAACACAAAGATGTTTTTAAAAAATGGGTGCCATCTACTCACGGACACGCCCACCTCCCATACATCCCAAAAATTGAAAACGCAATAAATAAGCTTTTGTTTAACCTACAGAGCTCAAATTTGGCATATATATTTTTTATAACAAAACAAAGATGGTTTTGAAAAATGGACATCATCCGCCCACGGACACGCTTACCTCCCATACAACGCTAAAATTGAAAACTGAATAACTCAGCTCAAATTTAGCCTACAACAATAAAATTTGATATGTATGTGTTTTATACAAACAAAAAGATGTCTTCGAAAAATGGACGTCATCCGTTCATGGACACCTCCCATACAACCCAAAAATTGAAAACGCAATAAATAAGCCTCTGTTTCACCTACACAGCTAAAATTTGGCACGAATGTTTTTTATGATAAGACAAAGATGGTTTTGAAAAATGGACGTCATCCGCATACGGACACGCCTATCTCCCATACAACCCAAAAAGTTTAAAACTCAATAAATAAGGTTATGTTTGTCATAGAGAAATTAAATTTGGTATGTATGTATTTTATACCAAAACTAAGGTGTGTTCAAAAATTGGGAGTAGTCCGTCCATGAACACGCCCACCACCCCTAGCGAAAGCACAACAAAGTCATTAACTGTGAGCTACAGGAATAAAACTTGGTATGTGTAAATTTTTCATCACCATTTAAATGCAATTAAAATATAGGCTTCATCCGCCCACGGAGACGCCCATTTACAATAAAAATTTTTTTATTTTTGAAAAGTGGGTTTAGAGTATTTTATAGTCGGCCTAGACCGACTTTAGACTTTCTTTACTTGTTTATCTTAATTTCCAATAAATCATAATAGTTTTAGTTCAGCCAGTTTAATTTATGAAATAATGTAGACAACAGCAATCTTCCGTTAGAATCTAATTTAAATCATCTATCAACTTCTACGCTGAAGTGTCAAACTAAAGCATTTAGTGCACTTAAAACACTTCCGGCCAATTCTAGGCCAAGCCCACTAAATTGGTCACTACAACGCCTCATGGCTTAATTGATGTGCTTGCTTAGGATGCTAGAAACGGAAGCTCAAGTTGTAGCGTGAGATTCTGCAAAAACAAGAACAGCAACAACAACACCAACAACAACAACAACATAAAGTGCATAGAAAGAAGTTTGGCAAGAACATTATTCGGTGGAAAACATTGGGCTATAATGTAGCTTTTTCCGTTGAGCTGCTGCTCTCTTCTAAGCTTGTTGTGGAAGTCGTGATAGCAGGAAGTCAAACACACTTACGGAACAAGCAGATAACAGAGCGGATGTTAGACTTAAGGTGAGCAAGAGTAGAATTTCCGCTATCTGGTGATTGCAATAAATTATAAAATTTTGATAGCTGATGGCAAAACATAATGATTTCTGTTCTAGAATTCAGTTAGATTAGAATAAAGTTAATTGAAGACATCCTTTATGTGGAGTATAGATTGTGTCTCTTAGCTTTAGTTGGAAATTTGTCAAAAGCTTTAAGTTCAATTTTAGCTTGACATACAACTGTCAAAAGTCAAAACCACTGGTCAACATCAAAGATCAGCTGCTGCTGCTTTGCTGCTGGCAGACACAAAGCTACTTTTGTATTGGCCCGCATTAACCTTGAGTATAATTTTCAGCATTTTCATCGGTGCATAATGAAAACCAACACACAAACTAAGGCCATGAACAGCGGCAAAAATTTACACAAAAATCAGTATTAAGTAAAAAAACAACAAAAATTAGCTTCAAGCTGAACCTTGCTCTCAATTCGCGCTTGAATGCCTACGAAAGAAGTCGAGCTTCGAAGAGCGCGCGACAGAGAAGTTGCAATTTGCAAGCTTAAAGAGTCATACAGACAGACATTTATATAGATGAAGAGGGTATACAAGAGAGTGCATCAAAGAGTGACAAAGTCGAACTTTTTTAAAAAAAAAATGCATTAAGTTCAATGCAACGCTGGGCAAAAACCATGAAAGCGCCAACAAGTTTGAGTGCAACACTGCATGGTTTTAATTTGCATGCAAAAAAAAACGACAAATATTTCGGAATGGCTCAAAACAACAACAATGCAGAGAATAAACTCACGCCTAGAACTTAAGTAGAATGCAATTGAGTGCAATCATTCAAGCTTGTCAGTTGCGCTCCGCTCCGCAGCTTATAAGCCAAGCTTGTGTGCGTGTGGAGCAGAGCGCATTCTCACCAACACCAATACAGAGTGCAGCCAACACACATATACAAAGTAGGGAGCGCAGTTGCATTTTGAACACACTTCGAGCGAGATGCATTCACCACAACACAAACTCAGCTCACTGCACTCGAAACTCACCAAAATGCAACAACGAAGCCGGCTTCAAAACAAAGCCACAAAAAGTGCAAAAAAAGAAACACGCAACAAAAAAAAAATCAACATCGTCCTTCGCTGCGTCTGCAGACTGCATGCATCTTTAAGATATAGAATGCATTTTATTGCTTGTTGTTGTTTTTGTTATATTTCCCTCTTGCTTTTAGGCAACTTCGAATTGTTGTTGTTGTTTTTTGTGTGTGCTTTTTGTGTCTGATTCTGAGTTTAATGTGTGGATAAAAAATGCATTAATTTTGGGTTGGATGCAGTTCCTTTTTTTTTTGTAACCTTTTTTTTTTTTTTTTTGACATGTTATGCAGTTTATTTGTTTTTTATATTTTTTTATTTTTTTTTTGTTTTGTTTTTTGTGTATTTGTGTTTTGGAAAATGCAGACGAGATGCATTTTTATAAACAGCATTTTTCTCAAAAAGGGTGGATTCATGCTTTGTTCCCCACTGAATGCAGCAGATATAATTAATTGTGTGATTGTCATCAGGTTCTCTGTGTTGCGATTGTGGTTTTGAGCAACTGCTCAGATTCTTATCGTCATAGCAGTACAATTAACCCAATAAAGTCCTTGAAGTGCAGGACAGACAAGCTATGCAATATGCAATATTTATGCATTTTTCGTGCATCTCAAAGATACATACATACGTCTAGCAGTTTGACTAGTATTCGTTATATATAAGTAAGTTTTTTTTTTTTTTTTGTTTTCTGAATGGCGCAATTTATTGAAAAAATATTTAAAATCACCTAGCTTAGAGGTAACTTGTATTAACGTGCACTTAGCATGTTTTGCAATACAGCAAAAGTTTTGTGAAGCCGAAAAATTTTTCAAATTAATGTTCATTTTTATCAAAACATTAGCTACATAGTTAAAACGTAGTAAAATCATTTCAATAATCAAGCAAGCAGAAGAATATAGTCATAATTAATTTTAAATTTATGAGGCTATCTGCCTGCATTTGAGGTCTTTAACGGAATGAATGCACAGGCGTATTTTGATGAATGTGGTACACATTCATTTTTTTTTTTTTTTAACTTAACCAATCTAGAGGTTTGACCCTATAAATATATATGATTCGTTGTGACCGTGGCATGCAGGTTAAGTGTGTGGCTTAGCATGCTTGGAGCCCGGGTTCGATCCCCAGCCGCGGCGAAAAGTTTTTTTCAATAAGAAATTTTTCTGAACGGTCACCACCTCTCTGCAGACAATGGCAAACCTCAGAGAGTAAACAATGCCATGTAAAGCTTCTTGAGAACATGAACTTTAGCCGTTCGGAGTCGGCATATAACATGTTGATCCAGTTCTCGGTCAATTGTGTGCAAACTTTTAATAACACACACAACACAATTGATCATAAGAAGCTCGGTCAAAGTCCTTTCAAGGGCTGAAATGGCCAATTTGTTTCTTTTTTATTGTTTTTGTGTGGATTCATTATACAGTAGTCCAATTCAGAAGCTCTTCTTGATACTGGGATTATCGGGGTTGTAAATTTTAATACCGGTTTTATTTTAGAGTCGATAAATTAAAAAAGTAAGTCATTCAAAACGTAAACCTTAGGAACTAAAATTCAAATTTTATTCCCAATGTATTAAATATAAGTACAGGTTTGACTACAAAAATTTCTAGTGTTTTAAAAAGTCTCAACTCTAATAAAAAAAGGATTAAAAATGCATTAGTCCAACGTTTGGTGAAAAACTAACTCCCATATTTTAAACCGCGAACGTTTAAGGAAGGTGGCAGGTGGGCGTATTTTTTGGCGGATGACGCCAATGTTTTGTGGACATCTTCGTTGTTTTGTTGGTTAGAGTGGTGATACAGCTAAGGGCAATATCCAATTAGCTGTATTGAGGCGTTTTGATATCATTATCTCGTATTCGCAGGCGTTATAGAGTGTGGGTTTTGGTTAAGAAATCTGCGTTTATCGCTGATCCGAATAGTTGAATGTTTCTGTAGGTTGTCGTAGAAGGATGTTCCCAGTGTACTTAGTCTATATGTAGCTAGCGCTAGGCAAGAAAGTGTACCACGGCTTTCTTAGTGTTCGGGTCATTACAGCCATGCCAGTGGGAGTTGAAGGGAATACCAAGTCTCTCCGCGTGAAAACCAATGACCGGTATTGATTGCCGTTATTCTTGCTATATCAGCTCGTGATTTCGATAGCAGTTCGCAAGTTGT
Source organism: Tetanocera ferruginea (assembly GCA_958299015.1). Classification (NCBI taxonomy): domain Eukaryota; kingdom Metazoa; phylum Arthropoda; class Insecta; order Diptera; family Sciomyzidae; genus Tetanocera; species Tetanocera ferruginea. The sequence goes on along the minus strand of OY282642.1, from coordinate 108,655,020 downwards.
ACTTAGGTTGTATGAAGGCCACATTTTTCTGGCTATAACATAGGTTATAAAATTCCTTTGCTATAAGCTAAGTCAAAGTAGTGCAGACTTACTTTTCCTTAACCACGTTCAGAGATCCTTGAACTCGTTCCGTTGTTAGATCATCAAGGGAAGAGCCTAACCTGGCTAGTTCTTCCGCTTTCTCATTACCATAAATGTTCCAGCCAGGTCAGCTCCTCCTTCCACTGCTTTACTAGCTTGGAGTACGATTTTAAAGCAGCTCACGCACTGATGACCGCTTGATTATGTATCTGCTCAGCCCTGCCATCAACAACATTTTTATATCGTTACTTTTGCACTCAGCTCGTCGGATTCTCGTTGGATCTGTCAAATTATAATAAACAACAAAAACGAACGGTAACCATCTACAATAAAGAAGAGAAATAAAATTTGAAATTTTGTTTCAAAAGTCAGTTGAACAAAGTAGCTGCAGAGCTATCAATCCTCACTCTCTGAGATTCAGAATTATAATACCCTAAACCTGACGGTGAAATTGATTCGACAAGTGGTACGGTATTATAAAGCCAATAAATTTGCCTCTGCAGTGCAAATATAAGAATAGCTTAATATAACGCTAGTATTCGTACTTTACGTAGACTTCTTAAGGAACAAGTTTTGAGTGCGCATGTCCTTCTAAAGTGCCACTTCTAACCAAGAAGTTTATTGAAAAAAGTATTCAGTTCACAAGAGATCATTCTTTGTAGCAAATATGAAAAATGAAGGAACATTTGATGGTCGGACGAGTCCAAAATTGTTATGTACGGTGGTAAAGGGTCTCGACAGTATGTTTGACCTACCAAAAAATAGTCAATACAACCCGAAGTAAGCCATTAAACACGGTGGTTTCAAATTTATAGTTTGGGCATGCTTTTCATTTTATGGTGTTGGTCCAATTTATTGTATAGAAGCATTAGTAGATCAACATCTTTACGTCAAAATGTTGCAGGAAACTATGCTCTCGTATGCCCAAGAGAAGTTGCCGCTAATATGGGTTTGAAAATAAGATAGCGACACGAAACAAACGAGAAAACTTGCGAAGTAGTAGTTCTGGGACAATCGGATCGAGTTCTTGATCTGGCTTGTTCTGTTGCCGGATTTGAGTCCGATTGAAAATTTGTGATGTGGCGTTAAAAAGGGCATTGCTGACTCTAAATCTTCAAACAAACATCAGCTTTGGAAAGAGGTTGAGCGAATTTGATACTCCATACCTAACAAAACATGTCAGGATCATTTATAAAAAAAATGAATATGCTCACTGGTGCCCAAAGCATGCCACTTATGGATTGATAGTAAAAAATGAATATGCCCAATCGAAGGAATTTTGGCATTGGTCATCAAAATATATCAAATGTTAACAATATTTTAAAATAAATAAAAAAATAAAATACAAAAAATATGAATACCCTGAATTAAGCACTTTTATAAGTGGCTCAACCGACAAAGAACGAAAAAAAAACAAAAATAATAAAAAGAAGCAAAATCAAAATTATATTTTCATTGTCCTTCAAATATACATTAGAGTGGGTCGGCCTCCATACAAAAAAAAAAGTTTGAAAAAACCACCCCCTATTTTAAAGTTGACCTCGAGAGGATTCCGAAAACAAAAAATTTTTTTTTGGACCACCGGAAAAACAGCCAAAATGGTCTTTTTTGCATAACTTAAGCATTACATGTCAGATCTTAAAAAATTATATGTCGTTGAGAAGGGCTGTACGAGCACTACAATGTCTTCTTTGAACATTTTTACTTTTGAGGTCATATTCAATTAGTAAGCCCCATTAAACTCCGTCAAATTTATTCAATTTGTGTTCAAAAAATTATGTATTCTGTTTCAAAACAAAGAAGTTATAATAGTTCAAATATTTGATATTATCCTTTTTTTTATAAAAAATTTACTTTAAGTTTAGTCAACGAACAATTACATAACATAAACAAAATTGTAAAAGAAACTTAATAAATAATTTTTTGAATACAAATTAAACAAATTTGAAGGAATTTAATCTTATGGGAAAAAAAAAAAAATTAAGGGGGATAAATCGGGCTAATGGGGCTAACTAGTTGAATATGACCTCAGAAGTAAAAATGTTCTAAGAAAATATTGTAGTGCTCGTAAAGCCCTTTTCAACGACACACAATTTTTTAAAATCTGACATGTTACCCAACCAGCAAGAAACGCTCTAAATTTGGCTTATACAGCGAATTCTCTAAGCTGCTTTGCAGTGTAAGCAGCCAAAAATTTAAGTAATTTTTCGTACTTTGAGGTATCAACAAGAACGTTGCATAGACTGCTAAGCAGCGTTCTAATCGAACTTCGAGAACTTTTTTTAAAAAAAAAAATATTTTCCTGTTTTATTTCTGATTTTAATTTTTTTATTTTTTATATTTTTTATTTTCTTCTTTTTCTACCATTACCGCTTTTGTTCTCAACTTGTACCATCTTATTCGCAGTGAAAAAACTTTTTTATTAAAATGTTGCCTTTGCCAGGGTTCGATCCCGTGTCTCGCCGATTTGAAGTCCGACGCCTTAGCCATTCTGCCATGTAGCTTTATATCGAAACGAAGATTTTTTATTTATACACCTAACTCTGTCGTAGGTACCCATAAGCAGCGTTAAGGTGCAAAATTAGGTTCAATCGAACCATTAAGCAGCTTTAAGTTCAAAATAAATGTAAAGAAGACGCACAAGCGGCACTTCAGAACTCCTTTCGAACTTAATTATCTTAAACCTGCACAGAAGTATAACTTGTAACTTTTGGAACTACAAGATCTATTGCCTGAAATTGACACCATAAAGCAGCTTTAGGTGTGGCAAGTTCCACAACGTACCTTTAAGCAGCTTTAGGTGTGTCGAGTTCTACAACGGACCATAGAGCAGCTTCGAAGTGCCATGGAACTTATTTTGCCGCTTAAAACAGCTTTAAAGGGAACTCAAACGCAAATTTCTACTCATTTTGCTGGTTGGGTATGCTTAAGTTATGCAAAAAAGACCATTTTGGCTGTTTTTCCGGTGGTCTAAAAAATAATTTTTTTTGTTTTCGGAATCCTCTCGAGGTCAACTTTAAAATAGGGGGTGGTTTTTTCAAACTTTTTTTTTCGACCCACTCTAATATACATGTCATCCAGTTTGAACAATTTTTTAATTTATTTTCTGCACTTTTATAAACCTTTATAGTAACAGGAACAATAACTAAATGATAATTACGTCGTTTGGCTGCTCATTTTTTTTTTTATGAACAAAAACAACAACAACAAAATTCATTTTTTTACAAACATGCCCAAGATGACACTTATTAAGCACAAATTAACGAGTTTATCAAAACAATTTTCAAGCTCAATTAATGGCATTAACTGCAAACAAGAATGCTTTGTTTTGAGATAGTTTTGAGCTATTTTGAGCTGATTTCAGTCATGAACGTTTTGAGCTTGATTTTAGGCCATATTTTTCCCTCCGTGCTGAGTATTACCACAATCCTTCTGAATAACTTGTACTGAGTTTAACTGTACCCATCTCGTTAAGTGAGTCACGGATGGCATCTATGTGGATGTTGTTGAAAGCTCCTTCAATATCATGAAAAACAGCTAGATTGAATTGTTTGAAATGTACGGATCTCTCAATGGTACTTTTTACCTCAAGCAAAGTAGACTCTGTTGATCTCCCTTTGAGGTAGGCATGTTGGGCTTTAAATATTGATGTTTTATCGACTATGTTTCTAACATGAATGTCTGGAATTATTTCCAGTGTTTTTAGTACAAATGACGATAGACTAATTAGTCAAAAGTCCTTAGCCGATTAAGGGGGGACATGATATTGGTCGTTTTTTGAAATGGAAGTATTTAGTAAATAATCTTAAGATTCTAAGAAAAAAAAATTTCATGGAAAAATTCCTACGGGCTCAAAAGTTACAGCCGGATTAGTGAGAGCGCATTTTTAATTTCAACCTTTTTTTTCTCGAAACCATGTTTTTCGTACTGGTTGCGGCACTAGCGGGTTCATTTTTTGACCAAATTTTTTTTTTGTATTTTTTTATACTTGATTCGCTATCGTATGACACGAGCCTTTTTTTAAATTTTTTTTTCGATTTTTTATAAATTTTTAAAGTCAATATTTTTTTTGAAAAACACACTTTCAAATTTGGAACATCAAAAAAATTAAAAAAAAAAAAAAATTAAAAAGCTCTTGTCATACGATAACCAATTTTGTTAAGAATTAAAAAATAATTTTTTTTCCAGATCGGACAATTTTTGCGACTCCGAGCGCTGCAAGCGCGAGGCTCCGTTTTTTTTTCTGCCGCCAGTTTGGAGCTCTATAAAACTATGTTGGAGTGAAAAAATAATTTTTTTTGAATTTTTTTTTATAACTTGTTCAATTCTCTACAATAATAAAAAAAATTTTTGAAAAATGTTTGTTTTTGACTGAGTCATAAATTTTTAAAAAAGGTCTGTTTTCTCTGCCGCGAATGTTATGTCCCACCTTAATGACGTGGACGTCTGTTATTTGTTTTGATATAAAATGCATACATATCAAATATTATTTCTGTAGCTTAAATGCAACCCCCTATATATATTTCATTTTAATTTTGTGTTTTTATGGAAGGTAGACGTGTCAAATAAGGAGTAGAATAATAAGGTTTTAAGATTACTGATTTGAATTTTCATCTTAACAAGTAAGAAAACTCTAAAAACGATCCAACCTGACTATGGAATAACCATAACCTTCTAAAATATTTAAATTTAAGTAAATATTAATATAATGAACAAACAGAAATAACTTCCGTTGGGAAAATGCACGTGATCCAATGCACCAATTAACACGGCCACCTCCCAAATAACTCTAAAATTGAAAAGTTCAAATTTAAATCTATAAAGAGACTTTTATTTGAGGTACTGGAATAAAATTTAGCAGGTATGTATTTTGTACAAGAACTAAGATGTGTAGAAAAATCACGCATTAACACGCCCTCCTCCCATACAATTCATAATATTAAAAACACTATTAAACGGTTGAAATCAAAACTGAGGTATGCACAAAAATGGGCACCATCTGCCCACCAACACGCCAACCTTCCATACAAACCACATAATTTACACCTGTATAGTTCTATAGGTATAAAGAATACTTGTAATTTGATGGGAAGTTATGTCTATTTGTTTAAGTATTTTAATATATACTAGTAAACCTGTTGCCCGAATTCGAGCAATTCAATAAAAATTACTGTTAGAAACATTATATACGTTTAATATATGATATTCTATTCAAGAAGTTATTATACTCAATAACGACATATTCAGTCTCAATAATGATATAAAAGATCATTATTTGAATGGTTTGACTTGAAACGTATGATCTGACACTAAATTTTTTAATGTAACATTCAAAATACGAAAATGGACTTACACTTATATTACTACTGAGACAACATTATAATTATTCGAAAACATCGCAGCTTAACTCTTCCAGCTATAAAACTCACTAATTTAAAAAAAAAACGCAGTGAAAAATAAATTTAAGACATAATACTAAGAGATATTTCAGAAATTAATAAAAGGTACTTAGAGAACACTTACAACATCGATTTATAACACCTTTAGATGAAAAAACGCCAAAAAACCCAAAAAAAAATGTTTTTTTGAAAACCGTTGAAATTTGACTGAGTTGTTTGCTCGGAAAGTGGAATTTTTTATTTTGGAACTGCATTTTTCGGACAATTGACAGTTGAGGAATGCATAAAAGATAATTTTGGTTAAAAATTTCTAGTCTTGAAAAAAATTAAAACTCGATCAATTCATAAGCTCTTCTCAAACTAAATTTCAAATCGATAAAATAACGGATTTTTGTACAAAAATTTTATTTCTGTTTTAAAAGGTTGGGAACCCCCTGAAGTGAAATCACAATTTTTAAAAGTGGTTTGCACATAAACAGCCTAAACCTGATTTAATGACATCTAAATCGATAGAATCGGTCCATTGGTCTGGGAGGAGTTGAAGTCACAAAAAAAACCTTAGCCTATTAATTATATAGATATAAATATATAGTAATAGTAGGTTTAGGGTATTCCATAGTCGGGCTAGACCGACTTTAGATTTCATTTACTTCTTAACATTAGATTTGAAATCAGTGTCTTAAAAAACACCCTTATTCTTATCCTCTTATTTAGTACAGGAACAATTATATTCTAAATTTTAGGACGTCATATTCGAATTCGAACTCAGGAATCCCATAAACGTTGTAAGGAATCTATTCAGAATGTTTGCCACTAAAGAGAGTATAATTTCTCTCTGTGTAAGGCACGAAGGAATAAAGTATTGAAACGAAATAGGTCTGGTAATATTTTTTTAAAGGTTTCTTAGCCATTTACGCACAGACTCTCATCCTGCCCCCTAAACAAAAACGTTAAGTACGAAAATGTAATTTTTTTTCCGACTGCTGCATTTTTCAGTTTTTTGCATTCAGGGTTGTTGTTGTCTGCATTTTCAATGGCATTGTTTTGTTTTTTTTTTGGATACTTGAGTTTTCAAGTTATTGTTGTTGCGGTTGCTGTTGTAATTGACTTAATTGTATGGCACATAGAGAAAAAACCTACGCCTGACTCTCAGCTGCCCGCCATCAAAGCGAAGACGTTCAACGGAGACTCCAGCAGTCGTTGCCATCACCGCCGCCCCCCACTTCCAAAATAAGTTTTCACTTATACATGTGCATGCATTTAGTCACAAAATCACGCACACACACACACACACACACAGCCTCACTCACATAATTGCACTTAACATATTAACGTGCAGTTATTGTTGTTGTTGTTGTTGTATACTATATTTGCGTGCTTTTTTAATTTTTGCCATTATTTTTTTTCGTTTCTGTTTTTGACATTCATCGTCCACACAACAACAAAACACAGCTTAAAAAAATAGCCAGTCAAAAATGCATTTTGCAGCGACTGTCATCGTCAGTTCAGTTTGTTGTCGTCGTCGTTGCCGTCAGTTGCAATCGTCGAGCACGTTAAGCTAGCTATGTACGTACGTTTTGTGAAGTTGTTGTAATAAATTTGTTTGCATATTGTTGTTGTTGCATATTTTTCGGTGCATTTATCGACTGTGTTTAAAAGTGCATTTAGCCAGAGCAGCAACAACAACAAGAATAGCACTTTTTTTTCTCTTGATATGTTTAACCTAAAACAGAGAAAACCACTGAAAAAATGAATGAAAAACATTTGTTGTGTTTTTGTGCATTGTTGTTATGTTCTATTTGTAGTTGTTGTTGTTGTTGTTGTTGTTGCTGCTGTTTGCCGTATGCGCCGCAGTTGAGCATATTTTTGGCGTAGCTACTCAAAAAGTGCATTTATTGCAATGCAAAACAACAACAACAACAACTGCAAGTGAGCAAAATGCTCATTTTTTTAAGTGCTGAGAACATTTATTAAAAAAGTTCTGGCAAATGTGCTTAAGTGTATGTGTGAGTGCATTTGCGTTTGTGCATGTGTGCGTGTGTGTGCTTGAGCACTTTTGCACACTACTGTAATATTGAATGCATTGCTGTTTTTTATTTGTGTTTTTTTTTTTTTTCTCAATATTATGGCAATATTTTTTAGTGTCTCTCTGCGCTAAAATTATTTATTGTTGTGTACTCTTGTCGCTGAGTAAAAAAATTCATATTATTTTTTGCTTAATTTTTTTCCCCTTTTCCATAGCATGCATGGCAGCAGAAAAATGCATTTGTAGCTCAGCTTTAGCGCGCGCTTTTTTATTGTTGTAATGGTGTATGTGTGCAGTTTCAACGTTGTTGTTGGTGTTGTAAACTGCACGACACATTTTTATATTTTCCATTCTAAACTGCCTGTTTGTCTCTCTGCGGCTTCTCTTAGCCGTGTGCGTTTTATTCAATGGGTGGTGGTGGGCGTTGGGTTTTAGGCCAGGCGGGTGGCTGGCAGCTTACTTAGACTCAGTTGGCGGCATTGCTGTCTTCCACACACAGTTGCATGAATGAAGGTTATCCATTTAACCGGCATTCGGGCAACCCTTCCACAACAGAACCTCTTCAGATTCCGGTGGTTTTTTTTCCTATAGCAGTCATTGTCGTGGGTCGCGGGTCGTTCTACTGTTGGTATTAAAAAACTCTCGCTCACACTGGCTACGCTTCATTTTCTCGCTCTTACATGATTTTAAAAGAGCACAACTTGCAATATGAATATTTCTCTTAGCTTTATTTGTTTTTTATTTATTTTTCTTTTATTTTTGCCAAGAATCTCAAAAAGTTTTACTATAAGAATGAATTACACAGGAGCATATTTAATGTGGTTGTTGTTTTTGTATTTTGGACAACACTTTGGCAACAATTTTTTTGTTTTTATTGAGCGATAGCGTCGTCTCCAACCACGACGACAACTACGACGGAGACGGAGACGTTGGCTCTGACTTAGACCGAGTAGTATCATTGCTTGCTCGCTGCACATATAGGAACTTTTATATTGGTTAGGTTCGCTTGCGCTTTTGTGCTCGCTAGCTCGCTCGCACGTCCGCTTGCTGTTGTAGCCTGTAGCCTGTAGCTCGTCGGTCCATGGTGACAGTGGACGCGGTGTAAATTTTTTTATGGGCACTGTTGGCAGCTTCTTCTTGTTTTTTGATATCGGCGTTTTACGTGTGTTTTGAAATGGAAAAAAAAAACAAATACCAAAAGATAACAAAAACAAAAAATACAAACAAAAACTGTAAAAACTAAAGAAAAACTGAGGAAAAACCAGACATGTGATTAATTTTAGTGCAACAAAATTTAAGTGTTTAAATGAGCGAAGCAAAAATAAGTGTTTAGCAATAAAAATAAGTTGAAAATTATTCAAAAAAGTGTGTGTCTTAAGCAAAACATAACAAAAATAAAAACAAGAAAAATATTAAAAACAAAAACAGGCGACAAATGCTGATGACGACACTCTGAAGTGCAGTCTGAAGAGAGCCATGAGAGTGCTTGGTTTTGTGAAGGGTAGGGAGTGATTTCTATAGTGTCAGGCGGTGGGCTGTTGGGATGTCTACAACAATGTGTTTGTGAACAACAAATTACAACAAAATACAATAAAAGCTATCAAGTAAAAGAAAAATTGTTGAGCAAATTAATTATTTGTTCTAAAATAAAAGTGATAAAAACCATGCTTCGACAATTCAGTCTATGTTTTAACGCTTTTCAAATAATCCTTGAGCGTGCTTCACGAATTTTGTAAGCTTCAACTGCTACTCTGCCAAATTAACCAATAAACTAGTAAATATTGTGTTAAAAATTATTTGCAAAAAATAAAAAACGCATACAAATGCACTAAATATAAGAAAGTTCTGACATGCATGATGCTCTTTCATTCGCGCATTCTGTGCAGCTAAGCTCTTCTTAGATCTACTACTCGCTCTCTCTATCTCTATCTCTCTCTCTCTCTCTCTCCCTCTTACACTCCTACACGCGCTCATTTAATACAACTTTAACTTACATTCGCCGCATTTAGCAGCTTTGATTAGTGTTTCTTAAGCTTTATCAATATTTAATGAGATTTTAGTTAAATTAATATATTTTATAAATTTAGGCAGAACATTTGTGGCTTAAAAAAACTTTATAATTACAGTCACAGTACATTGAGGCATTGTAACACTAACACTAAAACTAACACTAACATGTTGTTTGTTTAATTGTCACTTTAGTTTCACTGTCTGCTTGTATGAGTGTCTTATATAAACAGCAACAAAATGGCTCTTATAAATGACAAACAAACCAAAAACAAAAACCAAAAATAGAAAAACAAAAACAAAACTAAAACGCACACAACAGAAAAATAATATTGCATGCTTGTTACAGCACAGCGTTGCGCACTATGCCACAACCACCCCCTGCTATACTGGCACGTCATAAAACATGGTTAAAACAACAACAACAACAACATCCACTGACATTAGTTATGCGTGCGAAAGCATAACCAGTTGCAAAATTTGATGTCAGAACGAACATTTTTTAAACACATAACAAAATCATACAAAACTATTTTTGATGCAACCTTTTCATGAGGTTTCAAATAATTCAATTTATTATTTATTCTCTTTCGCTGCCGTTTCTGTTTTTGAATCCAGGATAATATCGTCGGTCTAATTCTAATACGATGTACGTCAAAATTATGTATTGTTTAGGAGGCGAATAAAACTGTTATGATATGTATGATGTTTATACTGTGATGCATTGTTTCAAACATTCCATGAAATACCTGCCGACTATGAAATACCCTAAACCTACTTCTCCAAAATATAATAAAAGTATTGAAAATGGGCGTGCCTGTGGGCGAATGAAGCCCATATTTTATATGCATTTAAATGTTGATGAAAAATGTACACATACCAAGTTTTATTCCTGTAGCTCACAGTGCCTTTATTGTGATTTCGCTATTGTGGGTTGTATGGAAGGTGGGCGTGTTTATGAAAGGATAATGGCCAATTTTTTAACACAGCTTAGTTTTGGTATAAAATACAGACATACCAATTTTTATCTCTCTTAGACAAATATAAGCTTATTTATTGAGTTTTAAACTTTTTTGGTTGTATGGGAGGTAGGCATGTTCTTAGGTGGATGACGTCTATTTTTGAAAACCATATTTGGTTTGTCATAAATACCATACCTGCCAAATTTTATCTGTGTCGGTTAAACAGAGGCTTATTTATTCTGTTTTTAATTTTTGGGTTGTATGGGAGGAGGGCGTGTCCGTGGTCGGATGATACCTATTTTTCGAGGATATCTTTGTGTTGATACAGAACACATACATACCTAATTTTATTGTTGTACGCTCACTATGAGCTTATTTATGCAGTTTTCAATTTTTGTGCTGTATGGGAGGTAGGCGTGTCCGTGAGCGGACTCCAAAAACATTCAATATTGCAGATCCTTAGGTCTATGTGACCATGTGTACCGAGTTTCATTCAATTATCTCAACTCCTTCTTCTTATCCTGTATATACGGACAACACACAGACGGACAGACGGACGGACGGTCGAACATGAATAGCTCGACTGACGAGGTGACCCTGATCAAGACTATATATACTTTTCTATACCGGACTCGCTTCGTTCTATGCGTTACAAACGTTTGCACAAAGTTAATATACCCTGACCTTTCAGGTTTAGGGTATAACAAGTGAAGAAACTCTAAGGTCGGTCTAATCTGACCTTATATAATATTTAAATATGTAACAAAATACTAAAGCAAACAGAAAATTATTATTTTCGATCAGAGTCTATGTACTCAGTTTAAACAAATATGGGTTGTATGGGAGATGGGCCTGTTTATGAGCGGATGACATCTATTTTGCATACACATTTTATTTTTGGTATAACATACTCTTATACCAAGTTCTATCTGTGGAACTCATAAAAAACCTTATAGAGTTTTAATTACAGTGGGTTATATGGGAGGTGGGCGTGTTCGAGGGCGTACAGTGTCCATGCTTGGTGCAGAGCTTAGTTTTGATATACATGTAATGTGCCCTTAAAAAACAAAACAAAAAACCAATTTTTTCACAATTGACCAAGATCTGGATCTACATGTTTTATGCCGACTCCAAACGGCTAAAGTTTCATGTTTTCAAGAAGTTTTACATGGCATTATTTACCCTTTAAGGTTTGCCATTGTCTGCAGAAAGGTGGTGACCGATCAGGAAATTTTTTTTATTGAAAAAACTTTTCGATGCGACTGGAGATCGATCTTGCGCGCATGCAAGCCACATTTACTTGTTTGTTGCTGATAATATAATGACTTGTCTTTTAGAACGTCAGCGCTCGCTCTGAGCGTTCTTGGTCTTCGAGACGGCTTTGAAGAATTCGTCAATGAGGATTCATATTCTAACTGGGGATATAAGTTTCATTCAAATGTGTTGTATATAAATTGAGAAAAAGAGGGTTCAGCTTTGAATTAATATATAAGATTAGCTTAACACGATGGCAAACGAGACATATCGATAAACACACAACAACTCATTTAATTAATTATGGAACCATTAATCATTAAAAATCTACCTCAGAGAGTAGAAAGAACCAGCACTCTGTATTGTTGACTTTTTTTGAAGAAAAAGAAAATGTAATGCAACCATCTACATACCAACTATGTTGCGGTAACGTCAATCTTCTTGGAACGCACTAAAACGACTTGAAATATTTGGATGAAAATTAATTCAAAAGTAATACAAAATAAGAAAGCCTGAATTTGAGGAAGAGCAATCGAATCCCTCGTCACCGAAATGATCAAAGGAATGTGCTCTAAATTGCTATTTTTCCTTCTTTTTTTATAATCATTTTTAAACACAAACTAACCCAAACTCTGCAGGAATTAAGTTTATAGTTAAGTTACGTGCTTCAGTACAAAAAAAAATACTTTCGATTGACTTCCGAAACTGAAGCAAAAATTTACAAACATTTTCCAACGTATTTTCCCGAATCTGTTTCATAAAAATTTGTCTAAATTGTCAAATATTATCCGATTTTAAGAAATAAGCATGAATTAGCAAATGCTGAGTTAAGTCGAAATAATATCTTTTTTAACGAAAGTTTTTCTGAAACTCATCCAAAAAGTCGTCATTCATTAAAATCGGATAATATTTGTGCAATGTTGCGAATGGGTTAATGTGTTAGTATTAAATATGACGATATAAAATGTCGATTTTAGTGGAAATGTCATCGGTAATTTTAGTGGCAAAGTTTTTCATCCCAAGGTGTCAGAAATTTTGTGTATTATACTTTCGGAAATAAGCTCCGTTAGTACTCATCAAAGGACGGATTTTAAGGCTTGCACTAAGTGATTATTTTTATAACGAAGTGAAGTTTTGGGGAATAATTTTCATTGTAGGGAGAAAAATTGCATTTTGCTGCCCCCGAGTAAAATTGAAAATATTATTCCTCAAGCGTTAAAACCTTTGTATAAAAAACTAAAACCTTCGTTTGACCTTCGTACAAATGGATATTTCAAAACATTTTGTCCGATTTTAAGGATCTTAAATAACGCTGAACAAGTTCATTCTAAAACGACCGCTACCACTGCTGTTCAGCTTCTGTCAAAAAAAACCCTCACAGTGCCCGTTATGCATCCGATTTACAACTTGTTTCTTAAATTTTTTCGTTGTATGGCAGTTCCCAGCAAAATCTTCGCTTACATATAATCCAAAAAGTAATCCAGAAAATTTCATTCATCGCTTACCCTCTCGCTTACGGAACCCATTATTTTAATAGAGGCATGTCATTGGAGGTAATTGATGAAGCTTTCGCTTGACATGGGAGTACGTATGTAAGCACTTATCAAACTTGATGAATAACTTCTTCCAATAATCACTTATTTAATAACAACTAAGACGTTATTGAATAAGCTGTTTCTCTGCACAAATTAGAAAAGCGATTCAAATATTGAAAAAAAAATTTTTTTTCGTACATCTTTTGCTTAACAGATCAACAACACCAATCAAGAGTTAGAGAATTTCTTCTATAAAATGAGAAAAATGCTTTTATTTAATAGATATAGGTATCAGTTAATTAATTATTGTAATATATTTATCTTTAGCACATTTTTCTGTATTTCATTCATAAATATGGCATTTTTTCATATTCAAAATTACAAAAATTTGACACTTTTGAAGCAAAAATAAAAGTAAAACAAAAAATTTCAATTGTCTAAAAAAAAGTTCAATCATTTTATAAAGCAAAAAGGGCTGACATTACTAACTGCATTACGAGTAATATACAATAAAATGCATTATTGGTCACCAACATTTATGTAATGGGTTTTATAATCGAATGCAAATCAAGGCAATACGAAAAATTTTGCTGGGTTGTAGCAATAGTGTACAGTTTGAACTAAAAAAAAATTTAATTTTTACTCGGGGAGAGATCAAATTTTTAGAAACAAACTCGATTTTTTTATACATTTGTCATTTTTTATTTTCTTGTAAGGCTTTGGAAACAATTAAAATGTGTATTTTGTCCATAAGTATTCGTATCTAAATAATAAACGCATTTTAAGATAAAACTTGCATGTTCTGGTGGAAAAAGTATACAACTGAAAACAATTTTTGAAGTATTTCTGAATACTAAATAAAATATTATTTATAAAAACTTAACTTAAATTTTAATTTTGAATGGTTTTAAATGGGTTGGATTGGTTTGGAAATGAATTTTGTTTTTACTTTATGACATTGTACAATATGTCCAGTATATTTTCCCTTATGCTGAAATCGCAATATTGCGTTAGGTCGGTCGTGCGCCGATCGTACTTTATATCGACGTTGCATAAACTTTACAAGATGAACTGACAGAACGCACGACCTATTACTTTAGAAAATTCAATGTTGCGCTGACAGATTGTGCGTCTGTAATTTTGGCGATGCCAATAAAAGCAGCTATACAAAAATGCCCACAAAAGTTGTTTTTCCTCCAATTCTAAATCTCGCAATTTCTATATAAATTTCTAAGATATCTAATAATACAAATAGATTAACTTTATCAAAATCTTAATTTGTAACATTATGTAACATTATATAACATTATATAAAACATAAATTCCAGCGATAATAAAAGATATCCCACGAAAATCTATCTTTGCCAGTGAAACCATAAAACACCCACATTTTAAGCGCTTTCAATGAAAATGCAACTCTGCTCTATGAAGAAATGTCAAACGCACGACCGAGTAGAACATTTTTCTACTTATCTCGTTAGATCGTACTTTGGTCGTATTTTATCTCTTCTTCTTGTTTTACGATATAAAGTACGACCAACGCTTGAGGTCGCATTTAGATTTGCACCATAAGAACACGTTGATCTCTACTCGAGCTGTCAACGCTCGCTTTTAGTCATTAAGCTTAAATCAACACTTATTTTTGCAAATTGGTTGTCATGATTTACCAAAAAGTTATAACCAATCTTGGTAAAATTTGGAACCCTTCTTCAATATACAATATCTAGTACTTGAAATATTTAAATCGTATATTGACAAAAAATAGTTATCATACACTCAGAAAAAAGTTTATCGGAATATGATAAAAAAGGCATCATATTTAGAGAAAAATGGTATAGACTTTGCTCCAGAGAATGCTATTCTCTAATTTCGATACTAAAAATTCTCTAAAAATGGTAAAAAGCTTCCATGAAAAAGAAAAATATATCGTTTTTTGAGAAAAAACTTTTTATTTTTGAGAAAAGATTTGTTTCTATTGAAGAAAATACTTCTCTTAGTGAATTTTTTATCAAAATCCAGCAGTTATTTTGGAGACAATTGGAAAAACTAACTAGTTTATTTTTAGTGAAATGGGAGTTAGTTGCGAACTAGTACAAAAGAAGCCCAGCATAAAACAGTTTGAATTTATTTTTATATTCTTAGTTTTTCTTGTCAGCAGACACAAGAAATCAGAAAACAGATACGCTCAAAACGTGTTGTGGTTCGTTTTTTTTTTCATTTAGATTCGGAACTTCTTTTAACTTTCGCAAATATTTTCGATGAAAATGCTGAAGTAGTAAATGGTAAATATACAGGTAAGACAACATACAAGAATTTAATTAAATATATTGTACGTACTCGTGTTCCCAATAAGGTGAATTATAGGGCTAACAACTTACCACTTTTGGACTGTATCAAAATAGACCAGTTTAGAACAAGTCATAATGGAACTAGTTCAGATATAGGGAAAAACAAATGTTTATGGGGACAATTGTCTTTTCCTATGACATCAACCCGTAAAAAGCGTCAGTTCGTTCAATGCAAAAGGGTATTGTAGTGGGACCAGTACTAGCCCTTTTTGGAACTAGTACAGAACTATTCTAAATCTGGTCCATTTTTCTGCAGGGAATATAAGAAAAGTTTTTCATTTTCAATAAATTTTTCTCTATAAATGAGAAATTTTTGTGCGAGAGAAATACTTATCATTATTAGAGACATTAAAATATTTCCATTTCCTAGAAGTAAAGAAATATTTCTTCGGAAATGTGAAAATTTATTCTAATTTAAGAAAATTTTATTTGAAAAAGAGAAAATTTCTATATCGAAAATAGAGAATTTTCTTACCGGAGCAAGGTATGTGTTTTTTTCTCAGTGTATGATTTTTTTGAAACTTATTGCTGTGATATGAGAACCCTTTGTATAATAGATTTTATTAATAAGTCCGAAATAAGTTGCGCCCCTGTACATATATTTTATTTTCATTATGTTCTCTCAGCAGCAATAAAACTTACAGAACGGTGATAGAGTGTCCGACTCATATGGGCATCTCCCAAAAAAGGTCTACCAAAAGTGAAGAAAAACATTAAAATAAAGCACTCTACCAGCTTTAAACTTTATTTTTTTTAATTTTGATTAGTATTACTGCTATGTTACTTGAATTTAACTTATTATGATGTATTTTTATTAAAATTTATAATGAACATCTTTACTGTATTTTATTACTGTTGGAAAAATTTGTCGCGTTCATGATGTCGCGTCCGTATTCGTGATATATCTATTTAAAACAAGTAAAGAAAGTCTAAAGTCGGTCTAGGCAGACTATGAAATACCCTAAACCTACTTTTCAAAAACAAAAAATTTTTATTTTAAATGATCGTCTCCGTGGGCGGATGAAGCATATATTTTATATGCATTTAAATGTTGATGAAAAATTTACACAGTTAATGCCTTTATTGTGCTTTCGCTATGGGAGGTGGGCGTGTTCATGGACGGATTACTCCCAATTTTGGAACACACCTTAGTTTTGGTATAAAATACATACATACCGAATATAATTTCTCTATGACAAACATAACCTTATTTATTGAGTTTTAAACTTTTTGGGTTGCATGGGAGGTAGGCGTGTTCGTTGGCGGATGACGTACATTTTTCAAAACCATCTTTGTTTTCTCGTAAAAAACATACGTGCCAAATTTTATCTCTAAAGGTTAAACAGAGGTTTACTTATTGCGTTTTAAATTTTTGGGTTGTATGGGAGGTGGGTATGTCAGTGCGTGGATAATACCCATTTTTCGAAGACATCTATGTGTTTACATTAAACACATACACACCAAATTTTATTGTTGTTGGTTAATTATGAGCTAATTTATCCAGTTTTAGCTTTGTATGGGAGGTAGGCGTGTCCGTGGGCGGATGATGTCCATTTTTTAAAACTATCTTGTTTTTGTTATAAAAAACATATGTGTCCAATTTTATCTCTGTAAGTTAAACAGAGGCTTATTTATTGTGTTTTCAATTTTTGGGTTGTATGGAAGGTGGGCGTGTTTGTCAGCGGATGACGTCAATTTTTCAAAGACATCTTTGTGTTGATATAAAACACATACGTACCATATTTTATAAGTGTAGGTTAAAAATGAGCTGAGTTATGCAGTTTTTAATTTTTCCGCTGTATGGGAGTTAGGCGTGTCCGAGGGCGGATTTCAAAAATATTCAATAGTGCAGATCTTTGGTCCATGTGACCATGTGTACCAAGTTTCATACAATTATCTCAACTCCTTCTTCTTATCCTGTGTTTACGGACAACACACAGACGGACGGACGGACGGACGGACATCAATAGCTCGACTCACGAGGTCAGGCTGATCAAGAATATATATACTTTTCTATACCGGACTCGCTTTGTTCTATGCGTTACTAACGTTTGCACAAAGTTAATATACCCTGACCTTTCAGGTTTAGGGTATAAAAAGAAAATTAAAGCGTTATCCAAGCTTGAGGCGTACGTTTTTAAGCTTGTTTAAAGCTTATTCAAAGCTTATTTGGCTGATTGGGTTGTGTCTTCTAGTACACCTCAAGATCATGCTACGTAAAAAAAACGAGCGCGTTCAGATATCATTTTTACTTCCCATGATTTTTCTCATACCTGTTTAATTTCTCGCAAGATTTTAGAGGATGTATTGTAGAGTTTTTGCATGCATTAAAAAAATAATAAATTGTGCGTCACCTTCATTTGGGGTGTCCTTGTCAGCAGCGTTTGTCAGCATTTGGAAAATTTCACAATTTTAAATTCAAAAGAAAAATTTTATTAAAAGATTTTGCATTTCCTGATTCTTTTCAGCTGATGTTAATTTCAAAGCAAAACAAAAACAATCATATATATTAAAACGCAAAAAAAAACAAAAACTGAAATGATAAAAGGCAGTGTAAATTATTCTACGCATCACCTCATAAGTTGTGTGCTATTTATTATGGCCAAAACAAATGCACGCCTGTGACAGCAATAAAAAATATAAAAAATATGCATTAAAAACAATTATATACGATAAACTGCATTTGTTTTGAATTTGTAGCATTTTGTTCAAGTTTATTACTTTTAGCTCATGAGCCATTTTTTTTTTAAATGAGCTGTAGTGCAGTTTTAAGTGTTATTTATTTATGACATTTAAAAAAAAAGTATTTAATTTTTGTTTTTGTTGAATACATTAACGATCTCGGTCTTGGTTTTGGTGTCTTCAGCTTTGTTCCAGAATCCGTGTTTAGATTGTTAAAAGTTGCAGCTGCACCGACAAATTTGGTAAGTTCATATTTTGAATCACTTTTTTTTCTGCATAAAATCTTTTTCTCAAAAAAATTATAACATCAATAATCATCAATTATTGTAAAGCAAACAGTACACAGTAATTCTACATTAGCGTCGGCTAAAGGTCATCACATAGTAAATAAATTTTTAGTAGATAACAAATATTTTTAGTTAATTGTTGAGTAAGACCAGTTACTACAGCTTAATAGTTTAAACAAAGCTGATTATAATGTTTATATTTAAAATACAATTTATATATATTTCTTATTATATTTTTTTTGCAAATATTTCGATAGGCTAGAAAAACCAACGCCTTTGCTGAAATCAAAGTTGCTGTAATTTTAAGTTGATTATTATTGTTCGGATTTGGATTTAAATTACAGCGCATTTTGATCAAGTGTGAGTCATTGAACGTGGCGGCCACTTCATACGTTTTCCGATATAATTGCAAAACCTATTTAATTTTTTATTTTTTTTATATATACTTTTTTTATTTCTAGTGCAGCAAAATAAGACTCACAGCCTGACGACGACTGACTCACGGAGACGTCAACGCGTCGACGTCGATATGTGAAGAACTAAGCTTTGTTCGGCTGAATGTGGTGCAGCGATTTGCATGCGCTAGCAATGAATGCGTTTGTTGTATGCACTGTTGTTGTTGCTGCTTCTACTACTACTACTACTACTACTTCTTCTACTATTACTGTCGTCTGCTGACAGCAACAACAATGAAATGGCTTTCTTTTCTTTTATTATGTTTTGTCGATGCAACGGCAGAAAGTTTTCATCAGCAGAGTTCGACCGCTGCTTTGCAGATGTTGCTGCTTCTTCTTCTTTTTCATCGTCCATATGAGCAGCACCTTTGTTAAGAATCTGCACTCAACCCGTGCTGCTGTTTTATTTATTATTGCCGTTGCTGTTGTTGTGACTGCAGTTGTCGGAACGATGATGATGATGGTCAAGGTCATGAACCTGTTCCAATAACTTGTTTCTGATTTTGTTTTCCTACATTGGCACAATATTGCTGCGCCAGCCAAGTTGTATTGAAAGCTGACTGCATCGTCGCATTTCATGCTGCAAACAACAATTGTTGCAGCACGTTTACAGGCTGTTTCTGTTTCTGTTTCTGTTGCTGTTGCTGCTGCAGTAAATTTCATTGGTTGCACCGCTTGTGATCCTCGTCGAAAGTTTTCATTTTCAATTTCCATATCTTGTGCGTTTTGTGCGCATGTGCAGCTGCAACTACGCATTGTTGTTGTTGGGTGCGCGTGTTCAACACTTGCGCATCGGATTAGTGACGGCATCTTTAACGAAATTCTAAGTTTGGGAATTTTATGAACAAACTATTACTATCGACACAAGAGTGTTGCATGAATGCTGATTGAGAAATGTTTACAAATATAGCAATTTTTTATATGTATTACTTAAAATTTGATAAAAATCCTTGTTTATGAAAGTGGAACCTGATGTGCCAGTCAGAGCTACCGGGTTCGAATCCTGTCCGAACCATTAAGCTTTGAATTTCTCCAATTTCTTTGCTCATTTCTTTGTAGTTAAAGTGATTTCTTGTTGTGACCGTGGCTTGCACACTCAGAAAAAGTTGCTCGGAATATGATAACGAAGGCATCATATAAAGAGAAAATGGTATAGACTTTGCTCCAGAGAATGCCTTTCTGTAAATGCCATCCTAAAAATTGCCATCTATGAAAAATAGCAATATATAAAAATATATCGGTTTTAGCATGATAGAATAATAAGGTAGGCTCATATTAATATGGCTGCTCAAATGTCTATTTTTACACAAACAATGCTGTGAGTACTATAAACGTCAAACGAAAAGGCAACAACAACAATTAGAACAATTCCAAATCGAACAGCTGATTTTGACATCTAGCTCACTTCCTCTACAATATGCGCCTACCTTGTTATTCTATCATGGGTTTTAGAGAACAAGACCTTTTTATTTTTGAGAAAACATTTCTTTTTATTGAAGAAAATACTTCTCATAGTGAATTTTTTATCAAAATATGGAAAAAATTTTCATTTTCAATAAATTTTTCTTTATAAATGTGAAGTTTTTTGGTGCGAGAAACATATTTATCATTATGAGAGATATTGAAATATTTCCATTTCCTAGAAGTGAAGAATTAATTCTTCGAAAATGTGAAAACTTATGTTAATTAAAAAAAAATTTTATTCGAAAAAGAGAAAATTGCTATTATCGAAAATGGAGAAATTTTTCACCGGAGAAAAATATATGTTTTTTTTTCTGAGTGCAGGTTAAGTGTGTGGCTTAGCATACCCGGAGTTCGATCACCAGGCGCGGCAAAAATTTTTTCCAATAAAAAAAATTTCTCTGATCGGTCACCACCTCTCTGCAGACAATGGCAAACCTCAGAGAGTAACTAATGCCATGTTAAGCTTCTTGAGAACATGAACTTTAACCGGTTTGAGTCGGCATAAAACATGTAGGTTCAGTTATCGGTCAATTGTGTGCCAGTATTTAATAACACACACAACACAATTGATCACAAGAAGCTCGTTCAAAGTGCTTTCAAGGGCTGAAATGGACAATTTGTTTTTTTTTTTTTTGAAGTGAAACTTCTTTGGCGGCGAGTGAAATTTCAAGGTCTCTTATTCGTGATGCTAGGCTAACGTTTTGAATTCATATGAAAATTTAAAAAAATTTTTGTCGCTGCCGAGAATTGAACCTCGAACATCGCAATGTAGGCACATGAATATGATCAAACAAAATGTAATTAAAACTTAACGCGTAACATACTGAAAATAACATAATTAACATAAACATTACATTAACATTAACATTACATTATTAACATAACCGTTACTTTAATTTTCATCCTACAAGTATGCACGGAAAAAAAAAATAGCTAAAACAGGAACAGAACGCGTTCGTGAATAAAGAGAGCGAATTAGAGCTCTTAAGAATGCAGCCGCAGCTGGGTCTGCAACTAATGCTATGTCTACACAGAGAGTTAAGTTAATTTTAACTAACATTTAACCGAAGTTGTTCACACAGAGATACCGTAGCAGAATTGAGTTAAATTTGCCGACAATGCTGCTGATGTCTTTGCGTACACATGCGTTTTTTTCTTGCTATGCGACAGCTCTGCCCATATTTGGATGAAAACTACTTTCCCCACTATTGCCCAAATCCTTTTCGAAGTTCTTTTACCCATTTTTAAAGAAAATAACAACATTAGTTAAAAAAATAAATTGTATAATTAACGAATCAGCTGTTCTATTTTGACAGTTCTTGTAAAAAAAAGTTTCTTTCATGAAAAATACCACTGAATATAAACATATATATTATTTTGTAGTGTACTTTTAGGCACTTTTTACATTGAGTCATAAAAACTCAGAATATATAATGAGTTAAGTTGAGTTAAATCGTACATTTTTGTACTGGTAACGCAAGAGTTTATTTCTCGTTAAATGGGAAAACTCAGCTTTGTACTGGTAACTCAAACTTAACTCTCTGTGTATACGTAGCATAATGTTGAAGGTAAGGTGATTGCAACATCGGCTGAGTTCCAAAATGCATTTTTACGAAACATCAGTGTATTCTGGTGAATCTACAAAGAACCAATCCCCAAAAAACACACTAGGGGTATTCACACTGACTTGGGTAGTTGGGTACGGGTAGATTGAGTACTTTTGATTACTGCGAGCACCCTTAACTGCAATTGAGTACTTTGTAGAAACAGCTGATGAGGGATGAATGACAGTTAGAAAAGAGTTGCCGCCATATCATTCATGTCATTTTATGAAAGCAAAATTTAGGCCATTGTACGGGCGTAAAAAATTTCTTTTATATAGGAGTAATTTTTAACGTGAACTTTGCGGCATTTAATAATTTTTATCTGAAAAATTTTAAAATAACTCATTTTAACACATTTGTCTATTTTATTCACTTATAATTTGTTTACTTTGTTTTAGTTTTTTGTCAATTCAATTATTGCCTACTTTTGGAAAAGGTGGTAACCCATGAAAAAAGTACTCAATCAATCTACCTAAACAAATCAGGGGGTCAGCTAGTGTAGATTGGTAGATGGGTACTTGGGTAGAATCGCACTTTTACAAAAACAAAATGTGTGACATTTGCCAATCTACCCAACTACCCAAGGCAGTGTGAATACCCCTACTGATGCTTTGTTAAAATGTACTTTGGAACTCAGCCATCATCTCAACAAAATTTTATAGCCAACCAAGTTGATACACTCAACAATCAACGTTCGCTGCTTTACGAGGCCCTCAATCAACATAGCAATTATTATGATCAGGAAGCAAAACACAATAATCAACAAGATTTGTCTCTGCTTTCAGAGGCTCCTTCAACGAGTACTATGCAAATGCAATCTAACATTCAAAAAGTAACAATGTTGAGAAGACATTCGAAAGCAACTAAAACACCAACTGAACTAAAACAAGGAACGAAAATAACTGTTATTTTACAATTTTCAAATGAAAAAAATTATTGAAAGACTTTTTCAAATATACCATTATATTACAAATGTCCTCAACCTCATGAATATGAAGTTCCTTTTAAATTTAAGACTGATTCTTTAAAAGTTAAAACTTAAGTGTTATTTTTTGCCTAATGTAAAATGTCTCACCGATGAGATGAAAATAATGGTATCAACATTTTTTTAGTCGGTAAAATGACTTGAACAAATATAAATTACCTGATATTTTTGACCGAAAAAATAAACAGCAGAAAATAACTGTAATTTTCGAACGATAAAATAAAAGTCAAAAGAAACTGTTATTTTTGCCCAAAAAACTATAAGGCTCAAAATAACTTTTATTTTTGTCGGAAAAAAAAAACAAAGAGATAAAAGTAAATATGTGACACTTTCTATAAAAACCATAGCCGATACGGCCCCTGGATGCAAATATTGAATCAACAGATTATTATTCCATACTTTCTCTCTCTATATCACACTAAAATCTCTCTTATTCCTTAATGTTAAAGAAGTTTCACTTCTGCCACGTGTACGTTACTACACGCGAGTTTTTTTTTTTTTCTTATATGGGAGTGACATAAGCAACGAAACTGTAAAAGTGTTGCATGAAAACACTCGATGAGTTATGGCGTTAAAAGACAATGATAGCCAGCTTGAATATTAAAAATGCAACGGCGTTGTATGAAATTTTTATTGTATACAGAATAGACACATGGCTTCACAGAAAAAAAAAACTTAAAACTTAGTCATCAACATGTTTCGATAGTGCAGCCTTTGCAAGAAAATTGGTATGCCGTTGCCATAATTGATTTATAACAACATGGCTGTTTCGATGCATTTCATTTCATGACAGTAAAGGTTTGACCTCTATAATTATAACTCAAAGAGGATGTGTAGAAATAATGACACCAGTAAGTAAGCATTATTGCCAAAGTCTTATTTAACAAAATTTAACGAATGCGACTTTACGAATGGAAAATTTTTAAAAAAGGTGAATTTTGAAAAGAGGATATTGGAAAGGGAAATTTCCTTAAAAGACAATTTGTATAAGGGTATTTTGACCCTTATCCCTTAATCCACTACTGACGTCGTAAGGTCTGTAGGAGAGTTTTATGAAGGCAAATGTTAACGCACAACATATAAAATTGCTTCCCAAGTACAAGCAAAACCAACAACAAAAGCAATATAAATATCACAAAAAAACAAATAAGAATAAGCACAAGGTCAGGGCGAGTCAATTCAGACGAGGGCTGGGACAAGAACTGGGATAATGAGAACAAGGATATAGATAAGCATGTGGAGAAGAATTAGGATAAGAGCTTGATCGAGGATCAGTATAAGGATGAAGACAAAGATTCGAAGAAGGATTATGATTTGTTAGAACAAGAATTTGGATAACGATTTGGATTAAGTTTACTAAGTTTAAGACAAGCACTTAAGTTTAAGACAAGGATAAGAGCAAGGAATTAGAAAAAAAAGTCTTGGGACAAGAATGTCGACATGTATTTATAAAAAGACTTGAACAAAGATAAGAACAGAATGTAGTCAAGAATTATAACAAGGATTATATTATATTAAGCATTAGAACAAGGCTAAGTAAAATGAAAAGGACAAGAATTTAGATCAGAAATATGACAATAATTTAGACAAGGAAAAGGACAAGGTTTTAGATAAGAAAATTAAAACAAATGTAGGCAAGGATAAGGCTTTGTCCTTAACTTTAATAAATAAAAGAGCAAAACTTAGACAGAATTAGAAAGGAATTATAGAATTATAAAGGATTTAAATTTGAAGAAGAAAATGAAAAAGTATTTAGACATATATTGAGAAAAGTATTTATACAAAGATTTAGGCGACGATTTTCACATGGATGGATTTAGATAAGGATTTAGACAAGGACTTGGACAAAAACCAAATGGAAGGACAGGAATTTAGTCAAGGATTCGGAACAATTCTATAACTTAAGGCAATGTTAAGGCTTTAAACGAGGTTAAGAACACAGATTAGAAAAAGGGTTAAGCCATGGAATAAGGTCAAGGATTGAGAAAAAAATTATGACAAGAATAAGAACAAATATAGCACCAAGAAGATCAACCGCCCACGGGTTGTCATGTTTAGCTAAGTAATTATGATTTGGACAAGAATTAAAACCTGGTGTTGAAAAAGTATTGGGATTAGTTTAAAGTCAAGTTTTTTTTGACAAATATGAGGGTTAAGATGTTAGGGCAAGAGTGTTGAAAAGGAAACGTTTTCATGTCGTAATATGTGTGAGACTAAATTTTTGGATCAAATGTTTGTTTTCTCACACAAAGATACAACTGCCCAACAGCTCTTCTCCTTTTTTATCAGCTTATTTAGTTTAATTAAACTGAATTAACGGAAATTTATAATTCATAGGATTTACCAATAGCACGACCATTTTTTTAATTATAAAGATTTTACCTAGAGTATCCACATCGAAAAAATCTCACCAATAAAACTGTAAACCTTCCTCGAAACAGTGATCAATTTCAATGATCGATTTTCGTACAATTTTTTTGGCATCTTTGTCATCTAAACATATACAAATATCTTTCTTTCCGATGTTAAGTACACCTTAAAATATACCTCATTTTCACTGGACGCCTGCCTCAATATTCAGTAGTTTTCTATCATCTTCAACGTTGATATTAATTCCTTTGACAAAAGGTTTTCTACAGTTTTAATGCAAATTTATTTTTCAACATTTTCTCGACTTGATATTAAATAAATGAGAAAAAATAAATATTTATCAAATTTTGATTTACATATCGTCATCTTAATATAGAAAGGACGTAACTCATAATTTTACAGCACGATAAAAAAATATCAATAACTTCTTAAAATGTTATGTAATTAAATATTTTTTTAATGCAGATTGAATTGAAAATCGTTAACAAATTTAGTATTTAAAACAATACTGCAGTTTTTTTGGTTTAATGGAAGGTATTATCACAGAAAATGCAAAATGCACTTTTCTATATTAAGATGACGATTTATAGTGCGTAATTCGCGTAACGATATGTTTTTGGCTTTATATTTGAAAGCAAAATTTGTGAATATTTCTTCTCTTACTTCGTCATGTGTAAGGATCACACTTGTTCAAGCAGCATTTTGATGTTCTGACCGTATTTTGGAAGTGGTGGAAATATCTTGCATCTGTTCAATACTTAAAATACTTCTCTGTAAAATCTGATATTTTGTACAATGGCTTAAGGGGGAATATGACATTGGCCGTTTTTTAAAGTCAAAAATTATATTAATAAATATTCTTAAGATTCTCTTAAATATTCTTATTCTTAAGAAAAAACATTTCAAGGAAAAATTCTTACGGATTCAAAAGTTACAGCCGGATTAATGTGAGCGCATTTTTATTATACCCTAAACCTGAAAGGTCAGGGTATATTAACTTTGTGCAAACGTTTGTAACGCACAGAACGAAGCGAGTCCGGTATAGAAAAGTATATATATTCTTGATCAGCGTCACCTCGTGAGTCGCGCTATTCATGTCCGTCCGTCCGTCCGTCCGTCTGTCCGTCTGTGTATTGTCCGTATACACAGGATAAGAAGAAGGAGTAGATATAATTGGATCAAACTTGGTACACATGGTCACATGCACCCAAGGACTTGCACTATTGAATATTTTTGGAATCCGCCCACGGACACGCCTACCTCCAATACAACGCAAAAATTGAAAACTGCATAACTCAGCTCATAATAAGTCTACAATAATAAGATATGGTGTGTATAGGGTTCCCAACTGTCCCGGATTTCGCGGGACGTCCCGCATTTCAGCTAATTTTTTAGCGTCCCGCGATGACCCCTTGCGGGACACCTTTTGTCCCGCATTTGAGAATTTAAGATGGTTTGTATATAAATTTCCAATTCGACATGAAACACAGTTTCCTAAACCATTTAATTTTATTATCAAAATAAATTTATAGCTCGTTTCAAAAGAGAAGAACATTTTTTAGTTTCATTTTTCGATGCGCAGTGAGAAATTATTTCTAAAGCTAGAACATTTTTTAGAGCGTAGTTTCTTGCTCTTTTCGTTCTGTTCGCTGCACTTTATGCTGTTTTTGAATGTTTTTCTTAATATTAAAATGCGCAAACATTTAGAACAAATGATCGCACAAGTACGGTGTTGCACCGACAGCCTGCAGCAACCTGCATCTTGAGAGAGAAATAAAATAAGAATTACATAAAAAATAAATTATTTTCTCAAGAATAAAAAATTCTCATGTTGTCCCGTATTTTTCAGTCAAGTCCCCCATTTTTGATGGCTCCGTCCCGATTTTGTACTTTTTAGAGTTGGCAACCCTAGGTGTGTATGTGTTTTGCATTAACACAAAAATGTCTTTGAAAAATGGACGTCATCCGCTCACGGACACGCCCACCTACCATACAACCCAAAAATTGAAAACGCAATAAATGAGCCTGTGATTAACCTTAAGAGCTTAAATTTGACATATATGTTTTTTATTACAAAACAAAGATGGTTTTGAAAAATGGAGATTATCCGCCCACGGACACGCCTACCTCCCATACAACGCAAAAATTTAAAACTGCATAGCTCGGGTCATAATTAACCTACAACAATAAAATTTGATATGTATGTGTTTTATATCAACACAAAGATGTCTTCGAAAAAAAGACGTCATCCGCTCACGGACACGCCCACCTCCCATACAACCCAAAAATTGAAAACACAATAAAAAGCCTCTGTTTAACCTATAGAACTAAAATTTGGCACGTATGTTTTTTATGACAAGACAAAGATTGTTTTGAAAAGTGAACGTGATCCGCCTACCGACACGCCTACCTCCCATACAACCCAAAAAGTTTAAAACTCAATAAATAAGGTTATGTTTGTCATAGAGAAATTATGTTTGGTATGTATGTATTTTATACCATAACTAAGGTGTGTTCAAAAATGGGAGTAGTCCGTCAATGAACTCGCCCACCTCCCATAGCGAAAGCACAATAAAGGGATTAACTGTGAGCTACAGGAATAAAACTTGGTATGTGTAAATTTTTCATCAACATTTAAATACATATAAAATATAGGCTTCATCCGCCCACGGACACGCCCATTTACAATAAAATTTTTTTTTTTTTGAAAAGTGGGTGTAGAGTATTTCATAGTCGGCCTAGACCGACTTTAGACTTTCTTTACTTGTTTTTCTTTGCATTTTTCTTTGTTCACAAACTTTGAACGCGTTTATCTCGAAACCATGTTTTTCGTACTGGTTGCGGCACTAGCGGGTTCATTTTTTGACCAAATTTTTTTTTTGTATTTTCTTAAACATGATTCGCTATCGTATTCGATTCGTATGACACGAGATTTTTTTAAATTTTTTTTGATTTTTTATGAATTTTCAAAGTCAATATTTTTTTCGAAAAACACACTTTCAAATTTGGAACATCAAAAATATAAAAAAAAGCTCCTGTCATACGATAACCAATTTTGTTAAGATTTAAAAAAGTAATTTTTTCCAGAATTTTGATGCAATTTGTTCAATTCTCTACAATAATAAAAAAAATTAAGGAAAAATATTTGTTTTAGACTGAGTTATTAAGTTTTAAAAAAGGTCTGTTTTATCAGCCGCTAATGTCATGTCCCACCTTAATGCAAAATTTAAAAATTTTAGTATAAAAAGTATTGAAACATATTTTTAGTTATACTTAGAAATTTTTTGTTATGGTTAAAACTGAAAGAAGCAATTATTATGTAAAGCTATTTTTAATTTTCTGTTGCCATAAATTGTATGGATCCGTTGGAAAGATTTTAATTTAAATTTTCTGCACATTCATAACCATGTTTTAACATTCTTTAGATATAGTATTTGCGTGTTTGTCATTTGAACTTTTTAATAATACCAATTTGAATTTTTAAAATACCCTGCGAAGGTTTTACTAATGGTTTTTTTTTCATTTTGAAACTGCCCATTATTTTTATATTTGTAGTTGTTGTAGTTTTATTTTGCTATTTCACCAAACAGTGCATAGCGAAAACAGTAGATATTAAAAGAAAAAAACAAAACCAACAAAAATAGAAAAATCTATGCCCGCATAAATGCCACGCAAGCTAGTGACAATTTGAACCCAGCGACCAAAGACCAAATCCAAACCATTGCTGCCTTCTTTCCCGCATACTACCTACCCACACGGCCATGACAAATAATGACAAAAAATGCCAAAATGCAACGAAAATAACACACAACAGCTTGAAATAAAAACAAAAAACAACAACAACAACAACAACAACAAGAACAACAATAACATCAATGACAGTGGGTGGACGTTAGAGTGGCGTGTTCTTGAGAGAGGTCGATGTAGGATAGTCAAAACAGCGTGCATTAGCGTTACATTTTAGATATCAATTTTTAGCCGGAACAACGGCAACAACAACACCAACAACAACATAATTGTAGCAAGACTGCATTGACCGCAAGCCAAAAAAATGCCTAGTCAAGTAGTGGGAGAAGGATTACAGTGACGTAGAGAAGGGGTGGTGGTGTTGCTGGTTATATTAATATCAACAAAAAAAAACCATTATGTGGTTAAAATTGCAGCAACTAAATGAAAAACTGTTACAAAAAAAAAAAAAACAAAAAACTAATTGCAGTATGAACAATTTTACTAAAATATACAACGACTCATAGGAGTGCATGAAAAATGACAACAACAGAAAAAACAAAAACCCTCAAAAATATGGCATTCACAAAATATTTATAATAGCTACACATCAATAATCACAAAATGAACAGACAGTCAAGTTTCACTCAAGCCTTTGGCATATGAACGTGACCGTTACATGCTTGTCTGTTCTATCATGGAGCTGTACATTTTCCCAGTTAATAACTGAAAAATATCAGCATGTCAAATAGTGCATTTTCATAATATTCCATTAATATTATCTCATTTCCGTCTATTGCTTAGTTATTTAAATATATCTTTATTAAAATTTTCTGTTTGTTTTTGCCAAGTTTTCCTAAAATCAAAATAATACAGACAATCCCAAAAGTGATCCTGAAATTCGCAAAACCCATAAACTCCCTCAATCTGTTTGGGATTATGTCACCAGTGTAAGAGGTTATAGCACTTCATAAGAAGAGGCATAACTCCTAGTAAAAACAATCGACTTTTTACCACTGTGAAAAGAAGGACATAATTCCAAAATAAAAAAAAAAATCTGTCATGAGATTAGAAACTTTATAGCTACATCTAAAACATTTAACGTAATGACAAAAAAAAATTACCAAGATAATACTTGATATCGATATTACGAAGTCCACAAAACTTTCAGCCACAACACCCAAATCGATATGGGACATTATGATCAACCCTGAAATAGGTCACTAGACTCAAATTATTTGTGGTAAAATCTTCAGTCTCTGATATTGGACTATATCCAAATGTTGTATACAACATTCTATAATTGTTTCTCTTGATTTCACTTTCTCTCATACTTATCTATATTCCCATTTCGGAACCAAGGCAGACTTGACTGAATAGGTTTGACATCTGAAATCCTTGGTTAAAAGCTAAGAAAAAAACTCTTCGGGACCACGATAAACTGAGAACACTAACAATAATTTGAGATGCTATTTAAGATGGGATTCTGCAAAATGTAATCAAAACTTTGGCAAAGTCTGAAAAGTATTTTTGAGACAATGAATATGACAAAAGGCTCTATATGTGGAGTATGGTTAAGTTAATAATTTTTTCTCACGTTTTCAAATTAAATGAGTGAAAAACTGAATTATTAAAAACTTGTTCAGTATAAGTGTTATGACGAGTATTACTTGCTGAGAATGAGTAAAACAAAACAAAATCGTCCTTAAAGTTGATGTTTTCAACAAGCTTTGCATGGCATTGTTAACTCTCTGAGGTTTTACTCGTTAAGGCTTAGACATATTAATTTCTCTGCAAAAAACTCTCCGCGTCTGATGGTGATTCGAACAAGCGTCTTCCCTGGTCTGGGACAGCTGAGTGTGGATACTGAGTATGAAAATAACAATAACCTAACCACATCTTTTCCCACTTAATAAAAATAAATAATAAAAAATAATAATAAAAAGGACTTTGACCGAGCTTCTTATGATGAATTGTGTTGTATGTGTTATTAAATGTTTGCACACAATTGACCGAGAACTGCACCTACATGTTTAATGCCGACTCCGAGCGGCTAAAATTCATGTTCTCAAGAAGCTTTACATGGTTTTACTCACTATTACTCTCTGAAAAAAAAAAAAAACAAATTGGCCATTTCAGCCCTTGAAAGGACTTTGACCGAGCTTCTTAGGATCGATTGTGTTGTGTGTGTTATTAAATTTTTGCACACAATTGACCGAGAACTGGACCTACATGTTTTATGCCGACTCCGAACGGCTCATGTTCTCAAGAAGATTTACATGGCATTATTTACTCTCTGAGGTTTGCCATTGTCTGCAGAGAGGTGGTGACCGATCAGAAAAATTTTGTTATTGAAAAAACTTTTCGCCACGGCTGGGGATTGAACCCGGGCTCCAAACATGCTAAGCCACACACTTTACCTGCATGCCACGGTCACCACGCAGGTTAAAAAAAAATAAACAAATCAAAATAATGACTTCACGAGGCAGTTCAAGTATAAAAAGTGCAACGGCGTTGCATGAAACTTTTACTCAATGAAGTATGGTAATTGTTATGCAACGAAATTCAAGATTGCGCACAAGGATTTACCACTAAAAATAAAAAAATTTTGCCCATCATCAGGTTACAGAGATACGGATTAGGTAGAGGATAACGATTAGGGCAACTTTTGTAATAAAGATTAGAAAAAAAAATCATGTTTAGTATTAGGATAACTTAAGCAATAAGGAATTGGATGAGGGTTAAGACAGGGTACTGGCTACTACATAGATCTTTATACGAATGATGACCTGAATTAGAAAATAAAATTCTACAAGGATTAGGACTGGGCTCACAACAATAATAGGAACAAGAAAACAACTGTTGGAACAAAGACAAAGAAGGGATACGAAGAATAAAAACAACAAGGACTTGCAAAAAGGTTAGAAAATATATAGATCAGAACAAGGATTACGACAAAGATAAGTGCAAAGATTTGTACAAAGATGAGGATGAGTAACGAAAATTTGGGAATGGATTTCAACAAAGACTACGAGAAGAATTTAGATTTGCTTTACGACCAGTGCTAGGAATGGAATTAGCACAGAACGAAGAGAAAGAGGGAAAGTATGCGTTGTAATGTTAAAATACCTACGAGTGTGTGGAATGAAAATTCAAGTGTATGCTTTTTATGTTTTAAAAACAAACATGAAATTACATCCGATATTCGCCTTGATTTGGAAATATGTTTGTTAACGACTTTACTGCAAGTAAAAAGTCGCACCCATGATGAGTTTGACTGAAACTATATAGAATTTGCGGGATCTAAGCGAAATCAAGCAATCTTGGTGCAAACTTTGATAACAATTTTTGGGGTTTTTTAAAGGAAAGTGCTTCAGGAAAAAAGACGTTTAAAGTTTTGATCAAACTTTTTGAATATAATTTTTGCTATTTCTTAGAAAAAATTGGAAACTATATACTACTACACTTAAGACTTAACTAAAGGCCGAAATCATAAAGCTTAAGAATACACTGAGAAAATTTTGCTCTTCTAACGTTTATTCTCATTTTAAAAACGGAGATTTTTAAATTAGCTTTCATTTTAAATTGTTCGTTTTTAAAATGAAGATAAACGCTAGAGGCTCAAAATTTGAGTTAAACGTTTTCAAAAGTAGCTCGTTTCTGCTAGTTTTTGAAATTTAGTTTTTCAGTTTTTGCACCACGCCCACCTCCCATACAACCTCAATAATAAAAACTCTATAACGAGACTATTATATAAGCTACAATGCTGGAATTTAATATTTGTGTGTTCTGTATCAAAACTAAAGTGTGTAAGAAAAATGGGCGTTATCCACCCACTAACACTCCCACCTCCCATACAAACCCAAAATTTAAAACTCTATAAAGAGACTAATATTAAAGATACAAAACTGAAACTCGGTATTTGTGTATTCTATGTCAAAGATAAGCTGTGTAAGAAAAATAAGCGTGATCCACCTACTAACACGCCCACTTCCCATACAACCCCAAAATTTAAAGCCCTATAAAGAGCCTAATATTAAAGGTACAAAACGTAAACTCGATATTCGTATATTCCATAACAAAACTGAGGTGTGTTGGAAAAATGGGCGTCATACACAAACT
The DNA here is from genome assembly GCA_958299015.1 of Tetanocera ferruginea. Taxonomy (NCBI): domain Eukaryota; kingdom Metazoa; phylum Arthropoda; class Insecta; order Diptera; family Sciomyzidae; genus Tetanocera; species Tetanocera ferruginea. The sequence goes on along the minus strand of OY282642.1, from coordinate 108,621,713 downwards.
AGCACGCCCACCTCCCATACAACCCCAAAATTGATAAGTTATAAAAACACTTCCCTGGAAACATTTGGAAGACGATTGGAAGATTAGATCATTTGGCGACGCGCTAGCGATTCGCCAAATGATCTTTTCGATCGCCGATGCGATGAATGCGCGATTCTCAAAAAATTTAAAAATCTTCCTTCGCTCATTCCGGCGATCGTTGGAAGATGGATCGCTTTTTGATCGCTCAAGGGATGAATGCGCGATTCAAAAAAATTTCAAATTCTTCCTTCGCTCATTTCGGCGATCGTTGGAAGATTGATTTTTAAAAAGCTTACAAAATCTATCATTGTAATATGAAGCAAGCTTTGAAAAATAGTTTAAATTAATCAAAAAATTTTACTTTTAAAAAACTTCATGAAACTGGGATAATACAACGTCTGAAGAGTCCGCTAGTTCAAACATGCAACATTTTGTAACATTCAACAACGATGCTCTGCAACAGACAAAACCCCTTCTGTCGATACGTTGGCGAATCTTCCCGGAGAATCGCTTAGTTCAAACATGCAACAACTTGTAACATTCAACAACGATGCTCTGCAACAGACAAAACCACTTCTGTCGATACGTTGGCGAATCTTCCCGGCGAATCGCTTAATTCTCCTCTCAGCTAATCGTTCGCGACTGTTCCTGGCGAATCGCCTATGACTCTTCTCGGCGATTCGTTGGCGAATCTTCCAGGAGAATTGCTTCAGACTCCTCTCGGCGATTCGTCGGCAAATCTTCCAGGCGAATCGCTTAACACTCCTCTCGGCGATTCGTCGGTGAACCTTCCAGGAGAATTGCTTAAGACTCCTCTTGGCGATTCGCCAGCGAATCTTCCCGGCGAATCGCTTTTATGGCCTCATCTGCTTACATTTGGCGATTCCCGGAAGATTCTCAAAAGAGCTCGCAGGCGATCGTTTCATCTTCCAAGCGATTCACTGGAGATTCTCAGGCGATTAAAAATGTTTGCAAGGTTATATTTAAGCTATAAGAAAACCATTTGAAATGTATGTATTTTAGACACATACAAATAATAAAATTTCTCAAAATCTCATACAAAAGCTCTCCAATTTAAGATTCTTTTACCTTTAAGAATCGGCCGTGGGGTATTTTAACTTCGGCCAAGTCGAAGATATACCTTACTAGTTTAATACATTATTCGAGCGAACCGATAAAAACTAGCTACAAAAAATAAATTAATAAAATCTATTCAAAGATGGCAGAGATATTGGCTTTCCAATTCAAAGCATTCAATTTGAGACAGTTTTTTTCTCTCTCTTGGCATTCGGTTGAAGTTCACGCTAAATAACTAACGACAATATTAAGAAAATGTATTAAAAATACTTTTGGTTAGAGTTTCGCAGTGATTTTATTATCACATTTAAATGAAAATTTAACAAAATTTTTAAAAAAATTATATAAAAATTGAAAAACCATTCCAATTCGATTAAGATATAACTTGGGATATTAACCTTACATACAACACACTTTTGTAAAATCTCTATAAAGGGGTTTATGTATGAGCTACAAAGATAAAAATTGGTATGTGAGATTATAATATCAAAACTAAGATGCGTTCTCAAAATGGGCGACATCCGTTCATGAACACGCCCACTTTCCATACAACCCACAATATTAAAAACGCTGTTAAAAGGTACGTATTTGACCTAGAGAAATAAAAGTTAGTATGGGAGCAAGTCATATCAAAACCTAAGGTGTGAACAAAAATGGACACCATCTCCCTACCAACACGCCCACATCCCATACAACCCACTATGGCAAAAAGTCTTTAAAGAGGTTTATGTATGCGATACAAAGATACAACTTGGTATGTGAGAATAATATATCAAAAATAAGATGTGTTCACAAAATGGGCGTAATCTGCCCATAAACACGCCCTCCCATCATATTAGCCAGATTAGTATATCCTGTATTAATTCTGTAGGTATAGAAAATGATTAATTTTGATCAATCAAATCATTAATTTTGATTGGTAGTTATGTTTGTTTGTTTAAGTATTTGAATATTTATTTAAATATTATAGGAGGCTTAGGGTATTCCATAGTCGGGCTAGACCGACTTTAGACCTTCCTTACTTGTTTTTCATTAAAAATTTTAACGCATGGTGTAACATTGTAATGTCAATGCTTGAAATATTACAAAGTTAAAAATATAATAATAAAAAAAAACGAGTTTTTCAACAAATTTTTTCATAGCAACATGGCTCGTAGAGATTAAAAATAGCATTAAATTTTTATAATATCAAGAAATTTTATCGAGTTGAATAACATTTTTGAAAGTTTGTTTTTTTCAATATAAGACCAAAAAAGAAATTCTATTTTTGTTAGATATATTAACTCAAGTAAGCTAAAAATGCAATTTAGCCAAACTATGTGTAGGAGTATGCATTAAAAAAAGTGCAACCAACCATTGTATAAAATGTAAGCTTTTCTTGTCTCATATTAAGCAACTGTATGTCGTCGAATGATGTCATAAAATGGCAGCATGACAAATATTTTCGGTTAAATTGAATGCTAAAATTAAGAGAAAACCTTCCACAACAAAAAAACAAGCTTAAATGTTTTCGATTTAGTTTAATTTTTGTAGTTTGCGTGCATTTCGAGGCAAACAAAAAGTTGCATTGTGCAATTGCGTGCAATTGTGTGGGAATGTATGTGTGTGTGTGTGAGTGTGTGTGTGTGTGTGTGTGTGTGTGAGTGTAGACAGAGTTGCCACCCCAAACAACTAGCTGCTGCTGTCATCATTTGGGTTAACTGATGGCGAGCAGAGTGAGGAGGTTGAGGTTGACTGTCATATGTTTTGATGAATTTGACTTTCTAGTTTTTATAAATGTGTGTGTGTAAATGTCTTGTTTTTTACATAGCATTATATCTATGTATGTATGTATAATGACCCGAAACCCTACGTTGGCTATCCCGACTCTAGCAAAATATGTTTTATTTTTGCGAAAAAATTGCAACGATCTAGATTTACAAAAACAACAGCGTACAGAAAATGAACAAAAAAAAAAAAGTGCCAACGAAACATAAGAAAATGTGTAAAAACGTAGCAGAAGCAGAAAAAATCTTTATGGATGGGAAGAGAAGAGGCAAGGAAACATGAAAGTGCAGCGACACCGAAGCCGTTAGATAAACATAGCGACACTACGTTCATTTTGGAGTGGGAAAGGGTAGAAAGGGCAAAAAGTAGGAACTGAAAGTAGCTGTGGGTATGGGTCAAAGTGGAGGACGCATGTAATACTGTAGGAGCAAAATGAGGCAAAAGCGTCCGGGACTTGGTGGGTAATTTGGGGGAATTTCGTCGTCTTCGTTATTTTTGTTGGAAATAACTAGAGTACGAGTAGATAAAGAGGGTGAAAACTCGTTGTTGGCATTGGACTTACACTTGCGCGTTCTAGACAAAAAAAAAAAAAAAAAAAATTGAAATAGTTTGGAGGTGGAGGAAAAAAAACAAAGTTTAAGTAGAGGAAGAATAATTCGCATATATTTATGTATATATAAAGACTTATATATAAAAGAATTGGTTCCAGGAAAAATAGGGTGGCGGTGACGTTAAATGCAAGCATGCAACAGGCTGCAGCGGCATACATATATATGTTCGCAGCTGTATAGCTGGAAGAAACGAAACATACATATACATAATATACAGATGTTATCGTATAAGTATGGATTAAGCAAACCTAATGCAAAATTAAACAATTTTTATAATAAACATAAAAAGTTACAAGGATACTCAAGAGAAAAGTATGGGTTCTATGATATGACAGGCTATGTGGCAGATATGTACATCACATGATTGATAGATGGATGCATGCACGCTGGAATAAATGAATAAAATACCTGCCAAAGACAGCAGCCAGATATGTTTGCAGCTAACTACATATAACTTATTTGCATTGAAAACCACTCGATGACAACAGCAACACAAATAAACGCCAACAAAACACAAACAATACTATTTAACAACAATATCATTGAACAGTATGTTGCAGAGTGATAATATTGTTGCAGCAACAGCAACAGTTGACTCTTAACAGTTCCACTTATTCATTCATTCATTCATGCATTGGTAGAAACCAGTTGTTGCTGTTGCTGTTGCTGCTGCTGCTGCTGTATTAAATGTGCCAACATTTTTGCATATCTTGGCGCGCAGTTAGCCATTTGTTGTGTGCATTTGTTGACGACGTATTTGTTGCTGTTTTTGTTGTTGTTGTTGTTGCTGCTGCACTTTTCATTACTACACGATCACTGCAACGTGAACCATTAATGAACCGGTTTATTTACCTTGGAATGAATTGAAGTTCATTCATAAAGCTCAACCTCAGCGTTTTTTTATATGTACAGCACTTAGCTGCTTGCATTACGTATAAAGCTAGTAGATATATGTTTTTTGCTAACACAATTGTTGCTTTTTTTTCTTAAAAGGTTGACACTTTTGTGATGAGAAGGTGTAATTTTTGGGTGATGGGTGAAAAAGGACGTTTCTATAGAAAACTTAAAAATTTTTGAGCTTTAAAAAAAAAATAAAACTTTGTAAATTCGCTTGAAATCAGTTATGGAACATTTGCCTTATTTTGTTGAAATTTTAGGATTTCGTAAAGTGAGGATTATGAAAAAAAAGTTAGAGATATTTGAGTAAATATTTTTTGATTGCTTTATACAAGTATGAGAATTAACAAATAAAAAATGTTTGTTTGTTTCGCGAGTGACGTCACCTCCGTCATTTTTTGGCCGATCATGAAGTATAGTATGTAGTTGGCTACACAGAACCAAAAAAATAAACAATAATTATGAATTTTAACATGATCTCCATGAATCTCATTCTTCAATATTAGTCCAGAAACCAATTACATGGGTTGCATGAACTATTTATGATATCAATGCACATGAATCACATGAACTATTCGTGATATCAAAGTACAAAAAAACACCCGAACATAAATATTTCATTGTTTAAAGTTCGTAAAGTTCGTACTTAACCAATTCAAAAATTTCGAAATGCCATGAAATCAATTATTATTTTTATGAATAATTGGGCACAAATACGAGAAGAACAAAACCATTTAATAAGATATATGACAAAAATTGATGAGTGTCATCTACATATGGGCATCTCCCAGTGGCACGGACGCGACATTCGCACGGTTTTAATTCCTCGAAAAACAAGAAAGAAGCAAAATGAGCCGATATATATATAAGTGCTCTAACGCGACGATAGAGTGCTACATTTTATAAAAATATTGGCGAGATTTAGTACAAATTAGTACAAAGTCAATAATCAATCATTCAATGAAACGGACGCGACAAAAAACAGAAGTTTTTTTAAGCTCGTATAGAAATACGCAAAATTTAGTAAATTTTGAGAACTTTTTTTATATATAATATATATGTTAATGGAGGTCAAAGTATAACTATTATTCGTTGACTTATGAAATAAAAAAATTATCTCTTATCTTTTTTTAAATAGATATAGCACGAATACGGACGCGACATCATGGACGCGACAAATTGTTCCACAGTAGTAAAATACAGTAAAGATGTTCGTTATAAATTTTAATAAAAATACATCATAATAAGTTGAATTCAAGTTATTAGCAGTCATACTAATCAAAATAAAAAAAAAAGAAAGTTATAAGCTTTTAGAGTGCTTTATTTTAATGTTTTTCTTCATTTTTGGTGGACCTTTTTTGGGAGATGCCCATATGCAAAGAAAAGTGTCTATGAAATAACTCCCACGAAATAAGTCCCACTTTTAAAACCGAAATAAGTCCCACCACAAATTGCTATTTTGAAAGTGGGAGTTATTTCGTTTTTAAAAGTAGGACTTATTTCGTCAATTGGTGGGACTTATTTCGTTACGCGTTTTTATTTTAAGTGGGACTTATTTCGTTTTGAGTGGGAATAAATTCGTTTTGTAAAGTGGGAGTTATTTCGTACCCCTAAATTTATATTTTGGACATTTCGTAAAAGGAACAACCATCATTTTTTGTCCTTATCTCTCATGGCTCTCCTTTTTTGTTTATTAATTACTTTATACTTACTATAATAAAAAAACTTTAAAGAAATGTGTACAAATAGGTACCGAACTTAACTACTGGAAAAACAATATTAAAAAAATTGTTGACGTAATTACGTATGTATGTGTTTTATTATATTTTTAGTAGGAAATTGGAATTCGTGTTCCATGTTTTCTAATATCACCATTAAAAAATACAACTAATCCCAATGCCACGTTAAAACTATAATACCGTCTACCATGCACTGGATCTTCAAGCCATTTATAAAGGTCGATAATTTTAATCTGATGGTCCTTCACGAAACGGTTTCCATCTTAATAATAAGAACAATTGATCTGTACTTAATTCATTTACGAAGCCAAACGTTGTTACTAGTAGGCGTACTCTATACGTTCCTTGACCGAAAAAAGAATTAATTATAAATTCTGGAACTCTATCAAAATTCGTAATATCCATTCCATTAAGAAGCCTTCTCCAAGCTTGCATACGATTTTTCTTTATTATTCCTCGCTTTGATTATTCATATTATTCGACGTGTGTTTTTTTCAAAGAGCCAAATACTTCTTATTTGAAATCGCAATAAACAGTGAAAAAGTGGGACTTATTTCGTTTATGAAAGTGGGACTTAATTCATTAAAGAAATATATTATTCAAGTGGGAGTTATTTCATTTTGAGTGGGAGTTATTTCATTTCAAGTAAATTTTTAAATCATTTCATTTTGGTGGGACTTATTTCGTGGGAGTTATTTCATAGACGCAAAGAAAACGTGAAAAACTTTATGACTAGAGTTACAAAAATTCATATAATTTATGTACAAACATATACATATTATTCATAATTTATGTGAATAAAATTCATGTACAAATACGATGACAATAAAACACAATTGATCGATTTATATGTTTTATGCCGACTCGAATGGTTTATGTTTATGTTTTCAAGAAGCCTTACATGCCTATGTTTGCTCTATGACGTCTGTCATTGTTTGCACAGATGTAACGGTCGATCAGACAAATTTATTTTTATTTTAAAAAACTTTCTGCCAGATGTGACAATTGAAATTGAATACTTAGCTTGAAGTGCCACGAACGTTTTTCTGACGACTGGCATAAAAACTTGCACTCACACGACTTTTTGGCATTTTTGGAGTTTTTTCCATTACCAGGATTTAATTTGTATTTTAGTGTGAGTGGTATTTTAGAGCAATGGTTATATGTAATGCATTTACCAATGCAGAAAGTTGTAAGAGAATGGTTTTTAGGCGCAGGTCTTGCCTAAAAGTATAACTACTAGCGCGGCCGTGCAGAAAATCGTGAGAGTATTTTCATGATACTGCGCTGACATTTTACAGCTTTTACTTTATTTACTTGTACATGTTATTTTTCCACTCCATTGTTACCTTAATCTTACAACTTTCTGCATTGGTAAAATCCATTCTAATATTCTTAATTTGCAATAGTCATACTGTTCCAGCGTGCACTGTGCACAGAAATAATATACTACAAATCGTACCAAAGTAACTATATTATTTTTCAAAATCCTATTCTGCTACTTATTGTCTTTCCAACAAGATAAAAATTACCAAAATCGGTTAATTTTTGAGTAAGTGGGAACACTTTGTTTGGAAGTATATTTATATGAGAATCAGTATTTTATGGTGAAAAAAAAAACGTTAAAATTGCTGGCATTTAGCGAATTATCAACCGATATCTATGTTATTGGATTCAATCGACGGACCAGATAAGATCTTTTCATAATGGAACTAGTTCAGATATAGGGAAAACGAATGTTTATGGGGACAATTGTCTTTTCCTATGACATCAACCCGTAAAAAGCGTCAGTTTGTTAAATGCAAAAGGGTATTGTAGTGGGACCAGTACTAGCCCTTTTTGGAACTAGTACAGAACTATTCTAAATCTGGTTCATTTTTCTGCAGGGTTATTATAGATTACACCAGCGATTTTTTATGTTTTCACTAACCTCCTGACTTCTTGCTGCATACACGGTTGTAAAATCGAAATCGCATTCCATTAAAGTATTCTTGTCGTTCGATTTTCGACACTGCCTTCTCCTGTCGTGCTTGTTCCCTTGTGTTTTTAGTTGATCGACCTATATTTGTCTTTTGCCTTGGCATTATTGCTATGTTGGTAAAATCTACGTTTTTCAATCCTTTAAATTTTAGCTTAAATGATTAATTTATTTTTCATTTCTGAAATGATTGGAAATTATTGTTTTAATTTATTTTGAAACCGTTGTCCATCCAAGAAGGTTACAGGTCATGTCAGTGAAACTTACATCTAAATTTACTCAGTGATTTATAAGTTTATCCTCCTTACTTTAACAAACTTTTACTACTTTATATAATAGTATAGATATAGATATAGATTATAGTTTGCGACATTCCAGCAACATTTTTGATACAAGCTTGACATGCATTCTTAGATGCTCTGCTTACAGAAGAAATTCTAAAAATACAATTTTGTTCCTTCTCAGCCATATCAAAAAGTGTTTTCAGGAGGCATTCTCATAAACTATTAACTATCATTTGGCATTTCGTCAAATGTCTTTTGAATCATGAAATGCCCTCTTAAAGTTTTCTTGGAATCCTTTCATTTCAAATATCTACTAGAATCCTTTTAATGCAGACCCTCAAAGAAATCATACGTTGAAAAATTCTAGAAGCACTTCTTGAGAATTTCTATTATTTTTTTTTAGCTTTGAACCATGGATTTCAGGTGTCAAACCTATTCAGTCAAGTCTGCCTTGGTTTGGAAATGGGGAGAGAAACAAGTGTAGAATGTTCTAGTGTGGCGGAGTGCTATATCAACATTCGAATTCGAATCTGAGGCAAGTGTTATGCCTTTACCTCAGTCAATCCGAGTTATCAAGCAATCTCATTCCACAAACATCTCTACCACCAATTACAACTTCCCAAGTCGTATATATTGATGAAGTTTTAATTTCAGTTGATTAGAAATGAGGAAAGAATTAAAGAAAGGTAAAAGCGTAGGACCATGGCTAGACCAGGATTCGAACCCGGAAGCTCTGAGTTGGTAGTCAAGCACGCTAGCCACTCGACTACCGAGGCCCCTAATTACTTGGAAACGCTGAAATGGGATGTCCTACCACAGCCACCGTATTCACCAGATATTACCCTTTCCGACTGCATTTTTCTATCCATGAGCTGGCTGAGCAGCACTTACGTTCTAAAAAAGATGCCAAAAAATGAATCGATTTTTGAATAGCTGCAAAAGACGTGTTCTTTTTTCAAAACGGAATTCGTAAATTACCAGAGAGATGTAGAAAAGTAGTGACTATTGATGGACAATAATTTGGATTAAATACATTCTACCAACTTTTTAAAATATAGCCTTCATTTTTGTAAAAAATACGCAGTTATACGCTAATGCTTGTTTTATTTGTTTTTTTAAGAAGACCTAAAAAAGTGATCTAATACAAAAACAAAAAGAAAAAAAAAAATTACCTTACTTAAGCAACATTTGGTTTTAGTGTATTTGCTATAAAAGCGTTGATCTGAAATGCAAAGCAGCAACAAAGTGACTGCCAGCAAAATAGCAAAAAATTCTAGCTAGGGAAAAATAAACTTACTATGGTAATAAAAAAACAACAACAAAAAACAAAACACTAGAATGCATAAAAAGAAAAAAAAAAAAATAAAAAAGTTAGGCTAAAACTTTTATAGTTGCAACCAGCGCACTCGCGCCTCTTTTACAGACGTGAAGACGTGAATGAAATTGCAACAGGTGCGCGCAGATGGCTCATTTTTTATTCGCTCTTGCAGTTGCTATTGTGGTTGTTGTTGTTGTTATTGTTTTTGGTGCACTGTTGTTGTAAATTTTCATTTTCTACTCCTGCAGTTAACTGCTCCATCTTTAAATATTATAATAATCCTTCCTTCCGTTCGTTTGCTCTTTCGTTCGTACGTTCGTTGGTTCTTTCTTAGGTTCGCTTATTGCTACATCAACTTTAGCTGCTGCTACTTAGGTTGATATTGTTGTTGTTGTTGTTGTTTTTGTTGTTATAAGTGCAATTGTAGTTTTCTTGTTGTTTTTGTTGTTGTTGTTGTTGCTGCTGCTATAATGGCAATAAATGGCTTAAAGTATACCGGGGTAGCGCAGAGTAGCGGCCATTATGTTGGCCATCAACGCCACGAGCAATGAAATAGCAAAGGAAATACAAAAACAACAACAACAACAACAACGAAAACATCAACATAGCACATGCAACAGATGCTTTTTCTTCAGCTGCAATTGCTGGCGGTGCTGCTACTGCTGGTGCTCTGGCTAATGTTGCTATTCCAGTTCGTGCTGTTGCTGTTCCAAAATGGGCGAAAAACACTCACTCATTGTTGTTGTTGTTGCTGTTGTTTTGTTTTTTGCTTTTGCACTACATTCAGAATATTATTGTTATAATAATTTTACATAATATAATAATAGCTAAGCAGCAGCAGCAGCTCCAACAGCATCTATGTTCAAGTCAACAAGAACTTTGAAGCCACAACAAGTGGTCGCTGCTGCTGTTGTTGGTAAAGGAACAACTGCAATTTGGACGATTCATGGTGTGCTGTGTGCTGTGTGCTCTAACATATATTTTAGCTGAATAGCTAAAATTGTAAATCTTTGGTAAAAGTAAAAGAAAAAAAAAACAGAATATAATTTGCATCGTGCTGAAAATTCAATTAAATTGTTTTGTTAGAAAAAAGTTTTGATAATAATTTTGATAACAGATAAAATATCAGAAAATATTTCACTAATAAACATAAAATATTCTAGAAAATTCTCTCGGCATTGTTGATATCAACCACAAAATACGAAATAAAGAATCTTTGTGCGGCACATTTGTACCTTAATTCAAGCTCTTAAACCAATGTTAGGCTCTACATCTAATCTCTCTTATCTTCCGTTATAACTACTTCGAGCTTATAACTCCAAAACTATGTAGTTTTGATACCTTTTCAATGCAAGGTAAGGTTCAATACCATGTTTCCTTAATTAACGAATTTTCCTTGGAAAATCCTCATCTTCAAAAAGCTTTTCAACTTAAGACATTTTGGATTGTTGATCCAGTGTAGGTAATATTAACAATGATGACTAAAACCACTTTTTAAGGCATTTTCGTGTTTGAAAAACTTTTTTGAAAAGTGCATTGTTTCTTAGCAAATATTATGAAAACTTATCAAAATTTTATTTGAAAAAGTTTTCAATAATTTTTTGGTGCAACAAAAATATTTTACTTCTTTTCAATTTTGACAAATTTTTCACTTTTCAAAATTAAAACTAATGACTTTTCCAAATTCGTAAAACAAAAATTTTAAAATTGAGCACTTTTCATAATTCAGAAAATAAATTAACAAATTTGTGTTTCGGAAAACCAAAAATTATCAAATAGCTAATATGATAAGTTGGAAAGTGAAAAGTGAAATCTACCAATCTTTTTTCGGCCACGTACTCCTGACAACCGATTTAAGGAAATTGTACACCCTTCAAGAAAATTTCAATTTGAATAATTGAATAATATTACTCTTAAGCCCGTTAACTGATCTCAATTTTAAACAAAGTTTAGCTTAAACGAAGTTTAAAATTCCTTAACCTCAGTTTAAATTTTAACGCCGATACCTCATCTCAAAAAATCTAAGTTTAACTTGGTGAGGCAAGTTTAAATATAAACACAGAAATTTTAGTTTTAAAAAATTTAAACTTAGATTTTGTCAAAAATTCTCTGAGAACATCGGAAATATTCTCAATCGTAAACAAAAAATAAAAAAATAAAAAAATCATACTTAAAAAAAATCAAAACAATAAACAATAAACAAACATATTTTATGTTTTGAAAAAAAAATATTCCAATGAAACTGACAATTTGCATTATTTTATCAAAAATTTTTGAAATATTTTGATGTTCTACGTCAAAGTTGTAGAATTTTTACAACAGTGCCGCTCAAATATGTTTTTTAATCTCAGTTTAAATTTTTAAACAGAGTTTAAGAAAACTGCCGATAAAAATGAGATAAGTTACGAAAATAATTTTAACTGAGTTTAAAATTTAAACTCTGTTTACGAAATCTGAGGTTAAGGAATTTAAACTTCGGAGATCAGTTAACGGGCTTTAGTAATACTACAAATTAAATTCTTAAAGTGACAATTAATGCAATTAATTTTTTTTTTTTAAAATCGAATGTATTCAATTTTAATGTATTTTTTATTTATTTTAATGACTGTCGTACGCTACAGGTCGACTGCTACATTTTGTTGCATCGTATATTTTAAGTTTATTTTTTACTTTTTATATAACTGGACATGCAGAAGATGATTTATAATGTATTCAATATATTTACTTTCACAACAAAAATTATAAACTTAAAATATCTTCAATAGTGAAAAAAAATAAGTATAATTCATCTGTTATATGAAAAAACAAAGATCAGAAACAAACTTAAGGAGGGACATTACATTCGCGGCAGAGAAAACAGACATTTTTTTAAAAATTCATAACTCAGTCAAAAACAAACACTTTTCCAAAATTTTTATTATTGTAGAGAATCGAAAAAATTACAAGAAAAAAAATTCAAAAAATATATTTTTCACTCCAACATGGTTTTATAGAGCTCCAAACTGGCGGCAGAGAAAAAAATGGGGCCTAGTGGTTGCAGCGCTGGGTGTCGCAAAAATTGTTCGATCTAGAAAAAAATAACTTTTAAATTTTAACAAAATCGGTTATCGTATGACAGGTGCTTTTTTTTAAAAGTTTTTTTTAATTTTTGGTGATGTACCAAATTTGAAAGTGTGTTTTTTCGAAAAAAATATTGACTTTAAAATTTCTTAAAAAATACAAAAAAAAAAAAAAAAAGTCGTCAAAAAATGAACCCGCTAGTGTCGCAACCAGTAAGAAAAACATGGTACATCGAGATAAATGCGTTCAAAGTTTGTGAACAAAGTTTTTTTGTTTTTGTTTGTTTAGGAATTTTTCCATGAAATTTTTGTTTAGAATCTTTAAATAATAAATTATAAAATAATATATTATATATTAATATTTAATAAAATACAAAATTATAAAAAAAAGTCGATTTCAAAAAACGTCCAATGTCATGTTCCTCCCTCCTTAACTGAGAATAGTGTAAATATTATTATATTTTATTTTTGTCCTGCTTATCTTTTCTGACCAGGATATCTAGAACTAATGTCAGTGTTGCCAACAATCTCAAACCAAACGGCATCAAGTCACAAAAAAAAACAACGTATTTTTGACAAAAAAGCACTAAAAGCAAAATCTTTAAAGCTTACTCCGAATTTGGCGATAATTTTTAAACAGAAATCAAAAAATTATTTTTGGCCTTAGAAAAAATCTAAGTAATCTAAAGAAATATTTAACCTTACATCTTTAAATTTCTACTGTTTATATCAAATATTTCTTATCTCAATTCTATCACTATATTTCATATGATATTGTTTTGTTTAAGAATGTAGAATTTATAGGTTCTTTAATAGAAACAAATAGTTCTTAGATAACTCAAGTTCATGGTTTACCAATGATTCCTTTTAACGTTTTATCTTATTAAACTTATTAAATTAAGATTTAGAGAGGACTTAATTTATTTATTCAATAGAGAGAATAACAGATAAAAAAACATGTTTTGGTTATATAATCTTGAATTTAATTTATAATCAATTCTGAGTTTCGAATTTTCTGAACAAATTAATTGAATTTTGTGAGGTTTAAGTAAAAAGGTGAGTCGTGGTGACCGTGGCATGCAGGTTAAGTGTGTGGCTTAGCATGCTCGGAGCCCGGGTTCGATCCCCAGCCGCAGCGAAAAGTTTTTTCAATCAGAAAGTAAATAATGCCATGTAAAGCTTCTTGAGAACATGAACTTTAGCCGTTCGGAGTCGGCATAAAACATGTAGGTCCAGTTTCTCGGTCAATTGTGTGCAAACATTTTATAACACACACAACACAATTGATCATAAAAAGCTCAGTCAAAGTCCTTTCAAGGGCTGAAATGGCCAATTTGTTTTTTTTTTTTTTTTTTTTTTTTTCAATAAAAAGGACCAACTTATAAATGAAAGATTTGAGTGAAAGATTTGGAATGATTTTAAGATTTTTTATTTCATGGGAAATACACGTTCTTTAGTTTACGTTCAAAAAGCACTAAAACTAAAATGGAAATGATGCACCAATGTTAGTGCTTTTTCGTCTAGTTCTTTTTTAAAATTTAGTGTTTTCCAACATCGAAAAGCACTAGATCTAGTGCTAAAAGAACTGACTTGGCAACACTGATTAGTTTTGTAATTTTGTTTTATCATCCTTCAATTTTTCTCTCCACCATTTGCAGTTGGATTTATTCTTCTCGGCGCCGTCTTTACTCATCTACATTCAAAAATTTTTCATTTTGTATTTAGATAAACAAAATTATATCAAATTTATACATTTCATACTTACGATGTGGCACGCTACAAACTTTAAATAAGTACCAAGATCAAAGCTTTGTTTATTTTGCAACAAAATTTGTTTTATTTAATTTGCAATTAAAATATCTTTTTGCTACGAATATCTGATGCACTTGCACAAACACATTTTTGACTCACTGATAACAAGTGTTATATTTAACAAACAACTTTTTGAAATGTTGTGATATCAAAATTGCGCCGAAATGATAAGGCACGTGCGTAAAGTGCCGTTTAGTCTCGAAAGTGCCAAAAAAAGTACAAATGTGCCTAAAATGCCATCCCTGATACTCATTATTATTGAAACATTTTTATCAGAGAAGAAAGAGAGATCATATCCAAAGTAACCAGCATTTTCTCATAAATAGATGTCTCATATATAAATTTTTTTTTAAAAAAAAGCCGTGACCGTTCATGCTAAGTTTGGTATGCTAGCCAACGAATGTCGGCAGACCTGGGCTAAAATTGCCAACTGACACAAAAAGTTTTTTTAATAGAAATTAATTTTTCTGACCAGCTGTCACCTCTCTGCAGACAAACCTTGAAGTGTAAATAACGCACAAACGCAACAAACAAGGTAAACAAGTGTAAACCATGTAAAGCTTCTTGAGAACTTAAGCCATTTGCAGTCAGTTAAAACATACAGGTCCAGTTCTTGATCGATCAATTGTGTACAAACATGTAAAAATACACACAAGACAATTGATCATGAGAAGTTCAGTGAAAGCCGTTTTAAGGGCTCAAATCGCCAATTTATTTTTTTTATGTACAGACATGATAGAATAATAAGGTAGGCTCATATTTATCTGGCTGCTCAAATGTCTAGTTTTACACAAACAATGCTGTGAGGTGCTATAAAAGTCAAACGAAAAGGCAACAACAACAATAAGAACAACTCAAATTCGAACGGCTGATTTTGACATCTAGCTTACTTCCTCTCCAATATGCGCCTACCTTGTTATTCTATCATGTGTACAGAAATATCAGTTCTTGGTAATTTCAAAGGCATCTTAATTTTTTTTAAACTTTACTAGACTATAAAGACATGTCGACATTGTTCCTAAATAAATAATATAAAAAATAAAAGAAAACTTAAGTTAATCATAGTAATTTATAGATGAAAATTATTGGGTTTTATTCTGAGTTCAAAACATAGTCACTAGTCAAATACAACCAGTTTTCGGGGAAATACAACCAGTTTTCGGGGATTTAATACTAGTATTTATTATAATATCAACTCAAGCCAATAAATGTCAAAACTGTATAAATATTGTTGCAATGAAAACTTTCTTACTAGCCTAAGATTGCATTTCCATATAATAAAGTATTCACTTCCCTTGCACGGCTTTTCTTGTCGCTTAAATCAAAACGGGTACGCGCTATATCAGCACAAGAAAGACAACAACAAAAGCAAAAAAAAAAAACAAAAAAAAAAAAATAAAAAATAACAATAACACAATGCCAATAATAAAATTATGTCTAACATAACAGTTTTATTTTTACACTTGATCTTGTAGATTGAACCAAAACCGATCGCAAAAGTGGTTTGGCCAAAAAGCAGCAAGCAGCTAACAATACAGCAACGAGCATGTCAACAACTATAAACAATAACAACAACAACAGCAGCAGCAAATGAAACGAAATGAAGCTGAAAGAAATTAAATAAAAAAAAAAGAAAAAATAAAACCGTTTGCAAAACGTTTGAACGGAAATTAAAGCATAACAATTTTTCTACTAACAAAATCAGTTAAGTTGACTTCTTGCTGAAGTTGTTGTTGTTGTTGTTGTTGTTGTTGTTGTTGTTGTTGTTGTTGTTGCAGTTGTCGTTGCTGCGGCTGTTGTTAAAGTTGGCTTTAGGCCACGAGCAGCTTGCTCGTTACAGTGCTCGTAGTCAAGCTTTTGCTGTTGCTGCTGCTGCTGCTGCTGGTCGTATCTAGGCCACGATCAATGGTAACATCGTGACTGCGCTGACACTGTGCGGAATCCAATGTTTATGCAGCATGTTTGCGGTTCGTTCAGTTTTGGTAGCAACATGCACTGTTTTGTAGTTATAGTAGTAGTAGTAGTAGTAGATGTTGCAGAAAACTCTGCATGTTTGAGCGACCTCAGATGTGTGCACATTAGGGGGTCTCTTTCGTTGAATTTTTATGGGCGTTTCGCTGACCAATACAATAAATGTGAAGTGAGTCAGAGTTGGAGTAGAAGTGATTTGAGCTAATCGGTCGAGTTGGATTCAAATAAGCATGGATATCTTAAATCAATTTATTTTATTCTGTTTATATGTTAACTTGATAGTTCTTAAAATTTGTTAATGTTACTCATACGACATGATGTTCTTAAAAATTAAGTAATTTTTATTTTGACAAAACTGTGTCGACAAAGAATAATCGCTGAATTCGAGTTCTATCAAAGTGATGTTATGACTTTCATTGTATTTTTTCGCAACGAAATACACTAGTACGCAAATATTTATGGTTGTACCATGAAAATTAAATGTTCGAGGCCATCAAATCTAAGCAGCAAAAGTCATGGCACCCTGATATTAGGTAGCAATTTTAATCTTAAAACTGCTCTCCTGAAATTTTGAATATGAGTTTAGCTATTATTCCTTGTCAACACAGAAAAGGTTTCAATTCAGGTGATTAAAAAAGAAATCAAGCATAAGCTTTGCAATATTCAATATATTCATTATCTAAAGCAACGTCAATAGCTATTTTTTTATACTTGTTAGGTGCTTTTCTCGAAGCCTTTAAGATAACTCAAATTATCTTAAAGGCTTCATTAATTTGATAACGAAAAATTAATGAAGCACTGAAAGCTAAAAGAGATGAAAGATCACTTTGATAGAAAAACCACGAATATATAAAAAATTAAAATGAATATTTTTTTTGTATCTCAGGAGAGTAATCAACGAGTCTTTTTTTCAATGCAAAGATGGTGCTTGTGCTATAAAAAATTGTGTTATTCTTAAGCATCTCTTCTAGAAGGCAATAATTTATTTACCTGCTCGCAAAATGGCTTCATTCTAACCAAAAAAAAAACCTTGTCAAGAACTATCACGAGGATGGTTTTGGACGAAAAGTCTGCTCAAAAAAATAAAGATCGGCAGACAAATTTATGAGTCTAGTAGTGAGTTCTTATCACTGGTTAAGAAATCATATGTTTCTGCTTTTCAAACTATGAATCAAGTTGTTGAGAATCTGTTTTTTGTAAGGAAGGTCAATTTTTCTGAAACAAAAATGGAAGTGAATGTCAAAATTTTTTAAAAATCCATATCATTTAAGATGATCATAAAATGTTGGTGAATAAATTTGTCCTATATTAACTTGTTTTGAGCCACTTGTATCCATATCATATGTTTTAATATGATAATAACAGGAATAAAACTTGGTATGTGTAAATTTTTCATCAACATTTAAATGCATATTAAATATAGGCTTCATCCGCCCTTGGAGACGCCCATTTACAATAAAAATTTTTTGTTTTTGAAAAGTGGGTTTAGGGTATTTCATAGTCGGCCTAGACCGACTTTAGACTTTCTTTACTTGTTTGTATGTAAATTTGAGTGAAATTACACATGAAACTGAAAGAGCACTAGACTTTAGTTTCGATATAAGATCAGTGTATTTGGCAAATAAATAAATTAAATCAAGCAGATACAATAATTTTGCATTGGAAAAGCATTTGAAAAAGTGAAACGTGAGTGACATTTTGTATTTTATTTTTTGTGAACCAAAAGTAATAATGTGGAAAAATGGAAGAAGATAATGAAAATAATCCGAAAAAGCGAAAATCGATCTGAAAAGAGTTAATAACAATTAAAAGAGAGAAATCGAAAATAAATCAAGATTCATGTAGAGAAAAACTTTCAAAAATAAACTATAAAAAATTTTTTTTTTAATAAATTTTTTGTCAACATCTATATATTAATACGCAAACAAAAAGTTTTGGGTACACTTTTAACTGTGTTAATGTCAATTTATTTACATAATTCTTATATCGATGGAAAGGTATTTTTGAGCAGAAGTGCAGAATATTATTTTTATTCGAAAAGGATGTCATTAAGATAGCTAAATCATTGAAACTTAAAAACACCTTTTTTCCCAATGGGTTTTTACTGAAAAAACATTAAAATAAATACCGAACAGCACTGTTAAACATTGCTGTTGTTGTAGCATACAGAAAGAAAAGTAAATGCGAGCGTAACAGTGAGATGAACAGAGATTAACAGAGTCGTGTCGTATTGTTGGCGAAAATGCTTTTTCTCATTTTTACTCTCATTGAACAGAATGAAATTTTGCCACGTCAGAGTAAAAAAAACTGCTGAAAAAGCGCGCTCTGATTTTTACCGTTTTTTCTTTCTCTCACGGCGAACTGGAGTTCAGATTATCGAAGATCGAAATTTGGCTGTTTTTTTTTTGCATAAATGTGATAAGCTTTACTGCCCACTGGGCAATTGCGGCACTGCTAGCATGAAATTTGTATACACAAACTAAAATTTGCATTTTTGAGTTTTTTTCAAGGTGAATTTTCAAGGTATTTTGTATTGATACTAAATTAAAAAACTGTCCGTGAGATGAGAAAAACCAAGGCTTCCCTTATAATTGTTTGGATAAAATAAAATTTTTATCAAATCTTTTCTATTTCTTAAAAAATAATAAAATTTAAAAATATTTTCTTTGAAGGAATAGATTTATATCTATAATAAATTTAAAATTATAGCCTCGAACTTATTTTCTCTATCTCGGACATCTTTTATTAGAAGGTGAACATTAAACTTTGTCGTTCTTTTTTAGTATTAATTGAGGAGTTTACATTCAAATCCAGATAAATCACAGGAAAAAAAATTTAAGTTAAAAATGCCATTGTAAAGATAATGTTACAATATATCGATCCATGAATCCTCTTTGATAAAAATGTTAAAAATCCTAGAGAAAAATGCATTTAAAAATCTCCTTTTCAATCAAAAGCAGACATGTCCACTGTTAACTTTCAATCAAAACCAGATAAGTCCAAGCGAGTTTTAATTTTTAAAAGTTTTTTACTTAAAAGGACCTTCAGGAGAATCAAAATTGCTTCGCCGGTTGTCCTCCGATTTGAAAAAAAGTATGCAGAAATCATTTTAATGGGTTCCTCTATTTTGAGACCCCGAACAGCGGAATCTAAATTTTGATACATTTCTAACTTTCAAAACCAGACAAGTCCAAATTTGAAATTGAAAATACGAATTTTTTTGGACTATGAGACTATTTTAATTTTTTGCATAATATATATATTCCTGTGGAGCATAATTTTACATAATTTGTTTGTTTATAAAAAATGTCTGACAAAATTAAGACTTTTTTTCGATTTCCCAACAATTCGATCTGTGTGACTTATCTGGTTTTGAATGTAAACTCCTCAATTAGAACTCAAAACGAATTAAACTTATGTCATTAGAAATGTACTATTACATAGATATGCAGATAGTATAAAATTATATATTTGAATAAATAAATTATGTATCTATTGGACGAGGCTCCCGACCTTCTAAGAGAGAAATAAAATTTTTGACAAAAAACCCGCTCTTTGATCAATATTATCAATTTGGTTGGGAGAGAGCTCTTGAGTTGGTGAAATTTGAGTTTTTCTCAAAAGTAAAAATTTCCTCAACTTATTTAGTGTCATGCATTCATCAACCGTCAAATTTGTAAAAAAGGTGTTTTGAATTAAAAAGTTCGGCTTTTCATGTCAATACCTTGGTCGAATTTTAACGGTTTTAAAATTTTTTTAATTATTTCTTAAAATTTTTTAAATTTTCTATCAAATGTGATAACAACTAGTGTGAAGCTCTAATCAAAAGTATTTTTAATGAATTTTCTAAATATTGTCATTAGTTATTTAGCATGTATTTCAACCAGACATGCACAATGAAATCAACAAAATTTTTTCGTTTCGTTAAGGCAGAAAAATAAACTATCAAAATAATTTCGTTTTTTAAATAACGTTAAAAATTTACCAAATCAAATTTCGTTTCGTTGAAAAACGAAAAATTTTCTATTATTTTCTCCTATGATAAAAAAATTTTCTTCTGATACAAAAAAAGCGAAATTTTTTTGTTGAAATTAACGTTATTTTCAACGGTTGATTGGGAACAAAAACGAAAAATTTTTATAAATATTTTTCGTTTTTGAATTAACGTTATTTTCTTATTTCGTTTCAACGAAACAAAAAAATATTTCGGTTACCGTTAAAATTAACGTAAACGTGCATGCCTGATTTCAACCAATTGCCAAAAGAGAGAAAAAACTATCTCAAATTGAATGTTCTAAGTTGGGAAGGCAATTTTAAATAGATTTCATGCATTCCTTTTTTTTATATTTAAGTCTTATCAGTTAACTTAAAAAAATTTATAAAAGTATTACCGTTAATTTTTTGTTTATATTTAAATTATTCCGTTATTAAAGAAACCACAAAATTTGATCTTTTCGCAAAATATAGGGTAAAAATTATTTCTATTATAAAAAAATAAAAACTCAAATTTGATTTTCTTTCAAAGTCTATAGCGTATTTAAGGTGAATTTATTTTGTCTTGACACTTAATTATTAAACTATCCGTGCCATCAAAAAATCAATGCTACCCGCTTTGAAAATTGAGGAAAACGTAAAAACACCTTTTTCCTAATGGGTTTTTTCAGAAAAAACATCAAAATAAAGGCCGACATACTTCTGTTAAACATTGCTGTTGTAGCCAACATAGATTACTGTTGTTGTAGAGATTAACAGAGCTTTGTCGTATTTTTCTGCATATAATTATAAATAGGCAAACAACAAATTGGTCGAATTGAGACCACAGGCGATACTAGTCATAATTATTTCTCTTTCAATAAAATATTTGTTTTCCTATTATTGTATAAAATTACCTTAAGTTTTGCTTAAAATAATTTTTTTTGTAAATAAGGCTTAACAATGTTCACCAAATGAGCCGCAATGCCGAAAACAGAAAATTTAAATTGTTTCGTAACGTAAGTGACAAAATCATCATATGAAAAAATCTCCAAATTCTAAAAATAAAATAAAATATTTTCTGTAGTTAAACTTCGACTGAATTTCGTAACGAAAAACTTTTTTGTACTTTACATTAACTTAAAAAATTTGCACATTTAAAGAAATTTGTTACGAGATTAAATATTAAACTCCATTAAAATATTGTTTTGTCAATAAGCATACATTTATATAAAACTATTTGAATGAACTAATAATAGTGAGCCTAAAACTTATTAGATTCATATAGTTTTATGTTAAAAGCATTTACGTTTAATAGTGAAAAATTCAAGTTAAATAATGACTGAAACGTCACTGGCTTTGCATGTTTTTTTTTTTTAATGCGCCTTACAAAGTATTAAAGGAGTACTTTGCTGTAGAAATTAAATATTAGAACCAAATTTGGGAAAAAATAATATAAAAAAATAATGTATAAAATTTCGGCAAAAAGAG
Source organism: Tetanocera ferruginea (assembly GCA_958299015.1). Lineage (NCBI taxonomy): Eukaryota > Metazoa > Arthropoda > Insecta > Diptera > Sciomyzidae > Tetanocera > Tetanocera ferruginea. Next base: position 108,599,716 of record OY282642.1, on the reverse strand, counting down.
TCTCTATAATAGAAGTATAAAGCTCTATTTAAAAATGTTATCAGAACTCTCTGAACAAACTGGCAGCTTACTAGCATTTTTAGGGGCTTTATTAGAACAACATTTTCCTTTGAGTGTTCTTAAATTTCCCATGTCATGTTTAACTGGTTAACCCTGTGTCACCATTTCTGCACAAAAAGTGCTTATTTTTGTCTCCAAACCAAAGTTTGATAGCGGTTCCAATATGTTGTATAAAATTTTGTTGATAAAATTTCTTCAAATTTAATCTATTTCTTTCTATCTATTCCTTCAAATATATCTCATATCATATACAAAGGTCTGTGACAGCAAGAACATACATTTGATCTACTGTACCAAAATATCTTTGAACTCTGCTGCTATAGATCATGGAGCCATAATTTGAATTGTCACATACATACATAGGTACACTAGGTTGAATTGATGAAACTTTATATTCAATATTGGTTTGTTTCAATTTAAAAGTAATGCCTTATGAACCACTTGTTAAAGTTTATTCTTAACTCATTTAAAATTGAACTCTTCAAGGATGCCATTATTAAAAACACTCTATATTAAGTTCTTAAAAAATTTCCATTGACGAATATGCAGCGTGGCGTATGCGTAACCTTTATTTAATTAAAATTCTAAAATTAATTTTGATTGTGCGCAATGAAAATTTCAAATTGTTTAAAAATTCGTTTAGTTAAACAAGCGGTTGATTGTGCATTTTTGCCACACCTTTTAAGTTACAACAGCAACAACAGCAACAACAATGTTAGCACCAACAATATTGCCAGCACAATATAAATAATAAAAATCAATAATTTTTGCAGCTTGCAGTTGTTAACAATTAAGCAAACATTGCAGAGGCAACAACAGCAGCGGCAGCAGCAACAACAACAAAACTGGCACTGCCACACTTGCTGCGTTGTCCTTGAGCTTATCACCCCTTGCACAAATATAGCGAAAAATAAAAAGCAAGAAAAAACACACGCACGCACACACCAACAATTTCAACCATAACCAAAAATCAACACATGCAAGCACACAAATATGCGAAAAAAATTAAAAAATTCTTGTTAAAATTGCACAGTTTATTTACAGTCGTTCGATTTTCGTTGATTTTTCAATCGTATGTGTGTGTGTGTGTGTGTGTGATGTTTTTTCTTTGTAGTTTTTAACTTATTGCAATTTTTGCACTTAATAAAAAAAAAAATGAAAAAAATAAAAAATTAAAACAGCAACAAATACTGAAATTTAAAACAGCAACTGGTGCCTATTTCATTTGTAAACAATTATAAAAGTATTTGGACAGAGCAACAAAAATAACAACAACAACAATGGCGACGAAATTGCATTGACGACTTTGCTTGTAGCTAAAGCTGTGGCTGCTATGACAGCAACAACAACAACAACAACAACACCAACATATTTAATTGTTGTCGATGCATTTCGGTTGCATTTCATATTTTCAAAACAGCAACAGCTGAATTTTTGCTTAATTTTTTATTGTTTTTTTTTTTTTGTTTTTAGATAAAAGTTTTGTGTACTTGTTCGTATAGCGATCGTTGCTTGTCTTTCTGTACGTTTGACAAGTGTCGGTTGCCTTTAATAACGCCTCATATTTTTGTCATTCTCGCAATTGGGGCCTCGTTGGAGTTTTTGTTTTTTGTTTTTGAACAGCAACAAATAAAAATTAAAACTGCAAGCACACACACATAAACACACACTCGTTTTACGACCAACACATTTTGGAGCCCGTGTCTGTTGCTCCAAATTGCACCTCAATTTCGCTTATCTAATAACAACTGCAGCAACAACAAAACAACAACAAAACCAACAATAAGAACAACTGCAACTATAACTAAATATTTTTGTATGGCAAATTATTTTGTTATTTAATATATTTTTTTTTTTTCGTTGCTTTTTTGTAGCTCTTTAATTTTTTTCGAGTACGCTTAAATCAGGGCGCTCGTAAAAAGATAAGCGTGAAGCAGGAAAAAACTACAACAACAAAAAAAAATTTTTGTTATTATTTTTGTGTATATTTTTTGATAACTTTTGCCAGCTCGATGTTTGTTTAGTTAATCATTTGAAAATTTGATACTGCGTCTCTGACCTAAATATCAAGTTTCTGCGAAATTTTTTAACAGATAATAAATTGTTTTTTTTTGTTTTTTTTTGTTTTTTTTGCTCAATAAAATTGGCAATAAACACATAAAAGCTCTTTAAAACGGAAAATTTTGCAAATAAACAAATTTTTTATATAAAAACTATGACCTCATCGGGCGGAGGTAAGGACTATTTTTTACTTTGTGCACATTTTTAAGCTTTCTGAACAGCTTTCTGAATTAGAAAATAAATTTGTGTTTTTCAAAATTTTAATTACATTAATTTGATGGGTTTTACCCGGAACTTTAAGTGGTATTACATTTCACAATTAATAAAAATATTAAGAAAAAAAAAAACCAAAAATATACAAATATTTTATATAAACATAATCAATTCAGAGATGAGTTAGTTATCATTAAGACTACAAGTTAAAAAATTATGAATTTTTTTTTTTTTTTTAACTTTTTAATATACCTTCAATATCATTAAAGATAGTAAAAATTTTTCAAAGTGGGCAAACCCCTTAAGCTATCAGTGAAAAATTAATAAGTACTCTATCCGCTAGATGAATGGCATTAATAAAAAAACTTAAAATAACAACTTTTTGCAAAACGAAGAAAACAAAAATGAAAAGTAGCAACATTTTGCAACGATTTGAAGCATAAATCATAGAAATTTTGAGCACAATTTTAGAATCCAAGCACACGGTTACTGGCTATGCGCAGCCGGTTGTTAGAAACTAGAAGCTGTTCGTCCACTTTTTTCGACGATTTTCGTTGATTTCCATGAAACGTTAAAAATTAAAAATAAAGAAGTATTAAATGCAGCACTGAATCAAGCAGCTGCAGGATCAAGCAGCTGCAGGGGTCGCACACTAACAGCAACTGCCGCTGAGTGGGCGTGTCAGACGGTATGAACGGGAAGGATGTTGCTAGTACGCGGTAGGCAATTGAATGATGATGAGTAGCATGCAGCAAATAACTGATTTTGCTGTTGCTGCTACAAGAAGCTGCTCCAAAAGAGGAGCAATGAAGTCCAAAAAAACTGATTTTAAAGGCACACAGCAGCTTTGACGATGACGTTGATTATGATGGACGTTGCTTTGAAGTTGTTTTGCAATAGTTGCCGCGCGTGGTGTTTTTGTGGGGAGTTTTAGATTTTTTTTTAATTTATTTGAGAATAGAAGATTGGAGAAGTGCATAGAAAAAACAGTGCAAATTTTAATTTTTCGTCATGGTTCTTATTTTTCATGAATGACTGATTTGATGTGGTGGGCAGACAGACGTACGGGCAGTGTGATGTTTAAATAAAAACTAGGGTGCTCACAGTCAGTCGAATGGTCAGACGCATTAATAGGCAAAAGGTCCAGCAATGTATAGATATGACTAACTTGCACGCATAAAATTCTAAGCCAGCAATTTTTTTTTTAATACTAATCGGCCATTCCAAGCCTAATGCAAGTTTTTTTTTCCAAAAATTGAAGTCATGCTCTTCGAACTGCTTTAAATTTTGTTATAGGTTAATTTTCCACTTCTAAGAATACAAGTTATTTGTTTTTTTGTCGCCATTTTTTCAAAAGTTATGTAGATACCAATTTTAATTAAAGTTAAAATCTTGAAAATTCATTCAGTTCCAATAAATCATATCTCCGTCATCTGTTATAGCCCGTTTCAAAAGAGAAGAACATTTTAGTTTCATTTTGCGATGCGCAGTGAGAAATTATTTTTAAAGCAAGAACATTTTTTAGAGCTAGTTTCTCGCTCTTTTTGTACTGTTCGCTAAACTTTATGCTTTTTTTGAGTGTTTTTTACTATTTTTCTATATATTTAAATGCGCAAACATTCAGAACAAATGATCGCACAAGTACGGTATTGCACCGACGCACATAGGGGTATTTGGCTCGAAAAACCGCTCATTAATCAATTTTTCAAAATGTAAAGTTGAGAAGTAAAATTATTTTCTAGCTTTTGTTAATACTCATTAAATAAGTTACCATTTGTTTTTTTAATTTTTATGCACACACTTCGTCGCAGCATCAGTTGAAAGTCATCGATCGTAAGCTTGCATTGTTATTGAGTTAATTTGAGTGAAAAAGATCACACCTAAACAAATATTTTTTTTTTGTTATTAATATTGTGAAATAAGTTTGTTGCTATGGAAGATTTTGCTGCAGGTATGTACTTTAAAATACAACTTTTTTTATGGATATTGAAGATTTATTTATAAAGATATATAATTTGTTATGAAGGTATGAATGGGAAATTTTTTCAAAATTTTTTTTTTTTAGTATGAACCTTTTGTTATATTATTTGGTGTTATTGGGTAACATTTTTGGTATAGGCTAATAAAAAAAGATGTCAAAAAGCAAAAACCGAAAAAAAATACTGCCCGAAACCGCCCCCCTCCCCCAGATTTCATTGTCCCTGATAGGTGTCTAGTTTGATGAAAGAGAAAATTTGAAATGAAAGAGAAAGGGGACCTGACATTGGCCGTTTATTTTTATAATTTTGTATTTTAGTAAATATTTTTAAAATTCTAAGAAAAAAATTTCATGGAAAAATTTTTACGAGCTCAAAAGTTACAGCCGGACTAGTGAGAGCGCATTTTTATTTTTCCTTGCATTTTTCTTTGTTCACAAACTTTGAACGCATTTATCTCGAAACCCTGTTTTTCGTACTGGTTGCGGCACTAGCGGGTTCATTTTTTGACGATTTTTTTTTTTTGTATTTTTTTAAACTGGATTCGCTTTCGTATGACACGAGCTTTTTTTTAAATTTTTTTTTCGATTTTTTATGAATTTTAAAGTCAATATTTTTTTCGAAAAACACACTTTCATATTGGAACATCTCCAAAAAGTGAAAAAAAATGTAATAAAAGTCATTTTTTTCCAGATCGGACAATTTTTGCGACTCCCAGCGCTGCAACCGCGAGGCCCCGTTTTTTCTCTGCCGCCAGTTTGGAGCTCTACAAAATCATGTTGGAGTGAAAAATATATTTTTTTTAATATTTTTTTTGTAATTTGTTCAATTCTCTACAATAATAAAAAAATTATTTGGAAAATGTTTGTTTTTGACTGAGTTATGAATTTTTCAAAAAAAGGTCTGTTTTCTCTGCCGCGAATGTTATGTCCCTCCTTAAGAAACTTTATTTACACCTTTATTTGGTCGAAACAAGCTTTATAGCCCTTTTCAAGTTATTTTAGACAAATATCATTTACTTAGGACAAACAAATATTTTTGAGCGGTTTTTCGAGCCAAATACCCCTATGTGCGACGGCCTGCAGCAACCTGCATCTTGAGAGAGAAATCAAATACAAATTACATAAAAAATAAATTATTTTCTCAAGAAAAAATTGTGAAGTGAAATTTTGGCTAACAAATTATTTTTTGACGCCCCTTTTTTTTAAATTTTGATTGGTTGATTTTGTAAAATAAAATTCAGTACTTCCGCAGCGCAGTTGCAATGAACAACAAAATTCAGGAATATACATACATTTTTTTCATTTATTTTTCTGCTCAGAGAATATTCATTTTTGTTTTTTTTAATTTCGACCAATCAGAATGAAGAACGCTCTCAAAATTATTTTCTTATTCTCAAACATGCGCGTAAATGTTCTTCTCTTTTGAAACAAGCTTTACCCTATTTTTGTAAATGTAGTAGCATTTGAAAACTATTGAAAAGCAATTTTGAAAAAAATTAAATATTTTGGAATTTTTGTTGAACCGTTTTTATACCCTTAACCTAAAAGGTCAGGGTATATTAACTTTGTGCAAACGTTTGTAACGCATAGAACGAAGTGAGTCCGGTATAGAAAAGAATTTATATTCTTGATCAGCGTCACCTCATAAGTCGAGCTATTCATGTCCGTCCATCCGTGCGTCCGTCTGTCCGTCTGTGTGTTGTCCGTATACACAGGATAAAAAGAAAAAGTTGAGATAATTGAATGAAACACGGTACAAATAGTCATATGAACCCCAGGATCTGCACTATTAATATTTTTGGAATCCGCCCAAGGGCACGCCTAACTACCATACAACGAAAAAATTTAAAACTGCATAGCTAAACTCATAATTAGCCAACAACATTAAAATTTGGTCTGTATGTATATTATATCAAAATAAAAATGTCTTCGAAAAATGGGTGTCATCTGCCTACGGACACGACCACCAACCCAAAAATTTAAAACTCAATAAATAAGCTCATGTTTAACCTACAGAGACAAAATGTGATACATATGTTTTTTATATCAAAACAAAGATGTTAGCCAACCATCAACCATTGAAAAATGGTTGCCATCCACCCACGGACACGCCCACCTCCCATATCACCAAATATTAAAAACTCAACACATAAGCTCATGTTTAGCGTACAGAGATAAAATATGGTAGGTATGTATTTTATATCAAAATAATGACATCTCCAAAAAATGAATGTCATCAGCCTACGGCCACGCCCACCTCCCATACAATACGAAAATTTAAAACTCAATTAATAAGCTCGTGTTTAACCTACAGAGATAAAATTTGGTACGTATGAATTTTATATAAAAAAAAAAAAATGTTTTCGAAAAATGGGTGGCATCCACCTACGGCTACGCCCACTAACCATACTACCAAAAATATTGAAAACTCAATAAATTAGCTTATGTTTAATCTACTACAGAGATACAATTTGGTACACATGATTTTTATAACAAACCATAGATGATTTTGAAAAATGGACGTCATTTGCCCATGGACACGCCCACTTGTAATTCAAACCAAAAATTGAAAACGCAATTTTTAATACTATGTTTAACGTACAGAGATAAAATTTAGTACGTTTGTTTTTTATTCCAAAACTAAGATGCATTAAAAAATTGGGCTTAATCAGTTTACGAACAGGGCCACACCTCCTTAATAACCTACAATAGCGAAAAGACTATAAAGGCATTAACATGTAAGGTACAGAAATTAAATTTGAATTTTTAATAAATTTTTGTAAATTTTTCATCAAAATTGAAATACATATAAAAAAGTTGGAGTGAAAAATATTTGTTTTTAAATTTTAATTATTAAAAAAAAAAATATATACATTTTGTAAAAATATGTGTTTCTGACTGCAAATTAGTTATGAATTTTTAAAAAAAAGGTAAGTTTTCTCTGCCGCAAATGTTATGTCCCACTTTAATCAATTGACTGATGAAAGCATTTCGGAAGCTATTTTGGTATCCCTATAGTACAAATTTTTTTAATTATAATTTTTTTCAAAATGAATCATGATCTAAAATGATCATATCACAACTTGATATATATTATAAGGTAAAAAATAAAGAAATAATTGTTTTTTGAAAAATTTCTTAACTTTCTTAGATTAAAACCAAATCGTTGAGTTTAACAAATTTTTTATTTAATTTTTTATTTGCACTATCGGGAAGAGCATCCTTGATAATTTACTATATAATATCATAGTTTTCATGATATTATTTCGAAACATGAAACATGAAGTACCAACAGTTCAGTACGTGTGGATAAAAAGGCATCGATCTTGTAATGTTTAGTTGGCAACTTTCATAAAGTGATCTCATGCTTTTGAAACTGAGTGTAAAAATCAAAAATTTTATATATTAAAATTGTTCGCCAAAGTGAAGAACAAATCGGCACCATTGCTATACCAAAGTTACATAGATGCTTTAATGCTACTTTGCATTTCTCACTGATGCCATTTTGATTCTTTATATTTTTATAGTTTTCTGTTTTTTTTTTGTTTTTTGAGATCGCCAAAACTATTTGTAAACAAAAATAGACGAAAACTCAATTGAGAATAAATAATAATAAACAAATTTACACAAAAAATTACTAAAGCGCAATAAATGCATGACAAAAGCAACAAAAACAAAAAAAAAACACGCTTAGCCTTCAGAGAATATCTGTATTTGGTGGCTTTGGCTGGCTATTCATTCGCATGCATCTCAAGCCTAGCCCAAAAATACGAACTCATGAAAATCAAATTCAAATATAAAATAATAAACATACAAACACACACACACTCACTTCGAAACAACAACAAAAAGCAAACTAAAGCTAAACTTAAATATATTCCTTCCTGTATCGCATAGATATGACGATGTCGCTGCACACAGTCGCGTCAAATATCTAAGCGATGCATTTTAAAATGCAGCAAATAGCTGCGAATTGAGCGAATTGTATTTGATTTCATAAATAATTTTGTGCAAATATCAAGGCCAGTCTATTGTTGTTCTTGTTGTTGTTGTTGTTGTTGTTGTTAAGCTCTATTGCGACTCTATTGCAAAAATATGCAAAACTAAAAAAATAAATCAGCGTTCAAAGTGCTAAAAATATATGTTAGCGAACACAAAAACAAAAATACAAAACAACAACAACAACAACAACAAAATTACAAACAATTTTGTATAGCCATAAAAAAACTATCTTAAAGTTATTGCTAATTAAATGTATCTGCAGGCATTTAAATGCAAAAAAAGAACAAAGTGCATGTCGCTGTGTTTTTTTCTTTCTGCTTCTGCTTCAGTGCAATCTTATTTTTATAAAACTTAAATTAATTATTAATAAAATAAACACACATACAAGCGGCGAATAGTATCTTAGAAGCTGCATTATTTAAATATTTAATTGTAGCCGAACACATATGCACGCATTCAAACATAGACACACACACACACACACACACACACACACAAACATGCAAGTGCAAGCGGTGTGCTTGACTGCGCTGTCAGAATGATTTTTCCAAATCGAAATTTAATTTCAAGTACAACCAGTTAAATAGCGTTTACCTTGAAATCTCGTTTTTCAAAAACCCGCTGTTGCCGCGCACCCCAACCCACCCCACACAACCAGCTCACTCACTCAATCCCAAGTCGTGGTCCGTGGCTGTGCGCATTCAGTTAGCGTAGCTAGCTGCCTAGCGTTGCGCCTCCAATGGACCGACCTTTATAGCGCTTGCGTTGTTGCCATATTTTTAAGTTTTTGAATATTATTCTCTTGTTTTATTTTGTTTTGTTCTGTTTAACTTGATTCTGGCTCTGGCAATTCGATTTTTTATTGTTGTTAATTTTAATTTATTTTTTCTACTTTGGTGTCATATGTTGATTCGTCGTAATTTCGATTACATAAGTGGTTTTGATTATAATTGCATTATAATTAAACTTATAACTCTACAATACTTATTTTAATTTAACATAAATCTATTGATTATTCAATTTGTAACAAAATTACTGTAAGCAACTTCTGTTTGATTTATGTCATATTTGAATGCGATACGGAAATAATTTTATGGCAGTCAATTTTCTTGATACTACATCGATTTGCCAGTTTTAGGATAACGTGAATATTATTAACGACACAGTTCTTAAATTTGATCTTTAAAATTTTTAAAATTTTTCTTCAACTCAATTTGAATTTAATTTGTTTTTTTTTAAAGAAATCATAAAATAAATAATTAATGATATATTTAGACCTCCATTGTTTGACTATTATTCTGGTCAATTCGATTAACCGTGAACATCAGTTATCCGAAATCTTTGAAGAACCACCTCATTTATACGGGTTAGTATACTGACAAATAGACTGCGGATTATATGTAATTGCATATATGTTGCATATATTCCGCACAATGCATGTCTTGAATACGTTGCATACAAGTTGCATACGTTGCATACAACTTGCATTTGTTGCATACAAGTTGCATATGTAGCATATAACTTGCATATGTTGCATAAAACATGCATATGTTGCATATATCTGGCATACGTTGCATATAAATTGCATATGTAGCATATATTTTGCATATGTTGCATACAACTTGCAAATGTTGCATACAAGTTGCATATATCTTGCATTTGTTGCATACAACTTGCATATGTTGCCTTCAATGCTACTAGGGGGACCAAAGGTTAAAAATACCTTCATGTTGTCTAGACTTCAATGAGAAATTATACTTTCAAGTTGCATATAACTTGCATATAACCTGCATATAACTTACATATAACTTGCATATAACTGAAATAATATTGAAATATAATATTGAAGAAACTGCAGAAAACTCTATATATTAAAGAAATATAACGGTAAGGTCCCTTGAAACATTAATATTGAGAAAACAATTTATCTGCATAAAAATCCGCAGTCTACTGATAAAACTCATCCTCATCCCGTAATGATGTTCGGTACAGATAAAACTACTGATAAAACTCATCCTCATCCCGTAATGATGTTCGGTACATGTATAAGTACGTACTTATTGAAATTTTATCTCTCTTTTGTAAGTTCCAGTTTAGCCGAGTGTGCTGACGTTTGCGTCTATCACTCGATTGTCCCAGGTTCAAATACCATTTGAATAAATTTTTTTGAAACATTGCAATTGATATTTTTCTGAGTGTGCAATTGTTTTTTTTTAAATATACACATAGTTTTGTGCGTCGTTATTTCGAAAAATTCCCAAAACTTTGGGATTATTTGTTTTGACATATTGAGCCAACTGTTCACGGTTCTCACGAACACTCTCTGCTGCTGCAGCAATTTTAAATTCTCAAAATAACAGGCTCTTTGCACTCTTGTTGAATCATGAATGTCCAATAGTGTTCAACTGATTCGAAATTTGGCGATGGTGTTACGAATAGTGCAAAATGATGTTGAAGAACTCTATAACTTTCTCTTAACCATGATTGATTTTGGTCGTAAGTTTCCACAATTAATAAACGTTCTTCAGGAAATTGCGAAGTAAAGAAAATTGTTTAAAGAAAAAAAACTACGTCATAAAAAATATTTTAAAATTTTGGGTTTTTTTGGAGAAAATTGCTTTGAAATTTGAGTTTTTTTAAAAAAACTTATTTTTTGACTTAACCCATTTTGTACCACTGTTGCGTTTTCGCAACACCAACTTTGATATATATTATAACTAGTAAGGTATATCTTCGACTTGGTCGAAGATAAAATACCCCCACGGGCGATTCGTAATGATACAAAATCTTAAATTGCAGCTCTTTTTATATGAGATTTCAAAAATTTTACTATTTTGATTACATCTGAAATACATTCATAACAAATTGTTATCCTGAAAAGTAAAGACATGTCTTTTTATAAAGTTTCAATAAGGGGTTGTATGGGAGGTGGGCGTGTATTTGAGTAGTTGATGATTTGTGTTTGATATAATATACACAAATATCCAATTTCAGGTCTTTAGCTTATATATTAGTGTATTTATAGAGATTTCAATATTATGGGTTATATGGGAGGTGGCCGTGTTCGTCGGTGGATGATACCATGTCGGTGGATGACACCATTTTTCTAACACGTCTTAATTTTTATATAAAAATAATAAATATCTAATATAACTTTTGTAGCTTCGACAGAAACCTATTTATATAGTTTTCAATTTTGGGGTTGTATGGGAGATGGGCGTGTTAGTGGGTGGAATACGTCCATTTTTCTCTCACATCTTAGTTTTTGTATAGAAATAATAAAAATCTAATTTTACTTTTGTAGCTTCGACACAAGCCTCTATATATAGGTTTCAATATTGGGGTTGCGTGGGAGGTGGGCGTGTTATTGGGTGGACGACACCTATTTTTGTAACACACCTGAGTTCTGTCATAGACTACACAAATGCCGAATTTAAGTTTTGTAGCATAAATATTTCTTTCTTAATGGAGTTTTCATTATTTGGGTTGTATGAGAGGTGGGCGTAGTTTTTATCCGATTTAGCCCATTCTCGAACTTGACCTTAGTTTTATAAAAAAAAGCTAAGATATCGAATTTCAGCAAGATAGCTTTACAATTACGGCTGTAATCGTGTCCACAGACAGACCGACAGACGGACAGACAGACGGACAGACAGACGGACAGACAGACGGACATGGATAAATCAACCCAGGTGGTGATGCTGAGCAAGAATATATATACTTTTCTATACCTACCATTCCTCCTTATGGGCGTTACACACGTCGTGACAAAATTAATATACCCCTTACGCAGTACGCGTGGTGGTATAAAAATAACTAAAACTTCGAAAGGTTTAAATGATACACCAATCGTTTATTTGGTATTTTCTCTTAAAGCCTATTTTATTTTTATCAATATTAAGGCTACCAGGATTGCAAAGATCTAATAACAAAATACATCCAAAAAAGCACTCTAGCAAAAATGGTCACAAAATAAATAACTTAACTACACTGAGAGAAATTTGAACTGAAAACAATCGCAAACCAATAACTTTTGGGAGTGATTCTGAGCTAAGCCATAGTAAGTTTGATATCAAGCCCTTATGTGAGTGCTAATCAAAAAAGTAATACGCCCATTCGTGCATAATATACAATTCCGATGTGATTTTCGGATAATTTATCTAATGTTAATATGCCCACATGCGTCCAATATAAGAAATTTTTGGCTTGTTTATCAAAAAATGAATAAGCTCACTTGTGCCCAATTTAAATAATTTTGAAATTGTTAATAAATAAAATATGCCATCATTTGTGTCCAATGCATGCTATTTATGGATTGTAAGTAAACAAAATTAATATGCCCTAATCTTCGAAATGTTGGAATTGTTTATCAAAAATGTGAAATGCCAAAAATATTTTCAAATAAAAGCAATTTCTGACATCTTGTAGCGATGGTAAACAAAAAAAAAACAAAAAAAAAACAAAAAAAAAACATTGGCCACTTCAGCCCTTGAAAGGACTATGAAAAGGATATGATCAAATTGTGTTTTGTGTGTTATTAAATTTTTGCACACAATTGACCGAGAACTGGACCTACATGTTTTATGCCGACTCCGAATGGCTAAAGTTCATGTTCTCAAAAAGCTTTACATGGCATTATTTACTCTCTGATGTTTGCCATTGTCTGTAGAGAGGTGGTGACCGATCAGAAAAATTTTTGTTATTGACAAAAAACTTTTGCCGCGACTGGATATCGAACTCGGGCGCCGAACATGCTAAGACACACACTTAACCTGCATGCCAGGGTCACCACGGTAGCGATAACAATAATCATAATAAATATGATATCTTCATTGTCTAAATTAGACACATTTGATCCATTCGGGCAGGAGAATATAATTTTTTAATGTATTTTCTGCACTTTTATAAACTTTTATATTAACAAGAACAAAAACCCACTGAGGACTACGTCGTTTGGTTGCTAATTTTTGTATGTGCAAAAACAACAAGATGCTGATCGTTACTTTTTTAGTTGTGACTAAATTTGGAGGTCAAGCGGAGAAAACATGACGGATTTATGATAGTTTGAATGACCGCTGCTCCAACTCAGCTATACCAGTGAATAAAACTTTTAATCGATTTTCCCAAACATGTTATTCTTAAAAACAAAGACTACCATTCCAAAAAAACTACTGAACCGAACATTTTAAAAATTTGTACACATATTCTACATTGAAACATCTCTCAATAGGTTAATATTATTGTGAGAAAATCAACATATCAGCTTTAAAATGAAGCAAACAAATTTTAAATTTGATAAAATAAATTAACTAATCAAAACAATTTTTTCTCTTGATTTTATATAATCCAGTATTTCTATTGAAAAAACTTTTGCCAGAGATGATGATTGAACTCGGGACTCGTTGGTTCGCACGCCACACACTTAGCACGCACGGTCGCTGCCACCACATTTATAAGCAACTACATTTTTTAAACCTTATTGATTCAGGCTTAAATGAACTACATGAACTATAAATATAACAAAAAAAAAAATAATATTTAACAGAAGAATTGAAGCTGCAATAAACAGCATAAGAATGACATTCAATGCAAAGTAAAAAGCTTAAAAAAATAACATTATATTTAATGCACACACAAATCAAGGTAACAGATTTTCAGCTATTTTCGACACGCTCTCATAATCACTACCAGCCAACGACGAACCGAATATAAAGTTCGAGGTAAAACCATAAAAAAGTTTATTTTGCGCCTGCAGATAACAACAACAAAAAAAAAATGGCTACAACAACTGCAACAAGCGGCAATTGCAGCAAAAGTCAACAGTACGAGAGAAAAAAATTCAATTGGCATCAAATTGCAGCAGCAACAAAAAAAAAACACAAAAAAAACATGAAAAAATTATAAACAACAACAACAGCAGCAATAAATAACAATTGTAACAACAACAACAACAACAACAAAAACAATGTCTCTAATTCTAACACAAGCTGCACAAAATAAATAAAAATTGTTCAACGTTTTGCACGGCCACAAAAAAATGCAGCATAAAAATGGAGGTCGTCAATTTGCAACAGTGCTGCAGCAATGCGAACAACAACAGCTCACTAGCTAAAGCACAACCAAAAGCTATAAAACTTCAAAATTCAAGCGTTAAAAAAAGCATGCATTTTTTTTCAATCAAAACTAAAAACCTCAAAAAACTGGCAAGCAACGCCATCTAGCGTCAACGGTTGATAAGTGCAACGAAGCGATGCCAAATGCATTCGAGCACACTTCTGTGTGCATGTGTATGTGTGTGTGTGTGCGTAACTTGTTGCACGTATGCGTTGCTAGCGTTTTTTTTCAGGTATTTATCTCCAAAACTGCAGCTGCACGTTTGCTGCTGTTGCTGCTGCAGCATAAATATTGTCGAAAATTGGCTACAATTGCTAGAGTTTTTTTCGCTCAATATGTTTTTGTTGTTGCAGTTTAAGTTTTTTTTTTAATGTTTTTATGACTCTCTCGTTGACTCTGAATGTTTTCGAGTCAAGGTCTTCGCAAAGATTTTCTCGGGCATGGCCTGCAGCCACTTTTCAGTCCGTTGCATTTTCAGCTGTTGACTTTGAGTGTGTTGCAAAGATTTGAGGCTAGGAATGTGTTGGCAGTTGCATGCAGTTCTTGTTGTTGTTGTTGTTGTTGTTGTCTTTGAACTTTAGCTTAATTTAAAGTAAATTTGCAAATTTTAAGCAATTTCTGTTTTTTTTTTTTTTTTTTCATTAACACAAATTTTTAAAATTTGCAACGTCAGCAATCAGCTATCATTCTCCATACAAATAACAACAAAAAAATAAAGCGATTTGTTAACAATGGAAAATTCGCTTCCTTTGCCAGCAGCAGCAGCAGCAGCTGATTAACCTTCAGCAGTGTGCAGTACTAAAAAATTGCTTACATGAGGGTCAACAGCAAGAGCGAGCATTAACAATGGCAACAGCCGGTATGCATGACACAAAAACAAAAACAACAATAACTGCAAGTTGGTCAGAAGATCAGTGTCAATAATTACAAAAACAACTTTAATGGGCCAAACGAACTTAAATGCAGCAACACCAACAGCAGCAGCATGATCGCAGCTCTTAGCAGCAGTTACTGCAACACTCACAACAGCAGCGTGCTAAGCTTCAACATTTTGTTGTTTTTGCTGTTTTAGTTTTATTTCGGGTAACCATAACTACAATGCAAAAAACAACAACAACCAGTAACTATTGCACTATGGGGCAGTTTGTATAAAAGTCTTCTTCAAAGCATATATTTAAAAAATTGTAAATTTTCAAAATATTTTTAAGCAGTTTTAATATGTTGCATATGACTGGCTCATAGCAGAAAGATGAAGGCACCTTTCGGTGTTTTGCGCACCAAATTTTGAAGACATTAAATAAAAGAGAATTGACTTTTCTACAGTTCTTCACCCACATACAGCAGCCGTGGTAGTTGAGTGGCAAGCATGCCTTCACTGCCAAACCACTGGTACCGAGTTTGAATCCTGGCTAGGCCATGGTGCCATTGTTTAATCTTTCTTCAATTCTTTCTTATCAACTTTAATTCAAAATTCATCAAAAATTACGACTTTAGATTTATAGTTGGTGGTAGAGATGTTTTTGGAATGAGATTGCTTGATAACCTAAAAAGACTGACATATTCTTGTATAACCTAAAAAGACTTAAAATAATTATGTCTTCGTAGCTTTTAATGAAATATGGAGATGAATTGGCTCTGGGAACAATTTTCATAGCCAATCGGCATTAAAAATTGGGTTACTTTGGAAAAGTGGGTGTAACACTATTTGTAGGAGGAAGATAGGGTTATTTTTAAGCACCATTCTAGTATTAGGTGGGACTAAATAAGCAACGCGGAAATATGAAGGGTGAAACATGCTTTGTTCGTTACTTTAGTGACCACCTATGAAAAAAATTAATAAAAAGGGCACCTTCTGAGATATCTGTTTCTAAACATGAAGTAGAAGGCTTTCCTTTTTGATACAGTCAATCTTTTAATAGAAAACAGTTTTCTAATCGAACGTCAACTCTCTGCAGACATTGGTGAAACTCAGATAGGAAATAATGTCATGTAAAGAAATAATGTCTTTAAAAAGAAAAATTTATTCTGGTAATTAGTATTAAATAATCCTGATGCGGGTATTCGAGAAAGCGGTTTTTAATTAATTCTCTATTTTTCCGGTTGAGTTTATTTTATAAAACATTGTGGGTTATTTACATAACCAGTTTTTTCTTATAATAACTTTATAAAAATTACACTGTACAACAAAACTGAGGTTTTTAAAAATCCCAAGAGGTTTCACAACGGTTTCCTAAGGTTTTGGGTTCGCTGAATCCGAATCTGAAGTCAAAATTTTCGGGTCACCCGGATTTTGGGTTCGTTGAATCCGAATCTGAAGTCAAAATTTTCGGGTCAATCGGGTAAGCATCGATTCAATTTTTGGATTGTCTCGTTCAACTTCGGTTTTGGTCGATACTTTTCGGTTAATAGCTTCTGCTGGTATTCGTTAAACTTATTTTATTTTCGTTCGTCTTTGGTTCTTGACTTCGTTTGCCTTCGGCTCATTCCTTGTTTTTTGTCGAAAGAACTTTTAAAAGCATAGGATCTATTTCAGTAACAGATACAAATGCTTGCCAAGTTTCATCAAAATCGGTTCATCCGTTTTGACGTGAATGAGCCGAACATAGTTAATTGAATAAAGCGCCCTGTAACGGAAGTTTTCTGAAATTTAAATAGCCTCAATTCTGTTGCAGAGTCAAGTTATTTCACGTATCAAATTTTAGTAAAATCGATCAAGTCATTTAGGAGTTATTTAGTCTTAACAATGCATTACTTAAAACGCCCTCTTTCGTAAGTCTTTGGAATTTTTTATATTTTCTGTTTTATCTTGGGTGCAGTTGAACGTTCGTACCAAATTTCTTTGAAATCGGTTCAGGCGTTTAGAAGTTATTGAGTCTATATAACGCACTACTGAAAGCGCCCCTAATGGAACTCTTTGGAATTTTTATAGTCTATGTTATCTTAAGCGCAGTCGAACCTGCATTCCAAATTGAATTGAAATCGGTCCAGGCGTTTAGGAGTTATTATAGAGTGCCACGCCCACATACTTCCGCCCAATTTTTTTACCTATGCTTTATCTTGGGTGCAGTTGAACCTTCATACCAAATTTCATTTCAATCCTTCCAGGAGTTTAGGACTTATTAAGTCTTAAAAACGCACTACTTAAAGCGCCCTCTTGCGATAGTCTTTAGAATTTTTTATAGCCTATGTTTTATTTTGGGAGCAGTTGAACCTTCATACCAAATTTCATGGAAATCGGTGCATGCGTTTAGAAGTTATTACAGAGTGCCACACCCACATACTTCCGCCCACTTTTTCAACCTTTGCTTTATATTGGTTGCAGTTGAACCTTCATACCAAATTTCATTGAAATCGGTCCAGGCGTTTAGAAGTTATTACATAGTTCCACGCCCACAGACTTGCGCCCACTTTTTAACACCCCTTTGTTCTTTCTTACTATGAAAGGTACTCGGTGTCTAAATTTCAGCTCAATCGGATAAACGGTTCGCGAGCCTATACGGACAGACAGACAGACAGACAGACAGGAGGACAAATATTTGATTTTATATATAAGATTAAAACCAGGTATTAATGGGTTAATGCTTTGATCATTGACTGTCAGTTTTTATAAATGCATATTTTGTGGAAGCAAGGCAGTATCAACCCAATCTTAGTGAGAGTAACTTCGGCTATTGTGATATGGTCGGGTAATGTGATATACCTGCATCTTCTCTTAAATACACAATTTTCGACATAAATAAACATGTGAACATAACGGTAACACAAAAAGACACGTGTGATGTAGCTTAATGCGCGCTCTCATTCGCTGTGTTCGCTCTCATTGTTGTAAAATTGTTTTATCTGTGTAGTCGATATTTTTTTTTTTGAGTGCGCTTTGCGAGTGAATTGCAATAAATAGAGCAGAATTTCAAGCTGAAATAGTTAAGTTAGTTGGAGTTTCAATTAAGTTAGTCACATATGAGGTGAGATTTTGATTTTCCACAGCGTATTTTTACATAAATGACCTTATTATTTTAAAACCCGAATTCGGCTATTGTGATATAGTCAAAGTTGAGTAATGTGATATACCATCTATTCACACTTTGTGTTATTTTTTTGTGCATTGTTGTGAAATTGTTTTATCGGTGTAGTCGATATTTTTTTTTTTTAGCGAGCTGTGCGCGTGAATTACAATAAATAGGGCAGAATTGTAGGCTGAAATACATAAATTTGTTAGTATTTGAATTAAGTTAGTTAGAAATGAAATGAGATTTTGATTTTCGACAGCTTATTTTTGCAAAAATAACCTTATTATTTTGAAACCCGAATTCAGCTATTGTGATATAGTCAAAGTTGGGTAATGTGATATACCATATATGCATAATTTGTGTTATTTGTTTGTTAAGTTTTTTAATGCAATTTTGCATTCAGTTTATTTGGTTTGTATTTATGTTTTGTTTTTTGTAAATTCTACTGAAATAATAAAATTGTATCAACAACAACATTAATAACACTAAAACAACATATTTTCTTTTTATAATTTTTTTCTTTTTTTTTCATTAATAACACCAAAACAACATTTTTTTCTTTTCAATAACATGATTTTTTTAATTTTAGTTGTAAAAACAATAGATACTGCTGTTGAGCACTATTCGGATAATGTGATATTGGTATATATGGTATATCACATTATCCGAACGTGGTATATCACTTTACCCGTCAATTTAATTAAGAGGAGTGTTGAAAAAGCTCCAAATTGGCTTGAAACTAAAGAGCTCCAAAGTTATAAAACACTGCAAAATGCATCAAAAAATATCCTTTGTAATGCGGTATAAGCTAAGACATTACATTACCCGAAGTTACTCTATATTTTAATGTCATTAAAATTTGATTTTTTCTCATTTCAAGTTTTTTAAATTAATTTTTAAAAAAATTCGTTGAAGATGCATAAGACATTGCATATTTTAATTGCAAACCTCCCCCGTACCAGCTGCCCCATAGTGCAACGCCAATGACGACCTTCTGCATAAACTTAAAATTACAAAAACAACGTGGGCTTAACAGCATAATCCTCTCTGCAATTGTGTTTGTTGTTGTTGTTGTTGTTTAGTTGTTATTGTTATTGTTGGCTACATGTTGTTGCCATTGGGACGCGATCGTCAAATGCGATCGTTAGAAATGAAAATGCATGGATTCACAAAAATGTGTGTTACTGGATCTTGGCCCAATGTTGCCATTTATATTATTGTTGTTGTGTGGTGGCTGAGTTGTGCTCTAAGCCATTTTAGCAGCGCATTGCACCAGTACTATAGTTGCTGCAGGTGTTGCAGCTACTCTAATGCCAACAGTATGAATGAAGCGCATCGCTTAAAGTTGCGTTGGTGGATTAGGATTTTATGTGCAGCCTTGTCTTGTTTTTAACTCTTATTTTTCTGCTCGTTGTTGTTGTTGTTGTTTTGGTTATACCTTGAGTTCCAAATGTGCATTTTCTAGTTCAAGCACCAAGACGCTATCGTACAATACCAGACACAATACTTATCGTGAATATATCGTAATTTGTATTGGTTGGCTTAATGTTGTTGTCGTTATTGTTGTTGCACATTTTGTGTGCACGGATTTTCCACATTTCATTCACGATCCAACATAGCATGTGTGTGTGTGTGTGTGTGTGTTGTATGAGAGTGAATGGAAAACGTGTTGAGTTTTTCATTACATCATTGGTTTTCCTTTCATTACAGTTATCTAATATATTTTGTTTTCCCCACAACAAGCCTATTGCTGAGTGTGTGTGTGTTGATTTATTTGATTTTGTTGTTCTTGCTTATGTTATTGACTACACGATCATCTTTTTGTCAATGAATAATCGTTTTAAAAATTAACCATCAAATTACTATTGTTACTATTGTTATTTTTAATAAAAACTATATATGTGGATATCTGCTACTGTTCGACTGGAATAATTTTAGTCAAACCATATATTTCAGTATTAATTGGTTTCTTTGAAAAGTAAACAATTTTCAATAACTTGTTTGATTCAATGGGTTTTTCCCCATTAGTTAAATATTTCGTTTTTATAATTTATATCATGCAATGCAAGAATTCTCTGATTCACTGTTAAGAATATCAACTAGAATTATTTAGCATGTTTGAGTTCGATCAAATTGCTCAAGATTTTTTTACATTTTAAGACAAAATTGTTTCCTATGAAAATAAATTAAAAGTACATTAACTTGAAATGATTATTCGTCAGCAACCTTATAAAAAAAGGGCTGCTGCTGATTAATTATGGGTTATAAGCAATGACGAAATATTAACTAATGAACTAAAAGTTCTACTGAGAGTTAGGAATTTCGTTACTAGTCTTTGGCCAACGCAATTATTGCAGTGGCAAAGGAATTTCTCATATGCCCAACAACTTAATCTACTCTACGGCAAGACTCTTAGCCAGATGAGTTTAAAAAAAAAAATTATTTTTGTTTATTTACAAATATTTACTGAGCTCAAAAGAATGTTTCTTTTTCAAATTTTCTGCTTTTTCAATCTATGAAATATTTTAGCTATAATAAATTGAAACTATTTTTAACAATAGTTCCTGCAACAAATTGCAACAGTTTTAATTGTAATTCATTAATGTTCACGATTTATACATTGAAATCTTAATTAACACTTTTAGAGTTGTCTTGCTAAAATATATTCAGTTCGAAATTATTCAATAAAGGTGTTTATTTGGATATTCTATTGAGTGAGCTTCTAATTTACTTTTTTTTTATAATATGGTTACTACACTGTAAAAAGTAAATCTTCATATAAGGTAAAAAACTGTCTTAAAATAAGCTGCAACAGCATTAAGACTGCTTTTGCTGAAATTACTTTTGCCTTTTTATACTGTAAAACAGCATTCAATGATGTCTTACTTAAAGACAATTAAATGGTAAATGCAGCCTTGCCTTCGCTGAATTTCAGTCCTTATCGTTAACAAATTGGCTTGTATAGCAATACAACTTATCTTAAATTAAGACTGATATGATGAATTGTAGCCATTTTTAATATTAAAACCCTGATTTGTTTAAATTAAGCTAACTCTTCTTGAAATCAACTTCCAAAAGCTGACTTCAAATATGCTTCTTTGAGTTTTTAAGCATTTAGAATAGTAAAATGCAAATCATGCTTAAATTGAGGCACAAGTTGATTTAAAGGCAGTCTTTAAAATACGCTTCACTTTTTAGAGTGTAGATGTCACTGAATAACTTGATTCGTTATTGTTAAATTAATTTATACTAGTAAACCTGTTGCCCGAATTCGAGCAATTCAATAAAAATTAACTGTTAGAAACATTATATACGTTTAATATATGATATTCTATTCAAGAAGTTATTATACTCAATAACGATATATTCAGTCTCAATAATGATATAAAAGATCATAATCTGAATGGTTTGACTTGAAACGTATGATCTGACACTAAATTTTTTAATGTAACTGTCAAAATACGAAGACGGAATTACACTTATATTACTACTGAGACAAACATAATTACTATTCGAAAACATCGCAGCTTAACTCTTCCAGCTATAAAACATAACTAAATAAAAAAAAACGCAGTAAAAAAAGATTTAAGACATAATACTAAGATATATTTCAAAAATTAATAAAAACTACTTACAGAACACCTACAACATCAATTTATAACACATTTAGATGAAAAAACAGCAAAAAACCCAAAAAAAAATTTTTTTTTGAAAACCGTTAAAATTTGACTGACTTGTTTGCTCGGAAAGTGGAATTTTTTGATTTTGGAACTGCATTTTTCGGACAATTGACATTTGAGGAATGCATAAAAGATAATTTTGGTAAAAAATTTTTAGTTTTGAAAAAAATTCAAATTCGAACAATTCATAAGCTCTTCTCAAACTAAATTTCAAATCGATAAAATAACGGATTTTTGTGCAAAAATTTTATTTCTGTTTTAAAAGGTTGGGAACCCCCTGAAGTGAAATCACAATTTTTAAAAGTGGTTTGCACATATATAGCCTAAACCTGATTTAATGACATCTAAATCGATAGAATCGGTCCATTGGTCTGGGAGGAGTTGAAGTCACAAAAAAAACCTTAGCCTATTAATTATATAGATAAGCAGGATGATTAAAACAGATTCGTGGCTATAACTTTTAATTGGTTGTAGCTATAATGAAATTTTTTTCAAATATATTGTTTTTGAAGCTTATTGAAGATTTAAAAATTATAAGAACAACATTTTAAAAAAAAAAATTTCGAGCAAAAAACCATAGGGGGTTTTTTCGATTTTTCGGTTTTTGCCTTGTTTTTTCGATGACACATAGTATTTATTAATTTTTCTGTCAAACAAAAACAAATTCGTCTTAAATAAACTATATACAATGAAAGAAAATCAAAAATGCAAATTTGAAATTTTTTTATTTTTACAACAAAAACAATTTTTAATACATTTTTTGAGGAAACATTCATTTTATTGGACTCTTTTTAAAGGCAATGATTAAAATATAAATAATAAAGTAACGGTAAAAACTTTGTAATTATTTTAAAGTCAATTAATTGCAATTTAATACAAAAAAGAAATAAATGAAATTTTTTAAAAAGTGGCAGAGATATTCGCTTCCAAATACAGAACTTTAAATTTCAGAGAGTTTTTTTCTCTGTCTTGGCGTTTGATAAAAATACACGTTAAACAACTAAAGAAAATATTAAGAAAATTCATTAAAAATACATTTGGCAAGATAATTACCGTAATTGCCAACACATTTCAAAGAAAATTAAACAAAAATTTAGAAAAACAAAAAAATTTTGAAAACCGTTAAAATTTGACTGACTTGTTTGCTCGGAAAGTGGAATTTTTTGATTTTGGAACTGCATTTTTCGGACAATTGACATTTGAGGAATGCATAAAAGATAATTTTGGTAAAAAATTTTTAGTTTTGAAAAAAATTCAAATTCGAACAATTCATAAGCTCTTCTCAAACTAAATTTCAAATCGATAAAATAACGGATTTTTGTGCAAAAATTTTATTTCTGTTTTAAAAGGTTGGGAACCCCCTGAAGTGAAATCACAATTTTTAAAAGTGGTTTGCACATATATAGCCTAAACCTGATTTAATGACATCTAAATCGATAGAATCGGTCCATTGGTCTGGGAGGAGTTGAAGTCACAAAAAAAACCTTAGCCTATTAATTATATAGATAAGCAGGATGATTAAAACAGATTCGTGGCTATAACTTTTAATTGGTTGTAGCTATAATGAAATTTTTTTCAAATATATTGTTTTTGAAGCTTATTGAAGATTTAAAAATTATAAGAACAACATTTTAAAAAAAAAAATTTCGAGCAAAAAACCATAGGGGGTTTTTTCGATTTTTCGGTTTTTGCCTTGTTTTTTCGATGACACATAGTATTTATTAATTTTTCTGTCAAACAAAAACAAATTCGTCTTAAATAAACTATATACAATGAAAGAAAATCAAAAATGCAAATTTGAAATTTTTTTATTTTTACAACAAAAACAATTTTTAATACATTTTTTGAGGAAACATTCATTTTATTGGACTCTTTTTAAAGGCAATGATTAAAATATAAATAATAAAGTAACGGTAAAAACTTTGTAATTATTTTAAAGTCAATTAATTGCAATTTAATACAAAAAAGAAATAAATGAAATTTTTTAAAAAGTGGCAGAGATATTCGCTTCCAAATACAGAACTTTAAATTTCAGAGAGTTTTTTTCTCTGTCTTGGCGTTTGATAAAAATACACGTTAAACAACTAAAGAAAATATTAAGAAAATTCATTAAAAATACATTTGGCAAGATAATTACCGTAATTGCCAACACATTTCAAAGAAAATTAAACAAAAATTTAGAAAAACAAAAAAATTTTGAAAACCGTTAAAATTTGACTGACTTGTTTGCTCGGAAAGTGGAATTTTTTGATTTTGGAACTGCATTTTTCGGACAATTGACATTTGAGGAATGCATAAAAGATAATTTTGGTAAAAAATTTTTAGTTTTGAAAAAAATTCAAATTCGAACAATTCATAAGCTCTTCTCAAACTAAATTTCAAATCGATAAAATAACGGATTTTTGTGCAAAAATTTTATTTCTGTTTTAAAAGGTTGGGAACCCCCTGAAGTGAAATCACAATTTTTAAAAGTGGTTTGCACATATATAGCCTAAACCTGATTTAATGACATCTAAATCGATAGAATCGGTCCATTGGTCTGGGAGGAGTTGAAGTCACAAAAAAAACCTTAGCCTATTAATTATATAGATAAGCAGGATGATTAAAACAGATTCGTGGCTATAACTTTTAATTGGTTGTAGCTATAATGAAATTTTTTTCAAATATATTGTTTTTGAAGCTTATTGAAGATTTAAAAATTATAAGAACAACATTTTAAAAAAAAAAATTTCGAGCAAAAAACCATAGGGGGTTTTTTCGATTTTTCGGTTTTTGCCTTGTTTTTTCGATGACACATAGTATTTATTAATTTTTCTGTCAAACAAAAACAAATTCGTCTTAAATAAACTATATACAATGAAAGAAAATCAAAAATGCAAATTTGAAATTTTTTTATTTTTACAACAAAAACAATTTTTAATACATTTTTTGAGGAAACATTCATTTTATTGGACTCTTTTTAAAGGCAATGATTAAAATATAAATAATAAAGTAACGGTAAAAACTTTGTAATTATTTTAAAGTCAATTAATTGCAATTTAATACAAAAAAGAAATAAATGAAATTTTTTAAAAAGTGGCAGAGATATTCGCTTCCAAATACAGAACTTTAAATTTCAGAGAGTTTTTTTCTCTGTCTTGGCGTTTGATAAAAATACACGTTAAACAACTAAAGAAAATATTAAGAAAATTCATTAAAAATACATTTGGCAAGATAATTACCGTAATTGCCAACACATTTCAAAGAAAATTAAACAAAAATTTAGAAAAACAAAAAAATTTTGAAAACCGTTAAAATTTGACTGACTTGTTTGCTCGGAAAGTGGAATTTTTTGATTTTGGAACTGCATTTTTCGGACAATTGACATTTGAGGAATGCATAAAAGATAATTTTGGTAAAAAATTTTTAGTTTTGAAAAAAATTCAAATTCGAACAATTCATAAGCTCTTCTCAAACTAAATTTCAAATCGATAAAATAACGGATTTTTGTGCAAAAATTTTATTTCTGTTTTAAAAGGTTGGGAACCCCCTGAAGTGAAATCACAATTTTTAAAAGTGGTTTGCACATATATAGCCTAAACCTGATTTAATGACATCTAAATCGATAGAATCGGTCCATTGGTCTGGGAGGAGTTGAAGTCACAAAAAAAACCTTAGCCTATTAATTATATAGATAAGCAGGATGATTAAAACAGATTCGTGGCTATAACTTTTAATTGGTTGTAGCTATAATGAAATTTTTTTCAAATATATTGTTTTTGAAGCTTATTGAAGATTTAAAAATTATAAGAACAACATTTTAAAAAAAAAAATTTCGAGCAAAAAACCATAGGGGGTTTTTTCGATTTTTCGGTTTTTGCCTTGTTTTTTCGATGACACATAGTATTTATTAATTTTTCTGTCAAACAAAAACAAATTCGTCTTAAATAAACTATATACAATGAAAGAAAATCAAAAATGCAAATTTGAAATTTTTTTATTTTTACAACAAAAACAATTTTTAATACATTTTTTGAGGAAACATTCATTTTATTGGACTCTTTTTAAAGGCAATGATTAAAATATAAATAATAAAGTAACGGTAAAAACTTTGTAATTATTTTAAAGTCAATTAATTGCAATTTAATACAAAAAAGAAATAAATGAAATTTTTTAAAAAGTGGCAGAGATATTCGCTTCCAAATACAGAACTTTAAATTTCAGAGAGTTTTTTTCTCTGTCTTGGCGTTTGATAAAAATACACGTTAAACAACTAAAGAAAATATTAAGAAAATTCATTAAAAATACATTTGGCAAGATAATTACCGTAATTGCCAACACATTTCAAAGAAAATTAAACAAAAATTTAGAAAAACAAAAAAATTTTGAAAACCGTTAAAATTTGACTGACTTGTTTGCTCGGAAAGTGGAATTTTTTGATTTTGGAACTGCATTTTTCGGACAATTGACATTTGAGGAATGCATAAAAGATAATTTTGGTAAAAAATTTTTAGTTTTGAAAAAAATTCAAATTCGAACAATTCATAAGCTCTTCTCAAACTAAATTTCAAATCGATAAAATAACGGATTTTTGTGCAAAAATTTTATTTCTGTTTTAAAAGGTTGGGAACCCCCTGAAGTGAAATCACAATTTTTAAAAGTGGTTTGCACATATATAGCCTAAACCTGATTTAATGACATCTAAATCGATAGAATCGGTCCATTGGTCTGGGAGGAGTTGAAGTCACAAAAAAAACCTTAGCCTATTAATTATATAGATAAGCAGGATGATTAAAACAGATTCGTGGCTATAACTTTTAATTGGTTGTAGCTATAATGAAATTTTTTTCAAATATATTGTTTTTGAAGCTTATTGAAGATTTAAAAATTATAAGAACAACATTTTAAAAAAAAAAATTTCGAGCAAAAAACCATAGGGGGTTTTTTCGATTTTTCGGTTTTTGCCTTGTTTTTTCGATGACACATAGTATTTATTAATTTTTCTGTCAAACAAAAACAAATTCGTCTTAAATAAACTATATACAATGAAAGAAAATCAAAAATGCAAATTTGAAATTTTTTTATTTTTACAACAAAAACAATTTTTAATACATTTTTTGAGGAAACATTCATTTTATTGGACTCTTTTTAAAGGCAATGATTAAAATATAAATAATAAAGTAACGGTAAAAACTTTGTAATTATTTTAAAGTCAATTAATTGCAATTTAATACAAAAAAGAAATAAATGAAATTTTTTAAAAAGTGGCAGAGATATTCGCTTCCAAATACAGAACTTTAAATTTCAGAGAGTTTTTTTCTCTGTCTTGGCGTTTGATAAAAATACACGTTAAACAACTAAAGAAAATATTAAGAAAATTCATTAAAAATACATTTGGCAAGATAATTACCGTAATTGCCAACACATTTCAAAGAAAATTAAACAAAAATTTAGAAAAACAAAAAAATTTTGAAAACCGTTAAAATTTGACTGACTTGTTTGCTCGGAAAGTGGAATTTTTTGATTTTGGAACTGCATTTTTCGGACAATTGACATTTGAGGAATGCATAAAAGATAATTTTGGTAAAAAATTTTTAGTTTTGAAAAAAATTCAAATTCGAACAATTCATAAGCTCTTCTCAAACTAAATTTCAAATCGATAAAATAACGGATTTTTGTGCAAAAATTTTATTTCTGTTTTAAAAGGTTGGGAACCCCCTGAAGTGAAATCACAATTTTTAAAAGTGGTTTGCACATATATAGCCTAAACCTGATTTAATGACATCTAAATCGATAGAATCGGTCCATTGGTCTGGGAGGAGTTGAAGTCACAAAAAAAACCTTAGCCTATTAATTATATAGATAAGCAGGATGATTAAAACAGATTCGTGGCTATAACTTTTAATTGGTTGTAGCTATAATGAAATTTTTTTCAAATATATTGTTTTTGAAGCTTATTGAAGATTTAAAAATTATAAGAACAACATTTAAAAAAAAAAAATTTCGAGCAAAAAACCATAGGGGGTTTTTTCGATTTTTCGGTTTTTGCCTTGTTTTTTCGATGACACATAGTATTTATTAATTTTTCTGTCAAACAAAAACAAATTCGTCTTAAATAAACTATATACAATGAAAGAAAATCAAAAATGCAAATTTGAAATTTTTTTATTTTTACAACAAAAACAATTTTTAATACATTTTTTGAGGAAACATTCATTTTATTGGACTCTTTTTAAAGGCAATGATTAAAATATAAATAATAAAGTAACGGTAAAAACTTTGTAATTATTTTAAAGTCAATTAATTGCAATTTAATACAAAAAAGAAATAAATGAAATTTTTTAAAAAGTGGCAGAGATATTCGCTTCCAAATACAGAACTTTAAATTTCAGAGAGTTTTTTTCTCTGTCTTGGCGTTTGATAAAAATACACGTTAAACAACTAAAGAAAATATTAAGAAAATTCATTAAAAATACATTTGGCAAGATAATTACCGTAATTGCCAACACATTTCAAAGAAAATTAAACAAAAATTTAGAAAAACAAAAAAATTTTGAAAACCGTTAAAATTTGACTGACTTGTTTGCTCGGAAAGTGGAATTTTTTGATTTTGGAACTGCATTTTTCGGACAATTGACATTTGAGGAATGCATAAAAGATAATTTTGGTAAAAAATTTTTAGTTTTGAAAAAAATTCAAATTCGAACAATTCATAAGCTCTTCTCAAACTAAATTTCAAATCGATAAAATAACGGATTTTTGTGCAAAAATTTTATTTCTGTTTTAAAAGGTTGGGAACCCCCTGAAGTGAAATCACAATTTTTAAAAGTGGTTTGCACATATATAGCCTAAACCTGATTTAATGACATCTAAATCGATAGAATCGGTCCATTGGTCTGGGAGGAGTTGAAGTCACAAAAAAAACCTTAGCCTATTAATTATATAGATAAGCAGGATGATTAAAACAGATTCGTGGCTATAACTTTTAATTGGTTGTAGCTATAATGAAATTTTTTTCAAATATATTGTTTTTGAAGCTTATTGAAGATTTAAAAATTATAAGAACAACATTTTAAAAAAAAAAATTTCGAGCAAAAAACCATAGGGGGTTTTTTCGATTTTTCGGTTTTTGCCTTGTTTTTTCGATGACACATAGTATTTATTAATTTTTCTGTCAAACAAAAACAAATTCGTCTTAAATAAACTATATACAATGAAAGAAAATCAAAAATGCAAATTTGAAATTTTTTTATTTTTACAACAAAAACAATTTTTAATACATTTTTTGAGGAAACATTCATTTTATTGGACTCTTTTTAAAGGCAATGATTAAAATATAAATAATAAAGTAACGGTAAAAACTTTGTAATTATTTTAAAGTCAATTAATTGCAATTTAATACAAAAAAGAAATAAATGAAATTTTTTAAAAAGTGGCAGAGATATTCGCTTCCAAATACAGAACTTTAAATTTCAGAGAGTTTTTTTCTCTGTCTTGGCGTTTGATAAAAATACACGTTAAACAACTAAAGAAAATATTAAGAAAATTCATTAAAAATACATTTGGCAAGATAATTACCGTAATTGCCAACACATTTCAAAGAAAATTAAACAAAAATTTAGAAAAACAAAAAAATTTTGAAAACCGTTAAAATTTGACTGACTTGTTTGCTCGGAAAGTGGAATTTTTTGATTTTGGAACTGCATTTTTCGGACAATTGACATTTGAGGAATGCATAAAAGATAATTTTGGTAAAAAATTTTTAGTTTTGAAAAAAATTCAAATTCGAACAATTCATAAGCTCTTCTCAAACTAAATTTCAAATCGATAAAATAACGGATTTTTGTGCAAAAATTTTATTTCTGTTTTAAAAGGTTGGGAACCCCCTGAAGTGAAATCACAATTTTTAAAAGTGGTTTGCACATATATAGCCTAAACCTGATTTAATGACATCTAAATCGATAGAATCGGTCCATTGGTCTGGGAGGAGTTGAAGTCACAAAAAAAACCTTAGCCTATTAATTATATAGATAAGCAGGATGATTAAAACAGATTCGTGGCTATAACTTTTAATTGGTTGTAGCTATAATGAAATTTTTTTCAAATATATTGTTTTTGAAGCTTATTGAAGATTTAAAAATTATAAGAACAACATTTTAAAAAAAAAAATTTCGAGCAAAAAACCATAGGGGGTTTTTTCGATTTTTCGGTTTTTGCCTTGTTTTTTCGATGACACATAGTATTTATTAATTTTTCTGTCAAACAAAAACAAATTCGTCTTAAATAAACTATATACAATGAAAGAAAATCAAAAATGGAAATTTGAAATTTTTTTATTTTTACAACAAAAACAATTTTTAATACATTTTTTGAGGAAACATTCATTTTATTGGACTCTTTTTAAAGGCAATGATTAAAATATAAATAATAAAGTAACGGTAAAAACTTTGTAATTATTTTAAAGTCAATTAATTGCAATTTAATACAAAAAAGAAATAAATGAAATTTTTTAAAAAGTGGCAGAGATATTCGCTTCCAAATACAGAACTTTAAATTTCAGAGAGTTTTTTTCTCTGTCTTGGCGTTTGATAAAAATACACGTTAAACAACTAAAGAAAATATTAAGAAAATTCATTAAAAATACATTTGGCAAGATAATTACCGTAATTGCCAACACATTTCAAAGAAAATTAAACAAAAATTTAGAAAAACAAAAAAATTTTGAAAACCGTTAAAATTTGACTGACTTGTTTGCTCGGAAAGTGGAATTTTTTGATTTTGGAACTGCATTTTTCGGACAATTGACATTTGAGGAATGCATAAAAGATAATTTTGGTAAAAAATTTTTAGTTTTGAAAAAAATTCAAATTCGAACAATTCATAAGCTCTTCTCAAACTAAATTTCAAATCGATAAAATAACGGATTTTTGTGCAAAAATTTTATTTCTGTTTTAAAAGGTTGGGAACCCCCTGAAGTGAAATCACAATTTTTAAAAGTGGTTTGCACATATATAGCCTAAACCTGATTTAATGACATCTAAATCGATAGAATTGGTCCATTGGTCTGGGAGGAGTTGAAGTCACAAAAAAAACCTTAGCCTATTAATTATATAGATAAGCAGGATGATTAAAACAGATTCGTGGCTATAACTTTTAATTGGTTGTAGCTATAATGAAATTTTTTTCAAATATATTGTTTTTGAAGCTTATTGAAGATTTAAAAATTATAAGAACAACATTTTAAAAAAAAAAATTTCGAGCAAAAAACCATAGGGGGTTTTTTCGATTTTTCGGTTTTTGCCTTGTTTTTTCGATGACACATAGTATTTATTAATTTTTCTGTCAAACAAAAACAAATTCGTCTTAAATAAACTATATACAATGAAAGAAAATCAAAAATGCAAATTTGAAATTTTTTTATTTTTACAACAAAAACAATTTTTAATACATTTTTTGAGGAAACATTCATTTTATTGGACTCTTTTTAAAGGCAATGATTAAAATATAAATAATAAAGTAACGGTAAAAACTTTGTAATTATTTTAAAGTCAATTAATTGCAATTTAATACAAAAAAGAAATAAATGAAATTTTTTAAAAAGTGGCAGAGATATTCGCTTCCAAATACAGAACTTTAAATTTCAGAGAGTTTTTTTCTCTGTCTTGGCGTTTGATAAAAATACACGTTAAACAACTAAAGAAAATATTAAGAAAATTCATTAAAAATACATTTGGCAAGATAATTACCGTAATTGCCAACACATTTCAAAGAAAATTAAACAAAAATTTAGAAAAACAAAAAAATTTTGAAAACCGTTAAAATTTGACTGACTTGTTTGCTCGGAAAGTGGAATTTTTTGATTTTGGAACTGCATTTTTCGGACAATTGACATTTGAGGAATGCATAAAAGATAATTTTGGTAAAAAATTTTTAGTTTTGAAAAAAATTCAAATTCGAACAATTCATAAGCTCTTCTCAAACTAAATTTCAAATCGATAAAATAACGGATTTTTGTGCAAAAATTTTATTTCTGTTTTAAAAGGTTGGGAACCCCCTGAAGTGAAATCACAATTTTTAAAAGTGGTTTGCACATATATAGCCTAAACCTGATTTAATGACATCTAAATCGATAGAATTGGTCCATTGGTCTGGGAGGAGTTGAAGTCACAAAAAAAACCTTAGCCTATTAATTATATAGATAAGCAGGATGATTAAAACAGATTCGTGGCTATAACTTTTAATTGGTTGTAGCTATAATGAAATTTTTTTCAAATATATTGTTTTTGAAGCTTATTGAAGATTTAAAAATTATAAGAACAACATTTTAAAAAAAAAAATTTCGAGCAAAAAACCATAGGGGGTTTTTTCGATTTTTCGGTTTTTGCCTTGTTTTTTCGATGACACATAGTATTTATTAATTTTTCTGTCAAACAAAAACAAATTCGTCTTAAATAAACTATATACAATGAAAGAAAATCAAAAATGCAAATTTGAAATTTTTTTATTTTTACAACAAAAACAATTTTTAATACATTTTTTGAGGAAACATTCATTTTATTGGACTCTTTTTAAAGGCAATGATTAAAATATAAATAATAAAGTAACGGTAAAAACTTTGTAATTATTTTAAAGTCAATTAATTGCAATTTAATACAAAAAAGAAATAAATGAAATTTTTTAAAAAGTGGCAGAGATATTCGCTTCCAAATACAGAACTTTAAATTTCAGAGAGTTTTTTTCTCTGTCTTGGCGTTTGATAAAAATACACGTTAAACAACTAAAGAAAATATTAAGAAAATTCATTAAAAATACATTTGGCAAGATAATTACCGTAATTGCCAACACATTTCAAAGAAAATTAAACAAAAATTTAGAAAAACAAAAAAATTTTGAAAACCGTTAAAATTTGACTGACTTGTTTGCTCGGAAAGTGGAATTTTTTGATTTTGGAACTGCATTTTTCGGACAATTGACATTTGAGGAATGCATAAAAGATAATTTTGGTAAAAAATTTTTAGTTTTGAAAAAAATTCAAATTCGAACAATTCATAAGCTCTTCTCAAACTAAATTTCAAATCGATAAAATAACGGATTTTTGTGCAAAAATTTTATTTCTGTTTTAAAAGGTTGGGAACCCCCTGAAGTGAAATCACAATTTTTAAAAGTGGTTTGCACATATATAGCCTAAACCTGATTTAATGACATCTAAATCGATAGAATCGGTCCATTGGTCTGGGAGGAGTTGAAGTCACAAAAAAAACCTTAGCCTATTAATTATATAGATAAGCAGGATGATTAAAACAGATTCGTGGCTATAACTTTTAATTGGTTGTAGCTATAATGAAATTTTTTTCAAATATATTGTTTTTGAAGCTTATTGAAGATTTAAAAATTATAAGAACAACATTTTAAAAAAAAAAATTTCGAGCAAAAAACCATAGGGGGTTTTTTCGATTTTTCGGTTTTTGCCTTGTTTTTTCGATGACACATAGTATTTATTAATTTTTCTGTCAAACAAAAACAAATTCGTCTTAAATAAACTATATACAATGAAAGAAAATCAAAAATGCAAATTTGAAATTTTTTTATTTTTACAACAAAAACAATTTTTAATACATTTTTTGAGGAAACATTCATTTTATTGGACTCTTTTTAAAGGCAATGATTAAAATATAAATAATAAAGTAACGGTAAAAACTTTGTAATTATTTTAAAGTCAATTAATTGCAATTTAATACAAAAAAGAAATAAATGAAATTTTTTAAAAAGTGGCAGAGATATTCGCTTCCAAATACAGAACTTTAAATTTCAGAGAGTTTTTTTCTCTGTCTTGGCGTTTGATAAAAATACACGTTAAACAACTAAAGAAAATATTAAGAAAATTCATTAAAAATACATTTGGCAAGATAATTACCGTAATTGCCAACACATTTCAAAGAAAATTAAACAAAAATTTAGAAAAACAAAAAAATTTTGAAAACCGTTAAAATTTGACTGACTTGTTTGCTCGGAAAGTGGAATTTTTTGATTTTGGAACTGCATTTTTCGGACAATTGACATTTGAGGAATGCATAAAAGATAATTTTGGTAAAAAATTTTTAGTTTTGAAAAAAATTCAAATTCGAACAATTCATAAGCTCTTCTCAAACTAAATTTCAAATCGATAAAATAACGGATTTTTGTGCAAAAATTTTATTTCTGTTTTAAAAGGTTGGGAACCCCCTGAAGTGAAATCACAATTTTTAAAAGTGGTTTGCACATATATAGCCTAAACCTGATTTAATGACATCTAAATCGATAGAATCGGTCCATTGGTCTGGGAGGAGTTGAAGTCACAAAAAAAACCTTAGCCTATTAATTATATAGATAAGCAGGATGATTAAAACAGATTCGTGGCTATAACTTTTAATTGGTTGTAGCTATAATGAAATTTTTTTCAAATATATTGTTTTTGAAGCTTATTGAAGATTTAAAAATTATAAGAACAACATTTTAAAAAAAAAAATTTCGAGCAAAAAACCATAGGGGGTAGCCTTGTTTTTTCGATGACACATAGTATTTATTAATTTTTCTGTCAAACAAAAACAAATTTGTCTTAAATAAACTATATACAATGAAAGAAAATCAAAAATGCAAATTTGAAATTTTTTTATTTTTACAACAAAAACAATTTTTAATACATTTTTTGAGGAAACATTCATTTTATTGGACTCTTTTTAAAGGCAATGATTAAAATATAAATAATAAAGTAACGGTAAAAACTTTGTAATTATTTTAAAGTCAATTAATTGCAATTTAATACAAAAAAGAAATAAATGAAATTTTTTAAAAAGTGGCAGAGATATTCGCTTCCAAATACAGAACTTTAAATTTCAGAGAGTTTTTTTCTCTGTCTTGGCGTTTGATAAAAATACACGTTAAACAACTAAAGAAAATATTAAGAAAATTCATTAAAAATACATTTGGCAAGATAATTACCGTAATTGCCAACACATTTCAAAGAAAATTAAACAAAAATTTAGAAAAACAAAAAAATTTTGAAAACCGTTAAAATTTGACTGACTTGTTTGCTCGGAAAGTGGAATTTTTTGATTTTGGAACTGCATTTTTCGGACAATTGACATTTGAGGAATGCATAAAAGATAATTTTGGTAAAAAATTTTTAGTTTTGAAAAAAATTCAAATTCGAACAATTCATAAGCTCTTCTCAAACTAAATTTCAAATCGATAAAATAACGGATTTTTGTGCAAAAATTTTATTTCTGTTTTAAAAGGTTGGGAACCCCCTGAAGTGAAATCACAATTTTTAAAAGTGGTTTGCACATATATAGCCTAAACCTGATTTAATGACATCTAAATCGATAGAATCGGTCCATTGGTCTGGGAGGAGTTGAAGTCACAAAAAAAACCTTAGCCTATTAATTATATAGATAAGCAGGATGATTAAAACAGATTCGTGGCTATAACTTTTAATTGGTTGTAGCTATAATGAAATTTTTTTCAAATATATTGTTTTTGAAGCTTATTGAAGATTTAAAAATTATAAGAACAACATTTTAAAAAAAAAAATTTCGAGCAAAAAACCATAGGGGGTAGCCTTGTTTTTTCGATGACACATAGTATTTATTAATTTTTCTGTCAAACAAAAACAAATTTGTCTTAAATAAACTATATACAATGAAAGAAAATCAAAAATGCAAATTTGAAATTTTTTTATTTTTACAACAAAAACAATTTTTAATACATTTTTTGAGGAAACATTCATTTTATTGGACTCTTTTTAAAGGCAATGATTAAAATATAAATAATAAAGTAACGGTAAAAACTTTGTAATTATTTTAAAGTCAATTAATTGCAATTTAATACAAAAAAGAAATAAATGAAATTTTTTAAAAAGTGGCAGAGATATTCGCTTCCAAATACAGAACTTTAAATTTCAGAGAGTTTTTTTCTCTGTCTTGGCGTTTGATAAAAATACACGTTAAACAACTAAAGAAAATATTAAGAAAATTCATTAAAAATACATTTGGCAAGATAATTACCGTAATTGCCAACACATTTCAAAGAAAATTAAACAAAAATTTAGAAAAACAAAAAAATTTTGAAAACCGTTAAAATTTGACTGACTTGTTTGCTCGGAAAGTGGAATTTTTTGATTTTGGAACTGCATTTTTCGGACAATTGACATTTGAGGAATGCATAAAAGATAATTTTGGTAAAAAATTTTTAGTTTTGAAAAAAATTCAAATTCGAACAATTCATAAGCTCTTCTCAAACTAAATTTCAAATCGATAAAATAACGGATTTTTGTGCAAAAATTTTATTTCTGTTTTAAAAGGTTGGGAACCCCCTGAAGTGAAATCACAATTTTTAAAAGTGGTTTGCACATATATAGCATAAACCTGATTTAATGACATCTAAATCGATAGAATCGGTCCATTGGTCTGGGAGGAGTTGAAGTCACAAAAAAAACCTTAGCCTATTAATTATATAGATAAGCAGGATGATTAAAACAGATTCGTGGCTATAACTTTTAATTGGTTGTAGCTATAATGAAATTTTTTTCAAATATATTGTTTTTGAAGCTTATTGAAGATTTAAAAATTATAAGAACAACATTTTAAAAAAAAAAATTTCGAGCAAAAAACCATAGGGGGTAGCCTTGTTTTTTCGATGACACATAGTATTTATTAATTTTTCTGTCAAACAAAAACAAATTTGTCTTAAATAAACTATATACAATGAAAGAAAATCAAAAATGCAAATTTGAAATTTTTTTATTTTTACAACAAAAACAATTTTTAATACATTTTTTGAGGAAACATTCATTTTATTGGACTCTTTTTAAAGGCAATGATTAAAATATAAATAATAAAGTAACGGTAAAAACTTTGTAATTATTTTAAAGTCAATTAATTGCAATTTAATACAAAAAAGAAATAAATGAAATTTTTTAAAAAGTGGCAGAGATATTCGCTTCCAAATACAGAACTTTAAATTTCAGAGAGTTTTTTTCTCTGTCTTGG
Source organism: Tetanocera ferruginea (assembly GCA_958299015.1). NCBI lineage: Eukaryota > Metazoa > Arthropoda > Insecta > Diptera > Sciomyzidae > Tetanocera > Tetanocera ferruginea. The sequence goes on along the minus strand of OY282642.1, from coordinate 108,562,596 downwards.
CGTTTGATAAAAATACACGTTAAACAACTAAAGAAAATATTAAGAAAATTCATTAAAAATACATTTGGCAAGATAATTACCGTAATTGCCAACACATTTCAAAGAAAATTAAACAAAAATTTAGAAAAACAAAAAAATTTTGAAAACCGTTAAAATTTGACTGACTTGTTTGCTCGGAAAGTGGAATTTTTTGATTTTGGAACTGCATTTTTCGGACAATTGACATTTGAGGAATGCATAAAAGATAATTTTGGTAAAAAATTTTTAGTTTTGAAAAAAATTCAAATTCGAACAATTCATAAGCTCTTCTCAAACTAAATTTCAAATCGATAAAATAACGGATTTTTGTGCAAAAATTTTATTTCTGTTTTAAAAGGTTGGGAACCCCCTGAAGTGAAATCACAATTTTTAAAAGTGGTTTGCACATATATAGCCTAAACCTGATTTAATGACATCTAAATCGATAGAATCGGTCCATTGGTCTGGGAGGAGTTGAAGTCACAAAAAAAACCTTAGCCTATTAATTATATAGATAGATAAGCAGGATGATTAAAACAGATTCGTGGCTATAACTTTTAATTGGTTGTAGCTATAATGAAATTTTTTTCAAATATATTGTTTTTGAAGCTTATTGAAGATTTAAAAATTATAAGAACAACATTTTAAAAAAAAAAATTTCGAGCAAAAAACCATAGGGGGTAGCCTTGTTTTTTCGATGACACATAGTATTTATTAATTTTTCTGTCAAACAAAAACAAATTCGTCTTAAATAAACTATATACAATGAAAGAAAATCAAAAATGCAAATATGAAATTTTTTTATTTTTACAACAAAAACAATTTTTAATACATTTTTTGAGGAAACATTCATTTTATTGGACTCTTTTTAAAGGCAATGATTAAAATATAAATAATAAAGTAACGGTAAAAACTTTGTAATTATTTTAAAGTCAATTAATTGCAATTTAATACAAAAAAGAAATAAATGAAATTTTTTAAAAAGTGGCAGAGATATTCGCTTCCAAATACAGAACTTTAAATTTCAGAGAGTTTTTTTCTCTGTCTTGGCGTTTGATAAAAATACACGTTAAACAACTAAAGAAAATATTAAGAAAATTCATTAAAAATACATTTGGCAAGATAATTACCGTAATTGCCAACACATTTCAAAGAAAATTAAACAAAAATTTAGAAAAACAAAAAAATTTTGAAAACCGTTAAAATTTGACTGACTTGTTTGCTCGGAAAGTGGAATTTTTTGATTTTGGAACTGCATTTTTCGGACAATTGACATTTGAGGAATGCATAAAAGATAATTTTGGTAAAAAATTTTTAGTTTTGAAAAAAATTCAAATTCGAACAATTCATAAGCTCTTCTCAAACTAAATTTCAAATCGATAAAATAACGGATTTTTGTGCAAAAATTTTATTTCTGTTTTAAAAGGTTGGGAACCCCCTGAAGTGAAATCACAATTTTTAAAAGTGGTTTGCACATATATAGCCTAAACCTGATTTAATGACATCTAAATCGATAGAATCGGTCCATTGGTCTGGGAGGAGTTGAAGTCACAAAAAAAACCTTAGCCTATTAATTATATAGATAAGCAGGATGATTAAAACAGATTCGTGGCTATAACTTTTAATTGGTTGTAGCTATAATGAAATTTTTTTCAAATATATTGTTTTTGAAGCTTATTGAAGATTTAAAAATTATAAGAACAACATTTTAAAAAAAAAAATTTCGAGCAAAAAACCATAGGGGGTAGCCTTGTTTTTTCGATGACACATAGTATTTATTAATTTTTCTGTCAAACAAAAACAAATTTGTCTTAAATAAACTATATACAATGAAAGAAAATCAAAAATGCAAATTTGAAATTTTTTTATTTTTACAACAAAAACAATTTTTAATACATTTTTTGAGGAAACATTCATTTTATTGGACTCTTTTTAAAGGCAATGATTAAAATATAAATAATAAAGTAACGGTAAAAACTTTGTAATTATTTTAAAGTCAATTAATTGCAATTTAATACAAAAAAGAAATAAATGAAATTTTTTAAAAAGTGGCAGAGATATTCGCTTCCAAATACAGAACTTTAAATTTCAGAGAGTTTTTTTCTCTGTCTTGGCGTTTGATAAAAATACACGTTAAACAACTAAAGAAAATATTAAGAAAATTCATTAAAAATACATTTGGCAAGATAATTACCGTAATTGCCAACACATTTCAAAGAAAATTAAACAAAAATTTAGAAAAACAAAAAAATTTTGAAAACCGTTAAAATTTGACTGACTTGTTTGCTCGGAAAGTGGAATTTTTTGATTTTGGAACTGCATTTTTCGGACAATTGACATTTGAGGAATGCATAAAAGATAATTTTGGTAAAAAATTTTTAGTTTTGAAAAAAATTCAAATTCGAACAATTCATAAGCTCTTCTCAAACTAAATTTCAAATCGATAAAATAACGGATTTTTGTGCAAAAATTTTATTTCTGTTTTAAAAGGTTGGGAACCCCCTGAAGTGAAATCACAATTTTTAAAAGTGGTTTGCACATATATAGCCTAAACCTGATTTAATGACATCTAAATCGATAGAATCGGTCCATTGGTCTGGGAGGAGTTGAAGTCACAAAAAAAACCTTAGCCTATTAATTATATAGATAAGCAGGATGATTAAAACAGATTCGTGGCTATAACTTTTAATTGGTTGTAGCTATAATGAAATTTTTTTCAAATATATTGTTTTTGAAGCTTATTGAAGATTTAAAAATTATAAGAACAACATTTTAAAAAAAAAAATTTCGAGCAAAAAACCATAGGGGGTAGCCTTGTTTTTTCGATGACACATAGTATTTATTAATTTTTCTGTCAAACAAAAACAAATTCGTCTTAAATAAACTATATACAATGAAAGAAAATCAAAAATGCAAATTTGAAATTTTTTTATTTTTACAACAAAAACAATTTTTAATACATTTTTTGAGGAAACATTCATTTTATTGGACTCTTTTTAAAGGCAATGATTAAAATATAAATAATAAAGTAACGGTAAAAACTTTGTAATTATTTTAAAGTCAATTAATTGCAATTTAATACAAAAAAGAAATAAATGAAATTTTTTAAAAAGTGGCAGAGATATTCGCTTCCAAATACAGAACTTTAAATTTCAGAGAGTTTTTTTCTCTGTCTTGGCGTTTGATAAAAATACACGTTAAACAACTAAAGAAAATATTAAGAAAATTCATTAAAAATACATTTGGCAAGATAATTACCGTAATTGCCAACACATTTCAAAGAAAATTAAACAAAAATTTAGAAAAACAAAAAAATTTTGAAAACCGTTAAAATTTGACTGACTTGTTTGCTCGGAAAGTGGAATTTTTTGATTTTGGAACTGCATTTTTCGGACAATTGACATTTGAGGAATGCATAAAAGATAATTTTGGTAAAAAATTTTTAGTTTTGAAAAAAATTCAAATTCGAACAATTCATAAGCTCTTCTCAAACTAAATTTCAAATCGATAAAATAACGGATTTTTGTGCAAAAATTTTATTTCTGTTTTAAAAGGTTGGGAACCCCCTGAAGTGAAATCACAATTTTTAAAAGTGGTTTGCACATATATAGCCTAAACCTGATTTAATGACATCTAAATCGATAGAATCGGTCCATTGGTCTGGGAGGAGTTGAAGTCACAAAAAAAACCTTAGCCTATTAATTATATAGATAAGCAGGATGATTAAAACAGATTCGTGGCTATAACTTTTAATTGGTTGTAGCTATAATGAAATTTTTTTCAAATATATTGTTTTTGAAGCTTATTGAAGATTTAAAAATTATAAGAACAACATTTTAAAAAAAAAAATTTCGAGCAAAAAACCATAGGGGGTAGCCTTGTTTTTTCGATGACACATAGTATTTATTAATTTTTCTGTCAAACAAAAACAAATTTGTCTTAAATAAACTATATACAATGAAAGAAAATCAAAAATGCAAATTTGAAATTTTTTTATTTTTACAACAAAAACAATTTTTAATACATTTTTTGAGGAAACATTCATTTTATTGGACTCTTTTTAAAGGCAATGATTAAAATATAAATAATAAAGTAACGGTAAAAACTTTGTAATTATTTTAAAGTCAATTAATTGCAATTTAATACAAAAAAGAAATAAATGAAATTTTTTAAAAAGTGGCAGAGATATTCGCTTCCAAATACAGAACTTTAAATTTCAGAGAGTTTTTTTCTCTGTCTTGGCGTTTGATAAAAATACACGTTAAACAACTAAAGAAAATATTAAGAAAATTCATTAAAAATACATTTGGCAAGATAATTACCGTAATTGCCAACACATTTCAAAGAAAATTAAACAAAAATTTAGAAAAACAAAAAAATTTTGAAAACCGTTAAAATTTGACTGACTTGTTTGCTCGGAAAGTGGAATTTTTTGATTTTGGAACTGCATTTTTCGGACAATTGACATTTGAGGAATGCATAAAAGATAATTTTGGTAAAAAATTTTTAGTTTTGAAAAAAATTCAAATTCGAACAATTCATAAGCTCTTCTCAAACTAAATTTCAAATCGATAAAATAACGGATTTTTGTGCAAAAATTTTATTTCTGTTTTAAAAGGTTGGGAACCCCCTGAAGTGAAATCACAATTTTTAAAAGTGGTTTGCACATATATAGCCTAAACCTGATTTAATGACATCTAAATCGATAGAATCGGTCCATTGGTCTGGGAGGAGTTGAAGTCACAAAAAAAACCTTAGCCTATTAATTATATAGATAAGCAGGATGATTAAAACAGATTCGTGGCTATAACTTTTAATTGGTTGTAGCTATAATGAAATTTTTTTCAAATATATTGTTTTTGAAGCTTATTGAAGATTTAAAAATTATAAGAACAACATTTTAAAAAAAAAAATTTCGAGCAAAAAACCATAGGGGGTAGCCTTGTTTTTTCGATGACACATAGTATTTATTAATTTTTCTGTCAAACAAAAACAAATTCGTCTTAAATAAACTATATACAATGAAAGAAAATCAAAAATGCAAATTTGAAATTTTTTTATTTTTACAACAAAAACAATTTTTAATACATTTTTTGAGGAAACATTCATTTTATTGGACTCTTTTTAAAGGCAATGATTAAAATATAAATAATAAAGTAACGGTAAAAACTTTGTAATTATTTTAAAGTCAATTAATTGCAATTTAATACAAAAAAGAAATAAATGAAATTTTTTAAAAAGTGGCAGAGATATTCGCTTCCAAATACAGAACTTTAAATTTCAGAGAGTTTTTTTCTCTGTCTTGGCGTTTGATAAAAATACACGTTAAACAACTAAAGAAAATATTAAGAAAATTCATTAAAAATACATTTGGCAAGATAATTACCGTAATTGCCAACACATTTCAAAGAAAATTAAACAAAAATTTAGAAAAACAAAAAAATTTTGAAAACCGTTAAAATTTGACTGACTTGTTTGCTCGGAAAGTGGAATTTTTTGATTTTGGAACTGCATTTTTCGGACAATTGACATTTGAGGAATGCATAAAAGATAATTTTGGTAAAAAATTTTTAGTTTTGAAAAAAATTCAAATTCGAACAATTCATAAGCTCTTCTCAAACTAAATTTCAAATCGATAAAATAACGGATTTTTGTGCAAAAATTTTATTTCTGTTTTAAAAGGTTGGGAACCCCCTGAAGTGAAATCACAATTTTTAAAAGTGGTTTGCACATATATAGCCTAAACCTGATTTAATGACATCTAAATCGATAGAATCGGTCCATTGGTCTGGGAGGAGTTGAAGTCACAAAAAAAACCTTAGCCTATTAATTATATAGATAAGCAGGATGATTAAAACAGATTCGTGGCTATAACTTTTAATTGGTTGTAGCTATAATGAAATTTTTTTCAAATATATTGTTTTTGAAGCTTATTGAAGATTTAAAAATTATAAGAACAACATTTTAAAAAAAAAAATTTCGAGCAAAAAACCATAGGGGGTAGCCTTGTTTTTTCGATGACACATAGTATTTATTAATTTTTCTGTCAAACAAAAACAAATTTGTCTTAAATAAACTATATACAATGAAAGAAAATCAAAAATGCAAATTTGAAATTTTTTTATTTTTACAACAAAAACAATTTTTAATACATTTTTTGAGGAAACATTCATTTTATTGGACTCTTTTTAAAGGCAATGATTAAAATATAAATAATAAAGTAACGGTAAAAACTTTGTAATTATTTTAAAGTCAATTAATTGCAATTTAATACAAAAAAGAAATAAATGAAATTTTTTAAAAAGTGGCAGAGATATTCGCTTCCAAATACAGAACTTTAAATTTCAGAGAGTTTTTTTCTCTGTCTTGGCGTTTGATAAAAATACACGTTAAACAACTAAAGAAAATATTAAGAAAATTCATTAAAAATACATTTGGCAAGATAATTACCGTAATTGCCAACACATTTCAAAGAAAATTAAACAAAAATTTAGAAAAACAAAAAAATTTTGAAAACCGTTAAAATTTGACTGACTTGTTTGCTCGGAAAGTGGAATTTTTTGATTTTGGAACTGCATTTTTCGGACAATTGACATTTGAGGAATGCATAAAAGATAATTTTGGTAAAAAATTTTTAGTTTTGAAAAAAATTCAAATTCGAACAATTCATAAGCTCTTCTCAAACTAAATTTCAAATCGATAAAATAACGGATTTTTGTGCAAAAATTTTATTTCTGTTTTAAAAGGTTGGGAACCCCCTGAAGTGAAATCACAATTTTTAAAAGTGGTTTGCACATATATAGCCTAAACCTGATTTAATGACATCTAAATCGATAGAATCGGTCCATTGGTCTGGGAGGAGTTGAAGTCACAAAAAAAACCTTAGCCTATTAATTATATAGATAGATAAGCAGGATGATTAAAACAGATTCGTGGCTATAACTTTTAATTGGTTGTAGCTATAATGAAATTTTTTTCAAATATATTTTTTTTGAAGCTTATTGAAGATTTAAAAATTATAAGAACAACATTTTAAAAAAAAAAATTTCGAGCAAAAAACCATAGGGGGTAGCCTTGTTTTTTCGATGACACATAGTATTTATTAATTTTTCTGTCAAACAAAAACAAATTCGTCTTAAATAAACTATATACAATGAAAGAAAATCAAAAATGCAAATTTGAAATTTTTTTATTTTTACAACAAAAACAATTTTTAATACATTTTTTGAGGAAACATTCATTTTATTGGACTCTTTTTAAAGGCAATGATTAAAATATAAATAATAAAGTAACGGTAAAAACTTTGTAATTATTTTAAAGTCAATTAATTGCAATTTAATACAAAAAAGAAATAAATGAAATTTTTTAAAAAGTGGCAGAGATATTCGCTTCCAAATACAGAACTTTAAATTTCAGAGAGTTTTTTTCTCTGTCTTGGCGTTTGATAAAAATACACGTTAAACAACTAAAGAAAATATTAAGAAAATTCATTAAAAATACATTTGGCAAGATAATTACCGTAATTGCCAACACATTTCAAAGAAAATTAAACAAAAATTTAGAAAAACAAAAAAATTTTGAAAACCGTTAAAATTTGACTGACTTGTTTGCTCGGAAAGTGGAATTTTTTGATTTTGGAACTGCATTTTTCGGACAATTGACATTTGAGGAATGCATAAAAGATAATTTTGGTAAAAAATTTTTAGTTTTGAAAAAAATTCAAATTCGAACAATTCATAAGCTCTTCTCAAACTAAATTTCAAATCGATAAAATAACGGATTTTTGTGCAAAAATTTTATTTCTGTTTTAAAAGGTTGGGAACCCCCTGAAGTGAAATCACAATTTTTAAAAGTGGTTTGCACATATATAGCCTAAACCTGATTTAATGACATCTAAATCGATAGAATCGGTCCATTGGTCTGGGAGGAGTTGAAGTCACAAAAAAAACCTTAGCCTATTAATTATATAGATAGATAAGCAGGATGATTAAAACAGATTCGTGGCTATAACTTTTAATTGGTTGTAGCTATAATGAAATTTTTTTCAAATATATTGTTTTTGAAGCTTATTGAAGATTTAAAAATTATAAGAACAACATTTTAAAAAAAAAAATTTCGAGCAAAAAACCATAGGGGGTTTTTTCGATTTTTCGGTTTTTGCCTTGTTTTTTCGATGACACATAGTATTTATTAATTTTTCTGTCAAACAAAAACAAATTCGTCTTAAATAAACTATATACAATGAAAGAAAATCAAAAATGCAAATATGAAATTTTTTTATTTTTACAACAAAAACAATTTTTAATACATTTTTTGAGGAAACATTCATTTTATTGGACTCTTTTTAAAGGCAATGATTAAAATATAAATAATAAAGTAACGGTAAAAACTTTGTAATTATTTTAAAGTCAATTAATTGCAATTTAATACAAAAAAGAAATAAATGAAATTTTTTAAAAAGTGGCAGAGATATTCGCTTCCAAATACAGAACTTTAAATTTCAGAGAGTTTTTTTCTCTGTCTTGGCGTTTGATAAAAATACACGTTAAACAACTAAAGAAAATATTAAGAAAATTCATTAAAAATACATTTGGCAAGATAATTACCGTAATTGCCAACACATTTCAAAGAAAATTAAACAAAAATTTAGAAAAACAAAAAAATTTTGAAAACCGTTAAAATTTGACTGACTTGTTTGCTCGGAAAGTGGAATTTTTTGATTTTGGAACTGCATTTTTCGGACAATTGACATTTGAGGAATGCATAAAAGATAATTTTGGTAAAAAATTTTTAGTTTTGAAAAAAATTCAAATTCGAACAATTCATAAGCTCTTCTCAAACTAAATTTCAAATCGATAAAATAACGGATTTTTGTGCAAAAATTTTATTTCTGTTTTAAAAGGTTGGGAACCCCCTGAAGTGAAATCACAATTTTTAAAAGTGGTTTGCACATATATAGCCTAAACCTGATTTAATGACATCTAAATCGATAGAATCGGTCCATTGGTCTGGGAGGAGTTGAAGTCACAAAAAAAACCTTAGCCTATTAATTATATAGATAGATAAGCAGGATGATTAAAACAGATTCGTGGCTATAACTTTTAATTGGTTGTAGCTATAATGAAATTTTTTTCAAATATATTGTTTTTGAAGCTTATTGAAGATTTAAAAATTATAAGAACAACATTTTAAAAAAAAAAATTTCGAGCAAAAAACCATAGGGGGTAGCCTTGTTTTTTCGATGACACATAGTATTTATTAATTTTTCTGTCAAACAAAAACAAATTCGTCTTAAATAAACTATATACAATGAAAGAAAATCAAAAATGCAAATTTGAAATTTTTTTATTTTTACAACAAAAACAATTTTTAATACATTTTTTGAGGAAACATTCATTTTATTGGACTCTTTTTAAAGGCAATGATTAAAATATAAATAATAAAGTAACGGTAAAAACTTTGTAATTATTTTAAAGTCAATTAATTGCAATTTAATACAAAAAAGAAATAAATGAAATTTTTTAAAAAGTGGCAGAGATATTCGCTTCCAAATACAGAACTTTAAATTTCAGAGAGTTTTTTTCTCTGTCTTGGCGTTTGATAAAAATACACGTTAAACAACTAAAGAAAATATTAAGAAAATTCATTAAAAATACATTTGGCAAGATAATTACCGTAATTGCCAACACATTTCAAAGAAAATTAAACAAAAATTTAGAAAAACAAAAAAATTTTGAAAACCGTTAAAATTTGACTGACTTGTTTGCTCGGAAAGTGGAATTTTTTGATTTTGGAACTGCATTTTTCGGATAATTGACATTTGAGGAATGCATAAAAGATAATTTTGGTAAAAAATTTTTAGTTTTGAAAAAAATTCAAATTCGAACAATTCATAAGCTCTTCTCAAACTAAATTTCAAATCGATAAAATAACGGATTTTTGTGCAAAAATTTTATTTCTGTTTTAAAAGGTTGGGAACCCCCTGAAGTGAAATCACAATTTTTAAAAGTGGTTTGCACATATATAGCCTAAACCTGATTTAATGACATCTAAATCGATAGAATCGGTCCATTGGTCTGGGAGGAGTTGAAGTCACAAAAAAAACCTTAGCCTATTAATTATATAGATAAGCAGGATGATTAAAACAGATTCGTGGCTATAACTTTTAATTGGTTGTAGCTATAATGAAATTTTTTTCAAATATATTGTTTTTGAAGCTTATTGAAGATTTAAAAATTATAAGAACAACATTTTAAAAAAAAAAATTTCGAGCAAAAAACCATGGGGGGTAGCCTTGTTTTTTCGATGACACATAGTATTTATTAATTTTTCTGTCAAACAAAAACAAATTCGTCTTAAATAAACTATATACAATGAAAGAAAATCAAAAATGCAAATTTGAAATTTTTTTATTTTTACAACAAAAACAATTTTTAATACATTTTTTGAGGAAACATTCATTTTATTGGACTCTTTTTAAAGGCAATGATTAAAATATAAATAATAAAGTAACGGTAAAAACTTTGTAATTATTTTAAAGTCAATTAATTGCAATTTAATACAAAAAAGAAATAAATGAAATTTTTTAAAAAGTGGCAGAGATATTCGCTTCCAAATACAGAACTTTAAATTTCAGAGAGTTTTTTTCTCTGTCTTGGCGTTTGATAAAAATACACGTTAAACAACTAAAGAAAATATTAAGAAAATTCATTAAAAATACATTTGGCAAGATAATTACCGTAATTGCCAACACATTTCAAAGAAAATTAAACAAAAATTTAGAAAAACAAAAAAATTTTGAAAACCGTTAAAATTTGACTGACTTGTTTGCTCGGAAAGTGGAATTTTTTGATTTTGGAACTGCATTTTTCGGACAATTGACATTTGAGGAATGCATAAAAGATAATTTTGGTAAAAAATTTTTAGTTTTGAAAAAAATTCAAATTCGAACAATTCATAAGCTCTTCTCAAACTAAATTTCAAATCGATAAAATAACGGATTTTTGTGCAAAAATTTTATTTCTGTTTTAAAAGGTTGGGAACCCCCTGAAGTGAAATCACAATTTTTAAAAGTGGTTTGCACATATATAGCCTAAACCTGATTTAATGACATCTAAATCGATAGAATCGGTCCATTGGTCTGGGAGGAGTTGAAGTCACAAAAAAAACCTTAGCCTATTAATTATATAGATAGATAAGCAGGATGATTAAAACAGATTCGTGGCTATAACTTTTAATTGGTTGTAGCTATAATGAAATTTTTTTCAAATATATTGTTTTTGAAGCTTATTGAAGATTTAAAAATTATAAGAACAACATTTTAAAAAAAAAAATTTCGAGCAAAAAACCATAGGGGGTAGCCTTGTTTTTTCGATGACACATAGTATTTATTAATTTTTCTGTCAAACAAAAACAAATTCGTCTTAAATAAACTATATACAATGAAAGAAAATCAAAAATGCAAATATGAAATTTTTTTATTTTTACAACAAAAACAATTTTTAATACATTTTTTGAGGAAACATTCATTTTATTGGACTCTTTTTAAAGGCAATGATTAAAATATAAATAATAAAGTAACGGTAAAAACTTTGTAATTATTTTAAAGTCAATTAATTGCAATTTAATACAAAAAAGAAATAAATGAAATTTTTTAAAAAGTGGCAGAGATATTCGCTTCCAAATACAGAACTTTAAATTTCAGAGAGTTTTTTTCTCTGTCTTGGCGTTTGATAAAAATACACGTTAAACAACTAAAGAAAATATTAAGAAAATTCATTAAAAATACATTTGGCAAGATAATTACCGTAATTGCCAACACATTTCAAAGAAAATTAAACAAAAATTTAGAAAAACAAAAAAATTTTGAAAACCGTTAAAATTTGACTGACTTGTTTGCTCGGAAAGTGGAATTTTTTGATTTTGGAACTGCATTTTTCGGACAATTGACATTTGAGGAATGCATAAAAGATAATTTTGGTAAAAAATTTTTAGTTTTGAAAAAAATTCAAATTCGAACAATTCATAAGCTCTTCTCAAACTAAATTTCAAATCGATAAAATAACGGATTTTTGTGCAAAAATTTTATTTCTGTTTTAAAAGGTTGGGAACCCCCTGAAGTGAAATCACAATTTTTAAAAGTGGTTTGCACATATATAGCCTAAACCTGATTTAATGACATCTAAATCGATAGAATCGGTCCATTGGTCTGGGAGGAGTTGAAGTCACAAAAAAAACCTTAGCCTATTAATTATATAGATAAGCAGGATGATTAAAACAGATTCGTGGCTATAACTTTTAATTGGTTGTAGCTATAATGAAATTTTTTTCAAATATATTGTTTTTGAAGCTTATTGAAGATTTAAAAATTATAAGAACAACATTTTAAAAAAAAAAATTTCGAGCAAAAAACCATAGGGGGTTTTTTCGATTTTTCGGTTTTTGCCTTGTTTTTTCGATGACACATAGTATTTATTAATTTTTCTGTCAAACAAAAACAAATTCGTCTTAAATAAACTATATACAATGAAAGAAAATCAAAAATGCAAATTTGAAATTTTTTTATTTTTACAACAAAAACAATTTTTAATACATTTTTTGAGGAAACATTCATTTTATTGGACTCTTTTTAAAGGCAATGATTAAAATATAAATAATAAAGTAACGGTAAAAACTTTGTAATTATTTTAAAGTCAATTAATTGCAATTTAATACAAAAAAGAAATAAATGAAATTTTTTAAAAAGTGGCAGAGATATTCGCTTCCAAATACAGAACTTTAAATTTCAGAGAGTTTTTTTCTCTGTCTTGGCGTTTGATAAAAATACACGTTAAACAACTAAAGAAAATATTAAGAAAATTCATTAAAAATACATTTGGCAAGATAATTACCGTAATTGCCAACACATTTCAAAGAAAATTAAACAAAAATTTAGAAAAACAAAAAAATTTTGAAAACCGTTAAAATTTGACTGACTTGTTTGCTCGGAAAGTGGAATTTTTTGATTTTGGAACTGCATTTTTCGGACAATTGACATTTGAGGAATGCATAAAAGATAATTTTGGTAAAAAATTTTTAGTTTTGAAAAAAATTCAAATTCGAACAATTCATAAGCTCTTCTCAAACTAAATTTCAAATCGATAAAATAACGGATTTTTGTGCAAAAATTTTATTTCTGTTTTAAAAGGTTGGGAACCCCCTGAAGTGAAATCACAATTTTTAAAAGTGGTTTGCACATATATAGCCTAAACCTGATTTAATGACATCTAAATCGATAGAATCGGTCCATTGGTCTGGGAGGAGTTGAAGTCACAAAAAAAACCTTAGCCTATTAATTATATAGATAAGCAGGATGATTAAAACAGATTCGTGGCTATAACTTTTAATTGGTTGTAGCTATAATGAAATTTTTTTCAAATATATTGTTTTTGAAGCTTATTGAAGATTTAAAAATTATAAGAACAACATTTTAAAAAAAAAAATTTCGAGCAAAAAACCATAGGGGGTAGCCTTGTTTTTTCGATGACACATAGTATTTATTAATTTTTCTGTCAAACAAAAACAAATTCGTCTTAAATAAACTATATACAATGAAAGAAAATCAAAAATGCAAATTTGAAATTTTTTTATTTTTACAACAAAAACAATTTTTAATACATTTTTTGAGGAAACATTCATTTTATTGGACTCTTTTTAAAGGCAATGATTAAAATATAAATAATAAAGTAACGGTAAAAACTTTGTAATTATTTTAAAGTCAATTAATTGCAATTTAATACAAAAAAGAAATAAATGAAATTTTTTAAAAAGTGGCAGAGATATTCGCTTCCAAATACAGAACTTTAAATTTCAGAGAGTTTTTTTCTCTGTCTTGGCGTTTGATAAAAATACACGTTAAACAACTAAAGAAAATATTAAGAAAATTCATTAAAAATACATTTGGCAAGATAATTACCGTAATTGCCAACACATTTCAAAGAAAATTAAACAAAAATTTAGAAAAACAAAAAAATTTTGAAAACCGTTAAAATTTGACTGACTTGTTTGCTCGGAAAGTGGAATTTTTTGATTTTGGAACTGCATTTTTCGGACAATTGACATTTGAGGAATGCATAAAAGATAATTTTGGTAAAAAATTTTTAGTTTTGAAAAAAATTCAAATTCGAACAATTCATAAGCTCTTCTCAAACTAAATTTCAAATCGATAAAATAACGGATTTTTGTGCAAAAATTTTATTTCTGTTTTAAAAGGTTGGGAACCCCCTGAAGTGAAATCACAATTTTTAAAAGTGGTTTGCACATATATAGCCTAAACCTGATTTAATGACATCTAAATCGATAGAATCGGTCCATTGGTCTGGGAGGAGTTGAAGTCACAAAAAAAACCTTAGCCTATTAATTATATAGATTTATTTTTCAAAATTTTCTATCCCACTAAATTAACTTTCTATCCCCCTTTAAACTTTTTTCCCTTTAAAATCCCACGTTAATGAAGGAAACCCCCTACATTTGTGGGGAAAACCTTTAAACTGACAACACAAACTTGAGAGCATCTATTTTCGCGTATAATATGGTTAGAGTTTTCAAACCGGGTTTCGGAATATTCGGTTAATTATATGATTAACCTGAAAGGTCAGAGTATATTAACTTTATATGTTCTATATAGTATTTATAGTATGTTTCTTTTTTTTATCAAAACTAATGGCGTTTTCGTTTCTACCAAAAAATGTTGCCTTTTCATTGCCCTTGCCTTTATTTGTGTTCGATTCTAAAATAAGTGCAAACGGGTGAGTAAATTCTGTGTTCGTTTCTTAAAATGTCACACTCACAGAGGGCAAAAAAGGCACATTTTCTGCCCTGCAAACTTTCTCAGGGTAGATGATTGCCCTGCATATCAGCTGTTTTTAAAACGACAATATTATGACATGCGTGCGTTAGACAAGGATGGTTATATTCGTTTATTTAAGTTGACATTTTTCGAGTAGGCAAAAACATGCACTTTTACAGGGTTGCGGGCAACATTGAAAACATTTTGCACTGCGACAGGGCAACATTTTTTGGTAAAAACGAAAACGCCATAAGATGTGTTTAAAAATTTAGCGTTATCCATCCATGTACACGCCCACCTCTCATACAACCCACAATAGCGAAAACACTATAAAGGTATTACAATGTAAGCTATATGATTAAAAATCCCATTTTAATAATATTATATTTTGAAAAAGTAGGTTTAAGGTATTTCATAGTCGGGCTGGGCCGACTTTAGACTTTCTTTACTTGTTTTTTGGTAAAATTATCTCTGATATTCAAATAAGACATATTGAAATGCTTCAACCTATCTTCCACGACTCATAAAATAAAGATGTAAAAACAATGTTATCATATAAGAAAATAAAATCTTAAGGGGGTCTTCTCATTGAGCAACTTTTTTTTCGACTTTTTTTTTTGCATTTATTTATAGCTTGGGTAGTTGTGAATATGCCCCTAAAAGGTTTTTTAGAAATACTTGAGAAGATACAGCCTTTTTTGTGAAGCAAGGTCTTCGTCAAAATGAGCTATTTCTTTTTTAATTAAACTTTAAACGCGTTTATCTCGAAACCACGTTTTTCGAACTGGCGGCCATGATATCTCCAGTTCAACTGAACCGATTTTCATGAAACAAAGTGGAATCGACGCATTCTCGGGTGAACCTCGACCATAATTTTAAAAAATTTTTTACTATTTTTTTTTACACTAAACTACAAAAAAAAGCCCGAAATTGAATTTTTTTTTTTTAATGGCCGCCATTTTGTCAAAAAAATCACAAAATTAAGCTTGAGGTTCACCCGAGAATTACATCTATACTGATTATAACCCCGTTTTTTTCGTTTCAGACGCTCCGGAGACCCGGAATCGTGGCCGCCGTGACGACACCTTTTTTTTCACCACCAACTTTGAAGTCTCATTACTTTTTGAACAGCCCAAAAGGTAATGAGACTTCAAAGTTGGTGGTGAAAAAAATTTTTTTATTTACTTTGAAACTTTTGTAATACAATAAATAAAAAAAGTTTTCAATTATTCTTTGCGTTTTCAAATTAGAATTTTTTTAAAAAGGGTCCAAGAAACGGGTTTTGAATGAGAAGACCGCCTTAAAATAAGATTTTTTTTAAAAATTCAACTTTGAAGATATTTTATCGAAAAAACACCAAAGTGTTAAGCTGAATATAAAATCACTTTTAAAAGAGAAATAAAAACAATGAAGCATAAACTTCTATAGATTTGTATAAGAAAAAACAGACGTCAAAAAATGTTTGTATGGTTTCGAGAAAACTCCCTTCATATTTGAGTTAATTATCATAAGTTAAAATATTAACTTTTTATTACAGTTTTTTTGACTTATTAATATAAGTTCTGAAAATTATCTTGAAATGCATTTAATTCCCTTTTCAAAAAGCTATTTCTTAAGCTTATCGATTTAGAGATATTTTAGTTATAAAGTAAAACGAACGCCATCCATTTTTAGGGCTTTTACACTTAGGGAAAAAATGCGTTTTTATCAAACAAATCGTGGGTTGAAATAACATATTTCACTGTTAAATACCATCCAACAAATGAGACTTTCAAATCAAGAGTCGGTTGACTGTTGGTCTATAGAACACGAAACCCGTATAAAAACTTATATATTGAAATTTTATCACTATTTTATTAAATTACAATTTTTGCTACTTTCACAGCTAGGGTTCGAACCAGAGAACTACATGAGACCACTCGTCATTTTTTGCCACTCGAATAACAATCGTCGTCAGCCACAATCGCACAAAAAAAAAAATGCATGCATACCACTCGAGTTCGTAAACAACGATTGCTGCTTAGCACAGTATGCGACGACTGCAAATCGATACAGAGGCAGCATCCAGACAATGCCAACATTCGAATGTTTCGCTGGAAGCTCGAGTGTTTGATGCTGGACTCGAGCTCGAGTGGAATTTTATTTTTGTTTTCTTTGCTTTTTTTTTGCCTGGCGTTTTGTTTGTGCGCAGTTTTTTTTATGCTTTCAAGAACAAATACAACAAAAAGCTAACACCAACAACAAATCGTTGTATACGTGGCACAGTAAGCTAGTACCAACAACAAAAAATATACAAAATCCACACAACGCCAGCGACTGTGCAAAAGCTAAAATCATGTGTTTGTATTCTAACAATAAAAAGAATAGAAACAACAACACGCATGTTGGCTCGACAAGTTTAAATTATTGAACACACAAAAAAAACAAGCATCGATCGACAGTGCGCAATTACAACAATAAAACAATAAGAAGTTAGATTGAAGCTGAACACTGAATTCGGCGAATTACAACAATCATGAAAATATCGAAGTTGTTGTAAAAGAGTGGAAAGAGTTCAGCGCTGGCAAGCGCTGCTGCAGACTACAGTTAATAATTTTTCCTGCTGCGAATAAACATAAAAGCATGAATATTCGTTGCTTTTGGCGAATGTTGCGAATGTCTGGCTTCGTCGGACATCATGTTTCGCAGGCATTCGTATTCGCCATCGCTCGTACTCTACGGCATTCGTACCAGAGCGATTGGTGCATGTCTTTGCGCATTAATTTTAATGCAGAAGGCAAATTCGTAGCTCGCATTTTGACGACACATTCAAAACGCCATTTGAATGCACTCAAGTTGTTCTCTGGTTCGAACCCACGTCCCCCGCATAACAGTCTAGTGCACTTCCACTGAGCTATTGGCACTGATAATATAAACATAGCAAAACACATCTAAAAACTATTGCTTAGGAAAAGAAGGCAATTCAACAAAAACACTAAAATATTTCAACAGATGATTTTAACAGCACAAAAATACTTTGAAACATTCATTCAACAAAGAAAATTGTTTACTTAAACGCAAATCACTTAATCGAACAGTGTTTTGAAATAACAGTGGCCGACTGTTAATATTACAGTTGATATTTTTCTGAGTGTACCTTCAAGCTAAAATCCTAGAAGAGATTTAGTTACCCACCGTACAATTTTGTATTGGTCTTATTAACTCCGCAAGTCTGTGAAGTCTGGAGCTTCCTGAATCTGATGAATTCTATCAAATCTCACAATATTTTCAAGCTTCTTGTGCAAACCAAATTTTCGGTACATTAAAGCTATGGAAGTAAAAGTCACAGAACATTGAAGACCACAATGTAGTTACTATTTGGTGTTGGAAACAGTTACAGGTATTGTAACAGGGCAAATGAGACAAACAGAACATTGAAACTAGAGATGGGTGCGTGTCACAATGAATATCTTCGTGATCGTGAGCGAACCGATAAAATAATCATGAAACATTGGTGAGCGTGCGTGGCTGAATTTTTCTGTTGCGTGACTAAAATTTCATCGTGTCACGCCTTGTTTACCGAATGGGCTTTAAATGGACCTTAAATGGGTTTTAAATATTCAAAAAGTTTCAATTTCAATTGTACTGATGGCCTGAAGTTTCCATCTAAAGAATAATCATTTTGCTACAAACTTAACTATGTATTCATATAATTTTAATATACATATAAGATATATCTATATAAGATATAAATTGAATTTACGTTTATTATTTAAACAGCGCTTAATAATCTTTTATTAAAAACTTAAGTGCATTCTTCTTCCTATAAAACGAATTCGTGTGGATTGGTGAGTAAAATATGTCTAGTGATAGTGCGTGACCGTGAGCCAAAAAATTATTTTTAATCGCGAGTGTGATTAGAATAACTCACATCGTGAGCATGCGTGATCGTGAGTCAAAAAATGTTCCTTAAACGTGAGCGCCTGTGATAACACCGTGAGCGTGTGTGATCATAAGTCAAAATTACTCACGTGCCCATCTCTAATTGAAACAAATGGAATTAATATTTTGTGATGTCCAGGTGCAGGGTGTAGTAAAGTGCATCGGGTATGGCTGGTATATTTATTTTTGAAGTTTTCTTTTATTAAACCATAACTTTACCTTTAAGAGAACTTGGCTGTGGCCTTCAAAAAAGTTTCTTTTAATGTTTTAAAATGCCTATAAGTTGAATAAAAATTAAGATATCATTTTGAAAAATTAAATATATATTTCTATTAAAAAAAACAAAAAAAAAATTTTTTTCGGCCAAAAACTATGAAACCGATTTTTATGTCCGTAGTTCATTCCATGCATCGACAAGTGTAAAACAACATATTAAAATTTCGGTTCGATCTGTCGAGTAGTTTTTGTTTTATCATGCCCGCCATGATTTTTTTAAAAATTTTTTATAAAATTTCAGTAGCAATATATGTGATTAAAATAATTAAATTAAAATTTTCGTAATTTTTTTTCCGAAAAATATATTTGTAATTTTTCAAAATGATATCTTATTTTTCATTCAACTTATGCGCATTTTAAAACATTAAAATAAAAAATTTGTTGAAGGCGTCACGTCCCCTTAAATATGTCCAAAGACTATTCGGAACATATCTGCAAAAAATTTTCAGAAGTTTATTCAGGCAAGTAAAAAGAAAATATATATATTTATTTAAAAATTATATCAGAAGCGAAAAGAAATATAAACGAAATGAAATTGAAGTGAACTGTTAGTCAACTGTTCACATTTCAGTATTTAAAGGATATGCATTCCATACGTTATCCTTTAAATACTGAAATGAACGAATATCATCCTTTAATATTTGCTGTATTGAACCAAGCTAACGTTGCTTATGTACAGACGATACACTTAAAACGAAATGTTGGAATGCATTGAACAGCATCACATTCAAAATAAAAGGCACAAACACACATTTATATCATATACATATATTCACCACACGTGCATATATGTGTATACAAAAAAGCAGGACATGTTGAAATGCGCTGCACATGGCACATACAGGATATGTTGACTCGCAAGCATTGCTACGTTTTATGCAACAGGTTAGTGTAACGATTGCGGTACTTCAAAAAAGAAGTGAAGAGCGCAAAAAGGCGGAAGTGCGGTCGTAGAGTGTGGGTGGAAAAATGAAAGAGAAGAGCGGGAGTTATGGTAAAAAAGGAGAGCAAGAAGCAAGACAATCAGAATTTAACGAAAAATGCATGATTTGTTGTAAGAGTCGTGATAGAGCCAACTGAAATATACCAATGCATACGTCATAATGATCAGCATGCTATTTTAAATAAGACACTATGCAACAGAGTTGCCAAATAGACTATAATTTAACATTCGGGACATAACATTCGCGGCAGAGAAAACAGACCCTTTTATTAAAAATTCATAACTCAGTCAAAAACAAACATTTTTCCCAAGGCTTATTTATATAAGGTTGCATACATTTTTGACGTTTTCTCATTTCGGCACCCTTATTTTGAAATGAGAGCAAAAGAGCGTAGTCATTTGAGTAAAAAACTGACACGGTTGCCTGAATATAATACTATTGATAGATTTTTGTAGTACTATTTGGTAAACAGAATATTAAAATTTTTGTTTAGTACTTTTATTGGTCCTTTTTTTATTCGGATGTCCTGATAAAATTAAGTCATGAGTTTGATCTACCCCCCATAATTTTAGTTTTGATTGAAGGATTTCAGTACTATGCCCTAAAAAAGGTTCAACGAAATAAATATATATTAAGAAAATCAAGAAAGACAGACCAAATAAATATTTTCATATTCGAAACGTTCATTGCATTGGACAACGGTGATCGTAAAAACCACTTTTACTTCCAATTTTGACAAAAGTCAAAATTTTAACACATCTTGACTTAGTGTGTACACAATAAAACAGAAAACTGCACAAAACCTTGAAAAATACTTTTTTTTCTTGAGCAGCACAAAACCCTACTCTGCAAACGTCAAAATATTTTTGTTTACATAACATAAGGATGCGTCAAAAAATGTACGCAACCTTAAATAAATCAACCTTGCATTTTTCCAAAAGTTTTTTTATTATTGTAGAGAGTTAAACAAATTACAAGAGAAAAAAAAATTCAAAGAAATATATTTTCCACTCCAACATGGTTTTATAGAGCTCCAAACTGGCGACAGAGAAAAAAAACCGGGACCTCGTTGTTGCATGGGAGTCGCAAAAATTGTCCGATCTAAAAAAAAATTACTTTTTAAATCTTAACAAAATTGGTTATCGTTTGACAGCAGCTTTTTTGTTAAATTTTTTTTCAATTTTTGGTGATGTTCCAAATTTGAAAGTGTGTTTTTTCGAAAAAAATATTGACTTCAAAAATTCATAAAAAATCGAAAAAAATTTAAAACAACTCGTGTCATACGTAGCGAATTAAGTTTAAAAAAATACAAAAAAAAAAATTTGTCAAAAACTAAATCCGCTAGTGCCGCAACCAGTATGAAAAACATGGTTTCGAGCTAAACGCGTCCAAAGTTTGTGAACAAAGAAAAAAAAGGCCAAAATTAAAAATGCGCTCTCACTAATCCTTCCGTAACTTTTCAACCCGTACACTCAGAAAAAAAGTACATTAAACAACCGTAAAATTAACATTTTTAGTTGACAAAAGTCGTCCGACATTAAAAAATGTTAAAATTGATATTATCCTAATGTACTTTTTACACTACGAAACCTACATTTAAAAATGTATAACTGTCACATAATAATGTTATTTTAACACTTAAAATATCAAAAAGTATCAGTAAATTAATGCAGATAAAAAAAAATGTATTGAAAAATAATTTGCGACGAGTGGGATTCGAACCAGGGCTCCGGACATCCAAAGCCACACTCTTAACCTGTGTGCCACGGTCACCTGTATGTCTTAATGGCTCAGCTCTTAAATAAACATTACATCTGCTTGTTGTTGACACTTACATTTATAATGTTAAATGGATATGAAATACTATCAATTTTACAGTAAAAAATGATGAAGTAAAAACATTTTAAATGTTATTTTAACATTAAGAATTGATATTGCAACGTAAAACATTACATTATCAATTTGATATTTTTCTTATCAATTCAACACAATACATGTTAACTTAACATTTTCTAACGTAAAATCCACATTTTCTGATTTACATTGGAAATAACATTAAAAAACGTTAATTTTACATGGCAGCTTTTTTCTGAGTGTAGGACTTTTTCCATGAAATTTTAGAATCTTTAGAATATTTACTAAAATACAAAATTATAAAAAAAGTCGATATAAAAAACGGCCAATGTCAATTCCCCCCTGAAAGGCTGTTAGAAAACGCTAAATTAATTAGTACATAGAAACCAAGTAATTTTATAATTTGTTATAATTGCAGTTGGAATGTTATGAAGTTGGAATGAAATGGCTACAAAAAGTCAAAACCAATAATTTTATCAAACTCAAACTTAAATTTCACACTGATCGGATTACTAACAACGTGAAAAAATTAATTGTTTTTTGATGATCACTATGGCTCATCATATATTTCAGATTATTAAAATGTCCTAAAAATTCAGTATTTTTTTTTTTAAATTCAAAAATTGTTCAAAATTACTTAACAAATTCATTTTAGAGTGTTTCAACCAACGATTAGAATAACTGTGATTTGAATTGTAACTCTTGTTCGAACAGAACAAAAAAAGTTTTACTAAAAAGAATTCGATCTAGTTGTGAACAAAAAAAAAGTGGTATACATTTTTTTTTATTTTTTATTTTGGGACGAATTTATGTATATTTGTATAAAATAAGGATTTGTTTTAATTTTTTGTTAACTTCATAAAATTTTAATTTCAATTAAAAAAAATAATAAAGAAATTAATTTACTACTTTCATATTTTGAATATATCGTCTGTTAAGAAAGGTGCCAAAAGTCTTGGATATATAAAAAAAAATTTAATTGGATTCTAAACAAAAAAAATTCTAAAACAAAAAAAAACAAAACATAAATTGGCCATTTCAGCCCTTGAAAAGCCTTTGACCGAGCTTCTTATTATTAATTGTTATCAATTTTGTGTGTTATTAAATGTTTGCAAACAATTGACCTAGAACTGAACTTAAATATTTTATGCCGACTCCGAGCAGCTAAAGTTCATGTTCTCAAGAGAAGCCTTACATGACATTATTTACTCTCTAAGGCTTTGTCTGCAGAGAGGTGACGGCCGGACAGAAAAATGTACTTCTGTTAAAAAAAACTTTTGCCCGAGACAAGGATTGAACTCGGTATTCGTTGGTTCGCTCGCTACATACTTAACACACAGGACCACGGCCACCACTTGTCGTTTTTGTTCTGTTACTGATTTTTATTTCTGACTAACATTTATATTCAATCAATTTATACATGGATTATTCCATTGTGACGGGTGTTAAATTTATGTGCTTTTAAACATCAATATGTTTGCAAACATAAACTGATTTCAAGTTTTTGCAGTCGTCATAAAGATATGTTAAAAAAAACGTTTAAAATCATAAATTCAATGTTTGTATAATTTTAATCAAAGTGACGGGTGTTACGATAACTCATTGAAAGATCTGACTTCACTCAAAATGTTTGTGAAATTCAGCCAAACTACAAATAAAAACACAAAAATTAAATAATGTCTATTCAGTTATGTTTGACAATTAACCGTGCACTGAAAAACATTAGAACTACGTTATAGAAAATTCTGTATTTAATATTTAAATTTGTGACGAGTGTAACACATATTGTGGCGGGTGGTACGAAATAAAAATGTTTTTGTTTGTGCTTTTACTGTAAATTCAACAACTACAATATATTATATTTACAAAAAAAATAACATTGCGTTTTTGATTTATTCAAAAATACAAAACATAGATTTCAATAGAATAGAATTTAAACTTGTTCTTCCTTTATTCTTTACCTCTGCACCGACAACCTCTACGAAGGTAGGTATTAGATTAAAATTGGGTGTGTGGTATAGCAAACAGCACAACTAGGACTAAATCCTTGACAGAAATAATAGAGTTTAATGCAATATCTTTAAATATAAGTTTTTTGCCTTGGCAACGATTATCGTGGTATGTTCCACATATTCAATCCCTGGTTGCAAGACAGTTTTAGGTCTTTTATTACAACTTTTTCGAAAAAGGTTTTTTTTTCGATTTTCCGAAAACTTTTGAAAAATGAAACAGTTTAGAATTGAAGGGCATATTGCAAAAACATGATAAGCCACACTGCTTTCATATTTTATGTTCATTACGTTTCTTGATGCATTATCAATATCCACTAAAAATATTGTGATCATTGCGCGATCAATTTTGGCCCTATACGTAAAAGTTTTTTTAAGCATTTCAATGATTTCATACAAATATATATTTTTTAAAAACTTTAAGGTCTATTATTTCGAAATATTTTTTATGTGGCATATCATATTTTTACAATAAGCCCTTCAATTATTGAATTTAGAAGAATTTTGAAAAACTAAACATACTTAATTTTTATTGGCTGTTTGGAAAACTGCTTGTTGATTTCTGAAATTTATTCAATTTGACTGTCGCTATAGTTATTCTAACATTTATTTTACCATTTCGGAGTTCAATTCGCATATGTATGAATGAAATTAAAATTTTTTTAACACAATTTGACTATTTTTTAAATTATTTTTATATTTCCAAACTCTTAAACGATTGGCTTCTGCACTCAATTTAATCTTTTCTGAATTCAAACTAAAAATGGTAAAGTCAAAACTTTAGTCGCACTTAATTTATATTATTTATATTTTGAAACTATATAAATATTGAGTACAGAAACATAAATTTTAACTTTTTCATGTAACATTTTCAAGAAGTTGGCAACTCTTTTTATCACAAAGCGGAAAACACTACACATTTCTTTAAACTTATTTGCACGTTATTATCATTTCAACCCGTCACTTTGTGTAGCCGAACAAACGTTACAATTTTGAAGATTCTCATTCGTCCCCCGCCCCCCCATAGCAACTGCTCAAGGATGATTGCAGCATTTTGCGCCTACTTGTTGCTCAACATGTACGTGCTTCAACTGTTGCTTTAACATCCGATTCAAAATAATAGGATTTTATTTTTGGGTTGTGCTGTCAACAGCCCAGCCTGTTGTTCCATAGCCCACACCACGTGATACCGTGCTACATTAACCCAAAAAATAAATTGACTACTTTTGTGCCGCCACTCGTTGGCGCTCTAAATGGGCGAGAAAACAAAACAAAGTGAGTTGCTGAAATGGCTGCAAAAGGATATCGCGTTGTCCTTCGTGTTCATGTTCCCGGTGCTACGGCTTGTTCATCTCGTCGTTGTCGTTGTTGTCGTCGACGTCATCGCACTTGCAATGGCAGTCATTTACATCAACAACTACTACAGCAAGCAAGAACGGCTACAATAACAACACACAGCAGCTACAAGGAGCCACTACAACAACAACAACTATAGTAACAACAATGCGCATGCAAACGAACTACATTTCAGGATAAACGAATTGTACGAAAATCAAACGAAAGCAAGAAAAAAAAAGTTAAACTTCAGCTAAATGGCGCAAAGGATGCAAACAGGCAGGCAGACAGACAGACAGACAGCAGGATATGCAGTCACACAGTTTGTGTGTGTGTGTATGTGTGTTCGCTGTTAGGTTTCATTATTTGGATATCACTATTTTGGATGTAACACCGAAATGTTGTTCGTTTGCTCAATGCCGGCATATTTGGCCCACACACCCAGATGTGACGCTACGTTCGCCTGACACTTGCCACCAACTCTCTATCCACCAATCGGCAAGCCAGTCGTCATTCAGTGCTCTTCATTGTCTGCAAAACTGTTGAATGTTTTGTGTTTCTGAGTGGTGTGTGTGTATGTGTGTGTGTGTGTGCTTGTTGGCCATATTTTACTGTCTTTTTGGCAACGAAGTGTACCAAAATGTTGCTCGTTTCTCGCTGCCTGTTGCTGACACCATCCGTTGCTGCTGCACGTTGTGCTGACATAAGGAGGAAATGTGAAAATCGTTTGAAGCTTTTGTACATTTCAAGTAGGTAGCAAGTGGGTTGTGGAAGGGCACAGCGTTTCGGTACTATTTGTTAGTTCAATGCTGAGTTTCAGTAAAGCTGAATGCCCAAAGTATAGCACATTCGCTATGAGCTGCTCCACCCCTTTTCACTAGTTATTGTGTAACTGTATCTTCCTTTTTTTCCATTTTTAGTAGTATTTTCGTTTTACTTCTCGTAACTGTTGCTGATATAAACTTCGTTTTTATTCGCATGCACTTCGTTTTATTCTTGTGGGTGCGAATTTATTTTGGGAGCAACGACTTGTTGCACATTGCACTGAGTTGCTCCTTTATTTTGGTGTAAGTGTTTTTGTAAAGGTAGCAGCTTTATTTGGTGCTCCTTTTTTTCGGTGTGTGTGTGTGTGTAAGTGCATGTATGTATGTGTATGATAAATAGAAGCGGATGGGTATTGCTGGAATGGGGCTTAGGTGCATGTTTTATGACGCCAGTTAAATGAGTTATTTTATTTTTAAAATATGTTTTTTGAAAACGGCTGGCAATGAGTGTGTCCTTATATTTTAACTGAAAAGGACTATCATAGCGAAAATAAATTTTTAAACATAACTTTCAAAGAAAGTAACAATTTTTCTCTTCCATTGCCATTTAAAAATGTAGCAGTCACAGTCAAAGCAAAAGCAAAAACCGAACGCTGAAAAACTACGAAGCACTTCCACAGTCGACAGCTTCGGCAGTTGTCGTTTTGATTTACTAAAACTGTGGACAAACTCGAAAGTTGTAGCAGCAGCAAGAGTTCAACTTTCATAAGTCAAAACAGCATCAGTTATTCAACAGTCGCACATCTTGTTGTCTAGACTGAGTTGTCATAACTTCAACTATTCAAGTATTAAGGTGATTTTGTAGATCTTTGTTTAACATGCCTAGGGTCAAAATTTAGCTTTTGTAGGTCGCTGGTAAACAAAAATCGAATACAGAATTGAACCAACAACACCATTAATACCATTCTAAATGCTAGAGTCACACGAACAACTCATTTTATCAATGCATAAAATACACACAAAAAAAAATAAAAAACACGTGAACATGTATATTTTTAAGCCCAGTGTTTAAAGTTCATACAATATGTGTACAAGATACACGAACCAATAAAACCTTTCGTAAATCCCATTAAAGAATACAAACAGAACATGAATCGTGAACAGTTTTTATGAATAAAGTTCATCTCCACAAGCTAAACGGAGAATAAGAACCAGCCACCGAAAATAATGATTTCTTTTCAAATTTTAATGAACAAATACAGTATGTTCTAAGTGTCGGAAAAAAACTTTTGAGATTTTGTTTTTTTTTTTTTTTTTTTTTTAACTTTAACAAAAAAAATAATTTTTGATTTTTAACTTTTTGACTCAAACAAAAAAATCATTTTTGATTTTTATTTTTTTTACTCGAACAAAAAATTATTTTTCGATTTTCTCAAAAGTAAAAATCAAAAATGATTTTTTTGTTCGAGTAAAAAAAAATAATAATAAAAATGATTTTTTGGTTTGAGTAAAATAAATAAAAATCAAAAATGATTTATTTTTTTGAGTTAAAAATATAAAAATCAAAATGATTTTTTTGTTTGCGGCAAATCCAGAAAAAGTAAACCTTAACATTAAAAAACAAAAATGCTTTAAGTTCAATAAAAACACATGCAATGTTAAGGATATTGTTTGTGTTTTCCTACGGTAAAAGCATTTTAAAAAAAACATATTGTATCCTTAAATTTGAACTGATTTTATTGAATGTATTGTTAATCTGTAGAAAATTAAAAAAATTGTAACTTTTTATTTTTTGTAATTTGGTATTTCGAGATTTAAATATCAAAGCACAGTTACATAATATTCACAACTGAAACATTTTCTGTTGAAAATTAAATATTAAAATTTTTTAAAAAAATCATTTTCTGTCGAAAAATATAATTTAAAAAAGTGATTCAAGACTGAAACGTGAGTGACAATTTTTATTGATAAGTTGTATTATCTTGGAAAATAATTGGCTGGCACAATTTATGTCTTGGATTTACTTTTTATATAAGATTAGTTAATTTTGTATTTTTTTAAATCAAGCGGACGCAATTATTTTTCCTTAAAAAAGCATTTGAAGAAGTGAAACATGAGTGACATTTAATTTTTTTTTTTGTTAATTTTTGTATTAGAAATGAAAGAAGATGGCGAAAACATCAAGAAAAAGTGAAAGCCGACAATTAAACTACGAATGAAAAAAATATAGAGAAAAATTATAGTTATAGGCGGATTCATATAAGAAAATAAACTTAGCAAAGATTAAAAATATCTAATTTAATCATTATTTTAAGCCTTTATCCTCGACGGAATTGCTAATAGGTCAGTCATATCGTCAAATTTGGCACGATATTTAGTTTTTAATGAGCGTAAGGATCAACGACTTTGGGTTTCGTACAGTTCAGGGTTTACATACAGATTCGGATGCAGGACCGGAATAAATTTTGTGAAAATGATATATATCTGAAGTAGCTTTTATGTTGTTTTTATATTATGTATTATTTGTTTAACTATATTATGCTTTACATAATCCTTTCCATAAAAATTTTTTTCTTTTTTGTATAAAAATTTCCTTAATATTAAAAAAAAATTTTTTTTTTACAAAATATGCTTAATAAAGTTCACCAGATTAACCACGATGCAAAACAAAGACAATTAAAATTGTTTTGAAACTTGAGTGACACCGACTTGAAACGTGAGTGACAAAATCAGTGTATGAAAAAATCTTCAAATTCTTAGAAAAAGCAAAATTTTTTTCTGCAGTTAAAATTTCTACTCAATTTCGTTTCAGAAAATTATTTTATTCCTTATATTAACTCATACAATTCGCAGATTTAAAGGAATTTGTAAGAAGAAGTCGAAAAATGCAAATCGTCCGAAAACGTGAGTGACACACCATTTAATGATAGTTTTTTCGAAATGTGTACATAAATATAAAACTTTTTGCATGAACTTATAATAGTAAGCTTATGACTTATTATATACATCTAATTTTGTGTTAAAAGCGTTTATGTTTAATGGAGAAAAATGCTTGTTTAGTGCTATGACTGAAACGTGAGTGACACTGGATTTGCCGTTTGAGTAAAAAAAAATAAAAATCAAAAATGAGTTTTTTGCTTGAGTCAAAAAATAAAATTCAAAAATTATTTTTCGATTTTTATTTTTTATCTCAAAAGTAAAATTCATAAATGATTTTTTTGTTGGAGTAAAAAAATAATAATAAATAATAGTAAAATAAATAAAAATCAAAAAAATAAAATTCAATAATTATTTTTATTTTTATTTTTATTTTTGAATTTAAAAAAAAAATCATAAAACGATTTTTATATCTGAGCAAAAAATTAAAAAACATAAAATAGTCAGTACTTCTTAATTTGTTTCAGCTCATAATTATTACGGTCCCTGATAAGAATAGTTTATGAGATAAGTGAAAAAATTCATGAAACGTGAACTGCTTTTTGATAATATCAAAAATGCATGGGTGTTATTCACACAAAAACTGATAAGCTATGATAAAATATTTGTTGGCTCATTTTAGAGTGGTGGTCGTGGCCGTAAGTGGTAAGTGTGTGGCAGAAAAGTGTATTTTATTTTATAAAAGAGGGCTTGAGCTATACTCTGTCGAATACTTTCTTTTCGCAAAGTTTTAGTATTTCTGATGTTACATAATCTGTTATTGTATCGTACACTTCACTACGTCACTTGCTACGAGCGATACTCACTTTGGTATTCAATAATTGATAGTTGTAAATGATGATAGTTATGTATGACAAAGGGCGCAACCAGGAATTTTTTTTTTTGGGGGAGGGGGGTTTTATCAAATGTAGAATTTATATATAAAAACAATTTTACGTTATTACAGCGGTTGTGTTGTAGTGGTAAGTGCGTTCAATTTTTGCACTAATGGTTTCTTGTACAAACTTCAGGCATGGCCAGCACCATATTTTTTTCCAAACAAAAATTTAAAACGGTCACTGTCAGGGCATTTTGTCCATACAGAAGGTGAACAGTAGTGCTAGCGGTCGTTTTAAAATAAACTTGCTTCAACGCTCTAAAGGATCTGTTCAGCCAAAAT
Source organism: Tetanocera ferruginea (assembly GCA_958299015.1). Classification (NCBI taxonomy): domain Eukaryota; kingdom Metazoa; phylum Arthropoda; class Insecta; order Diptera; family Sciomyzidae; genus Tetanocera; species Tetanocera ferruginea. The sequence goes on along the minus strand of OY282642.1, from coordinate 108,532,552 downwards.
ATTTTGCATTTGCAGGTTATAAGGCTTGAGCTTAAGTATTTTCATTTTTACTCGGGTCCCAATAGGGTCAGCAAAAATTCAATTTTTTTTTCTACCCACACATTCAGAAAAAAATACCTATCTTTCTCTTATAAAAAATTTCTCAATTTTCGATAATAACAATTTTCTCTTTTTCAAATAAAATTTTCCTCAATTAGAATACATTTTCACATTTTTAAAGAAATATTTCTTCACTTGTGGAAAATGGAAATATTTCAATATCTCTAATAATGATAGGTATTTTTTCGCACAAAAATTCTCAATTAAAGAGAAAAATTTATGGCAAATGAAAAATTTTTCCTATATTTTGATAAAAAATTCACTATGCGAAGTATTTTCTTCAATAAAATTAACTCTTTCTCAAAAATAAAAAAGTCTTATTCTCTAAAAACGACATATTTTTATATATTTCTCTTTTTCATGGAAGCTTTTTATCATTTTTAGGGTATTTTTAGTATCACATTTAGAGGAAAGCATTCTCTGGAGCAAACTCTATAACTTTTTCTCTAAATATTATAGCTTTTTATCTTAGTCCGAGAAACTTTTACTGAGTGCAGTGAACATTTTTCATCCATACTTCACTTCGTTGCAAGAATACCCAATTGGCTGGCACTAGCTTTAAAATTCGTCTTTTACTGAGTACTAATTATGCTCAATTTCGAGAGTAAAAAACGCTAAATTTCTTAAGCTTTGGGATGTAAAAAAAAAAGTCTGAATTTGAAAAAATCGTTTGGGTCTTTCCCCACCAAAATAGCCGATGAATTTACCTCTAATATCTAATATTCTTATATAGCCTTATTCATAATCTTCCATTGGATTTTCAAAATCAGTTTCATGAAAATCCCTCAAAATTGCGCAAATATTATCCGATTTTGGAAAAGACCTATCGTTAAAAAGTCTAGTAAAGACCTATCGTTACAAATATATTATTTCGATTTAAGTCAGCATTTGCTCATTGGATAAGTAATACCGTATAACTATAATATGTCACAGCATGGGCGGTCAGAAGAAAAATCAAACCAAATTGTTTTTACCTAATAAGCCATAATTCCTTAATATCGGATAATATTTAACAATTCAGAGAAATTTTTATGAAACGGATTTTGAAAAATACGATGGAAATTTAGAAATTGTGAATTTTTTTCTCCAGTTTCGGAAGTGATTGAATTATTATTATTTATTAAGTTTTGTAATGAATTATTTTTGTAATGAATCACATAACTTTACTATAAACTTAATTCTGTAGAGTTTTTGTTATCGATGCTTAAAAAAATAACTCTAAAAAAAGGACGAAAAATAACAATTTAATGGTAAATAACGCAATTTTCCTCAAATTTAGGCTTTTTATTTTGTCTTACTTAAGAGTTAATTTTTTTTCCAAATATTTCAAGTTTCCTTAGTGAGCTTCATGCTAGAAATTGAAAAGATAACTCAAATCGTAGTATTGCCAACAACCCCTCAAGTGGTCAGAATCAGAACATAAGACAAATTCAACATGTGTAGTAACCGGATCGAAATTGAAATTTCACTAGACACCGACATAAAATTTAAAGGGATTCTTAAAAACAATTTCTGTATAATTTTGTTTGGATCGGAGAAATCCCCATGGAGCGGTTTTGGTTCTTCTGAACGTCTTTTCTGCAGAAAACGATTTTTTTTTGCATAAACTTTTTTTTTCTTCAGAATGCATACCCAAGAAACACATGTATTAATTCAACAAATTTTTTAATTTTTTTGTGCTTACAAACTCTTTTGAGACCCCAAAAAACAAATCTATATTTCGTCATTTTCGAAAAGAGGTTGTTTTTTAAATACCTGTACAATATGTATTTTTCATGATATTCACATGAATTTAAATTTATTGGAAAATTATTGAGGTGTTTAAATTGTATATGACTAACGTGCTTACCATAATTAATAAAGGAATCTGGTGTAGTTAAGGATATTTTAGTGTGGAATTTTAAAAAATTAAGTTAACAAAATTTAACAGTTCCCGAAAATAACTGTTATTTTAAAAATTTCTCATAAAATAAAATAAAATAAAATAACTGTTATTAAAAATAAAATAGTTGTCACGCTTACAAAGACAGCCATTTGAAAGGCTGGTTTTATCGAAGGCTGAAGTAAGCTCAGCTAATTTTTCTCAATATTTTTTTATAACTCTATAGGTTTCCAAAAAAAAAAAATTTATACTCGAAAGGCCTTATTTTGTAAAACGAATGGCCCTGCAAACACATTCAATCGGCAAAATTCCTCAACGAATCGCCAAAACGTGTCTTAAGCAATTCGCCATGGAAGAGTCACGCAGGAATCAGCAAGAGGGTTCTTAAGCGATTCGCCGGGAAGTTTTTCAGCAGAAAGAGTTTTAAGCAGGGGTTGAAATAACAGTTATTTGAATTGTAATTTTTTGTTCAGAAATATTTTGTTTTTGAACAGAACAAAAAATAAATTATTCAAAAATTTTGTTCTGATTATGAACAAAAATTTAACATAACAAATTCCTATAAAAAAAATCCACAAAATTCAAGGTACAACTTATCAATCTTACCAACGCAAAATAGATTTGGCGCAAAATAGACAAAAAAATATAAAGATTTTCATATACTCATGAATGCCCTTTTTATACCCCCACGCGTACTGCATAAGGGATATATTAATTTTGTCACGACGTGTGTAACACCCAAAAGGAGGCGTGGTAGGTATAGAAAAGTATATATATTCTTGATCAGCATCACCACCTGAGTTGATTTAGCCATGTCCGTCTGTCTGTTCGTCTGTCCGTCTGTCCGTCTGTCTGTCTGTCGACACGATTACAGCTGTAATTTTCAAGCTATCGTAATGAAACTTCATATTTAAGCTTTTTTTTTAAAAAGCAAAGATCAAGTTCGAGAATGGAATAGATCGGATGAAAACCACGGCTACCTCCCATACAAATCTTTATGAAACCTCTATAAAGAAGCTATTATTAAAGCTACATTAATGTCAAAACTGAGATGTGTTAGTAAAATGGGCGTCATTCACCCACTAACATGCCCACCTGCCATACAACCCCAAAATTGAAAACTCTATAAAGAAGCTCATTTTAAAGATACAAATCCGAAACTCGGTACTTGAGTATTTTATGTCAAAAATGAGGTGTGTGAGAAAAATGGGCGTCATCAACTCACTAACACGCCCACCTCCAATACAACTCCAAAATTGAAAAATCTATAGAGTAATATTAAAGTTACAAAACGGCAACTCGGTATTTGTGTATTCTATGTCAGATCTGAGGTGTTTTAGAAAAATGGGCGTCATTCACCCACTAACACACCCACCTCCCATACAACCCCAAATTGAAAACTTTATAATAAGGCTTATATTTAAGCTGCAGGAAAACAATTTGATATGTACGTATTTAAGGCACATAAAAATAATAAAATCTCTCAGAATCTCATAAAAAAGCTCCCCAATTAGAGATTCTTTTACCCTTAAGAATCGGTCGTGGGAGTATTTTAACTTCGGCCAAGTCGAAGATATACCTTGCTAGTTTTTTTGTGCACTTTCAGTTTTGATATAGAGTCATTTAATAGTGCAGATCCTTGGATCTATCTAAACATGTGTACCAAGTTTCATACATAAAACTCACTCAATAATGTTATCAATTCCTGCCACACAATTAAGTGTTGAAAGAAGCTTTTTAGCGTTAAAATTTATTTGAAATGACTATCGGTCAAATTATCGGAGAAAAAACTCCAAAATATATTATTAGTAAGGCTTAACAATAAAAATCTTAAAAACATTCTATAAAATCCAAAACACAAGAAAAAGTCTTTTATTTAACTGTAACATTTTATTAGTATTTTTTTTATATGACAAAGTTACTTCTTCATACTTTTATACCGAATCGTTTTCTACCAATATATATTATCTAATCCTCCAGGTACGAGAACCATTTTTATTGCGTTTGCTATCGCTTCCAATTGGCGAACTTGAGCGTGTTTTCAATTAATTTGTTTCCAATTTTATTAGTTTGTTAGAGGCCTAGGGGTCCGGTCCTCTTCAGTAAATTTTTGAGAAACATCGTTGTTGAAAATTACAAGTTATTATATAATTATGTTTTAATTATATAGTTTTAATTATATAATTAATTATATAACAAAAAAAAATTTATGAAAACAATTTGAAAATATAAGTTTTTAAACGTGTTTTTCTCGGAACTTCAACTTCAACTCTTTAGTTAAGTTAACCGATTTTTCAGAGTCTGCTTCATATTCCAATAATTTTGAAAATTTTTTAAAAGTTAACTTCCAAACCAACACCGAAATGAGCGAAAGAAGATTTTGAAATTTTTTTGTGAATTGCGCATTCATCAGTTGTGCGATCCTAAAGCGAACCGCTTCCAAAGAACACTTGGACGAATCGCAAGTGCATCGTTAACCGATCGTCTGCCAAATGTTTGCAGGTGCAATGACCTACATCTGGGTTTTTTTTTTGCCCGACAACTCCGTTTTCAAACGATGCCAAACAAACTCTCTACCACTCTCCTACTGATATTTTCAAATGAAATATATTGCCCGAAAAAAAAAAAATGAGATAATTACTTTCGTTTTATTCAAGGGTGTGTTAAAAAATGCTGTTATATTCCAAAGGCACTCTTACTTTCGATGAGCTATTTTCCCGACAAGAAATTAAATTTGGACAAACATTTTTTTTCTATAGAAATGCTACAACAACTACTCCTTAATATTTTTTTAAATAACACGCAAAATATTTATCTTAATCGAAGCATTTTATTCAGCAACAAAAACAGCCACAACAACAACCCATTCAAGGTTAGGTTGAATTTATTTAAACGGCTTCCAGTGAAATGCGGAAATTCTAGAAAAACTAATTGTAAAAACTTGTTGTTAAAACAAAAAAAAAAAAAAATAGCGAAATTCTAAAAACTGCAATCAGCTCACATTGTTAGTCACACAAGCGCACAAACAGACAAACGATTATATTTAGCATAAATTAATTTAAGTAAAATGTTAAAATTCAGCATTAGATGTAAATTATTAAAAAAAAAAAATTTTAATTAAATAACAAAAAATGTTGTTTATTAAGGAAAGCATTTTTTTTTTTCAACTTAAAACAAAAACCAGAAACTGACAGAATAATAAAATGTACAGCCATAACAACCACAACAACAACAACAACAGCCATAACACCGCGTGTGTGGGGATCAACTTTTGATATTCTTACGCTCACCTTGAATAAATCTTGTGTAATTATTTTTTGAGCTGTCATTTATTCAATTTTTACATTCCGCAATAAAGGAAAAACAATTCACAATAAATTGTTGTACATCATGAAGAAAAACGTATTTAAAATAAATAATTTTTGTTTTTTTTTTCATCTTTTTATGCTTTTGTTTCAACATCTCTATTAAGCTTAATATAAAAGATTTTGTATTTGAAAACAATAATTTTTATATATTTTCAATTAAATAAATTTTTGTATCCACATTTTATCATATTTTTTTTTTTTGCTTTTCTATTGCAGCCTTCAATGTTGATGAAAAGAACAACAACAATTGCATTTTTTTCAAAAGCAATATTATCATAGTAACCACAACAACAACAACAACAACAATAATATCAACTATAATCATTCCAAAATAGACGTTCCATATTAATCTGTTCTGATGCAAATAAAAATAACAACAAACATATAAATGCCGCATTTAAAACTGCCCACGTGTTCAATAGCAAAGCTTTATCAAACTAAAATTAACTTTTTTATATGCAGGGCTTAAATCAACTTTTGACATTTATTTTTTAAGCCAAGTTGAATTAAATTTTTTTTTGTTTTCGATTAAATACTTTAACCAATGCACTTAAATCAATTGCTTATGTATGTATGAAAGTGTAAAAAATGGCGGAGTGTTCATATGCCAGGTGCCTTCAGGAACGTCGTCTCATCAAGCGTGAATTAATGAAATGGTCAAAGGATATGCTCAACATTGTCGGTGAGTTTTTCTTATTTTTATATTAAAAAAAAAAAAAAACAAAAATTTTCCATACAATATTTTTGTGGCAATGGCTTATTTAAATATTAAATAAGAAATTATTTTTTAATAGTTGAAATATATACAGTGTTAGCTCCAATAGACGGACGCTCTCATAAGCGGACATTTCCCATAAGCGAACACATTATTGGGAACGTACAATTTTTGTTTTCTTTCCATAGAAAATGCTCTGCCATACACGGACTTTCTTATAAACGGACGCGGATAAACAAAAATATATATTTATGAATAAAAAAAAATATTCCCATAAGCGGATGCGAAGTTCTAATAAGCGAACAAATTTGTCTTTTTTTGATCACAAAAGTTGCAGTTTGACTTTTATTTTTGGTATTTTTAACAGTTCAAAATGTTTTTTTTTTCTTTTTACGAATTATGCACTCAATTGTTTTGCGCTGATCACTTGTAACGGTATGGTTACACAATAAGTTCCAGCGTTTGCTTTAATTTATGGGTAGATTGTTGAAATTTTGTTCGAGAACAATACAGTTTAACGCTTACACTTGCACAATGTCATCAATTAACAAGTAAAGAAAGTCTAAAGTCGGTCCAGCCCGACCATGAAATACCCTAAACCACCTTTTTCAAAATACAATGATTTTATTTAAAAGGGGCGTGTCCGTATTTTTCTTGCATTTCCATTTTGATGAAAAATTTTTATATACCAAGTTTAATTCCTGTAGCTCACGTATGTTCTACCTCTATAAACCTCTATAGTGTTTATAGGTGGTAGGCGTGTTCGTGGACAAATTTCGCCCAATTTTTGAGCACATCCTAGTTTAGTTATAAAATACATACATACCAAATTTTATCTCTGTGGGTAAACATACGTTTATTAATGAAGATTTAAATTTGTTGGGTTGTACCGGCGGTTCGAAAACATCTGTGTTTTGATATAAAATACATGCATACCAAAATTTATTTCTTTAGATTTCACAAAAGCTTATTTATTGAGTTTTCAATTTGTGCATTGTATGGGAGGTGGGCGTGTCCATGGGCGAATGACACTAATTTTTCAAAAACATCTTTGTTTTGTTATAAAAAACATACGAACCAAATTTTATCTCTCTAGGCAATGCCACTTATAACTTATTTATTGAGTTTTCAATTTTAGGGTTGTATCGGAGGTGGGCGTGTCCGTGGGAGGATGACATAGATTTTTCAAAGAAATCTTTCTTTTGATATAAAATAAATACATACCTAATTTTAATTATGCAGTTTTCAATTTTTGCGTTGTATGGGAGGACCTTTCCGGTTTAGGCTATAAAAAGTGTTTAACATTGAAAAAAAAAAATAGAAATAATAAAGTCTTATGAAAGTGAACAAGTTTCTAAATCGCAGTGTCCTTTTTCAATTTAAATTTTAATATAATTTTTTTACGAAATTCCCATAAGCGGACATCTCTTTTATACGGACAAAAAGTGGGTAAACATTGGTGTCCGCATACGGAAGCCTTCACTGTATATAATCAGATTTTCACATAATATGCTGAGAGGTTAAAATTTTACCTCTCGTGGTGACCGTTGCGTGCAGGTTAAGTGTTTGGCTTAGCACGCTCGGAGGCCGAGTTCGATCCCCAGTCGCGGCGAAAAGTTTTTTCAAAAAAATTTTTTTCTGATCGGTCACGACCTCTCTGCAGACAATGGCAAACCTCATAGAGTTAATAATGCCAGGTAAAGCTCCTTGATAACATAAACTTTAACCGTTCGAAGTCGGCATAAAACATGTAGATCCAGTTCTCGGTTAATTGTGTGCAAACATTTAATAACACACACAACACAATTGATCATAAGAGCTCGGTCAAAGTCCTTTCAAGGGCTGAAATGGCCAATTTGCATTTGCATCAAAACATATCTGCATTAAGATAAAATTAGTTTTCCTAGTCTTGACGGAGAGAAAAAATGGGCTAAAATCAAGCTCAAAGCGTTCGTAAATGAAATAAGCTCAATAGAGCTCAAAACCATCTCGAAACATGCTATTCATGTACGCAGTTTGTGCCAAAAATAAGTCTTGAAAGTTTTTTGATAAACACGTCAATTTATGCTTAATAAGTGTCATCTTGGGCTTGATCATAGAAATTAATTTTTGTTGTTGTTGTTTTTGCTCATCAAAATAATGAGCAACCGAACGGCATAATTCTCAGTTGGTTTTTGTTGCTATTTGTATTAAAGTGCTTAAAATTGTAGAACATAAATGAAAATATTATATTTTCCTGTCCCACTGGGATCAAATTGATTCAATAATTTGGATGATGAAAATATAATTGTGAATTTTCGTCTGGTCAACATTTTTTTTTTTTTTTTGTGGTTCCTTTATGCCTGAGCCCCTCACATGTTGTCATCTTTTGCATTTTATGATTAAAATTCATAAAATGTCACATCGCAAAATTTCTTAGATTAGACATATGAGAGTATGTTAACTTGTATTATTCACAATCCATTAATGACATGCATTAGACACAAGTGAGCATGTTTATACCCTAAACCTGAAAGGTCAGGGTATATTAACTTTGTGCAAACGTTTGTAACGCATAGAACGCAGCGAGTCCGGTATAGAAAAGTATATATATTCTTGATCAGCGTCACCACGTGAGTCGAGCTATTCATGTCCGTCCGTCCGTCCGTCCGTCTGTCCGTCCGTCCGTCCGTCCGTCCGTCCGTCCGTCCGTCCGTCCGTCCGCCCGTCCGTCCGTCTGTCCGTCTGTGTGTTGTCCGTATACACAGGATAAGAAGAAGGAGTCGAGATAATTGGATGAAACTTGGTACACATGGTCACAAGCACCCAAGGATCTGCACTATTGAATATTTTTGGAATCCGCCCACGGACACGCCTACCTCCCATACAACGCAAAAATTGAAAACTGCATAACTCAGCTCATAATTAACCTACAACAATAAAATTTAGTATATATTTGTTTTGTATCAACGCAAAGATGTCATCGAAAAATGGGTGTCGTTCGCTCAAGGACACGCCCACCTCCCATACAATCCAAAAATTGAAAACGCAATAAATAAGCTTGTGTTTAACCTAAAGAGCTAAAATTTGGCACATATGTTTTTTATGACAAGACAAAGATGTTTTTGAAAAATGGACATCATCCGCCTACGGACACGCCTACCTCCCATACAACGCGATAATTGAAAACTGCATAACTCAGCTCATAGTTAACCTACAACAACAAAATTTGATATGTATGTGTTTTATACCAACACAAAGATGTCTTCGAAAAATGGGTGTCGTCCGCTCAAGGACACGCCCACCTCCCATACAACCCAAAAATTGAAAACGCAATAAATAAGCGTGTGTTTAACCTACAGAGCTAAAATTTGGCACATATGTTTATTATGACAAGACAAAGACGTTTTTGAAAAATGGACGTCATCCGCCTACGGACACGCCTACCTCCCATACAACCCAAAAAGTTTAAAACTCAATAAATAAGGTTTTGTTTGTCATAGAGAAATTAAATTTGGTATGTATGTATTTTATACCAAAACTAAGGTGTGTTCAAAAATTGGGAGTAGTCCGTCCATGAACACGCCCACCTCCCATAATGAAAGCATAATAAAGGCATTAACTGTGAGCTACAGGAATAAAACTTGGTATGTGTACATTTTTCTTCAACATTTAAATGCATATAAAATATAGGCTTCATGCGCCCACGGACACGCCCATTTACAATAAAAATTTTTTTTGTTTTTGAAAAGTGGGTGTAGGGTATTTCATAGTCGGCCTAGACCGACTTTAGACTTTCTTTACTTGTTTTTTTTTATAAACAATACTAAAATGTCATAAATTGCATCCAAGTGAGCATATTAGTTTTTTGACGAACAATCCAAACTTCACATATATTATGCACAAATGAGCGTGTTAATATTTTTGATAATCAATTACATTAGGGCTTGATATCAATAATATTATGGCTAAGCTCAGCATTACTCCCAAAATAAATTGATTTGGGATTGTTTTCAGCTCAAATTTCTCTCCGTGTTGAAAATCGGGACATTTATACCTGAAGACCTCGTTTCGTTATGCTGTCATACATTATTTATAGCGGCATATATAATGGACTTAATATATATTTCTAGTAACATTCATTTTAATATACACAATTCTGCAATTCCATTTTCAGCACTTAGAGTGCATCATGTACCCGTGGAATTGTAATTTTCATATTATTAATTTTGTTGCACTTCCTACTTAAATTAAAACTTATAACTTTAATTTTAAAATATGCGATATGGTGAACAATGCTATAGGTCATGCTGACTGGGATAGTGAGTTTTCTTATTTAGACAATCTTGCTTGTTTTATTTAATTTAAAGCAAGCAAAATAATTTAATTAAATAAACCAAATCCTAGTCGTAAGTCAGAGCCACCAAAATTATTAATTTAAATTTTTTTATTTTTTAAAGGTACCCAGCAATTAAATCCTTTCCAATTCAAACCTTCTTCAATTTTCAGCACTCAGTCTTATCTACGTATATTGAGTAGATTTATGCCAACAAGTGTGCTTCGTCTAATTAAAATCCCTCCAGTCCGTTTATATTAAAAAAAAAAGAAAAGAAAGCCCTCATTTCTGCCTAACAATCCCCACATAGTGGCCCACAAATATACACAGTGAAGACCAAAAATAATACCCACTTGAAAAGTTCATAAAAAAATAAAGTATCTATGCAACCAGGAATTAATTCTAGTTGCCTGCTGTTGTTACCATCTCTTACCGTTTATCTGTCGCAGCATTTTATATAAGTTAAAAAATTCCAATATTGTATATCTACCAATACATTTTTATATGTATTAAAAAAAATTGCTATACAACGAAAAAGTCCTTATTTTTTTTCTTATTGTCCGATGCAATTTTTTAGTTGGTATGAGCCGAAGATGTTGGCTACCCTGTGCAGCTGTGGTTTGAGTCTGTAAAATGAGAGAAACCATATTTTTTTTTTTCACCAAGAAATTTTTATATTCCACACACCTATATACACAGATATTTATGTGTATATATACATACATATAAGAGGCAATAGAAAAAAAATTGCACTTACACTAATGCAATTTGAAGCAAGCGCTGAACGCTTGAGCGACGACGCTGGAACTACATGGCATAAAAATAAAAAAAATACCAACCTAAGTAGAAGTAGGAAGATGGCGTCAGAGATGTCCGTTTATATCCTGGAAATGGAATGGTACTGCAGTGTACACTGGAGCTAACCATGTGTTTTTATTTTTTTGTTTTGTTATTTTTCTTAAACTCGTGTGCAATTTTTTTACATTTGAAATTTTTTCCGGGTTTTGTATTGCTGCTTTTTTTACTGATTTTGGCTGGGATGAGCCAACAAATTGGGTTGGCAGACTGGAAGCAAAACAAAAAAAAAAAAAAAACTATAAATATTAAGACACATTGAGCAGATATCGAACTGTGTAGCTGAAGTAAGGAATAGAAGTGTTTAATGCTATATTGATAAGTTGGGTGTGTGGTTTGGCAATATCATGAAGATTCGTAAGTGGAAGTATGCCGAGGTGCAAGCAATGAAGCAGCCATAAATTCAATGAAAACTTGCAACTAGCTGGATAGATGTGAGCTGCTACATACAGATTTGATAAAAAAAAAAATCTGATTATTCCAGACACGATTTTAATGAGCTTTTTACTGATTTTCACGGTAGACTCTTTAGTGTAAAGTACAAATTTTTCGGAAGATATGTATATGCTGGATTTTTTTTATGGAATATGTTTTACTTTATAACTTGACTGTGGTGGAATTTTTCCATACTGTGGCGAAAATAAGCAATGCTCAGATACTACAAAATAAGCTGAAGAGAGTTAAATTTAACTAAAATCAACTACTTGAAGAAATATTTTGTATCACAAGAGCTTACAAAAACTGTATTTGAGTTTCTGGTGTAGAATTACGTCTTACAGCGCGGTTCGTAAGGGGACGTTTTTAAAGATTTGTTCAAGGCCATGAAACTTTTTTGACGAATACTTTAGGGTATACCTTCAGCCTTTAATACTCATCGTTGAAAGATAATGTATATACTAAAATATCAGATATATTCTGTGCTGTATGAATATCTAATTTTGGATTTTGTCACTTTTATATTAAAGTCACAAAATAATAAAATATAAGAAGAACAATGCATGTGTTTATATAAGAAACTCAATCATCAGCTGTTTATGCTGTGCTTGCTGCTTTCTTTGTTCTTGTTTCGTTGTTTTTGTTTGCATTGTTTTTGTTTTACACAAACTGATTCGCAGGCTTCTTCATTGGGTTCTTGTACATACTACTTCTTTATTGGGTTCTTGTATATACTACTTAGAAATGAGTGCTATATTTTAACACAAGATGTCAATAAAAACCTCTTTTCAACTCAGTCAATGAACTGAGAACTCAGTCAACTGTCAAATTTAACGAAATGGTTCTATGATCCAGTTAGATTTAACTCTTATGAAAAAACGAGTTGAATCATATTTCATTTTATGCGTTAACCCAATAGATGGCGCAAAATTGTAATTTTTGTTTTTAATGCAAATACAAAGGTTTTTTTTAAAAATCGGGGTCTTAATTTTATTTAGAAACTAGTAGTTAAACTGGCTGTAGTTCGCAAACTATATATCGGACAGAGACGAAAGCGGCACCAATGGAAAGTGTATTTGCTTCACCTTCTTCTCAACTAATAGCCGATACACATTGACTACAGCATACAACAAACGACAAACGTTAAAAAATAGAACGCATGTTTTCTTATGTAAATATAATTTTTGGATGCAGCACGACAAAGAGAGAATGCGACCACAAATGTTATAGCCGCATACTTCAATCTATTTCTATTGTTTTTTTTTTTTTTTTTTAACTTTGAACCAAGGATTTCAGGTGTCAAACACATTCAGTCAAGTCTGCCTTGGTTCGGAAATGGGGACATAGATACGTAGAAGAGAAAGGGAAATCAGGAGAAACAAGTGTAGAATGTTCTAGAGTAGCGGAGTGCTATATCAACATTTTAATTTGAATCTGAGGCAAGTGTTATGCCTTTACCTCAGTCAATTCGAGTTATCAAGCAATCTCATTCGACAAACATCACTACCACCAACTACAACTTCCAAAGTCGTACATATTGATGAAGTTTTAATTTCAGTTGATTAGAAATGAGGAAAGAATTAAATAAAGGTAAAAGCGTAGGACCGTGGTGACCGTGGCATGCAGGTTAAGTGTGTGGCCTAGCATGCTCGGAGCCCGGGTTCGATCCCCAGCCGCGGCGAAAAGGTTTTTTCAATAAAAAATATTTCTGATCGGTCACCACCTCTCTGCAGACAATGGCAAACCTCAGAGAGTAATAGTGAATAAAACCATGTAAAGCTTCTAGAGAACATGAACTTTAGCCGTTCGGAGTCGGCATAAAACATGTAGGTCCAGTTTTCGGTCAATTGTGTGCAAACATTTAATAACACACACAACACAATTGATCATAAGAAGCTCGGTCAAAGTCCTTTCAAGGGCTGAAATGGCCAATTTGTTTTGTTTTTTAAAAGCGTAGGACCATCGCTAGACCGCGATTCGGACCCGGAACCTCTGGGTTGGCAATCAAGCACGCTAACCACTCGACTACCGAAGTACCCAATTTGACAGACGACAAAAGAGGACTCTGAAGTTCGTTTACGTTTATGTTTTAATTATATTCAAGCTAGCTGTGCGTTTTCCGTTGAGTGATTTTTGTGTTTATTTTTTTGTTTCATTAAGTTTGAAAGTAAGTTAGTTGATAAATTAAATAAAATTCATCAGATATACAGATATATAGATTGTTGCTGTTGTTTTCATTATAATCAAGTCGTCGAGAACACAATTCTCTTTGACGACTAGTTTTCGTTTTGTCCGTGGACGCATGTTGCAGTCAATGTGTATCGGCCATAAGTTAATGAACTCAACCTGTCAAACTTAACGAAATGACCAAAAAAATTTGATATTTTGCTTGTTTTTTTTTTGCATTCTCATTTTATCATTCTTACTTTTAAAGTTTTCTTTATTTTGATCTCGATAAGAAGTCCATAATTGAGTGTTATTAATTTATTTGTTAACTAGTTATTAATTGAATTAATTAATTTAATTGTTAATCGGAAGAGCAATAAAAAATACGTGCAAAATGAACAAAACAATCGGACCAAAGAGACAAAGTAGAAGAGGTTACAATTTAAACGGAATTCTACGTCTACACTTACGATACTATCGAAAGTGTTTCATTTTTTTAATTCACGTTTTAAGAATAGAAACATTCCTACAATAGATATTTTTCTTAGTTTCTTAGGTCTTCTAGACTCATTGTTAGAAGTAACATTTCTAGAATCATCTCGATTAGTCGCTCATTAGTTATTTTGATAATCATTCTGATCATCTCATGATAGTAGTAGTCTCTTACGTTTTCTATTTGAAAACTAAGTGCATCCTTTACAAGGCTTACAGATGCGATGAGATATTTACATTTTCACTATTATGGTTCGGAGCACTGGATTTAAGCCAGTATCATACCTTAATATCATTCGGAATTGTTGATTACGATAATATTATTATCAATATAATTACAGTAGTCAAAATTTCAAACATATTTTGTAAAAAATATGCAATAAGAATACGAGGGAACCGTTCAATAAGTTCTTTTAAAACAGAAAAACAAATTTATTTATCGCCCATGCACTGACTTATTTGGGGAGAAAAACATATATTTGTGTTTCTACAACTTTGTCTAAGCCATTCAAAAGAAAGGATTTCTCAAGGTCTTCAAAATAGGCATCTGTTGATTGTTTCTTTGTCTCTGGTGTAAAGTAATGAATCCATATTTCATCACGAAAAGTGTTAAAACAGTATCAGGCCGCGCAATATTCTTTATTCTCCTTTGCTAGCAAATGCGGAAAGCATCTTGTTCAGATATTTCTGGCAAATTTTTATTGAAATTCTTTAAAATTAATCCTTTTCGAAGCGTTTCTTCAACTTTTTTAACCTGTCCAAAAATATGTAAATATCAAGGACTTCAAAATAGACATCTGTTGACTGTACATTTATGCCTGGAATGTTGATGTTGTCTTGAACTATATAGAAACTCGTCAGGTTTCAAAGAACAACTGCTATAAGAGCCTCAGAGCTTATCATAACATTTCATTTATTCTCTACTGAGAGCAATGATATTTACTAAAAATGTTGTATTTTTAAAACTAAATACTTGTATTAAGAGGATAATATTATCTGCTTAGAAATGTATTAGAATTAAAAATAAGCAATTTGCAAGGATCAAAATTTTGCAATTTGGAATTTTTCTTAAACTAAAGTGCACCGTGCTTTTCTTTGTATTTTCCTAATTGCTGTTTGCGCTAATTCTGTGGCGACTTGAAATTTATTTGCTCTTCACTTTGGTGTTTTTTTAATTGAAGTGCGTGTTGGTTTAGTAAAATATAGCTACCGCACAACAAGTTCTTAAACATTCCACCTTCACGTCTTTTTAATGCATTCTAAAAGTAGCAAAATAAAATAATTAATTTGGTTCTTAGAATCTCTATAGTCAGTCCATCGCAATAAAACTCGCACCACACTAAACCGCTGTGAATAAATAATCCAAAATGCATGGTCCAGGATCTTTCATTTCTAGTCCTGCAAGAAGTACTCCCTACGCCTTAAGCCTTACGTAATTTAAATAAATTTCGTCATTTTCTTTTTTAGTTCGTGGCACACTCAGCTGCCACCTTCCGCTTGAATAAAACCATTTATATAAAATGTTTTTTTTTTCTTTCTCTACATCTCTACCTCTTCACTTACCGACTGACAAAAGTCCGTCTTTTGGGTGGTGAGAGCACGTTGCACGTTTGCTTTGCTCTCATTTTGAGCTCGTTCAAGTGCAGTTAGCTCATCCTTAGACATTGCTTAGCCCAAACGTGATTCTGGCAATTCATTCACCCACACCCGTTGCTACCTCTAAAAATGTGCATTTTTTCGTCGTTAGATTTTTTTATATTATTTATTTCGGTGTGTTTCTTTGCATCTTCTTCGCCTTATACTCGTATTACTCTATTGCTCTCTCTATATCTCGTCGCTCTGCTAAATTTTTATGCATTTTTTTGGATTTTCTTTTTCATTTTTTTTTTTTTTTTTGGTCCTGTGCTCCAAACTACTTCCTCAAAGCGCTTCATAATCATGCTTAGCGTCCTTGTGCGTTGTTGTCCTCGTCGTCATTGTAAGTCGTTGTCGTTATTTGTCTGCCTGCCCCCGCACTCTATGAGTGCACTCGCAACATATCAACAAACGTTGCAGTCCCACCAATTGACCCAAACCCTAGGCAACAAACAATTTTTTCCAAACGACAAATTTCGTTTTACGAATATATACGAGTACTTAAAAAATGTGTAGAAGTGTTGAGACAAACATATATACAAATTTTTATATATACACAAATATTTATACATATATATATATAAAGATATTAAGTGCATAGGTGTGAGTGAGTTTTCGTATTCGTGAAACGAAGTGCAATACAAGATAACGAAGTGAACTACGTCGAATATATTGGGAGTCGAAAAATTTAAAGTAGGTATGAGTAGCAGAGATCTTCCTGAGTTATATTTTGCCTTTAGTAGGTGTTACATTAAAATTGCTAGGAAAATATTGGATGAAATGAGAGCGCAGGTTTTTCAATGCTGCGACCGTTTTTCGGCGAGTGTTGCACGAAAAGCAGAAAAACAAACAATATGTTGTTTTGCTATACATACATCTTTAGCCAAAAGATGCACCCACTTGTAGCTTCAACAGGATTCAGGCTAAGACTGTCGACTACGTTGTTCGCCTTCGCCACGTCCGATTCGTACCAGTAGTGGCGTAGACCCAGAAGATGTTTTGAGGTACTAAATAGTTGTGAAAACACTCTAAGCCGGGTTACTACATATGTAAAAGAAAAAAATTAATTAAAAAACCCAACATGAAAGTCCTTAAATGATAGATTGTTATAAGCTGATAATCCTTAACGTCAGCTTTTTTAGGTAGACTGAACATTTTTCGTCATAATATAGAGGGTTAGAGTTAAAGAATCTCACTTTTTTACTGTCTTGACTAGCACTAGGAATACATCTTTATTAAGCTTGACTAAAATAGCTCAATTTCAAACAAAATATCAAAATTTGTGTCAAATCTTACAAAGTATTCCCAGACGCATGGTGTATTATTCCGCATAGAATATATTTTGATCACTTTGCAACCTATTTTCAATCATGCCTTGACTTTGTTCGTTCCTTGGTTCACTCACTGCCTGGTTATTACCCAATAAGATCTTTGACTGATAACAATTTTATATGCTTTTTAAAAATAAGTATGTAAAGTTTTTCATAAATTGCATCAATCGTAAATTTGTTTCTGCTACAGTTGTATGGGAGGTGGCACAAAACCTATTTCAATAACTTTCAAATTTTTAATTCATTTAATTTAATGGGAAATAATTTATTAGACCTGAGTCTATAACTATGTTACTGTAACTTTTCCTGTTTTCCAATTATGTTATGTCTAAGTTGTATGGGAGATGTCGTCAAGCCAAAATTACTAAACAAATTTTTTTTTTAACTTTTTATACATGAGGCATTCAAAACGATGGAAAAACTGAATGGAATAGTTTGTGTTGTCAAACTCTGTGCTGCTAGTTCTTTCATCCCATAAAACTATTGAACTATTGGACTGCTGTTAGAGAAATTGTGCCTAAAGACCCAAATTTATCACACCCACGTCACGTTATTTTACGGCTCGTTATGACATATCAACTCATACAATGGCAGAATATACGCCGATTTGGGACTTGTATCAAGAAGCATTAAATACTGATCGAAGCAAATTTTCTTCAGCGATGTGGCCGCATAAAAAATTGCCGTTTATGGAGCTCTGAAAGTCTTCCAGCGATCTAAGAGTAGCCATTGAATCGACAAAAAGTGATTTGTCTTCTGTCAAGTGTGCATTATAGTCCGGTGTCTTCATTGCTTCGAGTTTGGTTTTTTAAAGCGATCGACGCGCAACCGAGACAGTCGAATCTGAGCGCAATAGTCTTATTTTAGTCGATTTCTTTTTGGATGAAATAGAAAATAAAGATTTCGATGACATGTGGTTTCTACATAATAAGCCACTCAACAATACCATTTAGGGCTTTGATGCAACAGAAATTTAGAGGACAACTTAGTCGGGATTTGAAATTGTCAATTTCACCTCCAACAGACTACGGAAAAAATAATGTTTATTTGAATTCAGCAATTAAAATTGATCGTTTAGTTATCCCGATCTCGTTTAGCTATACCGAATACTTTTTTCTATAGGGATTTTGAAGTACATTAATTATCCGTCCCTTTTCCATGATATGACCATGTTATCGTTTAATAATTGTTGACTTCATCACAATATTAATGACAAGCTTAACTCTCTCTTAGAATCAGTCTCAGTTTCTATTTGAGAAACATGCACCTGTACGTAATTGTAGTATAAATTTCTAGATCCAGAAGTTTAAAACTTTTTCTTTTCTTATAATGCTGCTTTTTCTGCTTCCGCTCCAGCTAAAAATAGTACTCATAATACCTTGCCCTTGTTAAATCATTCAACGCTTCAATCTTTTGAATTTTTCCCCAGTAGTTGAGTTTGATGTTGAAAAATGCGTGTCCCACATGAAAACTAATGCATTGGCTGCTGATTTTATTTTCATAAAATTTAATAAAATCTTATTCCCTCCACATAGTAAGCCCTTTAACTCACATAATTAATTCATGTTTTATGCCGTCTTCGTTCCCAGATTTATAAGCAATGGCCATTGAATTCCAATAGCTAAAATGGAAAATTCATCTTGTCCCAATGATTTTAGGCCAATAAGCGTTCTTTCATCTTTAGCAAAAATTTGTGAAAAACTTATGTCGTACCACTTAGTTAATAATAACCTACTATCTCCGTTTCAGTTTGGTTTTTGTGCATGTCATAGTTGTTTGTCTGCAATTGAAAAGATTGATAAAAAAACAAAGAAAAGGTTTCGATAGTATCGTAAGTGTATTTTTGACTAAAATAGAGCATACTCAGTACACTTAAGAAGTACCGAGCCCTCTTAACGTGTAGTAGAGAACCAATGCTTCGAATCAGTTCGTACAAAACAAAAGCAAACTGATTGATTTTCTTATATAATAATATAAATTTGGTTTTTTTAAATTTTGCTATTTTGTGCCTTTAATATAATAACGACAACATCCAAAATTGGATATTCGTTGAGCGTATGATATGTCTGATATTTTAACATATATATTATCTTAGAACTATGAATATTAAGTGCTGTAGATATACCCTAAAGTATTTGTGAAAAAAGTTGCATGGCCATTAAAAAATTTATTAAATCGACCCTATACAAACCGCGCTGTAAAACGTAATTCTACGTCAAAATTGATTATATACGGCTTCAATATGATGCGAGATTTTGGACACTTTTGTTAGTTTTTTCGATTTCCGAAGGCGTTTGACAAAGAAAATCATCAAATCTAGTGTTATAAGATTATGTCATTGTTTGGTTTCTGTGATAGTGCCTTTATCTTAATAGTAATCTTATTGTAACGTAGGTATCAAAAAGTTAGAATTGGTCAATTGTTGTCAGGGTTCGAAGCGGTCTTGGGTGCTGTTCCTCAAGGTTATTTGCTTGGTTCCCATCTGTTTGATGATGTCCAGTTGTATCTTTCTCGTAGTTAATTTCTTTTTCTACTTCTCAACTCCAAATTATATGTTGGCAATATATTTGTAAGGTTAAGTCTGGCTTAATTCATGCCCCTGATTTATTTATTGGATCGAATAATCTTAAGTCAAAATTGCGATTCTTGGTTTTTATGCTTGTTCTTTTTTGCCATGTGTTGATCATGTTAATAGTGTTGTAAAAAGAGTTTATTACATCTTAAGTAACCTAAGATTGTCTGCTATCGTAACTCCAGCTGATATTTGACGAAAACTGGTAATTCAACTCATCTTACCGCTTAGTGGTATTTAGTGGTATTTTCGAGCTGTCAGATAATAATGTTAGGGTTAAGGCTACTGTTAAGATTGATTTTATGGGATTAAAGAACTTTTTAAGAATTTAAAGAAAAGTTTTGCCATTTGTAAGGACCTCCCAAGAGATGAAATTTTTTTTCTATATTGAAAATATAATAAAAATCTCCTATATTTACCAATTATTCAGTAAGTTAGTAAGAAATATAATTTCTATTCTTCTAGCCCAAGCAAAATCAATTCAGATGTATTCTGTTCAACTTCATCTGTTTCATTGTCTTTTTTTATATAATAAAACTTTTACCTATTAAATTATTTACTTTTATAGTCATGAATTCTACATATATGATTCTTCATTCTAAATTCTTAGGTCGTAGTATTACTATAACATAATTCCATAAAATGTGAGTGCGGAACGCTTGATTTTTTTTTGAAAAATTTCATAGCATATTTTTAGGCATGTGTTGTTTTGTGATTTATTGAAACTTCAAAAACTTTTATATTTTTTTTTCATTTTTAAATTTTCAGTTTTACAAAAAATTTTTAAACATATTTCGTCGAACCTACTATAGTTTCCGTTTTTACTTCAAGGAATTTTTTAAATATTTGAAGCTAAAAATTTTTATTTGCACAACTTAATATCGAAAATGTGACCATCGCTGATTTCTAATTCACCTTAAAGAAAATCAATATTTCACGTTTTTTCATCATTAAAACAGGGCCCGTCATTTTTGACGGGAAAGAACTAGTTATAAATAAAATTAAAATTAAATCCGGCACCCTTAAGTTATTTTGTTTAAAATCGACTACGTCACTGTCGCACCCATTCCCAAAGAAATTGTCTGCCATACAAACAAGCAGCATTCAGCACTTTTTGGTGAAGCCAGAAAAACAAAACAAGATACAACAAAAAAAAAAAAAAAAAAAATAGAAAAATAAAATAAAAACAACAAAGCCATCAACCCATAGTTTAGTAGCAATAAAAAGTGCACTTTCGAGGACGAAAAGCACTGGCGTCAACAACATTATGCGCGACGCTAGGCCAGGAGTAAGAGAGCGATTATATTTTTCTTTACAGCTGTTTGGTGTGGTTGTTGTTGTTGCTATTGGTGTTGTTCTAGCTGGTTTTTGTGCCACCAACAACTTTATCTCATCTTTCCATTTTGGAGCTTTCGGCTTCATTTTGCTTTAGACGCTTACGAATTGAGGCGAAGTGATGCAACAAGCGTCGCATTTTATTGGAATGATGGTGCTGGGGGCCAACCTTACTCCAACAATAACGGAAAGTAGACTAGGTATGGGGTTTGTTGGATTGTGGGTTTGAGTGTAGCCTGGCTGTATTGGCTATATGTAGTTTTCTGCGTTCATTTTAGCCATTAGTTTTTTCAGCTGTGAATTTTTTTCAGTTGGTTTTTAGGTTACAAAAACAACAAAAACTAAGAAACACAACCAAGCAGTGGATGAAGCAGAAGAACAAGAAGATGAAAAAGACGAAAAAGAAGAAGCAGCAGCTAAAGCAGACAACGTAAGGCAGACAGTAAGTTTGACTGCTTAAATGTGCACCGAACGACGAAGACGAGCCACAAGTGGGTGGGTTCGTTAGAGGGTTGCTGGAATGTTGCATTTTTTTGCAACTTGCTTGTCCTCACAATGGCTCAGTGCGCAGCAAGGACATCGTCATGGGCTCTTTTGGTGCGGATTTTGGGGCCGATATCGAAATTTTTGGGTGGTACTCAATTCGATGCTAATATGTTTTAGTTTTTCACGCTCTCTCTCGCTTTCGCTCTTTTTTTACGCTCGTTACTTGAGCAGGTGGCGCAGGGGTGTCTCTGGCACCATTGCTGGAGGTGAGCCAATGTGACCGCTACTCAGCATATTGCTACTGATCGGTTTTCGGTGTATAGCCGAACGTTTAACTTTGGTTTTTTGGCTTTACTACAAGCCTTGCTTCGCCAAGATATCGTGTGTAGAGGGGTTGCATTTTCTTTGGATGGACTTATGGTGAGTACGAGCAAGGTACACAGAGCTGCCTTTGCCTATGTTGTTGAAAATAAGGTATAAATGTGGCAACGCCAAAAAAAAAAGAAACGCAAAACGTTTTTTTGCACGTACAAATTTTTAGATCACGTAAGGCGGGAAAACATAGCCGGGAGGTAGAACAACGCAAAGGACACAACGTGGCACACATACACACGAACAAACACACACAAACACACACACACGCATTGAACTTTGAAAAAACTATTGAAGTGAAAATAAAAAATAAAAACAAAATTGAAACGAGGAAGTTAAAAATTGTGAAAAAGGAAGCGAAAACATAACGAAAAGCAGCACGAACAAAAATCGGGCGACCAGCGTCCGCCGCACAAGCGTCTATATTGCAGCAACAGCAACAGCAGCAGCGCAGGAGTTTTGTCGATGCTCCAAACGTCGTCGACGTCGTCGAAGCACAACACAACCCAACTTTGAAAAGCTGAAAAAATGCGCACACTAAGCCTTATGTTTGTGTGTGTGAGCGTGTGTATGTGTGTGTATGTGTGTGTGTGTCACTAAAATAAAAATGGCACAAAAAAGCGTGGCGCAAAAAACTACATAAAAGTTTTTGAAAAAGTTTCGTGTGCTCAAAAAAGTTTCGTCGACTGTTCGGTGGCTGTGTAGAGGAAAGAAGGAAGGATGGGAGTTAGGTGTAGAAGGAGATGGAGGTGCTGCTGACTTCGATGTTGGTGCTGTAGTGCATAGTGAATGTTGGCCCAAAGGTTGGGCGTAATGCAGATGCCAATGCGGCGGACTTTAGCTGTGTTGCAAGCAACAACCATTTGGGGGGCGATGCCATTTTTCGACGAAAATAAGGCTGATAGTCAACGCACACTGAATTCCTAGTGCATGGCACTATTCGGATTGTGCAACAAGTGAGTTTGGCAGCAACAGCGACCAGGACGACAACTATTTTCGTGGATAACGCGCTCTAACAAGTTTTTTGGCATTCATTTTAGAACAATTATTTTTTGCACTCTAAGGACTTTGGTCAGTTTTTAGTGTTTCAACTAGACTAGATCAT
The DNA here is from genome assembly GCA_958299015.1 of Tetanocera ferruginea. Lineage (NCBI taxonomy): Eukaryota > Metazoa > Arthropoda > Insecta > Diptera > Sciomyzidae > Tetanocera > Tetanocera ferruginea. The sequence continues at coordinate 108,509,389 of OY282642.1, read as the reverse complement.
AATCATCATCATCACTTTCATCATCATCATCAACTAGATAATTGACTATATATGTGTGTGCTAGTGCTTAGTGCCGCAGTATACGAGTGTGTGCTTGTGTTGGTGTTGCCATTTAACTGCAACAAACTAAAAAGACTTGTATTGTTAGCTGATATTAGCTGCATTTAAGCATTGCAGACAGACAGACAACTGTTGCTTCATCAGTGTTAGCAATTTTTTTCTTGCCAACATGCTAGTAAAATAAGCTGCTGAAGAAATTTAAATGCTGGTCTTCTTTAAAAGACATGACATAGAAATAAATATATATCGAAAAACTTTAAAACAATTTAGTGTAAAATTTAAATAAATTTATTAAACAAAAAAAAAACATTTGACTACAAACATGAATAAAAGTAAGCAAAATATGGACGAAATCAGGTATGTTAAATAGTTAACTCAAAAAAATATTTATATTTAAAGTTGAAAAAAAGATTCTTTTGCAAAATATGTCATATGAAAAATTGTTAAAAATATTTTGAAAACGCCTGACAAAACAAAAATTTTAAAATTATTTTTAATTTAAGTTATCAGTAAAATCTTAAAAAATCTTTTTTATGAAATTCTCATATTTAAGACCATAAAACACTATCTTTAGGAAAATTTGTGTATGCTAATACGAGTATATTGTATTGTTTATTTAATACATATGCTTATAAAATGAGATAAACTATATATAATGAGCCCAATTGTTGTACTATAGCTAATTTTTTTTTTTGTTTTTTTTTTTTTTAAAATCCATATTTTTGTCTCCAGAAATGGCAAAATACCCAGTGAAACAAAAGTAAATTTAAGGAATATATACATTTTTGAATATTTGGGAATACATAAGAATTTATATATCCATGAAACTTTTCGGAAAAAAATATCAATTTCTATACCTGCAAATAACAAATCATTTCTAATTCGTTCGCCGGACTTATATTTTTAAAGTTAAAAAAAAAATCATTTTAATTTTTGTTTTATTTCAGTTGATAAACATTTCTGAATTTCTGAAAACTTTTTAAATTTATTTAGTTTTTTTTTACACTTTATTGAGTTCATATAAAAAAAAAACAAAATTCTGATTTATTTTTTTAACTATGTCCGAACTAATAAGTTGCATTCACGAAGTACAGATTTTAACTAAAATTATAAAAAACATGTTCTTTCACAATTCAAAAATTATTATGAAAACCATCTCCTCGGATTCAATTAAACAACACGATCGAAACTACTGCGTAATAAAATATTACTTATAGAGAAAATAAAATGTCTTCCACAAAACATTTCTAAAAATTATATATTTACCATATTTTGAATATGTTAAATTTTTGCTTGAAAGGACTAAATACGCTTTCAGAAAATTCCATAACAAATGTTATTTTTTTTATATCGAGCCATAATCGCGAAAAAGATGTAACCAGCAATTTACAAAAATGTGTTTTCTTGTCGAAAATTATAATTTATTTCATTGCCAATAATCTAAAGTTTTTCAATAAGAGGTGTTATTTTGAATAGCCTGCTATTTCGGTAGCTGTCACTTTGCAAGCCATTATTTTTTGACATTTGACAAGTAGAAACTAAGCCATTACCAAAAATGGAACGATACGCGCTTCAACAAACCATTTAGATTTGAAAAAAATTCACTACAAAAATGGTGAAAATTTGCCGTCACAGTTCGCAAAACTAAAGCATTATTTGGTCGTCGTGAAGCACCTTGTCGGACCGCAATACAGAAATTGGTAGAAAAATTCGAGCTGTTGGGACAAGTAAGTAATGTAAAGAATAAAACCCGTGCACGTCGCTCAAGTACAACTGAGAATATTGCTGCTGTAGCCCAAAGTGTTGAAGAAAACCTTACTTTTTCGAAAATTAGGTTGGATCAACAGTTACGGTAAATAGATTGCGCTATCGAGACTATTGCGCTATCGATGATTAATGATTTTTTTATCGATGGTATTGATCTGGACAACGTTTAATATCAACAAGACGGTGCTACGTGGCCCCCAAAAGCAACGAAACCATTGATCTTTTAAGGAAAAAGTTTGTGGACCGTGGATCTTGTGACACCTTGTGATTTCTTCCTTTAGGACCACGTGAAAGATAAGGTCTACGCCGATAGCCCAGGGTCGATTCAAGACCTCAAAGATGGATATCGTGAGTCTATCGAGGATATAAGGCAGCCACTTTGCGATTTTGTTATGGAAAGTTTCATGAAAAGGATATGGTGCTATTAGCGTGATTTGGCTGATGTTGTTTTTCATTATTAACGGCATACCTTCCTTCCTCTTTATTATGAAATAAACATCCGATCATTTGTCTCAAATAATGGCATTTTTCGTTTGAATATCAAAATAACATCTTTTATTAGAAAACCCTGTGTAATTACAATAATATAACTATTTATGTGTTAGGATTGTGAAAAAACACTATCGTTACTAAAAATCTTAAGTCGAAAATAATTAAAAGAAATCTTCTTATTTAAAATTTTAGTTTTGACGATTATATCTTTTTAGCGTTTATGGCTCGATATAGTGCAAAAAATTCATGAAACTTATCAGCCGCTAAGTATTTTGCCTGGTAACTATTGCCACATATTTATGGCTCTGAAGAGACCAACATATGCTATCACTATTGCATGCTATATCTTTTGATAAATCAAAAAAATTTGATTATCTTTAAACATCTAATAATGGCATTAAGAAGGCATAATTGATTTATTGAAATATGTTTATCATACTTAGAGCTATTTTTCCAAAGCGCCTACCTTTTAAGTCGTTTACCCACAGTCAGTGAAGAACTGGCCAAACTGGAAGATCAGAAGAGTTCCAGAAGCGCCGCCCATTGGTTCTAAACATATAAAAGACGGCCAAAACCTCATTTGTAAAGATGTTTGATATTAAAAATGTACTTCAAATACATATTTAAGATAGATCAATAAAAAAAACTAGGTTATAATTTTTTTTTAAATTTTTTTTTTGGATTTTTGATACCTTAAAAGTTTGACCAACATTTTGCAAAAAAAAAAAAAATAGTCGTTTAAAAAGCCAAGTTCGAACATTTGTGCTAGGGTAATTCCATGGTAACTAGCGTTACATTCAGAAATTTTTATGAAGTTAAATTAAGCGTTAAATGTATTTTATTTGGATTATCAAATTATTTAAGAAAAAAATGGGGCTTGTAATTTAGAAATTGGTTAAACAAATTCTGTGGTACCATAATATCTACCCAGTGAATTAATAATTTAGGTTTGTAACTCGCGTTACCATTTTTGGACAACATATTCAGAGAGTAAATTTTTTTCAACTTTTTCGACTAAATTTGTGGGTAGATTTTTGGCATAAATGAAAGCAGCAGGATTTCAATAAGTTTATCCTCGTAAAAAACAGCAATATTTAATCAAATAATTTTAAATAATCAAACCACTAAGCGATACCGCGCGTTTCAAGAAATTGGTAACTCTCATTACATTCAATTTTCATATTAAATTAAGGGTCCTCTAATGCACCTTTTCCAGCTCTAATGTTCAAAAATTAAAATTTTATAACGAAGCACAGTACTAAATTCAAATTTTATTATAATAAGGATCAACTTCAGGCTATAATGAAGAAAAAATTTAAATAATTATATAATTAATCTTCTAATATATAAAATCAAATGTTTGTCTGTCTGTCTGTCTGTCTGTCTGTCTGTCTGTTCCGTATAGGCTCGCGCACCGTTTATCTAATTGAGCTGAAATTTAGACACCGAGTACCTTTCATAGCGACAAAGAACATAGGGGGTGTAAAAAAGTGGGCGAAAGTATGTGGGCGTGGCACTATATAATAACTACTAAACGCCTGGACCGGTTTCAATGAAATTTGGTATGAAGGTTCAACTGCTCCCAAAACTAAACATAAGCCATAAAAAATTCCAAAGACTTACGCAAGAGGGCGCTTTAAGTACTGAATTTTTAAGATGCAATAACTCCTAAACGCCTGGACCTATTTCAATGAAATTTGGTATGAAGGTTCAACTGCATCCAAGATAAAGCATAGGTAAAAAATTGGGCGGAAGTATGCGAGCGTGGTACTCTATAATAACTCCTAAGCTCCTAGACCAATTTCAATTGAATTTGGAATGAAGGTTCGACTGCGCCCAAGATAAATAGGCTTTAAAATTTCCAAAGACTTCCATAAGGGGGCGCTTTAAGTATTGCGTTTTAAAGACTCAATAACTCCTAAACGCCTCAACCGATTTCAATGAATTTGGATATGAACCTTCAACTGCACCCAAGATAAAAAATAAAATATAAAATATTCCAAAGACTTCCGAAAGAAGACTCTTTAAGTAGTGCATTGTTAAGACTCAATAATTCCTAAATGACTTGATCGATTTTACTAAAATTTGGTACGTAAAATAACTTGACCCTGCAACAGAATTGAGGCTATTTAAATTTCAGAAAAGTTCCGTGAGAGGGTGCTTTATTCAATCAACTATATTTGGCTCATTCACGCCAAAACGGATGAACCGATTTTGATGAAACTTGGCAAGCATTTGTATCTGTTAATGAAATAGATCCTATGCTTTTAAAAGTTCTTTCGACAAGGAATAAGCCGAAGGCAAACGAAGTCAAGAACCAAAGAAGGTAAACGAATACCAGCAGAAGCTATATAAAAATTAAAAAAAATTAACCGAACAGTATCGACAAAAGCCGAAGTTGAACGAAGACAATCCAAAAATCGAGTCGAGAATTTTTTAAAATTGGAATTTTTTTGAGATAAAATTGCATATTAAATGCATGCTAAGAAAAACTTTAAAAGCATTTTTCTCGAAATGACTTTTCAAACTGCACTCAGAAAAAATTTTCTCGGACTATGATAAAAATGGTATCATATTTACTAAAAACTGGTATTGACCTTTGCTCCAGAGAATGCTTTTCTCTAAATGCGATCCTAAAAATTCTCTAAAAATGATAAAAACCTTCTATGAGAAAGAGAAATATATAAAAATAGTTCGATTTTAGAGAAAAAGACTCTTTATTTTTGAGAAAACATTTGTTTTTATTGAAGAAAATACTTTTCATAGTAAATTTTTTATCAAAATATAGGAAAAAATTTTCATTTTCAAAAAATTTTTCTGTATAAATGAGAATTTTTTGTGCGAGAAAAATATTTGTCATTATAAGAGACTTTGATATATTTCCATAGAGAAATTTTTCACCGTTGGAAGATTTTTTTTTTTTTTTCTGAGTGTGGGTGTCCAAATTTGACGAAACATTTTCGACAAATTGGAGGGGCAAAACCCCAAAAAACGATACTTTAAAAAACTTTAAAATTGAATCGATAATTTTAAAAGCGTAAAAATGAGAGCAGTTTTGAAAATCGTCCTCTTTCTGTGCTCGAGGCACAACCCCGAGTAACACCGAGTTTTATCCGCTAGTATTTAATAAAATTCACTTGCAATTCTTTGTAGTTTTAATACAGATAATGGTACATTGTCATCAGAACTACAACTATCATATCCAAAATCTTATATTTCTTCCAAGTAGCAGGATTTTTCTTAAGCACATATACTTATAATAGTCATTAAAAACTTATTGTAATATTAAATCTAAAATTTGGCACCTGATGGTAATGTTTTATGTATTAAACATTAATTTATATATAGTTGCAGTAAACATAGTCCAAGCAAGGACAAGTTTTTCATATACCGTGTCCAAATTAACATGGAAATACCCGCTATTATTTGTTTAAGTTGTTTAACATGTCTTATATTTTCATGTATTGGATCAAAAGTTAAGTAATTAGAAAAATAGTAAAAATGTATAAAATATTCATACCCATATTTTAAAAAAAATACTAAATATTAAAAAGTACATTTTTTAAAAATTTGACTCAGTTAAAATGAAAGAAACGAAATTGTTTTCTCCTTTGGAAAGGTAATGATTTCTTTGTGGGACATTTTGCAATACTAATAAAAACAACATTTACTGCTACAAGGTGCTACTGTAGGAGAATTTTAAGAAAAACTAAAATGCTGTCGGAAAATAAAATTTTTTTTTTTATTTGTTAAAACCATTTCTTTATCTTTGGCTATTTGTATTGTTTTTAAGCATACTTAATGAGTTCAATTTTGATTGCTTATTTTCAAAGTAAATTCGAGGTATATATAAAGAGTTTTAACATAATTTTCATAAAAATTTCAGTTTCAAGCAGCCGAAACATAAATTTTGCAGGATTTGACCTGTACTGTGTGGATACAGCCGATTTGTATGTGGATATATATGGATGGTACTACATGCCAACCAGTATCCACAAAGTACTTATAGACGGTACAAAAAATAGTATGCTTCCATTGAGTTTGCTATCTGAAGAGGTCCTTAAAGCATTCCTCAAATTTGCAAAAAAAATTCAGAAGTAATAATGCCAGGAGGATGTCACGGCTTTCTACAAATGAGAATGTTTTAAATACGTGCTTTTTATATTGAGACTCGAAAATCTCTTTATTGGAAGACATACCAAAAACAAAAAATTCAAAAATGGCCAACAGATGTTTTACTTATTTCAGAGCAATAATTCGAGTTTTAAATATCGATGAATAAAAATTTTCGATATTAAGTCTTGTTAATAAACTAGTTAGTGACCAAAATAACCTTTTTCAGTATTTTAACATCCACGTTAGTCCTTTAAAAAAAATGTTAATTTTAACGCTACGTGAAGCTACAGAGCTTTGTTTGTGTTTTTTTTTTCTAGAAAAATGGTTTAATAAATGTTGTCAGAGTAATAGCGTTCAATAGATGCTGGAAATGATTTGTATAAAATTTTAAATATAAGACAGAATGATTTAGCATTCCTGGTAATAAAAAACTGCTTTAACTCTGATAAAGAAAAGCATTGCTTGTTGCTTCTACATTCTTCACGTATCGCTTCGCTTGTCGCGCTCACTCTAGACTCAGCCTTAATCTTAAATATATAATATTTTAGTTAATATATAATATCAATATTTAGAAAAAAATAATTTGACGAATACAATAATAACAGTGTAAACAGGAAAAGACCAAAAGATTCTTAATAAGTAAAAATGTCTCCATCGTCTACGAACTACGATAATATTTTTTTTTTAATTTTTAAATTTTTTAAAAATAGTTAAAACAAACTATTTCATAATTGAGGAGTTTGCATTCAAAACGAAACAATGGATAAACTTACAATGGATAATACCCTTATAGTCCCACCAAACGCACAGCATCACCTCTCTTGTCATCAATTCCGGATTAACACCGTTCTTGGAGCTTCACCTTTGTTTCGACCGTTTTCAAAAAAGTATATCACATGCAATAATAAAACACCGTTTTCGAAGAATATTATTGTATGTGATTTACTTTTCTCAAATACAATTTTTGTACTAAGGCACTTAAACACCAAGCTTCTTTTCAACACCATCTAAATTTAAATGGCTTAAAACTGTTTTTTGGTCAATCTTCAGTTCCTTAGTGATGTCATGGCTGCTCACATGACGATTTTCTTGAACTTTATCAATTATTTCATCGACTTTTTCGGTGATGGGTTGACTAGAGCGAGGCGCATCTTTAACTTCAAAATTTCCAGAACAAAATCGAGTGAACTATTTCCTGGCAGTTAATTGGGATAGAGTACCGTCACCATAAAGCTCACAAATCTTTTTACAAAATTGAGTAAACAACACGATTGCTAAATTATATAGCGTTGGACGCGTCTTATGGAAAAAATTTATAATATTTTCATTTATGAAATGAGTCTGCTGTTTCCAAAAGAACAGATATACTACAACAATAACCTTAATTCATAAGATCATAAGAAGCTCGGTCAAAGTCCTTTCAAGGGCTGAAATGGTCAATTTGTTTGTTTTTTTTAATAACCTAAATTCAAAATTTATTTATGTGACTTAAGGTACTTTTAAAATAAATGATTCATTAAACATTTCAATCGCAAACACAAGTTCATGTAATCTTGTTTTTGTAAGCGTGAGTAGAGAAGAACACTCACTCAAAAACTTGAGTTTAGTTTTTAACCAAATTTTTAAAATTCCAGTTTAGATTAATATAAAGAAGTATTTTATAAAAAAAAGAATATTTAACCACAATTTTCGTTAAGCGGACAGCGTAACAAACGGCACAATTTGCAACTTTATCAATTTTCAACGATTTTTAAGGAAAAATTTCAAAAGCAATACCGACGTCAACAAAATTTAATGCACAGCCAATAAGATGTAAAGAGCAATAAAGATGCATGCCACTAAGAAATGTGCAACAAGTTGGAGAAGACACGAATTGCAAATAAACCGAAAAACTTTTAAATATTTGCCTCGAAACAGGAAAACTTTTTCAAGCACACGAGTTTTTACAATAGCTTGTTTTGGTTGGATGAAATGTTTGTTGTTATTGTTGTTCGCATGACACAAAAGTAGAGCAGAGAGCTAACAGCTAGCTTTCTTTGAACAAGTACTAACACACTCAAACATACACACAGACATACGCATACACCCATTCGTATGCGCTCCAATGAACAACAAGAGGCAGTAGCAGCAGCAGCAGGATGTGTTGTTGGTGGCCGCACCCTTTACCCCAACGGTGGCTACAAATACAATTAAGCACTGCACACACGCGCCTAAATATATGCAATGCATACTGTTGCAGCAGCTGCAGTTGACGTTAAATCTGTCGGAAAACTTTGAAAATCTGATAAACGCTTCTGAAATGAAATTGAAAGTTTTCACAACAACAACAACAACAACAACAACAAATTGAGGCACATCCCAATGCAGACTATATACAAACCAACATGTCCTTGTTCATGCATGCATCACACTAACAAACACACAAACTCTCACACATACTCAGACGACCACATGCAACAGTTGTTTGTTAAAAATTTCACTTCCGATCTGGAATTTCGGCATTCAGTTGCTTCCATATGGTTTAGTTTCTAATTTGTTTAGCAACAGGTGTGTTTAGCTGCATAACACACACACATACATTTACCAACACATGCACAAGCTGCAAATGCAGCAACAGCATCCAGCCGAGCCAAAGTAGGAAGAGCGACTGTTTAACTTATAGTTCGTTGCAGTTGTTGCTGTTCTATTTACTGCTGACTGTTGTTGTATGTATATTAGATTTATATATATAAATATATATAAGTACATGCAATGTGTATGTTTGCTTGTATTTTGTCGCCAATTCTACGTAGTCTCTGCTTGCGTTTTTCTCGCTGAATGCCAACAGCCACCCGCTTCAAAGAATTTCTAAATTCTAGTCCTTTGCCAGCCATCATTATTCAACAAGTGTTTGTTATGTCAACAAAATTAAATTTGTTGTCACAACAAATGCTCAATTAATGACGTCATTTGTCAGCATTCAGTATGCAGCTTCTCAGCGACCATATGTTAAGCTTTCTTCGCTACAATTTATAAACATATTTTTTGTATGTATGCTATTAATACCCAAGTTAATAAATAAATTTTCAAATAAAAATTGCTTACTTTTTTGTAGCTTTTTTCATCATTGCTTGGCGGCCCCACCCAAAATTATATATATTAATTTTTTTAGCCTTTATATTCTGCTTCTACTACTTTTCGTTATATGCAGCTTTGGTTCAATGCATAGAAAACAAAATAGAAAAAAATAAGAAAAATTGTTTCTTCTCTATTTATTAACATTCTTTTAGCTCGCACTTCCTTCGCCATATATTTCGTAAATTTTTCTGTATCGCTGCAGTAACGAGCATAAAAATGTACAACTTTTTCTAGCTTGTGGTAAAAGGATACCAACTGTACAGAGTACAGTGTGTGTGTGTGTGTGTGTGTGTGTGTGTGCTTAGTGCATTTGTGGTCACTTGCTTGTCGGTATCTGCTAGTCTATGAGACAGCCCACGGACAGACTTCTTTGAGATAAGTTAAATTTTTGGTATTCATTTTAGCACACATTGCTTCAAAACAAATATTTGTACGTATAAAAATGCAGCCAGTGGTAGAATGTAGCAAACATTTGGTAAATGCAGGACATTTTAAACACTAAAATTTTATTCTTGTTAGTCTTCATAAAACTTTAAAAAAAAATACTATCAAATAAAATTAAAATATTGGAAAAATAATCAAAATATTAGTTTCTTATGATGTTGGTATCGGAAACATGCGTCTGATGTCAAATATTTAAACTTTTTTATTTACCAAAAATAGTAAATTTGAGGTGTCAAAAAATTTTAAGATAAAAAATATAAAAATTCTAAATTTCATTCAAAACATCGAACATCAAGGCAGCGTTACCGTTTAACATTTAACATTAAAAGGTAAAGCCTTTCTTTTAAGGAAGCTCAAAAGTAATCAATTGTAAAGAGCATCAAAGGTGGATGGCATAATCAAGGCGCGTAGATACAAGGGTATCTCGATCTGAAAACATAACCTTAAAATTAAATTTTAAAAAATCAATATCACAAAAAACAAACCTGCCTTACCTTGGTAAGGTTTTGATTTATGATCGAGATCAAAAAACCACAGCAAAGAACTATTCCGCTACTATTTTATTCCGCTCTCTTTCTTCAGTGAGTTAGGGATACACTCAGGGAAAAAATGCTTTTATATTAAACAAATCATGGGTTGAATTAATAGATTTCACTGTTAAATACCATCCAACAAATGAAACTTTCAAATCAACAGTCGGTTGACTGTTGGTCTATAGAACACGAAACCCATATAAAAACGTACTTATTGAAATTTTATCAATGTTTTGAAAGTTGATGTTTGGCCGAGTGTGATAACGTGTGCGTCTAGTGCTCAACTGTCCTGGCTTCTAATCCCGGCGAGGCCAAAAAATTTTTTTTTTTTTATTTAAAATGTTTTTTATTTAATAAAAAAATGAACTTTGCAATTTTTTTTCAAGATTGTACGCAACTTATTTTAAAGGTATTTTTGACCAAACAATTTATGAAACAGAATTATTTTATAAAATTATAATTTGGTACTTACACAGCTTGGATTCGAACCCACGTCCCCGGCATGACAGTCTAGCTCACTTCCTCTGAGCTATTGGCAACGATAATATAAATATAGCAAAACATATTTAAAAAATATTGCTAAGAGAAGATAGACATATCAACAAAAGCTCAAAAATATTTCATCAGATGATTTTAACAGCACAAAAATACTTGCTTAAACGCAAATCACTCAATCTAACAGTGTTTTGAAATAACAGCGGCCGACTGTTAATATAACAGTTGATATTTTTCTGAGTGTAGTGAAAGTGTTTGAGCCAAATCCGGAATAGATATAGAAAGAGTTTGAAAAAAAAAAGAAAAACATAGCTCAATTTTCATTCCACAGTTTTAAAACTACACTGAGAAAAAAGAATACTAAATTCAAAGAAAATTAACTAAATTTTTAAGAAAATTGTACTTCTTTAAGCGCCAAGGAATTTTTTTTTATTTCAAATGGAAATTTTATTTTGAAAGAAATAATTTAATAATTTTTGAAGTAACAAGAAGCATTTCGGAAATATTTTTACGACAAAACATAAAATTGAACAGACCAAAAAAGGAATATATTTTAAAAATAAAAAGAACTACCATTCCACAGAGAAATTTTTCTTTCAAATCAAAATATAATAATTGTGGAAAAAACCGGAATATGTTAAACGTTAAAAAACAAAACAATTAAAAAGTTAATGTTAAAGAAACTTCAACAGCTTCTAAAAGTGCCCCTACACTATATGTTCAACACAAATGACTTGTCAAAAAAGTTTCATTTCGAATTTCATCCGTATGTCAATATGGAACTTTTGTCATACAGCTCCTTTCATTTGACCACAGACTATCTGACACGATATTTCTGCTAACTTTTTGAGTTTTCCGGCAATTTTGTTCACTCGAAGCCACGCCAGTGCTCAAAAAGTTGCAAAATGATTTCTGATGAATGATTTCAAATGAAAATGTATAAATTTGTGGAATAAATAATCAGATTTTACGTTTTCTTGACTTTTTTTTATTGCATGATATTGTTTTTTTTTTCAAACTTCAAACTTCTACATATGAAAAACAGATCAAATTAGAAACAGTTCTAATTCAAATTTGTACATACGGAAATACAAACGACTTGTCAGAATTTGAATTCCATATGTTCCACACTATATGTATGTCAAAGCTATCTGTAAAATTTGGCATGTCATATGTATGAAACATATAGTGTGGGGGCACTTTAAGTAAGAAACAAAATTTTGTAACAAAATTGAACTTTTTAAACCAAAAAGAAAGAAATCATAAAAATAAACCAATTTAGGCTTGAATGAAGAAATAAAGTTCTGTAATTTAAGAATTTGTTTTAAGCACTTTTTGTAAATTTTTTTTATCATATTAATATATATTCTAAATATATCAAATCAAATCCATTTCCATTCCTTAAAAGATTTGTTTTTAATATGTTTTCACATTTTTTCACATTTGACATATTTTGATAAACAATTCCAAAATTCCTTAAATTGAGAAAAAGATATTAATTTTTTTTACCCTCAATCCATAACTGGCATGCATTGCACACAAATGAGCATATTTTTTGTTTTTATAAACAATACCAAACTGACATAAATTGTGCACAAGTGAGAATATTATATTTTTGATAAATGATCCACACATTACGTACATTATCAAAAAATTAACACTTTTAATTTTTTGATAAACAATCACATTAAGGCTTGATATCAAGAACATTATGGCTTAGCTCAGAATCGCTGCCAAAATTAATTGATTTGGGATTGTTTTCAGCTGAAATTTCTCTCCGTGTACATAATAATACAACTTTAAAAAATTGTAAGTATATGACATTTTTGCAATAGGTCTGTTATTAGAAATTTCATTTCTGGACCATCCTCTTTTTTGCAAAGATATTTTTCTTCTATTCGAATTCTTTCATAACTTTGGAAAAACTGACTAAGATATAGAAAGTTGAAAGACAGCCAAAAGTGAATGAGTCAACAAGTTCGTGAATTTTTTTTATGATTATAGCAGGCAATCAATCGGGTCCAAGAATCAAAAGAAGTCAGGGACGTTTTCGCACAGTTATTTAACGAAGAAAAGTATTCGTAGTCTAGTTCATCGTAAATGACTTGTGAATAACGGCTTGATGAAATTTGCAAATCGATTTGCAATTATTTTCATGTTTTCTGAAAAGATATTTGACAAAGTAAGGGTAGATGTGTATTTGTCAGATTTTCTCTTGATATTGATGAACTTGTAGAAGCTTTAATGATCAAAGTTTATTTCTTTTTTTGCGGAATAAACATAGTTCCTTATTATACCAGGGAGAAAATGACGAAGAGATATTCTGCCTTCTAAAAGGAACTGATTATATGAAGCAGTCGAAAATTTTATCATAAGAGAGAGCAACAACATTATCACAACTTTCATGAGCATTAACGAAAAGATGAGAAAGATTATCGAAAAGATCGAAAAATCGATAGTTGAAGCTGTACACGTGCTCGAAGGTTAGAAGGTCGAAGGTTAGATAAAGAGGCGTTTTGTACTGATTGAGTGTTGAAAGTGAATGGTCACTCGCGTTTACTGCATAATTATCTGAATCGGAAAAAAAAACAGTGTCTAACAATTTTGTTAATAATTCCACTTGACTGGTAAAGGCCTGAGTCTGAAAGACAACTAGTTAAGTGTATTTATTTTTCAAAAGTATGCTTTACAGGAAAAAAGTGGCACTCACCATAAAACTAAACCTATTGAAGGTGAGGAAATTAAAGTTAATCTCCAGAAACAATTACAGTGTCAGATCGATAAATAAGATCTAAAAGTGAATCAATAAGCATTCACTGGTTATCGAATATAACAGCAGATATAAATATATTCCTTTTGCAATAAAAACGTTGACACATAAAAATTAGCTGTTAGCTGTGTAGGATTTCAAATCATTGAATTCCTGATAAGATTGGTCTCAGTAAAGGCAAAAATCTTAAAGATGGGACATAGCATTCGCGGCAGAGAAAACATACGTTTTTTTTAAAAATTCATAACTAGTTAGAAACAAAAATGTTTCCAAAATTTTTTTATCATTATAGAGAATGGAACAAATTACAAGAAAAACAAAATTCAAAAAATATATTTTTCACTCCAACATGTTTTTATAGAGCTACAAACTGGCGGCAGAGAAAAAAAAGGGAAAAAAATGACTTTTTTATATCTTAACAAAATGAGTTATCGTATGACAAGAGCTTTTTTTAAAAAATTTTTTTCAATTTTTGGTGATGTTCCATATTTGAAAGTGTGTTTTTTCGAAAAAACTATTGACATTAAAAATTCATAAAAAATCGAAAAAATATTTAAAAAAAAGCTCGTGTCATATGATAGCGAATGACACGAAAAAAAAAATTTCGTCAAAAAGTGAACCCGCTAGTGCCGCAACCAGTACGAAATACATGGTTTCGAGATAAACGCGTTTAAAGTTTGTGAACAAAGAAAAAAAGGTGAAAATTAAAAATTCGCTCTCACTTATCCTGCTGTAACTTTTGAACCCGTAAGAAAATTTCCATGAAATTTTTTTTCTCAAAATCTTAATAATATTTACTAAACTACAAAGTTATAAAAAAAGTCGATTTCAAAAAGCGTCCACAGTCATGTCCCCCCTTAAGAGAGTTTAAAACACTGTAGATATTATGGTGCGTATTTCTCTTACATTTTGATTGTAAAGAGAGGCAAGTAATGGGTTAGGGTAATAGGGTTTTGATGATGAGTAACCTGGTTAGGAATAATATTGTTACTGCTCTTTACGGGTCTTTTGACTTGAAGCCAAGTTGGCTCGTCTAGCCAATTTGACGCCATTTGTAAAACAATGTATGTATATTTATGTTATTATTTGAATTATTTTCAGGCTATCGTTGGAAAGATATTAATTTCTTCTACATATTCATAAACAAAATTTTATACTAAAATAATTATAAATAAAAAATAAATAAAACAAAAAACTAGGATCGTATAAGAATTAATACAGTTATTTGAATTTTAGTTAAAATTAAATAAAAAAAGTCAAAAATTTTCATTAAAATTCTTTTGAAATTTTTTTTCATCAGATTGAAAGATCTTCTTTAGTTCCTCTATTTCCGACCATTTGTTTATTTGTAACTACATTACCAGCTAATATTATTTACGAAAAACATGGTTTTTTGAGGTTTTTTCAAAATGGTTTAACTCACTGGCGGCTATCGGTTACAGCCAAACAATGTTGTGCATTCGTCTTAGAATAGATCAAGGTTCATTTCGAAGTCGATGGCAATGACAACTTTTTTTAGATGAGGCACACTTTAATTCGGAAAACAGTATAAATAAACTTTGTACTTGAATATAAATCGATCACTACTTTTTCATCGAATATAATTGTAGTTATTTATATATTTATTTTTTCATTACTATATGATTGAGAGTAATTTCAAGTTAAGCTTGTAATTTTGCTCTTTGCCACCAATATAAATTTTTTTTTGTTGACAAAAATTAACGGTTCATTTCTGTTCAGCAAAGTTTTCTTCTCGGTTGTCGTAAACATATAATAAATGTCTCAATCTGACCATTTAGGCAGTTTTCAACTCTAAGCGTAATAAAAATGTTAACCGCCACACGTTCGCCTTGTAAATGGCAGCAATTATGGCAACAACAGCAATACTCAATTACAACAACAACAACAACATGTGCAGCAACAACTTGTCAGCCTGTGCGACACTTATGCGGAAGCAAATTAAATAAAATGAATTGAAATAAAATCAGTTTTCGTATTAATTCTAAAAACAACAACTACAACAACAGCAACAACAAGTGCATATTAAACGATCACTATAAAATAATTAAAAATATATAAACTTAACCCAGACGATCTGGTGAGGAACAGAGAAGAGATAGAGACGAAATAGCGCAACCAACAGAATCAAGTTGATAAACGACGAACGCACACGAATTGTTGTTTTAGAATAAAATATACTTTTTTACTGCACTTTATATGAAAAATATGTGCTTGTGTATGTGTGTAGTTTGTAGTTTCTTTGATCTTATCCGAGAATATAAAGGAAGGCAATAGAATATAGTTACTGCCTAAGACTCTGTTCATATGATACCCACTTACCAAGCTCCAACAATTCTCCAAAAACTGAGAAAAATATCATCTGCCCAAATATTTCTATTAAATTCCAAACCACGAACAGCCACAACAGTTTTGACGAACTATACACGAACAATAGCGTTGGGTGGTATGAAAGCGTTTTTTTTTGACTTTTTAAAATTTTTGTTTTTTTTTTTTTTTTTTTTGTTTCGCTTTTCCTAAATGACTGCAATCATTGTACGGCTTCCTTCGATGCGTTTATCTTGCGTTGAGTTACATTCATTCGTTCTTTCATTAAAGTGGCAATGATTGTGCAACCGTATGGGTTGTTGTGAGTGGCACGTTGAAGCCAATAAAAGAAGAGTAGCGAAATATGTAACAACACACACACATGTTACAAACACTTATGCATATGTGGTAGAGTGATGAGTAGTTGTTCAAAGTGGGCGGGTTGTATCAGTGGGGCGCAGAGTGCTCAAAAAAAACCCTACCCTACCTCAAGTGCTTCTGTGTCAGGCGTTGAAAAACTACTGATACCACAAGTTGGCAAAAAAACATCAACACTTTCTTTGATGAGTAGCCTTGGTCAGTGATTCAAGGGGTTTTCAGAGGAGCCTGTGATCGCTTAACAATTTATTTTTTATAAGCGTAAAATATTAACATCAAATTAATTTGGAATAAGAAAAAAATGTATATTTATTAAGTATCTACTCAAGTATGACACAATCGGGTTGTGGCTTGGGAATTTGATAAAAACCCATTTATATTAAAAATACAGAATTTGTGGTTAACATTATAAATATATTCGTATTAAAATCACACAGATCTGTGAGCTACTTACTCATTGCTGTGATTTATATATTATTTTTGAAAGATTCAAGTTTTTCAGATAAACAGAAATGAAAATAAACCCATATATCGTCACCTAAAATCCAAAAGGCCGTAACAACAAAAGACGTAAAATCGATTAGTTTATACATAGATTATGATGCCTTTAACATATGGTCAAGTACTTACTTACAACATTTTAAACTCATACATTCTCATAAATACCTTTTTTATGAACAAAAGTCAAAAGGACGTAAAAACAAATTCTTATTTTACATAAAGTACTAGTAAGGTACGATATATCTTCGGCTTAGCCGTGTTCGTGGATGCATGACGTTCATTTTACCAACACGCCTTAGGTTGCGGTTATAGTGAACGCCGAGTCAGACAGGCAGGCAGACAGGCAATGTGAACAAGCGAGATAGATAGCTATTTGCGTGAATCGTTTTTTCACACAGTTTTTCACACACGTTTTTTCACAGATTTCAGCCTGCATGAATCGCGTTCACTATAACCGCAACCATAGTTTTTATGTAAACTACACATACATATATCGAACATTATTTTTGTAGGTTAAATATTAACCTCTTTCTACAGTTTTTAATTATAGGGTTGTATGAGACGTAGGCGTAGTTTAAATTGGATTTAGCCCACATTCGAAGTTGATCTTTGCTTTTGAGAAAAGTCTTAACTATCGAGTTTCATTACGATAGCTCAGTGTTGCCAGTTTGAGGGAAATTATCCTTTTTGAGAGATTTTTCAATTGTCTCTTGAGCTTAAAGGGAAAAAGGGAAACATTTTGCCTCGTAGAACAAAACCAAGGGAATTTTTAAATAGAAAATTTTGAAAGAATAGCAAGCAGAAAAGGTAACAGAATCATTGAAAATTAAAACAAATCAATAAAAAAATTTTAAATCAATGCAGTAAAATGTGTATCAAATAAAAAAATCATGGCAGCCATGTAATATCTAATCATAATAATATGTAATCATAAGGATAACAATTTCAACAATTTTTTTTTAACCAATATTTGTGTACTATTACAATCTTTACTTTTTTGCTTATCTTGGTTATGCATTCTGAAGAAAAAAAAAATTATAGGCAAAAAACTTGATTTTTTGGCCAAAAAAAGGATTCAGGAGAACCAGAACCGCTCCAAGGGGATTTCTCCGATCTGAAAAAAATGATGCAGAAATAGTTTTTAAGAGTTGACTCGAACTTTTGAGTCAATGTCCGGATGACTTTTTTTTCTCCATACAAAATCGATCCGGCTTAATGTATATCAAATAAAATATAATGGCAGCCATATAACAGTTATATTTTTTCACAGTAAATAATATAATTGTGAGTGCCATTTAAATTTAAAATTCTTGCCCAAAAGCTGTAAAAATAAAATTCAAAATTATTTTATTATCGCTTAAATTTTGTGGAGGGAAATAGTATTATTTGAATCAAATTCAACAGATTCTGTGTTTTCTTTCACTGTATTATATGCTAGGGCAAATGAAAACAGTAAGTATCCCAAAGTTTCATAGGGATCAGTTTCGAATTCAAGATGAACTTACTTCTTCGTATATTTAATCTGAATCGAATTGCGTTTCGAATTCGAAACTGATACATACAGGTATGAAATTACTTCTGAAAACGCGAATCGCTTTTTTTTTACTTTTTCGTATTCATCTCGAACTCTGAACGAACTCTAGATATGAATCCGTTATGGCCTCATTTTTCGATTTGAGACGGAATCTGTGTTTTTTTGTAAATAACGCGATTTGATTACAACTTAAAAACTGCCATTTATGTTAACGTTCTGACAATTGTTTTTATGGTTTTGTAACAGGTTCGAAATGGGTCCCTCGAAAAAACATGGAATTCCGCGCTGACGAACACGTAACGAGTTCTAAACAGATTCACGTACTCTTTTGTGCACATTGGGTTAATGGTATAATTAATTAAAAAATAGTTGTTCTCAAGAAAAGTTTTAATAAAAACTGGTAGAATACTGAAAAAGGTCCACTTGTAATAAAACTACAAGCGTTTTTAAAAGAAATATTTTTTTTTTAGCTTTGAACCAAAGATTTCAGGTGTTAAACCTATTCAGTCAAGACTGCCTTGGTTCGGAAATGGGGAGAAAGATATGTAGGAGAGAAAGTGAAATCAAGTGAAACAAGTGTAGAATGTTGTATGTGTGGCTGCTCGCTATATCAACATGCGATTTTTCAGACAACATTTTATCAGGCAACACTGCGATAGCTTGAAAATTACGGCTGTAATCGTGTCGACAGATAGATGGACATACCGACGGACATGGCTAAATCAACTCAGATGGTGATGCTGATCAAGAATATAATATATTCATACATATTATGTACTATGCCTACCACACTTGTAACAATTATCACTAAGTTCGTTTATTTCTTTCACGAGCACATAAATAGTTCAAAATCCTAGTGTTTTAAGTTCATACCGTGCGTGTACAAGATACATGAATCAATATAATATTTCGTAAACTTCAGGGGGAACATGAATCATTCATAATTTTTTGCGAATAAAATTCATGCACTCACAAAAAAGTTTATTGTAATATAATAACAAAGGCATCATATTTAGAGAAAAATTGTATAGAGTTTGCTCCAAAGAATGCTTTTCTCTAAATGTGATACTAAAAGTTCCCTAAAAATTATAAAAAAAGCTCCCTTGAAAAAGAGAAATATATAAAAATGTATCGTTTTTAGAGAAGAAAACTGTTCGATTGTTGAGAAAATATTTCTTTTGAAGAAAATACTAAGCATAGTGAAATTTTTATCAAAATGCAGGATTTTTTCATTTTCAATAAATTTTTCTCTATAAATGAGAAATTTTTGTGCTAGAAAAATACTTATCATTACGAGAGACATTGGAATATTTCCATTTCACACAAGTGAAGAAATATTTCTTTGAAAGTGTGAAAATTTATTTTAATTGAAGAAAATTTTATTTGATAAAGAGAAAAGTGCTATTATCGAATATATAGAAACTTTTATCGGAGAAAGATATGTGTTTTTTTCTGAGTGTGTATCATACAAATACAAGAAGACCAAGAACAGGTCATGGGATAAGTGACAAAAATCTTAAATCTCACCTGCATGTATGTACAAGGAAAACGTGAACTACTTAATGGGTTTCGGGGACACAAAAAAATGTATAAACTAGTTTAAAATATTCCTTGGCTCATTTTAATAACTTCCATTTGTCAATTTCAATGTTGGGGTTTGTATGGGTGGTGGGCGTGTTCGTGAGTGGACGACGTCCATATTTCTAACACGCCTTATTTTTGATATAAAATTAATAAATACCTAATGTTATTTTTGTAGCTTCGACAGAAGCCTCTTTATATAGTTTTCAATTTTGGAGTTATATGGTAGGTGGGCGTGGTAATGAATGGATGACGCACATTTTGCTAACACTCCTCGGTTCTAATATAGAGTTAACAAATACCGAATTTCAGTTAGCTGCAATATTAGCCTCTTTATAGAGTTTTCATTATTGGGGTTGTATGGGAGGTAGGTTTGGTTTTCATCAAATTTGTCCATTCTCAAACTTAATTTTTATTTTTTAGATATAAGCTCAAAGATATAATTTTATTACGATAACTTGAAAATTACGGATGTAAACGTGTCCACATACAGACGGATAGACAAACGGACAGACAGACAGACAGACGGAAGATGAATGATGACTATTATTTTCTCTACCTACCACGCCTCCTTGTGGAAGCGTAAGAGTATAAAAATCGTATCAGAATTAAGCTATCACGAATTTTTGTCTTGATCCAGTCAATATTTACCTACAAGCCGCTTTAAAATAAATCGGGGGATGGGTGTATTTAAGAAAAGTAATAAACACTAATATAAAAAAATTACCCTTTAAAGGCAGATAAGTTTAATACATAAAAATGTTTTTAAATCACATGTGGTAGGGTCTCGAACAGGGATCGTAATAATTATGAGCAATATCGAAAAAATAAAGAAATAATGATTAGTTTATGATTTTTATTTTTTTGCTCAGTTATAAAAAACGTTTTCTGATTTTTATTTTTTAAATCAAAAATAAAAATTATTTTAAGTTTTATTTTTTTTACTCAAGTATTCATTTTTGATTTTTATGTTTTTTAGTCAAACAAAAAATCATTTTTGATTTTTATTTTTTTTTTTTTACTCAAACAAAAGAATCATTTTTGATTTTTATTTTTTTTCCTCAAACAAAATAATCATTTTTGATTTTTATTTCTTTTCCTCAAACAAAAAAAATCATTTTTGATTTTTATTTTTTTTTTACTTAAACAAAAAAATCATTTTTGATTTTTATTTTATTAATCAAACAAAAAATATCATTTATAATTTTTATTTTTGAGACAAAATATTAAAATCAAAAATGATTTGTTTGGGTTTTTTTTGATTTTTTTTTTTTTTTGTCAGTTATAAAATTTTTTTTAATTTTTATTATTTCGCTAAATAATTAAAATCAGTTCTTCGTTTTTATTTTTTTGTTCAGACATTTAAATCGCTTAAGGATTTTTTTATTTTGCTCCTAAATAAAAAATCGATTTCACGAGCTTTCTTCTTGTTAGAATAGTTATGTCTTTTTATCTCTTCAAAATTTTAAAAGAAACTAAGATGATATTAAATTTGATTTTTATTTTATAGAGCATTTTTAAAATGAGAGGAATTCATTTTTAAGAACAAAATTTGTCCAAATTTTTTTATGACAAGTAACATCTTTGGTCACTTAAAATTAGTCGAAGTTCAGAAAATGACCGTTCCACACTAACTTGTGTAGCTGGAAAAAAAAAAAAACAAATTGGCCATTTCAGCCCTTGAAAGGACTTTGACCGAGCTTCTTATGATCAATTGTGTTGTGTGTGTTATTAAATGTGTGCACACATTTGACCGAGAACTGGACCAACATGTTTTGTGCCGATTCCGAACGGCTAAAGTTCATGTTCTCAAGAAGCTTTACATGTCATTGTTTACTCTCTGAGGTTTGCCATTGTCTGCAGAGAGGTGGTGACCGATCAGAAAAAATTTGTTATTGAAAAAAACTTTCGCCGCGAGTGGGATTCGATCTCGGGCTCCGAGCATGCCAAGCCACACACTTAACCTGCCTACCACAATAGATATATACAATTTATTAGTCATTCCTTTTATGTTAATGTCCAACTAAGTAAATTTTATTTATAATTTTTTACACATTTTACGTTTAAGGTTTAAGATAAGAAAAATAATGAGTGTTTCTGAGCTTTTCACTTATATGTCAATATTGAAAAAACATTATTTAATTCTTCTGTCTGCCGTTTATATAAATCTGATATCTGGTATATAAAAATCAAAATTATTAAAAATTCTATTATCATGTTATGACAAATTATTGCCTTTTCCTTTCCGCATTATGAAGAGTATTGAACTTCAAGAAAACAACGCCCTCAAGCAACCTAGAAATTGTTGAACTAGGCAACAGTTTTTATACAAAATGTTAATTTTTCAGTGCTCACAAAAGAATTGTATTGCTTTTACAAAAAAAAACAACTAAAACAATCGAAAAATTACCATGAAAGCAACAAAATTCGACCTGCCTGATGATACTCGTTCAAGGTATTATCTCAAAAAATCATTGTTGTTGTTTTAATAAAACAATTATTATTTAAAACATTAATATATACAAAAATGTGGTTATACATATGAACATATTACAGTAACAACAACAACAATAACAACCGTTTAGTTAAGCACAGGCAACAAGATCGCTGCAGCCAGCAACTTTACAACAAAGTCATTGAATTATCGCAAAATGTGAACGATAAGCGTAATCGTGATCGTATTGCTACATACCGACATCACTCACATTCAATATGTCGTAGGTATGTTTTTTTACACACATATACATATTGTATATACAGACGCACCTACAGATATTGCGAATTTTATTTGCTTTCCCAACTCCACATTCTCCACAATGACCTCCATCTAGTATTTTTAGACCTACAATCAGACAACGACGTACGCAATGAAATGCTGAGCTTTTGAAATGTCAAAAAAAAAAAATAAAAAACAAAAAAACGAAACAAAAATTATAACGAAAAACGCAATAAATTCGTATAAATCATATTGGTAGAAAATTACTTGTGGAAGGTCGGAAAGAAAGAAATTGAGATAAGGAAATGTTGAAATATTTGTTAATAATTTAAAATTGATATATTTAACGTAATAAATTTAAAATGACATGAAAACTGACGGAAACGTCATTTCACAAAAAACACTGAACAGTTCCACAAACCAGTTATAGCATGAATTTAAAGAACTTGAAATAAAATATATCGAAATAATTCTCTTTGAAATCATTTTTACGTAAGAGTCAGAAATTTGAAAGATTCGACGATTAAAGTTAAATTTTAAGTTATATATAATTTCTATTACGTTTATAATTATAAATTAAAATTTTAAATTTTTGAAAGAAAATTGAAATTGCAAAATTATATTCAAATTTTTTTTTAAATGTTTTAAATTTAAAATTTTTGTTTCAATTTTAAACTAAAAATTAAAAATTTAGAATTAATGAATTTAATTAATCAAAAAAAAAAAATTTAAAAATAAAATTTTAAATTTTATTTAAAATGAAAATTCAAATTGAAAAGTCAAATTTTAAATTTATTTTCTTTTTATTTATTCAAATGCTTAATTTTATATTTTGAATTTTTAATGTTTAATCTTTAATTAATGTTTAATTTAATTTAATTTCTTTAATGTTTGATTTATTTTAAATTTATTTTTTTATTTTAAAATTTATTTTAAATAAATATTTATAAATAAAAATATTAAATAAATATTTTATTTTAAAATTTAAAATTTAAAATTTAAAATTTAAAATTTAAAATTTAAAATTTAAAATTTAAAATTTAAAATTTAAAATTTAAAATTTAAAATTTAAAATTTAAAATTTAAAATTTAAAATTTAAAATTTAAAATTTAAAATTTAAAATTTAAAATTTAAAATTTAAAATTTAAAATTTAAAATTTAAAATTTAAAATTTAAAATTTAAAATTTAAAATTTAAAATTTAAAATTTAAAATTTAAAATTTAAAATTTAAAATTTAAAATTTAAAATTTAAAATTTAAAATTTAAAATTTAAAATTTAAAATTTAAAATTTAAATTTTTTAAAATTTAAAATTTAAAATTTAAAATTTAAAATTTTTTAAAAAAAAATTTTTTAAAATTTAAAATATAAAATTTAAAATTTAAAATTTAAAATTTAAAATTTAAAATTTAAAATTTAAAATTTAAAATTTAAAATTTAAAATTTAAAATTTAAAATTTAAAATTTAAAATTTAAAATTTAAAATTTAAAATTTAAAATTTAAAATTTAAAATTTAAAATTTAAAATTTAAAATTTAAAATTTAAAATTTAAAATTTAAAATTTAAAATTTAAAATTTAAAATTTAAAATTTAAAATTTAAAATTTAAAATTTAAAATTTAAAATTTAAAATTTAAAATTTAAAATTTAAAATTTAAAATTTAAAATTTAAAATTTAAAATTTAAAATTTAAAATTTAAAATTTAAAATTTTTAAAAATTTTATATATTTATATTTTATATATTTAAATTTTTTAAAGTAAAAAATTTATTAAAATTTTAAATTAAAATTTAAAATTTAGCGCAATAAAATATAATATTTATTTTATTTTACATTTTTGAATGCAAATTGAATTTGCAACATTAAATTTTCATTTTAAAAATATTTTTTAATGATTAATTTTAAATGTTTTAGTTTTAATATTATTTTTTAAGTTGTAAATTGTAAAAATTTAATAAAATTTAAATTTTTGAGTTTTAAATTAATTTGTATCTTAATCAAATTTAATGTTGTTATTAACAATAATATAAATACATTTAATACGTAAATATTTCAGCTAGTTGAAAATAAATTTGCTTGCAAATAAATAAGCATCGACGCGAAAATTAGTCTCTATTGTTCTGAATTTGAAAACTATCAACTTTCTCGACAACAAAAATCAGTTTTAGTATCTCAAACTTTTTTCCTTCAAAAATTATTAAAATTTGTCTTGTGGCTGTATTTGAAAGTATTAAAAATTATTAATTTTATATTATCTATTTACTTTTTTATGGTTTTTGTTTGTTGTGTTCTGACGCCATTTCGGCTACTTACATTTTTTTTTTATAAACAAAAGCCACCATTTATTTTCTAGTCGCACACATTCATCCGCCACAGTGCAACAACACAATCATTCAATTGACAAGCTTTCAACTTTTGCCGGCAGAAGCAACTCAGTTACGCAGCGCAAAAATGCCGAGTTTCGGTGCCACAAGTGAATTTCGCATTAGTGTGAGTGACTGACAACACACACACACTCACTCAAACACGTATCGTGTAAGCTGCAATTTTTTTTTTAACCCATATTAAATATAAAAATTCAATTTTTTAAAATCTCGCTTAACAAAGAGAACAACACAAAACTCACTCAAAGCTTGAAGAGAATTAAAAAATTACCCGCGCACTCATTTTATTTTGATCTGTGGGGAGGAACGGGTAAATGAAAAAAAAACCATTTCGCTGTTCTTGTCAGTATTTGACTTTAAATGTGAGCCGTTGCTGGTGTTCTTGTGATTGTTGTTGTTGCCATGCAAAATAATATTAAGCGTTATTGTGTTGGTTACTTCTCTGTACAGCGCTCTCAGTAACTCTCAGCTATTAAGTTGCCCGTGGCGTAGGTTTTCTTTATTTCAATCTTACTTTGAGTTGGATTCTTAAGAAAAGGGGAATAAAGCTGAGGCAAAAACAAAAAAATTCACCACTCATAATTAAGCTCATCGCACTCACACAATGGCAGACACATACACGCTCTTATCTTGTCGAAGGAAATGCAGTTTTGCGCGAATTGAGTGCTGCGCGTGTAAAAAAAAATTTGAGTGGGAATTCGTAGAGTGCAAGTGTGCGTGCTTGAGTGTGTGTTTTCCATGCGTGTATCGTTGCAGCGAAGTGCATTTTTATGCAGCTTTGTATGAATTTTTTATTTTATATATTTAAGCGGTGGTGTAAAGAATTGTTCTACGGTTGGCTGCAAGAGTGTTGTCGTTGCAAATTGAATGCATTAAGTAGTGTTGCCGAGAGAACATTATCTTAATTTTAATTATAGTGAAATTTTGCTCGCAACATTAATTTTTTTGTTGCGTGAAAATTCTCATAAATATTTTGTTGCGAAGAAATTGAAAAATTTGAAAAAATCATACTTTACTTCTAAAACTAGAGTAAAATCAATATACAAAAACAAAAAATTTACGACAACTGTCACTTTTCACTTGACAATAAATAGGCAGTTCAATTAAATTGTTAAAATTCAGAGTTAATTTAATGAGAAATGTTGCGAGTATTTTTCACAACGGAACAGCTTACTTATTTATTTATGAATATGTTGTCAAAAATTTCACACATATTTCCAAGCTATAATTTTTGAGTGTAGATTTGAGTAAAATTTAAGAACACATGAAACTGAACAGAGTACTATGCTTTATAACGAACAAGTGTGATTTTTTTAATATAAGCAATTGGCATTTCGTGAGAAATTTTTTGAGTACATTTTTTACAATAGTTGCATCTACTCGAACTAAATAGTTATCAACAATTTTTGTCAATTTATATAAAAGCGACAATTTGTTTTATCTTTAATAAGGTTCAAAGTCAGAATATTCCTTTGGCGAAGACTTTTGCATTCGCGTTAAAAAACCAATGTTGCCTGATGATTTTTGGTTTGGGCATGAAATGTTAGTACGAAAAAAAAACCACATTAAAAAACACCGCTTTATCTCGTCAGAGCATTAGTCAACGACGTGAAAATTTGCAGCAAGGACCGTAACCGTTATAACATTTTTCTAAAAAGTAAATGGTTTAATTATTTTTTTGTATTTTATTTTATCGGACAGGAAATAATAGGAATTTTATAACTTTTATTCTTCGTGAAAAATTCTTTCCTTTTCCTTTTGAAAAATGAGGCCATAACTGTTATATGCGGTCCCTGATTTGCAGATGTATGTTATTATATCAAAGGAATTGATCGATAAGCTTGATTTTCTTTCTAAACGTTGATACAAACTGCGTTAAAATGCAATTCGGAGAAGGCCAAAATTGGTTTAAACCAACAAAATCTATACAAATCGGAAGGACTTTCCATGATAGGGAGAGTGAGGTGTTGTAAGACATGGGATATTGTCAGACACTTGAATGAAATAACAACTGTAAAATATTTCCTCAACGATATCTCACTTATTATTTACACTAATTGCATCAACACGTGTTCCAAGTGTTTGAATCAATACTAAATATTGATCAATGATCATGCTCTTAAAAGTTTGTGTTTGTGATATTTCGAGAAGCATTGCCAAGCATAAGTGAAGGTACTAAATATATATTAAAATTATCTATATTCGATTAATTTTAAACCCACCGAAGTGATTTTGCAAAAAATATAATATGTGATAATGGCGCACTGGCGCATTTAATAATGTCGAAATTCAAAAATCTAATATTTTTTCAGGCTTCAGAAAAAATGTTACCAAAAAATAAATGTTTCTTTTTGAAGAAGTTATCGTCAAAAAACTAAATCTGTCTCATAACACCACACTCTCCCCTACTATTTAATTTTGGTACTGGAATTGGTGGTAAGATTTTCGATTTCGCCCTATCATACTCTCAAACTTGTGAATATTTTCTATGTGAATTTTTTTTTCAAAAAATGTTTGTTTAACCCTGCGACATCTTGGACCATTTTACTGTACTCGGCCGTCTTCTTTGGACGAAATCGTCATTGGCTATTTTTTTCCCCTTTAAATCACTCGGAGTGCTCTGAAACCACTCTAAAACTTTTTTGGAGATTTAGTGAAACTATGAAATAATATATTCCTGACGGTTATTTTTTCAAAAATATAAAACAGTGACTCCCTAGTAATAGTAGAATTTTTATATATATAGATATATAGAATATAGATCTATAGTTCTTTATATATACAACTATAGTAGAACTAAAACTGCAAAAATGCATATCTTGGCCACAAATAGATTTTAAGAAAAAATATTTTAGGAATTAACTCTGCATTTACATGAATTTCGAAAAAACTTACCGAAATTTGGTTGCGTTCCAAAAAGTATAATTATGTTTTTTGCAATCCGAACATTTGCTAAAACAAGGAACAAAATAGTAAACAAACGACTACTTTTTCCAAAAAAAAATTTTTTAAATTACTTATAAACCGATAAAAAAATGACTGCGACGTCATCGTTGGACAATTTCGTCCACTGGCCATCTTTGAGAGCGCCTTGTAACAGACAACTCGACGTCTTCTAATGGCCTTTGTGGAACTTTTTTATACATGTTGAAGTTTTTTTAGTAGAGGTACCTTCTCGCTTTCCCCTCCCCCTTCCGAGTTACAGCGTTTCACTAATTTTACTGGGGACGATATCGTTCAACGAAAACGGCAGAGGTTCAATAAAAAATTTCAATTCTAATTTTGAAAAACAAAATATATGTAGTTATTTTCATTTTTGCAGGTTTATTTATTGATTCAAAAAGAATTTTACGAATATTAATTTAAACAAAAATTCATTAAATTTTTTTGTTTTGTGTGATATCTTCTATTTTAAAACAATGCAAGTTTCGAAACAATTCCAAATTTGAAAATATAAATTAATTAAAAAAAATATTTAGTCGAAAACCTTCGCAACTTTTCACCAAAACTTCGCTTGTGGTTCACTGCGTTTTGCATTAAGTTGTTGTTAACACTACTTTTTTCTACGCCCGTGAAAATAAGTGAAAAATTTTTAGCATTGACTACTATTTTTATTCAAAAAATGCAACAAAATATACTACAATTTTAAATGTCGCTTACAATATGAACGGACAACATCATAATAATAAGAACAACAACAAATAGCAAGAGCGAAAAACACCCTTCTACACACTGACATACACACATACACAAGCCAACTAGAACAAAAAAAAAATCACAAACACACATTCATCTACTACGCTCCTCAACGAAAACACGCCAAAAAAAAAACTGTAGTAAAGTGAAAAACTGCAGCTTAACGTGAAAATCAACCACAAAATGTTGCTTGGCTGCTGCTGCTGCTGTTGCTGCTGTTGCTGCTGCTAAGGTGGTCCGATGATTGCCTTAGTGGGGTTGATGGGGAGAATTCTTTGGGGGGTTGAATGGGCAGGTGACAAACTGACTCTCTTAAATTGTGTCTTACACAACGACGTCGACGACGACGACGATGACGACGACACAACGTAATGCAACAGCAGCAATAGCAACGGACAGCGGAAAATGCCAGCGACAACAATATTGCTGTTGATTTGCTCAGCTAAAGCAAAGCTAGAAGATTCTAGCTGGAGGGAGAGCGTATCTCTCTTTATGTGTGTGTGAGTTTGTAGAAATTTGCATGCGGCAAAAAAGTGGTTAAATAAAATGCACGCCTGTTGTTGTTGTTGTTGTTGGCGCTGTCAAAACCAACTTTTTTTTCTTGAATGGTAAAGGGGGGCAGCAAATGTGTTGAAAAACATTTGGCACTCGCAGTTCTTCTGACTGTTGGCTGTTGTGGCCATTGTCTGTCGAATGCACTAATACATGCGCAATAACAACGTCCTTATCGCTGGAAAAAAAAAACGTAATAACTAGTAGCTGCTCAGCAAGCAACTCAGCGTTGCTGTTACTGGTTTTTGCGCTCAATGTTCTCGATGTTGCTGCTGATGGCTGGCTCGGTTGTTGGCTGGTGTTGGTAAAGATGTTTTTTTATCATTTTTGTGTTGTGTTTAGTTCTTTGCAATGTTTAAGTTCTGTTCTGTTCTGAGTTCTGAGTACTAGTTTTAATGCAAAGACTGCTCTTTTGTACTATTGCTCTGTCTCTCTCTGTCACACTCTTTGCTTGCATTTGTAATTGCAATTTTTTTTTCTTTTCATCTACTTTAAGTTTATTGTAATTAAAACAATTCTACTGTTTAACTTGCGCTCTCTTGTCTTACGCTACATGCCATGCAATTGAGTTTTTTCAAAAAACTTGAGCTTTTGGTCCTTTATGACTCAATAAATCACTCACACACACACACACACACACACATGCTGGTTTTCTTGATATTTTCTAAACAGGCGCCAAGTTTTTCGCAATCTTGTCGCATGTTCGTTTTTGAGCGAGATTCTTTAGGAAGAGAACTTCGCATAGGTGCTCATTGCCCATTGCATTGCGTTGCCGCGCTGCCAGCAGCAGCAGCAGCAGCAACAACGACAACGTGGTGTTTATTCACATTGTCTGTCGTTCTGTCGTGCAATTTTCCCCCATTTTTTTGTTATGTTTTCCTCAACTCGTTACTGATTTTCATGCAATTTTTTTCACTTTAATTCTATGCCCTGTCTCCGTAATTTTTGCGCGCTCTCTGTGTGTGCTGCACTCTGGCTCTGCTGCGCGCTGCTCTCACTCAATTGAATTTCGATGTGCTTCAATTTTGCAGTCGCTCCACAGTCGCATAAACACAACGCATCCGATATGCAACGGAACGCATTTTCGGACGCGGCCCGAGTCGATCCGAGTAGCGTCCGATCGCGTCCGCCAATAGTAAATATTGCTTATATATTTATAATAAAAAATATTAATAATAATTGCAACAACAACAATAACAGCAGTTGAAAAAAAAAAAACAAAAACTAAAACACAGCAACAGTCATCGTTGATAAAAAAAAGAAATATAAATAAAAAAATTGCAACAACAATAACAACAAAAACAACAACAGCAACTTATTATTAACAAAATATAGTATGTAATTATGAAATATATTCTTAACGTTGTTGCGCTGCATTACGTTGCATTGCGTTGAAATTCGTCGTTATTTGACAGCAGCGCGGTTCGCCAACATTCAAGCTGCTGCTGCTGCTGCTGTCCATAGACGTTGTCGTTGTCGTTGTCGTTGTCGTCGTCGCCATCATTGTTGTCGTCGCCTCCGTCGTAGTCGTTAATTCATTTTGTCAAACGTTTTGGTAGAATTTTATTGACAACATTGTTAAAACGCGGCCGCATGCAACGTAACGCGTTCAACAACTCGTAAGCGACGCGGAAGAAAAACCTTTTCGAAATTATTTTTTTGCTTTTCAGTTTCGCTTTATTTTTGAAATTCTTAACTTACGTGTTTCTGTGTCGTCAATATATTGTGAGTTTTATGTAAAAAAAAAAACAAAAAAAAAGTAAAACCAACGTTTTTAGTGAAAATAATTTGTAAATATTAAGCGTTTTCCAACACATAAAATAAAATAATAAAAAAAAAAATCAAAAAAGCGCTTGAAAAAATATTAAAAAAAAAAACACGGAAACGCAAGCGTTGCTGAAAAAAACATACACTGCGAAAAAGTTCGTGTTACCTTCAAAATGCGAGTTTTTTTAAATAAATGGATAATATTTTGCGCTGCCTAGTTTCAGGATTTTAATATTAAGCTGAAAATTAAACAATATCTTAAAAAAGAAAATAAAAAAAAATGTATGAAAACTGAAATTGAATTTAAAAAATTTTAATTTTTTAATATATGCAAAAAAAGTGCTAAATTTAAAACACTGCGGAACGGTTTTGCTTTCGTAAAACAACTTGTTAAAAAAACACCAAAGAAACAAACGAACTTGAAAGTCTCCTTCTTTCCGAAGTTGGGTTAAAAGATATTATTTTCTGATTTATAAAATCACAAAAATGCCGAAAAATATTTAAAAACATTCTAGTTTTTAGTAGAAATATTTTTTAAACTCAATGGTTTTCGCGAAAACTTTACAAAAACTCCAACTCGGTTTCCAACACTAAGTTTTTTTTTATTTTAAATTTTTGTGAGATTTTTTTGTAAAATAATTGAAAAATTACATGTTTTTCAAACGTTTTCTTATAACGTAAACAAAAATATATCCGATTATTCTTATCTATGAAACTCTACTGATCTTCATTAAAGCAGCTTCTAGAGAATCGGCAAACGTCAACGGAGAACGATCGCGTTAGTCTAACAGTTAAGTTAGTCTAATAATGAAAATTTTCTCTCGTGTCCGAAAATCATTGATTTAGGTTATGGATGTGTTTTATAATGAATTGAAAAAACAAAAAACTGTTGTACCAGACCTATAAGAATTCCTTTACCGTAAACACTCTTCTCTGCTACGGTTAACATCAACTTAAAAAGAGTTGCACCCAGCCAAAAAAATTACTCAGGAATCTCACCGGTCAGACGGTAGTTCAGCCCATCAAATGAAAAAAAAAAACGATCAGGCCTCAATTTTGCAGTTGTCTTTTGAGTTTGAAAATAATGTATAATTCAGACTGCCACTGAAGTCACAGACCAGAATTTAAAAAAAAACCAGCATATCAAATATAATACCAAATATATTATAAATAAGTAATACCAAATATCCAAAAAGAACTTTTCGTTTAAAGAAACGGACATTCGTATAAAAAAATTTGAAATAATTTTCAAGAAATTATCAGCCCTTGGTCATAGCCGTCATAACGCCTGAATGCTACCACTACATTTTCTGCCGGTTTTTCGCTACTTTCAAAAATTTTCATATGAATTTTTTGGATTCTTAAATAATATTTTTTCCATAATTATCAAATCAGGTTTATATATCTGTGTCGACAAGGAATAACAGCTAAACTCATTTTCAAAATTTTAAGAGACCATTTTAAAAATTTAAATTCCTACCTAATATCAAGGTACCCTGTCTTTTGCTGTTTAGATTTGATGGCCTTTAACATTTAATTTTCATGGTACAACCATAAAAATTTGCGTACTATTGTTTTTCGTTGCAAAAAAACGCAATGAAAGTAATAACCTCATATTGTCCTAACTCGACTTTAGCGGTTATTCCTTGTCGACACAGATATATAGTCATCAGTCACGAGACGGCTATTTATAGGATATTGTATTTTATACATAAACTCCAATAGAAGTTTCTCCATAAAAACTTTTCATAAAAGGCGGTCTAAATGCGAAACCTTTAAAATAGCAAATGCCTTAAAATTTCAACAAACCATACAAGTTTATAAAAAAAAAACTAAACAAATTCTTTTAGATGACAAAATAAGTCGTTGACGAAATTTGCTAAAGTTACGTCAATGATTTCATTTTTGTGAGAAATTTTACTCAATATATCTACTCAATATTAGTTTTGTAAGGAAAGACGTTTTGTAACGGAGGAATAACGTTAATACTCATACACGTTATCGGTCATTGTACGTAAGACAGTTATAGATAATGTTATCGCTAAATCGCGATAACTAAAATCGTTTTTTATCATTTTTGGAATATTACACTAGAACTCCAAGCCAGGATCAGAGCAAGCAATATGGTTAACCCTGCATCCTGGTTAAACCGTCATTGTTGAAAAATATCGTCCAACATAAAGAGTGGGGGAAGCGAGGGAGGGAAAAAATTTTAGCATGTATAAAGAAGTTTTTTCAAAGGCCGTTACAGTCCTCCAGGAGTTTTTCGAAGAAAAAAAATTATATTTTTTAAAATTTCTTTTTGAAGCTGTATTTTATTTAAGGCCAAATTTTTTTTTTTTCATTATTAAAGCACGGCGCATTGTCTGTCAGTAAGGTGCTGTCAAAGTTGACCCATGCACGAAATGGTCCAAAGACGACGAACGATATAATTTTTTCATTTTTTAAAGTAATTAAAAAAATTTTTGTTTTTGAAAAATACAATTTTAGTGCTGTATCGCATTAAACAGAAGAACTAGATTGGAATCAGCAGGTGTGTGCTGACCAAAATTATTACGTTTCTGAAAATGATCATGATTTTACATCAGAAGCAGAATTTTTTTACCAAATTTTCAGATTGCAAAATAATTATACTTTTTGGAGCGCAACCAAATCTGCACTCGGAAAAAAACACCTTTCTTACTCCGTTAAAAAATTTCACTATTTTCGATGAAAGCCATATCCTCTTTTTCAAATAAAATTTTCTTCAAATAAAATAAATTTTCACATTTTCGAAGAACTATTTCTTCACTTATGGAAAATGAAAATATTTCAATGTCTCCAATAATAATAAGTTATTATCATTATTTTTCTTGCACAAAAAAAAATCTAATTTTTAGCGAAAAATTTATTGAAAATGAAAAAATGTTCCTATATTTTGATAAAAACTTCACTATACAAAGTATTTTCTTCAACAAAAAGAAAACTTTTCTTAAAAATTATGAAGTTTTTTCTCTAAAAACGATTTGTTTTTATATATTTATCTTTTTTATGGAAGCTCATTATTATTTTTAGGGAACTTTTTGTATCACATTTAGAGAAAAGCATTCTCTGGAGGAAAATCTATACCATTTTTTCTAAATATGATGCTTTTGTTATCATATTCCGAGAAACTTTTTTCTAAGTTTGGGCAAATTTTTTTCGAAACTGATATAAATGAAGAGCACATTTCTTTAATAATTTTTTTTTTTTTTTTTTTAATATCTATTTGGGATAAAATGCTTTTATTCTGTTTTTGTGAGTTCTTATGTTGCTAGCGTGTCACTGTTTGAATACTTTTGAACAAAATATTCAGATATATTTAGTTTAACAGTTTTACTAAATCCACAAAACAATTTTAGAGCGGCCAAAGACGATGTCGTACAACGCACACGGCCGAATGCAGTCAAAAGACCGAAGACGGCTCAGGGTTAATAAAACTTTTGAATAATGTGAGATATGTGTGTGTTTTCGGTATTGAGTAGTGTTACGAAATCACTTGTTTGTTGGGATATTATTTTTGGTGGCCTATAATAATTTGGTGATTATGGAAGCTGTGACGTAACTATGAAAAAGAAGGCCCGGGTTTGACTTGTGAAGAGGGTGCCCTAAAGTGGAAGTATAGGCTGTACCATTCAATTGTAATCAACATTCAAAACTCATCTTATCTTACAGCCTTCAGTTACTTCATAGAGTAGGTTAGAAAGAATACGATCATATTGTATAACGGCGACGTTTTAGTTCATGACACAAAGAACAATAACAATTGCTATATTACTGAGAACTCCACTCTAGTCGTTTCAGAATAATCAGCCCAATCATGAAACATTTTCTCCCGGGAGTTGTTAATAGAAGTTTCCGATTTTAAGATAGCAGATAAAGATATCTCAATTTCCAAAAAGTATTTTAACTTTATCTTAAAAACCGTAACTCCCATTTACAACTCCCGGGATTTTAACTTTATCTTAAAA
Source organism: Tetanocera ferruginea (assembly GCA_958299015.1). Taxonomy (NCBI): domain Eukaryota; kingdom Metazoa; phylum Arthropoda; class Insecta; order Diptera; family Sciomyzidae; genus Tetanocera; species Tetanocera ferruginea. The sequence goes on along the minus strand of OY282642.1, from coordinate 108,474,171 downwards.
ACCGTAACTCCCATTTACAACTCCCGGGAAACTCCCGGGAGAAAATATTTAATGATTGGGCTGAATATGTAGTGCTTTCAGCTATATTATGATTTATTTTATAATATCAAGCAGTATCAAGGTTATCTATCAAAATTTACCATTTTTTACAAAATAATAGTGCATTGACGTCTATTAAAAAAAACTTAGTTCATAAAGTATTCGAATAGCAAATTATACTTATTTTTTATTTTATACGGAAAGTTTTTAAGTATTTACAAAACTGTCTTCTAACAAATTTATTTACGACAAAATTTAGGCTTTTGAATCGCGGGGCACAGAAGAATCTAACCCCCCAGACCAGCATTAGTTGCTCCACGGTATGGAACGTAATATTATGAAAGTTCTTTCTGATTTCAAATACAAATTTTTAGTTTCCTGTGAAATTTTTCTTTATTATATAAAGTAATTTTTAATATTTTCCAAGCCAAATTTGATAATATTGTCCATTTCTCTCACTCACATAATACTCAAATGATACTGATAAACCAAAGATGTTTATGATTCATCATTATTAAAAATATGATGAAATCAGCAATTAGGCCTTATCAGAGGTAGATCCAGCAGGTTAATTTACTCCAAGTACCCACTGCATAAAGAATCATCATTTTGAGATCAAGGATTATTTAAAAAAATTAGTATTTCAAAGAGTTTTTCCTTCACGGAGAGAAATTTGAACTGAAAACAATCCCATATCAATTAATGTTAGGGAGTGATTCTGAACTAAGCCATTATATTCTTGATATCAAGCCATAATGCGATCGTTTATCAAAAAAATTAACACGCTCATTTGTGCATAATATATGTATGTGATTTTTGATTCGTTCTTCAAAAAACTAATATGCTCACTTGAGCACAATTTATGATATTTTGGTATTGATTATTAAAAAAAACCCGCTCATTTTGTTCAATGCATGTTATTTATGGATTGTGAATAAAACAAGTTAACCTGCTTTCATATGCCTGAATATGAATTTTAATAAAACAAGGCATTAGATGACAAAATGTAAAGGGTTCAGGCATCAAAGGAACCGAACAAAACAAAAAACGATGACCAGAAGTAAATTCAAAATTATATTTTGATTATCTAAATAAGATATTTGATGTAATTCGGACAGGAAAATATAATTTTTTAATTTAGCAAAAACAACAACGAAAAAATTAATTTTTATGTTCAAGCCAAAGATGACATTTATTAAGCACCAATTGACATGATTATCAAAAAATTATGCCAATTTTTGGTATAATCTACGTACTTTATAAATTATGCCAATAGCTTGTTTTGATATGGTTTTGTGCTCTATTGAGCTTATTTCATTTACGAACGCTTTGAGCTTAATTTTAGCCCATTTTTTTCTCTCCGTGTTCTATAAACAGATAGCGGAAATAGTATCCTTCCTATTTATACTTTCTATACCTCTTTTTGACTCTGAACCGATTGTTAGTTTATGTTATCTCAATAAAATTGTTAAGGTTTTCCACCAAGAAGTTAAGTCAAAAAGAAACAGTTTCGATAGTATCGTAAGTGTAGACGCAAAATTCCGTTTAAGTTGAAACCTCTTCTTTTTTGTCTCTTTGGTCCGATATTTTTGTACATTTTGCACGTATTTTTTATTGATCTTCCGAAAATTAACAAATAAATTAATAACACTCAATAACAGACTTTTTATCGGGATAAAAACAAAAAAAAGTTAAAAGTAAGCATGATAAAATGAGCAAGCAAAACGAAACAAGCAAAAAGTCCAATTTTTTCTATCATTCCATAAAGTTTGACAGGTTGAGTTCATTGACTTAGTTGAAAAGAAGGCGAAGCAAATGCACTTTTCATTGGTGTCAATTTCGTCTCTGCCCGCTATATAGTTTGCGAGCTACAGTCAGTTTAACTACTAATTACAAAATAAAATTAAGAACCCAATTTTTTAAAAAATCTTATGTTATTTTCAGAATGTTACGCATTCAGTCTTAATCATGTTCTTTCAACAAGTGCCACTTTCGTCTCAGTCCGATGTTTAGTTTGCGAGAAACACTCGCTATTGCTAGTGGGATGTGGAATCCAAATTCATTTGCATTTAAAAAAAAAAATTCAAAGTTTACGCCTTCTATTGGGTAAAAGCAAACAACGAAATATGACCCAACTCGTTTTTTTCATTATACTTAAATCAAACCGGACCACAGACCCATTTCGTTAAGTTTGACAGTTTGAGTTCATTGACTGAGTTGAAAAGAGGTTGTGAATGACATCTTGTGTTAAAATAGAGCACTCATTTCTAAGTAGGACATACAAGAACCCAATAAAGAAGTAGTACATACAAGAACCCAATGAAGAAGCCTGCAAATCAGTTCGTATAAAACAAAAACAATACAAGCAAAAACAACGAAACAAAAACAAAAAAAGCAGCAGGCACAGCATAAGCAGCTGATTATTGATTTTTTTTATATAAACAAGTGCATATATTCTGCTTATATTTGACTATTTTGTGACTTTAATATAATAGTGACAAAATCCAAAATTAGATATTCATTCAGTGCAGGATATATTTTGAATTTTAGTATAAATATTATCTTTGAACGATGAGTATTAAAGCCTGCAGGTATACCCTAAAGTATTCGTCAAAAAAGTTTCATGACCTTGAAAAAATCTGTTTCAAATCGACCCCATACAACCGAGCTGTAAGACGTAATTCTACGTCAAAAATAACGTGTTCGCACTTTAAACAAAAAATTACCTACGAATCGAATAGTTCTCTCAATATTAATGTTCCCATGCAAGACTCGTACGCACGTCAATCGTTAAGCATCAATAGTTAACCGCCATGAATACGGTAAAGATTTTATGAAGACGGTAAGGATGGAATTGTTTAATGGGGTGTTATTTATTATAATTTTCCTAGTTTTTCTTCATTTCTGTTAGAAGTCTATAGTTGATCGGTCGCATTCATAAAACTTCGTGTTGTTAGAATTCTCTTCGTTATTAAGTTTTTGTAGTGAATTATTATGGAATCTTCTGCAATATCCACTGATTTCTCTGTTTTGTATATGAACGTTTCATTTAGAATCTCAGTGTGATGTTATTTGTCACATGAAAACATCAATGATTTTGGTTCTCCAGACAAATAAAGTGAGCTTTATTTGCCAAGTAGTTGCGATATTTTTAAGTACTATTTCTTTTTAGAAGCACGTGAGAGAGAAAAATTTTAACACTTTTCTTATTCAAATTTTTACCAAATAATATAAATGCCTTCCTTTTTCTCATAAAATGTTTGGATACGATAAATTTCTGACGATTTTCAGATTTGATCCGATGATGCAATATTTTGTCAAAATTGCGAATTTTACTGAAAACTTTAAAAACACTTCAAAATAATGTAAGGTTTGAAAATCCGACGAACTGACAATGAAAGTTGCAAAATAAAAGTTTTGTATTGTTAAATTTTTTAATCTTTAGAAAAAAAATTACAATATTTTAGTATATATTTAGAAACGTTTCATTCTTTTAACTACTTCAACAAACTTAAAGCAATTTTTAAGGAAAAATTAAATCCCAAAAACAGCTTAAATAAAAAAAACTCAGTTATGCAGAATATGAAATAGAATGAAGACAGTAACAAAGCACATAAATATATAAAAACCAAAAAAAAAAAAAACAAAAATTATATCTGTTCAAATTGAAAAGCAGAAAAAATTGCATGAGAGAAAAATATATAAAGCATTAAAAAGGTACAGCAAAAAAGAATAAATACCGACGGAAATTCATCATATTTTTATTTTCGTTTTGTTTTAATTGCCATTTTCTCTATGCATTTTATTTTCTGCAATTTTTTATTTTTTTTTTTTTACCGACGGAAATGGTCTGCGAAGTCTTCAGTTTAAATGAAGAGAAAGAAAAAAATCAACGCCTTTTTGCATTTGCAGCCATTTTTATTTATATTTATTTTGCTTTTTTTAAATTTTTGCCATTTTCTAATATTTTTGGGTGAGGACAAAACTAACGTTGGTCCAGCTTTTAAGCTTTTTTTAATGCTGCAGGCAATGTTAAAGGTTTGTGTGTGTGTGGTTTTTTTTAAGTAACCAAAGCGGGATAGAAAAAAGCGCGTGTCTAGCAAATTTTAGCTCTCAACCTTTTTTTCTCTAAGTTTCCGGCAGTGGGTAAAAATCACGTAGAATTGATATTTTTTCAAAACGTTACTTCAAATAACGTGCTGACAAATAATAATAATTTTAAAAAAAATATACTAAAAATTACAAATTTACAAAAAACTGTAATATTACAGATAAGGTACAAAACGTGTTTTCTAGCCAAACTACGCATTAATGTATACACATTTACGCATGTGTTTCTGCATGAAAATAAAGCAGCGAAATAATTACGTGATTAATTTTAATAGACAAAAAGTGCGTGTTTTAATTGAAACAACCAAAAAACCTATTGAGCGATAATATTTCAACGTGTTTTTTTGTTTCAACTTTTCCAACTTTTGCAGGTTTTTAACTAGCAGAAAGCAGAAAAAAATTTTTGTTAAGAGAATTTTGTTGAATTTTTGAAAAATAAAAATAAATAAAAAATAATAGCGTAAATAAATTATAAAAAAAACACAAAACAAAAGTGTACAAATAAAGTGCAATCATTGAATATTTAAAGCAAAACAAAATATTATATAAAAAAAAAAATTATTAAATTTAAGCAAGAAAAAAAGTGTTGTTTACCATTGAATTTTTGTTTTTTGCTTGTCAAAAACTACAAGAAATAAAATAAAACAAAAAAAATAAGTGAACGAAAAAAAATTATGAATACAGCACGCATATCAAAACAACAACAATAAAACAAATATAAATTAAAAACTTTAAGTACATAAGATACAACAACAAGAACAACAGCGACAGTCCAAGCTTAAACAAAACAAAAAAAAAAACAAAACAACAACAAATACATAATAAATAAGTACAACATAAAAATCTGTCAAGTGTTGCCGACACGTTTGGTTTTTTGGGTTCTCTCAATGCATGCAGTAAATACGACAACAACAACATAAAGCAGCAGCAATAATTAAAACAACTGCAGCAGCAACAACAACAACAACAGCAACAATAATCGAAGCTGTCATTTTGTCTGGGCGTTTTTTTTTTGCCGTTTTTGTTGTTCAAGCATAACAACAACAACAACAATATACTTGTATGCATAAAAAACCATATAATTTACTTTGTGGGTAAATAATATATAACAACAACAACACAAGCAAGTCCCTTTCCCTGCTCCATCTCACCAGCTGCTGCTCAAACTTCAGATTTTAACGGAATTTATTGAATAAAAATTATATAATGCTATGCTCATCAGCGCCTATGAAGTATGTACGTACCTTTATATACATATACATATATATATATATATATAAATATATATTACCTCATATCTATATAAAAACACATCTACACATACACACACCACAAACTCACACAATTGTCATACATATTTTTATAATGTTAAAACATACATTAAAATTCTTTTATTTAAACATTGTTTTTACATAAATTATAAAAAAAACAACAAATTTTTTAATTTTTTTTAAATAACATGCAAACCAATTTTACAAGCAAACCAACAAACATATATGTAAATACCACTATTAAGTATATATTTACAAAAATTATATTTTATTCATCAGAACATTTTACAGGCCAAAACTGTACAAGTATGATAAGCAAAGACCGACTGTAGTGTTCAATTTTTTTAAAATCTAGTGAAAACTAGAATTATTTAAAAATTATAAATAAAAATTTAACGTTATGCATCGTTTTCTATTTTCATTTTCATTAGTTGTTTCATCTGTTCTGATGCCTTTCTATCGTATATCTAAAATGCAATTCTATGAGTTGTTTGCATGGAATGTGGTTGCAAGTTCGTTAAGTTGAAAAGCTTAAAAACGCTTTCAGCACGTTGTCACGACATAGACGTCGCAATCGACACACACACACACAACTACTTTAATAGTCGTGAATTGACAGCAGTCGATAGTGACACAAGTTCTTTCTATTCATTAACTAACTATGCGTAAATGTGCTTCAACTTTAAGTTGTTGGAATATATATTTTATTAAGCGACACTATTAAGCAAATCCAAAAAAAAAAAACCGATCATTCTTAATGAATTTGATAACGAAGCACAATGTGTTCTTATTGCCAAAAGAACATACTTCTACCAAAGTGGTCTTGGTAGTCGAGTGTTAAGTATACTAGACTGCCAATCAGAGGTTTGGGTTCGAATCTTGGCTAGACCATCGTTCTTCGTTTTAAACTTTCTTCAATTCTTCTGATAATTCTAATCAACTCAAATTCTTAACAATTGTAGTTGATGGTAGAGATGTTTGTGGATAAAATTGTATAACTTTTTACACTCAAAAGTTGTACTCAATGATTGAAAAAACGTCGTCGAACAAAAATACAATTTTTTGGTCGTCAAAAATTTTAAAGTGGATTCATTTCACATTGAGCAAGTAGAACTTTACAACAAGTTTTGCATCAATTATCATGTATAAAAGTCAAATTTCTTATTAAAAATATATGGATTCAAGAAGACGTTCAAATTATGGCAAAGGATGTTGCACGATTTTATTCTGATAGGGAATTTTTAAAAATAAACGCTTTTGGAAGGATTTCCTCCATCAATTCAAAGTATGTGGGAGGAATTGAGACTCGGTTTGAAACTAGCATCTCCAAACAGTGAGTGACTGAATCGTTGAACACATGCTTAACTTTTAATGTTCAAGTTAAAATAAAAATTTTGGATAAGGTTTTGAAAAATATGGTTCAAAATCAACCGGCAAGCAATCACTGATATTGGTGAAGAATACTTCATATTCTTCTGTTCAAAATACTTATTGGCCATGATGTCTCAATGAGATCTGATCTTTCGAAGAGTACTGTTCGATCGATAGATGTGATGAATGCAAATTTGCCATCCAAAAACATCGGCAAGCTGAATGATTTGGACAGTTGGTTAAATTATAACCGGCCGGTTTGCGAACAATTAAAAATGCAAAAACGATGGTCACAATTCACACCATTTTGCGTTATCGCCAAATATTCAAGAAGCCTTTATTGTTCCCTGGTTTCGTAATTGTTCCTGGCTTGTTCCTTGCAAGTAACTACAAGCTTGCAACACTTACAAGACCAGATACCGCCACTGAAAGCCCAGGTATATTTGCTGTGCTGGACTTGTTTGTATTTAAAATTTGTTTGATAATAAAAATAAAAATTTATTTATTTTTTTGACAAGCCTCAAAAAATTGAGAGAACCGATAAAGCAGTTTGCTCGCGCGTTTTCAATGGTTGGTTGAAATTCTATTGTCGAAAGTGAAAATCATCGTCGAAATTCTGTTCGACGACGAGCTGTTGGTGAAAATGAGTTCTCGACGACGACATTTACTCGACGCGGGTTCAAGGATAGGGGTGATTTTTTTTAAAATGCGTATAAGTTGACTAAAAAATAAGATATCATTTTGAAAAAAAAAACAAATATATTTTTCGGAAAAAAAATTACGCAAACAAGTTTTTTTTATTATTTTAATCGCATATATTGCTACTGGAATTTTTTTAAAAATATCATTTAAAAAAGACTACTCGACCGATTGTACTGAAATTTTAATATGTTGTTTCACATTTGTCGATGTATGGAATCAACTATGGACAGAAAAATGGGTTATATAATTTTTGAGTTTTTGGCCCATTTTGTCCAAAAAACTTGACAATTTTCGAAAAAACAACGCCATTTTGTTTTTTGTTTTTCAACCAAAATTGTTAAATTTTTAGTTAATTTAAATATGTAATATCGTTGGTAAAAAGGTTTAAAAAAAATCTGGCAGAGCAAAAGAGAAACAGTTTCGATAGTGTCGGAAATATAGACGTAGAATTCCGTTTAAGTTGTAACCTCTTCTACTTTGTCTCTTTAGTCCGATTGTTTTGTCCATTTTGCACGAATTTTTTTTTATCTTCCGAAAATTAACAAATAAATTAATAAGACTCAAGTTAGAACACAGAAAAAGTTACAAGAAACAACCAAAATGTCAAATTCTTGAGTTCTTAATTCTTTTTTAAGTTTTATTGGTTGAGTTAATTGAAAGAAGGCTCATTCGTTGAAAAGAAAGCTGAGCAAATGTCCTTTCCATTAGCGCCACTTTCGTCTCTGTCCGATGGAAAGTTTGTGAACTACGCTCAAATTAATAATTGAATTAATAAACAATAATTAAATTATAAGTGGGATATGAGATCCAAATTAATTTGCATTAACCGGAAACCGGAATAATTTATTAAATCAAAAATAGATGCGTTTATATTACATATTTAGTGAAACAACGAAACAAAAACAAAGACAGCAGCAGCTGATGAATGATTTTTGAGTTCATTGACTGAGTTGAAAAGAGGTCAACTCTATTTGACAACTTGTGTTAAAATAGAGCACTCACTTCTAAGTAGTACATACAAGAACCCAATACAGAAGTAGTGCATACAAGAACCCAATAAAGAAGTCTACGAATCAGTTCGTTTAAAACAAAATCAATACAAGCAAAAACAAAGAAAGCAGAGGCACAGCATAAGCAGCTGATGATTCATTTTCTTATAGAAAAAGACATGAATTTTTCTTCTTACATTTTGATATTTTGTGACTAATATAATAGTGACAAAATTCAAAATTAGACATAACTTCAACGCAGGATATATCTGATATTTTAGTATATATTTTATCTTGAAACGATGAGTATTAAAGCCTGTAGGTATACCCTAAAGTATTGGTCAAAAACGTTTCATGGCTTTGAACAAATTTATGAAAGCGACCCTATAGAAAATGCTCTAAAAGACGTAATTCTACGTCAAAATTGAAAATGTACAACTTGTTACTTAAAATCTATCAGAGTATACATCAGGCAATTGACAACAAATTTTTTGAGTTTTTTAAAATTTAACTTTAAAACAGTTATTTTCTCGACAATGTCTAATTTTTATTCGATATAAAAAGTAATGAAGCTCTTTTTGTTAATCTTAGAAGATAGCGTCATCATGAGTATTTCTAATCTAGTGTTATCAGCTTCAGTATAAATTTTATTTAGCGGTAAAATTTTCGTCTGAATTTAAATTTTATTTGTGTATAAAAAAATGAATTGGAAAAATTTTAACTTTTCGTTTATTTAAATGAGTTCATTCTAATTAAGTTCTCTAAAATATGCACTTATGGACGTAATAATAAAAATTATTAAATAATTGAGTCGGCCATTTTGATACGAGGTCATCTATAGAACTTATCAAAAATCATTTTACTCAAGATTCTGTTCCTTGGCATGGGCATTTAAGTAATCCATTTGAAAGCTGATCGTTTTTGTTCACTTTAATTAGTAAAACAAGGTTAGGCTTTTGTAGCTCAATTTAAAAGGAGTAGCTGATAATCTCTGGGGTTTCTTTTAGTAATTGTACTTAAAAACAGATTTTTTAAAATCTTTATAGATTTTGACAGCGACTTCAATACAGTCAAAAGAAAAACTTTCATTTGAGTTTCTTTAATAAACATTTTAAAATAAGCTTTTAAAACGTTTCTTTGATATTTCAAAATTAATATTTTATATTAGCGTCTAATTCTCTAAAATTTTCATTTTGATATATCAAAAAGCTTATTTGCAAATGTTTATTATAGAAAATCAAACGAACCTTTTAGGAAGAGCACAATTTTCTTTGTGTAGAAGTGACGAAGATTTCATAATACGTAACTACAAAACTTTCAGCAAGCTTTATAGAAGCTTGTGCGATTTTGTAACACGGAGCTCTAAAAGGTAAGTATAAAAAAAAATGTTAATTTTGCAAAAAAATATATATAAATTTTGATGCAAATTTTGAATCCTTCAATTATTATTTTTAATTATTTTCGATTATTTTCAATTCAAACGAACATTTTTTTAAAACATGTTAAGAAAATTAATTGGGGTTTTTTTTACAAGTTTCATGTTACGTCCATTTCTAGCGGCGCACAGTGGATCGACTAGAAGGAAAATTTGGAACTATGAAAAAAAAATCAAATTTAGAAACGTGAACTAAAATACGACTTTTTTTCCAAAGTTTATATTTTTAATTACATAGCCGATAGGTGTTGCTTTAGGAATTGCCAGCATCTGTTGGAAATCAAGGATTTTTCTAAACAAAAAGCAGTAAAACTATATATAACGTACAAAAGTTAAAAACAAATGATAAAGAGATTTTTAGAACAAACCTTTTTATATTTCCTGTTGTTGTATTTGACTTAAATTTGGTTTATAATAAAAAACCAAAAAGTTTATATAGCTTTAAATAAAAAACAAAAAACAAAGTTTGAGCATTTATTTTAATTGAGTTTAAGAGATTTTCACATGAACTTTTAAATATTTGGTATGTGTTGGAACCTGAAATTGTAAAAATTTTTGTATTAAAAAATAGTTCAAGTTTTTATTCAAACAGCTACATCATTTTGCATATTTAGCGGAAAATCGGGTCAAAGTTCCATGTACTTTCTATATAAAATTATTATTTATTTAATTTAAACAGTGCTGAATAAAAACTAATTGAAGAAAAACCAATCTAAAGTGTATTTTTATATATAAGATTATATAATACTAGTTCTTTCCCGTCAAAAATGACGGAAGAATCAGCGATAATCACATATTTAATTTTACATTGTGCAAAGAATAATTTTTTGTGACAAATATTTTAAATCGGAAACTATAGTAGGTATAGCGAAATTAATTTCAAAATTTTTTGTAACACTAAAAATTTCCAAATGAAAAAAATATATAGAAAGTTTTAGAGGTTTCAATAAATCACAAAACAAAATATGCTATGAAATTTTTAAAAAAATCAAGCTTTCCGCACACACATTTAACGGAATTATGTTAAAGTATTAATAGTAATAATATTAAAAATTTAAGTTATACATTTTTAAACACATTTTTAAAAATTTTTTAAAAACTACAAAAAAAAATTTTATGTAAAAAAAATTAGATTAAATTTAAGAAGCTCCAAAATAGTTAAAACATTTTACACTTTGCTTCCTAATTCCGCATTTTACTTATTTCGATACCCTGTGCGGCGTAGTGATACTTTAAATAAATGAAAGGTCTTTTAAAAAATTTTAAAAAGAATTAAGAAAAAAGTATTTTAAGTTATGCCTTAAATTTGCTTGCCTTTATCATATCAATGCATGTATTTTCGAATAAAACATGCTTCAACTGCAACTACCTGCAATTATAATTATAAGCGGAATTTTATTTTTTTATTCGCATAATCTATGAAAACTGGTGATATCTACTCAACATAGCTCTAAAGGCAAAATAAAACAAACTGCTTTCGATATATTTACAAATATATACAAAACAAATATTCCAGTAATGAAAATGAAATTAAATAATAATAAAACAAATTAAACTTAACTTAACAAATTAAAAAATTCAATAAAATACAGTGCAAATAGCAAATAACAAATAACAATAATGTTAGCTGATAGATTGAAAAATGACATGATTTTTTGTTGCAAGCCATATTGAATAAGCTAATTGTATAAATTGTTTTAACTTATTGAAATAAAATTAATAAATTTTAACTGAAATATATAAATACCTACATATATAATTTGTGTATGTTTCTCACTTATTCTTTAGAAAAAGTCGAAATCTGGGATGCTTGAGACTATTTTTCAGTTTCGACTCTCAATTTACTGTGTAATATCGGTACAAACGACGAAAAATTTGTTGTTTAGAGAAAAACGTGGTTAAAGTTAAGACCACCTTAAAACTTGGCTTAGAGACATAAAATTTAATGCCTCGCTAAAAATGAAATTTCACAAAATTTATGAAAAGACATTGACCAATGAATTTTTATATTATATAGCAAAAATATCAGACAACAACAAACAAATTTTAGACATTTCGTAATTCTGAGCCACAGCAACCCTCACATCTGACAGAAAGTTTTGTCAAGAGAAATAAATTTTTCTGATCGTCCATCAACTCTCTGCAGACAATGACAAGTCTTAGAGAGTAAAAGCATGCCATGTAAAGCTGCTTGTGAAACTTTTCTTAAGCAACATTCATGATAATACTTTATCATCTAGCGTCGGTCAAGCAATATTTGTATTTTTCGGACACAACGTATCTCTCAATATCAGACTCAATCACTTAAATATTGAATATTATTTTTTATTATGGTCTTGCTCTCAATTCATGATGTCCTTCAGAATATGCCAAGAGCACAATAAATTCATAAAATTGCATTCATATCGGTGCGTTGTTCGTCAACAAAATATAGAACGATTTATGGCAATAAATGAAGACTACCAAAAAATAAATAAACAAAAAAAAACAACCAAAAAAAAATAAACACAAAACAAAAAAAACAACAAGCATATAACGCAGAATCTGGCAAATATTTGCCAGCAAAGGACAAAAGTTCAAAAAACTTGAGTGTTTACAATCGTTGCAGCAACAACAACAACAAATAATGTTGATCTTCGATAAAATATTTAAATGAAACACACAGAGTAAACAAAGAACAAAAAAAAACACACTAACTACATAATTCGACGTCATCGCTGAAAGCTTATAAAACTTACGCTGCATTGACTGAGCGATGCGGCGGCAACGCGGCAAAATCATTAGGTAATGAGCAGCGTCAGCAACAACAACAACAACGTTCAATATAGTTATATTAACAAATAATGCAATCAAGGTAGAGCATTGCACTGATTGTAGTTGTTTTTTTTTTTTGTTTTGTTATTGTTGTAGTTGCACCCTTCAAAGCGGCTCTTTTCCGAATGCCCAACATTTACAATCTACAGCCGCAGCCGCCTCCTATTTGTCTACTAAACATTGCTCGAATTTTATTGCATTTTGTTTCTATAAAATTTCCAATATTTATCAACCATGTGTGCGCAATAATGACCCAAATTGCAAAAACAAAACATACAAAAACAAATGCAAAACATCTCTCAATCATTTTCTTTTTTGCCATTTTTTTTTTTTTTTTTTTTGTTTTTTACTTTTTATACATAATAAAAATTTATGAAATTTTTTTTCACTTGCTGATAAATGTTGTAAATTACAATTAAAACAAAAAATAAGCAACAAAAAAAAAATACACAAAATTATGAAAAATTTATTATTGCGCACTAAGCAAACAAAGCAGAAAAAGTATTTAATGCAAAAAAACAAAAAAAAAAAAAAAAAATGTAAAACATCACAAAACAACCGGAAATTTATTTTCTTATCAAAAATTCAGTGTTTTATTTTTTTGCACTTCATTTTTTGTTTTAATTTTTTTCTTTTCTTCCTTCATTTTGTTTTAAATTTTAACATGTCGCTTACAAACGATTTTTGCAATAAAATAATATAAAAATACAAAGTGAAATATTTCAAAAAATTTTCCACGCATTTCTATTGAGATTTTTTTTTTTGTATGGTTGAAGAATTGTTATGAAAGCGGTTGCAGTTTAAATTTATATAATTCTAATATATAAAAATCTCGTGTCACGGTGTTAGTGTATGAACTCCTACGAAACGGCTGGAACGATTTTAATGAAATTTTTTTTGTATATTTTGTAGGTATGAGAATAGGTCGTAAAGTATATTTCACCTTTCTACCCATGATGAGCGTGGCACTTTTTCAAGAACACAAATTTTCGGTTTAACTTTTGTCTATAAATCTTTATCACATCAATGAAGCTCGGTAAAAACTTTCTTTTGAGAAGTGCCCTTCGTCTATCAAATTTGAGCAATCTTCGGAAAGGGGGCCGCCCATGCAATTCCATTTTTTGGTATTGAATAGATTTGGAACTAAATGTCGTATAACAATGAAGCTCAGTATGAAATAACTGATTGATCTGCTCTTTCAATGATAAAGCTGACACGGGCATTGGAAAACGGGGAGTGGCCTTACCCACACAACTCCAATTTTCGATACAGAATAGCTATGGAAGTAAAAATTACAAGCATTTTAACTCAAAATGAAGTTATTTTTTGGGAGTGTCCTGCTACAGGAAAACTCGAACGGGCATTGTGCAAGAGGTGTAGTCCCGCCCATACAAGAAACATTTTTTATATTGAATCGCTTTAGAGTAGGTTTGGAGTCACTATTTGGTGATCTCTTACTGCTCGAAAATACTCGAAAACTAAAATGAGCATTGGGAAAAGGGTGTGGCAAAGTTTTGGAAATAATGGTCGAGGAATATTGAAACCCAGAGTGGAGTTACTATTTGTTGATGACCTTCTATTGGCAAACTAAAACATGCATTGGACAAGGACGGCAGTTACGCGCCGGGTACCAGCTAGTTTCTTATAAAAATCTTAGTACTAATTAAATCTAATATTAATTAAAAATATTCTATAGTTTAGAAATATAATAGATGACAAACATTATCTTGAGCATATTTGTGTGCACAAAGTAACATCAGTTATTTAACATATCGTTATTTAACATATCGTCATTTAACTATGGAGTATTTCTTCGATTTAGCTTCAAAATTTAGTCAAACATCGATTTAAAAAATATATATATATTTTTTTTGTTTGTTGAATAGTGTAAGAATAATGAACAATAAGTATTTTTTATCTTGCCTTGCTCACACATTTTTTTAGCTCTCTGAACTCTGTCATTTTTAGTTGAACTTTTCTTTGGGTTGTTTTTTGAGGAATTTTGTTTTTAATTTTTGTCTATCCGAAGAGTTTTGTTATATCCGGCTACTCATGGCTGTACATTTTTATACCCTAAACCTGAAAGGTCAGGGTATATTAACTTTGTGCAAACGTTTGTAACGCATAGAACGAAGCGAGTCCGGTATAGAAAAGTATATATATTCTTGATCAGCGTCACCACGTGAGTCGAGCTATCCATGTCCGTCCGTCCGTCCGTCCGTCCGTCCGTCCGTCCGTCCGTCCGTCCGTCCGTCCGTCTGTGTGTTGTCCGTATACACAGAATAAGAAGAAGGAGTTGAAGTAATTGAATGAAACTTGGTACACATAGTCACATGGACCCAAGGATCTGCATTATTGAATATTTTTGGAATCCGCCCACGGACACGCCTACCTCCCATACAACGCAAAAATTGAAAACCGCATAACTCAGCTCATAATTAACCTACAACAATAAAATTTAGTATGTATGTATTTTATATCAACACAAAGATGTTTTTGAAAAATGGATTTCATCCACTCACGGACACGCCCACCTCCCATACAACCCAAGAATTGAAAACGCAATAAATAAGCCTCTGTTTAACCTACAGATCTAAAATTTGGCACATATACTTTTTAAAAGAAAACAAAGATGGTTTTGAAAAATGGACATCATCCGCCCACGAACACGCCTACCTCCATACAACGCGAAAATTGAAAACTGCATAGCTCAGCTCATATTTAGCCTACAACAATAAAATTTGATATGTATGTGTTTTATACAAACACAAAGATGTCTTCGAAAAATGAACGTCATCCGTTCACGGACACGCCCACCTCCCATACAGAGCTAAAATTTGGCATGAATGTTTTTTATGACAAGACAAAGATGGTTTTGAAAAATGGAGTCATCCGAATACGGACACGCCTACCTCCCATACAACCCAAAAAGTTTAAGACTCAATAAATAAGGTTATGTTTGTCATAGAGAAATTAAATTTGGTATGTATGTATTTTATACCAAAACTAAGGTGTGTTCAAAAATTGGGAGTAATCCGTCCATAATCCTCCCATAGCGAAAGCACAATAAAGGCATTAACTGTGAGCTACAGGAATAAAACTTGGTATGTGTAAATTTTTCATCACCATTTAAATGCAATTAAAATATAGGCTTCATCCGCCTACGGAGACGCCCATTTACAATAAAAATTTTTTGTTTTTGAAAAGTGGGCTTAGGGTATTTTATAGTTGGCCTAACTTTAGACTTTCTTTACTTGTTCTTCATAAACTTAACACTACAGATGTAAACATTTTAAAAAATATAAACTCGTTGTCGGCATCGTTCCGAAAAGTGCTGAAATTTTTAAAAACCGTTTAAGCCCAAAACAACTGGTAAAACTTTCATAAAACCTAAAGTTTTCATGATATCGCCATGACAGTAGGTACATAAGTTTATCTCTTCTATTTTAATGTCAGGTTTAAAAAAAGGGATAAGAACTGCCTACCTCCCATATAAAGTAAAGTCATCAACATGATAAAACTTTTATAAATCCCATAGTTTTTAAGATATTGACTTGAAAGTTGACGCATACATTTTTATACCCCCACGCGTACTGCGTAAGGGGTATATTAATTTTGTCACGACGTGTATAACGCCCATAAAGAGGCGTGGTAGGTATAGAAAAGTCCATATATTCTTCTATAAAATATATTCTAAAAGTGCATATATCAGCATCACCACCTGAGTTGATTTAGCCATGTCCGTCTGTCTGTCCGTCTGTCTGTCCATCTGTCTGTCCATCTGTCTGTCCATCTGTCTGTCCATATGTCTGTCTGTTTGTCTGTCCGCCTGTCTGTCCGTCTGTCTGTCTGTGGACACGATTACAGTCGTAATTTTAAAGCTATTGTGCTGAAATTCGATATTTAAGCTTTTTTCTAAAAAACTAAGATCAAGTTCGAGAATGGGCTAAATCGGCTGAAAACCACGCCTACCTCCCATATAACCCAAATAATGAAAACTTTTTAAAGAGGCTAATATTAAAGTAACAAAACTGAAACTCAGTATTTTCGTGTTTTATGTTATAACTTAGGTGTGTTAGAAAAATGGGCGCTATCCACCTACTAACACGCCCACCTCCCATACAACCCGAAAATTGAAAACTCTTTAAAGAGGCTAATATTGAATTTACAAAACTGAAACTCGGTATTTGTATATTCTATGTCAAAACTAAGGCGTCATCCACCCACTAACACGCCCACCTCCCATATAACCCCAAAGTTGAAAATTTTTTAAAAAGGCTTATACTTATGCTTCAGGAAAACAATTTGATATGTTTGTATTTTAGACACATAAAAATAACAAAATCTTCTTAAATCTCATACAAAAAGCTCTTCAATTTAAGATTCTTAACCCTTAACATCGGTCGTGATGGTATTTTTAGTTCGGCCACGTCGAAGGTATACCTTACTAGTTTTCTTTAAAGTCAATGTTAAAAACTATCAAAATCTGGCAAAAACTACTTTTACCTCACATATAAATGTCGCGATCCGATTTGTGCTTCTACACTTAGAAAAATTAATGACCCTAAGACAATGAAACTTTAGTTTCAATTCAGGGGCATGGATTTTTCACGTATTTATAGAGGATTTCCCCTAAATGAGACAAATTGTACATGGCTTATCAAAATAAGGCCACGAGTCATAGCAATATAATCGAAGCAGCTTCATTGTTTTAAGGACATGATTTTACTTAAATAACAAATGTATAGTTGGCCATGGTTTGTTTTTATTTTTAATTTTTATAGAAACTGAAGAAATCCAAAATAAAAAAAAAATATTTTTATCATATGCTGCGTTTTGTTGTTAGTCGTAGTCTTACTATTCTAAAAACAGCGATTCAGAATGATTTCCGAATTAAAATGGAATTGATTGAAGATGTACCTTAGATGTGGTTTGGTAGCTCCAAACCGACCCGAATTTAGCAGCAACCATGTTTTCAATAACAATAATTGTTGTAATGATACTTTTTTTAAGGAAATTTTATAATTATTTTATAAAATTATAGAATTATAATTTTAAATAATATATAAAGGCTCACTAAGTATTTTTTTTTTTTTTTTTTGTTTTGACAAAAATTACTTTAAACTGAAAAATTGTGGATTTTTTCAAAATTTCCTGATTTGCCACAAAAACTTCTATTTTTCACTATAATTTCTACTAGTAATGTATATCGTTTGAAAGTCCATGAAAATATATTTTTTAAATGAAGAATGTTCTGCATCAAAAAATTTCGTTGCTAGAGCATTTTAGTGAAACAATCTTCTATAACCTACAAATTAACCCATAGCTGCCCAGGGCTCAATATAGACCCCCCTTGCTATACATTTTTTTTTTGCTAGTTCTTCCATTCCCCCTATAGTTGAAAATCATAAAATAATTTCTTCCTACTAAATTGTTCTGGATACTCCAATGTGCGTCATTGCGCTTACAAAAATCGCTAAGTGTAAAATATGCCCCATATTTATGCCCCATCAAACTTACCAAGTAGTATATTGCTATTTTTATTGGTTTCATTTAAATTGTATTGAAATTTCTCAAAGTTTAATGATTTTTTCGTTTGCTGAAAAATTGTTCAAAAACACATAACCAATAGATAACCTTTTTGTGCAAAAGTTGGATCCTCCGTGCAAGGGCTGATTAGCGTCTATCGACTCCGTGAGTTGTATATTTAATTTTTTGTTCGCCAAAGTATACCGTTAGAAAAGAATCAGCGGTTTCAAAAGCTCATTTACAATAACAGATAGATGTAATGTACGGCGTTTCGTTATCGTTTCTCTTTAAAAATGCACTTTAGAGCTATCCAGACCTAAAGCGTTAAGAGTGTCGGACATAGTTATCATTGCATTTCATAATCGCTCCTTACAACTTTATTATTGAGTGGTACTATTAAAAGTAATGGCTGTTATTTATCGTTTCCGTTTTCGTATTTATTTTGTTATCGTGTCAAAATGATTACGATTACTAATCGGGATAATTCCTCATAGCCTACAGGACTATTTCAAAGAAAAAAAAATATTTATTGTGCAAATATGTTCTAATAAACTTAATTGAATTACCAACAATTCAGATCATTTTATTTTAAAAAAGGTGAATTTTTTGTGCGTGGGGTACGAATGAATTTAAAAAAATGAAGAAAAATAGTACCAAAATTATGGTTTGGGAAAAAAAATCTGATTTCGAAAATGAATTCAGCGACAAATTTTACAAAAACATAAATACTATCGTTAATTTTCAAGTGTCGTTAATGGTTTTAAAAAATTCGATTTTAAACTATTGAAAAAATACCCTCCAAAATCACATTCTTACGAGCAGCGCATTCAGCTCTTGCAATTTCTTCGTTTTTATATTATTTTATATTTCCTATCCTTTAGTTATTATTGAGTCTATTGGATGCCAGTTTAAGAATCTGCCCTTGCAGGGAGGATCAAAAAAACGTTTGCAAAATAAAGGTCATCTAATGACCATTTTTGTTTTTTCCCGTATGCACAACATATATCGTCGAGAAAGTGAAATCAAAAGAAACAAGTGTAAAATGTTGTATGTGTGGCGAAGCGCTACATACAGATGAAAATTTGAATCTGAGGCAAGTGGAAGCAATAACATTTCACAAACATCTCTACCACCATCTATAACTTTCAAAGCCGTATATATTGACGAATTTGTAATTTCATTTGATTACAAATGAGGAAAGAATTCAAGAAAGGTAAAAGCGTAGGACTATGACTAGATAACATGACTAGAGATACGAACCCAAAACCTCTGGGTTGGCAGTCAAGCAGAGACAGTCAAAAGAGTTTAAGTACAAACGAGAGATCTGTTTCATTAGCGGCAGAGAAAACAGACCTATTTTTAAAAATTCATAACTCAGTCAAAAACAAACATTTTTTCAAAATTTTTTTTTATTATTATAGAGAATTGAACAAATTACAAGAAAAAAATTCAAAAAAATTTCAATTTTTTTTTTCACTCCAAAATGGTTTTAAAACGGGGCCTCGTGGTTGAAGCGCTGGGAGTCGCAAAAATTGTCCGAACTGGAAAAAAAAATTACTCTCTTAAATCTTAACAAAATTGGTTATCGTATGACAGGAGCTTCTTTTAAAATTTTTTTTCAATTTTTGGTGATGTTTCAAATGAGCATCACCCAGTGGCACGGACGCGACATTCGCACGGTTTTAATTACTCGAAAAACAAGAAAGAAACATAATGAGCCGATATGTATTTTAAGTGTTCTAAAGCGATGAAAGAGTGCTACATTTTATAAAAATATTACCGAGATTTAGTACAAATTAGTACAAAGTAATAAGCAATCATTCAATGGAACGGACGCGACAAAAAATAGAAGTATTTTTAAGCTCGTATAGAAAAATGCAAAATTTAGCTAATTTTGAGAACTTTTTTTTATATAATATACATGTTTATGGAGGTCAAAGGATAACTTTTCTTCGTAGACTTATGAAATATTAGAATTATCTCTTAAATTTTGTTAAATAGATATAGCACGAATACGGACGCGACATCATGGACGCGATAAATTTTTCCAACAGTAGTAAAATACAGTAAAGATCTTCATTTTAAATTTTAATAAAAATACATCATAATAAGTTAAATTCAAGTTACATAGCAGTATTAATATTCAAAATAAAAAAAAAATAAAGTTAAAAGCTGTTAGAGTGCTTTATTTTAATGTTTTTCTTCACTTTTGGTGGACCTTTTTTGAAGATGCCCAAATGTGAAAGTGTGTTTTTTCGAAAAAAATATTGACTTTAAAAATTCATTAAAAATAAAAAAAAAAATTTAAAAAAGCTCATGTCAAACGATAGCGAATCAAGTTTAAAAAAATACAAAAAAAAAACATTTCGTCAAAAAATGAACCCGCTAGTGCCGCAACCAGTACGAAAAACATGGTTTCGAGATAACGCGTTCAAAGTTTGTGAACAAAGAAAAATAAAAATGCGCTCTCAATACAAAATTATAAAAAAAGACAATTTAAAAAAACGGCCAATGTCATGTCCCCCGTTAAATCAAAGTGTTTTAAATAATCCAAAAATTATGCGGTAACTCACGTTACAAAAAATTGGTAACTCGCATTACTGTCGGTTTTCATGTTAAACTAAGGACCTCAAATGCAGCTTTTTCAGCTCTAATGCTCAAAAATTAAAATTTAATAACAACCACAGTACTAAATCAAAATTTTATTATAATAATAAGGATCAATTTTCAGGCTATAATGAAGAAAAATTTAAATAACTATATAACTAATATTAAAATTAAATGGCTTGCAATTAGTTGATTTTTAAATACAGTTAATGTTACATTGTCATAAGAACTCGAACTATCACATCTAAACTCTTATATTTTTTCCCAAAAGTAAGATCCTTCTTAAGCACTTCTACTGAAATTAAGAACTTCTCCATTTTGTTCTAAGTCCTTATATTCTTTATAGAGTTATGCAGGTTTAACTAATGTGGGTTGTAGCTTTTATATAACCCTCTATAAAGTTATTTAATTGTTGTGGTTGTATGGGAGGCAAGCGTGTCCGAGGAAAGATTTCAAAAATATTCAATAGTGCAGATCCTTGGGTCCATGTGAATTTGTGTGCTAGGTTTCATGCATTAATATCAACCCTTTGTTATTAACCTGTGTTTGCGAACAACACATAGACGGACGGACAGACGGTCAGCGCAAAATTGACTCACAAGGTGAAGCTGATCAGGACTATATATACTTTTCTATACCGGACTCGCTTTTTTCTAAATGTTTTAAAAGTTTACACAAAGTTAATATACCCTGACCTAACAGGTTTCGAGTTTAATGAAAAAAATACATTTTGCAACATATTCAGAACAAACTGCTTGACTATTTAAGAAAAACAAAAATGAACAGGTTATTTCGACTTTAAAAGGGCTTTGACCGAGCTTCTTGTGAGGGATTATTTTTGGAGTATAATTAAATGTTTTTACACAATTGATCGAGAACTGGACCTACATGTTTTCTGCCGACTCCGGACGGCTTAAGTTCATGTTCTCAAGAAGCTTTACATGTCATTATTTACTCTCTGAGGTTTGCCATTGTCTGCAGAAAAGTGGTGACCGTTCAGAAAAATATTTATTGAAAAAACTTTTCGCCGCGACTGGGGATCGAACTCGGGCTCCGAGCATGCTAAGCCACACACTTAACCACCATGCCACGGTCACCACGGAATTCATTGAAACTGAAGACAAATAAGAGTTTGATTAAATGTTTTTTATATACAATCAGTTGATTCTGTTTTTCCTGAATCTAGATACACCAGTGCCTTTGGTAACATGCTCTGGTAGGCTGTAACCGATCTCACACACACGCACACACACATTGGCAATAACATTTTGAAAAAAAAGCACAACTCGTCTCAAAGGCAACTTTTGTCAATTGAAACCACGTAAGTTTCAATTGCTATGCCTTCGAAGGTGTTTTGTTAAGTGTTTTTGTTGTTGTTTTTTTTTTTTTTGTTTTTTCACTCCGTTGGAAATTCGAATGCCAACTAAAACAAGTGTGCAAATAATATATGAAACGTCAAAATTCATCGTATATCATCAACAACAGTATACATTTTGTATGAATAGTCGTCCGTTTGTTGTTGTTTTCTTTTTGACTTGGTGTTTCGTGTTTTCTTTTTTTTTTTTTTCTTTTTTATTTTCTGTTATTTTTCTATCTGCAAATGCTGTTTTTACCTTGATGGAAATAACTATTTTTCTGTTATTTATTTAGTTTAGGATTTTTTCGACACTGTGTAAACATGCGAGGAGAACTCTTTTGTAAATTAAACTGAAATAACAACAAATAAAATGTGTTTTTTGTTGATTATTATTAATATTTTCTTGCAATTTCAATACTTAGGTGGTTTTTTTTTGTTTTTTTTATACTTTCCATATGCATTTTATTGTATTGTTTGGTTCTTGTTGTTATTGTTTTATTCTGAAATATTGCACTTTTGTTGACGTGTTGGAGACACAGCGAAAATAAATAATTGAATTGAATTCAATTGAATTGAAACGAATTTCAAATGCAATTTCAATTTTAAGTTTAGTGTCAAAACGTTTTTAGGCAAGTGTAGTTGTTATAGAAGTTGTTAGCGAGAAAGCAGCATGTAAGAGCTAAAAGGTGTGTATCAGCTTAAAAATTTAATAAACTGTCATATATGTGTGAAATTGTAGTTCACTTTCTTTTATTTCTGAAAACTGTACAATAATAAGCTTTATTTGACATTTGCTTGCAGCTTAAAGCTGGCAGAACTTAAGCGGTACGACCCATTTTCATTTGAAGACAATGTCTGTTGAACAGTTGAAACACCTATAAATTGTGCTGAAAGTTACAGTATCCTATGAGTATCCTGACTACTTGCCAGAATGCGACAATTAGGCACACTATCAGTGAATTGTTTTTTTTTTTTCTCTTGTCAGCAACACACACAAATTGCTGGCAATAACCGAGCTAGTCTATTTTATGCATAACAATTCAACTCAATACGTTGTCCGATCAATGCAGCAGCAAACATCTGTTCAACAATCGTTTTCTGTTTTTTTTTCTTTTTTTCTTCTTTGGTGATATAGTGTAACTTGGGCTCAATGCGTCTTCCGTTGCCATTCGGTGAAATCCTTTGGGAGCCCACAAAGATTTTTTTTACAAACGGAAACATCTGTCTAGTGTCTACATTATTGTTGTAGTGCTTTTCCGCGCATTGTTGTTGTTGTTGGTGTTGTTGTTTCTGTTGTTTGAGCTGTTGCTGCTGCAAAACTAGGCAGCAACAAACTAAAAATAAGACTATAAAATAAAGAAAATAAAAACTGGCTGCTAACAACGACTTCTTGTGTTGATCTTGACTTTTGCATTGAAAATCGTGCAATTCACCTGCAACAACAGCAACAACAACAACACAAACAGCAACAATAGCAACCACTTTTTCCCCCTATTACAACGCCATCTGCATCCGAGAGTTGTGTTGCATGCATTTGTGTGTCGCTTACAGCTGTAAAGTACAGCGTGTGCCAACAACAACAACAACAGCAACAACACGAACACCATGTTGCAGCGTCTTTGAGCTAGACTCGCTAGCTGCCTGGTTGCTTGGTTGGCTGACTAACTGACTAGCTGGCTGGCTGTCTGGCTGACTGGCTGCTTATATTTAAGAGCCTTTGATGTAAAGTGATGCAAGTGTGCTTAATAAATGTTTTCTTCTTCTGGTTGTTGTTCTTCTTCTCATCGACCATGTCATCTATAGCTAGCATAGTTTTGGCTGATGCTGCTGCTGCTGCTCCTGCTTCTGCTGCTGATGCATTGGTAGGTAGCGCCATGTTGGCAGCACTTTTCTGTTGCTTTTGCCTAAATAGCACTGATTGCCACTGGTTGGCAACACTTTAATGGGGCGGTTGCACATAATTGCAATATTGCAGCAATTTGTTTCATGTTGCCATGTTGCAGGCAGCAAGCATTGCTGTTGTTACAGATTGCAACGAAGCAAGTAGCGACAGGGTTAATATTTAGGATGCATAATTATAGAGGCAGTCATTTTTTTTTTTAATTTAAAATTAATTGTTATTAATTCTCCTCTTTTTTGTTGTTGTTGTTGTGGTTGTTGTCTTAGTTTTGGAGAATAAACGATTATGGCGTGTCAGGTACAATGGATGGATGTAATTGGATGGATTTTTAATTTTTCATCTCAAAAAATTGGTTACATTTATTAAATGTTTTTAATAATAAATAATTTAAGGTACGCCATTTTTAGTTACATGATAAAGTTTTAATACTAGTTAAAATCTTATATATTAATACGTGAACATTAAAGTTTGTCGTACGCTTTTTTGGTATTAATTAAAACTCAAAATAAATGAAACTTATATCATTTGAAAGGTTTTGTTGTCCAGATGTGCAGAATGTATATATAAATGATATATCTGATAGAGGGTGTTCCCAACCTTCTAAGAGAGAAATTAAATTTTTGAGAAAAAATCTGCTCTTTGATTGATATGAAATTTGGTTGGAGAAGAGTTCTTAAGTCGCTCGAATTTGAATTTTTTTTAAAAGTAACAATTTCTTAAAAAAATGTAGTTTTATCCATTCGTCAATTGTAAAATTTGTAAAAAAATATGTTTTGAATTCAAAAATTTGACTTTCCATGTTAATATCTTGGTCGAATTTAAACGGTTTTTCAATTTTTCTAAGTTTTTCTTAAAGTTTGTTAAATTTTCTTTCAAATGTGATAAAAATTACAGCAAAGTTCTAACCAAAAGTATTTTTAATGAATTTTCTTAATATTGTCGTTAGTTATTTAGCGTGTGTTTCAACCAAATGCCAAGAGAGAGAAAAAAACTTTCTCAAATTGAATGTTCTAAATTGGGAAGCCAATATCTCCGCGATCTGTGAATAGATTTCATTTATTTTTTTTTAGTATTTAAGGCTTATCAGTTAACTTAAAAAAAACTTTTGAAAATAATACCGTTTTTTGTTTGTTTATATTTAAATTATTCCTTTTAAAAAAAGACCATAAAATTTGATTTTTTCTTAAAATATGGGGTAAAAATGTTTTTTGTTGTAAAAAAAACAAAAACTCAAAATTGCATTTTTGATTTTCTTCAAAGTCTGTACCAAATTTTAGGTGAATTTATGTTGTCTTGACACTAAATTAATAAACCGTCCGTGCCATCAAAAAATCAAGGCTACCACCCCCCCCCATGATTTCTTTGACAAAATTAAATTTTTTTAAAATGTTGTTTTTCTGTTTTTGAACAAAATAATAATATAAAAAAATAATTTTTTTGAAGAAAATAGCTTTATATCTCCAATTAATTAAGAGTTAAAGCGTCGAACTTATTTTAATCATCTCGCATATAATTATAAATAGACAACCAATAAAATTGTCGAATTTCGACCCCAGGAGATACTAGTAATTATAAATAGGAGATCAATAAATTGGTCGAATTTCGACCCCAGGCGATACTAGTATGAATAAAAGTACAAGCAGTGAGGAGCACATAAATGAGTACATGTTTAAAATTCTTGCATTTCTAACGCGCAGTACAACAGTATTAACGATATAAATCGAAACACTTTTTAGTACGTAGTTTTTTAACCCATTACCACCTAATGGGAATTAAAATACCAACGAAAGTGATGACAAGTAAATAATTTTAGCGCGGGTTCGATAAGAGATATTGAAGTGATCCTTAAGTAAAGAGAGAAGGATGAGATTTAACAAAACACATGAACAAGTCGTTTTTTGCAGCTTACCGTTAATTTCACAGTGCAACACAAAAATTCAAAACAAAAAAACACTTATCCCAGCCAAAAGTACTCGATGAGAGGAGAAAAGTAATTTCTGGATTTTGCTAGATTGGTTGCCGTTCGTTTTTTATGAGCCTCTATAGTTTGTATGGAGGCTTTGCTATATCTACATTTGTATGGCAAAATCCGTATTAAGGAGTGGTCGTATGAAGTTAGTATGTAATGGAAAATTGTTCATAATTTTATAGGCTACATTTTTCCCTAGATTGTTTGGTAAAATCTTCAATAGTTCAAGAGCTGTAGTTGAAAAACGGACAAAATCGGTGAAAAAAGTGGTCATTTTTTCGGCATTTTTGGGGTTTTGAGCATGAAGATGAAATTTTTCCGACTTAATATATTCAGCATTTTTGTTGGCCGAGTCAAGAGCTACAACTTTGCTGAAGACTGTAAAAAAAAATTGACAGCATTTTTCGAGCTATGGCCATGCGAAAAATAGAAGAAAATTGCAAAAAAGTGCTCAAAATCGAATTTGGCGAAAAAACTATAGAGACTCATAAAAAACGAACAGCAACCAATCTAGCAAAATCCAGATATTACTTTTCTCCTCTCATCGAGTACTTTCGGCTGGGATAAGTGTTTTTTTGTTTGGAGTCAAAAAGTTGAAAATTGCGTCACAGTGGGAAAAACGGAAAAAGCACCACCTTCCCAGAAAGCTTCAGGTGTTCTCTAAGGTTTCCGCTTAAGGTTTCCGCTTATCATATTCAGTAAAAAAACCGATAATGATATCTCAACAAGTCTGGCAGTCATACCAGGTCTATGGAAAGTGGGTATTGTAATAAAAAAAAATATTTTTTGCTATAAGAAAAAATTTCGTTTGGAGTGAATAGAAGATTAAACAAGTAAAAACTCTAAAAGCAGTCTAGCTCGACAATAGGATACCCCAAAATACTTATTATTTATATGGACTATTATGGATTTAGATTCCGCCGTTTGGGGTCTCAAAAGTTAGAGGAAATCATTAAAATTATTTCTGCATACTTTTTTTTCAAATCGGAGAAAATCCGCCGAAGCAATTTTGAATCTCCTGAACGTCCTCCCATAATATTTAAATATATAAAAATACTGCAACAATATTTCTTAGCAGCTCAAATATTAACCTCTTTATAGAGTTTTTACAATATTGGGTTGCGTGGGAGGTGGTTATGTTCTTGGGCGAATGACACACATGTGTAAAACACATACATGAAAAATTTTATTTTTTAAGCTACAAGAGCTTTAATAGAAACCTCTATATTGAGTTCTCAATTTTGAAATTGTATGGGAAGTGGGCCTGTTCATGGGCAAAGCTTGTCTATTTTCTGTTTACGTTTTGGTTTTTATTTAATATATGAGAAGTTAACATTTACAACCAGATAGTCAGATAGTCAGATAGTCATACAAATCAAATTGTTAGGAAATCAAAAAAAAAAAGTCTTAATTTTGGTTTAATTTAAAACAAAAACAGAAACAAATTGGCCATTTGAGCCCTTGAAAGGACTTTGACCGAGCTTCTAATGATCAATTTTGTTGTGTGTGTTATTAAATGTTTGCACACAATTGACCGAGAATTGCACCTACATGTTTTATGCTGATTCCGAATGGCTAAACTTTATGTTCTCAAGACGCTTTACATGGCATTATTTACTCTCTGAGGTTTGCCACTGTCTGCAGAGTGGTGGTGATCGATCAGAAAATTTTTATTAAAAAAAAACTTTTGCCGCGACTGGGATCGAACTTGGGCTCTGAGCATGCTCACAGTCATACACTTAACCTGCATGCCATAGCCACCACAGAAATATTATGCAAACAACAAATAGTCTCAAAGTGCAAAAAACCTTCGTATTTTCAATTTCAAATTTGGACTTGTCTGGTTTTGAAAGTTAGAAATGAAGCAAATTTTAGATTCCGCCATTCGGGGTCTCAAAAGTTAGAAGAAATCATTAAAATAATTTCTGCATGCTTTTTTTTCAAATCGAAGAAAATCCGCCGAAGCAATTTTGAATCTCCTGAAGATCCTATTTTAAAAAAAAAAATAATGCTTTTTGCTTTTAACTTTTTATTTTTTACAGAACGCATATCCAAATCCGATAAAATGTTAAATTTTTTACTCATATGTACGTTTGAATATAAAAAAGTTATTAAAATTTGAATGAAAACTACACATATGAAAACAAGCTTGAACTTATCTGGTTTTGATTAAAACTTTACAGAGGACATTAGAGTGGGTCGAAAAAAAAAGTTTGAAAAAACCACCCCCTATTTTAAAGTTGTTTCGAGAGGATTCCGAAAACAAAAAAATTTTTTTTTTTGGACCACCGGAAAAACAGCCGAAAGGTCTTTTTTAGATAACTTAAGCATTACATGTCAGATCTTAAAAAATTATATGTCGTTGAAAAGGGCTTTACGAGCACTACAATGTCTTCTTAGAACATTTTTATTTTTGAGGTCATATTCAACTATTAAGCCCCGTTAGCCCGATTTACCTCCCTATATATTTAGTTCTTTTTTAGAACTAAAATTACGTTTATTTTGGAAGTTTTGTTTCAATTAAGCTTTTTTGAAAAATAATTCAATTTAGTTGCAAAATTTGTCCGTGGGCTGTAAAAGATTATACAGCGTGATAACAGCGTTAAGAACAGCTTGATACACTTTAACAAAAGAAACAGTTTCGATAGTATCGTAAATGTAGATCTAAAATTCCGTAACCTTTTCTGCTTTGTCGCTTAGTCTGATCGTCTTGTCTATTTTGCACACTTTTTTAAATATCTTCCGAAACCTAATAAATAAATTAATAAGACTCAAGTGATGTACTTCTTATTAAGACTTTCGTCTCTGTCCGATGTATAGTTTGCGAGCTACACTTAAATGAGTAGCGGGATGTATATGGTTGATCATCTAAATTAATTTGCATTGAAAACAAAAACAACAATTTATACAGAACGAAACCTGGTTCATTTTTGAAATTAAAAATAGATTATTCATTTCACATATTTAGTTCTGTGCTTCTTGCTACTAGACGCAATAAACAACGATAGCATACATCATGTCAGCCGAACAGATAGAGCCATCTATTGGGTAATAGCATAAAACGAAATATCATGCAAGTCATCTAATCGGATCACTCTCTTAACTTGCAATAGAGAACCAATGCTGCCAATGCTTTGGCGTAGAGAACCAAGTTCGTACAAAACAAAACTAACACAAACAAAAATAACAAAAACAAAACGAAAAGGAGAGCAGCAGGCGCAGCATAAGCAGCTGATGATTGATTTTCTTATATAAACATATGCACTTTTCTTCTTATATTTTATTATTTTGTGACTTAAATATGATAGTGACAAAATCCGAAATTAGATATTCATTCAGCGCAGGATATGATATTTTTGTAGATATGTATATTATTTTTGAAAGATGAGTATTAAAGGCTGTAGGTATAACCTAAAGTATTCGCTAAAAAAGTTTCATGACCTTGAAAAAATAAATTAAAACAAACTACGCTGTAAGACGTTATTCTACTTCAAAAACAAGTGAAGCAATCTTAAATGTTGTCTAAGAGGTTTATAAAAAGGATTGATTGCTGCATTAACAAAGTTTAAAATATTTAAACTTGGTGTTTTTCTTTGTTTCAATCTTTCCAATTAAAATGCAATAGTTTTCTCAAAAAAAAAAAAAAAAAAAAACAAATTGGCCATTTCAGCCCTTGAAAGGACTTTGACCGAGCTTCTTATGATCAATTGTGTTGTGTGTGTTATTAAATGTTTCCACACAATTGACCGAGAACTGGACCTACATGTTTTATGCCGACTCCGAACGGCTCATGTTCTCGAGAAGCTTTACATGGCATTATTTACTCTCTGAGGTTTGCCATTGTCTGCAGAGAGGTGGTGACCGATCAGAAAAATTTTTTATTGAAAAAAACTTTTCGCCGCGGCTGGGGATCGAACCCGGGCTCCGAGCATGCTAAGCCACACACTTAACCTGCACGCCACGGTCACCACAAAGTGTTTATAGTTTTCTCAAAGAACTAAATTTTCTTAAACTTTGAAGCGTGTCACACCCATCAGGATTTTTTTAAACTTTTTCTAATGATGTGACTGTTTTTTCAAAATCTTGTTGAAATAAAAATAGTTTGTAATCAAGTTCAGTTAGTTTCAAAGCAGATATTATTTGTCACTAGTCATGGTAAAGGTGTCGGTTGACCTTAGAGCGGTTGTCAAGGGTCAAGGGAGCGGTTGTATGTACAATCCTAAAAAATGTATTCAGTTGACATTAAGAACAGCTCGTGGCTTCTTTAATTGCTTGGAAAAACCTCAATAATCGAATCGAAATTCTTATTTCGGTCTTCAAGAAAATATACCATTGCAAGGTATGCAGTTGATAAGATTGAAAAATATATTAAAAAATGTCAAATTCCAAAAATTCATAAATCACTTCAATATAAGTCATCATGGATTCACAGCATTCAACGAATTAATTTAAGAATCTACCTATCTTTATTCTTTGAAACGAATAACGAGTATCAAGCATGTTTGACTGCCAACCCAGAGATGATACCACGCTTAAGACTTTCTTCAATTCTTCCCCTAATTCAAAATGTTTAATCAACTGAAATTCAAAATTCATGAACGTAACAAAAACCACTAAAAATCTAATTATGTTTTTTTTGTGAAAATTGCCTTGAAAGTTTACTTTTTCTAGAATAAAATGTATTTTTGACTTAAGATGCTCATCAATTTTTAAGAGTAGCTTTGCCAAAGCTTTATAACTTGATGTTAATCGCTTGAATGACAAAAAAATTTTGGTTTCAAAACGCTAATACATCGACATAATTAAAGAATTGTGTAAGTTATGGATTAAAATGTAATGATAATTTTTTTTTTCTTCATAGCTCTCTAGGAGCATTTGCGATCACAATAATATGCAATACAAACCAAAAAAATTTTTGCTGGTCTTATCATAAATAAAAACGCCTGCACTACTGTCCTCTAGGTCTGAATATCCTTAATAAATCAACAAAATAAACAGCATTTCTGCCACAAGGATTAAAATGAGCGATTACTTAATTGCATCTTAATGTTTTTTTTTTACCAACCACTTTTTGTTGTGTTTTTACCAACCTCAACCAATTTTTGTTGTGATATTATAGATATTCTCATATCTATAAACTTTACATTCATTATAAAAACCATCTCATATTTTTATTTTAAAGTTTCTCCTTCATTAAAAAAAAAAACGATTCATGGAACTATTCTTATTTTTATAAAAATTGAAATATAAAATTTGTTAACTCCTTTTATTTATGACATAAGAGAAACCAAGACATTTCTTATGCTCTAAACAAGTTTTAAATATATATAAAGCATAATAAACAGTTTTTCAGCGTTTTTGCTTAAACTAAAGCTGCCTGTTGATAGCCTCTGAATGTTGTAACAATTTGTAGTTTTTTACTTTTTTCGCTATACCTAAAACTATTCTGCCTAAGAGAAACTGAGGATCTAACTGCTGTACAAGATGCGATAAGAAATTCGTACGCCCTGATATGAGCAGCAACAGGTTGTGAACAGCTGTTGTTGCTGCAGGCAAATGCTGCTCTATAACATGACTGACATAACTCTTGCTAGTGATGATGTTGATAATGATTTTGATGATTATTATTATGACGTTAGCTGCACTCATAGTGTTGTTGTTGTTGTTGTTGTTGTTGTAGTTTCCTTTTAGTTTACTTGATTGTTTTGTACTGCTGCTGCTGATGACAAAATATCACTTTTGATAATTCAAACGCACACCTTTTCGCCATTGTTGCAACAATATTATTAACCGCATTTAATAAATGGATATAATTTTAAGGGAAGCAAGCATTGAACAAACAACAACAATAACAACAACAGCAACAACGATAACGACAACGTCAACTTAAACCGCTTAAAACGCATGTTGTTTAACAACGGTTAAATGAAGGATGGATGGTTGGGTGAATATAAAGTTGGAAAGATGTATAGCTGAATGGATATAGATGGATGGATGGATGGATGATTGGACGGATGGATGGATGTACCGCACCTTAATAATCACTTAAAAGGAAAATAATTTACGAAATTGCATTCATATTTCACGTTATGCCAACAAACAACAACAGCAGCAGCAACAACGACAAAAACTAAGCCCCTTTGCCACTTTGGCAATAGGTCGGCCATTTTGTTTTGATATCATATTGAGCTTCCTGTTGTTGGTTGCCATTAAAGAATATCCTGTTGCCGCAATGGCTGCACTTGTTGTGCTTAGAAACCAGTTGTTGTTGTTCTTTTGCTGCTTGTTTTTTGTTGCTGCTATTTTAAGCCACTACTTAGCTAGCTACTGTCAATGCGAACTATAAACATTGCTCATGTATTGTGTTATGAACATAAATTAAACTTTTTTTTTTGTTCTCTTCTTTTTAATCGCTAAACTCATAAATAGCAAAAACAGCAACAACAACAACAACAACGCCAGACTCAAGCAAACTATTGCTTAAACACTTCTTAATTTACTGCCTTTTCTTACACTCCGCCAACTGCTACAACTACTAAAACTGCTACTTTTACTAATACTATTACTAATTTTGCTCCTACTTTAAGCCTTAACTTTATTGCGCCCTATTTGCATTATTTTTGTTCTAATGGCTATTTAATCATCTGGAGTATTCATTTATTTCTTAACTTTTAATTATTTTAATTGCCATTTTAGCCCCAAAGTGCAGATAGCTTGTAGTTCTATGGAATTGTTGTTAGTTATAACGAGAGCTAGTTCACCTGTAAATTATATACAATAAAAATAAGCTAGAACTAAGTCAAGCTACATGTTTGTCTTTCTGTACATTTGTCCGTCCATTAGCAGCGTTATAGTTTTATGCGCTGTCATCGTTGCATCAGAACATCACCACAATTTTGAAAAATTATCACTCAAGTGGCAATTAGAATGGCAGCAAGTGAACATGTGTGTGAGTGTGAAATTGTTTATTCAAATGTGTGGGTGACTGAATGTGTGGTGAGTGACCAGCCAGCTCAGCGCAGTGTGGCGGCAAACAAGCATGCATTCATTCAGTCAAGCAAGCCTTAACTTAGCTATTCGGCCATATTTTTGGAATATTTAGATGGCATTGTTTTGGTGTGAAATGAAATGTATATGTTTGTATATGAATATGACTTAGAATAAATTTTGGATGAAAATTATCAACAGCTCACTTTAAGCTAATTATTTGCTGTTAGTTAAGATAAGATCTAGATTTTAGAATATTTGAATGAAAAAATTGTATCCAGTTATATAAAGACAGTTAAAAAACCTTTTTAGATAGTAGTTTTATTCTTTCGATTTATATATTTTATAAGAAATTTTGTTTTTAATGCTTTCAATAATTTTTTTATTTACCGAGTATTTTTGTTAGCTGATAACGGTTTAATCTATTTTTAATCACAAAATAATGCTTGGCTTAAGTTTTATTCTATCTTTAGCTAATATTATTTAATTTTATTATTATTATTATTCATATTAATGTTACTCACATTTTTAAGGGACCTTCTTGGTACTCTTTTAAAATATGTATAATAAAAAATTTTAAAATGCTTTTCATTGACAGAAAATAAAATATAATTTTATGTATAAAATTATATTTTTTTCAAATTGATGTTCACGACTAGCTCTTAAATGGCCGATTCTCTGGGTCCAATTTTCCCAAATGCCCAAAGCCTAAGATCGGCGACGAAACGACTGTTCATTTTTTTCACGACTTTTCACGAACACTCTCTGCTACTCCTACTGAACACATATAACATATGAACAAGCGTTTTGACACATAACAGTTGTCAAAACAACCCAGTAGAAAAAGCGACCTCCCCCCCATTTTGTGATACCCAATTTTTATATTTTTTATTTTTTTTAGTTCTAAGCTTCTTAATAGCCATGCTAAAAAATCAATAAATTTATTTAATAAATAAAAAATTATTATTTTTATTAAAAAGTCACGCTTCGTCAGAAATAAAAATAATAGCAACAACGACATCAACAACAAAACCAGGCAGGCGACACCTCTATAAATGAAATAAACTGAAATTTGACATAATCAAAAAGATAAACAAAACAAAAAAAAAACTAAACAAACACAACCCACACATGCTCAGATCAGAATATCGTTAAAAAACGAAAAACTTCTCTGACGCCATAGCTTAAGTTACAAATTCGAAAATGCGCAATTTCCGCATGCCGTGCTTGCAACCTCAAAAACAACAACAACAACAACAACAGCAACAGTTAGATGCACAAATATTTTAGTCATTCTTTATTCAGTTTTGCTATTCCATCTGTTTTAATTGTTTTTAGTTTTCGTTTTGTTTTTTCAGTTTTTTATTTTTTTTTTCAGATATTTTTATTTTGCTCAATTTTTCTTGTCAACATTTTTTAGCGTTACTGTATTTAATTTGATATTGAATTTTCGAATGCTTGGAAAACAACAACAACAACAACAACAACAACAACAACAACAACAACAACAACAACAACAGCAACAAAAATTAAAACTAACATGCATATCGTCGAAGCTGAGTGCAAATTCTGAAAATAAAACTTTTGTTTAGTTATTTTTGGTCATAAAGGAGTCATATGTGCGTTATTGTTGTTTTTGTTGTAATTTTTGTGGTAAATTGATAACCAGTCTCTCACTTTAAATTAAGTGCTTATTTGTTGTTTTAGTTTTATTTGTTTCTAGTTTTTTATCATTTTATATGCTTTTTTGTTGGCTTTTGTTTTTAAATTGCTTTAAATTACTTTTATTGAAAACCATTTATTTTTTACCATTTCATTTGTATTTTTATTTATAATTTTTTTATTTTTCATGCCATTAAAAAGAATTTAATTTTTAAAATTTTCACAATATTTGCCTTGCACTTGAAAAAAAAACATGCCATTGTTCTGCTTTGGAACAAATTTTTTGCTTTAGATTAGCAGATATAGTTAAATATATGTTGAACAGAAACAATTTGAGCCAAAAAATAAAAACTTTTTCTTTATTTCTCCAATTTTCTAACATTTTAATATGATTGCACGATATTCCCTTTTATTCCAAAATTATGCTCTTCTTTCAAAGGATTCTGGCTTGGTTCGGCATTTTGAAAATAACGCCTTTCAGAAGAAAGTTTTAAAGCTTTTTATTTTGTTTTTAAACCACATTTATTAAATAACTGAATTTGATGGCTAAAATTTGATTTCAGCATCATGATCGACGATCAGAATTTATTCTCGTAATATTGATAAATTCCACTCCCGGCAAAAAGTTGATATTTTTTGGTGCGCTGTGCTACTTTGACTTAATTTAAATATTAAAAAAATAAACTTAAATATCTCCGATTTTTAGATGTTTCATTACTTTTTATGAGTACTCTATTTCAATTTATCTTTGCTGTTTATTGCTTTTATTGTGTCGAAAATAATGCAGTTTTTGTTTTTATATATAACTAAATTTAATAACATTCAAAATTATATACTAGAATAACTCTCAGCAAACATCCCCGGCGGCTAATGACGATTTCTGACAAGGACATGCTTTCTTAGTGTGTGGCGTACGATACAATGAACACCGAGTTCAAACCTCACCTCGGAAAAAAGTTTTTTCAACAGAAATACATTTTTTTGTTCGATAATGAGCTACGGATATGATAGTGTTTCCCTTCCTAGAAGGGCACACAGCTCTGAGTTTGAAATACTACTCTTATAAGAGTCCTAAATCTGTGTGTTTAAAGAGTAATGCTTTCGGATTTTTAAAAAATGTATATTTAAAAGCCTATTCACACAAAAATTGTGATGCTTTTGTAACTCATAATACAAAAATATTATGAGTCTTTTTTCACGAAGAGAAATTTGAGCTGAAAACAATCCCAAACCTATAAATTTTGGGAGTGATTCTGAGCTAAGAAATAATGTTCTTGATATCAAGCCCTAATGTGATTGCTTATCAAAAAATTAACATGCCAACATGAGTCCCAAATATGCTTGTTTTAAGAGTCAGAATTAGGAACGCTTCGAGAGTTTTATAAGAGTCATATTGTAGAGTCGTTAATGACTCTTTAGAATATAAGTAGAATGAGACCTTTTTTCGAGTCACGTGATAATTCAAATTCTAAACCATAACGTATAAATTTTCTCTCCACGTTACTTTCAATCTCTTGAAATAATTTGAATGAATGTCCTTGCATTACCTCTACGCCGTTTATGGAAATAGTAAGTGTTTCACAAACATTTTATGAAAAGCTTTATTTGTCGAAATAGTTACTCTGAAATATATTGATATGCACTCCTAAATTTCTCAAAATTATGACTCTTTACTGAGCGCCGGAAAGCCTTCATCAATATGAATGAGTCTCTTTTTCATTATTATTATGTGCGGTCATAAAACGTTGAAAAGTATGAGTCGAAACTTCTCGTACTCATAATTATGTGTTCTCATAAAATATCTAAAAATACAAGTTTTCCTGAGTCATAATTATGTGCGCTCATAAAAGGTTCATAAATAAGAATCTTAAATCATAAATATGAATATTTGAAGTCATATAAATGATAATTGTGTTAACTATTTATAAAAAAAAATTACATAATCTAATAATAATTAAATTAACGATTCACACTTAAATAAATTATAAAATTTAAATTTATAAAAACTTATTTAAATTATTTTATTTAGAATTTAATAAATTAATCAAAAAATTAATAAAATTAATTAAATAAAATTTTTTTTAAATTGATATTTAAAAACAAATTCAATAATTATTTAGTATAAATAAATGAATTATAAAATTATTTACTTATTAATTACTTTTTAATAATTTAATTATTGAATTGAAATTTTATTTTATTAATTTAAATTTTTATTAATTTTAATTTATTAAATAAAAATTTAATTTCAAATTAATCAATTAATTAAATAATATTTTTTCAATTAATTAGTAAAAATGTAATAAGTTTAATTGATGAATTGATTATTTAAACAAATTATTAAATTAATAAATTTTATTATTTTTTAATAAATCACTCAAAAATTTAACTAAATTAATAAATTTCAATTTTATTCTTATAAAATTCGAGGAAAATTTATTAAAATTTATTTAAATTAACTTATTTAATTATTGAATTGAAATTTAATTTTATTAATTTAAATTAAAAATAAATTAGTAAAAATTAAATTTAAATTAATCAATTAATAAAATAATATTTTTTCAATTCATTAAAAAAATTTATTAATTCAATTGGGGAATTTATTTTTTAAATTAATTATTTAACAAAAAAATTTTATACTTTCTTAATAAATTAATAAAATTTAACTAAATTAATTAACCTAATCATTATGTAATTCGAGGGAATTATGTAATTTATTTTATTTTAATATGTATACATTAATTTATTTTAAATTAAATAAATTAATTTAAAAATTAATAAGATTAATTAATTAGTTTTAATTTTAATTTATTATTTATATTTATTATCAATATAAGCAATAACTATTTTATTGATTAATTATTGAATTGAAATTTAATTTTATTAATTTAAATCTAAAAATTAAATTAATAAAAATTTAATTTAAATTGATCAATTAATAAAATAATATTTTTTCAATTCATTAAAAAAAATTTTATTTATGTAATTGATGAATTTATTTTTTTTAATTAATTATTAAATTAAAAATTGTATTCTTTCTGAATAAATCAATAAAAATTTAACTTAATTAGTTAACTTCAATTAATTTCTTATGTAATTCGAGCGAATTATTTAATTTATTTTATTTTAATATGTATAAATTAATTTATTTTAAATTTAATAAATAAATTTAAAAATTAATAAAATTAATTAATTTGTTTTAATTTTAATTTATTATTTATACGTATTATTAATGTTAGTAATTACTATTTAAATAATTTACTTATTTAATTTAAATAAAATGTAATTAATTTAAATTTGAATTAATTAAATAAAAATTAAATTTCAATTAATCAATTAATAAGATAATGTTTTTCAATCAATCAGTAAATTAAATTAATTTAATTGATGAATTTATTATTCAAGTTAAAAATTTAATTAATAAATTTTATAATTTTTTTAAAAATTAAAAAAAAATTAACTAAATTAATTAATTTCAATTTAATTCAGTCTTATGTTATTCGAAAGAATGATTTAATTTTTTTATTTATTGTATAAAAAAAATTTTATTGTATAAAAAATTTATTGTATAATTGCAAAATAATAAAATTTTATTGAATTTATTTAATTGAATTTCCAATAATTAATTTATTTATTTAAATTTAAAAAATTAAAAAAAATAAATTGATGAAATTGAAAATAAATTTAAATTTAAAGTTATCACTTAATAAAATACATTTTTAAATTAATTAGTGAAAATTAAATGAATTTAATTGATTTAATAATAATTAACATTAATTAACATTATTAACATAAATAAATCTTATAATTTTTTAATAAATAAAAAAAATTTAAATAAATTAATAAGTTTTTATTTAATTTTTAAGCATGTATTTTTTAAAATAAATAAAATAATATTTTCATAAATGTTGTTTCCGCACAAGTATTCATGACATAAAATTCCAAAATTGTTGCTGCCATCCAGCAGCAATAACTATTCCTGCAAATTTTTGTAAACGTCAACAACGGCATGAGCACAACAACTATCTGTGTTAACGCATCCATGAGATAAACATGGTTGGCGGAGGCTTATTTTGCATTTGCATTAGTTGGTTTTTGTTGTTGTCGCCAACTCTGACTAGTTGTTGCAGCCGATTGTGGTCGATGTTTATTGTTACTAATTTGCTATTGTTATTGTTGTTAATGTTGTTATTGTTAATGTTGTTGCTAATGCTGTTGTTGTTATTGCAAGTTGTTGTTGTTGTTATTGCTGCACATAACCATGCATTTGTAATTGCCTCAAACGTTGTAGTTTTCAAGTTTTTTTCAAGGTTTTCCAGTTCATGGATGCATTTGCAAGGCGACGGTCGCTGCGATCGAAGGCACGTGAATAGCTTGCTTGTAGTTGCTATATTTTTTTTTTTTAAAGGTTTTTTTTCGCCTTTATATAAATAGTAAATTTGTTGTTTTGTTTATTTTTTTCTTTATTTTTTCGTTTTGCTTCATCAATCAACATTTTGTTCGATCGCTGGTTGTTACAAGATGGTTGGCGCTCCCCGGTTTTAAGTTTTCATAGAATAACAATTCTTAAGCATTTTATTTAATATGAATATTTTTCAAATAATTCATTGTTAATCAATTTGTTGTGTTGTTTTATAGTTTTTTTTTTTTTTTTGTTTTGTTGTATTTTTTTCGCTTTTATGGTATTGAAGTTATTTATTTATTATTATTTCTTTTTATTTTTATTGTAAGTTGATATTTTTCCTCATTTTTTGCACATTAGTCAGAGTTCATATTATTAAGCGAACAAGTTTGCATTTTACTTGATGTACATATATAAAAAAATATATGTACATATCTAAAACCAAGAGTTATAAAAATCCCCCAATATTCTGAGTTATCCAAGATGCTGCGGTAACCAGGCATTGCATAAGCATCTAATTAGGGAACCCACGATAATGATTGTAGTTGCTGGCAGATGGATAAATAGTTTAAAAAAAAAAAACACAATCGCGAAAAACCAAGATCTCACACATGAACTTTTTAGTATTGGAACACATAGTTTGCTCGTAACACATAAGAATTAAAGTGTTGTACGTCAATGGTTTATCAGTACAGTGGCTTATAATTGAAAATAGTACTGTTGTTTTTCAAAGTAAAGTGCACTCGAGAAATTGTGAACTCTGAATATTTCTTAACGTGAACTTTTTGTTGACTATTCTAAAACGACAACAAAGTAAGAAAGATCGATCGTTAACAGTCTATTTCAGTATTATTTTTTGTTTTTTTGATGTAGTTTTTGTGTTAAATTTTTTTTTTTTTTTTTGTTTTCTTCAGAAAAGTATGTTTTGATATAGACTATTGCATTAGAAAGCTGAGATTATGGTAAAAACTATACTTTTTTGTTCCAAATTAAAGCATTCGTAAAAGTGAACATGTTGAAAACATGACCACTTTAAGTTTTTATTAGTTCGAATTATCGCGAGTGCACTGTTTTATTCGAAATAATTTTTTCCATCTTGTACATACATTTGAACCCATTTTCGAAACGGTTTTGCTACTCTGAAGTTGGTACCTCCGAAATCAGAAATTTTTTTTCAAAATGTGCGGTGTAAAAGAAGAAGTCAGTGCCACAAGGCGCCGATCCATCAATTCTACGATTTGAGTGCTCAAAAACTCTTTTTTTTTATTGATTGTGCACCATTCTGGATTTAGTCCGTGACTTTTTTTTGCGAAACATGAATTCTCCACAATACTCCAGAGGCCTAGCAGTAGCCAA
Organism: Tetanocera ferruginea; assembly: GCA_958299015.1. Lineage (NCBI taxonomy): Eukaryota > Metazoa > Arthropoda > Insecta > Diptera > Sciomyzidae > Tetanocera > Tetanocera ferruginea. The sequence goes on along the minus strand of OY282642.1, from coordinate 108,433,671 downwards.
AACATCCAGTTTTTCCGGGCGAATCGGCCCCAAAGAAGGCCCAGGTGAGTTTGTCAGCCAATGAAGTAATGGCGAACGTTTTTTGGGCGCACGCGGTATAATCCACATTACTTACCTTCAAAACGGAAGAAAAAGTGAGTGCCCAAATCTACAAAACCGTCTACTCCAAAACACAGGCAACAGATTTTTCAAAGATTTGGAACAGCTAGTGAACAAACCAGTGTTAGACATATGGCACAGTATAAAAGCACAGGATGGTTTGGTGAACAAGCATAAAAACGAAACAGTTTTGTTGGGTACCACAAGCAAATTCGTTAAAAAATAATCAAATAAGGGATTCGTAACAGACCAAAAGGCCCCCATGGAAACATCTCAACAGTGCTTGACCCTTCCAACCTAACTTAACTTAGGCCGATCAAGCATTTAATTCTTTTCATTTGTCTGAAATTGCAATTGTCTGTTCGAAAATAATAATAATAATATTCAAAGTTTTTCGTCTAGATCGTGTAAAAATTTCATTTTGAAAAATCGTATCTTCGTCCAATTTATAACTAGTGATTTTGAAAATTTTTAAAAGTTCTTCTTATTTTTTTTTTGTTTTTTTTTTATTTTTGTAAAATTTTACCCTCGGTAGAATACAGATTAAAATAAAAAATTGGAGAATAATTTATATACCACATGGTCAAAATAATATGAACACGCATGATCTTTATTCTTATTAGTCAAAAAATATTTAACATTTATTCAATTAAAAGAAAAGAAAACCAAACAAACGGATGCTATACGTTAACATTGCATTAAATAAAAAATAAGTTAAACTTAGAAAAAAGGAAGAAATATGTTTTGTATAATTTATATAAAAGGAAAGCAAATTCAGCTGGTCAAAAAAAAAGAAAAAAGTACAAAGAAGATCTATAAAGGTTATTATGTATATTTGTAATATTTTCATAATATAACACATAAAATCTTAAGTTAGTTAATATCCAGTGTATGCACCATTATTTTATATTACTTTAGTCACACTGTTTAGCATACTGGAGTCAACTTGGGTAGGTTTTGATTGGGTTCTCATGCAAGGTTTTTAGTACGAACTCCCATAATTTCTGGTTATTTGAGAAGGGTTGGCAAGTTGACATTTCCGCCATCAAACCAATTCTTTATTAGCCTAGAGGTGTATTTCGGATCGTTATTCTTCTGGAACGTCCAAATATGGGGCTTGTTTTCCTCAGCGTAGGGTAACATGATGGTATCCAATATTTCCTCATACATGAATCTGTTCATAGTATCGTTTAGTATTCGGTGTTTTGGACCAACCCCATACCTAGAAAAGCAGCCTCAAACAATTATAATACCACCTCCATGCTTAACGGTTTTTTTTTTTGTGAAGTGAACGTGTAATTTCTTGCCCTTGGGGTGACGAACACTCCTTCCCATATCGTTAGGAAATAAGTTTATTTTTCTTTTCCCGCTTCATAAAATATTACTCCTCTTTTTAGAGCCTTTTTAGAGCCTCATAGTAAATTTTTTTTTTTTTCAAAGCAATGCCAGCAGCCAGCACTTTTCTGGCTAGTCTTCCTTGAACATTACCTCGTTGTCGTCTCCTAAGAACATTTCTAGAGGATACTACATTGACGATATCTGCCGCAATCACTTTTGATGATGAGCATGGGTCCTTTTTGGAAAGACAGACAATGTGGTTATCTGTTGTTTTAGATGTTTTTTTGGTCTTTCTCGGGTTTCCGTCGTAGATCTTGATTTGAGAGCATTACCAACAAAATTGAATGACCTTCCCAATGATTTGGCAATCATTCTTAGGGTTAAACCTTGGTCTCTAAACTTCAGTACCAATCATCGTTCCACTTCGGTACAATGCATATTTCGGCCCATCTAATAAAAACATTATTTTGACCATGTGGTAGTTTGCTAAATTATCTTTTAAACGGGAATTTTTGGAATCCGCCCACGGACACGCTTACCTCTCATACAACTTGAAAACTTGTTAAAATTCAAAACTGCATAAATGAGCTCATAATTAACCTACAACAATAAAATTTGGTATGTACGTATGTTATATCAAAACAAAAATGTATTCGAAAAATTGATATCATCCGCCCATGGTCACGCACATCTCCCATACAGCCCATGATATGCTCCAAATAAGTTCATGATTAATGTACAGAGATAAAATTTGGTACGTATGCATTTTATATAAAAACAAAGATGTCTTCGGAAAATGGATATCATCCGTCCATGGCGACGCCCACCTCCCATACAGCCCAAAAATTTAAAACTCAATAAATAAGCTCGTGTAAGTTAAACAGAGATAAAATTTGGTACGTATGTAATATATCTTAAAAAAAAAACGATGTCTTGGAAAAATTGGTGACATCTATTTTACCCAAAACTACAAAAAAATTTAAAACTCAATAAATAAGCTTATATATATCTACAGAAATAAAATTTGGTACGCAGGTTTTTTATAACAAACCAAAAAAGATATTGAAAAATGGATGTCTTTTGCTCACGGAAACGCCCACTTCCCATACAAGCCAACAATTGAAAACGCAATTAATAAGATTATGTTTAACGTACAGAAATAAAATTTGGTACTTTTGTATTTTGTAACAAAACGAAGATGGTTTTGAAGAATGAATGTCATCCGAACACTAACACGCCCACCTCCCATACAACCCAAAAATTGAAAATTAAATAAATATGCTTATGTATCTAACCTACAGAAATAAAATTTGGTATGTATGTATTTTATACCAAACCTAAGATACATTAAAAAATTGGGCGTAATCCGTTCATGAATACGCCCACCTCCCATACAACCCACAATAGCAAAAATGCTATAAAGGCATTAACATATGAGCTACAGGAATAAGACTTGGTATTTGCAAATTTTTCATCAAAATTGAAATGAAAATAAAATAAAATAAGGTCTGCATCCGCCCAACGGACAAGCCCATTTTCAATAATATTATTGTATTTTGAAAAAGTTGGTTTAGGGTATTTCATAGTCGGGCTAGACCGACTTTAGACTTTCTTTACTTGTTTTTAGATAAATGCATTAAAAGGATTGATGTGCCATTTTTTTAAAAATTACATATTTTTCACGTTTTTCATTGGTCATCAAAACTATTCATAACAAACTTTGATACTTCATAAACTTAATTATTTATTTTTTTATTAGAAACCAAAAACCAAATTTGAGACCAATTGTAAGGGTTGCACTTGAAGTTGCCTTTGGTTAAGCTTTAAAAGACTGCCATGATATTTTTTTTGTAATAATAGATCTTTATAATATTTAAATGACAAATTTTTATATATTTTTTTTTTTTTTTTTTTTTGGTGAAAAAAGCACTATTTTTGCCAATGGCTCATTCCATACAGACGAGTGTGACGTTTTGACTACTTTATCGTGTTGAAAATGGTATTAACCGGTTAAAATCTTAGCAATTTACTATAGGGTATTTTAGAAGATGCCCCAAGGTTTCAAAATGCTAAAACATAATGCAGTTATTTATACTAGTTTAATAGTTACATTCGCTTAAACACCTGGGACGGGTGTGACGAGCACAAGTTTAAAAACTAAAAATTCTGAGTTTAACATTGAAATTCAGTCCATGTGCCACAATAAGACCATTTTTGACTTGCATATATTCAAATTTAATATATTTTCTGTTGAATACAAGTGAAAAATATTTTGAAAAAATGGCGATAACCATTCTTTTTTAAACTTTTAAATGGGACGGGTGTGACATAAGATTGTCCCGGGTGTGACGAGTGCGAATGATGTGAGAATTATATATAAGAACTTAATGGGTATAATAACTTTTACATATTTTTGACACTTAAATCAAGAAAATATGTTTTTAATTAATGTATTAATTAAAAAAAAAAAAATATTTTTTGCAAAAAATTTTTTTTGCATGAATTTTTTATCAAATTAATACCTTTACAAATAATTTCAAGTTTTTAATATATTTAAAAAAACAATATTTTTTTGCAAAAAATTTTTCGCATGTATTTTTGATCAAATTAATACCTATAAAAATGATTTCGCTATACATGAGTTTACAAAACTTGTTTTAATCAAAGAATTTATTCATATACTTGCTAAAATTTCATTATTAGAAAAAAATTTTGAAAACCGTTCCGGGTGTGACCAACTTCTTGTAACGAAAATTAAGAATAAAAATAATTTATTGAATGAAAAAAGTTAACAAATTTATGTAAAACATCAACATCCTTACTTTAGGAAAGTTTCATTCTTATCATAAGCCCATGTTGCTTCTTAGGAAAACTATAGCCTCTTTTGGGACGGGTGTGACACAGAAAAAACACTCAGTTTAAATATTTTGTACTTTGAAAACGCAGTAACCAATCATTATTACAACCTATTCTAACACAACATTAATTTTTTTTTTAATATTACTAACCTTATTTTTTTAAAAGTTGTATCAAAAGATGACTGATTTTAAGGTTTAAATTAAATCAAAATATTTAAAAAATTTTTTCAACTCGAAGTTTGTTTAGTTAAATTGTCAAAATAATATAAAAAAGCATTTCATTTAAAAATATTTTTGCAGCAGGACTAACTTAAGATTCCACTTTAATTCGAAAACCAAAAATTACTTCAAATACATTCATTTTAAAATTCATGTTTCCGTTCCTCATTTCTGTGGAATGAGCCCAATGTTTTGAGCTTATTTCAAATAAATAAAAATTATTTCTATGAAAATTATTGATATGGCGTCTTGATACATCTGCAACCCATCCGCCACACATCTGTAGAAAATATAAAAGTCTTGGCTAAAAGATTTTAAATTATAGTATAATCCATTTTTAAGACAATTTTCAACCATCTTAAATATTTGTTCTGCCTAGTTCAGAAAAAACATGCAACTACTCTTGTGCCTTATCTACCATGTTGCTCTCGCTTGTTGCTAACAAATAGCGTTTTACGCATCCTTATTTCAAACTTCTATCCCTGCGCCTGTTTTAACACACAACTTCCTGTTGCACACAGTGCTGCTGCCTTTGTGCCTAGTTGTTGTTGTAGTTGTTGTTTTAAGTTTTCCACTCTAAGGAAATAAAAATAAAAATTGTTTATGAAAAAATTTGATTTTGTTAATTAGTTTTTGCTTTGAGACTCAACAGCAACAGCGGCAACAGCAACAACAACAACAGCAACAACATAATATATAAATGCATTCTTTGTATTTGTGCGCATTTAAATTGCAATAATTTATTCTGTTACGTTGTTTTTTTTTTACAATTTTTGCATTGTTTTTATTTTTTAGTGCTTTTACTGTAGATGTTGTTGTTGTTGGTTTTCTTATTCTTGTTCGTGTTTATTTTGCTGTTTTTTTACAATAAATTCGTTATATGTTGTGCTGCTCACAGCCGCATAAACTTAATACAATTTGCTGACGCACACACACACGCACTTTCACGAGTATGATAGGCAAATGCGTTTTTATGTCTTCTACACACACGCATAATATTAATTAGCAGTCTTTGTTGCCAACCGGAAGCTAGTTTTTGCAATTTATTACTTTTTATTCTATTCGAGAACTCTAAGTTTGCCCCAAAAAAATCGACTTTTTTCACATTTATTTGATGTGCTTATATTTTTTTGACTTAACATTTTTTACAAATATTGCTTAAAAGCTGAACTTAAAAATTTTCACAAAAAAGGTGCAAAAATTAACACTTTTTGTCAGGCGAAACTAACAGTAAAATCTATTTACGACAAACAAATGCATTCATACTAACGTCTAAAGTAATAACTTGAGTACACAGGGTGTGTTGTTTTAACATAACATGATTGTATTAAGTATGTATGTATGCTTGTACGTGCGTGTAGATGCAAAAATGGCGCTGAGAATGGCGGCAGCTCAAAAAAAAATTAGTTAAATCAACGCAAGGTACAAAAATTTTACGTTTATGCGCGAATACGTTGTTAATGAAAATGTACAACAACAGCAACAATCAGTTTATTATGCAAACAACAACAACAACAACAGAGTGAAGTAAAGCTCATTTTTTCTAGTTAAACTTGCATTAATAAGAATTAAAATAAAACATATTTTATTATAAATTGCAACAAACACAATAAAACCAGCAACACTAAATATTTTTTTACCAGAAAAAAAAAACTGCATAACGCGAACATGTTCCGAATTAGTTTGTTAGTTAATAAAATGTGTGTCTATGTATGTAAAACAACAACAACAACAACAACAACAACAACAATTACACATAATAGAATCGCATTTACATGCAAACAGTGTGGCAGCACTGGCAACACGATTGCCAACAACAATTAAATTAAAAAAAAATAATTTTTATTAAACAAAAAAAAAACCGACAATAGCAACAACATTATGAGATTGAAAAACGAACCAAGAAACACGAATGAATAATTTTTCGTTTAAGTATTTGTTAGAGGAAGCCAGAGAATATTTATTGTTTTTATGTTGCTGTTGTTCTTGTATAAGTTTTTGCGATTTTTTTTTTTTGTTTTGTTCGTTTTATTTATGTTTAAATTAATTTTATTCAAACTGTTTTTAATGCTTTCCATACAACAACAACAACAATAACAAAAATTGTTCTAAGCAATTTTCAAAACAATTAACAGTTATTTATTTTTAACTCTGCTTGTCTTTCCATACCACTCTAACTATCCCCTGCATGCCTCTTGTTTTTCATTTTCTCCCTCACTTTTTTCTGTTTCTTACCTTATAAGGCGAATTCTTTTTAAACAAATTTCAAGATCATTTCAAATTTCAATGCAATAATAATAAAAAAAAAACACAACTCAAAAGCCTGAAATTTTAATAGTTTACAATTCTTAGCTTTATTTGCTGCAACCAGTTTAAAATATCTGTTAAGCACTTTCAAGGTTATTTCTAATTATTTGTTGTAGCTTTATGCATTTTTTAACAACAAAAATTTGATTAACATTTTACAACAACAACAACATTAATATGAAAATTTATTTTAAACAACATTAAATTGTTTTCCACTTGATAATTTGGCTTTGAAGTTTGTTCATAAGCAAAACGACGTCACAGTCACAGAAATGCTTATGATGACAGTTCATGATCTTGAATGACGTCAAGTCATATCATTGCAAATTTATTTATCATATAATATAGAGTGCTTCAAAATAATATTTTTTTGTATGAAAAAAAGAGAAGAAGTACAAGCAAAAAGTCAGTCCTTGTTACTCGAACTTTGCTTGAAAAATTTCTTCGGGCACGAATCTCGAACTTCAGACAGCTGGTTGTCAGAGTAAAAAAAAAAAAAAAACAAATTGGCCATTTCAGCCCTTGAAAGGACTTTGACCGAGCTTCTTATGATCAATTGTTTTGTGTGCGTTATTAAATGTTTGCACACAATTAACCGAGAACTGGACCTACATGTTTTATGCCGATTCCGAACGGCTAAAGTTCATGTTCTCAAGAAGCTTTACATGGCATTATTTACTCTCTGAGGTTTGCCATTGTCTGCAGAGAGGTGGTGACCGATTAGAAAAATGGTGTATTGAAAAAAACTTTTCGCTGCGGCTAGGAATCGAACCCGGGCTCCGAGCATTGCTAAGCCACACACTTAACCTGCATGCCACGGTCACCACAGAGTATTAAAATTAAATTTTTGTGTTGAGTTGTAAACAAAATTTATGGGATTGGTTAGCAAATTAATAAAAATACTTAAAATAAGTAATGAAACTCTAAAATTAGTCTAGCCCGACTATGGAATACCCTTAACATTTAATCATATTTCAATATATATAATGCTCAAGCAAATATAAATAACTTACTATTTTTTTTCAAAAGAAATGTCGTCACTTTAATAAAGAAAGGACATAACTCATAATTTTACAGGAAGACAATAAAAATCTTAACAACTTCCTAAAATTTTATGTAAATAAAAATTATTTAATGCAGATATCAACAAATTCAAAATTTACTACCATCTCTCAGTTTTTTTGGTTTGCATGGAAGGTATTCTAACAGAAAATTCAAAAAACACGATTTCGAAAAGTAATGAGTTACGTCTTTTCTATAATAAAGTGACAATATATTCCTTTACAGTTTTTAACAGGTTTCACTAATGTGGGTTGTAAAGGAGTTGGCACGTGTTCGTGAGCATATGACGCCCATTTTGTATGCACACCTTAGATTTGATATAAAATCCTCTCATACCAAGTTTTAGCCCTGTAGAACATATAAAACCCTTTTTATGTATGGAAGGTAGACGTGTTCATAGGCACGAACAGAAATGTCAGGTGACAGAAATGTCACCGCTTGCCGTTTTATATTACAAAACGTACAACACTACGGAATATATAAAATTTCCTTTCTGTAGCCTTGAAAAAACTCTATACAGTGATTTAAATTTTTTTGGTTGTATGGGAGGTAGGCGTGTTTGCAATCTTTGTAATATTTTGTATAAGTTTTTAACCCAAAAATGTATGTGTAATTTTTCAAAGATAGATAGAAGATAGAAGATAGATTATTTTTTATTGAACTTATACACTAGACCGGATCGAAATTAAGATTCCGCCTGTCGGGGAAATTAGAGGAAATCATTTAAATGATTTCTGCATACTTTTTTTTCAAATCGGAGAAAAACCGCCGAAGCAATTTCGATTCTCCTGAAGGTCCTTTTTTGGTAAAAAAAACATGTTTTTTGCTTGCAACTTTTTATTTTTCACAGAACGCATACCCACATCTGCTCTAATATTTAATTTATTACTTATACCAATATTCTGATATACAAAAAATTTAAAAATTATATTTCAGAATAACTCTTATTGACCACCAAAAATTGAAGTGTTTGATTTTTTTTAAAAGAAATTTTTTTAAAACCGCTTTAAAAGAACACATTCACATTTAGTGTGAAAAAAATTTGTTCACGAAAGTTTAATGTTTTTTATGAACTTTTATGTTTTATGTTAAAAAAATCAAGTTTTGGGAGTATTAAGGGAATATGATGAAAAATTCAAGTATCTAGTCAAAGATGGAATCGGAGGTTAAAAGTTATTTTATTGGTTGTTTGTTTGAAATTTGATGAAGTTATACAGAAAATACCATTTCGAGCAAAATTTAAGGTCCAACTAAAAAGAATGACAAAGACTAGATTATTCTGTCCAGTTAAATAATCTTTTTGTTTTTTTTTTTTTATTTTGATGATTACAGATAAAGCAGTAGTGTGCACCTCGGAAGACCTTTTTTTTGAGGTACTTTACGAAACATTAAATTACTCGGCGAATATTGTATATTTTTCAATAAAAAAAAATTTAAATATTCTTAAAAATGTATACTTTCATTTATGTAAAGAATCAGTTTGATTACTATAATGGGTTTCCTTTAAAAAAATCCAGAAATTCGCGCTTCTCGGTACGTTGTCCCCCTTAAAGATGGCCAAAGCTTCAAGGAGTTGTCTGAATGTCAAAAGTTGTCATGAATCTGAAGTCAAAACTTTAAAATTCAAATGGCTGCCATTAATTAGACAAACTTTATAGTAACTATATTGAAATTTGATTTGATTTGTTACTATATTGAAATGCAAAATGGCGACTTCAAAACGATGATCATATGAAAGCTAATTTCTTTATTAACTTCATTCCTTCATTCGGCACTTCATATTTGGTATTTTGCGATCAGAATAACATTCAATTTATATTTCGATTGAAATCAGAGAGCAGAAAAGTGAAGAATTTTTTTAAAACATGTTTCTAAATAACTTTTTGTTCGCTATATTTTTTGTACGAGGTTGTTTTGAGGCTACTGTTACAATCTATCATGAATACTTCATACCTCGCATTAAAATTTGATCAAAAACTTGACAACATATTATTTTATGTACCATTAATAAAGTTTGGTCACTTAGAAAGCATTTTATACCATATATAATTGAGCGTTTTTACGTCTCAAGGAAGTATAGCGCAAGGCTCTCTTTCAGACTTTCTCAAAGCCCACTTGTGAAAAAAGATTGAGCCAGTTGGCGCAATGATAAATTCTGTGTCGACATGGAATAAACGCTAAAGTCGAGTTAGGACAAAATGAGGTTATGACTTTCATTGCTTTTTTTCGCAACGAAATACACTAGTACGCAAATTTTTATGGTTGTAACTTGAAAATTAAATGTTTGAAGCCATCAAATCTAAACAACAAAAGTCAGGGTACTCTGATATAAGAGAGCAATTTTCATCTGAAAAATGCTCTTCTGAAATTTTGAAAATGAATTTAGCTGTTATTCCTTGTCGACACAGAATTCTTAATAGAATACCATACTTTGTTTAAAAAAAGCACTCTTGATTTTTTTCTATTACACCCAGCAATTTCCTCTCCATTTCGGCCACTGTGCAAGGTTTTAAAAACATTTCATTGTTTCTTTGCAAAGAACACTCGATAAAGAACACTCGTGTTGGCGAGTATACAAGTTTATTAGTATCTATATAACAAGTATATAAGAAGTATATTCAAGTATATTGTATAACAATAAAAAAGGTTTGAGAGTTATTTCTTAAAGCTCTCAATATAATAAAACTAACACTTAAATTTCTGCATAATTTTAAAAATTACATCTTAGCCTTTCAAACTCCTGCGATTCATCATAATTTTAATACTGCTGAATTAGTAATTTTACCTCTGTAATTCTGTTTCTTTATCGTTCTCGTTTTCCAAAAAGCAGAGTTCAAATTCTAAAGGTTAGCTCCCATAACTTAACGAGGAAACATAAAACCATCTATTATATTTGAATAACTTTAATTTGTTTTCTTCTTGTTGTTTTTTTTTTATCTCTCACTCTTCCAATAACGTATAATTAGTCAATTATTCAGCGTAATAATGCATAATTAATCGTATTCAACTTGTTTGTTTTACTTCTCCACTGTTTTTTTTTTCTTTCTTTTTTCGTAGCACTAATGTATTTATTAAATTTTTTGTTACTGTTTGTTGTAAGCTAGTTTTTGCGAATTAAAAACCGGTTTTCATGGCGATTTAATGCACAATTAAATGCAATTTAGAATAAAATTAAAAAAAAAAATCATAACTAAATAAAATTTTAATAAAATGTTCGTAATGCTAAATAATCCAGTTTAATAAATTTAAGCGCAGTACCGGCGGCCCCTCGTTCCCTTGCGTAGAGTACAGCACTGTATGTTGTCTGGGGTGCAACATGCAACGTTCTGATTGGCTACGCGACTACGTATGCGGAATTGCCAACTAGCGCGTTGCAGCCAGCCATTTATGGAGCCATGTTGTTAGTGTAGTTAGTAGTTGTTGTTGTTTTTGTTGTTTAATATTTCTTCTTGTTATTTTGTTTGTTTTTTTTTTTGTTTCTTCTGCTGTGTTGGTGCTTAGTTGTATTTGCATTTTTCTCCAATTCAAATCAATTGATTTTGATTTCAAGGTTTTTGTCAGTGCTCAGTTGTTGTTGTTGTAATAATTGGCATTTTTGTTGTTTTTTGATTTGGTAAAAAAGCGCATTTTGTGTGTGTTTAAGTTAGTTTTAGTTGGTTGTCAGCATTTTGGCGGAAATATCTGTAGCTGGCTTGATAATAATTTAAACATTTTACACAAAGTATGATTTGTACACCTTTAATTATATACATATCGCACACTAAATACAAAACAGTCACAACTCAAAAAACATGACTTTTCAGGAAAAGCGAAAAATAAAACTCTTTGGTTGAAACTGCAGAAGAAAAACAATTTTCATTTAACACAAAAACTTCATTCTTCCAGTTAATGAAGAAAATAACGAAAAATATAGTCAGATATGTGTTTTATAAATTGATTTATAATAAAAATTCGATTTAAAAAATTTTGAGTTGTGACTGTTTTGTATTTAGTGTGCGATATGTAATTTCAAGGTCCTTGTAGCAAGATTTGTATCTAGTTATTTTAATTGGAAAATAATTGAATTCATAAAAACGCAGTATTTTTATAAAACTTGGCACCAGAGCTAAATCAAAAATTTAACTCAAATATAGTTCAAAATTCAAAAATTTACTCAAAGAAGTGAAGTTGGCAGCATAATTTGTTGAAGATATATTTATTTTGAATTAATATTAGTTGTAGGCACAAACTTTTGAATAATGATGGATTTCAGCAAAAGAAATTAATTTTTAGAAATTGAAGCAATTGAAATTGAAATTGAAATTTAAATTTAAATTTAAATTGAAATTGAAATTGAAATTGAAATTGAAATTGAAATTGAAATTGAAATTGAAATTGAAATTGAAATTGAAATTGAAATTGAAATTGAAATTGAAATTGAAATTGAAATTGAAATTGAAATTGAAATTGAAATTGAAATTGAAATTGAAATTGAAATTGAAATTGAAATTGAAATTGAAATTGAAATTGAAATTGAAATTGAAATTGAAATTGAAATTGAAATTGAAATTGAAATTGAAATTGAAATTGAAATTGAAATTGAAATTGAAATTGAAATTGAAATTGAAATTGAAATTGAAATTGAAATTGAAATTGAAATTGAAATTGAAATTGAAATTGAAATTGAAATTGAAATTGAAATTGAAATTGAAATTGAAATTGAAATTGAAATTTAAATTGAAATTGAAATTGAAATTGAAATTGAAATTGAAATTGAAATTGAAATTGAAATTGAAATTGAAATTGAAATTGAAATTGAAATTGAAATTGAAATTGAAATTGAAATTGAAATTGAAATTGAAATTGAAATTGAAATTGAAATTGAAATTGAAATTGAAATTGAAATTGAAATTGAAATTGAAATTGAAATTGAAATTGAAATTGAAATTGAAATTGAAATTGAAATTGAAATTGAAATTGAAATTGAAATTGAAATTGAAATTGAAATTGAAATTGAAATTGAAATTGAAATTGAAATTGAAATTGAAATTGAAATTGGAATTGAAATTAAAATTGAAATTGAAATTGAAATTGAAATTGAAATTGAAATTGAAATTGAAATTGAAATTGAAATTGAAATTGAAATTGTAATTGAAATTGAAATTTAAATTGAAATTAAAATTGAAATTGAAATTGAAAGAACAAATTTTATTATTTTTACGTGAGCTATTTTTTTTCAAATTATTTTTATAAATATTTCATGAGCCTAGTGTTCAAAGTTCATGAAGAGTGTGTACAATGGACCGCACCTTATGCACATAATGAGCATGTTTTTTGTTTTTATAAACAATACCAAAATTACTTAAATTGGGCACAAGTGATCATATTTTAATGATAAATGATCCAAACATCACGCAAATTATGCACGAATGGGCGTGTTAATTTTTTTATATCACATTAGGGTTTAATATCAAGAACATAATGACTTAGCTGGCAGAATCACTCCCAAAATTAATTGGTTTGGGATTGGTTTCTGCTCAAATTTCTCTACGTGGATGCATGTTATTATTTGTATAAATTGTGCCTTATGTACAAGTACACATGATTAGTGAATGCAAAGTTCATATAGGTTTTTTAGAAAACGAAAACATAATTTATATTTTCAATTTACAGTTCAGTTCAAGTTTCACAATGCATGGAATAATATTACTTAAAAACATCACTTAAAACGTAAAATGTATATGAGACCTAGATAGAACTTCAAATTAATTGAAGTGAACTTGTGTCTAGTCTTACTGCAGCACTAAAACAGGCAATGACATGATAGCCACTTTTGACCTAAACGCTACTTAACACAGCCTAAGTGTGGTCAAAATGCAAAACGTGCAACGCATATCAACAGGTTTAAGAATACAAACACAAACTTTCAATGACCGTTCAACTGTTATTAGCCACATGAATAGCAAGAAAAACAACAACAACAACAACATAATGAACTGCAATCAAACTGCATCACCAGAGACCATAACGAGGTTCATGCAGAACTTTCTTCTGCACACAAAAGAGTACCAAAAACATACAACGAACATCAGAAAATCTGACAATGCTGAAAGTCAAGTACATAGAGTCAAAAATGATTCTACTAATTGAGCAACAACAACATAGCCAGCAGTAAAACTTCATCGTTCTCACAAACACACACACACAACACAATCACGATGCTATGCATCATAACGTACTGTTTGTCCATATCACGTGCAGCTTTGGGTGCAACGAATAATAAAGTGAAAGGATAACCAGCCACAGATCGCCGTAATCCATTTTAATGCCTTGCATCAATTGAAACCAACCAATGTCCTACACCACCAACACACCAATACCAACTAACTACAGGCAAAGAGTCCACAAAATGGCAACAAAAGTGTTGCCACACACTTTCAGTTGCAAGATGAAGCACCACAAAAACAAGCAGTCGCAAGCTCTGCCAAACGGCAGGCATATTGCCGAAAATTCAAATTTTCACACACTACCGGATGAAAAAGCAGCATAATTTGCCGGACCTGGCAATGCATTTCACATGGCTTAAAAGAAGCGGCAAAAGCAAAAGTAAAATCAACAAAATAAAAGAAAATTCAAAACTGTTGCCAAGTGTTGAGTTGTGCCTATGAAAATTCCAAATTCACACAAGTGTTGCAAGCTGCTGCCCACTTAAGTCGAGTCTGACTGAATGTGTCGAGTGAGTGTGTCGGGCTGCTGCATTCAAATTATACAACCTCAAACCATTCAAACTTCATTCCAACCACTTTCAATTTTCAAACCACTCAATGCAGCGAGCGACACCCGGCATCAACGCTCAACCGTTCAACCGCATCCTCAGTACCGCATCTTTATAGTGTTATATGTACGTGCATAACAAGCCAATTTGCACAGATATACATTTCAGTCAGTGATGCTTCAACGGGAATTTTCAGACACGTTGTACATCCTTGTTGTTGTTGTTGTTGTAGTTGGTGTTGTTGTTGTCTTCATCATTGGCCGCCGTTGTTGCAGGCATCAATCTGCTGCATTCAGTATAGTACAGTGTATGTTGCCAAAAAAAAATGCAAAAAGACACAAATGCAACAACAATAACAACCACAGCACTCGGATTTGCATGCACCGAAATATGCACATTTTTTGGGCACTTTTTTAAACGTTTTGGTGAAAAAGTGCGAAAAACATTCACCGCGAATTTATGCAGTTTTGTTTTATTTGTTTTTTTTTTAATTTTTTTGACTGCAGTGAAATTTGTGTTTTTTCCAGTCGTTTTAGGCCAGAACTATAACTGTTCATGAATAATGGCCATTGTTGTTCTTGCTGTTGTAGTTGTTGGCAATACTTGGGCGCTTTTTTTTTGGGAATTTTTAATAGTTGCCGCTGAGAACTGTTCGCTTAGCAAGTTTTGATAGATTGATTGATTAACAATTGTGAATTGATTTTTTTATCTGCTGCGAATTTTATCGGCAGCATTTAACATACAAAATAATAAAAAAAAGTACAAGTACGAACACAGTACTCTATGTATGACTGTGTGCAGAAAATAAATTACTCGAACTCTCAATTTCTTAGTGAGTAACGAAGAATTTGCTATTGTATAAATTCTAATTATTGAGAACTTTTTGAATGCAACAGAGTAATTATGATATTTTTCTTAAAGAGCATTTCAGAGGGTCTAAAGTTTAAGTACGATTTTATAACTTAATCTGAAAAATTTGCGTTGAAAAATATCAAGGGTTCACTTTTCAGTTGAACGTTCAAACTGTTGAATTGATTTCTTCAACTTTTTCCTAGTTGAATTGGATCGGAAGTTTTTCTACCAGTTTTGATATAAATTCACTCATTTTATTGATTGAACATAATAAATTTCAAGGTGTGCTAGAGCTTCTTAAGGTGATGTTGACTCTTTTGTTCGATTGTCAAGGGGTCTTGTAATTCCTTCCGGAATAGATCAATAGGTTAATGCTAAATATTCTATGAGTGTTTTAAAGTGCTTGTGCGTTGGTTTTTTGGTTTTTGAAGGTATGCCTCCGTGTACCTTTTTCCTATTCCCCAAACTCAAATTGGACTCAATTGGTTGCAGTCATTAAGGGCGGGGTGAATTTTGTTCGGCCAAAAAAGCTCTGCTTTTAAGAATTGTTTTATAATATTTTTATTAAAGATTTATTTTGAAAATTGTTATATGTATTATAAAACAGTATTTGAAGAATATTTAAAAAAAAATTTTGATGCAAAAATATAAACTTATAACGGATATATTGCAGTTCCATTTTTCTAAATTTTTTGCGTGGACCACGATTCCTCAGCACTGAATTATATGAAATCAAAAAACAAATAGTTTCGATAAGTTAATCAGACGATCTCTCGCTTAACGTCGAATTTTTTATTTTATCAATTTCAAAATTTTTTGAGTTGAAATATCGATTTTTACTCGCTCAATTTTCACAATAAAATCGACCTATTTGTTATTGTAAGACTGATATTTATTGAAAAATAAAAAAAAGAACTCGATGTCACTTGAGCGATATGTAGAATGTAGAATTTTTAAAATTATCGGTTCAGTAGTTTTTTCGAAATCATGGTTCAGACCATGGCTCAGACTTTAAAAATTATGTGTTTGAAAAATAATCGATTTGAAGTTTTTTTCACAGGTATTAATGAGTTGGAGCAACGGTCATTCAAATTATCATAAATCCGTCAGTTTTGCTCCGATTGACCTAAAAATTTAATTCATTATTCTTGAGATGTTATCCAAAAAAATTAAAAATTGGATACGAAAAAATGAAATTTCGAAATTGACCTCCAAAAATTCGTTCATGAATGTGCGTATGGCTTGCGTGTGGCTTGCGTGAATTCCCTCTGATTTTGAAGGTGATAAAATAAAAAATAAAGGCTAATTAACCGTTGCCCTTATTTTTCCACAGTCTTTTTTCAATTTTGAACAGAAGGTTAGTGAAATTTAAAAAGAAAAAAATTTCAACGATCTATGTTTTTTGATATTTTTTGACCTGTTTTTAATATCAAAAAGAATAATTTAAAAGATTGAAAAAGCATTAAAATATTCTGCCGAAAATACACATTTGATTTTACTATAATAAAGGTTACAAGCTCAGCGACAGATCCAAAGAAATGAATCCACTCGCCACATTTCAAACCAAACACAAGTCAAAAGAAAAAAAAGAAAAAGATAATGGCGTGAAAAGTATGTTTAAAAGATGCCTTTCATAGATACAGATTTTTATAAAACAACTACCTGGTACCCGGCGCGTTGCTGCCGTCCTAGTCCAATGTGTTCCAGGTTGCCAATAGAAGGCCTTCAACAATTAGTGACACTCTGAGTTTCAATATTCTTTTACCATTATTTTCAAAACTATTATGTATAAAAATGTTTCTAATGGGCGCAGCCACACCCCTTGTACAATACCTCGTTTTTGTTTGCGAGTATTTTCGATTAGTAGTTACTACAAACCTCATTTCTTTGATCTGTGAGTATTAATTCAAAAATGTGTCTTATGTATATGTACGGAGCCACACCCTTTGTACAATGCCCGTTCTAGTTTTCCATTAGCAGGACACCACCAACTTCATTCTGAGCTACAATGTTCTGTGACTTTTACTTGCATAGCTATTCTGTGTCAAAAAATTAAGTTTTATGGGCGGAGCCACGCCTCTTGTTTCAATTACCGTGTTTGTTTTATAATTGAATGACCTGACCAAGCAATTATTTCAATTGTTATACGACGTTTAGTTCCAAATCTATTCGATATCAAAAACTTGAATTGTATTGTCGGTGCCATGCCCCCTTTTCCAAAGATCGCTAAAATTTGTCAGTTGAAGGGCATCTATCAATAGTAAGTTCGTACCGAGATTCATCGAGTGTGTTTTAGAGACGAAAGTAAAACCAAAAATTTGAATTCTTGCAAAAATGCCAGAACTTTCGTTCAACTTTTTTTTAAATAAGTTCTTTTGTTATAAGCTCATAGTTTCGTCATTTTTAAATATAATGCAACACAGTTTTCAGTATTTTCATCAGAAAATAATATTTAAGAAACCTGTTTACCAATATTTTTCTTGCAAAGTCCCGTTATTTTTATATGACCTCTTAAAAATGGTTTTTCTGAAAAAAAAATTTTTTTTTTAATAATGTCAAAAATAATAATGTTAAAAATAATGTCAAAATCAAGATAAACCACACATTAAGTATAGAGAATGACTTTTAAACAAATCATCGCATCAAAAAATACATTAAAACACCGCATTTAAAATTAGCTAAATAAAATGGCATGGAAAGGGACATCCTAAGCATTTTGAGTTTTCAATAAAATTTTTTGGGAGCAGATTTTTAAACATTAACGAAGCTATTTCTCAAAAACTTTCCTCAGAACTGAAATTTTCGTTCTTTTTCTGGTCACTCTAATGTACAGGTTTACATTTAAAAGTATTTCATTTTTTATGTTTTCTTAATTTTTTCACATTTACTTTAATATTGCAATAAAGAAGTGAATAACTCTTTTATTACTTATGATTATTTTATAATGTTGTAATCGTATAAAAAAAGTTAAGTACATGATTCCATTTTGAAAAAGTATTAATTTTGTTTTGAGTTCCAAAAGGTTCTTATCTGATCTTTAATTAAAAAATTGTATGTTTTTAATTTTTTTTTTTTTGTAACTTTTTATGAAACAAATTTTTTTATTCTAATACAGAAATTAATTTTTTGATTTGCCCTGTGTTACATTTTTCATATTTATTATTTAAATAGTATTCAAATGGCTCCGAACTTTAAATATGCTCTCCTGAACATTTTTGAAAAAGTCAAATAAAACCCTCTGGTTCTCTCGTCGCGATATGTAAGGCTTGAACTGAAAAACTTTGTCAAAAGCAAACATTTTCAGTTGTCTTGTGCTTTATTTTAGTTAATTTCAAATTAAGTTTAAACATTTTTTTTTTGGTCATTTCTACTAAAATCCTTTGATCGAAGTCAGTCATTTTTTAATGTGTTGCGATCTTAATTGTAGTAAAACTCATATCAAGTCAACTCCAGCTTGGGGGCTTATCAACATATTTCTTAGAGTTTCTGAGTGAACCGCTTTATTTGTCATGGGTTAGACAAATATCTTTTCCTTTTATTTTTCATATGGATAGCGTAGTAATTTGAAGTAGCTAAGAGTTTCATTCGCTTTTAATAAAGTAATTTGTGCTTTCATGTCTGCCCATAACAATCTTGAAACTCAAAAGTTTTTGTCGGAAAAAACAAATTTTTTTTTTAAAAATTCTACTTTTCGACTATTTTTATGCTACAAGGGATCCGCCTTTTTTTGTGGATTTTTGCGGAACAATTTTTTGGCAATAGCAACTTTCCAATGCCTGATTCGAAATGCCTGAGTTTTTAAAAAATGTAAGTTAATTAAAAATTATGTACCGATCTTTCCGAAATTTCATCCTTAGCTGTACAAGTGAAGTATAATATATTCAAGTTTCAAGTTTCAATAAAATATTATTGTTTTTCGTGCTCACCATAATTTTCTGAATCTCTTTTGTCAAAAACATACAGCAGCCTAAAAACAAATACTCTGAAAATCTTATGGACAAAATTTACATTTTCCAAAACACCAACGAAATACGACTTACGATTTGACCATTTATCATTGATTGCAGCTGACACTGGCAAAGAGATTGAAAAGACTTGAAGAATTTTAGCCTTTTTTCAAATGCAATTTACGCAGTAGTTGGCGTCAATTGAAAAGTGACCTTTGTCTTGCATAAATTCTCTATAATTTTGTCTCTCCAAAAAAATGTTTTCTGAAATAAAGCTTTTTAATAGAGAAATAAATGTTTTGAAACGCAGAAAACATAGTTATAGCAATCAAGCAAAATATATTTAAATGCAAAATTAAACATAAAAATCTGATATTTTATTAATTCTGTTGACGTATCGATCTCTTTAACCGAAAACTTCGGTCAAATAATGGTTAAAGTTAACTTAACTCTCTATGTTATCGTGGCTTTAGACTGCACTGCTTAAAGTGACAGCAACTTTTTTGAATAGACAAACAATATTTATATGAATAAGTATGCTCACGGCATCAGAATGAAGCCATCAGCTACCAATCGCATAACATTTAAGCGAATAACTATTTTTACAAATATAACATAGTATGTGTATATTATGTATCGAATCTCTATGTAATGTTAAACAATAAAATTGTTGTTGCTAACAACAATATTGTTATTGTAGTTGTTATAGATTTCAAATATGTATCTATTTGAAACCAAAATATATACCAAACCATAGCCTGAGTCCCACCATTCATTCACCCATTCATTCATTCATTCATTTATTTATTTATTATATTATCCTTCACTGAGAGGATTCAAAACTCAGAATGTTGTTGCCGCAGTCCATGAAAACTAGTTGCTGTCACTTGTTGCTGCTTCGATGCTGAAACTACCAATGCACACAGCACAAACTTTTTTTGTTTATTTCATTGTTGTTTTGTTATGTGTATGTGTGTCAGAATGTGCATCCGTTTGTCTACTAGTCTGCTGGTATTTTGCATAACTATGCTGCTAAACGGCTTCCTCTACGTTTTTCCCAAAAGCAAGCCACTTTTGCACAACCAAACGGCATTGCGCCCAAAATCTATGTTTTGCAGCATGAGCAACCAAATAGTGTTTTGTTGTTGTTGTTGTTGTTGTTGTTGTTGCTGATTGTAATAATAACGTTAGCTAAATTGAATTTCCGAATTCAATGAATGAATGAACGAACGAATGAATGGTTCTGCATTTGTTGCATGCTTTTAGGATTTTTTCGCCTGTTGCATCTCTATGCTATTAGACGAGTACGTGTGAGTGTGTGTGTGTGTGTTTGTGTGTATTTTTGCCCGATTCATTTATAGGTTTGTTTTCTAGACTTCCGCATCTGCTTCGGTCGGTGGACTTCGTAGCCGATTTGCTATTCACAAACACACAAAATCTTCGATATGAGCATAAATTGTTACTATGAATATTTGTTTTTTTTTTCAGAATTTATTGAACCAGCTTAAGTTAAAGCTTTTAAAAAAATTTATTAAATTAAAAGTAACAGAGATTTGTCAGATCAAAAGTTTAGGTATGCTGATATAGGAATAATGCACGGCTTGAATATTATTTCCAATTTTTCTCACAATTACAATCTACGACGATCGAATTCTGATAGAATAATTTTAAATGTGCACGTCTGAGAAATATTCCAAATACATAGTTCTAAGCCCTTAAGGTACCATAGAAAAACTAGATGATGAGTTATTGTAAAACCCAGCATGTTTTCGTGATCTCTGATCCCTACTTCTTGTTATAATGTTTAATAAAATTTAAGTTTTATTCTTCAAGTTCTAACATTTTTGTGAGACACCGGTACGTACACTACACGGTAAGGTACAATTTGTCTTCAAAAATGACTTTAATTTGTGACCAAACTAAGCAAATTTCGAGAAACTATGATCAGCTATTTTTATAGGATGGCTTTTGCTATAACATATCAAAAGTTTATATCACAAAAAAACAAAATTGTAGAAATTCAGAGCGATTAAAAATTAAAAAAAAAAATAAACACATTTTTTAAATTTGACCATTATCAAAACATTAAGGGCGGGGTAAAGTTTGAACTTTTTTTATTTTTTTTTTTTTTGATATTTTGAATTAATAACATCTCAAAAATATTGTATTACGTTTTCAGTTCAATTGGGGCAAAATTGACGGATTTATGACAGTTTGAATGACTTGAATTTATGCCAGTGACCAAAACTTTAAATTGATTTTCCCAAGCATGTAATTTTTAAAGTCGGTGACCACTCTTCCGAAACAACTACCGAACCAATCGTTTTAAAAATTTGCACACTTGTTCTACATTCAAATAACTTTCAAGAGCCCTCGAGGTTTTTTAATTTTCCAATAAGAATCAATCTTACCATAACAACTAGGTCGATTTTTTTGTGCAAAATCGACATTTCTTAAAATAAAAATCACTTGACGTCATTTGAGAGATCAACTAATTAACTTATCAAAACAATTTAATTTTTTATTTTATATAAACCAGCGGAGAACTGCAATAAATCCGTTATAAGTAAATATTTTGTACCATAATTTTTTAAAATATTCTTCATTAGTGTACTATAGACAGTATTTTTAAAATAAATCTATATAACAATGCGCTATACAAAAATTCTTGAGAATAGGCCTATTTGTGATCGAACAAACTTTACCCCGCCCTTAAGTTTACAGTAATTAACTCTTTGTTTAGAAATTTTAAAAAACCGGAGTCGGCATAAAATATGTAGGTCCAGTTATCGGTCAATTGTGTGCAAACATTTAATAACACACTATCACTATCACTATCACTATCACTATCACTATCACTATCACTATCACTATCACTATCACTATCACTATCACTATCACTATCACTATCACTATCACTATCACTATCACTATCACTATCACTATCACTATCACTATCACTATCACTATCACTATCACTATCACTATCACTATCACTATCACTATCACTATCACTATCACTATCACTATCACTATCACTATCACTATCACTATCACTATCACTATCACTATCACTATCACTATCACTATCACTATCACTATCACTATCACTATCACTATCACTATCACTATCACTATCACTATCACTATCACTATCACTATCACTATCACTATCACTATCACTATCACTATCACTATCACTATCACTATCACTATCACTATCACTATCACTATCACTATCACTATCACTATCACTATCACTATCACTATCACTATCACTATCACTATCACTATCACTATCACTATCACTATCAATATCACTATCACTATCACTATCACTATCACTATCACTATCACTATCACTATCACTATCACTATCACTATCACTATCACTATCACTATCACTATCACTATCACTATCACTCTATCACTATCACTATCACTATCACTATCACTATCACTATCACTATCACTATCACTATCACTATCACTATCACTCTATCACTATCACTATCACTATCACTATCACTATCACTATCACTATTTTTCACTATTGGCATCACTATTTTTTCCATCTCTTCCTATTATTCATTTCATATTGTTTTAAAGAACTAAGAAACTTATACATTGTACCCCCTAACATTAAATAGAATATACGCCTCTGATGTATCCAATAACTACACCAAATTTTGTACTTTATACTCAAAGCAATCGAATGTCATGTCATTTAAAAAAAAAAAAAACACAACGACGACAACAACCACAAAGCAAAATTTCCAACAAAGCAAAGAAATTATTATGTGACGAAAGAGCTAGAAAGAGAAGTAGAAGAAAATGAAGTTAGAGCTTCACTGCCTTTTTGGCTGCTCTATTGTTTTTTGAGTGGGTGTAAATGACGTTTCCCAATCAACCATTTAGAAATAGTGCTTGGATTAAGCTTACATGCAATACAAAAATCAAGCCTAATCCAAGCACGCTTGAAAAACATTTGCCCGGGTAATAAATTTCCAAGTTGCTTTGTGTAACTATTGCGTAAAACACAAAAAGCAAGTGATGTACAATAATACTTGGAAAGGCTTGCATTAAGTAAGTGTTTTGCAATCATACTTAGATAACGCTGACAACGGTAATAGTTTCACAACTGTTCAAAGTTGTGATGCTCTCATATATACATACATTTTCATTTTGTTCGCTCAGCAGCCATAAGGCTAACGGCAAGCTGTTAGAGTGTCCGACTCATATGCGGTGGTTCGCGCGTTCGATACCTGGGGTAGCAAACACAAACATTTTTGAAAACATGCAATTTTTCATATCAATATATGCTTCAATTTTAACAAACGAAAATAAAAAATAAATAAAAATAAAAATGTTCCGGTTGGGAATTGAACCTTGGATGTCCAAATCACAACAAATCAAATAACCAATGGCTTACCAACTGAGCCACGGAATAAAAATTTTTCGCGAGTGCTAATTGATTTGTTGAATGTAGCACACTTGGAAAAAGCTTATTAAAACACTTATATCCAATTGTAAAAACAACACTTGGATTAAGCTTGAAGTAAGGAATATTATTCCAAGGGTCCACTTTCGTTGATTCTACAATTACATGTAAGCGTTCTACAATAGTAAATGAAAGCGTTATCCAAGCTTGAGGCTTACGTGTGTAAGCTTGTTTAAAGCTTATTCCAAGCTTGTTTGGCTGATTGGGTTTTAGATGGTGTACGTGTGTTTGTGTGTGTAGTTTGGACAGTCGTTCGTTTCAACTTGTTTTATTCTGTAGTTTTTCGTTTCCGTTTGAAGTTGGACACTCGGCCATGCCATTGCCACAAACACACATACTCATACAGACACAAACACATAATAACGCACTCATTCCCTGCAAACATTTTCTGAGGCTCTCCAAAAAATGACTCTAAAAAGAGTGTTTTTTATGCATGTTTTATGATGACTCATTAAAAGGACTCATGAAAGAGTCTTTAATATGACTGTTAAATGATTGTTCAAAAATAAGACTCATAAAAGAGTCATTATTGTATCTGATTTATGAGTACTTATAAAAGAGACTCATTAAAGAGTTCTAAATATGACGGTAAAATGATTGTTCATAAAAAAGACTCATAAAAGAATCATATTTTGATTGATATATGCGCAATCATAAAGAAGACTCATAAAAGAGTCTTATATATGAGTGTTTCATGGGAGAAAAGAATCATATAATTGCAAAGGCACCATGTCGAATGAATAAATAAGGACTTAATCGAATATATTTTTTAAAAATTTTATTAAACTTTGTCACTGTCTGTTATGGATATATCCTGGCTATGCTTTTCGGAGAATTGTTTGTTTGTGGCGATATACATGCATTAAAATTTAACTACAACAAATGTTGCATAAGACTTCTTATATTAGTCTTAAAAGAGTATTAAATATGAGTATTAAAAGAGTACTAAATATGAGTCTTAAAAGAGTACGCAATATGAGTCTTAAAAGAGTATCAAATATGAGTCTTAAAACCGTCATTATTATGAGTCCAAAAAGACTCATAAAACAATCATATTTATGAATCATATTTTGGGGCCCACAACATACGAAAATGTACTCATAAAAGAGTCTTTTTTGAGCGCATTATGATGATAAACCCTCATTTATATGAGTCTTGAATGAGTCTTTTAAGAGTCATAATGTTTGCTGGGTTCCTTTAAGTTTTTGGACACATTTTACGAATTCGACGACTACAGTTTTTTTGTCTAGATATTCGAATTCTTTGCATTTGGTTGCTTTATAGAAAAATTTTCCACTTCTCTATGCTTTACTTTCTACACCCTTTACGTACTTGATGACAGGGTCTTACTATGTGTGAACGAGTGTAACAAGCTTTAAGGAAGTTTGTTGAAAAATAGGAAAGACTATACAAATCAATTTTATTACCGCAAAGTTTGGGCTGCAACTAGCTATGGGCCACTGGCCAGCCGCACATTAATGCGTCTTTACATTGGCCGAAGTTTTTATTGAAGTATTTTGTAGATGATATTAAAGAAAAAGTATAAATATTTAAAGCGGTGAAAATTCATGCATTCGAATCCATGCATTTAACGAATACACTTGCTTGGAGATGTTTTGGTAACGATGAGTGGCATTTTTGGCTTTTAAAAATTTTTAGAACAGAATTCGGAGTGAACTTGTACTGATGGGGTTAATAATAGGTACTTACTTTTTTTACCTAACTTTATTTATATTCTCCCAATTGTTTTCCAAACCATCGTTTGCTTTCAGTTAGTTTTCTACAGCAATAAATAATTTAACTTTACAATTTTAATACACTTGAGGTTGCAAAATATTTCGTAAATTTATTTAAGCTTTTTAAATTTGCAGTTTCCATGCTGGAATTATCTTTTTTTATTTTGATCAATTGTGGTGAATGGCTGAGCATTGCATGCATTCGTGCTCTGACGTTGGACATTGGTCGATGTGTTGGAGTACTTTATGTTAATGTGCGTTAGTACAAGGACTTACATTTTAACGCTTAAATTTTTTTGGCATGTGCATGGCATGTACCGATAAATACTTTTTTGAGCACAAAAAAGTATATGAAAATAAAACACACATACAGATATTTACGTATATATTATGGTTATGTATACGTTGTATTGTTGAATGGCTCCCTTTGCTCTGTGCGGCAGAAATGCTGTGTGGGTAGTTGGGAGCCGGAGGAGTTTTTTGTTTTCATTCTGCTGAATACGTCAATAGCATAACGAAGGTCCTACAACTCTACAGGACTTTCATGCAAAAACCCCGAATGTTTGCAAAATTTTTTTTTTTTAAATTTTTCATTTAATGAACAGTTATTGGAATTTTGATGGCGCCATGATATTTAAGCATTTTCATTGTATGCAACACATAAAAGCAACAAAGACAACAATACATATTTTTATACATATATGTAAAAGTTAATGTATTTAATTATATCGCTACATAAAACTTTTGTAAATTTTTTTTTAAAACACTAGCTATGCGTGTGTATTAAGGAAATAACGTACTTATATGAGTGTACATATGTGGAATGCATTAATCGATAATCGATTTTAATGCGTTTTTTTTTTGCTTTTCAATGCTGTACGTTGTTGTATTATTAATTTTATGCTTGCAATTTGAAAACTTCTTCTTTAAATTAGCACAAAGAACGATATGATAGATATTTAAAAATATAGTCTCTATAAGCATATCTGGAATAACTTTTTTTATTATTGAGACTTAAATTTAGTTCTAGGTCAAGTACTTTGATGAAGACAACAACAACTAACAGCAACAACAATTTTGTATTAAGAAAATCACATAGCTTGACTAGACAGCACTGTTCCGTTGATGCTAAGCCAACTCATCAGTAGTCTTGGAAACCTTCTAATGGTTGATTTGAAAAGAATGTGAAGCTTATTAATTAAATTCTTGGAAATCAAAACATAGAACCGCAAATGTCCAGCCCAGTTGACGAGAATTGGCGGTTTTTTAAAATTTTTTTTTTCTTATTAAAAAAATGTATGTTAAAAAAATGCATCTAATTTTTTTAGCAGTATCAGTTCCAAATGTACTTTTGCATTTAACAAAAATAAATACCAAAAAGCATAAAATACTTTCATACAAAATAACAAAAAAAAAATATTAAAATAAAATAACAAGTAAAAAATGCAGTCTTGTATTAGAGTCTTGTAATGCAGTAGTTGTCAATAAGTCTCCAGTAAAAAATTTGCCCAAAAGTGCACAAAAACTACTAATAGGTGATGTCAAAATTTGTTCAAACCAAAAAAAATATACTATCAAAAGGATTTTTATAGCTTTTGATACCGAAATTGGGGGTCGGAATGTTTCTATATAAGTTCATACACTCTAGTATAATATATATGCTAGACCGGTTTATATTACAAAAATGTTAAAATGCTGTAGTGCGTGCTCGGATATATCTTAAGACCCAAAAAATTTGACCTCTAGATATTGCGTAGATTCTTTAAAAGTAATATTGGAGGAATACGGGGCTTTATGAATAATAGTAAGTCTAAACCGTAACACATGGAACATATTTTGATAGGAAGGTTTCAATTACAATTTTTTTTATATATGTATATATTTTTTATATTAAATTTTGCATTTTATAATATTTGGCGGAATTTTGAATATATAATTTTACTCTCAGCACATTATCGTTGTTCCTCAACAAAAAAAGATTGATGACGAAAAACATATTTATGTGATATTTTTGATGTTGTGACCAAGTACCGAAAATAACAGTTATTTTCGAAATTTCAATTCAAAAAGTCAGACAGAAAAAATTTGTTTATTCAATATTTGAATATAGCATTGCGATGCTTGTTAGCTAAGGAATAATAATCTTAAAAGCTTTTTATTTGTTTGTTTTTTTATAAAAAAAATCAAAAATAATAGTTATGTTTTGACCTATTTTTTTCGGTGGAAAATATAAGTTAAAATATGACTTCAATTTTTCCGGTCGAAAATATAAGTTAAGATTTTTTACTGAAAAAATAAGTCAAATTACTTTTATTTTTGACTGAAAAAAATATTTTTGACCAAAAAAAAAATCGGTAAAAAAATAACTATTATTTGTTGACTTTTTGGAAAAGAAATCATAACAGTGACGATCTCTGGTTGTGACCAATTCGTTATGATTTTTAGTAAACAATTTATTTTATCCTTAGATGTGGGCTATTTTGGTTTGTTAGCTAGTTAGCTTTAAGTTAAAGTTAAATACCATCAGTGCAGTCATGTTGTCTACTTGTTTATTTAAATTATTAATAAAAAATTTTAGATGTTAATGTTGTTATAATGTTAAAAAAGTGTAATATTTTTCAATCATATCTTCAAAAAATTAAGTCTTAATGTAACTGTGTAATTGTTTAAAGTGTTTTGTTAAAACTAATTATGTTTCAAATTTTAAGAGATAAAATAAAAGAAGAAGAAACGAAGACTCTCCCGAAACCTTGAGTTCTAGTTTGAAAAAATGATGTAGACTGTATTTTTCAATTTAAATCAATTGACCCAAATAGCCCACATCTAAGGATAGAATAGTTTTTACACTGAAGAACATATTATTTACATAGAGTTATGTTAAATTGCATGTTCAAATTCAAAAAATTATAATAAGTATGTCTTATAAAAATAAAAATTCAAAAAAAAGTATGAATTATTTTAAATGATTTCCCATCAATATATGTTCAATATCGGCAAATCCAGAAAAATTAAACCTAAAAAATCTTAAAAAATAAAAATCCTTCAGGGTCACTACAAATACATGGTCACATGGAACGTTAATTGACATTGAATTGATTGTGTTTTCCTACGATAAAAGCAATTTGAAAAAACATATTGTATCCTCAAATTTTAACTGATTTTGTTATATGTATTTTTAATCTCTAGCAAGTTAAAAAATTTGAGATTTTTTATGTTTTGTAATTTGGTATTTCGCGATTTAAATATCAAAGCACAGTTATATAATATCCATAATTGAAACATTTTCTGTTGAAAAAAGCATATGACAATTTTTTAAAAATATAATTTTCTATCAAAAAATATAATTTAAAAAAGGTGATTCAAGAGTGAAACGTGAGTTACAATTTTTATTGATACATTGGATTATCTTGGAAAATAATTGGCTGCCACATTTTATGTCTTGGATTTACTTATTATATAAGATAAGTGAATTTTGTATATTTTTAAATCAAGCAGACGCAATTATTTTTCATTAAAATGGCATTTAAAGGACTGAAACGTGAGTGACATTTAATTTTTTTTTTTATTATAAATAAAAGAAGATAACGAAAACATCAAGAAAAAGTGAAAGTCGACCCTAAAAGAACGTATGAAAAAAATATAGAGAAAAATTATTGTTAAATCCAGATCATATAAAAAAACAAACTTTGCAAAGAGTGAAAATATCTAATTAAATCATTATTTTAAGCCGTTGGCATCGACGGAATCGCTAATAGGCCAGACATATAGGTATGGTCTTTGATATTTAAGGAGCGAAAGTATCAACGAATTAGGCTTAGTGATATATACAAATTCGGATGTAGAACCGGAATAAATTTTGTTAAAATGTTATAGTTCTGAAATAGTTTTTATGTTGTTTTAATATAATGAATTAAATTTGAATTTTATTATGCTTTACATAATGCTCTTTCAATAAAATTTTTTTTTCTTTTTTGGATTAAAAGAAATTATTTTTTACAAAATATACTTGATATTTAAGTTCACCAGATTAACCAAAAAAAAAAAAAAAAAAAATGGCCATTTCAGCCCTTGAAAGGACTTTGACCGAGCTTCTGATGATCAATTGTGTTGTGTGTGTTATTAAATGTTCGCACACAATTGACCGAGAACTGGACCTACATGTTTTATGCCGACTCCGAACGGCTAAAGTTCATGTTCTCAAGAAGCTTTACATGGCATTATTTACTCTCTGAGGCTTGCCATTGTCTGCAGAGAGGTGGTGACCGATCAGAAAAATTTTTTATTGAAAAAACTTTTTTCGCCACGGCTGGGGATCGAACCCGGGCTCCGAACATGCTAAGCCACACACTTAACCTGCATGCCACGGCAAAAAAAAAGACAATTAAAATTGTCTTGAAACGTGAGTGACGAAATCAGTACATAAAAAAATTTTAAAATTCTGAGAAAAAAACTAAGTTTTTCTGCAGTCAAAATTTCTACTCAATTTCATTTCGGAAAAATATTTTATTTTTTATATTAACTCAGACAATTCGCAGATTTAAAGGAATTTGTAAGAAGAAGTCGAAATTTAGACAAATTTTCGGTTTTACTTTCGTCTATAAATCGTACATCAATGAAACTCGGTTTATTTATTTATTTGTTTGAGTCTTTGGAGGAATTCCTTTCAGACTAAGATATAAAAAAAAAAAATAATTTAAAGTTAATATAATAATATTATATAAATATAATAGAACTTACTATTGAGACGTGTCCTTCGACTGCCAAATTTTAGTGATCTTTAGAAAGGGAGGCATAGCACCGCCCATACAATTCAACTTTTTGATATCAAATAGATTTGGAACTAACTGTCGTACAACAATGAAGCTCAGTTCAGACCAAATGACTGATTGGTCAGGTCTTGCAATTATAAAAGAGACTAGGGCATTGGAAAATGGGGAGTGGCTCCGCCCATACAACTTTTCGATATTTTCGATATACTTGCAAACTAAAACGGGCATTGGACAAGGAGTGTGTTTCCGCCCACCAAAGATAATTTTTTTTATATATAAAAGATTTCGAAATATTTGTGAAAGAATATTGAAACACAGAGTGGAGTTACTATTTGTTGATGGCCTTCTATTGGCAAACTGGAACAGGCATTTGACAAGGACGGCAGCAATGTTCCGGGTACCTGCTAGTAGGCGTATAAAATTGTATTGCTTTGGGATAGTTTATTTGGGAAAATATATATAATTACCGATTTTGGTAGTATGGCTGTTGGGCGTGTCAAATATTCTCTAATTCTAAGGCTTATTTCCAAAAAATTTACTTTCTGATTCTACGGCAACTCCTTCTAGTTTTGGCAACTTTCTTTATGGAAGCGTAGCACTGTGGATCTACTTTCAAATAGAGGGCGCACATTTAAAATTTTTTTTTGTGTAAATCAATTAACTATACTGGGCATAGTCATGTGTTTCCGTCGATATCGCATAAAGTTATTTTCCCTTATTGTCGGCATTTGAATTTCTTGAAGCAATTAATGCAAGTTATATCCTTTTTCACCAATTACTTCCTAAACAGCTTAATTTATTAAAGTTGCTTTTTGTAAGCAGGATAACTCAAAGTCAGCCGTATCTGACACATAACTTCAAAGCTCTTCTTAAAATCTTAAATTATCTCACTTCGTCTAGCTAGACAAACGTCATTTTCTATTGAGATACTCAACCCCTTTTTCATTTTCTCAGACTATACTGCTGCTGCTGCTGAGACTCGCCCAAAATGACACGCAGCCATTAAGCTGCGGACCGATAATGAGACCTGTGCATAACCTAGTTGTGTCTAGTGAGACGACGACGACGATGAAGGTGCGTTGCATGGAATGCCTTTCAGCAACGTGCCTAACTTTTTAGCCTTACAAAAAACCCGCGTCGTCGCTCCGCCTCTCAATAAAGTGCACCTAGCTGTCTATAAATGCAAATATTCACATTTTCTACAAAAACCTCATAAAAACAAAAAAATACACACACAACAAAAACAAAAGCAAAAAAAATATTGGCGGTTAAAACTACTCGTACACGTTTCACCAACACACAACATGCCAGCAACGAATGTTTTAACTATGAATAAAAAATGTTATTTAGCATACATATAGGCGCAAAATAATGGGCAAATGTAGGGTGCAGTGCTGTGACGTGTTGTTGCAGTTGTAGGTCGGCGGCGGGTTTTGCTGCAAGTCATAACATGACGTCGACTTGTATGTGAGCTCCACACACACACACACACGCACACAAATACGTGTGCGTGCGTTTGCATGCGTTTGTGTGCGTAAATCAACCCCCATTCAAAATGCGTTGCATTGCATTCTCGACTTTAAACAAAAATTTCTGAAGTTTGAGTTTCGAAAGCCTCTCGAGGACGTTAACCTTTTTATGCTGTATTTTTAAGTTTGTTTAACAAACCTTTTTAATATGTTTCCATCGAGTTGAGTCGAGCGGTTGCAGTTAAAATGCAGTATTTTTGTTGCATTCGCTGCACAAAAAATGCAAAAACAGAAAAGAAAAAAAAAAAACAACAAACACAAAAAAAGCAAAAAGCGCCAAGAAGGAACTACCTAAGGTGCATTTTTTTTCCCGTTGTCAGGAATGAGCAGCAACGCAATGTGGCGCCATTTTTAACCAAATATGGACGCACGCACATATTTAGCCTAACAACGCCTTGAAGAAGGGGTGGAGGGTAGGATATTGAGGTAGGAAGAGGTTGCAAGTGGCAGCATGCGTGTGCGTGCAAAGTGCGGGCGGCTTTCGTTGGGCGTTGCGTTAAACTAACCGGACTAAAACAAAAAATTACCTTCTCCTCTCCCCCCCCCCCCCCCCTCTCTAACTTTACCACACTTCCTGTTTGTGCTGCACAAATTCAAATATGAAACATTTTGCTGCGCCTTCCTATGGCGCCCTGTGCTGCATACGTCCGTTGAGTGAGTGAGTGAGTGAGTGTGTAAGTGAGTGCAGCACAAACGTCTGTGCGTGTATAAGTGTGCTTGTGTGCGTGTAAGAGCCTGTTCGGTGCGTTCTTTTAATTTGCACTGTGCGTACAAGTATTTTTCTGCATTCGCTGCTTTAATTTTTGATTTAGTTGGCAATTCTGTATAATTTTGTTGAATTGCAAATTTTTAGCTTTGGTCTGGCACAAAGTGAAGTGGGCATGAAATCTCAAGAATTTAATAGTTGCTTATTTTATATAAGTTTTTCCTATTTTCTATTTTGTATTTTTATATTTTTTTTTTTTTGTTTTTAATTTCTTTTTCTGCTTTTCTTTCTGTTATAAAATTGCAAACTTTTCTTTGCTTTGATTGTAGGTTAGAGCAGCTAGAATTATTATTTTAAGTTAAAACATTTCAATGCAAAAGGATTTATGCGAGGACTCAAGTGCGAGACACAGTGGGCTCATTCATGCTAGAATACCAACAGATATTTTTTTCCAGGGATGTATTCGTTGGTTGGTCGGGCTTAAGAGATTCTTAGAGTGTCAGTAAACGATAGATTGATAGCTTCATTGATATGCGTACAAATTATTTACATGATGCATAGTTTGGAGTATTAAATTTTCGGATTAGAAAAGTTTTGTGTTTTTAAATTGCTGATTTTCTGTCGATCAATTTCCAGGTTTATAAAAATTCTAAATTAATGGCCGTATCAGAAATCTTGCCACACGGAAGTGGTCAGCTGTGCTTTGGCTGCCATCTTACCACAAAAATACAATTTTGATCTTTGTCTTTCATGCATTTTGGTACAGTTACCAATTACATTAGTCACATGAACTATTCATGATATCAATGTTCAAAATAAATTAAAAAAAAAACAAACGGGTTCACTTAAAGTTCATTATGTATGTGTATAAATTACAGAAACCAATAAAAAATTTGTAAATCTCATAAAAAAAATACAAGGGAAACATGAATATTTTACAATTTTTGTGAATATATTCATAAAATACATGTACAAATACAAGTAGAACAAAAAAACTTTATTAGATAAGTGACAAAAATGCATGCATTTCATGTACACTTTATGTACTTTGTGAGTTTAGTGACCGAAATTTTTATATTCATGTACAGTTACAAGGACAGCAAGAATATTTCATACGATAAAAGTAGAAAATGCATTAAAGTTATGTACTTAGTGAACAAAATTCATACATTCTTTATACATTAGGACGGTTCGGTTTTCAAAACAAAAATCACACTAGTAACCTGAGTTTAATTTATTCCTTGTCTCATTTAAGTAAGCTTCAAGAAACACTTTAGCGATGCATAGACTTGCCCATAAATTTCCTGTAATTTTCTGAAAAAGTTCCTTTTTAACGTTCAGCTGCTTGTCCACACTAGAGTCAATGCGAAAACAAATTGAATTTTTATGACTATTGCTAGCAACGAGATGCTTTAAAAACTAACGGTTTCATATAAATAAAATACTTGTTCATGACATTATATACGAGCGGACTGAGATCATGTACAGTAGCATGAAAACGGCAGTGCTTTCTACACATACTCATAAATGCGTACACTCAGCTCATGAACAAAAACACTCAAGTTTATTTTTAGAAAATATTTATACACTGTAAAAAATCAAACAAATTAAAGCTTGAATTAAAACAAAACATGCTTGAAAAAGCATCGAGCACGATTTTGTGTTGTTTTAAGCAAGTTTGTCTCTTTGGTCTGATTGTTTTGTCCATTTTGCACGTATTTTTTATTGATCTTCAGAAAATTAGCAAATTAATGAGCAAGGTTGAGTTGAGTTGAGTTTAGTTCATTGACTTAGTTGAAAAGAAGGTGAAGCAAATGCACTTTCCATTGGCGCCACTTTCGTCTCTGCCCGCTATATAGTTTTCCAGCTACAGTCGGTTAAACTACTTATTTCAAAATTAAATTAAGACCCCGATTATTTAAAAACGCATATGGTGACTATATCATGTCCTTTCCATTAGTGCCACTTTCATCTCAGTCTGATGTTTAGTTTGCGAGCTACACTTTCGTCTCTGTTCGATGTATAGTTTGCGAGCAACAATCGCTTGTGCTAGTGGGACGTGGAGTCCAAATTAATTTGCATTAAAAACAAAAATTAAAACTTTACGCCATCTATTGAGTAAAAGCATAAAACGAAATTTGTTCAAACTCTTTTTTTTTCATAACAGTTAAATCTAACCGGATCACAGACCCATTTAGTTATGTATGACAGTTTAAGTTCATTGACTGAGTTGAAAAGAGGTTGTGAATGTAGTTCATACAAGAACCTTCAGTACACAAACAAGAACACTCAGTTCTAAGTAGTACATACAAGAACCCACATAATAAGTAGTACATACAAGAACCCAATGAAGAAGCCTGAAAATCAGTCAAACAATGCAAGCACAAACAACGAAACAAAAACAAACAAAACAAAAGGCACAACATAATCAGCTGATAATTGATTTTCTTATATAAACACATGCATTTTTGTTCTTATATTTTACTATGTTGTGACTTTAATATAATAGTATCAAAATTAGATATTCATTCAGCGCAGGATATATCTGATATTTTAGTATATATATTATCTTTGAACGATGAGTATAAAAGGTTGTAGGTATAACCTAAAGTATTCGTCAAAAAAGTTTCATGGCCTTGAAAAAATTGTTAAAATGACCCCATGCCACCCGCGCTGTAAGATGTAATTCTAGAAGTCTGAAATCTTCAAAAATGCTTAATTTAGATCTAATAAACACAGGAGTTACGAAAACAAAAAGGCTTAAAGAATTCTTTGTTTCATTATATATAGCGTTTCCTTGTTTAAAAAAATATCACTTTTTGAGATCTTAGCAAAAACTTATTTCGGAGGTTTTTCCGTTCAAGCAGTGAAGAACAAGTAGATGAGAAACGAAATTCCAACAATAATAATTAAATTAATATTTGTATACTTACTCAGGCGGGATACGAACCTACGTCCTCAGAACGCCAGTCATTCACATTTCCGCTGAGATGTTGGTAATAATTTAGCAAAACATATTTGAGTACAGCTCATCTCAAAACATAAAGGACTTTGTAATTGCCAACTCATGAACCCAGAATGTGTTTTTTTCTCTGTTGTTTAAAAAATATTTTGGCTTTAACCGGATTGTGAAGTGTTTTATTAACTAAACACTCGACCACCAAGGCAATGAATTTCTGCTTCTATTCCAATATAAAATCAA
Organism: Tetanocera ferruginea; assembly: GCA_958299015.1. Lineage (NCBI taxonomy): Eukaryota > Metazoa > Arthropoda > Insecta > Diptera > Sciomyzidae > Tetanocera > Tetanocera ferruginea. The sequence goes on along the minus strand of OY282642.1, from coordinate 108,397,792 downwards.
TCTACATTTCCTTCCTACATTTCCTGTGCTACGACTTTAATTTTAAAAGGTTGTTGTAATATATATTTTTTATTTTTTTTTTTGCTTTTATTTCGTATAGTTTCTCTGCATCGATGCTCATTTATCAGTGAACGCAAAATTCATGTAGATTTTTTATAAATGTATACATAATTTATATTTTCAGTGCTTGCGTTGAACAGACAACATTTTAACATTTCATAATTAAATATTTTTCAATTAAAAATTTTACGTTTTTATAGTTTTTAAGTTGACTTTTCAATATTGTCAGCTTAGAAAAAATAATTACATTTTTTTTTTTTAAATATTGTTTTGATAATTCTTAAGTGATGCCACTAGTTTCTAATCACTGTTTCGGTTACCATGATCAAAAACTTGTTTGTCCTTACCGTGATATAGAAGTAAATCTACTGTTCATTTGCATTTGAGTTTTTTTTTCTTCCCTCGCAGAATTTTTTCACCTATGCCTCTATAATTTTAATTTTTTTTAATTTTTTCGAATTGTGATTGTATTTTTTTTTTTCATAATTCAACTCTCAGTAGTCATCTGTCAAAAACTTTTTGCAAAAACTGAGAGTTACACGACTGAGTGATGGCTCTCACTCACGTGAGGCAAGTTTGCTGATAAGTCCGTTAAATTTCAAATTTCAAAATTCAATCGCTAATCAGAGTCTATGAGGAACATATAAGATCCTCTTAGGTCGAAAGTTGTATGGTTTTTGCACAACTTTGCGAAAACGCCTTTTTAAAGCAAAAGAATCTGTTTCCCATATTGGAACAGTTCACGAGGTTAAGTCTGGGTCATCGACTACTCTTTTTTATTTATATTAAAAAAGACATGGTTTCGGTAAATATATCTAAAACATATCTTAAAATATTTTAGAATATAGGTACAATGATGACATTCTAAAAATCCAATTGTGCTTTAGCCTTGAACTTCTAATAGCTTGAACACATTAGGTCTGTTTCCGTACGAACTTCAAGTAAAGTCCGAGTAAAGTTCGAGTAATAGAGAGTAATTTGATTATCTGCCAAAATGAGAAAATTTGTCAAAAAGTACTGAAACGGTTCCAAGTAAGTTTCAAGCACAACAGCTGTTTTTTGTAAACAATACAATTTAATTGCTTTATTTTTATATTTAAAACACTTTTTTAAGCGTTCATTTTGGTTATTTTAACTATTATTATTAATTTGCTAACCAATTCCATACATTTTTTTTCTCAACATAATGCAATAATTTAATTTTATCACTTTGACCATCAGTTGTTTGAAGCTCGAGATTGCTCGAGATTCGTGCTCGAAGAAATTTTTCAAGTAAAGTTCGAGAAATAGAGAGCGACAAAAAGTGACATTTTGCTTGTTCTTCTTCTCTCTCGTGCTGGAAAAATGTGTTAAGAAACGCTTTCTAGTAACTTCAAGTTACTTGAAGTGAGTACGAAAACAGACGAGAAGCGACGAGTGCCAAATGTCACTTTATATTAACATGTATTTCTTATGGGTCGAAATTTTGGAGACTTTGCGATGACATTGTTGCGGTACATAGAATGTCGTTGTCGTCTGCTTCAATTTAATTCTAATTTAACAATTTTGTAACATGCTACAAAATGAAATTTCTAGCATTGTTTACGTCTGTTATTGATTTTTGTTTCTTGTTGGCTGCTTGTTTGCTTTTTTGTGGTTGCTTTTGTGTTAGTTTGCTTATTCCAAATATATTTACAACTCCAATAAACATATTTTATGAGTTAATTATTATTAAATTCCAAAAATCTTGCTGTTAAAGTTTGCAGCTTAAATCGATTAAACATTTCTCTACAGCAACAGAGTGGAGACATGCCGTTTGTCGCTTGTTGTGTGCAATGTGTTCAAGCTTTTAATGCTATTTGTAAAGCTTCCAAGAATACTTACATGTCATGGCTTGTGCGCGTCAAATATTTTATATGGTTAAATATTTTCTTAGAAGCATTTTGTCTTATATCTTCTAAATCATGGAATGCCTTCTTAAAGTTTTCCTGGAAAATACCTAATAAAATCCTTTTATTGAAGGCCTCAAAGAAATCTTCAAATCCAAAATCTAAGGAAAACATTCCTCCCAATAACAGGCATATGTTAAAAGAATACCTTCTGCGTATGAAAGTAGAAGGGATGGAACTCACAACTTTCCTTCCATTTTACGTTCTTTTGGAAGCACTTTTTTTGCTGGGATGTTGAGTTAGTAAGTTCGACACGACCAAACCAAGCAAAGCAGCAACCAGAAATTATCGGCTAATGATTTTATATATAATTTTTCTCATACAAAAGTGTGCATTTTTCTTCTTAGATTTTGCTATAATGTGACTTTATTAAAGAAGTGACAAAATTCAAAGTTAAATACCAGTTATATTTGACATGTAACTGATATTTTGAAGTATATTATATCTATGTACAATGAATATAAAAAACTATAGGTATGCCCTAAATAGTAAACAAAAACGTTGCATGTGTCAGCCCTTAATGCGTTTCTTTGAGTCAATTGACTATTCCCAATAAACATTTTTAAGAGCGCTCATATATATGACTCTTAAAAGAAGGTTTTTTCTGACGATATTATGAGCGCTCACAATTTTGAGTCCTAAAAGAGTCTTATTTATGAATCTTTTATGAGCGCACATAATTATGAGTCCAAAAAGACTCTTATTAATGAATCTTTTATGAGCGCACATAATTATGAGTCCTAAAAGACTCTTATTTAAGAGCCTTTTATGAGCGCACATAATTATGAGTCCTAAAAGACTCTTATTTAAGAGCCTTTTATGAGCGCACATAATTATGAGTCCTAAAAGACTCTTATTTAAGAGCCTTTTATGAGCGCACATAATTATGAGTCCTAAAAGACTCTTATTTAAGAGCCTCTTATGAGTGCACATAATTATGAGTCCAAAAAGACTCTTATTAATGAATCTTTTATGAGCGCACATAATTATGAGTCCTAAAAGACTCTTATTTAAGAGCCTCTTATGAGCGCACATAATTATGAGTCCTAAAAGACTCTTATTTAAGAGCCTTTTATGAGCGCACATAATTATGACTCCGAAAAGACTCTTATTTATGAACGTTTTATGAGCGTACATTATTATGTCTCCGAAAAGACTCTTATTTATGAACCTTTTATGAGCGCACATAATAATGAGTCTGAAAAAGCTCATATTTATGATGGTTTTCTGAGCGCTCATATTATCACTAAGCCACCTATATATAATTCAGAGCAAGTTTTTCGATAAACAGCTTTGTTAAATACAATTTTTCAGAAGCATTTGTTATTTCAATACACAGCGTAAAGTCAACACTTTGGAAATTATGCAAGAGATCGAAACTTCCGATGAAAGAAAATTTATATGTTATGGTTTAAGAATTTAAAATAAACACAAATAATTATAAAACGAAAAAGAATCTATTGTTTTTGTTTTTTAAGAGCCATAAAAGACTCTAAAATATGACTCTTATAAGACTCCGAAAACACTCATAATTCTTACTCTTATAACACACATATTCCGGACTCTTATAAGAGTCATATTTCGGACTCAGATCTGTGTGCCCTTCCAGGAAGGGAAACACGCTCATATAAGACTCTTTTATGAGCATTTTATGACCTCATAAATTAGAGTCTTTAAAGGCTCTTAAAGAACTCATAATATTTGTTTATTATGAGTCACAAAAGCATCATAATTTTTGTTTTTTAAGAGTCATAAAAGACTCTTAAATATGACTCTTATAAGACTCCGAAAACACTCATAATTCTGACTCTTATAACACACATATTTTGGACTCTTATAAGAGTCATATTTCGGACTCAGATCTGTGTGCCCTTCCAGGAAGGGAAACACGCTCTTATCGGAGTCTTTTATGAGCTCATTATGAGCGCTCAGACTCATAAATATGAGTCTTAAAAGAGTCATAAAAGACTCATAATGTTTGCTGGGTTGAAATATTTGATACAGAAATACATTTTTCTGATCGTCCGTTACCTCTAGCAACTTAGAGTCGGCTTAAAACGTAGAGTTCATCACGTGATCATTTGAATTCCGGTCGAATTCCTATCAAATCGTTTTTGTTGTATGACATACCGCAAATATATACATGTTGCTAAACACTTTAAAGCGATGCCATATGTTTTGTTTCTGTAAGCATACTCGTTATAAACGAATTCATTCTTAGCAACTACATTCCCTTTCTTTTGGCTACATGTGACCTTTGCAAGCGCTTTAAGCTGCCGCGTTTATTTTTTTTGTTTTCTTTTACTTAAAGCGACAATTTCTTTGCACTTACATCATTGTATTTATAATAATTAAATTTTAATGGATTTTTGATTTTAAGACTGCTACACAATTGTACTATTATGTGTTTGTATGTGTTTATTTATATTATAAAATGTATGCCAACACACACATTTAATAATGTGTTCTTCTGCGGCTCGTTGCGGCAGTTTTGCCTAACGTGGGTGTTTTGTGTCGCTATCGATGTGTCGCCTGTGATGTGTTGCTATCGATGTATTTATTCACTTTTCACTATTCACTTTTCTATTGTTTTTTATTTCTATGTTTTGCCGACTTACTTGACGTTGGGTCTAAGGACTGGTCGTGTCGACGTATGTTGATTCCTTTAGCGCGCTTCTAGGCAAAGCTTAAATTGCTATCCTTTGGTTGTCACATTCGCTGCTCCAGTCATTATACCTTTAACTCATATTTCACTTAGCTCTATAATTATTTCAAAGGGCATTTGTGTGCTCTCAAGGATGTCATTTCAGAAATAACGGGTTATTTTTTTAAATATGGAAGTAATATTAAATTTTTAATTTTTGAATTGACAATCAATATAGCTGATGAGTTAAAATATACTGAAAAAAAAATTATTAAAAGTAACTCGGAAGGTTTGTGAATTTTTTTATGCTAAATTTATGACTCTTGATCAACACATTCTTGGCATACACAAAATTTTCTTCTTAGAAACATACAAGGAACATGAACTTTTAACATTTTTCATACGACAAGAATGCTAAATAATTGGCGTCAGGTCACTTCTATTGATATTAACAATATTGTGTACATGTTGGCGGTACCTGACTGGTAAATTTGTTCACCGCAGCATTTCTCTCAATGTTCAACTCCTTTTCAGGATTTCCTTTGAAAAATCGACGTCATTTACCCACGGACACGCCCACTTCCCATACAACCCAAAAATTGAAAACGCAATTAATAAGATTATGTTTAACGTACAGACATAAAATTTGGTATTTTTGTATTTCATAATAAAACAAAGATAGTTTTGAAAAATTGATGTCATCCAACCACGGACACGCCTATCTCTCATACAACCCAAAAATTGAAAACTCAATAAATAAGCTTATGCTTAACCTACAGAGATAAAATTTGGTATGTATGTATTTTAAACCAAAACTATGATGCATTAAAATTGGGCGTAATCCGTCTACAAACACGCCCACCTCCCATACAACCCACAATAGTGAAAATACTATAAAGACATTAACATGAAAGGTACGGGAATAAAACTTGAAATTTTTATTAATTTTTGTAAATTTTTCATCAAAATTGAAATTCATATAAAAGATGGCCTTCATCACGCCCATTTTCAATACTTATATTGTATTTTGAAAAAGTAGGTTTAGGGTATTTCATTATAAGACTAGACCAACTTTAGACTTTCTTTACTTGTTTTAAAATGAAATTTTCAATTTTCTCCGCGTTAAGCATATTTATTTTTAAGGTTTTTTTTGACTAAGCAGGTAATGAAACGGAATAAGAATTTAAAGTTGTTAAATTAAAATTTTTGACACTTGCACAGCCAGGGTACGAACCCACGTCCACCGCGTGGCAGTCTAGCGCACTTCCACTGACCTATTGTTAACGATAAGATAAATTTAGCAAAACACATTTAAAAACGATCGGTCTCGTTCTGAGTTTTATCAAACCTGTCCTGTGTTAGGTTAAATAAGAACTGTCACAGGACCACCGGTCACTTAAGGGCAATTGACATTACTTTCGCCATTGGATAGACATTTGGAAAACATTTTCGAAAAAAAATATTTTTTTACAGCGGTCGCTATGGTGCTACTTTTCATTTTTATTATAGTATCTTCAGTGTTTCTTATCCGATCTTGAAGTTTGATTTTTTTTTTGAGAACATTTTCTGATTTTTTTTAATCTAATTGTAAATTGTTAACTTGTTTTCAATAAGTTAGTACTCTGTGCGTTTGCGTGAAATTTCGCTGGCAATGTTCATTATTTTGTTGCATGGAAATTCTAACAAATATTTTGTTGCGTAGAAATTGTAAAATTTGAGAAAGTCATGCTTTATTTCTCAAAATTGAGAAAAATAAATATATAAATACAAAAAATTGACAAAAGTGACTTTTCACATCAAAATAAACAGGCAGTTCCATGATAGAATAATAAGGTAGGCTCATTTTAATATGGCTGCTCAAATGTTCTTTTTTTACACAAACAATGCTGTGAGTGCGTCAAACGTCAAACGAAAAGGCAACAACAACAACAATTAGAACAACTCAAATTCGAACAGCTGATTTTGACATATAACTAACTTCCTCTCCAATATGCGCCTACCTTGTAATTCTATCATGGGCAGTTCAATAAAATTGGCGTGAAAAAATGTTGCAAGAGAAATGTTGCTAGCATATTTCACAGCGGAACAGAATACTACTTTGATGAACAAGTTTTGAAAATTTTCACACAAATTTAACAGCTATCGTTTTTTTGTTTGAAAATTCGAATGAAATTTCACATAAAACTGTTTCTTTCTTATAATTATTCTTTCTTATAAAAATTCTTATAATTATAATTAATTAATCTAATAATTTTAAGAGACATTGAAATAAATGTTTCCGTTTCCCACAAGTGAAGAAATATTTCTTCGAAAATGTGAAAATTTATTCTAAATGAAGAAAATTTATTTTATTTGAAAAAGAGAAAATTGCTGTTATCGAAAATAGAAAAAATTCTTGGATGATTTAAATAAAAAACATTTGAGTTCATAGAGTTGTTCAAATTGTATTCTAAAAATTTAATATTTTTTTAAATTTTAATTTATAACCTGAGATCGCGTTTGCTCTTCGAAATCAATGGAAATAAACTTAAGTTGATTTCGTTACGTCTAGAAAGTTGATTAGCCTGAAATGGCTAAGTCCACATCCCAGGGTTAAAAATATCATTCCGAGCAAAAGTCGTTTTAAGTTTCAAGTAATGGAATTTACTCCTAGACCATCTTCATTAACTAGGATTAACAGTTTATATTATTTTTGGATAGTTAAGAGAGCGTTAAGCCTATAAAAAAAAACGAAAACAAAAAAGTTACAAGGTTGTCTAATGTACATAAAGGCATAGCGAAAGTATCATACTCAATAGCTCGAAAAACACAACTTCAGAATAAAATTCCATTTCTAAATACTGTCAAATTCTGTCAAATCCCTTGAAAATTCACTATTTTCACTTATTAGAATTCAGCAGAAAACACACTTAGGCTTTTCTAATCCTCGTCGCCGGAACGTAGATCCGAAAATCGAAAAATCAAATTCTCATCCCAACTTTTTTCAGTTGAGATTTCAAGGCTGAACTTGTGATATTATTAATATTTTTATTAGTCTCACATTTTTCAGGTCAGAATTCAACAATTATATTGATTTCATACACGGTTAAAAATTTTGGACTAGTTTTTAATCCAAACTTTGGTTTAAAGCAATTTTTAATCCTAAAAGTACTCTTTTTTATTCCATATTTTAGTTTAATTTTTTTTAATCTGAAAAAGTTTATGTTTAAGACTATTTTTGGACTACAAATTTGTATTAAGGTAGTAAATTCAGGAAAAAGTATTAATGTTATTTAATAGCTGAATTACAATGTAGCAGTGGCAGAGACAGCAGCTGTGTCAGTGGCAGCGGCAGTAATCAGCTGTTTCGTATTTTACTGCCTGCCAATTACAATCTAGCAGTGGCAGCGTCAGCATCAAAATCAGTGAATGTGGAATTTTTCTTAGTAGTTTAATTATTTGCATGTTGGCAGTGAATTTAGAAATAGGACTGACCTCGGCAGTACTGCTTACTGCCACTGCTGCTATGTAAGTTTTACCATTGAACAACAGTATTCCTAAAATAACAGCTGATCAATGCCACTGCCACTGACGCTGCCACTGCCGCATTGCAATTCAGGTATAAGATTGAAAACTACTACTACTACGAAATTAAAGCTAAATATAATTCTAAATGTTGTTAAAGTATCCGAAAGTTATTTTTAATAAAATGAAACAAATTGTTTATTAAAATCTGAACCAAAATATTATTTTATACATTATTACAGTAAACAGTGTTTAAACCTTTGTGGATTAAATAGTAATCCCTTTTCGGATTACAATGTTTTAAACTTTTTTGGACTAAAATCTAATCCTTTTTGCATTATAATATTTTAAACTTTCTGTGGATTAACAATTATCCCTTTTTGGATTAAGAAATTTTAAACTTTTTGCGGATTAAAAATAAATCCTTTTTGGATTGAAAAATTTAAAACTTTTCATTGTATTAAAAAATAATCTTTTTTTGGTCGTGTCCTTTATGTAATCCAAAAAAGTTTAAAATTAAGTTCAAGATTTTTAACCGTGTAGGTATGATTCATTAAACAAAATTTCAGTTATGAAGTAGTGAATATTTGTATGAACAATCCTTTGCTTTTTTTAAGGAACAGTCATGTCTCGGCCTGAATTTCACCCTGAATAGCCATTACATTTTCTGCTGGAAATTAGAATATATATAATTTTTTATCAATAATTGAAAAGATAATTAAAAAAATAACCGGCAGATATAGCTAAAACTACTCGCTTTTTTCTCTTGTCAATTTTTGTCTCATGATTAATCTAGCCAAATGATATTTTTGATACTTTCTAAGCCGTAAAATATCTCGTTGTGAAATAATAATCACTTATAATTATATAAACATTAAATAGAAATGTACATTTAGACTCAGATCCTCATTCTTAATAAACTCATTTCTTTCTTTTTCTTTTGACAGGCCTAGAGCGGGTCGCTGAGGAGTTGATGGGTCGCAGGAAATGGAAGCATTATCAAGAAACATTAACGCGAACCCACTTAAATACCGACGAATTGACAGCAACAATAGATCAGCTCAACATAGAGTCCAAAACGAGCGAGCACAATTCCAAGCTGGACAGCAACAGCATCAGCATAAAAAAGGAACCACCACCACCACAACAACTACAACAACAGCAACTTGTTGCACAGACAGAAGATACAATAGCCCAGCAACTTTACGAAGAAAACCACCGCCAAGGGGAAGTAGACGAAGATCAAGCAAAGAAACATCACAGAATAGCAGAAGACGTGGATGTTAAGATAGATTTTAAAACGGAAACGGAGCAAAAACCGGCAATACACATAAAAAGAGCAGCCAGTGAAATTAAAGAGAATATCAGCAAACTTTTAACGGAGGATAGAGAAGGTGGGTTTTGAATGTAAGCTTAACAAATTTAAACATTTACAAACTAACAAATTTTCAGATAATAATAACTCAAATACAATAACATCACATAAACACAACAACATCAACAACAAAAACACAACATCATTAAATACTGAAACCGTCAACATCACAGAAGAGCAGAACTGCTCCCCCAGACAACACAATCACAGTGATTTGCTTACAAACTTACGGCTGCGCAGAGTTCTCAGACCGGAATCCATAGCAACTACAACACCGCCTTTAGCATCAGCTTCAGAGTCAAAATCGGAAGCAGATCAAGTAGGAGAAGAAGAACAAGCAGAACCCATCGATTGGAAACCGAATGAGAAGTGTTATTTTTGCATAGACGGAAAACTGCTCACGGTGAACGACAAGGGAGAATTAGTGGCAGAGTCGGGCCCGGCATCGTCCGAGGCTGACCACGCCAACAGAGTAAGTTGGAATAACATCACTGAAACCCATCTGACTAAATCTATTTGAAACTTTTACTAATTGACAGCAACTACTTGACACCGAAAGCGATTCCAACGATAGCTACGCCCACGATAACACGCTTCGATCGAAGACTGGCTCATCGACAACAGCGGCAGCCGCCACTAGTGTACCTGGCAATCAGCGTGGTGTCAATGTCAATAAACTGCTGGCATCACATTTAAGAGATCAACCAGCGAATATGACCTCAATGGATTCAATGGCAGCGCGTTTGGCAGCGATACGATCCATTTCGGGCCAGCTGTATCCAAGTGAGTAGTTCTGCTCTATTTTTGCTCTAACTTTGTACTAATTATAAATGTTCATAATCATACTCATAATTTTAATCTGCTTATGCGTATTTTTTAGACTTAGATTTTAATTGGTTGCTGGCACAGCAGCAGCAGCAGCAACAACAACAGCAAGCCAACTCGGCCACACCAACTACCTCAGATACCTCGGCCACCGCAATTAGTCCCGTACTCAAGGACTCGCCCGGTCCCAGTGATGCAACCGGTGAACAACCTTTAGATCTTAGTTCAAAACCATCACCAAATTCATCGATTAGCGGTGATCTAAAGTCATCAACAAGGTAAGACAACTACTCGAATGATTCTTTTCATTTCTTTAGGCTTTACATGTTTTAACTTCAAATTCAACCTGTTATTTTAAATAAATTGAACTGCTAAAAGTTTGAATTTGAAATGGAAAAATGGTTTTTGATATGTAAAAAATTTTTTTTTTTTACTTGTAAAAAGTTAACTTTGATTTGGAAAAAGTTAAATTTTAAATGTAATGGATTGAATTTGAAGTTAAGGAACTGTATAAAGCACATTCTTTAACTTTGATAACTTTAACACTTTCTGTGATATTTTTACAATATTTTTTATTTCACTTGTTTTTTCCCGAATGTCTCAATTGCCTGACCAGAGATTTCTTAAATACTTCGTTTTTTTTTCTTTTTTAAAAAATAATACACTTTTTTATTTATTGTCAGTATTTAGTTAAACATTTTGTACTTGTTGTTAAAATCTTTAGACAAAATTTGTTTTCTAAATAAACAAGTGACAGTCACTTTCCACCAACAGCCAGGCAGAGCCCTCACGTAGGTGGGTTTAACTAATCTAAAACAATTTAAAATTAATATAATGAAATTCAAAATTAATAGGAAGTGAGCCTTAAAATCCGTATAGCAAGAGTATTATCAACACTAAGATGCAAATTTGAATTTGAGGTTATGGGCTCTGCATAAATGTTGTTCGGAAATATGAGCGTGACATCTAATAGTCACAACTTTTAATCACATTTTTTTTTTTATTCGGTACAATCCATTCTGTTGAAATTTAAAAAAAAAGACAATGGTTACAACCGAGGGTGTCAGTCTTACTTTCGCAAAAATAATTTGCTTTGTATTAGCTATTGAAGTGCAGTTGGATAACGGGTGTTACTAGAAATAAACATGCCACACTCAGAAAAAAGCTTATCGGAATATGATAAAAAAGGCATCATATTTAGAGAAAAATGGTATAGACTTTGCTTCAGAGAATGCTATTCTCTAATTTCGATACTAAAAATTCTCTAAAAATGGTAAAAAGCTTCCATGAAAAAGAAAATATATCGTTTTTTGAGAAAAAACTTTTTATTTTTGAGAAAAGATTTGTTTTTATTGAAGAAAATACTTCTCTTAGTGAATTTTTTATCAAAATATAAGAAAAGTTTTTCATTTTCAATAAATTTTTCTCTATAAATGAGAAATTTTTGTGCGAGAAAAATACTTATCATTATTAGAGACATTGAAATATTTCCATTTCCTAGAAGTAAAGAAATATTTCTTCGAAAATGTGAAAATTTATTCTAATTTAAGAAAATTTTATTTGAAAAAGAGAAAATTTCTATATCGAAAATAGAGAAATTTTTTACCGGAGCAAGGTTTGTGTTTTTTTCTCAGTGCTCTCAAAGAGAGTGGATGATTTATTGTAGTATGACAGGTTCTACTATGACGGGTTCTGAAATGAATTAATGAATGTTTTAATGGGTAAGTAAGGTGGCTCGTTTTGTTTAGGCGGGAAAAAAATATTTTTTTCGAAACTCAATTTTGAAATCTGTATTCAAAAAGTTCATAAATTTAATTGAATTTCTAAATCGGACCGTCCGCCAGCGGTGTTGTCAAATTTTTTTCGGCTTTTCCGCCTTAACTCTATCAAGATGAAATATCTACATACTAACAACAAATTAAAGGTCTTTCCTTGAAGTTATGGATAGGAATTAGATAATAAAAAGTATTTGTTCTTTTAGAAAATCATTAGTCCCCCTCAACCTTAAACAAGCTTAATTTTCTATAATCGACTGATTAGTACTGTTTTTTGTAAAGTAACTCTCTGAACGGAACAGAAACTTTTAAGGTATGTTAAGTTAAGGCTTAGCTGAAGTTAAAATACCCCACGCCTCTTCATAGACTTTTCAATTTTGAGACTGTATGAGAAGTGGAAGTTTTCGTTGACGGATCAAGACCATTTTTTTAATACGTCTAGTTTTGATATAAACTACATACATAACTAATGTAATTTTTGTAACTTTAAATATTAGCATCTTTAACGAGATTTCACTACTGTTTGCGTAGTGAACGTTTTATTTCTTAATATAGTGTCCTTTTAGCTCGATACACTTCGTCCAACGTTCCTTGAACTTATTGAGGAACGGACGTAAAGAGACTATTTTTCTCAATATAGTCATATTTTAGCTCGATACAATTCGTACAACGTTCCTCCAGGTCCTCAAAATAGGCCTCTGTTTAGGTCTATTTCCATCTCGCCTTCTTTGGAGCACGCTAGGTCGATGAAGCCCACTGTTTCGACTGTTTTTTGTCTCTGGTGTGTATTGATGGATCCATTTTTCGGCCACGCTTACTAATCGAAGGAAAAAAACTTTCTTATCCTTGTTGATAATCGCCAAAAACTGCTTTGAACCACTCACACAATCGGGTTTATGATCGAGAATTCTGTGATCAAATTGTAAAACATGTCCGAAATATGAACATGGTTCCACCTAACAACTCTGGGCTTCCGAGACATTTATTTTGCGTCCTAGTTTTCGGTGGGTTTTTTGACTTCATTAAAATTGTCGGTGAAAAATAACGATTTTAACGAAAAATTTATTTTTGAACCCGCCAATGGTGACCTACTGGCTTGTGAGACCGGGTCTGCTAGAAAATTCGAATAACTTTATTCTTTGATTAAAATCAAATTTCCGTCACCATTGCCGGGTTGAATTAAAACCGCTGGCGGATGGTCGGACCGTTTTCGAAATCTGTTTAGGCTTATGACCTTTTTGAATAAAGCTGTTTTATCAATGTCGAAAAAAATATATTTTTGAGCTACCCTAATGATGGATATGATGACTGAGTGAAGTGTAATGGATGTGGTATGGTGGGTATGATGTCATAAATGGTATGGTATGATGAATATTATATGATGGTTATGTTATACATGATGGGTATCTTTTGAAGAGTGCAGTATGATAGATATGGTATACTATGTATGTTTGGATTGGTTACCGGTATGCGTATGGTTAGGACTGTTATAAATGTTGCACGCAAAGTTGCAGTTTTTTTTTTTTTAAATGAAAAAAAATATAGTTGATTTTACCAACTTCCTAAACATTTTTCAACTTTTCCCTTTTTTTGCGTATCTTGGTATATATCGTCACCTTAATATAGAAATGACGTAACTCATAATTTTTCAAAATTAAGGTTTTTGCATTTTCTGTAAGAATATCCTCCATTAAACCAAATAAACTTAAATATGGTTTTAAATACTGAATTTGTTGACGACTTTCATTACAATCTACATTAAATAATTTTTAATAACTTAGCATTTTAAGAAGTTATTAAGATTTTTTTTTATCCTACTGTACAATTATGAGTTACGTCCTTTCTATATTTAGGTGGCGATATATGTATTACACGGAGAGAAATTTGAGCTGAAAACAATCCCAGACCAATTTATGTTGGGAGCGTTTCTAAGCTAAGCCATAATATTTTTGATATCCATCGATCAATGGGCATGATTGTTTATCAAAAGTAAGCACGCCCAGTCATGCATAATGTATGTGATTTTTGGATCATTTATCAAATAATTAATATGCTCACTTGTGCGCAATTTATGACATTTTGGTATTGTTTATAAAAACAAAAAATATGCTCATTTATGTTCAATACATGCCACTTATGGAGTGATAGTAAAAGAAATTAATATGTGCAATCTAAGGAATTTTGGTATTTCGCCTAACTAATGTGTTTCAACCATATACAAAATTTTCGAAATTGTATTGAAACAGATTTTATCTGCTCCAGTTATTATATTCAATGTGAATTATTAATTATATAACTTCCTTTTAAGAGTTAATTATTTAACCTCTTAGACCCGTTAACTGATCTCCGAAGTTAAATTTCTTAATCTCAGATTTCGTAAACAGAGTTTAAATTTTAAACTCAGTTAAAATTATTTTCGTAACTTATCTCATTTTTATCGGCAGTTTTCTTAAACTCTGTTTAAAAATTTAAACTGAGATTAAAAAACATATTTGAGCGGCACTGTAGTAAAAATTCTACAACTTTATTTCAAAATATTTCAAAAATTTTTGATAAAATAATGCAAATTGTCAGTTTCATTGGAATATTTTGTTTTCAAAACTTAAAATATGTTTTTTTTTGTTTATTGTTTTGAATTTTTTGAAGTATGATTTTTTTATTTTTTAGTTTTTGTTTATTATTGAGAATATTTCAAATGTTCTCAGAGAATTTTTGACAAAATCTAAGTTTAAATTTTTTAAACCTAGAATTTCTGTGTTTAAATTTAAACTTGCCTCACCAAGTTAAACTTGGATTTTTTGAGATGAGGTATCGACGTTAAAATTTAAACTGAGGTTAAGGCATTTTAAACTTTGTTTAAGCTAACCTTTGTTTAAAATTGAGATCAGTTAACGGGCCTTAAAGATTTTTACAGAGTTTTATAAAAGCCAAAAAGTAGTTTTTGTAGAAAAATTCCTTAAACTTTTAAAAATAATCCTATTAATTATCCCATCTATCCCTATATTTCATTAAATTTGTTTCTTTCACAGAAATTTAAGTTTTCCACAAACAAACTTATTTCAATGAATTGTCCTTAAAACGATTTTTTTTTTTAAATTGATCAGCTTATTTTATTTAAAATAGCTTTAAAAAAAATATCTTCACATCACAAAGTTTTAAGCAGAATTTTGACTTATGTTGTTGTGTATCGTGTGTACTCAAAAGCTAGCTAAAAGTTCTGTTTGATTTAAATAGCTTAAACTTAATAAAAAAAAATTATTTACTCTCACATAAAAATCAAAAAAACAGAGGATTTAATATAACAAAAGCAAGGCATTAACATGAAAGCACTCGCAACACACTTCCATTACTCTTAACCCACCAAAACTCACACACACACACACACACACACAAAAATATTTAAAACAGCAGATAACAACAATAGCTCATATAATGTAAAGTTGGTTTTTTTTTTTGTAACAATTTTGGGCGTGATTTTTGCTTTATTTTTGGTATTTAATATATTTTTTAAGCAGCGTTGAGTGTTGCATTTCAATTTGTTTAAATGTTTGGCTCCCACTTTTAATCCCGCATTTTAGCGTTTGTTTGTTTGCAATGTAAACACTTCCGTTTTTTTTATTTTGTTTTTAAATTTTTTGTGTTGCTTGTTGTGTGCGTTGTTGTATGTTGTTAAGACCGTCTGTCCTTCTGTCTGTCGGTTTGCATGAACATGAAGTGCAGTGTAGCGAGCTGCGCTGCTCCTCTTTTAGGTACCCAACATGAACGCTTCCCTTTTTTAGGTATTTTGTTTTTTTTTTTGGCAATTTTTTATTGCAGCTCATTCATTGTATGCTTTTGGTACATTTTGTTTTTTTTTTATGTGAAATCACACCTTGATCCTTGCAGCACACATCGACTGGGTTGTGTCTGTGTCGGCGAGTGTGGGTATATTTTTGTGTGTGTGTGTGTGTTTAGCTCTCGTTAAATTGTTGTATATGAAATATGCATTAATTTTCACTGTCGTCGCGTCGGAAAATTTTGTGAAGCTGAAGTACACGATGAGCAGGAACAAAAAAATGCATTAAAAAAGCAGCACTCAAGAATTTTGCTGGCAGCCGTGCTCGTGTAGACTAAGTGTGTGGCGTGCGAACCAACTTATCCCGAGTTCAAACCTCACCTTGGGCAAAAAGTTTTTTTCAATAGAAATATATTTTTCTGTACGGCCGTCACCTCTCTGCAGACAATGGCAAACCTCAGAAAGCAAATAATGCCATGTAAAGCTTCTGAGTAGATCCAGTTCTCAGCCAATTGTGTGCAAACAATTAAATCACACACCACACAATTGATCATTAGAAACTCGCCCAAAGTCCTTTCAAGAGCTGAAATTGGTCAATTTTTTTTTTAAATTTTGTTTAAAATAATTGATGTCTTATTCAAAATTTTTGTTAAAAAAAAAAAAATCCCCACTTTTAATTTTGCAATTTTCGTCTCTTTTATTTTTTCTTCACCAATTAAAATTATTTATGATGCATAAGCTGCAATACAACCTCATTCACCTTTTTGCCAGCGCCCGCCTTTCCCTACTGCGTCGCTGTCAGCCAACCAACTGCTAAAATTACACGAGGACACAATCGAAAAAGCCCTTCAAAAAAATCTGACGTTGCAATTTTGGGTTTTTTTTTTCGTTTCGTTCTACTCTTACAATGTAGAACGGTGCCTTGTGCTTGTGCTACGTGCCCAAACTGCAACACCCTCCGCCCCAATGACGTTATTTGTTGTGTGTGTGTGTGTGTGTGTTTGTGTGTTTGGGGGGTTTTTGCTTACTTGCAGGGGTGGCCAAAGTGTCGCACTTTTTTCACTGCGCACCAGACAGAAATGAGTGCATCATATCGATCGCTTTTTTTCTTTTTTCCTTTTTCATTTTTATCAGATTTTTATTCATTTCTGTGCTCGAGCGAAAAAATTTACACCCAAAAAACCCCACTGTACACAAATACACACAAACCTCTCAAATTCTCGCACTAAGCATTGCATTTTCGCTTGTTTTTCATTTTTTGTCATTTTAATGAACTTTTGCGGTATGAGTGAGTGAAATAATCAAGCAATATGAAAAATTGTCAAAATGAGCGAGATAGAAAAACGAGCAGAAAAAGTATTTAAAAAAATTGCATTTCTTGCCAAAAAAAATATACAAAAAAGCATATAACGTACATTATAGTCACACACACACACACCCACGTTTATATACATATACATGCATTTAAGCACACACACACACACACACAACTACACACTTGCATCGACAGAGAGAGACACGAAGGTTTATGCATTTTTTAACAACAAAATTGCGTTCATTTTACCGACTGACTTGAAAAAAAACATTCCATACAAAGTGGTTGAAGCATTATTCGGACAGTATAACAGAAGCGTAGCACGAACAGCACCAAAAAAACGCACGATATGATAGTCATAAAAACAAAATGTAGAACCATTTGGGAAATACCGCAAAGAACGCAGTCACTGACCATCAGTATTATTTTTTCTAATGTTGTTGCTTTACTATAAAATTGTACTAACGCAGAGTCAGAAATTTCAAAGATCTCTGGTTCAAGTCATAGAATACAAAAAGGTTCCTATACTAGACAGTAAAAATTACTGCGCTAACACACTTACTCAAGCGCATTGTCTGTATCCGATGAGCTTAAGCTATTGCGCCATGTTTACAGCCAAAGCAGTTTCAAATGCTTTGTTTTCTGTATCAAAAAGTAACATAATTCATTTCTGAGAAAAATTTCTCATTTGATAAAATTTTTTTCTGGATCTTCCCCTAAAAATGTTTGAGTTATGAATTATGTAGATGCAAGGTAGTTGTAGAAGAATTAAATCCATTAGATGTATCCTCCCGCACAAACAAAATATATAACTATCTTATGCTCTCTACACTCAGGGAAAAAATGCTGTTTTATCAAACAAATCATGGGTTGAAATAACAGATTTCACTGTTAAATACCATCCAACAAATGAAAGTTTCAAATCAACAGTCGGTTGACGGTTGGTCTATGGAACACGAAACCCGTATAAAAACGTATTTATTGAAATTTGATCACTGTTTTGAAAGTTCATGTATGGCCGAGTGTGCTGACGTGTGCGTCTAGTACTCGAGTGTCCACGGTTCAAATCCGGCAAGGCCAATACAAATTTTTTTTTTATATAAAATATTTTTTTTAAAATAAAAAATGACATTTGCAATTTTTTTTTTGCAAGATTGTTAGCATTTTATTTTGAAGGTTATTTTTGACCAAACAATTAATGAAACAGAATTATTATTATTTCAATTATTAAATTACAATTTTTGATACTTACACAGCTAGGGTTCGAACCCACGTCTCCCGCATGACAGTCTAGTGCACATCCATTGAGCTACTGGCAACGATAATATAAATATAGCAAAACACATATAAAAACTATTGCTTAGAAAAAATTGACAATTCACTATAAGCACAAAAATATTTCAACAGATGATTTTAACAGCACAAAAATACTTTGAAACGTTCATTTATCAAAGAAAATTGTTTACTTAAACGCAAATCATTCAATCGAACAGTGTTTTGAAATAACAGCGGCCAACTGTTAATATTACAGTTGATATTTTTCTGAGTGTACTTGCTCTATCTTCTCTCAGCAGATATTCTCTCTTTAAATTGCTTAACTTTTATTAAACAAAAGAAGATAGTACAACATTAACTCAATTGCGCCATGACACAGTTTTAAATGCTTTGATTCTTATATCAACAAGACTTTAGTGAGTTCTTAAGTGAGCGCGTCAATTAAGATATTTGGTAAATTTTTAGAGTGCGCTGAGTTGAGCTTCCTTCAGTTACGCATTGAAAAACTAGCCCACTTAAGTCATAACTCGAGAAAATGAATTCATCTCTTATTTATTGAGTTTTAAACTTTTTGGGTTATATAGGAGGTAGGCGTGTCCGTAGGCGGATGACGTCCATTTTTCAAAAATATCTTTCTGTTATTATAAACTACTCGCATACCAAATCTTACCTCTGTAGATTAAACATATGCTTATTTATTGATTTTTCAATTTTTTGGTTGTATGGGAGGTGGGCGTGTTCGTTGGCGGATAACACTAATTTTTCGAAGACATCTTTGTGTTGATATTAAATACATACGTACCAAATTTTATAGTTGTAGATTAATTATGAGCTTATTTATGGAGTTTTCAATTTTTGTGTTGTATGGGAGGTAAGCGAGTACGGGGGCGGATTCCAAAAATATTCAATAGTGCAGATTTTTGGGTCCATGTAACTATGTTCGCTGGAAAATCGTGTTATTATAGTTTAGTGTTGCCAGATTTTTTTTCCAGCGGTACGGCCCAGATGTAAAATTTGTACACAAAGAACGAATTTTGAAAAATTTTACCTGGACAAATGAATAAATTGAAAATTATTGAACAAAAGCATATCAATCAAACATCATAAAAAAATTATCAAAGTACCAAGCTTTTCAAAGATATCGAGCATTTCACGCAAATTGAAAAACCGTTTAACTTTTGAATATCAGAGTTCTTAAAAGTATTTTTTTCTTTTAGTACTAGTTGACTAGTCTACAAAACTTTACGTTGGCGTAATATGTTCATTGTCAAGCAAATCGCTCTTCAATTTAAACTTTTTCTCCTTTTTCCAGTGTTGACATTTTCATAACCTGACTATTATAATTTCATTAAAATTTCATCAAAAATTTTTATGTAAACTGCTGTGAATTCAAATTTCAGGTATAATTTTCGGCGAATTCAGCAAAAAATTTGCTAAACATTTTTGGACTATCTTCACAGAAATGTATATTCTATATTATAATTTAGAAAGCATGCTTGTTTTTGTTAAAAGTTTAAAAGATAATATACATTTTTTGAAAATTATGAAGTGTAACAAAACCGTGTATTCATTTTTAAAATTTTAATTTGAAATCATATTTTTCCTCATAACAATCCCTTCATAAAATGTATTACAAACATTTTTAGTTGAGGCTTTTTTTAAAAAGTAAATTCAAATACTTAATCTTAATATATAAAAGACAAGCGTCCTGCTCCGTGCTCTTTATCGCTCAAACTGTTCATGGTTGTTGTAATTGCTATGCTTTTAATACCTGCTAAACCTGTACCAGAACCTGTTTCGCTCATACAAGCAAATATCGCTTCAACTGTTTACTGTCGGGCTAAAAGTATGCATACAAATTTTATTTGATATTTGACCGGTAGGACACATTGATGACGACTGGAACAAAACAACGTTTGAGATGATTGAATACGACCTGTCGAATGACGGGCTTCTAAACTAGTAAATAATAATTTGCATTAACGTGCACAAAGATAAAAAATTTAAGAGTTAATTTGTTTTAAAAATCTTACGAAAATAAATATATATTAAAAATCAATATGTATATAAGAGATGGGCTGGCGCATTAAAAATAAGTACTTTAAAACATTTAAAATAAACATTTTGTGTGCGTTTGTAATGTGAGTATTCTTGGTGTAAAAAAAAAAACACATACAGACAAATATATTAACAGTATCATCAAAATATGGTATTAAAGAGCTCTTCGTCAATAAAAATTGCAGTTAAATTTATACACATTTCTTTCCTCCCACACTATTTTTTCCGGCATTAAAGGTTCGAGTAAAAATGCAATTGCATTTTAAACCGTTGAAATTACAAACCAACCGAAATAAAAATTTTAAAAAATCAACCCTATTTTTACAATTTTAAATTCAACCAAATGTCAGAAGGTGCATTTCAGAGGTTAGCAAAAAAAAATATATATATTTAAAATTAATCCCCAATGCGTGTTTTAATGCCAACAACATCAACAACAAGCCGGAAAACAGCAAATGTTTGAGACTTTCAGACTTCGACGTTGAATGCGGCTGCACTTGCTGAACGCTGACAACTGCAACGAAAGTCAAACAAATGAGTAGCATTTTAAGCTTAAATTTTTTTCGTTTGTTGTTTTGGTTCAATTAAAATTTCTAAAAACGCTCTCTGAAAATCATGAAAAATATGAATTGCAATTAAGAACCAAAATAAACAACATTTACATATATTTAATGACAAAAACTGAATGTCATGTGCAACACCGACAGCGCCGCACTCGGAATGCACTCAGCATGTGCCGCAAAAACTCAAAATTCAGGCGAGTCGACTAGGACACACACCTGCCTGTCATTACCGCCACATCCGAAACTTCCTCTTTACTTTGCACCTCCATACTCCACTTTTTGTTTTTGCCAACATCTTCATACTTCTGCCATGTTGTTGGTTTATTGCATGCTGTTTTTCAGACATTTTCCAGACAAAAACAAAGCTCGAGAAAAATGGTCCCTTTCCGGTTGGCTTGCACAAAGCAGCTAAAGTTCCGTTCCATGGCTTCAACTTCAGTTGTATTTTTTTTTTTTTTTTGCCTGTCCTCTGCGCCTTCCTGTCTGTACCTACCTAGATGCAGAGTTTTGCTTGTATTTGCACAAAAGATGTGACCAAAAAAATTTCGTCACTGAAAATGCAACGAAAAAAAAAAACAGCACATGAAAAAAATGCAAAAAATGTCGTCCTTTTCTTAAGTGAAAATGATTTTGAAATTCGTCTAATGAACTTCAAAAACATGTTGGATGTCTTGTCGCTTGTCATCTTTTGTCTGAGGAAGAATGTTGACTCTAACTGCAGCAGACAGTTGAAAGCACTCATCCAGGAAGTCAACGAGTAGCAGTAGCAGTAACAGCAGCAGCAGCAGCAGCAGCAAAAAACTCATAAAAGGACTTTCGTGTCCTTTGTTCGTAAGCATTCAGTATCTAAGGGATAACGAAAATAACAAAAACCAAAAAAATATGGTCTCAGTCGAAATTCACTTTTTTATAAATGCATTTTTTCGGGGCTGACTTTGTAATGAGACAGTTGAAGCAGCTACTTAGCACAGGGTGCAACATTATCTGGAAGAGTAACTTTATAAAGTAACTTATAACTTAATAGACAGAGGAGCATACTGTGTAACTTAGACATATACAGGCAGGTTTAAAAGACAAGTGGATGGAACAGTTTTATCATTTCTACATCTAGTACTCCTAGCTGTATAAAGAAAAGAACTGACCACAGAATCATATAGAGTCATATAATGAATATTCAAAAAAAGCTCCCAGTTGTATCAACACAAAGATGTCTTCGAAAAATGGGTATCATCCGCTAACGGACACACCCACCTCCCATACAACCAAAAAATTAAAAACCCAATAAATAAGCTTATGTTTAACCTACAGGAATAAAATTTGGTACGTATGTCTTTTATAACATACCAAAGACGCTCTTGAAAAATAGGTGTCATCCAACCACGGACACGCCCATCTCCAATGTAGCCCAAAAAATATAAAACTCCTTAAATAAGCTTATGTTTAACCTACAGAGATAAAATTTGGTAGGCATCTTTTTTGTGCCAAAACTATGATGTGTTCAAAAATTGGGTGTTATCCATTACGAACACGCCCACTTCCCATACAACCCATAATAGCAAAAACTTTATAAAGACATTAACATGTGAACTAAAGGATTAAAACTTGGTATATGTAAATTTTTCATCACAATGGAGATGCATATAAGATATGGACTTCATCAGCTTACGGACACGCCCATTTTCAATTCTATTAGTGTATTTTGAAAAAGTAGGCTTAGTGTTTTTCATAGTCGGGCTAGACCGACTTTAGACTTTCTTTACTTCTTTTTTTCTTTCAAACGTGCATCAATCGCTGCAAATCTCTTTACAAAAGTATTTTAGATGAATTTTCTTTTTTTCATTATAATTTAGCGTGCATTTTTATGAAATGCCAAGACAGAGAAATCAGCTATCGGTAGTTAAGAGTTCCGAATTGTGAAATTGCTAATGTCTCTGCCCTTTTTGAATAGATTTGAATTCTTTTTGTTTATATGTAATGCTAATCAATGACTTTACAAAAATTACAAAATTTTTCTGTTACTTTATTATTCACATTTTGATTTTTTTCTTTAAAAAGAGTCCACAAAATTTAAAGTTGCCTCAAAACATGGAATAAAGTTGTTATTGTTTCAAAATTAAAAAATATTCAAATTCTCCCGTTTGATTTCTTTTCATCATTCATAACTCATTTTAGGTGAATTGGCTTAAATTTGACACAAAAATTAATAAACTATGATTTAGCTTAATTTAAATTGTTTTTTTTCGTCTCATACATTGCTATCCAGCCATAGTGCACTGCTTATGAACAAGGCCGACCCTAGAGCCGAGCCAGTAAGGCCCGAGGCGAATGCATTTAGGGGCGCCATATATATATAAAAAAATATATATATCAATCAACGAGACTTACATGTATTTAAAAGTAAATTAAAAGTATGGTCCGTTATATTATATACGGTTAAGAATTCAAAAGTAAATGTTGAACCTCAGTGAAATTTTTTTGGTTGAAACCGAAATTTTTCCTATATAATATTATTTTTTCAACTTTAAAGTTCAAATGTTAAACCTTTCATTGGTTGAAATCTATAAATATTTAAAATTTAAACCTTAAAGATTATTTTTTTTTCAAAATTTAAGTTAAATTTTTCATATATTTGAGTCAAGTTTTTAAAATTTTTTTAAAGTTTTAAAATTATTTAAACGAAAGGTACTTATTTTTCATTCTTCATTTCTCAACTGTTTACATCAAATTTTCAACTTTCATAAGTTTATTAAAACTTATTAGAACCGCAGAGAACGAATCTTTCAACTTTTCTAGTTAATTTTTTCAACTATTTTGGCAAAGTTTTTCTCCATTGCTGAGTTCAAGAAGTATTTCAACCTAAGAGACGAATTTATCATCTTTAAAATTTACTTCTTCAACTATTTAAATCCAGATATTCATCTTTATATATTGAAAAAATGATTGAAAAAGTCAACATGTTTATAACATATTTTTTGCCATAAATGATGAAATTTTCTACATTTAAATTTTTTCTGTTTACGCAGCCTACTGCAGTGAATTCAAATTATTTGAGTACCTACAGTTTCAAAAAATTATCAATTATAATTTTATATCAACAAAAAGCAAATTTTAGAAATTATCAATTGTTCGTATTTTTTTTTTATTAAGGATTATATATATGTATAGGAACAACTTCTATTTTAATTTTTCAAATTATAGGAATAAAAAAACAACCTTTTAGTAATTGATTTTGTAAATATTTAGGGGTGAAAAAGTCAACTTTTATTTTAATTTTTCGGTTAAAAAATTTGCCTTCTAGTTGAATTGTTATTCTCTAGCGCTAAGAAAGCCTTTCTGTTAAATTTTTCAACTTGTTGAGCTGAAAAAATTAACTTTAAGTTAAATTTTTCAACTTTTTCGGTTAAAAAGTTGACCTTTTAATTGTATTGCTTACTATTTGGGTTGAAAAAGTTGATCCTTTTTGTTGAATTTTTAAATTTTTTCGTTTAAAATTTTCGTTTTTTAACTTTGTAGTTGAAATTTTCAACCTTTTCGTTGAATAATTTAACCAAAACTGTTCCTTTTGTATTACTTTTAGGTCTAAATTTTCTACATTAAAGTAAGTTTATTCAATTCTTAGGGGCGCAATTTTAAACCTTGGCCTAGGGTGCCACAAATTCTCGGGCTGGCCCTGCTTGTGAAAGAGGAATTATCATAGAATTTTTCTCCTTTTTTTTTATATATTCACAACTTAGGAATACGTGGAACCAAACAGCCCAAAACAATCCCCACGGCCTCTCCAAGAAAACCCTGTCTTCAAGCAACAATTCTGTTTTGAATTGCGATTTTGATTGAAATCCTTTAACTAAATTTTATCTAAAAATAAAGGTATTTAACCGTACTTCAAACTCCGCGATGTTAACTTCTATGGAAGAGAAGAGTTAACATTAATAGGAATGTGAAGTAAAAAGAATAGAAATTAAAGTGAAAATTTTGCTCTCAAGTCTAGTGAAAAACTAAAACTGCAGTTCAAAAATATTTCATTTTTTTTAAAATTAAAAAACCTATTCGGTTTTGTTCGATTTGTCCAATTTTAATTTGGACTTGGCATTTCCGAACGGAATGCAGAATTGCATTTAAATCTGATCGGACCTCAGTTTTGAATTTTAAGCAATTCCGAGTTCAAATTCAGAACAAAACATATTATCTTTGAAAATTTTTCAATTTTTCAAACCTTTTTTTTAATATTGAATATTATATTGAAACATTCGTTTTCAAGTCGCACGAACTTATTGTTAAAGAAGCATTTAGAAGATCAGTAATTATTGATTTATATATATATATATAGTACATGTATTCCATCATGCCAGAGACACAATCAGTTGAACATCACAACTAAATATGATTGAATTTTATTTAGTCTAATATTAAGATACAACAATAGAAACATGTTTTTTTTTTATTCCATTTAGAAATTTAATTAAAAAGATGTACGTACAATAATAATAAAGAAAGACAATTGAAGACAAATTTCAGAAAAAAATTCACAAGATAAAAATAACATTTCAATTATGTGTATTGAGGTCGTTCATATTGATTTTTTGATTAGTTTATCAAAAACGCTTAAATGACAAAATATGTCAGCAAGCAAAGCGACCATTACAACAACATCAAATTGCAATAACATCAAATAAATTGCATGCGATGTGAATCAATACAACAACAACTTGATGAAAAAGGCATAATAAATCACAATGAATACCCTTTATAAATAAATTCGCTTGAGAAACCTAACAATGATTACTATACGTTAATATAATTAAAATATATTTTAAAGCGGATCAATTCGTATGGTAGGAAATTTTGATGATCTTTCAAGAAGAAAGCAGCTCTTTTTAGTGCAGTTTAATTTAATATTAATACTAAAAATTTCATTTTGTGCGATCTCTTGTTCCATCGACAGATTCTTACAAAAATTATATTGTGGTCAATATTTTAAAATGCAGTCAATTTTAGCATTTTCAAGAGAATGAAAATTAACTCTTTTTTCTTTTGAAGTATTTAAAATTAAAATAAGAAATTCAATTTTAATATTAACAGTATGAATTGAAATTCAACTGCACCGCCAAATTGTACAAATATTAAAAATATTCATAATTAAGTAAAATTTTAATCCTTTTGTTCTTTCGCAACACAATCAAAATCAGTCGATTGGCAAATGCTATAAAAAAAAAACATAACTGCCATAACGAAGGTATGAAAAGGCAATAATAATAAAAATTGAATTTCAATCAAAAAAATTAAGCAACGCCATGATTGTGACAGCTCAATTTTGACAGATTGTTATTATTGCAATGCACCATAGCGAGCTGATTAATTTTCTGTGACAATGCAGAGAAGTGTTTGTTGTTGCCTGCATGCAATATTATCGATTGACAAATGCTGCCAACGGCTATGAAATATCATCATCATCATCATCAGCACAAAAGTTATGAAATTTACAATTTTATGGATTTCACTTGGAATCAATTCGAGTCATATCATTTTTTTTTTTTTGTTTTGTGCTCTTCATTTTTTGTTACATAACATTAAAATTTTTCTGATAAAACATTGGGTCGGTCTGTTTTATTGCACATTTACGTTTGCGTTTCGCAAAACGCTTATCAACATTGTTTCCGAAAGAACCAAAATCAATGTGTGATAACTGATGACTAATTACTGGGCACTCTTAACTAAAGCTGGTGCAATTCCCGTTACCAGCATGAAAAATTACTGGTTTTTACTAAATAACAAGATCTTTTCTGTCAATCTTTTTCTGTCAAGATAAACGAAAATTGCCGTTCAATTGCTGTAGACCTAGAAACAATGCAAACACTATTATAAAAGGGTTGTGACTGTTTAGAGAAAAAAAAACGACTAAAACCAATAAAGTTCAAGTTAAGATATCTCCACAGACGTGTTGTATTTATTACAACATTATAATTAATAATAATAATTATTTATTTTGAACTGTCAACATGAATTTCAACTTTCAAGTCAATACATTCATTTTTATTGAATTTATGAAGGTTTGGTTTTGTTGGTGGGGGAGCTTTTCACAAGGTAGCGTAAATTTTTGCCGAATTTAAAACTCAGCATATAATATATGCCGCATATATTCAAAAAATAAAAAAAGTTTATGTGACAAAATTTAAATCATTAGAATGATGCATTTAATGGAGTTCTAAAAGAGTTTCAACTTTTAAGACACCACTTTGTATGGGTGGTAGAGTGTGTTTTTCATCCGATTTGGCCCATTTTCGAACTTGATCTTCAAATTGCATTACAATATCTCAAAAATTAAGGCTTTAATCGTGGCGATACTTTATCATGCTTTACTTTTCAAAATAGAGAAAAATAAATATATAAAAACAAAAAATGTACTACAACTGTTATTTACTGTCACTTCTCACTTCAAATAACATAGACACATTAATTGTCGTAAAAAATGTTGCGAGAGAAATGTTGCAAGTATTTTTCACCGCGGAATAGAGTACAACTTTGACGAAGATGTTGTGAAAAATTTTACAGCTATAGTTTTTTGTATGAAGAATTGAGTGAAATTTCACATGAACTGAACAGAGTACTAGGTTTTTGTAAATAAATATAATAAGAGGTGTATGGTACTCCATAGTCGGGCTGAACCAACTTTAATGTTTCTGTACTTGTTTTTGTATAATTTATTTTTTTTTTCTTTAATCTTAACAAAATATTTTGGGCGTTATTTCATTTTTGAAGTGAAACTTCTTTGGCGGCGAGTGAAATTTCAAGGTCCTTTTTCGTGACGCTAGGCTAACGTTTTCAATTCATATGAAAAT
The DNA here is from genome assembly GCA_958299015.1 of Tetanocera ferruginea. NCBI lineage: Eukaryota > Metazoa > Arthropoda > Insecta > Diptera > Sciomyzidae > Tetanocera > Tetanocera ferruginea. The sequence goes on along the minus strand of OY282642.1, from coordinate 108,369,859 downwards.
TAAAAAAAAATTACTGCCGCTGCCGAGAATTGAACCCCGAACATCGTTGCTTATGGGCCGGAATCTAAACGTTTACGCCACGTAGGCACATGATAAATAGCCAAACAAAATGTAATTAAAACTGAACGCGTAGCATACTGAAAATAACATAATTAACATTAACATTAGATTAACATTAAAATTACATTATTAACATAACCGTAACATTAATTTTCATCCTAAAAGTATGCACTGAAAAAAAATAGAAAAATAATTCAATAGAAATTCATCAATAGAAAAAAAACCAAGTTGATGCACTCAACAATCAACGTTCGCTGCTTTATGAGGCCCTCTATCAACATAGCAATTATTATGATCAGGAAGCAGGAGGTAATAATGAACAAGATTTGCCTCTGCTTTCGGAGGCTCCTTCAAAGAGAACTATGCAAATCCAATCCAGCATTCAAAAAGTTACAATGTTGAGAAGACATTCGAAAGCAACTAAAACACTTACTGAACTAAAACAAGAACAGAAAATAACTGTTATTTTACAATTTTCAAATGAAAAAAATTGTAGAAAGACTTTTTCAAATATACCATTATGTTACAAATGTCCTCAGCCTCACGAATATTAAGTCGCTTTTAAATTTGAAACTGAGTCTTTTAAAGTTAATTTCTTACCTAGTATATTTCGAGGAAAAATAAAGGTTACTTTTGACTTTTATTTTATCGGTCAAAAATAGCAGTTATTTTGTGACTTTAATTTTTTCGGTCAAAAATATCAAGCAATTTGTGTTTTCTTAAAGGCCGCTTGACAGATTGAAATGTTGACACCACACTGAGAAAAAAACACATACCTTGCTCCGGTAAAAAATTTCTCTATTTTTGATAATAGCATTTTTCTCTTTTTCAAATAAAATTTTCTTCAATTAGAATAAATTTTCACATTTTCGAAGAAATATTTCTTTATTTCTAGGAAATGGAAATATTTCAATGTCTCTAATAATGATAAGTATTTTTCTCGCACAAAAAATTTCTCATTTATAGATAAATTTTATTGAAAATGAAAAACTTTTCTTATATTTTGATAAAAAATTCACTATGAGAAGTATTTTCTTCAATAAAAACAAATATTTTCTCAAAAAAAAAAGTATTTTTCTCTAAAAACGATATATTTTTCTATTTCATGGAAGCTTTTTATCATTTTTAGAGAATTTTTAGTATCGCAATTAGAGAAAAGCATTCTCTGGAGCAAAGTCTATACCATTTTTCTCTAAATATGATGCCTTTTTTATCATATTCCGAGACACTTTTTTCTGAGTGCATGTGTAAAATGTCTCACCGATGAGACGAAAATAATAATATCAAAATTTTTTTAACGGTAAAATGACTTGAACAAATATAGATTATCTGACATTTTTGACCGAAAAATACACGGCAAAAAATAACTGTTATTTTTGCCCAAAAAAACTATAAGGCACAAAAAACTGTTATTTTTGTCGGAAAAAATAAAAATTAAGAGATAAAAGTTAATATTTGACACTTTCGACAAAAACCATAGCCAGGACGGTCCCTGGATGCAAATATTGAATCAACAAATTATTATTCCATTTCGTACTGATTGAATTTCTTTTCAGATACTTTCTCTCTCTATTTCACACTTAAATCTATCTTATTTCTTACTGTTAAAGAAGTTTCACTTCTGCCACGTGTACGTTGCTACACGCGAGTTTTTTTTTATTTTGGGCGTTATTTCATTGGACGTCATTTCACTGAACCAAGTAATCATATCTGGAGTTTTTCAAAAGCTCAAGCTATTGTGGCTTTACTTTTCTCCAATTACACAAGTGTTTTCATTTCCAATTTTTAACCATTTTAAGACAGAAAGAAGTTATTAAGCAATATTGGATACGTCAACTAAAGACTGTCCCAGAAATAACTGTCCTTTTGTTTTTTTTTTATTGTGAAAAATCCAATGATGTTTGTGATGGCCAAAAAACAAATTGGCCATTACAGCCCTTGAAAGGACTTTGACCGAACTTCTTATCATCAATTGTGTGTTACAACGTGTGTTATTAAATGTTTGTACACAATTGACCGAGCTGGACCTACATATTTTATGCCGACTCCGAACGGCTAAAGTTCATGTTCTCAAGAAGCTTTACATGGCATTGTTTACTCTCTGAGGTTTGCCATTGTCTGCAGAGAGGTGGTGACCGATCAGAAAAAATGTTTATTGAAAAAAACTTCTCGCCGCGGCTGGGGATCGAACCCGGGCTCCAAGCATGCTAAGCCACACACTTAACCTGCATGCCACGGTCACCAGGGTCACCTGAAAAAAATACACGTTGAAAAATATTATGTACTTTTTAATTAGGGTTCTCCATAAGGATTTTTACCGACCTTGTAGACCTTAATGTATGCCGGACGCCAAATATTTCGATGTTTTTCGCAGTTTTTTTGGTCTTATTAAAATTTATTTTCATTAAAGCCCAATACCTTTCGACTGGACGAAGTTTAGGGCAATTCAGAGCATTGGCTTTTCTTGGTACCACAGTGACATTATTGGCTTGGTACCAATCCATCGTTTTCTGGGCGTAGTGACATGTTGCTAGGTCAGGCCAAAATAGTACTGAACCTTGGTGCTGACGTATAAAAGGCAGCAAACGCCGCTCCAGACACTCTCTGATGTAAATTTCGGTGTTGATTGTGCGATCTGTCACAAATTCCTTACTTCGAAGGCCACATTTGCAAATGGCCTGCTACACCATGTATTTCTTTGGAAATTTGGTATGTTTTTTGGTGGTAAATTTAGAGGATGCTCCACCCCTTCTAACCGCAGTATAATATTCGTGTTCAGGTAACTGCTTGAAATCCGCTTTGCAGTACGTTTCATCGTCCATGATCACGAAATAAAATTTGGGCAGGTAATCGCGATACAGTTTTCAAGCCCTCAAGTTTTCTTGGCTTCGGCGTCCTTTTCTTCTAACCTTTTTGTACTTTATAGCTCCTTAGGTTGTACAATTTTTTAATCCGTTGAACACTTGACTCGAATGTCCCCGCTTTTGCTGCCATATCACGAACCGAAGTGCCTGGATTCTGAGTAAACAGCCGCTTAACGTTCTGGCCCACCGCTTGGTTCGCTGGACCACTTTTTTTCCCTGAGCCTGGAGTTTTTGATAAAGGGTTAAGCTGTTTGTATCATTTTATGGTCCTTCCGACAGTTTGTACGCACACACCAACTTCCTTAGCGATCTTTTTGTACGTGGTGTTTGGATTTTCCAGGTATTTTCAAATATTTAATTGCTTTCCGTTTTTTTTCTTGTTGAGACGACATCTTTTCAGTAGCTCTTTTATTTTACTAATGAGTATTTATTTTTTTTAATCTCCAATATTTATACTTTATTTAGGTACCAAATGTGTTGCTATAGAGGTAACACTTTTTTATAAATAACCTAAAAACAAAAGGACAGTTATTTTTGGGACAGTCTACAGTCCAAAATTCTCATAAAAACGTGAAAAAATGTCTCTAAAAATAAACGAAACTTTGTATAAGAACATCAGAAATCAACAAATTTTTACATTGTTCCCAGAAGATGAACTTCCTTTGTAAGAAACGAATCCATTAGGAATCGCCATTTTTTTTTTTTTTTTACATAATTTCACAATCAATATTGACTTATATATTCATAGGGGATATTATAGTTGTGTCGTTTTTGAGAATTTAGATCACCTTCATGAAATAAAAAGAAACAAATATTAAAAAAGCATTAACCAGCTCTTAGAATATTCGTGCCCTTGATTAGAATAGATGTCATATTATTGATATAGAAAAATCAATAAAAATATAAAATAGAACTCTGCAAAACTTAATCATACTGAAAATATGAAAATATGAACTATGTATTTAGAAAAATAATATCAAAGATGCTAGCACTAATATATAAACACGCATACGTCCTTCACGATATACAATCATACAATCTCCCTGTTCTGTCCTGTCCACTCCCACCCAACTTACACAGCAACTAGAATATAGCATCTAGAAAATCAAACATTAAGAATATAGGTTTTAAAGACCACAACCCTACCACACCCCCCACCTCCTCTCCACCCAAACTATCGAATATATTCGTATGCGTTCGTTGCAGCTCCATAGTAACCTGTTGCATGCTGCAGTGCGGAAGTGCGCTTGCGTTGGAAAAGTTTTTTATGACACGTTTCTTAGTTTTTGTCCCCATAATGAATTCTCATCTTTGTTATTGTGACAACACCGACTAACCCTCATCTTGGTGCGGCGTCTTCTTGTCAGCTGGCGTCATGACAAGAAAAATGAATGATGATTATGGCAATTCTTGCACATATAAGAGGGGAGGGAGTCGGAAAAGAGCGAACGGCAAATTGTTTTCTCTTGAGCTAGTGTAGCCTGTGGCAGCAAGCAACATCAGGACAAGAGTGGGAGTTACAATAATTGTTCAATATTTTTTAAGAAATGAAAAAATTACATATACATAATTTAATATCCTGCGAAATGTAAACTTACCTATCAGATTGCTTTTTAAAGATTTGTAAATTCAAAAAGGTCTTCACACACATTTCAGCCAGGGCAGCTATATTATCTAAACAACACGCTGGATGTGGTTTATATAATCGCATATTTATAATGAATTTATTATTTCTATACTAAAATTAATATGTGGTGGCCGTGTTCATGTGTGCAGTGCGTGGCATGCGAGCCAACGAATCGAGAGTTCAATTCTCACCTCGGACAAAAGTTTTTTCGGCCGTCACCTCTCTGCAGACCATGGCACGCCTCAGATTGTCAACAGTACCATGTAAAGCTTTTTGAGAACATGAACATTAACCGTCCGGAGTAAAACTTGTGGGTCCAGTTCTCGATCAATTTTCACTTTGATCTTTAAAAAGTCATAAACTCAAACTATATCACAAGCTAACTGGCAAAAATCATTGGTCGGCATGTTGCAATTAAGATATTTTCAGTTTTGTTTTTTTTTTTGTATTGTCAACTGTTCTTCTTAATATTTAACTCGTTAATTTCTAACTTTTTCTCCTTCCCAGATCGAAGCCGTCACGTGCGACACCTGTGCCGACAGCTCGCCGCACCTATAGCGATGATGATCTTAGCAATGCTTTACAGGACATCATCAGCGGCAAGCTTGGTACTCGAAAGGCAGCGGTGCAATACAACATACCACGCTCAACACTTCGCAACAAGGTCTATAAGCTGACCATGGACGAGAAGCGCTTGTCCAATGCTGCAGCACCAACTGAGCAGCTATTGCAACAGCTGCATCAGGAGCTCGAGCTAGAACGTAATGCACATTCCGGCGATGAGGAGGAGAGCAATGATTCAACGCCACAATTGGATGCAACGCATCAACAACCACCACCTCCAGCACCACCATTGCTTGATGATCTTGCCAGCCGCATTGCCGCCTCGGCAACGCTGCGTAAACTCTGCGAAAGCAACAGCCTCGAGGAAGCGCAACTTAATGCCAGCACCTCACCAAAACCAACAACAGCGCCAACAACCGCATCACCACTCGATCAGCTTAAGCGTCAGGCCGGTCAGACACTGCAAGCACCGCCACAGACTTCGCCGCAGCCGCAGATGGCGCCCATTTTGATAGATCCGAATGTGCTGCTACAAACGCTGCTACTCTCGGCTGGCGCTCTACAGAATTCAGCCAACTTGCAGCCAAAGCTTGATGAAACCGTTACGTTGCGTGATCTCTTTGGCGCAATACTTTTCAACTCAGGCATTAATTTAAAAGATGCCTTGGCGGCGGCGACTTCAACTCCCTCCAACACTGGTGACACTCTCAATAACGGCAGCGGAAAACTACCAAACATGATCGATCAGCGGCTTTTGCTGCAACAACTTCAGCAGCAAGCTTCGCCCGCATCTGCACACTCGCACTCGCACTATGCGCATCGCCTGCCGAAGTCTGAAACACCAGAGACCAGTTCATCGTTGGATCTCAACGAAGCGAGTGACGATCCGTCGGTTATCTTGAAAATTCCGTCCTACAAACCTGTAGCTGGATCGTCATCATCAGCTGCTCAGGTGAACACAATACCGACAAGCTCCGCGCAGTCACCCTCTGCAGCGCAGCAGTGCAGCGTCAATGTTAGCACGAGTCGCAATGGTGATAGTCCGCACTCGCAACGCTCGGCTCAATCACCGCGCATTGCGACTTCCATGTTGGCTGCAGCTGTGGCCGCTGCCGGTGGTGGCAACATTACATCGGCGCATCAACAGCCCAACAACATATCCGTCATCTCACCGCCGCTTATGCGTCACAGTCTAAGCGCCGACTCACAATCACCACCGTCGTTTTCACTACGCGATGTTATCGCAAATAGCATCCACCGCACTATGAACGAGCAGGCCAATAAAGATGCGCATGCTGCTGCTGCTTCCATGCTCGGCCTAGGGGCCGGCAGTGATTCAGAACGCAATGCCGGCAGTGACTACAAGACACCCAGCATCTCAGTGGTTAAGAATATCGGCGGCACCGATACCTCACGTTTCGGCAAGGCGCCCAACTTGCTAAGCGGCGGCATGACAGGCCACAACTCACATCATCATCACCATCACCATCAACATCATCACCTGCAACATGCCCACCATTCAACGCACCATCTCAGCAGGCAGGAAGCAGCTGCACTGGCTGCTGGCAAAGGCACACGTCCGAAACGCGGCAAATATCGCAACTACGATCGCGACAGCCTGGTTGAAGCAGTCAAAGCTGTGCAGCGTGGTGAGATGTCGGTGCATCGTGCTGGCAGCTATTATGGCGTGCCACATTCTACACTCGAGTATAAGGTTAAAGAGCGGCATCTTATGCGGCCGCGCAAGCGAGAGCCTAAGCCGCAACCACTCGATGGAACTGCCACTACTTCCTCAGCATCTAAATCGAACTCAAACATTCCAGGTCATTCGACGGCAAACAATTTGGACAAACTGAAGGGTAATGCGTCCAATGCATCGTCTAACTCAAAGCTCAGTGGTGCGCTGAAGAACAACAGCGGTGCGGCGACATATGCGAATACATCTCCCAATGGCATGAAACTCTCCATGTTCGATCCGAATGTGGCAGCGGCGCAGATGCAGTATGCACCGCATCTATTCTGGCCTCACTCTGCAGCCGCCTTTGGTCCCATGCAGATGGATTTCAACCGCAACGCAGCACAAAGTGGCAACGCCGCCGGCAATGTCAACTCTGCAACCACAACGCCTGGTGGAAGTGTTTCGCCTTACGTCAACGCCGACATTCTTAAATCGCACATCCAACGCTACCAGGAGGAATCGATGCGAAGTGCGTCTGCCAGCTCGACGAACGCGCATAAGTCTGCACATACGCCCAGCCCCATAGCTAGTCCGATGCCTGGTCAGAATCATCATGCGCTCAGCTACAAAAGTGCGCGCGAACTGGCGGAAAATATTTACGATAGTGCAGGTAATGCGAACGGTTCCACCTCATCCTCATTTCTAGACGGCATCATACGCAAGACGCTAGATCGCAAGAGCAACGATGTAGCGCCACCGTCCAGCGGTGGTGCACTGCTCGATCAGCTGTTGGTAAAGAAAATACCGCTGCCATTCACCAATAACCGCAGCAACGACTACGCCTCGACGTCAGGCGCACCACTAAAACGTGCCGGCAGTCCGTTAGCTTCAGCCTATGGCAGCGTGGATATCAAGCGTGAGCGTAGCAGTCCGCTGAACAGTGATGAGGCATCTAATAGCGAAGTGGATGAACACAATAACAATAACAACAACCGACTAGCCGGCGGCAACGATGGACGCACTTGCATTGCGGCTAGACATCGCATCACGTCACGCGATTCAGATACGGATGGCAGCAGCGGCAGCCTCAAAATCGGTATGCCAACGGAGCTGCTAACTAGTCAGCACTATAACAACAGCAGCAGCACTAACATCACAGATCTTAACGGTGGCGCAGCGTCGAAGCTGGACATCGGCAGCGTCGGCTCTTCGATACTACAAGAGAAGCTGGGACAAATTAAGGCGGAACGCGACAGCGAGGAGAATTTATAGAGAAGGGGAGTGCTGAGCAACAGCAACAGCAGCAGCAGCAGCAGCAGAGCAGCGTCTGAAGCACGCATGGGTCGGGCAGGTGGTGCAGCGTCGATAATGCAGCCGTCCACACTGGTTATGCGGCACGACAGCAATTTCGGCGATAGCTGGGGATTTTTACACGATTTAAGCTACTGACACTGGCGACAAACGGAACAAATTTCTACACACACTCACGCAAAATATTGGTAGGAATGTAAAACAAATAAAACAAAAACAAACAAAATCAAAAAAACAAAACACACGGAACATAAAGCATGTATGTATGTTTGTAAGTATTTCTAAGTAAATGTTAAAAACCGTTTAACTGATAGAAGTGGGGGGAAAAAAAAATTCAGAAAATCACAATACATAGCAAAAGAAGAAGAACAAAACAAGCAAAACAAAACAGTCAAAACAGATGCGAAAAGAAAAAAAAACAAGCACTTGTAAATTTCGTCAAATACAGTTGACACAGCAAATACGTTTGTAATTAACTGCGCCATTTTGAATTTATAGTTAAAAAAAAGATATGTGCTGCAATGTGCTCGCTACGTGCTAGCATGTGTTGCATGGAAAATAATGTTTTTCATTGTTAATTATTAATTATAATTAATTTTCAACAAGATTACTATTTTTAAGAATTTAAAAATTGTGCTGTTATGAGCTAATTGTGTGCTATCAAGTGCAGTTCTGAAATATAGTACATAATAATTATTAAGTCATAAATTAAAATTAATTATTCAGAGCATTATTTTTTCAAGATTGTGGAAATTGTGCTGTCATGTGCTAATGTTGTGCTATTATTTGCAGCAAAGAAATTTTTAGTATACACACGTCGGCATATTTTAAGAGCATTAAATACTATATTAGCCCCATTTGAAATTTTATAGCAAATACAAAGAAGTTTGCTGGAATTAAATCTTCACTTTTGTGGTCATAAAATTTTTGAAAATTTGTTCGTTCCATTGTACATCCAGCGCTTTAAGCTGTACTCTTACTGGCTTACTTCTGGTTATTTAAATAAATCTAATAGTGCGATTATATTAAAAATTTTAGTATATTTCCGCTCTTAAAAAAAGCAACTGTACAATTTCTTAATATCTCTTGACGCCACATTATAGCACAACTTCAGCACATTACAGCACAAATGCAGAATTTTCAAAAACATATAACCATGTTGAAGCTTATTACATTTAAAAAGCAGCAATTATATAAATTAATTTTCTTACATGGCACATGATAGCACACATTGAACATATTGCAGCACATAGTTTTTTTTGTCAAAAATCAAAAATGGCGTAGCTAACTTCATGCTCATGAAAAATGCATGCACATATAAGCAAGTGTTCAACTGTATAAATAACAAAAACTATAAATGAAATACGTCAATAAATAAAATTTTTAAGAAAACAGACGCACGTTGAGCTAATTGATTAGCAAAAAATGAAAACAAAAACACAAACAAAACAAACAAGAAACAAAACTGTACAGTTATCAAATAAATCTATGTAAATATGCATATGTTTACACATATTTATATATAAACATTTTTTTTTCTAAAACTAAATATTGCAAAGCAATTTGTAAGTTTTACTTTCGTTAAATTGAGTTGTGATGAATTTCTCTGAAAAACAATCTTTAGGAGAGATAAACATCACTACTCTTCTTTATGTTTATTTATATATGTATGTAATATATATATAAAAATCATAAATAAATGCTAAATTATAAATGTATATGTGTGTGTGATAAGTTTAAAAACACCAACAACAACAAAATAAAATATATATACGAGTACATATGTATATGCAGACATCAATAACTACTACATACATGCATATAAGAAAAAAAAAAAAAAAGAAAAATATATAATATTTTTTCTTGTTTCGTTTTTGACAATCGACAAATAGGCACTTGTACAAAAACAATAAAAATAATAATATTAATAACAACAACAGCAACAACAACAACATCTTAGAAAACAAAAACTAAACCAAGCATAACAGTAGAACACTTAAAAAAACAGATAAGATACTAGACATAAAAAAGCTATAAATAAGAGGTAAAAAAAATTTAAATTTTTTTTATTTTTTAAATCTTTAATTTTTTTCTTTCGAATTTATTAAAAATAGATTTTGTTTTAACAAACAGCAATAGTATTAAGAATTGAAAATCAAATAGGCAAAACTCAAATCCGCAATAACAGAACAATAATATCAACAACAACAACAAACAACAACAACAACAACAACAACAGCAACAACAACAGCAACAGCAATACATTCAAATAGCAGCAACAGTTAAACAGAATTGTTAAGAAGATACAGTAAAAAAACCAATTAACCAGCCAACCAGCAACAACTACAACAGCAACAACAACAATATAATGCAATAGTTACAGCAATATGAGCATTAAATACAGCAACAACAACAACAACAACAACAACAGCAATAATATCCGATCATAGCCAAGATGATGAACACAATCAATCCTCTTGAAATGAAAAAATCACAACAACAACAATAACAACTACAACCAAGCATCCAACAACTACAACCAAACATCCAACAAAATCAAAATTAATTTTTTCAAAACATTTAAAATTTTTAAAAAAATCAAAGTATTTTAGTTTATTTTGGAATTATTTAACGAAGTCATATCATAACGAGAACCAACAAGCTAGTATTTTTATTTACTGCCAAATGAACGTTCGGTTTGTTTGGAACAAAAGTGAATTTGAGGAAAAAAATTTAACAGTTCAATGCCGAAATATTTAACGATACGATTCGTTAACGTTAACGTTCAAAGTGCGTTCTAATAAAAAATAATAGCTAAGCTAACCGACTGACCGATGTTATGTTAGCTACTCAGGCTCAAAGTTAAGTATCGGCCAGAGTTTTGTGGCCGTCATCGTGGCTATCATCGTTAGAAATTTCAAAATCGCTATTATTTTTGTGCTGCTTTACATTAAAAATTTTTTAATTTCAATTGGTTTCAACACAAAATCAAGCAAAATGTCTAACTGTCATTTGTTAACACTGTCTAACTATACCTTTTCAAACTTCAACTTGTTTGAAACTTCAGAACAAAGTTGGTTTTCAAATTGGTACCAATTTAATTTCTAAAAAAATTACCCCATTTACAAGTATCTAAAAAACACCAAAAGTGCTTTCAACAATTTAGATAAAATGTACTGGATTTATTGCTTAAGATTTTGTATAAATTTCTAGTAACGTTTTTTTTTTTGCATTTACAAATTCGATCCAAGACTCAAATCAATTCTAATATTGTCCAGCTTTATATGATCTTTGTTATCATTTACGTTGGAATCCTCTTAAAGTTAGCATTATATTGTATCTACTATCTGAACATTGGACATATCTGAACATTGGACATTGGAATCTTCATCAGGGTGATTGTGAGTCTAGAACAAATAATTTGGTTTTGAAACTAAATTTTTAAAAATTTTCGCCTTAGGTGTAAAAAAACCATCCCAAGAGGACTCTATTTTTTTTACCACAGAATTACCGAAATTCACATTTTCCAGAAGTTGCATTCTGGGTGTTAAAGCGTTAAGTAGGTATTCTAGTGTAGTGGTACAAATTTTATGTATATTTTTCAAAATTTGACACAGAAAAACCAAAGCATGTTTTGGTATCCATTTTTGTATAAAATATTTATTGATTTTGTATTTTAACACTACAAAAAATATTTAAAAGAAATTTGGAAAAAAATTATAGACTGGTAAAGTGGGATGGGGCGGGGGGGGGGGGGGTGTTAAAAATATGGGCGCGTCCTACTTGACATGATTTCAGCTCCTCTGATGATCTAAAGAAGAAAATAAAACATATACTTAATTAGTAAGAATGTCGCTATTGTCTGAACTATGGAAATTAAAACAAAAAACTTTTTTACAAAAGGGCGGCTGTTGGAAAAAAATTTTTTTAAGTTTCGAAAATCTAAAATTAGTATAAACAAAATTTTAACAAACAAACAAAAACAAAAGAAGGTGCATACATATCACATTTCAAATTAACCAGTTCATTAGAATTTGACGGATGTCAGACGTATTAGAAAAAGTACTTACGAGAAAAAAAACGCGTTTAAAGATTTCAATTTTTTTAAAATTTTTGTTTTACCGAATATCAAGGTACCCTGACTTTTGCTGTTTAGATTTGATGGCCTCAAACATTTAATTTTCAAGGTACAACCATAAAAATTTACGTACAAGAGTATTTCGAAAAAACGCTATGAAAGTCATGACCTCACTTTGTCCCAACTCGACTTTAGCGGTTATTCCTTGTCGACACAGAAATATCTTATTAAAAAAAATAGTTACTAAAAATAAAGCGAATTATTTATCAAAATTTGTCGAATTTTAAAAAACACCCAAAAATATGTACCCCTAAACTAGAAAACCTACTTAAGGGAATAAGAAGCTTTTTGGTAAACATATTTATTACTGTTTAAATGTGGCTTCTTAATTTCAAAATGAGTACGAAATAGAAATTTAAACATATTTTCCAAGAAAATATGTTTAAATAGTTATCTTATCAAACTGTTTATCTTTACAGCAAGTCATAGTAGAAAGGTCTCGAACTGACCTACAGACAGTTGTCTGATGCATTACAATGACCTTACCAATGCCACTTTGAAAACCGGGATCGCCCAAAATATTAAGTACACACGCAAAATTTTTCAAAATTTATTAGATCCAAGAAAGTTCTTTGCCAACCATTCGACGTTTTCTTAACTAAAACGGTACATTAATTACAGATATATTCTGAATGATCCCTATAAAATATTATAAATTTTGGCTTATAAATTGATAATTCCCTCAAATAAAAGGCTTAACATTTGCCGAGAAAGTTCTCCGACATATGAGTTTCATCTAAAAATTATAAAACTAAATAGTTATTTTGAGAATTATCTCACTAAGAGCTTTAATTTTAAGACGTTTCTCAAGCTTTGAGATCCATCACGTGGTCAACAAAACGAGCAAACGCTTTTTTATGCATACGACATCGAGTGCCTTTGAGTTATTTTATGCAGGAGAGCCAAGACCTTGCTACTGACTAACTTTTGTGAATAGCCACTCTTTTTCGAAATTTCACGCTTTAAATTTTATTTGAAAAAGAGAAAATTACTATTAACGAAAATACAGAAATTTTTCATCGGAAAAATATAGGTGTTTTTTCTAAGTGTACTATAAACAGTTTTGGTAATTTAATATTTTTTCAGAATTTCAATAAATTTCTTAATACAACCTTGTTGACACACTCGTTAGGTATGATCTCTAATGAAAAAGAAGATTTTTTATTTTTTATTTTTAACATTTTTTTTTTTAACAAAATAAAATAAAAAGACAAACAATAAGAATATCGCAATATTTGAATTGCATAAAAACAACAACCAAAAATATTAAAAATAAAAATTGAACAAAGCTGCCTTCATATATAATGAAATATAAAACAAATCAAAATGAAACTTAAAAAAAATTTTATAAAAAAAACAAAATATTTTTAAAAAAAACGGCACCGATTTGGAAAAATATGAAAAAATTAAATTTTATTTAAATTTGAATTTATAGTTTTTGGATTTAGCATATTTGTAAAAACATGTTAAGGATTTGGTGAATGTGTGTGAAGACCTGAACGGAAAAACACTCTAAAAGCTAAAAAAAAAAACCGACAAAGTCTTATCTTATAACGTATTTTCAAGCAGACCAATGCTACAATCTAGCACAATATAAGAGATTTGTGGCATTTCGACAACTGAATTAAGAAAAATCTAGCAAAGTTCTATAAGTCACAACAGTACTTCACCAAATCCTATCTATTTTGTAAAAACAGCGCAGTTTAAACAGAAACACATACAAATACAGAATGTATACATTGACATTAGACTTCTAATACATACACAAACAAACAAGCAAACAAAAAAATTATTAAATATTCGGTGTTCAAATTTATCAGCATAAATTAAGAGTAAACAAAAAACATGAAAAATCTAAATATTTTGGCTAGCAACAGCAAGATTTTCCAACAGCTACAATTAAGGACTTTGTCCGAAATAGCTGTCAGGAAATGCTATTCAAACAAGAGTTTTAATTTCGAAGCTCGTATATTTCGACCACTAAGATTTAGAAAAAAAAAAAAAAAAACAAAAAGAAATTCAAACACTTGCATACCTTAATACAAATATTTTACTCTAAATTATACAAGCTACATACATACTTATATAAAAACATACATAAATACGTACATATATATTGATGTTTTCGGTGTTCAAAAATAAAATTAATTTACATAAATGTTTGGCAGATAATAAATATTTTGACACAAAAAAACAAAAATTATCATTCTTGGGACGCATTAAAATGCCAACTTTTGACTTGTAAAGGTAACAAAAACTACTACTACGTATTCTTAAATTTATCATGTTTATATTAATGTATGTATGTGTGTGTCTTCACGTCGCGTATACCTCAAATATAGACAAAACAAAAAATACAACAACATCATCATTTTTGAAGTATTAAAAACAACTAGCTAAAAATCAAGAAAAATCCACATAAAAATAGAGCGCTAAATTTAAAAAAATTATACAACACTTTACAAAAATACAAAAGGGCAAAAAAAAGAATATAACTGCAAAAAATATATTAAAATTATTGTAAAATTCAAAAATTTGTACTTAACGCTTTACATTTAAAACAAGAATTTAAAAAGAAAATTTAATTAATTTCGAAATTTAATTTAGCCCAAAAATATGTGTTTTATAAAAATTTGCAAATTAAATGTAACTTTATTTTTTTTGTTTAAACTATTTCTAAAAAAAAATTATGAAAAAACCAAAAAAAAATATAACAAATTTGAATATATTTCAATAAGTATGTTTATAAATAAAAATCAAATTATTTCAAAGCAAAATTTAAAAATGAACCCTTTAATCAAATTCATTTTATTTTTTTTAATTAGCTTATAACTTTGAAAACATGGTCCCTGATGTAAAATTAAAAAAAGAAAACTGAATTATGTTGAGATGATGGCAAACATTGAAATTTCATTCACAATTTTGTAAATTAAATTTTAGACAATTCGATAAATATCTTGGTTAAAATCAAAATAATGATAAACAACAAGATTTCAGTAATGAAAACCCATATATGTTGAAATTAAAAGCATGAAGAAGTTTTTCATATTTAAACATAAAAAAAAAATCAAAATTAAGTATAACAAAAATAACAAAAAAAAAAACATATTTATTATATATATTAAATTTAACACTATCTGTGATTTATAATCCAAAATTTTGATGTATATTTTCAGAGCAAAAGCAAAAACATATAAAAAAAAAAACAAAATAAAAAAAAACTTAAAGAGTAGCAAACAAAAAACTTAATAAATATACAAAAAAATATTAAATATTTAGTAAAAATTTAAACCAAATCGACTGAAGTTTTTTTTTCACAGTTGACTAAAACGAGCGCGCAAAAGCAACACCGCGTTCAATATGATCGGATAGAAAAAAAATTAAAAATGCGTGCAAAAAAACAAAAACCATATTAAATGTAGTAAATGTATTAAAATAAAATAAATTTTAAATAATTAACATAATTTTTTTTTATGTAACGCCTGCCTGTTGTTGCCATTGAAAGATTTTATTTACAAAAAAAAAAAAAAAACACGAAGATCATAAGAGAAGTTAAACTTAATTAATAATAATTATTATGTAGCTAAACAAACATCACGTTAAAATTATGTTTTTCATAAATTAATATAAAATTAAATAATCTTAAAAACAAAATTATAAAAAAATTATTATTATGTTTAATTTTTTATTAATAAAAAAATATTTTATAATATTTTAAAATGAAAATATATAATATTTTAATTTTAAATTTTTTAAACAAAATTTATTAAAAATTAAAACCATTTTTCGAACAAGTTTTTCACAGCTTATGCATTTAACATAAAAACTGAAAATTTTCTATGATTTCTTTAACAAAAATTACTGCTTCCGTTTTAAATCGGCTACATATTAATCAAAAATTTTTAAAAAATATGCACAGCCTTTTATTGGAGAAATGTAAAAAATTAGTTATTTAACTTAATGTCAACTCCTCAAGCACCTTTAGACTGTATACAAACTATTTGAAGACAGTGTCGACTTTTCTCTCCAGAAGATCAGAATATTCCCAACAATCCTTTTTTCGTTTATTGTATTTTGGTAACAAAGCTTCGAATTCGAAACACAATACCACATCCACATTACTGCAAGTTCCCGAGTTCGAATCCTGGTCAAAAGTATAGGTCTTAATATTTTGCCTTTCTTAATTTATTTGCTTGTTTCTTATCTACTCAAATTAAATATCTTAAATAGACTGAGATTCAGGCATACTCCGTTCCACAACATTTTCAACAAATGAAAAAATTTTAATATACTCAAGGCTAGAGTTCAAGCATACGCAGTTTTTCTTCAAAACATAAAAATATGGTTTTAGAGTGACCTCAAAATTACAAGAACTTAAATTTTTTTTCAAAGTATTGTTCATACCAAAGTACCGCTTAAAATATTAACATCAAATAAACTATCAAATGAAAGAGAGCGGTCTATATTTTTAAAAAAAGCAAAATACTTCTAAAATTTATGTGATCGAATAATGTTCATAATTATCATTTACAATTAAAGTTTTTCAATTTTCTCAATATTTCTTATGATTTCCAGATGTTCTACACATGTTTCAGTTGAAAGAAAAAAATTTTTCCCACTTACCTCTCTTCTCATTTTGAAACAACGCTCACTTTACCGAAAAGCTATCACTAAAATTTTTCTACACAATTCAAATGCAGAGAATTTTTAATATTATTAACAGAACTTTCTGAAGCATAAATCAGTTAAATCCTATCATATCAGCCATTTGATAGCTGTCCGTAAGCCTCTTCTGCTTAAGTTAAGTTCTGGGTCAAAAGTATTCCTAAAAAAGAATTAACAAATAGACACCCTAACACTAACTATGTTACTAGCTAACACTAACTATGTTACACTAACACTATGTTCGAAGAAAAGCGATTATTTTTCAATCTGTTGAAATTGTAACAAAAACACGAAAATCTCTAATAAAATTTTTTCCCAAAGACTTCGACGATGTGATGAAGGTTCTAAAATTTAAAAATTGCCATCAACTTCTGTATTGGTTCAATTAACTTAAGTCCTATAACATTTCCTTAAAATAGAGAGTGGAAAACCTTATTCGAAGCATTTGAAAATCTCAACCAAACTTTTTCTCCATCAATTCCACATTTGGCTCTTTGACTCACACTACCACCATCCCTATCTCACCTGAGAAAAAGAGCGGAATAGAATGGTAGCGTAGTGCTGTTCGAGCATAAAGCCTGATTTGCTTTGTTGTGGTTTTTAATCACCAAATCATGAACCAAAACCGTACCAAATGAAGCGTTCTTTTTTATTGTCATGGCAGGTTATATCTGCGTCGACAAGGAATAACAGCTAAACTCATTTTCAGGTTTTCCGGAAAGCATTTTTAAGATTAAAATAGCTCCCTTAAATCAGGGAACCCTGCTGTTTTAGATTTGATGACCTCAAAGACTTAATTTTCTAGGTACAATTATAGAAATGTGCGTACTAGTGTATTATATTGCGAGGACTGCAATGGAAGTAATAACCTCACTTTGTCCTTACTCGACTTTAGCTGTTGTTCCTTGTGGACACAGATATATATAAGCAGGTTATTTTCGAGATAAAGCATTTTTAAAATTTCACTTCAAGGCTATGTTTTCATAGTAAGTGACCCTCTCCATCTGCTCTTCTCGAAATTAAAAATTGAAATAACCTTTAAAGACTGGTTATTTTTGGGATATCCCGCTCCATTTCGAGATATCCCATTTTTTCTGATGATCTTTAATTTTTTTAAGGTTATATATTCATATAACCCCCCCCCCCCCATCTGTGCGTCTCAAAATTTCCATCACCTTAAATAACCCGCAATACTGGTTATTTTTGATTTATCTCGCTCTTTTTTTTCAAAATATTCAATTTTTTCATACAGTGTGACCCCTCTAGCCCGTTTTTCTTAATTTTGTAGCAAAGAGAGTAAACTTGATCCAAAACCACAACAAAGCAAATAAAGTCTTATGCTCGAACAGCACTTCGCTACCGCTCTCATTCTTTGGTGAGTTAGGGATAGTGCATGGTATAATAATTTACAAGATTGCATTAACAAGCAGTGTGTCTAGATTGGGCGATAAAGCGCCAATTGGGCGATCTTTTTTATAATTTTGCGCTTATTTTTATTTAAAAAGCGCCTCGCGCTTTTTTGGGCTACTTTTGTCAGAAGATTCGTGAAAAAATTACATATTTTCAGTCATTCCATTCATTTCAGAAATGTTTAAACCACTTTAGAAAACCGTTTTCTGAACTTCTTCTTCATTATTTAAGTCAGTTG
This sequence comes from Tetanocera ferruginea, assembly GCA_958299015.1. NCBI lineage: Eukaryota > Metazoa > Arthropoda > Insecta > Diptera > Sciomyzidae > Tetanocera > Tetanocera ferruginea. Next base: position 108,351,304 of record OY282642.1, on the reverse strand, counting down.
GATAGACGTGCAGCAAAGCTAGAATACGATTCGCTATTGGTTATTCCATGGAAAGATAATTTTGAAAAAAACATTCTGTCAGATACCAAAGAATTTTGGTTGAAAACGAACGATTAAATAAATGCTGGAAACTATTTCTAAGTTAGCACTTATTTTACTATCGCTGCCTCACTCAAACACTTTTGTTGAAAGAGTATTTCTGTGATGAATGCTAATAAAACGAACATGAGAAATCGTATGATGTTGGAATCCCTTTCGTCTATTATACGAATAAAATTTCACATGAAAGCCTTAAACGTTTGCTGCAAGACTCTTCCGATAACAGAAAATATGATTTCTAAGTGCAATAGCTCTATATATGAAAAAAAATAAATAGACGAAGAGGAAGTTGATGAAAGCGAAGAAGATATTGAATATCTTCTTCAGGAAACTTTTAATATCCCAACAAACAAAATGATTCACTTAAGATATCGTTTATGAATTGCTTTCTCGTTCATTTCATTCAATAGCAATTATCATATACAATTCATTTATAATATCGTGAACGGGAGAAATTCCTTCTTCGTTAACGAACCTTTCAAATCGACAAAAGCAATTCGTTAAAGAGTCGCCAAATCTTAGAAAATTAATACATTAACGAATGTTCTTATTTCAAATAAGCAATTCGTTAACAAATCTTCCAATTTAATAGAAGCAATTCTTAAACGAACCACCAAAGTTCAAAAAGAAAAAAAAAAAAAAAAAAAAAAAATTTTGAAGTTTTATATATATTTGCCCGTAAGCTCTTCTCAACTCATCAACCGTCAACTCATCTCGATTTTAAACACAATTTAATGTTAAAACCGACATTCAGCATAATTTTATTGAAATTTTTTGAAATATTTTGATGCTTTTTGAAACAAAACAAAAATTAATTTTTTGAAATGTTTTTGATATTCAAAGTTTTAGAATTTTTACTAAAGTGTCGCTCAAATAAGTTGCTTTTAATCTTAGTTTAAATTGTACTTTCTTTAAGCATCCAGCCAACCTCTGATATAGACAAAACCAAACTATTCGAAAATAATACGAAAAAAACTATTAACAAGAGATTCGTCAACGAATCACCCCTCGCCACAATGTTTACTGGTATGTTTTAATTATTTGTGTTTAAAAGAAAAATTTATGTATTTAATGTTAATTTCTTTGAGTTGTTTTTTTTTAAAGAAATGTTTAATATATGTTAAATCTTCTTAACACATTGCAAATTTTCAATACATACAAATATAAACAATTTGTTTTAAAAATGAGCTTAAGAGAAAATTTTTGGGACTTTATACTGTAAATGTCCCCCAATTTGCGCTTGTTTGGGCTACAAAATATTAAAATCTGAAAAATTGGGCGATTTTTGGGCGATAAAAATGTTGTAGTTCGCGCTTTTTCTAAAAACTATCTGGCCACACTGTTGACAAGTGTTGATTTTCTCATCTACAAGTAAATGAGTTCCGATCAAAAACAGCTGTTCGTTGTTATATGCTTTGGCCACATTCAGCTGTATCAATTGTTTTGCTAGCGACACATCGGAGAGCGAAGTTATCACTACGGAAGTGTCAGAAAAGTTGTCAAGTTCATGAATGCATTTTAATGCGCAACTTCATATTTATGTGCATCAAGTTTGGACTTAACAGTTGTCAACTATTGTGTACGCTGAATGCGACCAATGAAAATTAATTGCATGTAATGGCGGATGGTGAGCGCTCTCTTCTTTGCTATATTTTTTAACAGATAGTTTTTTCCAACAAAAATGTCAATACTACCTTGTAAATTATTATGCCATGGGGATAGTACCATTGATTGAAATTCTAATAAAGCGGAATAGAGATAGAGTTCTCTTTAGAAATACGGCACCTATCAAAAACGAACCGTTTCTTAAGGTTTTTTTTTCCATTCTCTGCCTTATAGTCAAGATCGTGTCAAGGGTAGATAAAAAATTACATTAAGTTGAAGTTATTTAATTTGATTAACATTTTGATGATATTTAAGTCGAAAATTGTACAAATTAAACATAAAAATCGATATGACATACGATTTTTTGAATTTTTTCTAAGTCCTCTTAAGTGATACAAACTCATGGGTGTCAGTAGAAAATTATTTTTAAATAAAACATGATAAAATTTATGATAAAAATAATGATAAAATTTTATTTAAAAATAATTTTCTAATGACACCCATGAGTTCGTATCACTCAAGAGAACTAAAAAAAGAATCAAGATATCGTATGTCTTATCGATTTTTATCGCTCGACCAAAGAACAGTCACCTTATCTATTTTCGCTCGTTATTCATTCAATCCGAACGCTCAGTCGATGAGCATATAGCGGCATCTCCAGTATCTACCCAGGATTGTTAAGCGGAAAACTTTTTTGAAATTGGTCTGTGTGTTATACCACCGCTTTGACAAACCACATGTGTTTTGAAACCCATTTCTTCATAATTCATCCATTCTATGCAATGGTATTCTTAGTATCTGTCATGTATAGCTTGTTCCCAATCAGAATCTCTCAAAAAATAAATTTTTCTCATTTCAATAGTAAAAAATCACTCGTGGCACTCTGAATTAAAATCCGCATGATCCGATAATCATAAATCCGAATACGAAGTCAAATTATACCTATTCGTTCAATATTTTGAGATAACCTTAAAAACTGCTTTTAATTTATATTTTCTGAGGTTAACATCATTGACCGGTGAGTGAATACGTGCTCAAAAAGCTTTGAAGTACCGTAAATGAAATACCGGTGAGCATTACTGAAGGTCGACATTCCAATATTTATGTGTGCCGTCCTTATAACAATCTTTTTGTTATTTTTTTTTTATAAACTTTGGCAAGTTTTTACCAATTTTTTCTTATAGCGGGCCAGTGTTCATTGAATTTTAATAGTTTTCTCTTTAAACTTACGATAACAGAACTATGCATTCACTTAAATAGACGGAAGTTACTTCTTAACGCGAAAGAATAAAAAAAGACAAAAAATATGGTCACACCAAAAGATCATGAACATTTCATAAGCGATCTTTTTCCTCTTGCTTTGTAAATATTTTAACAATCATTTGAGTGAAAAGAAAATCTTTCAAAATATATTTGCAGGCGCTTTAAGATTGAAAAAAAAAAAATACTTTTTTACACACAATAACAAACATGCTAAACAAGCCCATCTATGTAACAACAAAATTTTATAAAAGCTGAGATACTGTATCTGTTAGTTTTGCGGATTGTTTTGAATTGTTTATAACAAGAAAATGCAAACTATTTTCATTATATTAAATTAATAAAAACAAAAACAAACAAATTGAAAATAAAAAATAAAAAATAACTTTAATAATAACAATAAACAAAAACAACAAAATTAAAAGTGCAATTATGTGGGAAATAAACGGTGAAAAATGTTCGTTATATTTAAAAAAGAAAAACTTAAATAGGGAAACTTTAAAAAGAAAAATCAAATCTAAACATAAAACATGTTCATCATAAGAAAAGTAACTGCTATTTACAAAAACAACAAAAAAAAAACAACACTTGAATAATAAAAGAACATAAATGTTTTGTAAAAGAAAAAAATCTGTCATTGTAACAATTTAAGATGATATTCAGACAGACGAACAGACTTTGTTGTACATTTTGATGCGTTCAAGTTTTTAGAAAGTTTTGGAAACAATTGTAGTAATCTTCTTTTTTTCAAATATGTATTCTGAAAACGTTAAAATAATGAAAAAATTTGGTTTTTAAAAAATTGTTTAAGGTTAAATAAACGTTATGCATAAAACACGAATAAATTACGTTATACAGAGTAACATACATATTTAAAATTTAAAAATTTTTATTTTTTCAGTTTTTACTTTAAAATGCATTTTTTTGCAATATTTTTACCCAGAAATATTAAACACCGTATGATTTATTTGTTTTGATGAATATGAGAAATAAAAAATTAAAACTTAAAATAATTAATAATGATAATACAAGAGAAAATAAGAGTAAAAAACAGAGAAAAACAACAACTAATGCGGTTATGGAGGGTAACTTCAAAAATTTCAAAAGCTAATAAAAAAATTCCAAACGAACATCTTAAAACTGCAGTAACATTCTAACGGAAATCGCTACAAATCTAAACGTGATTTACTGACTAAAGTCAAATTTCTCAAAACAACTTTAGGATTCTAAGAATTTCTTCAAAAACTTTTACATTCCATTCTTAGATTAAACACAAATTTAATCAAAATTATGCGCATTTCAATTTTGAATTTTAAGAATTAACGATTTTGTGCAATGTTGCGAATTTCAGCATCCAACTATGTAGTTTGCACAGGAAAACAACAAATATCGATCATATTTTGTCAGTTAGCCGTTTTGTCAGTTGAAAAATATTATGTACATGAACCGATATATTGATAGAGAGAGAGAGAGAGAGAGAGATACAGAGAGAAAACAATGTAGAGAGACGTAGAGATCCGGTGTAGACAGACGTCAGTGTAAAATCCCTCAGGTATGTGTTTTATTTTCGGAGAGAAAAAAGATTGACTACAAATACAAATATAAATACTACGGGAAAGTATCGTACATGTAACAATTAAAAATAGTAGTAGATATACAAAATAATAACATAAATCAAAAAAAAAAAAAAAAAACAAATAATAAAACATACACCCTACACAGATGTATTAAGTGCGAATGTTAAGTACAGTTAAATCAAATAAACAACTAAACAAATAAGCGAAAAAGTTTAAAACAATTCCATTTATGTTATTCTGAATAATTTAAAAAAAAATCAAAAACTTTTTTATATATTTTGACTATGTACGACTACTTATAGGGCAATATATATTAAAACCTATACTTAAATATATGTTTGAAATGGAATTTCTGTAAATTATGAATTATTTAAAATATTCTTATGATTTTACATAATAAATTTTTTTTTATTTATCTATTCAAGGTATTTTAAAAATAAAAATATGTGGTATACATTTATATTTTTAAAAAAATATATGGTTTATATTTGTTACTATTGTATTTTGTGTATATATATGTAGTTCCAATTGAATTTATAGTGCAATTTTGTCAAAATGAAATTTATATACATATATATATATAGATATATATATATAAATAATTTTCCATATAATTAAATGTTAGTTTATTTCAAAAACTATGTTAAAAATGATTCAGAGAGAAAAAAAAATGGTTGTTAAATTTGATATGTTAAGCAATCGAAAAAGAAAGCACCAAAATATTAAACTCTTAGGGCTAAGCAGAAGGTGTGGAGTTTACTGCAAAATTCGATAGCAAAAAGAAGGTATACATACGAAGCAAGATTTTTTCCTACCATCCTGTATAATATAGGTAAAAATACAATTCAATTCAAATATTTATTTGTTTGTTCTTTTTCTAAAATAATATATATTTGTACCGTAAACACTAATTTTATGATTTTAAGTTCCTTTTTATTTAATGGAGTGACCTTGAGATCAATAATAGCTTTTGTTGTGCAACTTTTTAGAATAACAAAGCGCTGCATCCAATAAACTACTCTATCTGACATAAGAATTCTTTTCTTCTTATACATACTTTTCATTCGGACATTCCGACAATTTTTCAAACAAGATCATAATACTTTCTTCTATGAAATACACACCAAGCTTAAAGCTCCAAAAAATTCTGAGGCCATCATTATTAACGAAATTTTCAATCTCCACATCACTAAATGCGGAAAAACTTGTTATTAATCTCGGAATTCACATCAATTAATCACGGCATTTTCGGGGCTTAAAAAAGTCTGGAACGCCGAGGTCCCGGGATTACCATCCCTAGTTTACACGGATTCTCATGGATTCCAGATCAGCTCCATTGTAGTTTTGCCTGTATGAATAAAACAAACTAAGGCTGATGTCAGAGTGAATGCTACAAGCGAGGCGATGGTTTAACGCTACTCGAGGCTTCAAAGCTTTACCTGTGTTTTTATATGAAAAACTGCAAAAGTTGTCAGAGTAAAAGCGATGCTATAAGCTACATTCAAGCGTTCAATATATTTTTGAAATGATTTGTATGAAATCTGACAAATAAAACTGAATGATAGCATCTACTAGTAAAGCTTTAAGTATCGCTTCGCTTGTCGCGTTCACTCTGATATCAGCCTTAGGCTGCGTTCATAGTGTACGCCGATTCAGACAGGCAGGCAGACAGAGTGTGTAAACAAGCGATAGAAGTAGATATTAGGTCTGTTCCCGCACTTTTTGGACTAAAAATGGTAAAACTGTCAAAACCGTGAAAATCAGAAAAATCTCTCGCAAATAGTACGGGAACGCTTCTCGGACTAAAAAAGTGCAAACTGTCAAATAAATTTGTTTTCTGGCGCTGGCTTATGTAGTGCATCGACAATGTAGACGACATGCTTAAGATTTTTAACAATATTGTTTTAACATTATTCTCAAGTTAAGCATTTATATTAGTTTTTACACATTTTCCCATGTTTATGGTTTTTATATTAATAGTTTCAAAGAAGCTTTCGTGTATTGCAATTTATTTGCTTCCTCGTAAACAGCTGATTTTAAGCTGTTTGACACTTTTACCATTTTTACCCGAAAGAATTTCTCGGACTAAAACTTGCAACTTTTGACAAGGAGGGGAAATTTTTTACTCTCTCGATTGCACTCTCTTTTATCATTTTTTTTGAGTACGGGAACGCTTCTCGAAATAAAACCTGTAAAACTGGTAAATTGGACTAAAACTTTTGAGTACGGGAACAGACCTATTTGTGTCTCGTTTGTTCACACAGATTTCAACCTGCCTGTCTGTCTGCCTGTCTGAATAGGCGTTCATTATGAACGCTGCCTTAGACTTTGGACAAGCCAAGATTATATTTGAATTTTTCCATATATTTTGGGATCTAAAAATTGTTTGTATTTTCTAATTAATAAAATAAGACTTCAAAAAATAGGTGTTATTTATGATCGAAAAAATAAAACTCAACAATAACAGTTATTTTTTGATTTTTAATGTAAAACTTAAAAAATAAAAATCTTAATATTTTTGAACAGCGAATAAAACAAGGATCAATTTGGTATAAGTGACATTCTTCTCCAGTGCCAGATAATGACTTTTTCCCTCAAAATTTTCAAAATAACAGTTATTTTCGGTTCCTGCTTTTTTTAAAACTCTTCCTAGCACAGCTTAAACTCAGAACCTTCATTATTACAATTTCAGAACTTTTCTTCATTAATTTTTTTCTATCCTTGTTTTTCAAAAGCTCCTTATTTTTTCAAACAATGGAACAGACATTTGTTCAAGTTTACAAGACCCTTGAAGGCAACATTTGGAAGAAATATACGATTTTCTACCTTAAGGGTTTAAAACTTGATGGACTTATTGTAAAAAAATGTTCATGCCGTTATGATTTCAAAAGATTTAAATGTGTGTAAATTTTGATTTTCTATACAGTTTTTCCGTATTTCTATCTCTCTAACTTTTATTTCATTAGATTAAACAAAAATTCCAAAGGAAATCCAATGAATCCATCTTTTGCCCACCATCTTTTGCCCGTGAGTTTATTTAACATTACCATGAAACTGCTTGCACGCTCCATACACACTTCAACAGTAAAATTTACAACCATTTTTTTTTTTTTTCTCAACAAGTCTTTTTCTTTTCGTCGTCTTCAGTTTGTTTGTGTTTCACTTTAAAATGGTTCTCGAAGAAGTATGAAAACAAAAATCATTTCAAAACAAGCAAACATCAAGTGCATAAAATGTTCAAATAAAATCAAAAAAAAAAAATATATTAAAAACAATAAAACAAAAATAAAAGAAGAGAAAGAAAAAGAAATATATATACTTAAAGTAGACATTTTTTATATACACCTAGATACCTTCTACAATATTATCGTTATATTTAAATTATATTTTATACACAGAACATTTTTTCTAACAAGTCTTCTAAGAAATCTTTATAAAACTAAACTAAACTAAAGTAAAACAAGAAACAAAAACAAAAATCGTTGCAATGACCTCTGGTACCAAATCTAGTAATTATTATCATTTATAAACAAACAAAAATACGTATGAAATACAAGCATACATATGTAAATGTATGTTCATATATAAATAAATACATAAAATGTGTATGTTTATAATTTCATTTAATTTAAATTTAATACAAATTTAGTTATATTATGTAAGCGAAAAAAAGGGTCTTAAATTGACCAAAAACAAATTCATATTATTTAAGTTACCAAATATTAAAATTTCAATATAATTTTCAAAATCGTCTCAAATACAATGTTATGCTAAAACGTTAGAAACGTAAGAAATATTTAAAAAAAAAAACAAAAAATAAAAAACGAGAAACTACAGTAAAAACACTACATTTTAACAATAGCAAACAAACTGCATAAAATCGCTTAAGCATATTTTTTAAATTTTTAATTACATTTTTATTATTTTTTATTTATTTTAAAAAATAATATTGAACGGAACTACTTTTATTCTCAAATAAAAACTGAAAAACGTTACAATGTTACATATACCAGAATAATGAATAAAATTCATAATAAAACAACAATAGTCAAATCAATAACAACAACAACAACAACAACAACAACAACAACAATAGCCGAAAATAAAACCAAACCAATATGAAAACCATAACCAGACAAAAAGTAAAGAGAACAACCCAAAACAAAAAACTTACAATAGTAGCAGTCAGTACTAGACTGCTTAAACCCAAAAATAACCCAAACATATGCTCTAGACCAGCAATGGCAGCGCGTGTGCACCCTGCAAATCAACTCCCACATAACCAAATCTAAGCCGACAGTCGATTGTTTTTTTTTTCGTTTCACTATAATTAAACTTATATAGATATTATATAAAAGACGATATCTGACGATATTTGAAATATAAAAATAATGTATGTATATGACATACAGACATACATACATACATATAAATATATATAGAGTACTTTATATGTGAAAGAAAACAAGCAATCAATCAATCATTCAATAAGCTTCATTCATTCATTCATTTATTCATTCATACTAACATACATACTTAAAACCTTCAACTACTACCATTACTACTACTATTACTATATTTTTGTTTGCATTCTTTACTTTTGTTTTCTTTTCATTTCTCACATTACAATCGTCAATAGTTACAAAATACAATAGTTTACAATAGTAATTAAAGCTTAAACACTACAATATAACAAACTAACATTTAAACAATTACAATAGCAACAATAGCAACAACCACAACAACAACAACAACAATAGTATGTTTTTTATTCATATTCTAAGGTATCAATTTAACATTAATAACAAAAAACGAAATCATAAAGCAAAATAATTAAAACAATTAAAATAGTAATAAAAGGTAAAAAATCACAACAGAAAGTAATAAAAATAAGTAACAATAACTGTACATTATTTAAGCCCTGACAGCTTATTTAACCCAGTCTTAAGCCTAGTGCTTAAAGTTCATAACATGTGTGTACATGATACATGAAGCAAAACAAAATGTCGTATATAAATCACCAACTAAAAGGTTGAGCCTTTTGCAAGCCACTTAGAGAAAAATGTAAAGAATCGATAAGCCTGACAAGAAGCAATTATCATACAGACGTCACTATTTCCAGATTCAGCATCTAGAGGTTTTAATTGAAAACAGAATAATCAAAACAAATTCTGAAAAAAACATATCACTAAAACTAGAACTAGTTCTTGAACTTGAACTTGAGCTTGAGCTTGAACTTGAACTTGAACTTGAACTTGAACTTGAACTTGAACTTGAACTTGAACTTGAACTTGAACTTGAACTTGAACTTGAACTTGAACTTGAACTTGAACTTGAACTTGAACTTGAACTTGAACTTGAACTTGAACTTGAACTTGAACTTGAACTTGAACTTGAACTTGAACTTGAACTTGAACTTGAACTTGAACTTGAACTTGAACTTGAACTTGAACTTGAACTTGAACTTGAACTTGAACTTGAACTTGAACTTGAACTTGAACTTGAACTTGAACTTGAACTTGAACTTGAACTTGAACTTGAACTTGAACTTGAACTTGAACTTGAACTTGAACTTGAACTTGAACTTGAACTTGAACTTGAACTTGAACTTGAACTTAAACTTGAACTTGAACTTGAACTTGAACTTGAACTTGAACTTGAACTTGAACTTGAACTTGAACTTGAACTTGAACTTGAACTTGAACTTGAACTTGAACTTGAACTTGAACTTGAACTTGAACTTGAACTTGAACTTGAACTTGAACTTGAACTTGAACTTGAACTTGAACTTAAACTTGAACTTGAACTTGAACTTGAACTTGAAGTTGAAGTTGAACTTGAACTTGAACTTGAACTTGAACTTGAACTTGAACTTGAACTTGAACTTGAACTTGAACTTGAACTTGAACTTGAACTTGAACTTGAACTTGAACTTGAACTTGAACTTGAACTTGAACTTGAACTTGAACTTGAACTTGAACTTGAACTTGAACTTGAACTTGAACTTGAACTTGAACTTGAACTTGAACTTGAACTTGAACTTGAACTTGAACTTGAACTTGAACTTGAACTTGAATTCGAACTTGAACTTGAACTTGAAATAGAACTAGAACTAGAACTAAAACTAGAACTAGAACTAGAACTAGAACTAGAACTAGAATTAGAACAACAACTACAACTAGAACTACAACTACAACTACAACTACAACTAAAACTAGAACTAGAACTAGAATTAGAACAGCAACTACAACTAGAACTACAACTACAACTACAACTAAAACTACAACTACAACTACAACTACAACTACAACTACAACTACAAATACAACTACAACTACAACTACAACTACAACTACAACTACAACTACAACTACAACTACAACTACAACTACAACTACAACTACAACTACAACTACAACTACAACTACAACTACAACTACAACTACAACTACAACTACAACTACAACTACAACTACAACTACAACTACAACTACAACTACAACTACAACTACAACTACAACTACAACTACAACTACAACTACAACTACAACTACAACTACAACTACAACTACAACTACAACTACAACTACAACTACAACTACAACTACAACTACAACTACAACTACAACTACAACTACAACTACAACTACAACTACAACTACAACTACAACTACAACTACAACTACAACTACAACTACAACTACAACTACAACTACAACTACAACTACAACTACAACTACAACTACAACTACAACTACAACTACAACTACAACTACAACTACAACTACAACTACAACTACAACTACAACTACAACTACAATTACAACTACAACTACAACTACAACTACAACTACAACTACAACTACAACTACAACTACAACTACAACTACAACTACAACTACAACTACAACTACAACTACAACTACAACTACAACTACAACTACAACTACAACTACAACTACAACTACAACTACAACTACAACTACAACTACAATTACAACTACAACTACAACTACAACTACAACTACAACTACAACTACAACTACAACTACAACTACAACTACAACTACAACTACAACTACAACTACAACTACAACTACAACTACAACTACAACTACATTTACAACTACAACTGCAATTACAACTACAACTACAACTACAACTACAACTACAACTACAACCACAAATACAACTACAACTATAACAAGAACTATATCTTGAACTACAACTTAAATTAGAACTACAGCTAAAAGTTCTCTTCTTTTTAAAACATGATCTGAAAATTTCTCAGCTGTCAGGGCTTATCTAAGTTGTACAGTTATAAGCAAATTAAAAATTTTAATTTTATGTAAATTTTCTAATTTTTGTTCTTTTTTTAAATTTATTCATTAAATTCAACTTCGATTTTGTGATCTTGAATAATAAAAATGCAGCATACAAACCTACAGTTTTAAGAAAAAAAAAATCATAACTAATAATATAATAAAAAAATTAAGAACAATGTAAGAAATACAAAAACTACAATAGAATTAAACTCAATTTTGTTCAGAGTTGCTGATTTATTCAACACACAAAATGTTGTTATAAAAAATAATTAAAAAAATAATAACTATCACATATTTTTCTTATAATTTTTTGTTATAAATCTTTTTTATTGTTTATTAAAAATTTTTCATAAAATACACAAAACTTCACATAAAGTTTCTCGTTTCTGCTTAAAAGCTAAAAAAGTATTTGAAAGAAAAAGACAAAAAATACTTAATATATGCAAGAATCTTTGTTATTTTGGTTTCTGCTTTTATAAAACAACAATAATTAAAAATGCAATAAAATTAATGCAATTGAATTGCAAAGATTTATTTAAAAAAAAAAGTTTTTTTCTAGAACATGAAATATTTTAGAGAATACAATTTTTTTTAAACAAAAACAAAAAGAAGAATAAGCCTTAAATTGTATTTTTAAATATTATTCAAAATATGTTTAAAGTAATACACACAAAAAAAATTTAAACTAATAAACTGTAAATTTCATATACAAGCAAATTAATTGTAAAAACAATAAAAAAACATAAAAAACACAAACACTCCAAAACTTTATGAAAACAAATAAAATTAAAAGTTTTCAACTGCTTTGATACAATATTTATTAAGATTTTTGGATCACTTCGTTAAAAAATATTTAAATTTTAAGTTTAGGCTTGTAAAAACAAAGCTGCAAAAATTGTTTTGTCTTCTTCATTTGTAAAAAAAATTATAACATATAAAAAAACAAAAATATTTATTTATTTTTGTTATAGCAAAAAAAAAACATACAACTTTTATATATTATTATAATAACTATTATTATTACACAATATTTAGTGTTTATTATTATTTAAATGTTACGTTAAGTTTAGCAGCAACATTTTTTTGTTTAGGCCAATAAGTTTTATATTCAATACTTTATTTAAGTTGATATCTTTTATAAACTATGTTTAAAATTAGTTTTAAATGCATTTGTATTTACCGAGAATGAAAAAAAAACACAAAAACACAGTGTCAGTTTTTCATATTATTTTTTTTATTTTTATTATCAGTTTCTTTTTATTATTTTGTTCCAAATTGTTCGTTAAATTCGTTTTACTATATTAAATATATATAATTAAATTAGTGAATAAAGTATAAAAACAAAAACAACATATAAAAACAAGCGATAATATTTTATTATTAATAAAATTTTTAGTTAAACAAAATTCTTTGTTTTATTTATGTATGTTCGTTACTTTTATTTTTTTTATATATTTTTTTTCTTTTCAGATAATTTCAGAGAATACTTAAAACTTTTCTTTATATATTTCATGTTCTTATTTGTTTGTAAGCAAAAACAAAAAACAAAACAAAAAAATCAACAAACTCCAACACCCTCAATTTTTCTATAAAAACAAATTTAATCAGAAAAACAAAAAAAAAACAAAAACTCAACTTAATACAATAAAAGTTTACAATTTTACTCCACAGTTATTGAAATATTTAATCAACACTTGAAATAATTAATTATACACAATACCGTTACAGCTAAGAAATAATAACTAAAAAAATTAAAGCCAAATACAGGTTCGAGCAGCAGAAAGCAAAGATCGTGAGAAAAAGTTCTGTTGTGTTAGAAAAGTAATCTCTGTGAACTTGCTTGTGGAAGTAGACAAGCATCACATTTTAATGAGCGACTCTATATTGTTTGCATTGAGAAAACTTTTGAGAAAATATGTGAACGGTACAGTGATATAACGCCCAAAATAAAAACACAAGCAAAGAAAGTCTAAAGTCGGTCTAGCTCGACTATGAAATACCCTAAACCTACTTTTTCAAAATACAATAATATTATTGAAGATGGGCTTGTCCGTTGGGCGGATGAAGTCCATATTTTATTTGCATTTCAATTTTGATGAAAAATTTGCAAATACCAAGTTTTATTTCTGTAGTTCACACGTTAATGCCTTAAAAGTGTTTTCAGAATTGTTGGTTATATGGGAGGTAGGTGTGTTCGTGTATGGAATATGCCAAATATTTGAACACATCGTAGTTTTGGTATAAAATTCATGCATACCAAATTTTATTGTTGTAGGTTATTTATAAGCTCATTTATGCATTTTTCAATTTTTGCGTTGCATGGGAGGTAGGCGTGTCCGTGGGTGAATTTAAAATATAGTCAATAGTGCAGATCCCTGGGTCCATGTGACTATGTGTACCGAGTTTCATCTAATTCTCTCAACTCCTTCTTCATATAACATTTGTAAGGTTCAACATTTAGATAACCTAGACAGCTCTTAGACCAAATTCGACGGTTAGCCCTGTTGCCTCGATTAAACTCCATCTGAACTCGAACTATTTCCTCATAAAATTAAACTTCTTAAGCATTCGTAAGTGGCTTGAAAGAGCTTGAGAGCAAACCGACTTTAACGTTAAATTTTTCTTGAAGGCAATATTTTAAATTAGTTTCAAGGTTCTTGAAATCAAAATAAGGAATTGCCAAATGATAAAAGAGTGCTATGAAATAAGTCTGAAAAAAATTAAATTAATCCCAAAAGATTTAACACCCAAAAAGCAATAGTAATGAAATATATTCCAACAGCTACGAAATAACTTCCAATAAATGAAAGTAATTTCATTATGAAATCTCCCAAAAATGTATGAAACATTTTTTGAAGTTATTCTCATGCTTCTACTACCTCATTTTTGGAGGTGAGCGTGTTCGTGGGCGAATGACAATACGGACAACCAAGCTTTATCCCTGCAACTTAAATATGAAAATATCACTCCCATTTTCTGTGTACTTCCTAGTTTCTATATAAAATACATACATATGTTATGTTATTCCTACCAGCAAACATTGTGAATTTATTATGACTCTATTAAGATTCATTTTATTGAGTCTGAGCGCTCATAATGAGTTCATAAAAGATTCCGATAAGACCGTGTTTCCCTTCCTAAAAGGGCACACAGATATGAGTCCGAAATCTATGTGTCTCTTATAAAAGTCCAAAATATGTGTGTTTTAAGAGTCAGAATTATGTCTTAACTTATATTTAGCAGTCTTTTATGACTCTTAAAAAATAAAAATTAGGATTATTGAATGACTCATAATAAACAAATGTTTATGACTCCTTTAAATTACTTTTAAGACTCTAATTTATGCTTTCATAAAATGCTTGTAAGAGTCTTTTATGAGCGTGTTTTCCTTTCTGGAAGGGCACACAGATATGAGTCCGAAATATGGCTCTTAAAAGGGTCCGAAATATGTGTTTTTTAAGAGTCAGAATTATGAATGTTTTCGGAGTGTTATAAGATTCATATTTTAGTGTCTTTTGTGCCTGTTAAGAAAACAAAAAGAACAAACCCTTTTTCGCATTAAACAAAGCTGTTTATCGAAAAAGTTGCTCTGAACTATATTGGTGTGACTGAGTGATAATTATGAGCGCTCCAAGATCATTATAAATATCAGCTTTTTCTGATTCATTATTATGTGCGCTCATAAAAGATTCATAAATGAGAGTCTTTTCGGAGTCACAATAATGAGTGCTCATAAAAGGATCATAAAAAAGACCTTTTTTATAAATAAATAAATAGTCTTTTCAGAGCCATAATAATTTGCGCTCATAAAAGGTTAAAAAATAAGAGTATTTTCGGAGTCGTAATAATGAGCGCTCGTAAAAGGTACATAAATTAGAGTCTATCGGACTTATAATAGCTTGCGCTTATAAAACGTTCATAAAGAAGATTCTTTTCGGAGTCATAATAATGTGCGTTCATAAATAAAAGTTTTTTCAGAGTCATATTAAGGAGTGCTCATAAAAGGTTCATAAATTAGAGTTTTTTCGGACTCAAAATAGCGTTCGTTCATAAAGGTCCATAAATAAGAGGTTTTTTAAGTCAAAATTATGACCGCTCATTATATCGTCAGAAAATACCTTTATGACTCTCTTAGAACTTTTAAGAGAACACCATGAATTTATGACATTTCCGACAATGGCAACACTGGTATTTCTACTTGTATCTTCCTGTTTTTAAGAAGACTTAAATTGTGAATTGGTAAAAAAACGAATAGACAGTTTGTGAAAAATTTTCATTTTAAGGCGTTGCTCAATAAAAAAAAAAACATTATTCTTTCATTATTTAAACAATGAAATATAAGGTCTGTTCCCGTACTCTAAAGTTTTAGTCCAATTTACCAGTTTTTACCAGTTTTAGTCCGAGAAGCGTTCCCGTACTCGAGAAAATGGTAAAAGAGAGTGCAATCGAGAGAGTTTAACATTTCCCCTCCTTGTCAAAAGTTGTAAGTTTTAGTCCGAGAAATTTCTTCGGGTAAAAATGGTAAAAGTGTCAAACAGCTTAAAATCAGCTGTTTACAAGTCAGCAAAGAAATTGCGATACATCAAAACTTCTATGAAACTATTAAAATGGAAACCAGAACCATGGGAAAATGTGTAAAAACTAATATAAATGCTAAACATCTGAATTAATTTCAATATTATTGAAAATCTCAAGCATTTCGCTTGCACTGCCGATGTTCCATATCAAGCCAACGCTGGACAAACATTCTTATTTGACAGTTTTTACAATTTTAGTCCGAAAAGCGTTCCCGTACTTTTTTGTGTTTTTCTCTATTTTCGAGAGATATTTTCTTACTCTCAGACTTTTGACAGTTTTACCATTTTTAGTCCAAAAAGTACGGGAACAGACCTATAATGTTAAAATATATGAGAAAAGTAAGTCCTGGCAATCAAGCATTTTTTCTTGGAGTTTCATGTTTTTTTTGTAATTTTGATGGGGTGTTCAAATTACGGACTAAAAAATGTTTTTCCTAATTTCAGGCTTTCCAGAAAAATAGTCATAATATTTTTTTTAAAAGAAATCCAATCAGTTTCTTCAGCAAAATTCTAGCTAATGACATGCTCTTGAACGGTTTAACAAAACACGAAAAATATTCATTTGGAGATAAGTTATGGCAGAAAGAGCTAGAGGTGTTCAACTTACCGACTTCTCCCCTATATATTTAAGAATGTTTATGATATTTAATTTAAAATAAATGAAGTACTGACAAAAATTTCATTCGACTAACTTTCGACGACAAATCTAATAAATCACGTAAAATTTCAGGCGGAACAGATAATTTCAAAATTTTTTAATATTGAAATTTATTGGAAAAAAATATCCTAAACCTCGTTTTTTTCAAGCCTGCTTTTCCACGTTTTCCCCGTTTTTGTTATTATTTAGAACAACTATTAAAGGCTACACTGCGCTTAAGAAGATCTTGTTAATCCGGTTAATTTCTGATTAGTGTGTATCTAAAGTTGAAACACTGATCTTTCTCAAATGGCTCTCTAAAGTTTAGTTTGTTTGGAGTTTATTTATGAAGTCGGTTCAACAAAAAAATTACGTAACAAGTAATCTGTTTAAGAATTCAAAAGTTTGTTATTGTAATTATAATTCTATAAAAAACATTATAGGTTCTACAGGTATCATATTTCTCTTACCTTATCTTATTTTGGAATAACAAATATTTCTAAAAGAAATACTGTGGTGAAATGAAAACGCTGTAAAAGAGGTTATATACAACTTTATAAGACTTCTGTAGTGATATTATGTTTGAACTTTTCTATCCGTCTTAGATAGTTGAACTTGACCTCTTTTCTACAAATAATTTTGTCAACAACTTTTGATATTTTTTGGATTAAAATTTCTTAAAATAACAATACCTTCATGAACTAACAAAGAAAATCATAACAAATTATTGGTATAAGTCATCACCGATGGCTTTTTTTAGTATTTATAGGAATTTCTCTTAGCTTATTTTATTTTGGGCTTATAAGGAATGGACTGGAAAATAATCAAGAATATTAAATCTAGCAATTATTATACGAAAAAATTGTCAAAAACCTGGTCACATCGCCTTTGCTTTCTGTTGCAACGAACTTTGATTTGAGCCCATAGAAATTTTGCGCCAAGACTCAAGTAATGCGTACTCGAACGATTTTCGAAATTGATCCGTCTTATAACAGTTATAAGAAAATAAATTTTGTGCGCAGAGCTTAGATGTTGCGGCTTAATTTAACTTGCAATAGACCAACGTAAATATTGACCATGTTAGGCGAAAAACATACCGTGTCGATGCCTAACATCGTCATTATTTGCGCCATATTCACATACAATTATAACAATTTGGCTTCATTACAACAGCAACTACAACAACAACAACAACTAAATAATAACAACAAATTACCAACAAAGCAATAGTTAAAGATTTTTAGTTTAATTTTTATTTTAATCCAAATAAATCCTTTTGAAGTACTAAATATTATTTTCTGCGCTCGATATTCTAAAGACCCGGAAACAACCCACTTAAATGAAAAAGAAAATCCAACTACTTTTAAATTGTAAGAATAACTTTTTTTGCATAATTTTGACATATAAAAAGGTACTAAAAATAAAGAAGACAGAGTCTAACTTAGTGTAAATTCAGGGACCAAAATCTATCAAAAACCACAAAACAACATTAAAACGATAAAAAAACAAGAAGGAACTCAAATTTTATATTATTTTTTCCTAAACTCAAAAAAAAACAACCATGTTTGAACTAATTCATATCCAGGCCACTCAGCAGCAACTTAAAGCGGAAACAAGCCGGTAAAACAACTTGTTGGCTGTTTCAAAAAAAATTAAGCTGAAGAAATTTTTACACGTTAAACTACAAATTTTGCATAAAATCTAAAATCCTTTATGACGACTGCAGCTCTCATTTAACGCATGTAACATGTTACAGCAGCAAAGAATATTTTCGAAAAAAATTGAAAAAACAAGAAAAATGTATATCATATTAAAAGAGAAGAAGAAAATCTTAAAAAGTTAGCTTTAAAAAAAAAAATTAACATCTTGAGATCATAATTTTCGTTCTTTATTTTGGAACAGTCAATAACATTTTAAGTAAAGAAAAAACTATATGTATTTTGTGCGTAAAACTTTAGTATACGATTTAAGGAATCTTTTCTGTGCAAGGAATCTTAAAAAAAAAAAAAAAAAAAAAAAAAAAAAACAAAATATTTACTTAAACAAAAATGTGCTTAAAAGAAATGCTTTTGATATTTCGATACACAAAATTAGCCAAATTAAAACCAAAAATAAATTATGAGTAATGTTTATGAAACAAACAAGTATGTATATAATATATATATATATATATATATATTTATATATACTTCATATATAAGTGGGTATCAAAAATATACTATGTAAAATTAAGTAAATTTAGCAAAATTTTTGAAGCGTTAAGCAAACATAAGAATGTTCATAAGTTTTCTTACTTTCTAGTTTTTTTCTTTTTTTTTTTCTTATTCAATGTGTTAGAACTTTATAAGATCTTTTATTTATTTGTTTTTTTTTTTTTTGGATTTGTAAAATATTAACTCTGCATATTTTTTGCAGAAAATTGCTGAAAACATTAAGAAAAATAAAACAACAAAAAAACCTTGTATAAAAATTAAAGATCCAACAAAAATAACTTTGTAAAATATTAATAAAATACTCTGTAATGAAATGTGAATTTGGAGCATCAGACGCAGTATTTTTATCAATACTGAAGAAAATATTTAAATAAAATGCAAAAACCAAAAAAAAAACAAATATTGAATATATTATAAAAATAAAGGTTTATAGTTTTATTTGTTAGGGTGGAGTTATTTTTAATTTATATATTTGCCTATAAACCGCACTAAACAGTAAATTTTTCAGGGAGCATTGACAGCTCTTGAACTGTATCTGACCAAAGAGTTGTCATAGTCAAAGTTGGCTCTTAATACCATATTCGGCAATTCTGTTTGTTAACATATCAAATAAACCAAAAATGAACTTTGTTACCGAAGACAATTTTTCGATAAAAAGCTGTTTTGAAAATATGACGAATATCGCGATATTGCATTGACACTGGCCGATACAGCAGCAATATTGTCTTCGGTACATACTCTCCGCTTACGGGTTTGTGGATTGATGTTCAATAAAGTGAAGCTTGGGCGAAATTTGGTCACAATACCTTAAATAGCCATTCCGGTGGGTCGATTATGACGACCATAAAATGGGCGTAATTTATTTATTTATTTATATAGTCAAACAGATAAATAGACTCTGTAAGAGTCTTAGAGTAAGAGTCTCTTACAGAGTCTATAGACGGTCTTACCGGTTAGAGGGTAAATATAAAATATAAATAATTTTGTCATAGAATTTAATTAAAATTAACATCACAAATTATAACAAAACATTGAAGACGATTCGAAAATAATGATGAGAGAAAGTACTTTTTAAAATATTAATTTTTTTACTATCAAAAGTCAAGAACCATTAGGATGGTTTTGAGTTTATTTTTGAAGTTGTCTCGAGAGTTCGGTGCAAAGATATCTATGGAGGAAAGGACTTTGTTCGTTTCTCTAGTACATCGAGATATTGGTTCATTTTACGCATAAGCGGTTCTATGATAAGTTTCGTGAAAATGGAACTGGCCACACAAACATCTCACGGGTGAGTAGAAGTTGAGCGTAGCCAATAGATGAGGACAATGAATTTTGTTATGTAGAATGTCTCTTATCAATATTATTGAAGATGCCCTTCTTCTACACTTTAGTAAGCTGATGCCGATTAATGCGCATCTTGTTTTGTAATGAAGAACCTCGGGTAAATTCCACCTTAGTTGGTTAACCATAAATCTATTGAATTTCTTTTCAATTTTTTCAATTCTAGTACAATACAAGTTGGACGATTGATTCCAAATAATGGAGCAATATTATTAAAGATCTTTTTAAGTGTAAGGATCATTAAACTCTTTGCTGTTCTTCATAAGAAATCCTAGCATCGAGTTTATCTTATTGATGATGAAGTCCATATGATCTTTAAAATTGAGATGTGAGTCAAGAATGATTCCCAAATCTTTTTTAGAATATATTCTCTCAAGTTCGATTGAACTAATCTGGTAGCTTCCTTCTATTGAACTAGTTATTCTGGCAAGAATGAGATATTAGCACTTTGAGATATTAAGAGATAAGCAATTGGTCTCCCACCAAGCAGAAATCGAATTTAAATCTTCCTGAAGAAGGAAGACTTGAGGAATAACTTGAGGTCATCTGCAAATAGAAAACATTGAGAATGCTTGACAACAATTGGAAGGTCATTTATGAACAACAAAAATAGTAGCGGTCCAAGATTACTAACCTGTGGAACACCAGATGTAACTTAGATTGAACTGGATGCGATATCATTGATTTTAACTAGTTGAGATCTATTATAATAGATAATTATCTAAGTATGATTTTATTTATATATCTTATCTGGATCAATTATATAATTTGCGAAACACATTTCTCACATGTAACGATATTTGAGATATAACTCTTTCGATATTCAAGCATCGAATTTTTGTCTCATACATTAGCGCAACCAAAGGGGAGTTTCGGGGCTTAAACTCTCCCCAAAAATGATTGCAGTTTCAAACAAAACAGGATTCAATCAAAGTAATTTGAATGAAAAGTAATCACATCATATCAAACGAGTGAAAACCCCAAACGTATATGTAAAACCGATTCTGGTTGATGCATAATTTCCAGAATCGGAACCCAGGCGGCTTGAAATATTTGGGAAAGAATTAAGTCAAAGTAAGACATACTTAGAAAGTCTGAATTTAAGGAAAATTGGTAGAGTCCCTCGCCACCGAAATAAATCGATATAATATCTTTTTTAACGATAGGTTAAACTTTACAATACTTTTCCAAAAAGTCCTCGTTCATAAAAATCAAATAATAAATGCGAAATTTTGAGAGATTTTCATGAAAGAGAATTTGAAAATTCAATGGAAGACTATGAAAATGATTCTATAAAAGAAGAAGCCAATTATTTTTGATTACTGATTCATGTGGCTTCACTAGATACTTCATTCCCGTTTTGGATTGATTTGGAATAGTATGTAAGTGTTAAAAAAGTTACGATAAAAAATAACAATTTTTGAAGAAATTTCATCGGTTACTTGGGTGGTGAGGGATTCAACATTGTTGCTTCCTGTGCTTATTTGGATCCGAATAAAAAAAATATTTAAACTCAAGCCTTACAACGTTCGTACAACCGCCAAACAAAACAAAAATATAAAGAACAAGTTGTAAAACGGCTGTACAACGGACGCTTGCAAGACATTTTGACTGTACAGAGGCTGAATGACGTAAAAACGACGGTGTTTTTTCTTGTTAGGCAGATGACGACTTGAGTTAAAACATTTTATTTCTACATTTTATTTATATTTATTTGGTTTGAAATATCAAATTTTTATCCTCTGACCGCACTTCCTTCGAAATCTGAAGATTCCGTTATTCCATAATTACTTACTTAAGCTCTTGGTTTTTACAAATTGAAAAAACGTAAACAGAAAATTTGCAACAGGGAATGAAATATTTATTTAGAGCGATACATCAATGCCTGCCATTTACTTATTAGAGATAATTTCATGTAGATGTTGTCCGCAGCTAAGCCTGAGATAGTCCAGTCGTAAGTTTAAATTTTGGCATACATTTTCCAGCATTTTGGCCGGTATGTCATAAATGGTTGCTGTAATTTATCTTCCAGGGCTGTAATTGTGGCTGGCTTGTACCCGTCCACCAGAGACTTTGCGTAGACCCACAAAAAATAGTCTAGTGTGGTCAAATAGCATTATCTTGACGGTCATTGGACTGCTTCAGAACGTGAGATTAATTGTTCACCAACTCGCTTCTCAATAGGTCCATGGTATCGCGTGCCGTGTTACATGTGGCGCAGTTTTGTTGAACCACTTGTCAACCAGGTCCAATTCTTTCATTTTGGAAAACAAAATGGTCTGTAATCATAACATGGCATAGCCATTGACTGTAACGTTACTATTTGCATTATTTTTGAAAAAGAACGCTTCAAAAATAACACAAACCGCACCAAACAATGCATTTTTTAAGGTGCATTGGGCCCCTCTTCAGACTTAATTTGATAATTCTGTTTGTTGGCGTACCCCTTGAGCTAAGTATTTTTGGCATTGCTAAAGATGTTGCTTACCCTGACTGAGGTTTGAACAAGGAACCAATAGTTCAAAAATTGAACGCACTTATCGCTACATCAGTCGCTATAATTACTTCAAATTGTTTTTATATATGAGTCCAACATTTGATAAAACCCCCCAAAACAAATTCCTGCTTGCTCCCCTGGTCTCTTTACATCGATGATCACCAATTTTCGAACATCCCTGAAATTAGATTCCTTATTATTTTATTTAAAAAGGTTGAATTGAAAGCCCTTTTAAACTTTCAAACTAATTTAAATTATTTATTTGCATATAAAAAATACTGCGACCAGTTGTTTTTTGTCAATCAGATAATTCTACTATAAAAAGAAACGAGAATATCGAAAATACTTGAGATCAGCAAACATATACGCTAGACTTTGAAGTGCCAACTGTTTTGGTACAACCTATAACTATTAACCAAACACAATAATTTTGGCCAGCTTAATTCCCGCTGTTCGTTTTATGATATAATGTATGTTTCATGCTTACCTTGAATTATTACTAGCAATTAATTTTGTCACCTTTCACACCAAGCCAAAGAAAGAAATGGTCGATTTTTTTTTTTTTAACAAATTAAAACATTTATTACACATTTTTTTAAAAAATTAACTTTTACAACTGCGAAAAAATTCAAATAAATTAAATTTTTAAAGCCAAAAAAAAACATTTTTTAATAATCTTAACTTAATCACTCCTAGGTGCCTCGAGGCTTGGCCAACTCTATGATTCTTGGTGTGGGTACGGCCTTCAGAGCTGCCGGTGAGATGGCCTCAGGATTTTCACGTAGGTGCACGTTCTCATACTCTTTTGGTTCGGCCAACTCTTCAATGCGCGCCGAAGCCTTGGCCTTCAGTGCATTCGGAGATATTGCAAATGGATTCTCCTTAAGCTCAGACTCACCCAAACGTTTCTCCGCTGCTTGTGCTAACTCTAAAATGCGCGGCGAAGCTGTTAAAGAAACAAAAAAAGATAAATTCTTTCAGTCGCAGCAAGAAGAACTTCAAATTTCAATAAAATTTTTGGAAAAAAAAAAATCGCCTCAACTTTGTAACCATATCATACCTTTGTATTTTAATGCTAAGGGACTTATAAGGTTCGGCAGTGGATTATACAATGCTTCATCATTATAGCTTTTAGGTGAAGCTAGGGTAAGTAAACGTTTAGTTGGTGTAAAGCTTTTCATTTCAGGCGTTAACACCCAGTCAAGTTTTTCCAACTCCTCTCGATTCTTGGGTCTAGCCAATTTTTTATAACGCTTCATTTTCTTGAAGGGCATTTGAGGATTGTGCTGCAAGTAAGAGTTAAAGTTTGTAATATGATGAAGTGTCAAATAAAATAAGTATTAAGGTAGTATTTTATTTAGTTATATCTTACCGGTCCCTTAACCTTCTTCGCCTCCTTGTGTTTCGCCAATTTCTTCAGATATTTAGTGTGTTTCTTCCACTCAGCTTTATCCCATTTGTGAATTGGAATTCTTTAGGGCCAACAAAAAAAGGAAAAGCATTCAGTCATTTGCGACATTTCGAAATGCGTCATTAATCGATCGAATTTAAGACCGTTTATAAATGCCTTTGTATTCATTTATTTCTGCTAAATCTCAATCTTACCTCTTTTCAGGTGGTTGCACATTTTCCAATCGACTATATACCGAAAATAAGCTCTTTTTTATGAGACGGTTCATTATTTCAACACGTTCCGGTAACATTCTCTTGTAAGCATCTTTGAATAGTAATAGTTTTCTGCAATCGAATAAAAAGAATTCATATTATTTAAAGCATAAAATCTCAGGACCACCAAAACAAAATCCCATTTTTCAAAAATTCGTCTTTAGAAATTTTTTTGAAGTCATACTTAATAACAACATATAAGAACAAGAAACGAAAGCATTTAGGAACTCAGTTTTTATTACAAAGGACAAGGTTAAGACTTTAAAATTAACACGTACATAACGAGTATTGATTTTACAAAAAAAACAAGATTTTGTTAAAAGCGATCAAACAACCACAACAACCCTTAGATCTGAAAACTCCAAGTTATAAGTGCTCTACTCACCTCACTTGCGGATATGCCAACTGTTCCGTACGTGTGTACGTCGGCTGCTCAAGATTCACAATATCACCAAGTTTCTCAAACTTACAGGGACACTTTGGAATAAATCGTGCTATTCTATGCTTTGGCTGAGCCAAAAAATGCAAACGCTTTCGTGAGGTAAATGCGCTTTTGTGTTTGCACTGCAGATCATTAATCTCATTACAAATGTCCTTCGCAAAGCACTTGAGATTGCATGGCAGAGGCTCATGGGCACCTTTGGCACAGCACTCGGAGCGAATTGTTGGTTTCCACATTGTTTTACCTTTTTAGTTTTCTTATTTATTTTAAAATTTTTATAAAAATTTTCATAAAAAAATTTTCCAATTTTTTATTTATCTCACTTTACTAAAAATTTTGTCCGATTTTGCTAATTTTTATTTTTTTCTAATAAAATATTTTGAAATAAATCTCTGACAGAAGAGAAACATTTCGAATTTTTTGAAAGCAACAAGTAGAAGTTAAGGGGTGAACATCTTGCGTTGATATCCTTTTTCATACATATGTACATATAATGACTTGACTTTTTATTTTGATCTTGGAATAATTTGAAAATGACCTAAGTATAGAGAAACTGACCTTCATTAAGAATAAGCGACCAAAACACCCATTAACCTATTAACACCTATTACAAACCCAATTAATTTTTTTTACAAAATCAAGTTTTTTCAGATTTCTATAAGTCATAAAAAAATTAGTCATGCCCAATTGCAAATAACAAAAATAAAAGCAGATAAAAAGAGCCCTTGTAATAATTATAATTAATTTTTATTAAGTTTTTTCCTTCTCCTGCAAAGTAACAAAAACGGTAGTTAATGCCTTCCTGTATTAGTGTAGCGATATATATTAAATCGAAATTGTTCCCTAACTCATTCCAAAAAGGCGTTTTATATTTCACAGCTTTTTCATTATTTGACCTTGAAATGACCTTGAGAGGGGTGAAGTTGGTTCCGTTTGTTGTCGAATCGTCTCTTAATTAACCCTTAGACTGTTAAAAAGTATTTTATTTTCTTTTTCGCATACTTAAAGGGGGCCGAAAACCAGCCTCCCCCTTTTAAAAAAAAAAATTTGGAATTCAAAAACACTATTTTGAAAATTTAAGTTTGAGGTAAATAAGCATTAAAAATGAAATATTAAAATAAAGTATTGAACGAATTTAAATAACACTTGGCATGTAGGTTCCTTACATACCATCTCTAACTTCCAAAGTCATATATTTTGATGCATGATAGAATAATTTTACCAGGTAGTGTTGACAAATGTTGATTCTCTCAGCTACAAGTAAACGAACTCTTGTCAAAAACAGCTGTTCGTTGTTATATTCGTTGGCCACATTCAGCTGTGTCAACTGTTGTGACAGCAACACATCGGCGAGCGCTATTATCGGTATTGAAGTTTCAGAAAAATTGTCAAGTTTATGAAATATCAAGCTTTGTATCAAATACGAATGGAAATTTTAACGACAAATTAAAAATCTTCTGTTTTTAAATGCATTTTAATGCGCAACTTCATATTTATGTGCATCAAGTTTTGACTTAGCAGTTGGCAACTGTTGGGTACGCTGAATGTGACCAGTGAAAATTAATTTTATGCTATGACGAATTGTGAGCACTCTCTTTCTTGTTATATTTTTTGACAAAAGTCCGTTTCCAACAGAAACGTCAATACTACCTTCGAGTAATTATATCATGATTTTGATGAAATATTTTTCATTTCAGTTGATTAAAAATGAGGAAAGAATTAAAGAAAGGTAAAAGCGTAGGACCATACCCTGACCGGAATTCGAACCCAGGACCTCTGAGTTGGTAGTCAAGAACGCTTGCCACTCGACTACCTAGGCCGACAAACGTCAAAATTTAAAAATTATTACTTTTCTTACAATAGGGCTGTCACTTTTAATATGTTTTTAAAGTCTTAAACATTCTCTAACAGTCTAAGGTGATCGCTTATTTCGAATCTGATGTCAGAATTTTAAAATTCAAAATGATGAATAGAGTTTTCACCTACAATTTTTTACTACGCCATGCACTGTACTTTCCAAATTGATTTTAAGTGTGGAAGAAAACAGGTCACAAAGAGATTAATTGAACTTCTTATTAACTCTTTCAGCCACAGTTTTACATATATTATTTTATTAATAAAACAACTGAATTTTTATATTGATTAAGGTTTATTTATCATAAAAAAAAAAAAAAATTAAAAAATAAAAAAACAAAAATCAAGGGGATGCCCCGAGTTTAAATAAAGATATAAATATAACCAGTGCACCCTAGCGACAAAGTCTCGCCAACGATGTCTTTAAAAATGTAATTGTTTAATAATTTGTCAATAGGTGGCACGAAAACAAGTTATAAACAAGCAACAATAAGTGGTTAGATAACTAACCACCAAACCTGAAAGAGTTAAGTTAAGTATATCGCTTCTTTTCGAGATATGGCGTTTCCAATTCCAATCTCTTCCATGCTTCATTGTTTATATATTCTCTTAAAACTCTTTTTGCTCGATAACACGGTACAACGGCCAAGAAAGCGCAAGAGGTTTGAAAGTCAATCTTACACAATTCAAGCATGATAAACAAGATGGCGTACTCAAATTTTTTACATCACGTTTTAACGTCGTGTAAAACCAATTTGAATGTGTAAAAATACAAAATGCGAATTTTCAAAAAATACAAAATGAATTTTCTTTAGACCCAGTTGAAAATTGAATATTTTCAAATACTCAAATCTATATAATTAATAGGCTAAGGCCCGTTAACTGATCTCCGAAGTTTAAATTCCTTAACCTCAGATTTCGTAAACAGAGTTTAAATTTTAAACTCAGTTAAAATTATTTTCGTAACTTATCTCATTTTTATAAGCAGTTTCCTTAAACTCTGTTTAAAAATTTAAACTGAGATTAAAAAACATATTTGAGCGGCACTGTAGTAGAAATTCTACAACTTTGACGTAGAACATCAAAATAATTCAAAAAATTTTGATAAAATAATGCAAATTGTCAGTTTCATTGGAATATTTTTTTTTTCAAAACTTGAAACATGTTTCTTTTTTAGTGTACTGTTTTGAATTTTTTTAAGTATGATTTTTTTATTTTTTATTTTTGTTTATTATTGAGAATATTTCCAATGTTCTCAGAGAATTTTTGACAAAATCTAAGTTTAAATTTTTTAAACTTAGAATTTCTGTGTATAAATTTAAACTTGCCTCACCATGTTAAACTTAGATTTTTTTGAGATGAGGTATCGGCGTTAAAATTTAAACTGAGGTTAAGGAATTTTAAACTTTGTTTAAGCTAAACTTTGTTTAAAATTGAGATCAGTTAACACGGGCCTAAGGTTTTTTTTTGTGACTTCAACTCCTCCCAGACCAATGGACCGATTTTATCAATTCAGGTGTCATTAAATTAGGTTAAGGCTGTAAGTGTGCAAACCACTTTTTAAAATTGTGATTTCGCTCAATTTAGTTTGAATTTGAAGCTTATGAATTGAAGGTTATGAATTGATCGAAATTGAATTTTTTTCAAAACTAAAAATTTTTAACCTAAATTATCTTTTAAGCATTCCTCAAATGTCAATTGTCCGAAAAATGCAGTTCAAAAATCAAAAATTCCACTTTCCGAGCAAACAACACAGTGAAATTTTAAAGGTTTTAAAAAAAAAAAGTTTTGGGTTTTTTTGCGTTTTTTTCATTGAAATAAATCGATGTTTTAGAGGTTCCGTTAGTGTTTTTTTATTAATTTCTTAATTATATCTTGGTATAATTTTGTGTCTTAAACAGGAACGGAAAATAACAGTTATTTTTGAAATTTCATTTCAAAAAGTCAGACAGAATAAATTTGTTTATTCAAATTTTAAAAATAGCATTGCGATGCTTGTTATCTAAGGAATAATAATCTTAAAAGCTTTTAATTTGTGTGACTTTTGTTAAAAAAGTCTAAAAGTATAGTTACTTTTTGATCGATTTTTTTTTTCGGTCAGAAAAATAAGTTAAAATTTTAATTTTATTTTTCAGCCAAAAATAAAAGTTAAAATTTGACTTTTATTTTTGAGTCAAAAATAACACTTTTTTTCAGCCAAAAATAAAAGTTAAAATTTGACTTTTATTTTTTGAGTCAAAAATAACACTTAAAATTTGACTTTTATTTTTTCGTTCAAAAATAAACGATAAAATTTGACTTTTATGTTTTTGATCAAAAATAAAAGTTAAGATTTAAAAAAATAAAAGTTAATTTTAGGTCAAAAATAACAGTTAAAATTTACTTTTTTTTCATATTTTTATATTTTACAGTTTAATAATTAAATATTAATAGAGATCATTTTCAAACCAGCGAAAAATCGCGAAAATCCAACCATATTATTATGAAAAATTTGTATTTTAAATTTTAAAAGCGAAAAATCGTGAAAATCTAACCATATTTTTATGAAAAATTTTTATTTTAAATTTTAAAAGAAGCACGGCAAATAACTTTTCAAACTTTAACTTTTATTTTTGACCAAAAAAACTCAGTCAAAAAATAACTATTATTTATTGACTTTTTGGAAAAAAGTCATAACAGTTACGGTTCCTGGTCTTAAATATATTTTTTACTTCGTTTTTATTAAAATTACTTATGTTTTATAGCTTAAAAAGTTAAGCTCCGATGTTTTCGAATAGTAATAATGTTTGTCTCAGTAGTAATATAAGTGTAAGTCCGTCTTCGTATTTTGACAGTTACATTTAAAAATGTAGTGGCAGATCATACGTTTTAAGTCAAAGCATTCAGATAATGACCTTCTATATCATCATTGAGACTGAATATATCATTATTGAGGAGAAAAGCTGCTTGAATAGTTATAGATATAGATAGATAGATAATATATTAAACGTATATAATGTTTCTAACATTTAATTTTTATTGAATTGCTCGAATTCGGGCAACAGGTTTACTAGTAAAATCAAATTATTTATATTCTAAAAAGATAAAAAAAATTTTTAAACCAAATGTATGGAATTTTTACATATTCAAAATGGTTTGTTACGAAATTTAGACGTGATGGAAAAAATTTGAGAACGTCATCTTGTTAATCATCCTTCAATCATGTAAGATCGGTTATCAAACCTCTGGAGCTTTTGTAAGGGTCGATTTTGATATAACGTTTAATTCTTTAGTTATTCGCAAAGCCGAATTCGCGACTCGAAAATCGCAAAAATTTTATACATATGCATATAAACTTTAAGAGTTACTACTTTAATTTCTATAATAAATCGCTAAGTTCTCAAAAGCATGTTTGGTACTTTTTCCAAATATAACCATACTGATTTAACACGCAATCATGGGCAAAAATCAAAAAGTTGTAAACTTTTTCAAAATTTTGTACATCGAAAATGAATCTTAAAAACAAGTTCAATTAATCTTTGTGACCTTCGTTCCACACTAAAAAAATCAAAATTCTATGATAACTATAAATAGTTTTTCAGTACTTATGTACCTTTTTTATTTTTGTTAGTATATCCTGCCCAAATAATATGCTGGCTACGGTCTATTTTTTGTAAAGAACCGTTTAGAATGCTAGCAAAATTAAAAAATCTATCTTCATTGTCTATATTATAAACATTCCATCCCACGTTTTTGGGGAAAGGCTAGCACCGTATGGCCTGATCTTGACTATCGGAAAGCCTATTTTACTTAAAATAAATAAATTTATAATACAAATGAAAGAAATTACATGATCTTTTCCACAATATTGGAAAAAAGTTTACTGACTTAAATAGTAGGCATGAAAATTATTATAAAAAAAAAATTTGGTTAAGTTTTCTTCGAACATCTGTGTTATGCTAAATTCACAAGAGGACCTGCTTACCCTGCATAGTTGTTGAACGCCAGCAAAAGAAAACGAGTTCACTTTTAAATTTGCTGGCTCTGCGGGGAAAACAAGCCCTCTTGAAAACTTAGCACAAGCAATTTTGCATAATTCCGCCTATACACTACCTTGCACCAACATGCTCGGGCACTGTATAGGTTACTCTGCAAAATTGACTAAACACAGTGTATGAGATGTTATTTAATCTTTTACAAATATTCACTTAAAATTAGTATCAAAACTTTTACAAAACAATTTATATATACATATATACAATATTTCATTCAATTGGCATAAATCCTTGGCTTTGCTAGCTCTTTAATCCTACTCGTAATCCTATAGTGCAATGCGCCACGTTGTACAGCGAATGGATTTCCACGATTGTGAATATCCGATACGGATCTGGGACGGCTGAGATCAATCATGCGTGGTGGTGTTTTCGCTTTAATGGCCTTTCGTGATGTTTGGAATGGATTTTCACGCTCATCTGGCAACTTGATATGACGACGTGATTGGGCGGCTAACGTCTTAATACGCTCCGAAGCTGTTTGTAAAAAACAAAATTAAGATTGAATAGTAAGTTTATGGTTGGAGTTAGTAAGCTTAATGTTATAGTAAATATCTACTGAAAGGGAATGTTTAGGAACTGTTTAGGAAATCAATTCCAGTTCTGTAAATTATTTAGATGAAAAGTTTTTGTCATGTCATCACAATCTTCTCTATTCACGTTCTTTGAAAATATTCTTTAAGACTTATTTTTTTCTGTGTTTTTACACAGATTTTAAGTGTGTAACGCTGTTTTTGTGTTAAAATTAAATTAAATTAAATGTGTTAAAATTTTTGTATGTATGGGATAGTTTTCGGAGCCTTTTATTAAGGTTTGCCTTCATTAAGGTTTGCCATTTCACCATGAATAGACTTAGAAGCTAACAGCGCTTGCGAATCATATAACAAAAAAGTAACGGCCAAAATTTTTTTAAGTTGTAACGACAATATTAAGAAAATTCATTCAAAATACATTTGGGTAGAGCATCAAAGTGATTGTTATCAAATTTTAAAGAAAATTTAACAATGTTTTAGAAAAAATTAGAAAATTTTAAAAACCATTAAAATTCGACTAACAAGGAAAGGTCCCTAGGTGACAGTCTTAGATTTGAATGATTTTCGGACATGTGATAGAAGACAAAACTTTAAATGTAAACTTTTCCGATAAAATATTTAAACATGAGAATAAAAAAAAAATTAAAATTGTTGATACCCATATTGGGTACTTTTAATGTAATGAAATTTTTTCTTTAAGAATAATAAATGCATTTCAATAAAACAAAAATTTTATTATAAACAGTAACAAATGTAAAAAAAAAAAAAAACAAAAAAAAAGGTAAGTTTACAAATTGTCTTAAATCCAAAATAAAGTAATATGAAATAATTGTGTCAACATACTTCTTTGATATCGACTAAAAATTACAACAACAAAATTTTCTTATAAAAAATTGATGCCATCGTATGAAGTTTTATAAGAGCTTTCGTTTGGTACCAAATTTGTAAATGTTTCCATGGAAAATAGTGAAATTATAGCAAAAAAACCAAATTTCGCTGATTTTTGAACGCGAGTTTGATTGCATCGATTGAGCACGTATAAAAAAATACGTCGACCTTAGATTTTTGTCTTCTATCATATACTCGAAAATCATTCAAATCGGCGACTGTCACCTGGGGACTTTTCTTTGTTAAGGAAAACTTTCTTAACAAACTTTCTTTACAAGGACTTTTCCTTTTTCTTGTAAGATATTAACATGGTAAGTCAAAATTTTGAATTCAAAACACCTTTTTTACAAATTTGACGAGTGATGAATGCATAAAACTAAATTTATTGAGAAAATTTTTACTTTTAAAAAAAACTCAAACTCGACCAACTCAAAAGCTCTTTCCCAACCAATTTTCATTTTGATCAAAAAGCGAATTTTTTTACAAAAATTGTATTTCTCTCTTAGAAGGTTGGGATCAGATATATTATTTATATATACATTCTGCACATCCATGTTACAGTACTTTAAAAAAGGGAGTTTAAGTTTATGTAAGCGTATTATTCTATAAGATGCCCTTTCGGGCACTTAATAGTGCCTCTTCGACAATTTTTGTTTTTTAACACCGAACGTTGTAAGATTCCCTGTCGCACTAGTCGTTGTAAGAATTCTATACAAACTTTTTAGTCTGTATGTATAGTTTATAGGTGGAGGCCGTGGCTATGCGTGCACGTGTAAGGCGTACTAGCCTACAAATCTGGGTAGAACCTGGTTCGAATCTCAATAGAAATAAATTTTACTGTTCAGCCGCCACCAAAACTCCAAGCCGCAGAGTGCAAACAGTACCATGTAAGGCTTATTGAGCTCTTGAGAACAACCTTTCGGAGTCGGCATGAAACATTTGTAACACACACAACACAATTGAGCAAAGTCCTTTCAAGGGCTGAAATGGCCAATTCTGTAGTAGTTTCAGGCTTTTCAAAAAAAAAAAAAAAACCAAACAAATTGGCCATTTCAGCCCTTGAAAGGATTTTGACCGAGCTTCTTATGATCAATTGTGTTGTGTGTGTTATTATATGTTTGCACACAATTGTTCTTTGTGTTCGCTTAAAAAAAGTACTGGTTAACTCCTTACCGTTGTAGTACAGTGCTGATGGCTTCACGCGGAATGCATCGTGATCATTTTCTGGATACATTTTCGGCTTAGCCATTTGTGTTAGACGCTGCGAGGGAACATAATTTCTTTGACTTTGCGTCAGATGCCACTCAATAGTCTTCTCATCCGCGTAATTCTTTGCTGTAGCCAAACGGTTGGTGCGTTTCATGCTGGATATTGTACGGCTCTTAACCTGCAAAGCCATAGATAGAACATAAAAATAGTCAAATTATTCTATATCAATATCTAACCATTGCTTCCACTGGCTGAAATACTTTTTTAGGTTTGGACAAAAGATTCATATAATGTTTGTGTACATTCCATTCGTCTTCGTCCCATTTGCGAGCCTTTTTCCTGCAAACAAATATGAAAGTTATGTTACACTCACGTTACATATCCTGCCGGAACAATAGATGTTATTTTACATACGGTGGCTTCGGTGGCTGTGTATTCGAAAGACGACTGTACAATGAGTGTAGGCTCTTGTTTATCATAACGTTAACGGCTTTCTTGCGGGCCGGTTCAAATAAAGTATACGAGGGCTGTCGCTTCAGTTTCAATAACTTACTGTAGGCCACCATAATAAAGCCAACAAAGAAGACGATTATTAAAATAATTAATCGTGAAGCACGCACCAGATCCACTGACCTTACTTGTGGATATGACAGCTGCTCAGTGCGCGTGTGTACCGGCTCTTCCATGCGCACTATTTCTATAGAGGGTGCAGCTTCTCGACATGGACAGGTATAACTGTGTTTTGGTGTCATTGTTGTCGGACGTGCTAATAGTTGGAGTCGTTTTTTAGCGCGCATCATTTTGTGACGTTCACACAGCACTCGAAAGTCTTCCAAGATTCCCGGCAATAATTTGCAAATCATCTCTGAAGAGACCACATGCTTCTGATCGCAGCAAGCCGGGCTTGGGGCAAAAGCTAACGGAATATGCATTTTTATCTTCCTTCACTACGTTTGCTGGTTTAAGCTTGGAATATTGGAATTTTTTTAAAACTTTAAGATTCCCAAAGGCGTGGCAATACGGTGCCAGGCTGCTTTTAACTTTCTCTCAAGCTTTTACTGCTGCTGTCAGTATCAAATTTCATGACAACTAATAATAGTTGGTGCACGTTGTTAGAAGTATTGCACTTGCTGAAGATTTTTTTAAAAAAAAAATATATATTTTTTCAAGGTTTTCTTATTTAACAATACACTAAAATTTTGGCGACCGAAAATGTTTATAACTTTAAATTTTTCTTTGTTTTAATTTGTATAAAATAAAACTATTGGAAAACTAGATATTTTGTATTTTCTAAACTCAGGAAAACCCAGCAAACAAGAAAACTGTTTTAATGTTTCATTTAAGTAAACTAACAATTTTACTAAGAAGCAATTTCAATTGTAATTCATAAATAGCACAGGCCAAAGAGAAATAGTTATTTGAAAACTTTTTAAAAAAGTTTAAATGGTTAAGTAAGAAGTTGACTTTAGGGCTCATTTTATGCTTTTTGTTACTTTTTTCATTTGAATATTGCAAAAAACCGTTATTTTTGGTCCTTGTTTGAAACATGTCTATGCATGCGTTCTAAAAAAAGCGTATAGCTTATATGAGCAAAAATTATCAAGTCCATAATTCTAATCTGTACCATGAATTTA
The DNA here is from genome assembly GCA_958299015.1 of Tetanocera ferruginea. Taxonomy (NCBI): domain Eukaryota; kingdom Metazoa; phylum Arthropoda; class Insecta; order Diptera; family Sciomyzidae; genus Tetanocera; species Tetanocera ferruginea. The sequence goes on along the minus strand of OY282642.1, from coordinate 108,315,917 downwards.
TATCGAACTTAATTATAAATGCATTTCTGAATGTTATTTCTGGATTCAGTTTTATCATACGCCCTCGACTGAGCTTGCTAATGTAGTAATTTTTGTAATTCGATCACATTCAGATTTAAGAGGATATTCCTCATAAATTTTTTAGCGAATTTAATAAATAGCAAAGATCTTTTTTCAACTTCCGACACAGAAGTTCAACACGAGATGTATCTATTTGATTAGTTTGCATTTAGTTTTGATCAAAATTTAATATCATTTCACTGGTTTAAGAGCATGTCCACCTCTCTATAACAATACGAAAATCATCATTGATTTCAATATTGGAATAAAATTTTCAACAGTATTATTTTGTTTTTATATTGTTTTTTCTTCATTGGTTAATAAATTAGATTTTTGGTTTGTTTTTATTCACAGAACTATGTGTTTGTATTTGTGTTGGCGTTCTTAGCACAAGATTTCCAAGAATTACTTAGTCTAACATCATAAGTTGGCACAGAAAATAAATATAATTTTGTAAACTTCTAGGCTTGTAAAATTACAAATATAGCTTAAAGCAAAAGCATGCGTTAACAAGTCAAAGAAATGTAAGAGACGGATAAGGATTTTCTTTAAAACATAACAACTTAACTTAAAATTAAAAGATTCGCCAAGAAAATAATACTAACAGGGGAAACAAATAGTTGAAATAAAATTAATAATAACATAAATTGGTAAAAACACTCAAGACTATTTGTAATTCTAATGGTTGTTGTTAAAGTCTAGGCTTTAAGTGCAACTTTGTTGACATTGTTTGTTGTTGGTGTTATGCTTCACAACACAGCTTCAGAAGTTTTTGATTTTGAGCTTGTTTGGAAGCTCAACATTCCAAAGTTAAACTAGCAGCGTCCGAATATTTTGTTCTGTTCTTATTTCAATTGGCATTCAATGAATGTTTGAGATGACGGCGCGTGTGAAATCTTGTGTAGTTGATTGGCCGCCCAGATCTTTGGTACGTATCTTTCCATCGGCTAAGACTTTGTTGATCGCATTTGAAATCATTTCACTGTAGGTGGGCAAATTGATGTGGCGCAACATTTTGGTGCCACAGAGCAACATAGCCGTTGGGTTGGCAACATTTTTGCCAACAGCTTCAGAGAAGGTGTGACGTGCTCCCTAAATAGTGAAAATAAAATAAATATACGAGAAGTTAGGAATAGTTTATTTAATTGAATATTTTCATTAATACTCACCGGTTCGAAGACAACTGTTTCGGCTGAATATGAGGCACCAGCCACAACACCTGCACCTCCTACCAGTCCAGAAGCCAAATTGTCAATGATGTTACCATATAAATTTGGTGTCACGAGCACATCAAACTTTAAGTGTAAGAATTAAGATGGATTCAGTATGTAAATAAGTCAAAAATAAACACTGTCATCGAGACGGTAACTCCGTATACACACCTGGTTGGGGTTTGATACCATTTGCATGGTTGTATTGTCTACAATCATTTTTTCAAACTGTATACGAGGATAAAGTTGAGCCATTTCTTCGCAGCACTTCAAAAAGAGTCCATCGCCAAGCTTCATAATGTTAGCTTTATGCACAGCAGTGACCTTCTTGCGTTGATTCTTCGTGGCATAATCAAAGGCAAACTTAGCTATGCGCATCGACTTCTTGGCAGTGATAATCTTCAAGCATTCAACTATTCCGTGCACTGACTCGTGTTCGAGCGCAGAGTATTCACCCTCGGTCTGTTCACGAATGATAACAGTATCAATATCCTTATGACGCGTCTTTACACCGGGTAAACTGCGTACGTGCACCACGTTTGCATACAGATCGAGGTCGTTACGCAGTTTCATGTTGAGTGTCTGCAGTTCGCCGGCAACACTGTAGTCGGGGGTGGCCAAAATACCCTTTAAACAATAAAATATTGAAATTAATATCACATACTATATACCATAAAATTGAGCTAGTTTACCTTTATGCAAACTTTGTTCTTTTGAATGGAACTAACGACATCTTCTAGTTTAGCGCTTAACACAGGGTTCACCTCTGAAAGAAAATAAGCCTCAAAGTCGACGGGCACATTAGCTGCCTGAAAATTTCAACTTATTACAGTACATAACAATTTATAACTCCAGCAATATACCTTAAAAACTTCTTGTAGCGCATAGACCAACTCGGGTCCTACACCATCGCCAGGTATAAGTGTACAGGTTGTTCTATTTCCACCAAGAGCACCAGCATCCTAAAACCAAATAGAAAGTAAAAGAACATATAAATTTCCAACAATACTATTGGTATATATCATTCCACTCACCGTTGCATATGTTGCACTGCTGCCTTGAATGGAGCGTACAGCTGTTGCCTGCAAAGATACAAAGTTATCTTAATATCATCGGTGAATACCAACCCCCAGGATTATAACCTAAAAATTTTGCAAGTTTTCTTTTTTGCTGGCTGCGAGTGTTTATGTAAGCGTTCACCACTGCTTTGATAGAACATTGCTTATTTTTAACATCGACCACAACTCACCTGCATCAGAGTGCGGCCAAGGGTTCTTGCCAGCATAGCCATTATTTGTTGTGCTATGATTTAAATCCAAAATATCCTCAAATAACTTCGGAATAACCAAAATATAATTTATATTAAGATTTTAAAAATTTCTGCAAATTGATTTTTTTCGTTACCTACCGAACCCGACTGCTGAAAACTGACAGACGATGACAGTTAAATATGCTATGCGCAAAGGCTGATTCTGCTTAAAAAAATTAAGCTTTCTCAAATTTATTCATCGTAAATCTTAACAGGGTGTTTTTAATGTGTTATATACTCTAATTTTTTTATATTTGGAAGATATCCTCGATTTTTTTCAACATCCAAATACTATTTCCATATAAACTTAATACTGCTTTGGATGTGGATTATTTTAACGTGAAGCTTTAAATATTACGGGAAGGTAGCGAACGTATTTCATTATATGAAATTTTCATTATATGCAAATCGTAAACCAAATGTGTGTGTAACAACATGCTACGGGTGGTTTGCGTTGATATATGTATGTCGCATTAAGCGTAGGCATATATTCTTGTCATAAATTTATTATGTCCTCAACGCCATCTAGCTGTGAATCTCAATCCAAATTCAGATTTGGGTTTTGGAAAGAAGTGACTTTTATAAATATATGACCGATTGCGACCAATGATGCTCTCAAAAGTGATGGAAAGAAAAACAAAAAATAGATAATTCTTCTATATCCTTTCAAAATAAACTTTATCAGTAACAACAATAGACGAAACGGGACGATTGGAACTCGACGAACGTGTACACTTGTTACGTCTTTATTGGAATTTGACCCAAAATGAAACGTTCTTGAACTCGTCTAAGCTGGTCAGCTGCCAACTGAGTTTAATGCCTTGTTCATCTCTAAAAATGCCTATTAAATCATATAAAAAATATGGTTTCTTGCACTAATTGATAAAAATACAACAAAAATTTATGATAAAATACTCTGCTTAATTATTGCTGACGAGTTGAAACACTAAAAGTTCGGTTCTTAAGGAACAAACATCTCTTCAAACAGTTTCAATGAGTTTACGTTTGCTTATTTTGGGCAACAACATTCAATTGCATTTAATACTATGTTTACACTGAGATCAAATTAGGTAATTTCGAGCTTTTGTGTAATTTCGACTGAAATGATCTAGTACTATGTTCACACTGAGATCAAATTAGGTAATTTTGAGCTTTTATGTAATTTCGACTGAAATTATCTAAAAACTATGGTAATTTCCCATACAATATGTTGATTTGGAAATTACCTCAAACAAGGTAATTTCGTTTAAATTACTCACGAAACTAGGCAAAAATGCACTGCAACCCTGACATCTGAATATAGTGTGGATTAAACACAGCCTTTTTGTGACGCATTAAAAATCTTATCTATTTCAGCTGAGCCGTCAAAATTATACATGACACATGATAATGGCCACATTCAGATACTTAGGTGTTTTGACCCTTCGGATATCAACCCGTTCAGTGAAACTTAGGTGAGCGATGTTTTCAATGAATTAAAGTTGTACAATTGATAAGATTTACGGCTATGTGCGAAATAATTTTGCAAACCTACTTTGAGTAAGAATTTTCTATTTTTAACTCAACATTTAAGTTGGCAACTGTTGAGAGTGCTGAATGTGGCCAGTAATGAGTTGACAAAAAATATATCAAACGTCAAACGAAATTATCCAAGACTTTTGCACAATTTCGACATTATCTCATGAAATTACCTAATTTCATTCAATAACATTTTCATCTTCAAACGTTACAGAGCAAATCGTCTATTTTGGTTAGGGCTGTTAAATTGTAGATTGCTATTTTCTTTTCTTAATTTCATGTGCTTTTATATTCAAAATTAAATACACGGACTATCTGTCAGTCTGTCTATCCGTCTGCCCACTGCTGATTAAGCCTTAATTTTCAAGCTATCGTTATGAAATTCAATGTTTGAGTTTCTTTTTTAAAAAAAAGGTTAAGTTCGAGCATGGGCTGAAAACCAGTTGTGGTATCGTATTTTTTAGTTACTTGAGTCAGCCATTATTACGTCCAATAAATGCTTTTCGCATAAAAAAGCTATTATTTTACATTTTTCACTTTTTTTTGGCATTGTGATGACAAAAATTTATTTTTGCTTATTTCGCATCAGCTGATTGAGAGTTAAAATAACACACTGAACTTAAGTAGCGGTTGTTCACATCAATCATATAATTGCATGTTAACAACTTAAGACATATGACTTTAAGAGACCTTGTGAATACCCTAAATGTGTGGCGGAAGTAAAGGAAATTGTCCAAAAAAAAAAGTACGTCATAAAAAGTAAGAAAAAATTTGGTTTTTCTTGGAGAAAATTGCATTGTAAGTTGAATTTTAAAAACAACTTTTTTATTGGCTTAAGATGCTTTTTGAGTTGTGATCTCATCGAAAAACTTAGTGGTAATAACTTAAAAAATTAAATTTTCTTTAAAAAAAGCAATTATGTTTGGTAATTGTTGAAGAGATACATTTTTGTTTTTCCTCCCTAGCTCCCTACTTAGGGACGTTTTCGACCACCACCACTGATACAATTGTAAACCATGCCGGGGACTTACCCCCGCATTATTGTCTCCTAAGTGTGGGGCACCTTATATATTATAGAATTATGGAAATTGTTTTTAAATAATAATTTTATGCGAGTTCTGTCGACACGATTACACCCGTAACTTTCAAGCTATCGTAATAAAATATTTACTTTTATTTTAATATTTAAAAAAGGATGCTTGAGCTTCTTTCTAAAAAAAGAAGATCAAGTTAAAAAATGGGTTTAGTCGGCCGATTTGGATGCGCCGGATAATTAAGGTTTCGGTTAATTGAGTACCAGATAAACGTGGTTCCATTGTAACATCAAAATAAAATCGTATTAGAAAAGTAGGCGTCATCCACCAAATAGCACACCCGCCTTCCATACAACCCCTAACATTTAAAACTCTAACGCTTTTCTTTTAGCTGCAGTTGGATATGCATGTATGTATTTTAGAAGTCATCAAAATAGAATAAAATCTTTAAAAACTCATACAAAAATATCAATAGTTTAAGAGTTTTTACGCTGAAGAATCGTATTACATCTTTGTTCAAGCCAAAGGTATACATTTTTTTAAATGTGTGTTTCGGGCCCAAATACATATAATTAAAAAACAACAAATTTTGAAAACAAGTTTCTATTGCCCTTTAGTTATTCAATTTTTTTTCAAAAGTCAATTTTTTCCATAACATAATTCAAAATTCTTCAAAATATCCGCTTTTTTCATTTATCAAAAATCATAATTCTTTTCATTTAATTTTTTTAAATTCAAAATTATTACTACAATTTTCAGAAAAATAAGCCCAAAATTCTTATTGTTTTTCTTAGCTGTTATTGTGTTGAATTTTGTACTGGGATCTTTTTTCAAGCCCTGCCATACCGACTCCAATAGAACGCAGTAAACAAGAACACTCAAATTTTTTTCGATTTTCTATGCCTTTTGCTCAAACGTCAAATATTTAGCAAACAAAATTAAAAATTTTTCATTTCGGTATCAAAATTTTTAAATTTGGAAAAAATTTTAAAAAAATTTAAAAATCTTTAGATCTAATTTCAAAATTTCAGTCCATACACTTCAAAATCAAATGTGCAATATTGCAACCAATAGTTTTTGCTCAGAAATAAAATCGCAACTGTTTGTCGGAGCAGTGGAAGTTCTCACATAATTAATGGCCTTGAATCTCAGTGCCTTATCTTTACGTTCAAAGTTCGCCAGTTTTAGCCGGATCATTACTTCGACTGTTTCTCGCTTTTACAGGTAGGTAGATCGGTACTTGCTAATATTGATTATTCAGAAGAGACAAAGAAAGATCAAGCAATTGTAAAATTTCAAGTCGGTGCAGTCATTTATCAATTTGACTTTTTTTTCAGACTAATAATATCGAAAAAAATATTTAAAATCTTTATTTGGTTTGCTTACAGCTCGAACCATTCAGAAGCAACTATGCGTTTCGTGCAATTTCAGCGTAAAAACGATAAGCGAAAACGTCTCGGAGTTGTGTCCGAAGATGGTACCTCACTTGTTGAACTTTCCGCCGGTGCTTGCGTTGCCAGCGACTTTATCAACTTTCTTCATCAAAATATGTCAATGCAGGAAATTACAAATAAACTAAATTTCCTGCCAAAGGAAACATTAACTGATTCATATAAATTACTTCCGCCAATTGCAAATCCTGGAAAGATTCTTTGTGTGGGTCTCAATTACTTGGACCACTGTGAAGAGCAAAATAAAGCTGCACCAAAAGAACCAGTGTTCTTTAGTAAATTTGCAAGCGCCTTGGTTGGACCCACTGATGATGTTATTGCACACAAATGTACAACGGTAAGTTAGTAAACAAGTCAGCATTGCATGCTAACGTTTGCAATGTTAAAGTAAGGTTAGCTTCAAGTGGTTTCAACCAAACCACTCCTCAAAACGAATCACATGGCCTGTATAAAATAATTATTGATATGCGGCTAAAATTAAAGCACTTCCAAATGTTTAAATGATGCTGCTTTAAGAATAGAACTTAATATTAAAACTTTTTTAAATAATTTATATATAGTAAAAGCAATTATATCATGCTCACTCTTTTTTTATGATTTATTCATTCTTTCACTATAGAAACTCGATTGGGAGGTAGAGTTAGCTGTTATCATTGGCAAAGAAGCCAAGGCTGTGACCAAGGAAAAAGCAATGGATTACGTGTTTGGTTATTCAGTTGCTCAAGATATATCCGCACGTGATTGGCAAAAGGAACGCAATGGTGGCCAATTCTTAATTGGAAAAACCATGGATACATTTTGTCCTATGGGTCCCTGTGTGGTGCACAAAAGTGTTATTAAAGATCCATATAATTTGGTGCTTACCACATTGATAAACGGCGTCGAAAAGCAAAGAGGCAATACCAAGAACATGATTTTCAAAATCGATGATGTTATTAGCAGAATAACGGAGTAGGTTTTGATATGCCATAATATATAAACTTTGTAATTAATATTATTAATTTGCAGAAGCATAACACTTTACCCGGGTGACATCATTTTAACTGGTACACCCAAGGGTGTTGGAATGCATAGAAATCCGCCAGAGTTCCTGAAACCGGGTGATGTTATTGAAAGTGAAATTCAATGTCTCGGCAAACTAATTAACAAAGTCGTCGCACCTTAGGTGATGTTAGCAAAACATTAAACTATGTGCAATATTGTTACAAAGTAATTTAGGCCAAAAATGTACATTTATTTTGTTATTATTAGAAAAAAATTGTAAACTTATTTTATTTTATTATTGTCCACTTTGCATGTAATATTTGAAAATAAAAAAAAAAAAAAACTGCATTTAATTCATATACTTTAATGAGCGTTATTTTTTCTTTTAATTATATTTAAACAATAAAAATATTTAAGCAGTTAAAGGAAAAAAGAAAACGACTAAAAATTGTATTTCAATAAAAATGTAAATTTACAAAAAAAAATTTTGTCAGATGTGGGGTTCGAACCCACGCTCCCTCTCGGGAACCAGAGCTTAAATCTGGCGCCTTAGACCGCTCGGCCAATCTGACTTATACAACAATTACTATAAATTCTCTTCATATACTAATATTTAGAAAATGTGTACAACACATTTAACAAATTTTTACATTCATGTTAACAAAATAAGAATAATATATTACCAGAGAATCAAACCTTTTTAAAATTCTGAATATTATCTAATCTAACCTTATTTATTTTGTTTTCAAGACTATTTTTTTTATAATGAATTTTTGTTGAGTAAAGCTTGTATAGAAAATTATTTATTGAAAAATTTTCATTAACTTTACTGACGTTCGCAATAGTTGGTTCAATTATTCAGAAAACAGCGGTCTTTACGAATCGTTAGTTAGCTACATGCTTAAAAAGTAGCATGAAAACCTCAAGAAAAAAGTTATGTTGGTCATCAACAAACAAATGAAACAACTATTTTTATTAATTTTTTCAACTTTTTACAATTGGTTGCCAAACCTGATAAGCAATTTGTGTCCGTATTAATAATACTCAGGCACAAAAGTTTTAGTTTTAGAGAAAAAAACCTGTGAAAAAATGCATACCGTAACTGGCCTGAGTCTTAACTTACCTTGAAAGTCACATAAAATAGTACTATTTTCTTAAAATTTAAAGTAAAACTAGTTAACGTTAAAATAACAACATCTTATAATTTTTAGGCTTCAAAGGACAAAGCCACCGATACATTTATTTTACTCATACTTTCAAGCAAGCACATTTTTTTTAACTCTTATTGCAATTGTTCATTAATCAAACTTTGAAAGTTTTTGCTTTAGTGGCAAAATACTCATCACGTGTATGATAGGGTGTATATGGATCATCAATGAAATACTTTGGGCGACGCCAAAATTGTGTCACCATTTTATCAAGCAACCAACTCTGTTGAGCGTTTGTAAAGACGTGCTGCTTCAAACGTCGTCTCAATGCTGACGATTTCTTAAACAACCTCTTATGACGTCCCGTATGTGTGCGTATCCATGCACCCCAGTCAAGACGCTTGAAACGTTTCAACACTGCCTTCACAGACTTGCGTTTGCCTTTAATTAGTGAAAATTTAGTAACGCTGCGGGTTGAGACGACCGTAATGGAATTTGTTGCCACAGGAACTTGCAATAAGCTTTTTGGAGCAACACTTACAAGAGCAGAACAAAATGTTGGCTTGCATACTACTGAATTTGAGAATCCACTTATGGAAGAAAAGCAGCGCTGAGCAGCATAAATAGATTGACGACTAGTGTTAAAAACACCTGTGCGGAGCGCTATAAGACATTCAACATTGGTTTCTTTCTTTAAAATTCATCAATATACAAACCTCCACTTATTAGTGAGCGCAGCATATTTAATAAAAGCTTGTGATTATTTCAATATTATTATTTTACAAAATTGGACCTAGCGTTACGCCATAACCAAAAAAAATATTGAATAACTTTCCAACTGTCAAAAACAAGCAGAACATATGTTTTTGCCCCTACTTTTCATGGTTTCAAACCCTTTTTATTTGTATGTCGATAACACAGTATCACAACTGGTACGTAGCAATGTATTAAACAGAGCTTGGGCAAAACATTACGTTGCAATGCGTTCATAGTCGCTATTGTTCACACTAAACTATAACACCATTTTCGGACTATAATTTTTTTATTATTTGGCGGTAGCAGCATAAAATCAAGAAAAACGCCTAGGGTATTCAAGACATGGAGCTCTTTTTGTGCTCTTGTGTAAAAGTGTTAAGAAGTACAAAAAGCTATGATACAAAAAATATATTAATATTTATTAAATTATTAATAAATTATTATATTATTAAGTAAATTAAATTATTGGCACGATTACGATTTCCGGGGCGCCGCGATTTGAAGATGTTTTCTGATAGAAAACAACAAAAAACATAATTCGCCGAACAAAAAATCGATAACTCTATTAGTTATCGAGATATCGATTTTTTTTTAATTTTTTGTTAAAATATCTGTTCAAAAAACATCTATATCTTTGCCATTACTCAATGGATCTTTAAGTTTGATATGTCAATTGAAAGGTCATTAAATGACCTTTCACATATATTTGTTATAAATATCATTGCTACAATATTTTTAGTTTTATAAGCGAATTTATTCCAAAGTTGAATTTTTTAATGAAAAGAACCGTTATTGTCTAAAAAATGTACGTTATTAAGTTACTAAAAATATATTTTTTTTTTTGAAAAGCTTACCGTTAGACCTTTTGTTTGACATATAAAACTATACATATTTTATTTAATTTCACACTATATTACATAACATTTAATTTTTCCAAGTGTTTTCTTTGTTAAAAAATCTGTTCAAAAAATTTTCTATATCTTTGCCAATATCCAATGAATCTTAAAGATTGACATGCAGTTCGAAAGATAATTAAATGCCTTTTCAACGATATATAATATAAATATAATTTCAAAAAAGTTTTTAAATTTATAAGTGAATAAATATCAGATTTGAATTTTTTAGTTAAAAGAACCGTTTTTTTCTACAAAATTTACGTTTTTAAGATACTTAAAATATATATTTTTTACAATAAAAATTACAAATTTTTTTCTCTACAAAATAAAGCTGTAAAAACTATATTTAACTCCGTTTGTGCGTTGAAATTGCTCCGAAATTTTACTTTATTTGAGAAGTCGTGCTAACTCTGTTTGTAGTTGTATTAAGGTTAACAGACTTGCATTGAGAATTCTAAAATTTTTCATTTCACTCAAGAAAAAATTGAGCCAACTCATTTAAATGTAGCATGAAGCTTAAAAAATAAATAATTCAAGCCACAAAAGAGTGAAATCAAGAACTTGTTTTTTAGGCATTTAATTTTATTTATTTTTTTGTTTTAATTGGACAACAATGAAAAGAAAAATTTATGTTTTTATTTGTTTTATTTCATTCAATTAAAAGTAAAGGTTTTGATTAACATTATTAATAATGAACTTAAAATATGCATAGTTATAAAATATTAATATTCTTAAAGTTTCCAAATAAAACTCTTTTAAAATACATGCCAAATTTTCCATTTTATTCCATTAATTTTATTGAACACGCACAAATTTTTTAAATTGTTTAAATATTAAAAACTAGCTGTAATTTCAAACATTCCAATTTTACAGCACACTTGATTTGCTTGTTGATATGTTTGAGTAATTTCTCTACATTCAAAGTAAAACAAACAATCGGAAAAATTTTTCAACCGAACTCTGTTTCGTGCTCAACAAAACTCCGTTTTAGCTTTAAAATACAAAAAATGATATTCGTAGATGGTTGAAATAAGCTTTACCAGAGTTAAATTGACAAATATATAGAGAAGATGAAGAGTTGATTTGAAACTGCTTCAAATTTAATTCCAGTTTTGAGAATGAATTTGTTCTAAGCAGGAAAAGATTTATATTAACAAATAAAATATTGGTTTAACTCATTTTAAGTTTTAAAGCGACAAAACTAATTTTACCTCGCAAAAACTTGATTAAATCTCGAAAAAGCTTGAATTAACTCCGCACATTTTTTTCGGTAATAGTTACAATAAGTTTCAACAGAGTTAACACGAACAATTTTTAGAGAAAACGCATAGTTAATATGAAACTGCTGCGAATTCAATTCAAGTTTTGCAAATGAATTCTTTTAAGCAGAAAAAGCTTTGAATTAAGAAAAAACTATTGATCCAATTTATTTTGAGTTTTACTGTGACAAAACGTATTTAACTTTTCAAAAACTCTTTTGACTCACAAAAAAACTTAAATTGACACCGCACATTTTTTTTGTGAAATAACGCCACTTTTTGAGAAAATAATAGTTTTGTGTGAGAAAATATTTTTTTATTGCACAAAAATACCTATAAAATACAAAGTACTCAACAGTTCCCATTAATTTTAAATTAAATTTTTCCAAAAGCCTTATATATAACCTTTTACATAATACCTTAATCATTAATATCGGTTATATATTAAGAATAATAAAGCCGATTTTCTTCATAGACCTTATAACAAAACAAAAATTTTAAAAAATCGATTACTCGAAAACAAATCGATAACACAACATTTCCTTTGGCTATTCTGAATTTCCGAGCCATTCTTCCTTTGGCTCGGAAATCGTAATGTCCCCAAATTATTTATTTTTGCTACAGAACATTAAAATTTTTTAATTAAATATTTGTAGTAAAATGTAAATTTAGTAAAATGTAAATAGTAAATTTTTCAGCATTGAACTATAGTTAGACCTAAAAGATAAAAAAAATACGTTTTTTATTGTAATTTATTATGCAAACATCTATAAATTTCTTTAGAATATAATGGGCCATTTTCACAATGTCCGGTTAGTCTAGCTCTTAACCATCAGATAGCTAACCGTGCGATAGGCTAGTAACTCACTGCGACAAAACAGTTTTGTGTTGATAAAGTTCCAAGGCGTTAAAACAAAAAGTTTTGTTTTTGTTTTAAAACACAGTAAGTGCACTCTCATTTGAACTAGTGTACAGAAAACTGTTTTGAAACTGTTCATTTTCAATACAAAACAGAAATACATTCAAATTTCTCAATACAAATACAAAACAATACAAAGATAATTAATTGTGAATGCGCAAAAACTGCATATAAAATATGCATAATATAAATATGTCTTGTGTTTACTTTTTCGTGGTTTTGTGCCGTGCAAAGTGTAAATTTAAAGAAAAATTAATATGCAAAAAAAAATGTTCAATTGATCAATAAATTTATTTTTGAAGTGAAATTTCTTTGGCGGCGAGTGAAATTTCAAGGTCTTTTTTCGTGACGCTATGCTAACGTTTTCAATTCATATGAAAATTAAAAAAAATTACTGTCGCTGCCGAGAATTGAACCCCAAACATCGTTGCTTATGAGCCGGAATCTATACGTTTACGCCACGTAGGCACATGATAAATAGCCAAATAAAATGTAATTAAAACTGAACGCGTAACATACTGAAAATAACATAATTCACATTAACATTAGATTAACATTAACATTACATTATTAACATAACCGTAACATTAATTTTCATCCTACAAGTATGCACGGAAAAAAATTTAAAAATAGCTGAAACAGGAGCAGAACGCTTTCGTGAATATAGAGAGCGAATTACAGCTCTTAAGAATACAGCCGCAGCTGGGTCTCCAACTAATGATGAAGGTAAGGTGATTGCAACAACGGCTGAGTTTCAAAATGCATTTTTACGAAACATCAGTGTATTTTGGTGAATCTACAAAGAACCAATCCCCAAAAAACACACTGATGCATCTCAACAAAATTTTAAAGCCAACCAAGTTGATGCACTCAACAATCAACGTTCGCTGCTTTATGAGGCCCTCTATCAACATAGCAATTATTATGATCAGGAAGCAGGAGGTAATAATGAACAAGATTTGCCTATGCTTTTGGAGGCTCTTTCAAAGAGTACTATGCAAATGCAATCCAGCATTCAAAAAGTAACAATGTTGAGAAGACATTCGAAAGCAACTAAAACACCAACTGAACTAAAACAAGTACCGAAAATAACTGTTATTTTATAATTTTCAAATGAAAAACATATTCGAAAGACTTTTCAAATATACCATTATGTTACAAATGATCTCAGCCTCACAAATATTAAGTCGCTTTTAAATTTGAAACTGATTCTTTAAAAGTTAATTTCTTGCCTAGTATATTTCGAGGAAAAATAAAGGTTACTTTTGACTTTTATTTTATCGGTCAAAAATAGCAGTTATTTTGTGACTTTAATTTTTTCGGTTAAAAATATCAAGCAATTTGTGTTTTCTTAAAGGCTGCTTGACAGATTAAACTGTTGACACCATGTGTAAAATGTCTCACCGATGAGATGAAAATAATAATATCAAAATTTTTTTATCGGTAAAATGACTTGAACAAATATAAATTACCTGATATTTTTGACCGAAAAATAAACGGCAGAAAATAACTGTTATTTTTGCCCAAAAAAAACTATAAGGCACAAAAAACTGTTATTTTTGTCGGAAAAATTAAAAATTAAGAGAATTAAAAATTATAAGTTAATATGTAACACTTTCGACAAAAACCATATTCGGTACGGTCCCTGGATGCAAATATTGAATCAACAAATTATTATTCCATTTCGTATTCCGTACAAGGGCAAATCATTGCATCATAAAAAAACATCGCAAAAAGTCAAATAAATTATTTATTTTATATACCAAATGAAAGATATATTTTCAGGTTCTATTTTGATTTTAATTTATTATATCTTTCAACTTGGATATGTTACGCAGAATTCAAATTTTGTTTTTGTTTAAATAAATAAAGTGTTATCAAATTACATATTATTATTATTTAATAAATAGAAACAAAAAATATATATATTAAGATCTTTTCAGGTCTTCACGAACTTCACTCAGGTTCACGAACTTTTTCAGGTCTATAATTTGAGACAGTTTTTTTGTTTACAACTATTAAACTAGTTAATATATATACGGAAAACATTTTTTTCGAGGTTTTTGCAAAATGGTTAAGCTCACTGACGGATTTCGGCGAACGTGTATCAAATCGCACGTGTAGATAAATCGTAGTAAAACGCATTCACAACACTGAACCTTGTATTGGTTAATTTTTATTTGACACTTTTTAATACGACTTTATCGACATCTATTCAAAAAAAGTTTCTTCCTATTTGTCAATAAAATAAATCTGATCTAAAAATGTCGTTTATTTAATAGAAGCCAAAAAATTGCAAAAAATAAAAGTTAAACAAAAGAATACTATCAAACAAAATAAAACGATTTTTCGCTGATCAATATCTAAAACTTAATTTTTTTTACAAAAAAGAAAACATCTTCAAGTGACGTTTCTGTTGTCAAACGTTCGTTCTACAAACGTCGCCGTTTGCTTTCGTTGGAGAAAAAAGATTTTTTTGTGTGAAGGCAGAAAAATTCCGCACTGCAGGTGAAACCGTGTTAAGCCGGTCCGAACGAAACTATCGCATCCTTAAATTCAAAAGATATTCCAAATTAATAAATTATGTATCGCTTGGCATTGAGGGAACCATGCAGAAGCGCGCTGCAGGTGAGTAAGTGCTGATTGAATATAGGTGACAACATATTCAAGATCAGGCTGTTATGTCATCCGTTTCTCAACAAAAGCAGCTAGCAATTATCATATGTTTTTTATATTTGGATGCATTTTTATGAAGTTCAGTTTGGTTTGTCCATCAAAAAGTTAAATTTTTGTGTTCATTTAAGGCAGTTGAAGGACAGCTAATGGTATTGAAATGATTCTAAAATTAAGTATACAGCTGATGTAATCCAGAAAATTTCTATATACAAAAAGTACCTGACAACTTATGCTTGGAAATTCAATAATTATGATATTGTGTGTTCCAAGTACAATTTCAATTAGTTGATACAAGGATTACCTTGTATCAGGTACTTCGAAGGCGAAGTACCTTGCCTCGAATAGCTAAATAATATTTTGCGAATGTTGGGCACATGATGATGACTAAAATATTTGTGTATTGTCAGGTTATTGCGAGTCCTCACAGATTTCTTACAACTTCCCCGCTGAATCTATGTACCTATTCTGCCGTATTTTTTTTACTTCGTTTTAGCCTAGATTGCAAAGAACAAAAGTTATAAAGTCTTAATAAGTCATTTGCACTAATATATGTAGAAAGCTTGTCTTTATACCTATTGTGCCTACATAATTTTTAATGTTGGATTGGATTTTTATATTTTCAGAAAACCGTACAACAACAAAGTTGCAGACTATACAACCGTAGCAATGGTCTACCACCGAATGTTCGTCAGGCAGGTTTTGGCAAAGTTGTTCTCTTCCTTAGTCCACTGGTAGCAGTAGGTGGAGTGATATCATATGCCAAGTGAGTTCCAAATATTCAATTATAAATCTGTGGTAAGATTTAAGTAAAAAAACTTGTACCCGACGTAGGACGTAGCATCTAAAAGCCATATTTTATCGTTTTCAAATCGTCAAGCTGTAACATAAATTCTTTAAAAATCAGGTTTGCCGTAAGACAAAGTAGATTATCTGAATACAAATTAGACTTCAGAGGATTTATTTTCTCTCAAAACCTTATTTACTTATAACCTCAAATGAGAAGGTCTTTTATTGCTTCAGGGATCTTCTTAGATCATAATTGAGAGCAAGCACACCGTTTGGCCACTTAAATAATTCAAAAACCGAGAAGTTAATGAAGAAAAAAAGTATCACGCATTGATATTAAGCAGAATTCAAACGAGTTTTAGCAAACAAGACCCGAGAAAATATGCAACGAAAAAAGTATCGTTACTTGCTTAATTTTTACTATAATGTACCCGAAACATGCCCAGCAAGTACATCGAGAGTCAGGTATTTCGATGCAGAAGTCGGCTATTAACTGACCACCACCACCAGACATATATCGGCTAGTTTATTGATACAAAATATGAAATTTTTTCTCAGAATACATGGTTATATTATGTGCCATCGCCAAGAAATGTAATTGAAAAAGTGACAATTATAGATTTTTTTTTACTACAACTGCATTAATAAAGATGAAAATTCGTCAAAATTTTTCACTTGCAACCAAAAATAACTTAATTCTGTCATGTAGATCTGGTTTCACGTTGTCACGATCTTCTAAATAAAAATTCTAAATATTATTCTGTTCATATATATCTTGTATACATATCTTTTATTGTTCATAATAAAGTATAAAATTAGGACTCGTGCTTTTGATTGCCAGTTTATGCCTCACATATTGCTCTGCTCAAATCTTGAAATATTGGGAAATATATCTTTCATGAAAGGACGACATCAGGTCGTTGAGCACTAATATGCTAAATAAATTATTATATGAAATCAACACTAGGAGTACTGGCGCCATAAGTTTATGGTAAATAAAAATCTGCAAGAATTAATAAGACTTTTATTTTTAAAATTCGCAATTATTTGATTCTTTATAATTCAAACAAACTGGAAAATGTGTTTGTATGTATGAAAATGATTTTTAATTAAAAAATTCTATTTATAGGTATGATAAAGATTTTCGAAAATTGTTGGAGGATAATATACCTGGTGCGGATTCAGTGCTAAAATTTACACTTCAGGAGGAGAAACCTTTCACCGGTATAAGCAATCAAATCAGTAGTATAACGAATCCGTTCAGTAGTTTTGCCAAGTCCATTGAAGGTGCTTCCTCAAAAGTCGCCGATTTATTTGGCAGCTCTGAAAAAGAAACTTCTAAAAGTGGGTTTTAAACTCATAGGAACTGGCACAATATAATTAACATGATAAACTAACTTAATTCTTTTCTTTTTTTATAGGTGTGGAGCAGCAAAATTCAAAAGCACCACTTCATAAGGTGGTAAGTAAACTGAATTTTGTTTTTCTCAATTATTTCATCTTTATGAAATGTATATGTATTCGTCATAACTATCGTTTTGTTTTCATTTATAGACTCATGTAGAAAAACCGAAAAAAGAAGTGCCTCCATCGAAACCAGCCGAGGCACCTAAGGTTGTACCAAAACCTGTCGATCCTTTGCCTACAGATGTTTTGGAATTGGAAAAGGCCGTTGAAGTGGCTGCTGCATTGGCCGTTAAGGAATATAACAAAGCCATCGGACTTCTCAAGGAGTATTAAAATAAATAACACACTTTCATCTCGATGCTAATTTTATTTCTATGATTAACAGCTTTAATGATGACGTGCGTACAGTTGTTGATCAAGCGATAGAAAATGTTGACAACTCGTTATGGGTAACATTAAAAAACAAGACAAGTGCTCGTAATACATCAGTTGCAACAGCTGAAAAAGCAGCTCGAGAAGCTCTAGCGAAAATTGGTAAAGTTGCTTTGATTGTTCGTTTGACACAAATTGTAATAAAAACAATTATTATATTGGTGTTGTAGAAAAATGTGAAATTGCTTTAAGTAAAGCTGCTAGTGAATCCAACCAAGATCGAATTCAAAACGTGCGCAACAAAATCAAAACGTTTACAGAGCATATTAATACCGTGAAAGATGAACTCTACAAAAATAAGGATATAGCCACTATGTCGGAAAAATATTGGAAGAATGTAGGTCTTGAACACTTTTCATCAGTGCTAAAAAATTAAAATTTTTTCATCAAAATGATGAAACATATTAACAGGTTGAAAAGGCGCGCAATTATTTCATCGACGAAATTGAATCCATCTTTCCTGGTATTAATATGGCTGAGAAGAAGCTGAGTCTCTCTAAAGACGATTTAGATCTGTTCATCATGCATGCCTATTCCCACGTGTTGGCCTATCAAAAAGAGCTGCAACGTCTACAAACTGATGGTGAGCTACGTTTAAAACGTGCCATTGATGCCTTCCGCGGCGATAGTGACTCCGAAGCTGTTCGAGCGCAGCTTGCCTATTATTTGGAAGCCGAAAAGCGCAAACTTACTATTGAAAATCAAAAGAAAATTTTCAAAATTCGTGCAGATGCTGAAAAACAATTGCGTAGCCAATTAAAGCAGCAGGCTGAGGCGCATATCGATCACTTGACCGATGCTATTGCAATGAAAGAAACCGAACTGAAGCGTAGCTTTAGTCGTGAATTGGATGACAAGTTGGCGGCAGAGAAAGCCAACTATAAATTGCAGCTGGCTGCTATGTTGGGCAAAATGCGTGGCATGGATGCTGCTTTGCAAGGTAAAAATTCAAAAATATGTTGTGGCGGTTTTAAATGTTAAAAATATTTAAGTCTCTCGGGTCGTATTTCGAATAAAACAAATATATCGACTTGCGAATTCAACTTCAATCAACTTTCGAATTAGTAAATTTCGATGTTTTGTATTATTATAGCAGGAATATCGCAAAAATTTTAATCTATCTTTTGAATTTCGTTTCTTAAATATTTTTTTTTTAAAGTATGAGTTTAAATTTAGTTAGACCGATCAGTTGAGTTAAATTCATTTTTATAAATCGAGCATTCAATTCAATTTGTTTTTTTGTTGTTATGGCTTTTTATTTTATTTAGATAATGATCACCAAAATTATAGTAAGCAAACATATGGATATGAACATGAATATTAAATTCAATATAAATATGAATATGAATATAAATATGAATTGGAAAGTGAATTTAAATATTAATATGAACGTGAATATTAATATGAACTTGAATTAACAAAAATAGTATTATTCAAATCTGATCGTTTAAAAAATTTAATTCTTATAAGAAACTTCTGAGGTGCCAGATCGAATTTATGAAACGTTTTCAAATGCATATCGCCGACTTAATTTCAGTTGTTTTCTAGAACCTAGCTGTATATCCAATTTATTTTTTAACCGTTATCAGCAATAAAATAAAAATAAAGCTTCTCGTTAGGTCAACTAATACGAATATTTTTTTTTAAACTAAAAAAAACCTCTACATTCAGACATTTTTTTTTGTTACGCGTTAAGATATTATCTCTATAAAATTTATGCTTAATATCTGTTAAAAATATCGTTTTGTAATTTAAATCTACTTGTTTGGGATACATTTCTGTACGAGTAGAAAGAGCTAAATGTGTAAATATGCACTTTTATTCCATATAATTTATGCACGAGCCCCTCATAGTAGTATATTTGACATAAGAGATGAATGTTATATTATATTTTATTTTATAATAAAAACATCTTTATTCATGCTACTCAAATACATAGAAGTGGAACAGGAGTTAGAAGGTATTTGTTTCATACGTAAAATAATACGTACAAATTGTTCAGTTTTAACAAGCTCCCATATTCTTACCATAACATTAACTTATTTCTTTCTAATTATTTTACAGCTCGTGCAGAGTCTGAACGTTCAGCACACCAAGCTCAAGCGCTCTGGGCTGCCTGTCAAGCTTTATGGGCAACAGTTAGAACTGGTGAACCCGGTGTACATTGGAAGAACAAGTTGCGACCATTGAAAAGCGAAATAAGTGCTGTTTCCAAAGTTGGTGGTAAGCTGTTTGTGTTATATTTTTTTTATCTAAAATATTTATTTATATATTTGTCTCTTTTTGCACACAGAGGGCGATGAACTGGTTACGGTTGTTTTGAAGAATCTGCCACGTGAAGCTGAGGAACGCGGTGTTTTCCCAGAAGATGCGTTGCGTGAACGTTTTCTCAACGTTGAGCGCATAGCACGCAAGGTTGCGCTTGTACCAGATTCTGGTGCCAGCATCCCCACTTATATCCTATCGTATTTGCAATCCATATTCATACTTAAACCTGACGAACCAATTTCTCAAGATGAATTACAAGATAAAAAATTCGACTATAGCAAATTAGATACTTACGATATTTTAAATAGAGCAAGGTTAATACTTAAAAAAGTTCAAATATGCTATGCTAATTTAATGATGCATTTTTCAACTAAATTTCTTAACTTAGATATTACGTTGATCGTGGCGACCTGATGCAAGCTCTGAAATACATGAACCTCTTACAAGGTGCTCCACGAAAAATATCTGCGGACTGGCTAAAGGAAACGCGTTTACTTCTGGAGACACAACAAGCCGCCAACACTCTTATGGCACACGCTGCAGCCAGTGGTTTATTGTATTTGTAAATTATGTTCAATGCAAATCATTATTTTATAATATATTTAAAACAATGAAAAAAAATACCAATGTTGTTCAATAAACAGCATTAAAGATCTAAAAAGATTAACCCAAGTTTAGTTCTATAGCAAGTTCAATAAGTATTGGAGCTACTTATTTATACAAAAGAAATTAAAAGATTTTCGCAGATACATGACTCATGAGTCTTTCATGATTTCAAAAGTAATTTTTTTTATGCCAAAAGCTATGCGCACTTAAATTTCGCTTATCTCACAATAAATTACCTAAGAGCAATATTTTTTTTAATTTTTCTTTTTAACAATTTCTTTAATTAAAAATCTTTTCTGTCTGATTTGATATATTTTGATTTTGGCATATCCTGTTTCTGCAAAAATTTTTTAAATATGTAATGAAGTGTGCATTTTTATGTCGTTTATAATATTTATACCGTGTTTATCCTCGATCATTATCTACTATAAAAACACTAGACAAGCTAAATTAAACCATCTGAAATATAACGTTTTCATTGCTGCGAAAGCATAACAGGTTACCAGAAAGATATAGAAGACTAAGTTCACTCTCAAGGAATGCATACAAATTAATTTTCACAATCTGTTTGAATTCATGGCCAAACAAATTTTATTGCATCTGCAACATTTTTCAGCTTTTTATGTACTCACATTAATTTTAATTTAAGAAACATATAACAATCAAAGTTGGAGTTAAGTTTTATAGAAGAATTTATGTTGCAAAGATTTGAAGTTAAAACATGTTTTGGAGAAGCATCGGAAATACCGCAACATAAAAACAAATATCACAAACAAGGGTTAAGGTACTATTCATATATGAATGGTTTTTGAGTGCAGTCGCTGTGACTAAAGTACTAAACTAGTTTCACTTTGACCAACAACTTATGGCCTGCCCATAATAGACGATAGCAATTTGGCGAACATCTGTACTCATACCGCCGCAGTTTTGACAATTGACCCAAAATTAAGCTTTACTGATGTATGGAGATATTAAAATGTGAATTAACGGCGGCTTCGATTATTCAAATAGCTTAGCATACTTAACGCAAAAATTCCAAATGCCTAGCAAATATACAGTTAAATTTCTTGAAATACTTATATTGTTAAAACTCTTAAATTAATATTTTTTTTTATAGTTATTTCGAATTCAATTACAATCAATAGTTAACTAATAGAAATTGTAACTGTCATGTCTCTACATGAACAATTTCATCTACTCAAGCTCATTCAAAAGGACTAGTGATCAACTTTTTCGCTATTGCTGGTGTCTGTTATCGCACTTGTTGCCGAAAATTTCCAACGCATATAGGCAACACGCATACGATCCCACATATTGTCCAACGAGTCCATAGCCGGGCGTACATCTAGCAGTGCGAATTTATAATCGTTATCTACAACTCCACCATCATAATAATCTATAACGTAACGCACATCTTTGCCACAGCGATCAACTATCCAATCGTGACGGTCGAAAGGTAGCTCGTAACTGAAATTATTTGAACATGTTTAAGATAATGTGAAGCAAAGTTAACTAAGTTTAAAAGCATACCCTAACCAGCTACGTATACGTGCACGTGGACTGTAGTCGGCTGCCTTGCCTCCAAAGCTCTTCAGGCGCGGATTACCGCACTCTTTCGCATGCAGCGCCTCCCACTTTAGAACCTCTTTCCAAGCCTGCTCGTTGTTGGCGTTGTGTATACGTATAATGTCGCCCATGTCTTTTTGTGAGATATCATCATTCTTCCAGCGCCAACCTTTGCGCAACATAGCATTCCAGAACATTTGCTGGCTTGGATATTGCCAGAACTGCTGGCTACCGTCTTCAGTCACTTTGGGTATTGTCGATGTCTGGCGGTCTGTAGGCAGTGGAAAAGGTTGGTCGGGTGCAGGCTTTTGATTGGCTGGTGGCATCATGTTTAGTGGACTGACATCGGTATTATCATGTTTTACTGGACACTCTGAAGCGGAAGCAGGTGTAACTGTCATTTTAGGTTGCGATTTTTGTGCCGCACCGTCCTTCTGATGCATCGGACACTCTGGTGGCGGTGCACCACTTGCAGCAGCTACCATCTGAGCATGATCTTTGGGCATAGCACTGGCTGCTTGCATGTGTGCACTGGATACTGCGTTTCCCATGGCAAAACTGTAAATATGTCAAAATTATTAGAGGAAGTTTTGAGAAAAACTTTTGTTGCGTAATTTTTCATTTATTCTGAGGATTTAATATAACTACACTCGCCTTGATTTGATTGTATTTTCTGTACTTTTACAGTAAGTTTATTTATTATCGATCAGAATACAGTTCAATAAAGGCATTTATTAATTTTGAACTGCAGGGAAACTTCGTTTAAAAATCGCGATTTATAAAACTGACAGTGAACCTTCATGAAAATTTTGTATTGAGGTTAAGTTATTTTTATTTTGATAGGTAAAAGCAAATTTCTCTTTAAAACAGTCAGCGCCATCTTTATGTGAATATAATCATGAAGGTTAATCGCCTTCAGCAATGTGTACTATTGTAAATAGACCGAATGAACTCTGTGCCAAGTAAAATCTATATATCTGATAGAATATAGTTAGAAATTAATTTCATCGAGTAGAATTAAAATGTTCTTTTTACCAACTGAAAATTATCGGTTTCGATTAGTTAAGTAGATCAAATTCGCGAAATTTTGAAAATTTAGTGCATATTTCTGTGTTTGAAAGCTAATATAAGGTTTTTTTTTTACGATACTTAACCAAAATGTGGTTTTTAACGGCGTATTAAACAAAAAAATCAGTTATTCTTTCATTTTAAGAACCATATATATATTTATTAAAAACCAAATATTTATGAAATACCTTTAAGTAAAAACGGAAATCATAGAAGTTACATACAACGAAATAAGTTAGAAAATTTTTTGTATAACTGATAATTTCAAAATGAAAAAATATGAAAAGTTTTTGAAGTTTCAATAAATCAGTAAACAAAAAATGCCTAAAAATATGCTATGAAATTTTTTAAAATGTCAAGCGTTCCGCACTCACATTTAACGGAATTATGTTATAGTAATAATAATAATAGTTCATCATGATGAGTCTGCATCAGAAGCATCAAGTTCATTCGCAGACTGTGCCTCTATATATGCTCTAACTGGGTTGTACAGCTCACCAGTATTTTAAAAAAAATTGTAAAAGTGGATCGATATTCAAGGCGTTGCACTGCTTTACAAACCTATAAACATATAAAAAGCGCCGCAGGCGAAAAATTGTTATTTTGAATAACAAGTTTTCTATTCTCCTTAAAATATATAAATTTTCTTATAATTCAATTTCGAATTATGAGGCTTAAAGTTTTTGTGCTTTTCACGATATATCACTGTTTCATTTAATTATCCTTAAAAATCCACATTCAGGTTAAGAAATCATAATCTAAAAGGTTAAATTAGCTTCCACACACGTAAACATTTGCACTGAATTTTCAAACTTTCGCGAATTTTATCTCTTAAACCAATCGATACCTACAATTTTTTATTTCACCATTGGGCTTAGGAGGTAATAAAAGTAAGAAAAAAAATATTCGAGCCTGGTCGCTAAAGTAAAATTGTGGCAAAAAAACTAACGACATTAAGAATTGATTTAAAAAATTATCAACATTTTTTCGGACAGAATTCGTAAGCATAAGTTACTTAATGTTACTGTATTAAAATGTAAATTGCTTGAGCTGATAGCATACTTATTGAAGTGCGGTGGGGAATCGGTTCTTGTGTTCTTCAGCTGATAACAATACTAATGCCTCAGATTCAAATGAACCTATTTATACAGCTTTTCAAATATCCTACACAGGCTTCACTTGCTTTCCTTTTCCAAAGATTAGTAACGTTAATTTTCATGAACAATTTGTTCAACAAAAATGTTATTTTCATCAATTTTACACATGCTAGTTATGGGTTGTTAAGGAGCGATCTTCATGGAAACAAGCAACCACTAGTTCGACGAATAATTTGAGCGGTGGGTCCCTTTCGCTTTTAAGCAAGGGTTTCGGGTTGGGTTTTTAGACAAAGTGATTCCTTATCGTGCGACTTTTTTAATATAGTTATGGAGAAGATCATTCAGGCTGCTTATCTGAGAAACAGTGGCACAATATTTTATAAGAGTGTTATGCTACTGGCAAAAAACGCTGGCCAAAAGGAGTCGATTCGAATGGGTCTTGCAGTGAACGCGGATAAAACGAAGTTTCTTCTGTCAACAAACAAACATTCTCAACAGTGACTGAAACACCTCTTTTAAGGTTGTTAAGGACTTCATATTCAGACTAAATGAAGGTTAACTCTTGTCAACAGGTGTTAGTTTAAGCTCAGTAGGCAATTGAGTCTCTCTCTCGACGATCAAAACTCACGCTCTATAAGTTAATATTCATGCCCGTCCTGCTACATATAAGGAGTTTACATTCAAATCCAGATAAGTCACAAGTGAAACAAATTTTAGTTAGGTATGCCATTGTAAAGCTAATGTTATAATATAGCGATCCATAAAATCCTCTTTGATAAAAATGATAAAAATCCTCGAGAAAAATGCATGAAAAAATATCCTTTCAATCAAAAGTAGACATGTCCACTGTAAATTTTCAATCAAAACCAGAAAAGTCCCAGCTAGTTTTCATTTGTGTAGTTTCATTAAAATTTTAAAAATAAATAATAAGTAATAAATTTAACATTTTCAGCGGCTTGCGTTCTGTAAAAAATAAAAAGTTAAAAGCAAAAATAATTTTTTTTACTATAAAGGACCTTCAGGAGAATCAAAATTGTTTTGGCGGCTTTCCTCCGATTTGAGAAAAAAGTATGCAGAAATCATCTTAATGAGTTCTTCTAATTTTTGAGACGCCGAACTGCGGAATCTAAATTTTGATTCCTTTCTAACTTTCAAAACCAGACAAGTCCAAACATGAAATTGAAAATACAATTATTTTTTGGGCTAAGAGACTATTTCTTTTTTTTTGCATTATATATCTATTCCTGTGAAGCATAATTTTGCATAGTTGGTTTGTTTATAAAAAATGTCTGACAAAATGAAGACTTTTTGATTTCCTAATAATTCAATCTGTGTGACTTATCTGGTTTTGAACGTTAACTCATCATATATGCCTCACAAACATGGACGTGAAGCAGCTCTGATGAAAGGACTTTGGGAGCGTTCGAGAGGAAAATCCTTCGCAAGATACGATGATATAGCCAGGCGTATTAAAATTAGCTAGCTTCGCTGGCTTAGGTTGCGGTTATAGTGAACGCCAAGTCAGACAGACAGGCAATGTGAACAAGTGAGATAGATAGCTATTTGCATCTCGTTTTTTCACACAGATTTCAGCCTGCCTGCCTGTCTGCCTGTCTGAATCGCGTTCAACCTTAGTCCGCAACCTAAGCCGCAACCTTAGTCATGTCGAGAGAATGAACTACGACACTCCACCGAAAAAATTATCCAATTCGGCATCCAGCGGCGGTCAACGCAGACGTGGCAGACTTTCTAGGGAAGGTTCGGAAAGTATTAACTAGATTTTGCTGAATTTCAAACTCAAATCGAGATACCCCTTTTACATTAGTCAAGAATTGAAGTCAATTTTCTGAGCTTGTAGGCCAATTCGCCGCAAATAGGAAGCGACGAAGAGGAAAGAGTTGACGGTACACAGTCAAGTGTACTGGCAAGTTTTTCGAACTCGAAAAATTTCTTCCATTTCTTGACTATACCCCTTTTACATTAGTCAAGAATTGAAGTCAATTTTCTGAGCTTGTAGGCCAATTCGCCGCAAATAGGAAGCGACGAAAGAGGAAAAAGTTGACGGTACACAGTCAAGTGTACTGGCAAGTTTTTCGAACTCGAAAAATTGCTTCCATTTCTTGACTAGTGTAAAAGGGGACCTAGTGTAAAAGGGGACCGAGAGTAAAACATTTCCCCTCCTTGTCAAAAGTTTTAGTCCGAGAAATTTTTTCGGGTAAAAATGGTAACAGTGTCAAACAGCTTAAAATCAGCTGTTTACAAGTAAGCAAATAAATTGCGATACATCAAAACTTCATTGAAACTATTAAAATGGAACCCAGAAACACGGGAAAATGTGTAAATACTAATATAAATTCTTAACTTGAGAATTAATTTTAATATTATTAAAAATCTTAGACATTTCGTCTGCAATGCCGATGCTTCACATCAAGGCAAAGCTGGACAAACTATCTTATTTGACAGTTTTTACAATTTAAGTCCGAGAAGCGTTCCCGTACTTTTTTGTGTTTTTCTCTATTTTCGACAGATTTTTCCTCATTCTTAGACTTTTGACAGTTTTACCACTTTTAGTCCAAAAAGTACGGGAACAGACCTTTTATATTGGAGATGAAGGGAGTTTTTCAACCGATTTGTCTCATTTTCAAAGTAGGTGTGCTTAGTTGAGATCAAAGCTTATGTGAAAAGTTACAAAATTTAAATTAATTTTTGTGGATTTAACGGGATAAAGTCACTATGTATGGGAAGTAGGCGGGGTTTTCATCCGAATGGCTTATTTTCGAACTTGATCTTATTTTTTTAGAAAAAAAGCTTAAATATCAAACATTCAGATTACGATAGCTTATAAATTACGACTGTTATCTTGTCGAATGACAGACAGAAACACAATTATGCTTAAACCGTCTGAAGTGATGATACTGATCTAGAATATGTGTACTCTTCTATACCTTCCACGCTTTCTTCCAAATTTCATGACAAAATTGATATGCCCCTTGCGCAGTACAACTGGCGTCTTAAAATGTGATGTCTTTTTCTGCTATCTTCAAAATTAAAATTCCCTTTCCCAATTCCCGGCGAAATATTATTCACAATAACACTGATTTTATTGCGTAAACCTTCCATAACAAAACAAAAATCAATATTAAAAACGTTTTGTTTCTTTATGATATTTTCAGCATGCAAAGGAACGTTTAGGCGCTCTGCCAAAATATATAAAAATTCTCCGGCCCTCCCACAACCGCTGTTATGACTGCCCCAAATACGTTGTTCGGACAGTCTCTCGCACGGTAATCAATTCCAAGCTATATCTATCTTGTTGCATTCTCGCTGTGCCTTTGTGCTTGGTAACGTGTTTTCTGTTTATTTGTTTACGACTTTTTTGATATTCCGAGAAAGCTTACGTAAGTCATTTGCCACGTGATTCAATGTGAGTTGACTAGCAAGCACAAATAAGCAATAACAACAACAACAACAATCAACTTTTGAAAAAAAACATTGTTGATTTAACTATCATAAAAGCTCAAATTACAACGAGCTAAAAATTACAATTACGCGTTGTTATCAACGTGTTATTTAAGCACGAGTTTTTTTTATAGTCATAAGTGTTGGTGGCAGTTGTGGATGCAATAATCTACGTAATCTTAACTTCACATAAGGGCCCACGTTGTCTTGTTTCAAACCTGTGTAAATATATTTCATAGATTACACATATGCGAATGTTCTAAAAATACAACCAAAGCTATCAATTTCTATTCGGAAAATGTTAAATATTTTGTATAACTAAGTTATATGAACATTTTCAAAATAAGACTGCCTAAAATGAACCGTGTATTTTAAAAGGAAACTTTTTAGAATAAATCAAGTGGATGTAAAACAAGTAAGGAAACTCTAAAGTCATTACCTAACCGTGCAAAAAATTGTAATATATATTACAATAGGGGTATTCACGATGTGGTGTATTTGCCCTTGTATTGTGTATTTTTGATAAATTTGATATTTGAAGTAAAATTACAAAAACAAAATGTACAGTGTTCAAAATACAACTCTGTAGCAAAAATACAATGGCGAAACCCTATTGTATTCTTTGTAAATTACGTTGTATATTTGATCAACTGATCACAAAAGCTTTTTGACTCAGCGTGGATGAAGATACTGGCTGGGTTGTGTGTTTATTTAATAAAAGTAAATTTGATTCAATGCTTCGTTTCAATTCTTTTACTTTCTCGTACTATTAAATGATGAACTTCCCAGACTTGAGTGAAGGTTTGTTCACAATGCGTTGTAAATATTGTAAATTTTGTAAGAATTTATCAAAAATACACCACATCATGAATACCTCTAATATTACAACAAAAAGAAATAACTTCTTATTATATTTTTGGGTTGTATTGGTGATGAGAATATTCGTTGGCTACACATATATTTTATACAAATTAGTTTTGATGTAACATAAGTACATACCAAGTTTTATTTCTCTAACTCAAAGGATGAGATATTCGTTTTAAACTTTACACATTTACTTTTGATTTACTTTACTTTGAAGATAAGATAATTTACAAAAACGGGTAAAATCGGAAAGAACCACGCCTACCTACCATACAAAGTGACTTGATCAATAGCGAAAAAATCTCTCTAAATTTACTCCCACCTTTCATAAAGAGTGTCGTTATTAATGGGGAAAAACTAAGTAAATCCTCAAGTTCTTAATATATCACCGTTATATTTTGTATATAGCCTTCCTTCAATTTAAGCATGAACTTCGAAAATGGAAATAAAAATAAATAAGAATACCGTCTTTCTCCCATAAAAAGTTAGGTCATCAAAATAGTAACCCATTTTGATTACTAATTTACAGCTTTTTTCTTTTAATGCAAACGTTTCTGTAAATGTATAAATATTGTTAAATAGCCTTATCAAATAGGTGAAATCGTACTAAAATTACTCGTATATTACTGGCTAGTTCTCTGTAATGAGTCATTTTTTCCAATTTTTTTTTAATACATTCTTGATTTTCTTTTAAAATACTTTAATTTTCCACAGGAAATTTTTATTTTAAGTGGGCAACTTTTCAGTGTATTTAGTGCGTAGTCCTTTATTAAAACTTCTTGTACATTATTAAGTGTACTTACTTTTAAAAATATTCTGTAATTTTTTCATACGGAAATATTGAAAAACAAGCCGTTGACAGAGCTTTTCCCAGAACGTCTTAGAAAAATATCAATTTGCGATGTTCACTATATCTCGGATGGAAATTATCTGAAATCAAAAACCATTAAAATTTAGTCAAAGTATCATCAAATCCTCCTCCCAACGTTCTTTGATTATTTTTTTTTTTCATATAAAAATGTTTGGTGGCCATCAAAGGTGTAAACTACTATTTTCCACTAAAAATTCCGACATATTGTGGGTGGGAAACCCTTTAGATGTAAAACAAAATGTACCTAAACGTTGCGGGGAGGTATTTTATATGTAGAAAATATGTACCAAGTTTGAAATTAATCGGTCAAGTAGTTTTTAAATGACAGTGAACACGGGCTTCAAAAACACAACTTGTGCGAAAACCGCAAGCAAAAACGTTCGAGGTTCACTTGCTTAAAAATTCATATATCCGTTAGTTTTACTCGGATCGACTTAAAATTTGAACACAATATTCTTGAGATGTTAAAAAATAATTGAAAAAAGAGTTAAAAAACCTTAGCGCAACCAAAGGGGGTTTCGGGGCTTAACCCCCACCCCCCCAAAAAAAAATTATTGTTGTACCAAGCATAAATGGAAACAATCAAAGTGCGTCACATAAAAAGTAATCACACTTTTAATTAAATGAGTGAAAACTCCAAACGTATGTTTCAATTCTATTATCGTTGATTCATAATATTTGGTTGTTGTTTAACTTTTGTTAAGTTCTCATTCTGTCCACTTGAGGGGTTGTTGGAAATACTACGATTTGAGTTGATTTTTCAACTTTTAGCATGGAACCTACTAATGCAGCTGAAATATTTGGGAAAAATAATAAAGTTTGAGGACAATCGGTTGAGTTTTGTCCACCACCGAATTAATTCAAAAAATTCCCTCTTTAATTGTAATTTTTCATTTTTTTTGTAAACTTCGATTGACTTCCGAAACTGAAATAAAACTTCACCAATCATTATTTTATATCATACTTTCCCGAATCTGTTTCATACAAATTTCTCTAAATTGCCAAATACTATCCGATTTTAAGAAATAAGGTTTTATTTTTCTTCTGTTCATCAGTTTATATATATACATATTTTTATAAAAATTATACCTATAAGCATGAATAAGCAAATGCTGACTTCTCTCGAAATAATAGCTTTTTAATGATAGGTCTTCACGACACTTTTCCGAAGAGGGATTTTCATGAAACAGATTTTTAAAATCCAACGTAAATAAAGAATTATAAAATTATAATTTTCCACCAGTTTCGGAAGCCAATAGGAGTTATTTTATATAGGAGATATAGATTTTTTAATAGGAGATTTTTAATAGCCAATAGGAGATTTTTAAAATTGGGTTAAAAACGAAAAAAATCTTAATTAAAAAAAAATAAATTTAAAGTTTACTTAAGCTTTTAAGTCTGTTAACACCCAGCAACACCACGAATTTTGTATTCTTTTTCATTTATATTGATTTACTATATATCCTATTAGTTGTGTCTGCCTTTTTTGCCATTTTGGAAGTTATAACCTTTTTTTTAGTGCATCTTTTAAGGGTACTTCATCAAATCCAGTTGTTGTATAATCCAAAAATAAAATTATATTTAAAATTAAAAAATTTTGTTTAGATATTTCACTATTTTTGACAACTGTGCACCTCAAACAAATGTTTTTTACATAAACAAATTTTTTTCAAGAAAATTTTTTAAAATTTTCACGTTGTTTTTTTTGGAAAACCATAAGAGTCACATATTTTTTCAATGATTCTTGTTTAGATGGTCAAAATGCATTATAAGAAATTGAAAAATAGTTTTGTCCAGCTAAATCCCTCATTTTGACCACTATGGAGCGGACAAATCCGTTATTTTATGACGCACAGCACTGCGTATTTGAATAGTTCCAGACATTATAAAAAACGAAAAATCCACATTTAGCTATTTACAAAAGGTCACGCAACGTATCTCAAAAACAAATGAAAATTTTGAGGTTTAATTTGGCACAGAGGTCAATGACAGTAGTGCCAGCTTAAAAATAAAACGTTTGTCCCTATTGAAATCCCCAAAAAAAATTTAAATTAAAATTTTTCCGGTATTTTTTGCACACAGTAGTATATAAAAACGCAACATAAAATTCCTTTAATATTTCTGTGTTATATTGTTTAATTATTGCTGCACTTGAAGTTTATATAGCCGTTACATAAAAACATCGATTTATGATTCGAACTTCGATTTATGATTTATGATTCGGATTCCTATTCCTCGACATCATAAATCTTTCTAATTAAAGTGTGGCTTCTCCAGTCTAGAGAGTAACATTTACTTCTCAAATTAGAAGTTTACAAAAGTTTATGTAAGACTCTCTTGCTCTAGTTCATAAGAATTTCAATTAAACCTTTGCAAAGCAGAAAAATTATATCTAACATTTTATTATAGCGTTAAATTATGAATATTTATTTAAATATTAAAAAACAAAACGTGTGGAACAAATGTTGTATGCCTCAACTAACAAAACTGAGAGACTATTAAAACTTGTTTCACAACAGTTGATATAACATGATTAATGAACATTGTTAATTGTTATTACAATTTGCATTTAAGCCCATTTATAAGAAAACAAAAGTTAAAATAAATAATATTCAACTGCGTCATCAAAGAGCTCGTGCAATCTTACAATATAACCTCTCGCACGTCTACATCGCCGAAAGTATAATATTGTATGCTTTGAAGCAACAATTCAGCCTTCATCAAAGTCCGAGTCCAGATTGATCACACGTAACTGCCAGTCAGACGACTGTGCTGAGTGTTGGTTATTAGCTTCGTTTGTTTGGATCACACGTGTCATTTTTTTTTTATTAATAATTTTATTAATAATATGTTTACGTTTACATTTTTGCCTATGTATATTTATTAATTTTGTTGTTCTTAATATACCGACATATTTGCTTTCAGTAATTTTGTGATAATTGCTTATGGATTGCATTTGAGGCGTCCAATGCATTTAGCGTTAGGTTGTTAATCAACGATATTTTTTTTTCAATTTTTAATCAAACTTGTCAAAATTTTGCAGATATCTTGTCAGCATCTCGAAAAACTATAAAAATGGAGCAAGTTTTTGAAAGGTTTTTTTATTGGCATCATATTTTAAGTTTCTTATCCTACTCAAAAGTAAATTTTACAAAAAACGCTTGATTTTCCCCAATTCTTATTAAAAATAAGCAAGTTTTTAAATATTAAAAAAAAAAAACAAACTATACTTGCTGATTTGTTCAGTCTGTTTGGGAATATCTTTAAATTTTATACAAGCATTTTTTTAGCGAAATTAAATATTACTGTTTTTAATTATACTCAAACGATGCATAAACCTTAGTTTTTTAAAACTCACCGAAATTTTGGTTCTTAACACCCTGGTATTAAAAATTTTATGATTTTATTTGGCTTGAGTTGTATATTTTATATATTTTTCTTTGGCCCCAATAACAAAAATTTAACTCAACTGATAAGAACCAATAAATACAAAATTTCTAACATACACTTATGTGCGAAATATTTTAGTTTCTATTTTTAAAGTTAAATAACAAAAATTGCTTACGTATTTGTTGTAGAAATGTATTAATTGATAAATCTATACTATTAATAAAACAGTTGTGCTTTTAAAAGAACATACTTATGAACCCCATTTCTACTAGGATTTGAATAAAATTATATTCACGTGAATAAAGCACAATTAGGAACATGTTATAAACTGTGCATTAGACAGGGTCAAATGGTAAAATTTTTGGGATTTTGCGTGCCCGTCGGAATTATAAACGTTTGTTGCGAATGAACTAATTTGAGCTATTAATAGTTCAAGAATTGTCGAAAACGACCCGGTTCTGATGAAAAAACTCGTTTTTGCCGATTTTTTTATAAGACATTTTTTTATAAAAAAAATTTTGATGAAAAATTTGGTGAAAAATCTGATTGCAATTACTAAATAATTAAGTCCCGTGCCGCCAAACTCACTCAAAGCTTAAATTTATATTTTTTTGATACTATTTTTTTTTGCGTGCTTACACTTAGGGTGAAATCATCAGGATGTTTTGAAAACTTTTTTATGCACTTTTAAAGGCCATTTTGTTAAGACTTACATTTAAGAATAACATGAAAATAAATTTGACGATTTTTGGAAAAGATGAATTTTTTTTTAAAAAGTGACTTTTGAAAGTGACCAGATCACTTACGAATAGCCAATTCTATCAAAATAAACAAGTGAAATGACAAGTTTGTTTGAAAATACGTACAAAATATCCACTAGATAATCAGACCCATCGTCACAAAAATTCTTTTGGGGATGAATCTATTGGAATCTCAACACGGTTAAAAATCTTGGACTAAATTTTAAACTTTTTTGGATTACATATAGGATACGACCAAAAAAGATTATTTTTTAATCCAATGAAAAGTTTTCAATTTTTCAATCCATAAAGGATTTATTTTTAATCGGCAAAAAGTTTAAAATTTCTTAATGCAAAAAGGAATAATTGTTAATCCACAGAAAGTTTAAAATAAAGGGTGATTTTTTAAGAGCTTGATAACTTTTTTTTAAAAAAAAACGCATAAAATTTGCAAAATCTCATCGGTTCTTTATTTGAAACGTTAGATTGGTCCATGACATTTACTTTTTGAAGATAATTTCATTTAAATGTTGACTGCGACTGCGTCTTAGGTGGTCCATTCGGAAAGTCCAATTTTGGGCAACTTTTTCGAGCATTTCGGCCGGAATAGCCCGAATTTCTTCGGAAATGTTGTCAAATGTTGTGAATCGTGTTGTTGTTGTCAGATGGGGCTACGTCAAGTCTAAAGTCTACAGAAATAAGCGAGCAACTATTCCAGCTTTGGAAGACAACATTTCCGAAGAAATTCGGGCTATTCCGGCCGAAATGCTCGAAAAAGTTGCCCAAAATTGGACTTTCCGAATGGACCACCTAAGACGCAGCCGCGGTCAACATTTAAATGAAATTAACTTCAAAAAGTAAATGTCATGGACCAATCTAACGTTTCAAATAAAGAACCGATGAGATTTTGCAAATTTTATGCGTTTTTTTAAAAAAAAAAGTTATCAAGCTCTTAAAAATCACCCTTTATTATAATCCAAAAAGGATTAGATTTAAGTCCAAAAAAGGTAAAATTATTGTAATCCGAAAACGATTACTATTTAATCCACAAAGGTTTAAGCACTGTTTACAGTAATAATGTATATAATAATATTTTGGTTCAGATTTTAATAAACAATTTGTTTTATTTAATTAAAAATAAATTTCGAATGCTTTAACAACATTTAGAATTATATTTAGCTTAAATTTCGTAGTAGTAGTAGTTTTCAATCTTATACCTGAATTACAATGCGGCAGTGGCAGCGTCAGTGGCAATGGCATTGATCAGCTGTTATTTTAGGAATACTCTTGTTCAATGGTAAAACTTACATAGCAGCAGTGGTAGTAAGCAGTACTGCCGAGGTTAGCCCTATTTCTAAATTCACTGCCAACATGCAAATAATTAAACTACTAAGAAAAATTCCACATTCACTGCTTTTGATGCTGACGCTGCCACTGCTAGATTGTAATTTGCAGGCAGTAAAATACGAAACGGCTGATCACTTCCGCTGCCACTTACACAGCTGATGCCACAGCACTGCCACTGCTGCATTGTAATTCAGCTATTAAATAACATAAATACGAATAGCCAATTCAATCAAAATAAACAAGTGAAATGACAAGTTTGTTTGAAAATACGTATAAAATATCCACTGGATCATCAGACCCATCCACAAAGGTTTAAGCACTGTTTACAGTAATAATGTATATAATAATATTTTTGTGACCGTGGCATGCAGGTTAAGTGTGTGGCTTAGCATGTTTGGAGCCCGGGTTCGATCTCCAGCCGCGGCGAAAAGTTTTTTTCAATAAGAAATTTTTCTGATCGGTCACCACCTCTCTACAGACTATGGCAAACCTCAGAGAGTAAATAATGCCATGTAAAGCTTCTTGAGAACATGAACTTTAGCCGTTCGGAGTCGGCATAAAACATGTAGGTCCAGTTCTCGGTCAATTGTGTGCAAACATTTAATAACACACACAACACAATTGATCATAAGAAGCTCGGTCAAAGTCCTTTCAAGGGCTGAAATTCCCAAACTCTAAAAAAAAAAATAATATTTTGGTTCAGATTTTAGTAAACAATTTGTTTTGTTTAATTAGAATTATATTTAGCTTAAATTTCGTAGTAGTAGTAGTTTTCAATCTTATACCTGAATTACAATGCGGCAGTGGCAGCGTCAGTGGCAATGGCATTGATCAGCTGTTATTTTAGAAATACTCTTGTTCAATGGTAAAACTTACATAGCAGCAGTGGTAGTAAGCAGTACTGCCGAGATTAGCCCTTTTTCTAAATTCACTGCCAACATGCAATTATTAAACTACTAAGAAAAATTCCACATTCACTGCTTTTAATGCTGACGCTGCCACTGACACAGCTGCTGCATTGTAATTCAGCTATTAAATAACATAAATACTTTTTTTTAAAAATACTACCTTAATGCAAATTTGTAGTCCAAAAATAGTCTTAAACTTTAACTTTTTCGGATTAAAAAAAATTAAACTAAAATATGGAATAAAAAATAGTACTTTTAGGATTAAAAATTTCTTTAAACCAAAGTTTGGATTAAAAACTAGTCCAATATTTTTAACCGTGCATGGAACTGAGGTATCAAGAATAACAACCGACTACATCATCCCACGTCCCACCTGGGCAGGACCATTAACCTTCCTTCAATTCTTTCTGAAATTCAAAATTAATCAATATTTGCCAGGGAATGAAAAAAAATCCTTAACAAACGGTTCGTTTTGATAGGCATGTTTTGACATAGAATTACGTCTTACAGCGCGGTTTGTATGGGGTCGTTTTAACAGATTTTTTCAAGGTCATAAGGCAACGTTTTTGGCGAATACTTTAGGGTATATTTACAGCCTTTAATACTCTTCGTTCAAAGATAATATATATACTAAATTATCAGATATATCCTGCGCTGAATGAATATCTAACTTTGGATTTTGACACTATTATTTAAAGTCACAAAATAGTAAAATATAAGAAGAAAAATGCATGTTTTTATATAAGAAAATCAACCATCAGCTGCTTATAATGTACTTCTTTCTTGGCTGCTGCTGCTTTCCTTGTTTTTCTTTCGTTGTTTATGCTTGTAAGCTTTGGTTTTGCATGAAATGATTGGTTCGTGCAAAATCGTGCAAAACCAGCACGGCTTTGGCAGCATTGTAAGCATTAGTTCGTATTGGGTTTTTGTATGCACTACTGTTCTAGTATACTATTTTGAAACCAGAGGTCATGAACCTCTTTTCAACTCAGTCAATGAACTCAATCTGTCAAATTTAACGAAATGGGTCTGTGATCCGGTTAGATTTAACTCTTATGAAAAAAAACGAGTTGGATCATATTTAATTTTTTATTTTACCCAATAGATGGCGTAAAATTTTAATTTTTGTTTTTAATGCAAATTAATTTGGATTCCACATCCCACTAGCACTAGCGAGTGTAGTTCGCAAACTATAAATCGAACAGAGACGAAAGTGTAGCTCGCAAACTAAATATCAGACAGAGACGAGAGGAAAGGACATGTGCTCAGCGTAAAATATAGTAACCATACGATTTTTTAAAAATCGGGGTCTTAATTTTAATTTGAAATTAGTAGTTAAATTGACTGCAGCTCACAAACTATATATCGGGCAGAGACGAAAGTGGCACCAATGGAAAGTGCATATGTACCGCTTTCTTTTAAACTAAGTCAATGAACTCAACCTGTCAAACTTAACAAAATGATCGAAAAAATTTGAAATTTTGCTTGTTTCTTTTTGCTTGCTCATTTAATAACACTTACTTTTCAACTTTTTCTTTGTTTTGGCCTCGATAAGTAGTCCATAATTGAGTGTTATTCATTTATTTCTTAATTTTTGGAAGATCAATAAAAATACGTGCAAAATGAACAAAACAATCGGACCAAATAGACAAAGTAGAAGAGGTTACAACTTACACGGAATTCTACGTCTACACTTACGATACTATCGAAACTGTTTCTTTTTTTTTTTTTAAAGAAGCGCTAACATTATTCTGTTTTATTCGAATTTTGCTCTATTTCTAGTCATTCACTACCACTTCCTCTAACTTGCCAAGAAAAAAAGCATTTGACATTTGGTACACAGAGAAAAAAATTACTGCATTTTCTTTTAAATTTAATGTAATTTACTTTTCAAAGCTATTTGAAAGGAATCTGCTTTACTTTAAAAGAAAACTTAAAGTAATGTTGTTTTAATTTTCTTTTTGATGCTACAAAACGAAATCGTTGCTTGCCGATGATGTACGAATGAGCAATAACACATGATGCTCTCGGTTGTGAGCATGGTTCAATAAAATTTATAATTTAAAAGATATATACAATATCTCACAATAGCTCAATGGAAGCGTGCTAGACTGTCCCGCGGAAGATGTGAGTTCGAATCTTGACTGTGAAAGTATCAAAAATATTAATTTAATTATTGAAATTCTAATTCTGTTTCATTAACTGCTACGTC
The DNA here is from genome assembly GCA_958299015.1 of Tetanocera ferruginea. Lineage (NCBI taxonomy): Eukaryota > Metazoa > Arthropoda > Insecta > Diptera > Sciomyzidae > Tetanocera > Tetanocera ferruginea. The sequence continues at coordinate 108,277,675 of OY282642.1, read as the reverse complement.
AAAAATAACCGTCAAAATAAGTATTACTTAAAAAAACATTAATAAAACAAAAAAAATTATTTGGTGTTCTTGTTGGAGATTGAACCCTGGTCAATCGAGTTCTTAGACTCGAACGCCAGCACACTCGGCTAAACTTGAACTTAAAAAACAGTGATCAAATTTCATTAAGTTCGATGTTTTTTTCGTTTCAAGCATATTTTTGTCAAGCATCAAGAATTTTTAAGTTGATGACAACTGAATATTCAAAGAATTTATTTTCATTTAAAAAATATAAGACAAGTCATTAAAATCAATGCAGCGTTCATTATAAATAAGAACAATGCAAATTCATTATAATTAAAAACATTTTCTTTTAATTAAAAAGAAATTTTCGCCGGCTAGAAATCTTGCACATTCACTTTAAGTTTGAAAGTTTTTTCTTTAAATTTTAATGTAATTTCGTCGCAGTGTAAAGAATAAAAAAAACGGCACATCTCGAAAACGGGGGGAGATAACTAAAAATAACCACTTTTTACGAGTTTCAAAGGAGGAAAAAGAAAATCATCATAAAAATTACTTAACAAAATTACTGTTATTATAATTAATTAATGAATAATTATAATTATTACGGTTAAATCGGTTACGAAATTTTCGTACTGAATTACTTATTCAGTAATTACTTAGTGTTTTACTGAATTTCAGTGTTACTTAGTACTGAATATAAATTCAGTAATTTCTGGATTATTCCGTTTAAACGGCTTTCTTCGGGATGCCAGTTATGCCGGGATTATAAAAAAACACGACGAATAAACTTTCTATCAAGTGCAGCCCTTCACGAGCGTACCGAAAGCTCTAAACGCAGTTTATCTGGAGACATTTTTCAGGTCGGCTGAACTCATAGCTCGAACATTTCGTCACCGATTTTCTGGAAATATTAAGTGTTCTTTACAAAAAAACATTCTGTACAAAAATTCTTATCGTATGTAGCTATTTTCTAGATAAATAGATAAAAAAAACGTCTATACAAACTTAAAAATTTAAAATTTTGCTGATCCGACTATCTTTTTCAAACGCCATTTAGTTTAATTATTCTTTAGAAAAATGCATATTTACACTTCATTAATTCTAAAATAAAGAGCAGTGCATTGTTTACAAAAATGTTTATTTATTTTATTAAAGCACCGAACAATATTTGCCAAAATATGCAATTATACTGCCAGTAGACTAGTCATACCCCCTTAAATGACATATCTTACATCTAAAACAAACACGTGTGACGGCTTTCAGAAATGCAAATTGTATGTGTCAAAAAAAGCTTGCGATTTTATTTTATTTAATTTTTCTGACAGTTTAAGGTTATCTCCTCTGCTTAACTTTGAACACATTCATGTGAAAAGGCTGACCATTATCGGTTATTTGTTTTTTTTTGCATTTTGTATTCATATATTTTTTTTGTTATAAAGCTACAAAGTAACTTAACAGTTAATCGTTTGTCGAAGTACATAACTTAGCTGTATCTATTCTATCGAATTTATTTCATAAGAATTTATTTCATAAGATAGTACATATCTTAACTTATGCTTTGGTGTAAAATAATTTAAATGCTAAAGCTTAGTAAACAAACTAAAACTCAAGTACAAATTCATATAAGTACAATGTATCAACAGCCATATTAGAAAAACAAGGCCAACCGAAGTAAAGATTCTTAAACTCTAATCAGTTGAGTAATCATGGCAAAACTCGTGATTAAAATTCGAGTTGATTACACTTTCACATGAATGAATGACTTAAAAAATTTTTAAATATTTTCCATAAAGTTATTAAAAATTCTATCTAAAAAACATGTTAATGAAAATGACGTGTTCTTTAAAGCTGCCGGAGCTAATGTTTCACACTGCGAACAATTTTTTTTTTTTAAATTAAATGAAAAAAAATTTATATTAAACTACCGGATGTTACCCGGTGTTTCTCGGCATTGTGCATCGAGCACAGAAAAAAGACGATTTTGAAAACTTCTTTCGCTTTTACATGTTTTAAATTATCAATTAATTTAATTGATTATTTAAATTATTGTTTTTTGGGGTCTTGTCCCCCTCTCTCCGTCGAAAGTTTTTAGTCAAATTTCCGTAAAACAGTACCTGCCGGACATGATTAAAAAAAAAAAATTACATTTTATACGTCTCGATCCGACATCTGGTTTCTGAAGAAAATTGTCACCCAGTTTGAAAAATGTAATTTCGAGAAAAATACGTTTCAAGTTTTTCTTAACATGCATTTATTATGCATTATCTCGAAGAAAAAAATTCTTATTTTAAAAAATCCTTTTGAGATCGATTCGATTTTTGGATTGTCTTCGATCAACTTTGGTTTGTGTCGGTAATGTCTGGTTAAATTCCTTGATTTTTGTCGAAAGAACTTTTTAAAGCATAGGATCTATTTCAGTAACAAATACGAATGTTTACCAAGTTTCATCGAAATCGTTTCATCCGTTATGACGTGAAACCAGACATATTTGATTTTATAAAGCGCCCTCTTACGGAAGTTTTCTGAACTTTAAATAGCCTCAATTCTGTTGCAGGGTTAGGTTATTTCACGTACAAAATTTTAGCGGAAGTCTTTGTAATTTTTTATAGCCTATATTTTATCTTGGGTGCAGTTGCACCTTCATACCAACTTTCATTGAAATCGGTCCAGTTGTATAGAAGTTTTTTTCACTTTTTTACACGCCCTATCATCTTCCTCTCTATGAAACCTATAGTGCGCTAACCTAAACGGAACACATAGACAGACAGATAGACAGACAAACATTTGATTTTATATATTAAATTTAAAATATATCGCCCATTTAATATTGAAGTGTAATATCAGTTGTACTTACCATCTCCGATTTGGCTCCAATTCTTTTCTTGGATTGATTAATTGTTTAGAAAATTTTCGTAAATAGGGTATCATTGGAAAGGCTATTTCGTCTTTTTTAAGGAAAAACAAGTAAAGAAAGTCTAAAGCTGGTCTAGCCCGACTATGAAATACTCGTAACCTACTTTTTCAAAATACAATTAAAGTATTGAGAATGGACTTGTCCGTGGGCTGATAAAGACCATATTCAGGTTAGGGTTAGAGACCGACTTTAGACTTTCTTTACTTGTTTTATACTTAAAATTTGTATGCCATGAGAAATGGTTCTTTTTTCTACAAAAGAAGTTTTCAGTTGAACAAAACAAATTTTTCAGTTGCTGAGATTTAACGTTAATGACAAACGAAATTAATTTCTTGCAACTAAATAACGCGTTTCCCGCAACTAACTTTTATTATGTCATTATGTTTATTATGACAACTGTTCAAACGTTTGCAAAAAGGACTTTAAGCACGACAAACGGAGTTCGTTTGCAGCAAACTGGCGATAAACTTTTCTTTCTTTGCGTGTGGAAGTAATCTTGGATAAGAAACTTCTCTAGAATGAGAGTGCAGAGAGTGTAAAAAAACCATACACAGCGCTCTTTACGAGTTTCCGATCGATATATACAGCGATCATAAGACCGTGCGAACAAACGCATAGTTTTGGAACTACTCTACGGAACAATAGTCTGGTGGCTGGTTACTTCTATGATCTCAATCCAGACGGGTGCATTAAATGACATTCGCTTACCATGGCAATTATAAAAACCAGGGGAACCTTGGAAGTTGGTCCATTACAAACATATGACACGCTGTGATAACAGCGTTCGGCCAACACACCTTTGAATACTGACTACTGTGTAACAGAAGTCGCATTCACCCAGAATTCGATGTTTGCATCCCTTAATATCAAGAATGTAATAATAGATTCCATCTCATACAAGGTGTCGTAAACAACTTCCTCTAGCACACATGGCTTTAGGAAAAAAACTTTAGGTACGAGTTGGACTTTAGGAACGAGTTGGATAAGAAGTTTTATTTACAGACCTTGGGATTGAGACTTCATTCAGATTCCCCGATTATTGCAGCGTTTACCAAGCGGAAGTCTTGGCCATACTAGAAACCGTCCTAAAAGTCCGCCAAAGGAGCATTTCAGATACAGAAATATGTATTCATCTTCTCAGAAAGTCAAGCAACGCTAAACGGCCTATCTCATACTCCTATAATTTAACATAGATTACTTAAGCGAATCCAATCAGCTACTAGTTTTGGTGGCCGTGCGAGCTAAGTATTTGGCGTGCGCACCAACGCATCTCGGGAGATCCGAGTTCGAATCACCAGCTGATACAGACAGTTTTTTTAATAGAAATACATTTTTCTGATTGGTCATCATCTCTCTACAGATAATGGCAAACCATAGAGAGTAGGCAATGCCATATAAAGCTTCTTGAGAACATGAACTTTTGCCGTTCGGAACGGCATAATACATGTAGATTCAGCTCTCGATCAATTATATACAAAAATTGAATAAGAAACGCAACAGTCCCTTCAAGGTCTGAAATGGCCACTTAGGTTTTTTTTAGTTTATTGCTTACACCAAGGCCATTGAAGGTCAAATGAGTACACATATATACCAAAGTCATTAAAAGTGGTAACTGAAACTTTCAGTTTTGTTTAACCAACATGTCTGAGACTCGTGCCTGACAATAGATGGATTTTACTCGCATACATCCTACAATTTACACAATTCTTACATGCACACACACATTCTTATGTGTTTTCAATAGACTGCATACCATCGATTCATACGAAATATACGAAATTCGTAAGAAAGAAACAATAATTAAAACACATCAGCGACACGTGACTCCAAAGTCGACGGACAGAAAACAGTTCGTGGCTACTTAACACGCTGGAATCGCGTGAGATATTACGTCACTCGAAATGAATTCGCCAGCGACTCGATTCAATACACGTATTTATAAACAATTTTCGTATTTTTTTTTTCTTAAGTTTTTTTTATTGTTTGTTTGTTTTGCTGTGTTCGCTAGATATTCAAAAAGAAAAAATAATTTTTATTTTTTAAGTTAATGCGAATTAAAAGCTTGCAAGAAATTTAACAGACAGTCGCAGCTACATAGTATGTATATAAATTTATGGCTGCCAACGAAATCGGGCCAAACAAACTTGCTCACATGCGAAGTTGTTGTTGTTGTAAGTGTTATTTAGTGAACTGCATTAATAAAAGGAGGTGTCGGAGTGTCGCGGCGTCGCTGTTTGTTGGCCGTTGTGAAATACATGTCTACTGTCGCTACATTGGATTAGCTACCAATCGATTCAAGTTGAAGCGAACGTGCGAACAATTGAAACGGAAACATGGGAGCGGCAACAAGTCAACGAGTCACGTTCACGTGTTTTGTGCAAAAAAAAAAATCAGGTTATTTACTCACAGCGTATCAATATAATAACCTTACGGCTAACAATATCCAAGCGACTACTACCAAAGTGATAAATTACTTATCTCTTGGCTATGTCACCAACCTGAACATTTAACCCGAGTTTATTTGAGCCCTAGCTGTAATATGTTGACTGGTAAAAAAATGTTGGTTTGTGACAAAGGGACAGCCGGTATTTAACGTGTATACGAGATTTATTAATAGCACAAACGAAATTGCAGTTTTAAACAAATTTGACCAACGGATCAGTGTCCGTAAAATGGTATTATTTCCATTGAATTTCATTTTCTGTACGATCTTAGGAAATTATATATATCGAAAATGGACTTAATTTCTGCCTCCCATTAAGTCCATTAATGATAATTAACATTTTCCTCCCAAAGCTTTTGGATTTCCGAACAAGTGAAGAAATTTTAAATTTCTAAGAATAATATTTAAAAATAATCTAAAATAATTTCAGGAAAAAATACCATTTTGGCAGTTTGTAAGTGGGTCCAAAAAATTATTTTGTTTTGAGCTGTCTCCAGGTCATCTTTAAAATCAGGTGACAATTTCGACCAACTCCATCTTTCTCCCAAACAGGGGGAAAACTTCTTGAAAAACATGGACAAAACGGGAATGATCTGTACAAAAATCTGGTAACACTGGTTAGGTAAGGTTAGGTAAGAAGGATCGTGCATCTATGAGAAAATTTTCTTACTCAGAAAATAAAATTTATTTGTTGATTTTTATATATTTATTGTAATATCCCTGCAGATAAATGGACCAGATTTAGAATAGTTCTAAACTAGTTCCAAAAGGGACCAGTACTGGTCCCACTTCAATACCCTTTTATATTGAACAAACTGACGCTTTTTACGGGTTGATGTCATAGGAAAAGACAATTGTTCCCATAAACATCCCTTTTTCCCTAAATCTGTGTTAGTTCCATAATGAATAGTTCTAAACTAGTCCGTTTTGATACAGTCCAGAAGTGGTCAGTTGTAAGCCCAGTTACCATTCTTATATCGAATACGGGTTCGTACAATAGAACTAATTAAATTATTTTATATAGTTTCGCCTGATATTTACCACTTAATCATTTTCATCGAAAATGTTTGCAAAATTAAAAAGAAGTGTGGGATCTAAATGAAAAAACGAGCCACAACACCTTTTGAACGTGTATGTTTTTTATTTTTTTTGTGCCTACTGACAAGAAAAACAAAGAATATAAAAATATATTCAAACTGTTCTATGCTGAGCGTCTTTTGTACTAGTTCGCAACTAACTCCAATTTCACTAGAAATAAACTAGTTGGTTTTTCCAATTGTCTCCAAAATAACTGCTGGGATGTGATATGTATGTGTACCCAGCAGTTATTTTGGAGACAATTGGAAAAACTAACTACATAGTTTATTTCTAGTGAAATTGGAGTAAATTGCGAACTAGTACAAAAGACGCTCAGCATAGAACAGTTTGAATTTAATTTTATATTCTTTGTTTTTCTTGTCAGCAGGCACAAACAAAATAGAAAACATACACGTTCAAAACGTGTTGTGGCTCGGTTTTTCATTTAGATATCACACTTCTTTTAACTTTTGCAAACATTTTCGATGAAAATGATTAGTGGTAAATATCATGTAAAACTATATAAAATAATTTAATAAGTTCTATTGTACGAATCCGTATTCGAAATAAGGCTAACAATAAGGGTTACAACTGACCACTTCTGGACTGTATCAAAACGGACCAGTTTAGAATTATTCATTGTGGAACTAACACAGATATAGGGAAAAAGGGATGTTTATGGGGACAATTGTCTTTTTCTATGAAAAAGCGTAAAAAGCGTCAGTTTGTTCAATGTAAAAGGGTATTGTAGTGGGACTAGTACTGGCCCCTTTTGGAACTAGTTTATAACTATTCTAAATCTGGTCCATTTATCTGCAGGGTATAAACAAAACAAAAATAAACGGCAGCCACGAAAGCTTGAATATGACAGAATGTCACGTTGGTACTAACATGTTGTACAAGAAGCGCGGTTTGAAATAATTTTATTTATTCTAAATTTTCTAACTAAAACATTTTTGCTTAATATTGTGGTCTGTGTTAAAATAATCGTCTGGTGCAACGTGAAAGATTTCATAATCACAAGGATGCTTGCTGTTAGGATATTTATTGCTTGTTTACTTGCTGTTAGGATGCTTGCTGCTGGGAAAGATGTAGTTATGTGTGAAAATTGTTCACATGTTTATCAATCCAAAAACATTTTTGAACAAACTTTACGTTACAAAAGGTCAGGCTATCGTTCCATAACGAAATATTATAAAACACAACTGAATGACATATCGTTCGGGGAAAATTTATCAACTCAGCCGAGGAATTTGTTAAACAATTTTAAGTGGGCAAGGAACAATGTCCCGGTTTATATTTATCAAGAGTTGATGGTCAGTTAATTCTTGCATTTGTGGATGAGAGACGCGGACATCAACGTGAGAGAGGGCAAGTTCAAAAAGGTAATAGCAAAGAATTGACCGCCAATTATTGACAAGTATAAACCAGAACAATGAGCGCGCAATTGTCGCAGAGTTTTTTAAGAGAAACAGAGTGTTTTTTGTTGTCATCAGCAAGCCATTAAAGATATTTGTTAATAAATTTCTTAAATGATATTTATAAATGATTCTTAAATATACATCTATATAATTAATACACTCAGAAAAATGTTTCTCGGAATATGATAAAAATGGCATCATATTTTGAGAAAAATGCTATAGACTTTTCTCCAGAGAATGCTTTTATCTAATTGCGATAAAAAAAATTCTCTAATAATGATAAAAAGCTTCCATGAAAAAGAAAAATATATGAAAATATATCGTTTTTAGAGAAAAATACTTATTATTTTTGAGAAAAGATTTGCTTTTATTGAAGACAATACTTCTCATAGTGAATTTTTTTATCAAAATATAAGAAAAGTTTATCATTTTCAATAAATTTTGCTCTACAATTGAGAAATTTTTTGTGCGAGAAAAATACTTCTCATTATTAGAGACACATGGAAATGTTTCCATTTCCTAGAAGTAAAGAAATATTTCTTCGAAAATGTGAAAATTTATTCTAATTGAAGAAAATTTTATTTGAAAAAGAGAAAATTACTATTATCGAAAACAGAGAATTTTTACCGGAGCAAGGTATGTGTTTTTTTCTCAGTGTAGGCTAATGTTTTTTTTTGTGACTTCAACTCCTCCCAGATCAATGGACCGATTTTATCGATTCAAAAAAAAAACAAATTGGCCATTTCAGCCCTTGAAAGGACTTTGACCGAGCTTCTTATGATCAATTGTGTTGCGTGTGTTATTAAATGTTTGCACACAGTTGACCGAGAACTGGACCTACAGGTTTTATGCCGACTCCGAACTGCTCATGTTCTCAAGAAGCTTTACATGGCATTATTTACTCTCTGAGGTTTGCCATTGTCTGCAGAGAGGTGACCGATCAGAAAAATTTTTATTGAAAAAACTTTTCGCCGCGGCTGGGGATCGAACCCGGGCTCCGAGCATGCTAAGCCACACACTTAACCTGCATGCCACGGTCAACACCACATTTTATCGATTCAGATGTCATTAAATTAGGTTTAGGCTGTAGATGTGCAAACCACTTTTAAAAATTGTGATTTCGCTTAAGGGGGTTCCCAACCTTTTAAAACAGAAATAAAATTTTTCTACAAAAACCCGCTATTTAATCAATTTGAAATTAAGTTTGAGAATAGCTTATAAATTGCTCGAATTTGAATTTTTTTCAAAACTAAAAATTTTTAACATAAATTATCTTTTATGCGTTCCTCAAATGTCAATTGTCCGAAAAATGCAGTTCTAAAATCAAAAATTCCACTTTCCGAGCAAACAACTCAGTCAAATTTTATGGTTTTTTGACGTTTCCTCATTAAAATGTGGTATAAATTGATGTCGTAAGTGTTCTGTGAGTTTCTTTATTGTATTTCTTAATTTGATCTATATTCTCTTGAATCTCTTTTTACTTCGTTTTTATTATATTTAGTTACAGCCGTTGACAACTAATTAGAAACGATTATTTTATTATAAGACATCTTCTGATTTTTCTTTAACTTTTCAATTATCCATATTGACTTGCTAATTTCTGCAACTACACGAATATATCTTAAAAACAAAAAACTAGTTGAAAAGTTTTTAATGGTACAGTTGGTTTAAAAGAAACTTTTATTATAAAACCTTAAAAATATCTGTGACAACTAATTAGAAACGCTTGCAAAATACATTATATTTAGGTAAAAACAAGTAGTAAAATATGTGAAAACTTAACAAAAGTGATGCTTAAGATATAATATTTTGTTGGAAAACCGTTTTGCTTTAAAACTACAACACATCGTCTTTGCATTAAGGATAAGGTCTTGACACCGTTTTACTAAATACTGCACTAAGCTTCCTTGACTCTTATTAAAAAATCATCCAAATTTGTTTTGTTTGGTGTGCTTACGGCATTTTTCAAATCGTTTAATGAATGCTTGATGGGATTTACATCACGACTTGACGATGAGCAGTCAAGAACAGTCAAAACAATTTAACAAAAAATTTGGCGGTCAGCTTTGCCGTATGCTTGGGGTCATTATCCTGACCAAATCACTGGGATATTGTCTACATACCAAAGCAGCATAACAATTCTTAAAATATAAACGTATTTTCGTTGTTCATTGTGCCAGAAACACAGTGAATTAGACCAATGACTTTCCAAAAAAATTTCCCCAAACAAAGATTGATCCACCGCCATGGTTAACAACGGAAGAAGTGTACTTTAGATCAAGTTCATTACCTTTTGGTCGTTGGACACTCTTTCTGCCATCAGTATCAATGTTATTGATCTTTGTTTTAACACTCCACACAACAAGTATTTGCACTGCTTTACCGGACAAGATACATGATCTTTGGCAAATTCAATACGTTGTTTTCTGTACGAGCCTTTCACCATGGGATTCTTGCGTGTAAGTCTTCCATGAAGGCCAGCTTATACTAAAAGTCGTGCAACGGTTCATTTTGATACACTGACCCCAATTTCATCCACTATTTCACTCTGGATGACTGCTGTGGTCATCCTTGGATCAGGTTTTGATGGTCGGACAATCTTTTAATCAATATGTGCTGAAGTTTTGCGCGGTATTTTTTGGAGTGGTACATTTTCCGTGGTTTTATATTGTCGAAGATGAGCAAAAGCATTGAAAACCATAGTTTTTAAGCATTTGAATTGATCCGTATGATAGCCCACCACTCTTCAATTCAATAATTGCCTTGCGGGTACCTGGCGTGCATCTTTTGGCTTTTTCCATTTTATGAAATTTTACTTTTACAGTTTTTTGTTGAAATTATGTATAAAAAAAAAAAAAAAAAAAACAAAAAAAAAACAAATTGGCCATTTCAGCCCTTGAAAGGACTTTGACCGAGCTTCTTATGATCAATTGTGTTGTGTGTGTTATTAAATGTTTGCACACAATTGACCGAGAACTGGACCTACATGTTTTATGCCGACTCCGAACGGCTCATGTTCTCAAGAAGCTTTACATGGCATTATTTACTCTCTGAGGTTTGCCATTGTCTGCAGAGAGGTGGTGACCGATCAGAAAAATTTTTTATTGAAAAAAACTTTTTCGCCGCGGCTGGGAATCGAACCCGGGCTCTCGAGCATGCTAAGCCACACACTTAACCTGCATGCCACGGACACCACAAATTATGTATAACAGAAATTATGTATAAACAGTTCAAAATAATAAAATCTTATCGAAATATTCAGATATTATGCATAAAAAGTTTGAAAACCTTAATGTTAACAAATCGTTTCTAATTAGTTGTCAATGGAATAAATTATGTTCTCCTACTAAAACTGATTTTGCTGCAATAAATTACTTGGAAAAGTCAGTTTAATTGTTTTTGTAAAAAGATAAAAGAAAATTAAGAAATAAAAAAAAATTAAATAGACCGTTACATTCCGTTACATCGCACGTCCAGTGCGGTAAAGTGTAGCAAGTATCATATCGTTTCTAATTAGTTGTCAACAGCTGTATGTCTTATAATTTGGAAATTTAAGATCCGATATTTTATAATAGTAATAATTTTTATCTTAGTATTAATATAAGTGTAATCGTTATTTACATTTATTGAGAATTGATATATCGTTATTGAGGAAAAATGTATTCAATTGCTCGAATTCGGGCAACAGGTTTACTAGTACATATTTAAAAGCAGATTTGTTTTGTTTGCAATCGCAAGAGAAAAGCATTAGGGGTATTCTCGCTGTCTTGCAAAACCCTTGCAAGGTGTAAGAATTGCAAAAGTTGCAGAATCTTGCAACCCAAGCAACGACACAACAACAAAATACAAGCGATAAAAGTTTGCAACCCATGTTTTGAGTGGACGTGCAACCGTGCACTCTGATTGAGACAAATTTGTTAATTTTAGTACGTGTGCGTTAGAGTAAGTATTTAAATTTTTTTTTTCGCCGGTTCGCTGCATTTTTTTTAATATTCACAATATTTGTTATTTTGTGCTCTCCCGCAGTATTGCATATTTCAATATTGCAAGGTTGCACTTTTACAAATTTTGCATCGTTTGCTATACTGTGAGAATACCCCTATTGTGTTTATCACTGAGTTGTCTGCTTCGTATTTTCTCAAGAAATTTAACACACAACTACAAAAATTAACGAACGTTCGTTTTAACCGTTCATTGAAAATTAACGCATATCTTCGGCCGAAATTATAATTAAAAATTTTAGCTTTTCTTGTATGAGATTTTAAAAGATTTAAGTATCTTTTATGACGTCTAAAAAACATACAAATGAAATCGTTTTTCTGATAAGCCTGTTTATAAAGTTTTAAATTTTGGGGTTGCATGGGAGGTTGGCGTGTTCGTGGCTGTTTTAGTTTTGTAGCTTAAATATTAGGCTTTTTTAAGTCTTTTCACTATAGTGGGTTCTATGAGACGTGGGTGTGTCCGTACTCAAATGACTGCCACTTTTTTCCACGATTTAGTTCTGATATAAAATACAAACGTTTCCTTTTTTTTGCCTGTAGGTTAATGATAAGCCTATTTGATTTCAATTTTTAGATTGTGTGGGAGGTGTTCGTGAATAGATGACGCCCATTTTTCTAACACGTTTTATTATTGAAATAATATGAACTAGTACCTAATTTTCTTTTTGTAACAACGACAAAAGCCTCTTTTTATAGTTTTCATTTTTGGTGTTGTATGGGAGGTGGGCGTGTCAGTGGGTAAATAACGCCCATTTTTCTAACATGTCTTATTTTTGATATAAAATGAATTAATACCTAATTTTATTTTTGTAGCTTCGACAGAAGCCTCTTTATATAGTTTTAAATTTTGGGGTTGTATGGGAGGGGGGCGTCTTAGTGGGTGGATGACGTCCATTTTCTAACACACCTCAGTTTTGATATAGAATATAAAAATACCGAATTTCAGCTATGTAGCTTAAATATTAGCCTCTTTATAGAGTTTTCATTATTTGGGTTGTATGGGAGATATGCGTGGTTTTCATCCGATCTAGCACATTTTCGAACTTGATCTTTAGTTTTTAAAAAGAAGCTTAAATATCGAGTTTCATTACGATAACTTGAAAATCTCGGCTGTAATCGTGTCGACAGACAGACAGACAGACGGACATGGCTAAATCAACTTAGGTGGTAGGCATAGGAATATACTTTTCTATGCCTACTACGCTTCTTTATGGGCGTTACACACGTCGTGACAAAATTAATATACCCCTTACGCTGTACGCGTGGGGATATAAATATCTGGTTGAGGATTGAACCTGGGATACTCAAATCAAATTAAATTAACAAGCCGCTTATTAACTAAGCCACGATATTCAAATTTTCGATGCAAAAGTTTCAAAATTCAAAATAGTCGCTGCAAAATTTTCAAAATTGGTTGAGTAAAACGGGAGAAAATGGTTCTTACCTGTTTTCCCTACGCCTGTTTATATATAGATGTTGGAACACTTGGAAAAAATTATTAAAACACTTATTTCAAATTATGAAACACTTGAATAGCGCTTAAAATAAGCAAAATTATTCCAAGGGCTTGTTTTCGTTTATCCTTCAATTATACGTATGTGAGCGTTCTGCAATAGTAAATTAAACCGTTTTCCAAACGGTAACGTATACATCAAGTAAAGAAGCTTATTTAAAGCATATTCCAAGCTTGTTTAGCAGATTGGGCAAGTAATTTCCAAACATGAAATAAATTTAGTTTTTGATTAAAAATTATTTATTTCAGAATGTCGAAGGTTCGAAAAGGTTCATACAGGATATCAGAAGAGATATTTTTGGTTCACTGAGTACATTTACTCAGGGAAAATATGTTTTGCAAGAGTAAAAAGAATAAGCAAAGTACGGAAAGATTAACGAAAATCGACTTGTGTTCTTTTTTAAAAAAATTTGTTCCAAAAGGGTCGTGTATGTGACCTTTAAGTTGGCAATTTTAATTTTGCGAACTTATTATACAGTCGAACGAATATAAAATAAATACGAGTATGTATCTTTTTGATTTGGAATACTTTTGGAATCCTTAGTGCTTGCTGTTTTTGTATAGCACAAATATGTACATATTTTCGTACAACTACAATGTGTCATGATAAGCGGTATTTTTATTGGGGGGGGACACTGAGTTGGCAACTTGTTCGATGACAGCACAATCGACAACGTCGCGTGAACGTGCCGTGCCGACTAGTGCAAGCACGAGAGAGCGAGATAGAGAGAGAGAATAAGAGAATAATCAAGCAACGAACCTACCGTTCGGTGCTCCAACAATGCGGAGTCGCGTTTAAATTGTGTCTCGTGTTAAATTTAGAAATTGTTTTTCATTCATTTTAGTTCAGACACTGGTGGCTGGCGAACTGGTAGGCGAGCAAAATCAGCGACATACAAAAAAAAATATATATTAAATGAAAATTTTTTATATAAATTTTGTATAGTTTTCTTTTTATTTTAAAAACAAAAAAATAAATCTTTGGCATGGAATAAAATAGCGGTTTAAGCAAAAGAAGAAGAAAGATATATAAAAAGTTTTGCAAAACATAAAATTTGCTAAGTTTAAAAACGTGACGAAATTATAAACGTGAAAAATCACTTGCTGTCTATCTTGCAAATACTGACTTTAGTTTGGCTATACGTGCTACAACAAAAGCAACAACAACCAACAACAACAACAACAACAACATAATTTCTCATTTGAATCACGTTTTACGACATTTAATGTGAACAAATTCAAGGTTTTCGTATAAAAGCATATGTACGTACAACAACAAAAGCAACAACACTGCTTAGTATCTCGGGCGGTGTCACTGCTGTACAAACACAGCAACAACAACAACAGCAGCAGCCTCAAGTGGAAAATTCCAAAAGCACACGTATTTCGCAAGTAAACAAATTATTTAAACAAAAACCCCTGCAAGAAATATAAAAGATTAAAAATAAAATCAAATAAATATAAAGTTGAAACAAGTAAAATAAGCTTAAAGCACTTCAAATAAAAGTAAAAGTTTTAAAGTGAAAAAAAAAAACATAATAAATCACATGAAATAAAATAACTGAAATAAAAGCTTTGCAGAGTCATAAAAACAAATATTTGTTAAAAAGCTTAAAGTTGCAGTTTTCTTGTTGCTGCTAACTAAGAAATATAAAATCTGGTATCTGTTTAATGAAAAAAAAAACTATAGAAATTGGCAATTAAAAATTAAAAGAGTGGCAAAGTGAGTGCAGAAACACACACACAAGCAAAAAAACACACACACACACACACGCTAGGCATACAAGCTTTCTTTCGCACATAAGAAATTTCTGGTCGTGTAGCTTTTAACGATCAGCAAAACAGAAAATAATAAAAACGTCGACTCACGTTCGTGTGAATAAAAAGTAAAAATTAAAAAAAAAGAATTTATAGCGTTTTGAGTAAACAAAAAAAAATACAGAAACAGCAGTCAGCAGCAAAAAAACAAAATAATCTAAAGTGTTATCAGTTCAAATTAAAAAAAAAAAAAAAATACGCACCTTATCAGTGCGCGAGATAAGCCGGAAACAGCAGGCAACAACAAAAAACAGCAACAGCTAAAAAAAAGTGAAAAAAGTGTTGTCAACTAAAAATAAATGAAGTTAAATATGATGATGGTGTTTCATTAACAAATCAAACAGAAAATAACAACAACAACAGAATCGCTTAAAAATTCAAACATCTACTGGATATTTTTTTAAGCTTCAGCTTTAGATAGCTAAATAAATAACCACACACAACAACAATAATAACAAAAACAATTTTAACAAATACAAAAGTGCCACGTTTGCATATTTAACGACAACTTAACAACAACCGCTTAAGTGAGTTAAAATAAAAAAAAAAAAATAAACAAACAAAAACGGCTGAAAAAATTAAACTAGCATATATCGGCACCCAACACTGGATACGCGTTAAAATAAGCAAATAACAAAATAAAACAAAACAAAAAAAAAATCAATTACAAAACATAGTATATATTTTTAGCCATTTTAAATTTTTTTTTTTTTTTTTTCAATACCTATCTGCATACTTTATATGCAGCTTTAACACAGAAAGACAAAGTTTTAAATCAGCGTCTAAAAATAGCACATAACACAAAAAACAACAAAACCTTAAAAAAAACAACAACAACAGTTAGCAACAACAACCTGTTTGCTAAATGTGCGATAGCTGCCGCCGTACTACATCATACTAGACAACAACAACAACAAAAACAAAAACAAAAACAAAGCCAACAAAAGCAGCAACTAACAAAGCCTACAACGGAAAGTTATAATTGTACGCGCAACAGCAGCAACAAATACAACAACAACAACACCAACCAAATTCAACATCATTCCACCGCAATTGCAAACCACCAGCAACAGCAACAACCAACCGAGCAGAGAGACAAAAACAATGGAGCCGTATTGGAGCGAAGCAGCCAACGGACATGCTCCACATTCGGTTAAGTACGAGAGGTAGGTATAGATTTGAATACACACAGTGTTGCGTCACGTCACAACGTTGCGTTACAACGTCCACGTTATAAAGCTCCTAGCCAAAAGGAACCACACATATATACATACATATGTACATTTATAGGTATCTATTATAAAACAAAAAAAAAAAAATTAAAATTTATTAATTATAGGAAATATTGTATATAAAGTATATCTAGTAGATAGTTATTCCAACTGTAAATAACTATTTAAGCCATTCGTATGTATGTATATAAATACAAGTGTTTCGAGTATTCAATGACCGACTTGTATTTATACGAACCTGAATTTATGTGTCATGTATCATGTGGGTGTAAAAAGGACACCTACATGTTCGTAGTCCGTTAAATTTTATGAGAATTTTATGTTCTCACAGGTTGCTTGTAACTTGTAGCTATCTAACAAAACAGCTGATGTTTTCGAAATCATGGTAGTATAAAAGAGGTAGGCTCGTTACTTTAAGTACTGTGCTTTGTGTAGGACGCTTTCCCCAGATGAACTTCATACTATAGGGGGTATTCTCTATGTCTAGTAGTTAAATGCCATTGCATGGTGCAAGAATATTAAATGTGTGGTTCGTACAATGTATTCAATGTTTAACGGATTGTGCATTTCTTATTCCTGTAACAGCAAAACAAATTTTATATGTCAAGGCATATACAAAACATAGAGAATACCCCTTATGTATTATAAAATATGATTTTGTAAGCGTTTGGTTTTTGAAAATTGAAAAAAAAAAACAGAAAATTTGCAAATGAATGAAATAATTATTTAGAGCGATACCTTAATGCCTGTCATTTAATTTTTAAAGATTATTTCATGTAAATGTTGCCTAAGGCTACGCCTGAGATGGTCCATCCATGAGCTCCAATGTTGACATACTTTTTCAAGCATATCTAACCACTATCTGACCAATGGCTCTCCTCTCCATAGGTCGGTCTATGGTATCGTGTAGCATTTGGCACAGACTTGTTAAAATCACATGCCAATTCTTCCATTTTGTGCAAAAACTAGTAATATATCTTCTATATAATACAACTTACCCACAATTAGTCCTCCAAAACTGGAAATTACAAGACTTAATTTCTCGAATCAAGCAAAATACCTGGGTCTCATCTTAGATAGGAAACTAAATTGGAAACCCAACCTGCTCCTGAGAGAGCTAAAAAAGCCAATATAGCCCTATATTCATGTAAAAAGGCAGTGGTTAACAAATGGGGACTAAAACCAAGCGTTACACACTGGCTCTATACAGTTGTTATGAGGCCAATATTGCTATATGGTGCTTTAGTCTGGTGGCCTGCACTGAAGAAACAAACACACTTCGCAACATACTTCGCAAAGTTCAAAGATCAGCCGAACTGTGCATTAGCGGAGCATTGAGTACCACTCCTACAGACGCACTCGACACAATGCTCCACCTTATTCCACTTGATATCCTAACAAAACAGATGGCTGGTAACACAGCGAAACGTCTGGAAACCACCTCTCAATGGAGGGGAGGTACAATAAGACACTCTAGCATTAGGGAACTCTTTCCTCAAATACCCAAAACCGTAGACTGCAACACGCAACAATTTTTCTTCCACAAAAAGTTTGATATATCCATTCCCTCCAGAAATGAATGGGATACTGCAAATCCTCCACCTAGCAATGCCATCGAAATCTACACCGACGGATCAGAATTGAATGGCAAAGTGGTTGGGAGGTGTCTACTCCGAAACACTTAACATCAATATCGTTAAGCCTTTAGGCTTCCTGACCACTGCAGTGTCTTCCAAGCGGAAGTCACTGCTATACATGAAGCTGTTAATTGGCTTCATATGAGTAGAATATCAGCTAAGGATATTTGCATTCTATCTGATAGTCAAGACGCTTTGAAAGCCCTGGAACCAGTTCAAATAACATCCAAAACAGTCCTAAGCTGCAGCAGATCTCTAAATGAGATGGCAGAGCAGCTAAAAATCTTCCTATGCTGAATCCCTGGGCATAGATACTTTCCAGGAAACTGCAAAGTAGATTAACTAGCTTGAAATGGTACTACCAAAACCTTACCGAGAGAAAACTCCTAAAAGAACCAACATAAGGTGGTCTACGGGAAACACATGCAACACGGCGCGTCAGGTTTGGCCAACTCTAAACTTGAAACGCTCGAAAGAGCTAATCTCCCTAAGAAGGGATCAAACAAATACTGTTATCGGCGTCCTAGCAGGGCACACTATTGGTAACCACGCCCGAAGGTTAAACATCTTCACTCAACTCCATAACGATTTCTGCAGAAGCTGTAGAGATGAGGAGGAGGAAGAATCCACAACACTTCTTCTTAACCCCCTGGTATCACAACAGGTCTAATTGGCCTATGTGTGTCTCATAAGAGACAGTCGTGTCAACTTAACCTTACCTATCATCGATTTGGTTGAAGTTAAATTACCCCCACGGCCGATTCGTAAAGGTAAATAATCTTAAATTGTAGCGCTTTTTGTATGAGATTTCAAAAGATTGTACTATTTTGATGGTGTCTAAAACATGATACAAAAAAACAGATAGTATTGACGTTTCTGTCGACTACTTCAAATTGTCAAAAAATATATCAAAGAAGAGAGCGCTCATAAATAAACAACAAAATACAATACATACTGTTTTGGTTTGACTGCCGTTTTTGACAGCAGCCAGTTCCCTTCTCAAGAGAAAATAAGCAGCTGTCAATGCTACCTGTATTTCTGTAACATGCGTCTAAAATACGTATAAAATTGTTTTCCTGCAGCTTAGAGATAAGCCTCTTCTCTTTATAAAGTTTTCAATTTGGGGTTATATGGAAGGTGGGCGTGTTCGGCGGTAATTGACGCCAATTTTCTAACATGCCTCAGTTCTAATATAGAAATCACAAATGCCGAATTTCAGTTCTGTAACTAAAATATTAGCCTATTTATAAAGTTTTAAAAAGTAGTTTTAATATAAAGTACAAACGTATTAAATTTTTTCCTGTAGCGTAAAAATAAGCCTTTTTATAGAGTTTTCAATAAAAAGGTGGTGACCGTGGCATGCAGGTTAAGTGTGTGGCTTAGCATGCTCGCAGCCCGGGTTCGATCCCCAGCCGCGGCGAAAAGTTTTTTTTAAATAAAATTTTTCTGATCGGTCACCACCTCTCTGCAGACAATGGCAAACCTCACAGAGTAAATAATGCCATGTAAAGCTTCTTGAGAACATGAGCCGTTCAGAGTCGGCATAAAACATGTAGGTCCAGTTCTCGGTGATTTGTGTGCAAACATTTAATAACACACACAACACAATTGATCATAAGAAGCTCGGTCAAAGTCCTTTCAAGGGCTGAAATGGCCAATTTGTTTTTTTTTTTTTTTTTTTTTATAGAGTTTTCAATTTTGGGGTTGTACGGGAGGTAGGCGTGTTCGTGGATAGACTACGCCCATATTTCTAACACGCCTTAGTTTTGATATAAAGTGAATAAATACGTAGTTTTATTATTGTAGCTTCGACAGAAGCCTTTTTATATAGTTTTCAATTTTGGGGTTGTATGGGAGGTGGGCGTGTTAGTGGGTCGATGACGCCCATTTTTCTAACACACCTCAGTTATGACATAGAATTTACAAAAACCGAATTTCAGTAATGTAGCTTACATTTTAGCCTCTTTATAGAGTTTTCATTTTTGGATTTGTATGGGAGGTTGGCGTGGTTTTCATTTGATTTTGTCCATTTTCAAACTTGATCTTCACATTTTATAAATAAGCTGAAATATCAAATTTTATAACGAAAGCTTGAAAACTACGACTGTTATCGTGTCGACAGACAGACGGACATGGCTAAATCAACTCAGGTGGTGATGCTGATAAAAAATATATGCTTTTCTGAACCTACCACGCTTCCTAATGGGCGTTACACGTCATTATCAAATTAATATACCGCTTACGTACTACGCAAGGTGGTATAAAAAGTCGGTAATTATCGTATGGTACCTTGCTACATTGACTGTAACATTGCAATTTTCATTTTTTTTAAAAAGAACGGTTCAATGATGTCACCAGGCCACAAACTACACCAAACAGTGCACTTTCTGGTTTTATTGTCAGCTCTTGAACTGCCTCTGGCTGCTGTTCGGAACAAATTCGGTAATTCTGTTTGTTGACGTAACCATTGAGCCAAAAATGAACTTCGGTCTAAGGACAATTTTTCGATAAAACTGGATATTCATCTAACTTTCCTAAGGCCCATTTACCAAACAAAAGACGTTGTACGCGGCCTTAACATAAAATGTTCCAGGTGGTCGAATAACACAAGGCCAATTGTTGGGAACGGCGACCAATTGACATTTGGAGGACAGCAATATTCTAGTCGGTGCGCACTCTCCACATTGATGTCCACTAAAGTTTAAATTTATGTAAGAATAAGAAACAAGTAAATAAAAAAATTCTAAAGTCGGTCTAGGCCGACTATGAAATACCCGTCTAAACCTACTTTTTCAAAATACAATAAAAGTGTTGAAAATGGGCGTATTCGTGGGCGGATGAAGCCAATATTATAAATACAATTCAATTTTGATGAAGAAATTTACACATGCCAAGTTCTATTCCTGTAGCTCACATGTTAATGCCCTTATAGTGTTTTCGCTATTGTGGGTTGTATGGGAGGTGGGCGTGTTCGTGGATGGATAAAGCTCAATTTTTTAACACATTTTAGTTTTGATATAAAACAGATACAGACCAAATTTTATCTCTGTAAGACAAACATAAACTTATTTATGCAATTTGAAATTTTGTGTTTGTAAGGGAGGTAGGCGTGTCCGTTGGCGGATGACACCTATTTTTGGAAAACGTCTTTGTTTTGATATAAAATACATACGTACCAGATTTTATCTCTCTACGTTAAACATGAGCTTATATATTGAGATTTTAATTTTTGGTTGTTTGGAAGGTGGGCGAGTCCGTGGACGGATAATACCCATTTTTTTTTAAGACATTTTTGTTTTATATATAAAATACATACATACGTAATTTTATTGTTGTAGGTAACTTATAAGATTGTTTATGCAGTTTTTCATCTTTGTGTTGTACGGGAAGTAGGCGTGTCCGTGCGCGGATTTCAATATTTAATAGTGAGGATCCTTGGATCCAGCTGACTATGTGTGCCGAGTTTTATCCAATTATCTCGACTCCTTCTTCTTATTCTGTGTTTACGGACAATAATAGCTCGACTCACGATGTGACTCTGATCAAGAATATATATACTTTTCTACACTTTTGCGGACTCGCTGATTTCTATGTGTTACAAACGTTTGCACAAAGTTAATATACCTGACCTTTCAAGTTTAGGGTATACCTATGAGGAACATTTTTGTAGAATATTTGAATATTTGTGTTCTTTGTCAATTCTTTTTTATTCATTCCATATATTTTTGTTTTGATGAGGGAATCTTCAAGAGTCTAACTGAAACAGCTACCAAGAGCCCTTAAAAATCCCTGGTTTTGGCAAACCTATAACAAAGATAGACATCCACCAGTTGATTTAATATCAGGGACCGAAAATAACTGTTATTTTACAATTTTCGAATGAAAAAGACGCAATGAAAAAATTGTCGAAGGACATTTTCAAATATACCATTATGATACAAATGGCCTCAGCTTCACGAATATTTAGAGCCTTTTAAATTTTCGACGGATTCTATAAAAGTTAAAAATTAACTGTTATTTTTTGCCTTTTATTTTTCAGACAAAAATAACGGTTACCTTTGACTTTTATTTTATCGGTCAAAAATAATAGTTATTTTGTGACTTTTATTTTTTCGGTCAAAAATATCAGGCAATCTGTGTTTTTTTAAAGGCCACTTGTCCGATCAAAAAACTTTTGATACCATATGTAAAACGTGATCACCGATGAGACCAAAATAATGGTATCGTAGTTTTTTAGTCAGTAAAATGGCCTTTGAAAAAATACAAATTGCCTGATATTTTTGACCGAAAAAATAAAAGGCAGAAAATAACTGTTATTTTTGACCGATAAAATAAAAGTCAGAAGTAATTGTTATGTTTGCCCGAAAAAAATATAAGGCACAAAATAACTTTTATTTTTGTCGGAAAACATAAAAGTTAAAAAATAACAGTTAATATTTGACTTTTTTGATAAAAACCATAACCGGTACGGTCTCTGTTTAATATTCAACATATGAAAGTACACCTTTGCTTTTGTTAGAAAAACCTCAAATGCTAACAGATCATGTATTTTTCAACACATCTAGATATATAGAGTACAATAAGTACGTTGAACTTCAACCTGGTTTTTGCTTTACGTCTGTTCATTCATTAACAAGTTCATTTCTTGCCACTCGATTTCATTTCTCGCAGCAAAAATAGTTTCAAAGCTCGTTGTCAAGGGGATGTTTTCATTGTTTGCGCTATCTTAATCGCTACTAAATATTTTATCAGGTTTTCTACCCGTTCTTTTGTTAAAAGCTTTATTAAAATTTATTATATTATTTTTTCTTATACAACCTGTTTCAAAATGTTTAACATAGATAATCGTTTTTTTTCACATTCTGAACGATTGAGTCGCCAGCCCAGCCCGCCCGCCTTTCTTTTGTTTTTTTAGCAATCTTAGTTTTGTATTTTTTTTTTTTTTTCATATATCTAAATTTCGTCAGAAGCGTATAAATCACATCGCAAAAAAAAATAAAAAACAAAAAAAAAAACTAGAAAAATACGAAATCGTCTAAAAATAGCGTTTCAGCTAAAGTTGTTTGTGTTTCGAACAAAACATCGAAATAATTCAAATGTTTTCAACATGTTTTGTGCTTTGAAATAAGCTCGCACGATATAACAAACGTGATATTTATTTAGATCAGACGAAATTGAATAAAGAAAAAATAAATTCGCGCAAAAACTAGTTTATTAAATTAAGAGGCACTAGAAAAGCCTCGAGATAAAGCTACGCGCTACGCAGATGACTGAATATTAAAAATAGCCAAATATTTAACCGATAACGCAGCGATAAGAAACAGCGCGATAAACTTGCATTTGACTGATAATAAAAAAGTGAAATTTAATTTAAGTTCGAAATACAATTTCCCAAATTCGAAAACTCAAAAGCAATTGCTAGATACTTTTAATTTAAAAATTTCAAACTATTTTGTATGTGTTATCAAAATTATTTAATTTAAAATATATAGATTTCTGAGATGAAAATTTATATTGCTCATTTAAAATTTGAGTTTTACATACTATCTACATATATCTATAGAATTGTAAAATAATTTTATCTTCCAATGACAAATTTTTTTTTGTTGTTATATCAATCTGCCTGTCGCATGAGTAATAATAAAATTATCGATAACAATATTTATTGCTGTGGTTTTTACTGCTTCATGTTGTTTTTGTGGCTTGTTTTTGTAGATAACTTAATAAAATCGCGGACAACGTTATTGCTTCTTTTTTGCTATTCACGTGTATGTCCTTAGCAAGGTCAAAGCCTATGCATTTTGTTGCACGTTGTTTTTGTTAAAATTTATTAATTAAATAAAAATATTTTTTAAATTTTTTTGTTTTTTTTTTTTTGAAAATTCTTCTAAATTCTTCCGGAAGAAGTCATGCTCGCTCTTCATTCGTTAGTTGTTAATGTGACACAGCTTTTAGTCTACCTAGAAAGATCTATGATCTATTTCACTGCTCTTCTGGCAACTTTGAACTACTTGGAGGACATAACCGAGAGTATATGCCAAAGCAACATTAAAAAAATGTTTTGTAGATGTTAGGCTATTATTTGACGACTGAGTCAAATCCTAATTTAAGGACTTGAAGCAAAAATTTTATAGAAAAACAAGTAAAGAAAGTCTAAAGTCGGTCTATGCCGACTATTAAATACCCTAAACCTACTTTCCCAAAAAAATAATATTATTGAAAATGGGCGTGTCCGTGGGCGTATGAAACCTTTATTTTATATGTATTTAAATGTTAATGAAATATTTACAGATACCAAGTTTTATTCCTGTAGCTCACAGTTAATGCCTTTATTGTGCTTTCGCTATGGGAGCTGGGCGTGTTCGTGGACGGATTACTCCCGATTGAACACACTTTAGTTTCGGTATAAAATACATACATACCAAATTTTATCTCTCTATGACAAACATAGTCTTATTTTTTGAGTTTTAAACTTTTTGGGTTGTATGGGAGGTAGGTGTGACCGTGGAAAGACCACACTGAGAAAAAAATCAAACAAATTTAGACTTGAATTAACAAACAATGCTTGAAAAAGCATCGAGCACGAGTTTTAGTTGTTCTAAGCAAGTTTGTGCTTGAGTAAAGTGAACAAAAAAATATTCTTATTTCGAGCGCAGACTTACTTGAAACAAGAATTTATGTTTTGAAAAAGACAAAAGAGAAATGATTTATTTAAATAATTTTTCTTGTTTAAAAAAGACCACAATTAATTTTTTAAATGTTACAACTTGCTTAGGGTAGGGCAACAACACCAAATGTTGTTTCTATTCAAGCCGCCATTGAATCATAGATTGGAATCGAGACTCCAATAATGTATTAATTAAATAATTAAATGCAAATTTGTATACTTAGGCGAGACTCGAGCCTATGTCCTCCGGGTGCCAGTCGATTCCACTGAGTTGTTGGTATCAATACTTTAACTGTAGCAAAACATATTTAAGTACAGTTCATCTCAAAACCTGTCAGCAAATTTGAACAAAAATACAAAGGTTTTTGTATTTGTTATTGAATTTTTTAGTCCATTCATGAACCCAGAAATTGTTTTATCCTCTGTTGCTTAAACAAAATATTATAACACACTCGACCACCAAGGTATTCTAGTATAAAATTATAAAGAATAGATATTTGAACAATTCATTGTTTGAAATAAGAATTCGTTTAATTTTGTTTAAAAAAATCATGCTATATTTTCCACTGTGCTGGTATTGGATAACTTTTAATATATTTATTAAAATATATTAATTATAGTTTGCTTCAGTGAAATAACGCCCAATGAAATAACTTCCAAATAAAAAATGAAATAACGCCCAAAAAATTTCCATACAAATTTGGGCGTTATTTCATAATGAAATAAGGCTCAAAATTTTGGGCTTTGTTTCATTTTATTTGGGCGTTATTTCATTTTTTATTTTTGGTTTTATTTCGTTATGAAATAACGCCCAAAATTTTGGGTTATTTCTAGTGTCCGACCGATTATTCGGCTTCGGCTTCGGTAATCGGCATAATCGGCCGATATTTTGATCTTCGGCTTCGGCTTCTGCTTCGGCCGAATTAGCCGATTATTTTTGCCGAATGTTATTGCTTTGCTAAACAATTTTTTTTATAATTTTTTTGAATTTTTTGAATTATTCAGTAAACATTTGAAACATTTTCATTATTCGTTTTGTGTTTCTTTCCTTTTCTTTTCTTTCATGAGTTGGTGTTCATTCTTTGAAAATTTTATTCAAATAATAAATGCAGTGAGTCCGACTGTTACGTTTTTGCTTTTGTATGGACGGAAATATAAATGCCGAGTTAACGCTAGAAATTTTCTGACAGATTTCAGTTACTATTACATTTCTGTAGCTTTTCTCGAATGGATAGATAATAAGTTCAATTTTTTTCTACTTTATCCTGACGTCAATAATTCGATTACAGAAAAATCCGAATTTTGCAGAAAAACTCTTACTTAGAACTCTTACTTAGAACTCTTATAAAGCACAGAATAAATTTTATAATTTTCTTACTTGAAAACATTTGTTTCTTATTCGGCTTCAGCCTTCGGCCGATTATTTCCATTTTGCCGAAGAATCGGCTTCGGCTTCGGTAAAAATTCACGTTCGGTCGGACACTAGTTATTTCATTTATTTTGGGCTTTATTTCATTTTTATTTTGGGCGTTATTTAATTTTTTAAAGCCCAAAATATTTGGGGCGTTATTTCATTGGGCGTTATTTCACTGAACCTTGTATTTTTCAGTCGTAATAATTTCAAAAGTTATTAAATTTTGCAAAAAAATTCAATTTTTATTTAAGTTAAGCAAAAAATTATTTAAAATAGTCATTTATTTGATCTTAAAATTGAAGCAGCACCTTAAGTGATTAACGATTACAGTATATTTTGTTTATATAATAAAAAAATTAAAGCTTATTAGAACTGACACAGAAATTGAAACTCACAAACTTAAATATTTTATAGCAGATTCCTGATAACTCACAATAAAAAATTTGACATGTAAACAAAATGGGCGTTAAATAATTCAATATTAAAAAATTACTAAAAAAGTTACACATTTTTGTGTCAGAGAAGAGGCAATTGAATTCATGAGCGTCGGTTAAAAAAATTCTGCTACAAAAACCAACGTTTAATTAACACATTTTTTTGCTACATATTTATTTTTTCACTTAACTTATCTTCAGTTAACAACACTTATGCCCTTGGCTATTTGTAACACGTGATTCAACAATAAAAAATATAAACTCAAGTGTTTGTTTTGATGTTTGTCGAAAACAGTGTTTTGTCTCATTCACCTAACATTATGAGGCTGTCAGTCAGGTGATATGACGTTTGATTAATGTAGATTATCTCAAAAATATTTTTTAAAGTGTATTCGTTAGTGGATTGGTTAGATTGTATGCAAAACTATGTTAAGCCAATTAAAATATTTTTATTATCTAAACAGCTGAAGCGATCTTAACCTTAACATGTGAGTTGCTATGCGTATCTAATCTGAGTCGGCAGAAAATTTAATAATAAAACCAGTTAAGAAAAACACAAAATAGTTTTATTACCAATTAAAACACATATTTTGACGCATATACATATATTTTTAGTTTCTATTTATTTTTTTTTTTATTTATACGTTTATATAATTGTAAACATATGTTAATAATACGATAAGATATAAGTAAATAACACTTATGTATGTGATAGTGAATAATATGATAGTGAAACATTTTTTTATATAATGGAGTTTTCTCTAGATTAAAACATATGTATGTACATGTTTGGCAGTGGCTGAAGTGCACACTATATCAATAAGTTGTTCAAATAAGCAGTTAAGATCTCGGGTTTGTCGCTCGACGAGACAGTTGTTTTGTTTTAAATATTATATTCAACTGTCTCTCGTTGTTTTCGATTTCGGGATCTTGTTATCGACAGTATTTGTATCATCAGCAAAAGTGTGGACACACCTCTACATAACGAATACCAACAGCCTCATGGCTACTATTCAACAGAGATGTGACGTTTTTCATTCAGCCAACAAGTGAAAGATTAAACGTGTTTATTTCAGTGTAAAAATCCAAAGAAGAATAAACAAAAAATGTGTGTTTGCTTGTTGCTACGTTTGCTGTATTTCTTTCTCTTTCCTTTAACAGAAAGAGAGAGCGAGAGAAAGAATAAATTTAAAATCGCAAATGTTTGACAATCAACACGTTACAAAATCAACCCATTTCAAGTTGTATTAAAATAAAATTTTCATAAAGTGTGAAGAATTCAAAAGAGACAATAATATGTATAACATAAAAAATGAGAATAAGATTATAAGTTTGTGTTTGTGTTTGTGCTTGTCTTTACAAAATGTAATTATTTTTCCATCGTACATTTAATTAGTGGTCCTCATGAAAGTTCTTAATCTCTCATATTCGTATTTGCGAAAATTTGTATACGCCATTTCATGAACATACCCTACAAGTTGTGAGTATGTTAATCAGCTGTTGCAGTACAAAATGCCAATACGAGGTATGCATACGAAGTTAACGAACTGAAAATGCATTGGAATTTTGCGAGCACCTCGTAAACTTTTTTTTGTATGGAAAAGAGAACAGCTGATATACGCAGTGAAAACTTGCAAGGTTTACGTGGTATTCGAGGCATTTACGAGCTTTTATGAGGACCACTATTATAATTAAAATTATCTTAACCTCTACATTAATCAAGTGCATAATGCACACAAAAACCAAAAAGTGATTTTTTGACTGATGAAACTTAAAATAACACATGTTTTCATATTGTTAGAATACAATATTTCAAAATTAATCGTATACATGTATTTATTTATGTCCAAATGCTAATTAATATTTAATAAATTAAACTTAACATATCTGTGATTTTGGTTAAAGGGGTATACATAAAATTTTGGAAATACTCAAAGTCAGCATTTTCAAAATATGATTATTTTTTTACTAAAAGCCGAAAGAAATCAAAACAAACTTAATGCAAATCGAAACAATATGAAATTATTTTAAGTTTAAACAAAATTAAAATTAATAAATATCAAAATGAAATTTGTTTAAAATTAAAGAAAGTACATTACCGCGGTATCAAATATAACAAATGACAAATATGCGAAAAACGAATGAAAAATATGACAAAAGCACAAGACAAATGAAGAATGACAAATAACAAATAACATGACATCTGACATATGAACAACATCACATGACAACATTAAATAAATAATAACAAATATCAAATGACAAGTAGACAATAAGAAATGACAAATAATAAAAGGGAAATCATAAATTACATATGAAAACCAAAACTCTTGAGTCGGTCTAGCCCGACTTTGGACCCTAAACCTCCTATAATATATAAACTAGTCAACCTGTTGTAGACGTTTAATACATGATATTCTATGCAAGAAAGGT
This sequence comes from Tetanocera ferruginea, assembly GCA_958299015.1. Lineage (NCBI taxonomy): Eukaryota > Metazoa > Arthropoda > Insecta > Diptera > Sciomyzidae > Tetanocera > Tetanocera ferruginea. The sequence continues at coordinate 108,248,668 of OY282642.1, read as the reverse complement.
TTTTCCTCCATAAGATATATTAAGTCTCAATAACTATATAAAAGGTCATTAACTGAATGCTTTAACTAAATTTTTTGAAACAAAAATTATTACTATTTGAAAACATCGAAGGTTATCTTTATAAACTATAAAACATTAATAATAATAATAAAAACGAAGTAAAAAATAAATTCAAGACAACAAATTATAACTAAGATATCATTAAGACATTAGTTAAAAATACTTACAGAACACCTACGACATCAATTTATAACACATTTCGATGAAAAAAACGCCAAAAAAACCAAAAAAAAATTAATTGTTTGAAAAACGTTAAAATTCGACAGAGTTGCTTGCTCCAAAAGATAATTTTGGTTAAAAATTTTTAACTTTGAGAAAAACTCAAATTTGATCAATTTATAAGACCTCCTCAAACCAAATTTCAAATCGATTAAAGTGCGAATTTTTGTACAAAAACAAAAATATGTGAACATGTGAACCAAGTTTAATGCAATTATCTTAACTACTTTTTATTATTTTGTGTTTACAAAAAACATGTAGATGGACGGACGGAAATCGATTCAAGAGGTGACGCTGATCAAGAATCTATATTAAGTATATTTTTCTTTACCAGATGCTTATTTCTAGATGTTACAAACTTTTGCACAAAGTTAATATACACAGACCTTATAGGATAAGCGTGCAATGACAAATGTAAAGTGACAAGTGACCATAGTGACCAAGTCACAAGCAATAAGTGGCAAGTGACGAGTGAAAAATGACATGACAAAGAACCCACAATAGTGCAAACTCTACACGTAGAGAAATTTGAGCTGAAAACAATCCAAAATCAATTTATTTTGGGAGTGATTCTGAGCCTAGCCATAATATTCTTTTTATCAAGACCCAATGTGATTGTGTATCAAAAAAATTATCACGCTCATTTGTGTATAATGTATGTGATTTTTGGAGTGTTCATTGGGGATGGATAGTCGAATTGTATAACCGGTTTCGACTTTTTTCTTCTTTTGAACGGTTTTTCCGAATTCTTTTTTTTCGACTTTTTGCTCTCTTCTATATCATTACTATTGTAAAAGCCCGATTAATACAGCTTTTTTCTAAATTTTTTTGTATCTTGAAACCAGCTCGGATGAAGAGACAAGAAATAAATTATCAGCTAACAAAAAAAAGTTAGCAACAAAGCATCATGAAAAATTTATAAAGCAAATCTAAAGAAACACAAAACATAATTTGAAAAAAGTTTACTTTATCAAATTTTAAGCTGATAGCGGCTAAAAAAGTAAAATTTTGTCAGTTTTTCTGCTATTGAAAGTGACATTTCAGGATTTTTTTATAACGACTTTTCACACCAATTGAAAAATATATCTACTTTTTTGATGTACTGCTCCGTTTAGATTTTAAAGTTCTTAAAAATAGAAAAAAAAAGAAAGTATCATATGGGCTAAAGCATCTTTAAAATTTGGTTTTGGGCTGCGATTCAAATCAAATTGAATTTGCTTTTTCAAAGTTGGCTGCGGTATCCAACAAACTTTTTTTTTTCAAAGTTGGCTGCGTGTTTCAACTAAGCGATTTAAGATTTTTAATCGAAAACAATAACTGACTTGAAAAAAGCTAAATTTTTCTATCATCAAAAAAGTTATATGCTCACTTGTGTCCAATTTATGACATTTTGATATTGATTATTAAAAATAAACATGCTCATTTGTGTGCAATGCTTGTCTTTTATGGATTGAGAATAAAACAAATGGATATGCTCTCATATCCCTAATCTACGAAATTTTAGAATTTGACATTTTATGACATTTTGGTACACAAGCTACAAGACTAGCAGGAGAACAAGCGGCACAAATAACGAAAAAGGAAAAAGATGACAAAAGTGGGTCAAGCATTAAAGGAAAAAAAAAAAACGATAATAAGATGCAAATTCATTGAAAATTATATTTTCATTGTCCAAATTTGATCCAATTCCATGGACAGGAAAATATAATTTTTTAATTTATTTTCTGAGAAAAGCCAAATGAGAATTACGTCATCCGGTTGCTCTTTCTTTTATGTAAAAAAAAAAACAACAAAAAAATTACTTTTTTTACAAATAAGCCCAAGATTACACTTATTTACCACAAATTTACGTATTTATCAAAAAAATTTTCATGACCAATTTCTTTCATAAACCGCGAACATGAATAGCGTGTTGTGAGATGATTTTCAGCACTATTGAGCTAATTTCAATTACAAATGCTTTGAGCTTGATTTTAGCCTAGTTTTTTCTCTCCGTGTATAAAGAAGATATTCTTGAGAACATGAACTTTAGCCGTTCGGAGTCGGCATAAAACATGTAGGTCCAGTTCTCGGTGATTTGTGTGCAAACATTTAATAACACACACAACATAATTGAAGCTCATAAGAACCTCGGTCAAAGTCCTTTCAAGGGCTGAAATGGCCAATTTGTTTTTGTTTTTTTTTTTTTGTATAAAGAGGCTAAAATATAAGCTTCAAATATAGTATTCGACACACGGAGAGAAAAAATGGGCTAAAATCAAGCACAAAGCGTTCGCAACTGAAATCAGCACAATAGATCTCAAAACCACCTCAAAACATGCTATCATAGTCTTGGGCTCTTTTGAAAATAAAGTTAATTTTTCTGTTGTTGTTTTTAAACATCAAAATAATGAGCAACCGAACGACGAGTTTCTCATTTAGTTTTTGTTCTTGTTAGTATAAAAATGTATAAAAGTGCAGAAAAAAATTTTTTAAATTTATATTTGGATTGGATCAAATATATCGAATTTGGACAATGAAAATAAAATTTTTATAATGCTTGTTGTCATCGCTGCAAAATGTCATAAATTGTTTTCATTTGAAAATATTTTAATTTTTTTTTACTAACCATCCATAAATGGCATGCATTGGACACAAAAAAGCATGTTTTTTTTGTAAACAACACCAAAATGACATAAATTGGGCACCAGTGAGCATATTCATTTCTTGATACACAGGCTAAAAAATACATGTGGACGCATAATTGTTTTAATAAATGATCCAAAAATCACATGCATTATGCACGAATGGGCGTGTTTATTTTTTGATAAGCAATCACATTAGGGCTTGATATCAAGAACATTATGGCTTAGCTCAGAATCACTTCCAAAATTAATTGGTTTGGGATTGTGTTCAGCTCAAATTTTTCTCCGTGTATATGTGTAGTTTATAAAATAACTTAGACGTGTTAGAAAAATGGGCAAAATTTAGAAAAAGGTTTAAGGATTTAAAAGGATTAAAATGATTTAAGCTACAAAACCAGAATTGGGTATTTATGTATATTATATCGAAACTAAATCGTTTCAGAAAAGTATTCGTCATCCACCCAATAAATAAATAATAAAAGGAATGAAAATTGTATTTTATTAGTTGTACAAATCGGCTTAAAAATAATTAAAACAATAAAATAAAACATTCTAACTGCATGTTTCGAGAAACAACATTATTATGAACTTCATACATATGCCCTCTAAAAAAAGTAAATTTTATTTTTACTCTTGTTAACTACTTCATTGCAGTCGATGATGAAGTTGTTTTTGTCATTAATAATGATGACGTTTGTGTTCAGAAAATTATTTTTAAACACAATATCAACAGACACAGCAACGACAATCACAACTACAACAAAAGCTAGACACCAGCATAATGCAATAATAAATTATCAACAATCAACAATAAAATGCAGTGGAAAATTTTTACTTAGTAAGCAGTCAACAACAACAACAACATTAACAACAACAACAAATAGAACCAAATTTAAATCAAACTTATTAAAATCGCACCTGAACACACTTAAAAAAAGTACACTCCATTGTCTACGATTTTTCGCTTACTTATCGGCACAAACAATTTAATTTTAAATAATCAAATTAAGTTATATACAATTAATATATTTTGTATAGACAAAGTTAATACTATTTTATATATGCTATCAGTCAGATCTCTTCATGAGTCATGAGTCATCGTGGTCAATCATTCATATTTATAGTCACTCAATAAATCGAAAAAATTTAAGCGTTAACAAATTTATTATTTAAATCTATTTTACATATGATTTCTCTTAGTGTAGATATGCGATCATTTATCAAATTTGCTCTAGTATGTAGTATTAAGTATTAAGTGTATGTGTATAAGTTATATATGTTTGCTTGTTTGTCGTTATCGTTATCGTTTCAGTAGTTGTTGTATTGTATATTAATGACTAATTTCTGTGCTGTTTTTCCAGTCAGGTGTTTAAGAAACGCGTGTTTCAACGATACTTAAGTTGGTGACACGTGCAGCACGTTTCACTGCTGCGCAATTGACAAAACACATTCTTTAACATTGTAAGCCAAGGCTGCTTGTCACGGAAATAAATATAGACTATTTTGTATCAGCCATTCTTGATAAATTATTACAACTTAAATGTTATAAATAAAGATGCAATACTTTTTAACTTTCTATTTTTAGTTGTACACGTATTTTCAAAGCATTTGTGAATTCTTGTAGAACTCTTGCCACGAATATTGCCTTAAATGTTGAAATGAAAAATATTTGAAATCTCGACGGACCCCGTGAACTCGAATAACGACAGTAGTGGTCCAGTGTTTATAGTAGATGCCTATCTGTTCGGTTTAACTCTACTTGCCCCAGGCGAGAAGTCATGGACTTTCGAAATCAACTCTCAACAGACGCATTCTCAGGACTCACATCCATCGAAACTGCCGGTGTGCAGGATCATAGGGCCGAAATGTCTATTAGGAGTTGCTTTCTCAAGTCCAATGGTTTTTGGAATATAATTAAATTTAACGACCAGTTTCCAGGCACTCAGCACCCAAGATTTCTACTGAGTAACCTTTCTTTTCAATCATATCATGTAGAATTCGATCGCTATTATCGCCATATAAAAATTAATTATTTTCCAGGCATGACCAGTGCCCTAGGGTTTTCAAATATTAATAGCTTACTATATGACAAGGCGCCATTTGCCAATTCTGCCATAAACACTTTACTCATCCACCGATTCCCCCCAGTACCAATTTGTGGGCATTTAATTTGAGGTTAAATTCAATCCACCTCCATTAGTATGGAGCGAGACCGACCTTAAATCTCTTGCATATAGGATATGCCAGCCTGGTTGTACTGAGACGCAACGCCACGCCGACTCGTTGTCTAGCTTGCGACATTAAGCTTACCACAGCCAGCACGAAACTCTTCGAGAGGTCAGCCCACGATAGTCCCCCGGCAAAAGGGTTTCCGCATAGGAATGAGCTTCCAACAAAAACCAGACATGAATTGATAGTTTAAGCACACATGACTTGATAAGCAAGCTTATCTTAGTATCCCGGTATACTATACCGGTAGATACTAGTTGGGTATTTGCTATGCTATGATTCGGTATTGAATCAACAAATCAGAGACATTAAGTGCTATAGTACAGCCAATCCTGTTGAATGTCTCGGACACTATCAGTAAAGACTGTAACACTTGTTTATTCCAAAACTGATCGCCATATCTAAATTAAATTAGAAAAATTGATCAGCCAGCATACAAAATTACCACAATGAAGCATGCTTGAACACAGTGTCTATTATGCTCCTTGATCATACTCCATGGCAATACTCCTTTTTTAATCAGCCCTTGTAATACTCCTCCTCCTTTATGACCATTCTTTTAAAACCACTTTTTCCTGCATAAAGACACTATCGTTGGAAATTTATTTATCTTCACTTATTCTCATAAACCCATAGAGAATATCAGATTTTTATTCATGTCAGTAATTATCAGTTGCTAAACCAGATTTATTGACTATCCCCATGCTAACAGTTGGTTTTATATAATTTGCATCGGTTAAGTAGGTACAATAACCAGATTTTATGTCCCACTTCCATGATTTTGCATCTCAAAGCGAGGGCTCATTGCAACCTATCTTTTACGTGACATACATAATTAAACCGTAGTCCAAATACGCATGACACAACTCACCGCCTTTTTACTGGCTTGGGACAGGCTAGTGGCTTACCATCATCACCACCAGGCGGAGTTATCGGATAACGACAATAAAATCAAAATGTTCTTTTTTTTGCCAAATGGCCACCGCGACCTCGGCGGCACACTTCCATCCGATGGTCCAAATTTTCGATGACGCTGAGGCATAATTGAGGTTCTATGCTATTAATGTGCCGAATTATCTCATCCCTTAGCTCTTGAATTGTTGCTGGCTTATCGACGTACACATTTTATTTTAAATAACTCCAAAGAAAGAAGTCCAACGGTGTCAAATCACATGATCTTGGAGGCCACTTGCCATCGCCACCACGCACACAGTCGCCGTGTTGTGTATTTAATCGCCTTAAATCAAGGAGGACACGTAGCTTCATGAAATTTTGCACACATTTATTTTAATTTTTTTAAAAATTTTAATTTTTTTTTTAAAAAAAAAAATCCCATTTTTACGCCCACCTCCCATACAACTTCAATAGAAAATGTGGCCTAACTTCCATGATTTTAAATATATCAACTTAATTTTCACAAAACATTAAAACTACAATTGTTAAATGTACTCCTGAAAATATGAACTTAATCTGCCCATTTTTATGCACACCTCCCATACAACTGATTTTTTAAAAATGCCATATCTTTTGTAAATTTTTAACTAGAATGTTTATTTTTCGCAAAAATACATATAACATCTATTAAATGCTGTTTTAAAAATCCGCCCACTTTTACGCTCACCACCCATACAACTCCAATACCAAAAATTGTACAATTTCACTCTATTTCATTTATTAACAACTCATTGTTTTTCGGCGGCGGCGGGCAGATTGGGGCAGGTTTTTTTTTATTAATCTGTTAGCTGAGACTCTTAGCTATAATTTGATATATGTCTCCATGTGTCGCACTGCTTCGCACACAACTAAAAGTCTAACGGAAAATCATAAATGTTGATTTTTTTTTTTACTCAAAATATATTGCTTACAAAAAATTTTTCTTAATTTATTTTTTTTTAATTTACATAATGCTTAATATATATTTTAAGACAAAAAATACTTATAAGGATCATTCGGTGCGTAGTTTATAAGTAATAAGCTTTTGAATATGACATAGAAAACTATAACATTTGACACTTGTTCACATACTTCAACTTTGCGCTGCTCTGGACAGAAAACCAATAGAGATATTTGCCACATGACCTTTAGATAGTTTTTAACAATCTGTGCAAAAATCATCAAAATCGGAGAGTAGCTCCAAATTGATTTATTGCCGCGGTGGAAACTGTGTGCCACGTGAGATAACACGACCATTGAATTTGTCGCGCCAAAAAAGAGCCATTGTTTCGCAAGCTTTGAGCTAGTGGCACGGTCCTGTTGAAACCATATTGTTCACATTCATATCTATCAATTCAGGTCATAAAAAGTTCGTTACCAATTCACACCATATACAGTAACTGCCTGACCCGTCCTCATTTTGGAAAAAATACGGCCCGATGATGCTGCCAGCCCATAAACCGCACCAAACAGTCACTCTTTGTGGGTGCATATTGGTTTTTCGACAATCACTCTTGCATTATCTTTCGCCCAAATACAGCAATTCTGCTTATTGACTAATCCACTGAGGTGAAAATGTGCTTCATCATGAGGTGAAAAGTGCACGATATGCATTTTGATTTGAACGTCCATTTTCAACTTTAACGCGTTGCTCAATTGTGTATCTTTCCATGGTTCAAATTGAGTTAGTCTGAAATTGAGAAATGTCAAATGAAATTCAGAAAAAAAGCCTTGACGTTTAGGTGTGGTTCAAAATCAACATCACCCTTTACATCAGTGATGCAAAATCTTACCACTGATTTATATTAAATATGGGTTTTAAGTTTAACCGAAATTCAGTAATTTCGAAATTTTATTAATTCATTAAAATAAAAACTAGGAACAAGTATTCACCTTTGACACAGTTGTTGTTTTTTCAGACCTATTAAAAATGTTAAGTTGAATATTTTTTAAGATTATTTAACGCTCTGACGTTATTTTTCATGGGTACTATTTGACCCTTTTCAAAAAAATTACAAACTTACAACAACCCCCCTGTACAACCCTCCTCCTCCCCTCCCCCCCCCCCCCCGGACAAAATGACAACATCAAAATAATTAGACAATGCTTTATAATTTCGAATATACTTTGTAACATTTGTGGGGGCATTTAAAAACTTCAGCTAAATCAAAGAAGGTTACGACCTTTAAGAGTATTTTAAACTTTATTTTGAAAACAGAAAGAAAGTCCAAAGTCATTCTAGCCCGACTATCAAATACCCAAACCTCCTTTTTCAAAATACAATATAGCACTGAAAAAGGAAGAGTATTGAAAATGGGCGTGTCCGTGGGAAAATGACGTCCATTTCTCAAAAACATCTTTGGTTTGTTATAAAAAACATGCGTACCAAATTTTATCTCCATAGATTAAACATAAGCTTATTTATTGAGTTTTTAATTTTTGGTTATTTGGGAGGTGGGCGTGTCCGTTGTCGGATAACACCCATTTTTCGAAGATATTTTTGTTTTGATATAAAATACATACATACCTAATTTAATTGTTGTAGAGTAGTTATGAGCATATTTATGCAGTTAACAATTTTTGAGTTGTATGGGAGGTAGGCGTGTCTGTGGGTGGATTCCAAAAATATTCAATAGTACCGTGTTTCATCCTATTATCTGAACTCCTTCTTCTAATCCTGTGTTTATAGACAATACACAAACGGACGGACTTCGATAGCTCAACTCATGAGGTGGCGCTGATCAAGAATTTATATACTTTTCTTAGCCGGACTCGCTTCTCGTTCTATGCTTTACAAACGTTTGCACAAAATTAATATACCCTGACTGTTCAGGTTTAGGGTATAAATATATATACTTTTCTATGCCTACCACGCCTACTTATGGGCATTTCATGCATTGTGACAAAATTATTATGCCTTATATGCATACGCTTGGGTGTTTAAAAATTAATAATTGTTTAAAAACAAAATTTTTGAAGAATTTTATTCAAATTTTACGTTTTTTTTAGGAACTAAGGCTTAAAGTGTGGCAACACTGTTAGATACTGTCTTCAAGTGAGTTTTCAAAACAAATAGCAATTTTTAACAAAGAACTAAGCAAATTGTATTTTTTTTTTCATACGCTCACACATGGTCAAAGTGCATGCATACCTTTATTTCTCTAAAAACTTTATTTATATATCTTAAACTTACAGACATGTTTTTAGACTTTGTTTTGACCTTGATGTCTATGACTGGTTTACAAAAATTAAACCAGTATAAAAAAAAATAAATTAAAAATTAAACAAAATATTAAAGTAGAACAAATACAGAAAATAAGAATCAAGTATTTAATTTTAATTCCGTCAGTTATACAAACAGACAGGCTCATCAAAAATTTTAGTGAATGACTCAATGTCAACTAAACTAAAGTAAACTCATTCAATTCTATGCATACATATGAACAAGGATATTTACTAGTATGCGTGCATATATTTAAAATTTCAAGTAACGTTAAATACATGGAAAATTTTATAAAATTCAACAAAAACTACAAATAAACAAAAAAAAGTAAGGCAGCCATTAAATTAAATAACATAACATCACGTGTCTTTTTACGCTGTCTGAATTCACTCAACGAATTTGTAAGTTTTAATTTAAAATAAAAACAAATTCGAGTAAAAATTTTTACATTTACATATACCATATATAAATGTTGGTCGCGTCGTAGGTTTGTATGTATTTTGTTTTTGTTGTTGCTGTATTAATTAAAAGTATTTATATTTGTATCTATATCGTGCTGGTTCGAGATTCATTGAATTCATTGTTTCGTTTGAATGTTATTGAAGCTGTTTAAATGTTTAAATATTGTCTTAATATATGGCATAAATAATTTATTTTATTTAAATTTGAATTCAGTTAATGATAATAAAATAAAAATAATAATAAAAATAACAATATATATTCATGTGCATGAACTTAACGATATCACGTGATACACGTTTTTGACATGAGCTTACTTTGTATAAGTAAAAAAAAAATGTGATGATTTGTTGATATTGCGCAGCAGTTGATTCAATGTTTTTAATAATTTCTACTTCAGAAATGATAAGAAATACATGATATTTTTAAATGAAATAATAGTAACGAGTAATTTTTATTAGTATCTACCTGTTTACAATTAATATTGATAAAATTTAAGAGAATTTCCATTATTTATAACGTCAGAGTCTATTCTGAAAAATTTATTAGTTTCTTGTGAATTTTATTTTATGAATCATTGATATGTCAAGAAAGATAACTTTGGCATTTAAGTCTACTATGACTGATTCCAGATCTATACAGATCAGATAAGGCACTTAGGCCCGTTAACTGATCTCAATTTTAAACAAAGTTTACCTTAAACAAAGTTTAAAATTCCTTAACCTCAGTTTAAATTTTAACGCCGATACCTCATCTCAAAAAATCTAAGTTTAACTTGGTGAGGCAAGTTTAAATTTAAACACAGAAATTCTAGGTTTAAAAAAATTAAACTTAGATTTTGTCAAAAATTCTCTGAGAACATTGGAAATATTCTCAATCATAAACAAAAAATAAAAAATAAAAAAATCATACTTCAAAAAAATCAAAACAATAAACAAAAAACAAACATATTTTAAGTTTTGAAAAAAAATATTCCAATGAAACTGACAATTTGCATTATTTTATCAAAAATTTTTGAAACATTTTGATGTTCTACGTCAAAGTTGTAGAATTTTTACTACAGTGCCGCTCAAATATGTTTTTTAATATCAGTTTAAATTTTTAAACAGAGTTTAAGAAAACTGCCGATAAAAATGAGATAAGTTACGAAAATAATTTTAACTGAGTTTAAAATTTAAACTCTGTTTACGAAATCTGAGATTAAGGAATTTAAACTTCGGAGATCAGTTAACGGGCCTTAATAGTTTAAATTAGCCGGTCAAGTAAGAATTCAGCAGAAAAAATGAAATGAAAAATATTTCATGTTTTTTTTTAAATGCGTCAAGTTGAATAAAATCATTTTGAAAAATTACATATCGGCAAATCCAGAAAAAGTAAACCTAAACCTTAAAAAACAAAAATGCTTTAAGTTCAATAAAAACACATGCAATGTTAAGGATATTATTTGTGTTTTCCTACGGTAAAAGCATTTTGAAAAAAACATATTGTATCCCTAAATTTTAACTGATTTTATTGAATCTATTTTTAATCTGTAGAAAGTTTAAAATAATTTTAGCTTTTTATTTTTTGTAATTTGGTACTTCGAGATTTAAATATCAAAGCACAGTTACTACTATTCATAACTGAAACATTTTCTGTTGAAAAGTAAATATTAAAATTTTTAATTGATAAGTTGGATTATCTTGGAAAATAATTGGCTGGCACAATTTATGTTTTGGATTTACTTTTTATATAAGATAAGTGAATTTTGTATTTTTTTAAATCAAGCGGACGCAATTATTCTTCCTTAAAAAAGCATTTGAAGAAGTGAAACGTGAGTGACATTTAATTGTTTTTTTCTTTATTTTTGTATAAGAAATGAAAGAAGATGGCGAAAACATCGAGAAAAAGTGAAAGCCGACAGTTAAACTACGTTTGAAAAAAATATAGAGAAAAATTATAGTTATATGCGGATTCATATAAGAAAACAAACTTAGCAAAGCTTAAAAAGATCTAATTAAATCATTATTTTAAGCCTTTGTCCTCGACGGAATTGCTAATAGGTCAGTCATATCGTCAAATTTGGCGCGGTATTTGGTTTTTAATGAGCGTAAGGATCAACGACTTAGGGTTACGAACAGTATACATACAGGTTTACATACAGATTCGGATGCAGGACTGGAATAAATTTTGTTAAAATGATATATATCTGAAATAGTTGTTTTTATATTATGAATTATTTGTTTAACTATATTATGCTTTACATAATCCTTTCCATAAAATTTTTTTTCTTTTTTGTATAAAAATTTCTTTTTAAGAAAAAAATTTTTTTTTTTAAAATATGCTTAATAAAGTTCACCAGATTAACCACGATGCAAAAAAGACAATTAAAATTGTTTTGAAACGTGAGTGACACCGACGTGAAACGTGAGTGACAAAATCAGTGTATGAAAAAATCTTCAAATTCTTAGAAAAAGCAACATTTTTTTCTGCAGTTAAAATTTCTACTCAATTTCGTTTCGGAAAATTACTTTATTCTTTATATTAACTCAGAGAATTCGCTGATTTAAAGGAATTTGTAAGAAGAAGTCGAAAAATGCAAATCGTCCGAAAACGTGAGTGACATACCATTTAATGATAGTTTTTTCGAAATGGTACATATATTAAAAACTTATTGCATGAACTTATAAAAGTAAGCTTAAGACTTATTATATCCATATAATTTTGTGTAAAAAGCGTTTATGTTGAATGGAAAAAAATGCATGTTTAGTTTTATGACTGAAACGTGAGTGACACTGGATTTGCCGATGTATATTTTGAGGAAATTCAAATTTGAATTTTTCTCAAAACTAAAAGTTTTTAACCAAAATTATCTCTTATGTATTCCTCAAGCGTCAATTGTGTGAAAAATGCAGTTCCAAATTGAAAAATTCCACATTCCGAGCAAAAATTCCACATTCGTCGAACTTTAACGATTTAAAAAAAAAAAATGTTTTTAATTTTTTGGCGTTTTTTCATCGAAAGGTTGTATCAATCGTTGTCGTAGGTGTTTCATTTGATTAATTTTCCATACACTGAGAAGAAAAACATACTTTAAATTAAACAAAAAACTTTAAAATAGATATTTAACGCCTTTGCGTTTCTGCAAATCAAAATTTTTTAAAATGTGTTTAATTTTCAACTATAAACTCTTTTTCTTCAATTTTCTCCTATCATTTCATTGAAATAACAAAAGAGTAGCTATCTGAATACATAAGCTGCGTTTGATTCGCCAGTACTCAACTCGCTTGTGAAAAAAAGTCTACCCATTTTGCTTTTATTTGCTCAATAGTTGGCAACACTTTTGTTTTGACGACCGCATCAATAAATTAATAAAAATTTTTTTCCCTGCCAACAAATCAATCGACATAAGACATTTTGAAATATTTTTAAAATAAAATAGTTGACTATTTGAAGGAATTTAATTTTGTTTTTGTACTCAATTAAAATTTTGGCAGAATCTATGACATTTTAGACTATTCCGTACACGAACCAACTAAAAAATCAGAACTTGGCAACGCAACTTTACTTAACTCAATCGGTAGTTGACTTTCTCTATCCTCAACTAGCTGGAGACTTTGTTGTTGTTTTCTCATACACATTTTGAAATAAGCTACATTAATTGAGTATAGGCTGGCGAATCGAACATAGCTTATGAAAATTTTGGAATATTTTGACTTGGTTTTACAAAAAAAGAAATGCTTATTTTAAAAATAAGATAAACTAAAAACTAGTATTTTAGTAAAAATATTTAAATTGCAAACTTTATCAAATGGAGTTAACATTTGGTATTCGGAGGGTCCCAGGGTTTGCTGATTACGCGAATCTGACGTAACAAACTCTGTAAAACTTAAAAAATGGCATCGAAAAAATTGTAGTTTAAAATATTTGTTTTAAATTTTAAAATGTTTTTTCAAATTTGTTTTAAAATTAATGTTTTGAAACTTAAAATGATTACTCTAAAATTATATTTAAAAACACAAATTTTTCTTTAAAATTTAACTTTAAAATAAAAACAGTTGAGTTTAACTTAAATGAAATTGTTTCAAGCTCTATTTCAAAAGCAAATTCGTTTAATATGAATACAATTTCATTTAATCCAAACACATATTTCCCTCATCGTATATATCTTAATATTATTAGTTTTCTTGATTCTATTTGTTCTTCGTTTTTATAAGGTTAGGTTAGGTTAGGTTAGAAAGGTCTTGTACCTTTAAGGTGCTTCCGTGTGGGCCTCTTGATCCATTGCGAAACACTTATTTGATTTTTCGTTTTTATTAAATTTATTTATGTTTTATAGTTTGGATAATTTGGCTACAATGTTTTTGAATAGTCATAACTTTTATCTTAGTTTTAATTAAGTCCATCTTTGTTATTTTACAGTAATATCTAACAAGTTAGTGTCAGAACTTATCGTCTTAAGTTAAAGCATTCTGTTAGTTATCTTTTATATTATTATTATTGCGACCAACACCTTCATTATCTATTACAAAAAAACACACCAACTATTACCAAGACTCAAAAAGCACAACTTTATTCCATATAAATATGATTGCTTCTCGTTGGGGTAGTTTTTCGTGACACAAAACTTGTAGAAAGTAGAAAAAAGAAAAAAAAGTACATAATTTTTACTAATATGCATAAATATTTATTAAATATAAGTCATATAAAATCATTAAATAAAAAACTACTCTATTGACAAAGAAACACCTGATTTGACCAAAAAGAATCGAGCGTCGGCCGGTCAGAGCGAATGAAGAATTCAAACAAACCTTGGTTCGTAGTAAACTTTCTCCAATGCCTTCATTCGTTCGACCATGGAAACGCCCGATGAAAAACTATGCAATACAAAATGGAATAAAAAATAATCTATTTTTTCCATTTTTTATAATCATGAAAACGTTCAGCTGGTGTTTTAGTATTTTTCGAATGTCTCCTCAACTTTGCCACTTTTTGAATGCTATATTGTATTTGCATACAACTCGTTGAAGGAGCCTCCGAAAGCAGAGTAAATCTTGTTGATTATTTCCTCCTTCGTAGGTTTCGTAAAGCAGCCAATATTGATTGATATGCATATCAACTTGGTTGGCTTAAAAATTTTGTTGAGGTAAGATTCCAGTCACCGTATCCTCACCATTAGTTGCAGATTTAGCTGCGGCTGCATTCTCAAAAGCTCTAATTTGCTGTCTATGTTCACGAACCCGCTCGGCTTCTGTTTTCGTTACTTTTCTTAGCTTTGCGACGTTCCTGACATATCAAATTCTTGGTTATTTTCTTTGGAATGGCAAAAAATATTCGGCAATCTTAGCTGTAAGTAACACTTGTTGCTTTTAATTGTATAATGTATTAGCAGCTATTTTGCTTGTTATCAATTATCTGTCATGTTTTCGACAGCCAACCTTATGATATGCTCTTTCAAATGAAACAAATAAATTTTTCATGCATACTTTTAGGCTGAAAATAAAATTCTTGAAAGGAATTGGTTTGTATTTGTGATATACTAGGAACGGAGCAGAACGCTTTCATATTTTCAACGCCATATTGAAAGTATCTGTTGTCAGGAAACCTAAATTTTGTCGATTTAGGCCTTACATTTCCATCTGAGCCACATCTGCATAAAGGGCCCTTCCGAACCTGAACCCACCCTGCAACATAGGAACCACACCTGGGCAAAAACCCGGTCATACCGCGAACCCCCCCTGGTCATAAACACGCAGCTGTGCGTCCCGCAATCAAACAATTACCAAAACATGCAGCAAGGCAGTGGTATGATCACAGTAGCACAACAACAAAACAACAAAACGAAATCGCATAAAGCAAAACCAGCAATACATACAAACAACATGCATTATTCTATGCACCCACAAGTGGCAATAACAAAATACATAGGGGTCAATAAACAGCGACTATGACAACAATAACATGCAGGGCAAAAGGTTGTCGTCAGTTTAAGTCAAGCGATATTCAAGGTCGAGATCACATAGAAATTTTGTGACACAAATAAGGTCCCGTTACCTTTTTTGGGGATAAAAGGAGTCAGCGAACCAACTTTTAAAGTCAACATGCAAGCAGCGCACATCGGTGAGTCAAGTGAACAAGTGACCAAGGACAAGAAGTGAACCAGTGACAGTGAACAGTGTTTTCTTGTCAGCCCGAGTGATTTCATATCGGCCGGCCATAAAACATTCTAGTGGTATCACGAAAGCTGTTTTTTCTGTCGACCCGAGTGGTTTCATACCAGACGATTTGCTCTTAAGGGGGTCTTCTCATTGAGCAACTTTTTTTTTCGACTATTTTTGCATTTATTTATAGCTTGGGTAGTTGTGAATATGCCCCTAAAAGGATTTTTAGAAATTCGAAATACTTTAGAAGATACAGTCTTTTTTGTGAAGCAAGGTCTTCGTCAAAATGAGCTATTTTGAATTACTTCAAACTTTAAACGCGTTTATCTCGAAACCACGTTTTTCGAACTGGCGGCCATGATATCTCCAGTTCAACTGAACCGATTTTCATGAAACAAAGTGTAATCGACGCAGAATTCTCGGGTGAACCTCGACCATAATTTTAAAAAATTTTTTACTATTTTTTTTACACTAAACTACAAAAAAAAAGCCCGAAATTGAATTTTTTTTTTTGAATGGCCGCCATTTTGTCAAAAAAAATCACAAAATTAAGCTTGAGGTTCACCCGAGAATTACATCTATACTGATTATAACCCCGTTTTTTTTTTTTATTTTAGACGCTCCGGAGACCCGGAATCGTGGCCGCCGTGACGACACCTTTTTTTTCACCACCAACTTTGAAGTCTCATTACTTTTTGAACAGCCCACGTATCGAGGCAAAAAATTTTTTTATTTACTTTGAAACTTTTGTAATATAATAAATAAAAAAGTTTTCAATTATTCTTTGCGTTTTCAAATAAGAATTTTTTTAAAAAGGGTCCAAAAAACGGGTTTTGAATGAGAAGACCGCCTTAAAGCATCCAAGTGATTCCATTTTTGTTCAACACAATCTAGACGACATCTACGACCGAATTTTTCATCTGGCCCGAGTGGTTTCATACCGGACGGCCCATTGTAACTTCAAGTACTCCGTGGGCAGCCGAACGGGCTACGGATTTCACGGACCCTACTTTGAAGGACTTCCAGGGAAATCGAGAAGGAGCTGAAAATAATCAATGAAATGTGAATTTTGTAAAAAAAAGGAACAAAAAAAGATTTTTACCAGTGAATTCAAAAGAAACTATTTTGTTATTTTTTAATTAACACCAAGAAAATATTTTTGTACGAACCCCGGCTATCCGGCGAGCTAATCCTGGTTAGAAAGTTCGTTACACTGGTGTAGCATAGCGCTAGAATGTCCGAATCTTATTCGAAACTTGCGACAGTCCAAGATTTGATGCACGCTTGTGGCAATAATTTTTATGGTAGGTAGTGGAAATTTTCATATAAATATTTGCATTTGACATTTGACGAAAAAAGCCACCTTAAAAATTTCATAAAAATTGAAAACGTTACACAAGCGTCACGAATAAGAGACCTTGAAATTTCACAAAAAAATTTAAAGTTACTGATATCAAGCAACACATACAAAAATTTTCGAAATATCACCAAGTTTTTCGACCTCAAAAAAGAAATAATAGCTTACTTTTTCTATGTCTCAACAAAACTCGACGTTACTTGAGAGTTATTTGTATGTAGACTATTGGGTACGCTGAATGTGCTTATGAACTTAGCAGTTGGCAACTGTTGGGTACGCTGAATGTGACCAGTGAAAATTAATTGTACGCTATGAGGGATTGTGAGCGCTCTCTTTCTTGTTTTATTTTTTGACAAACGTCCGTTTCCAACAGAAACGTCAATACTAGCTTGGAGTTATTATATCATGTTTTAAATAACTGCAAATCAGTGAACAAAAATAACTTCTTGCAGTCAGAGAGGGTAGAATGTATGAAATCGTCAATAGAAAACTAATTGAATGTAACTCATACGCCCCGTTATTCCCACAAAGCTAGTTTCTTCAAAATTTCAGAATAAGAACAGGTAGACAATTTGAGACCGAAGAATTAGTGAGAAAATCAAAAGGTTCTCCAAGTTCTTAGACGGCTCAGCAGTTGAAATATTTAATTTTAAACCAAATTTCAATCCTAATAATCGTCCTTAAAGTCTTGGCGACACGAAAGTCAATGCCTCGCTAAAAATTAAAAATGAAATTTTTCAAAAATTATTAAAGATATCGACAAATATTTTTTTTATTTAAGCACTTTTGGTACTTCTTTTGTGTTTTTAATTTTAAAAATCATTATTTTCCATTTTATTGGGCATCATGTAAATTTTATAGTAAAATAAGAAAATTTTAGCAACGCTCGCTTTTTGAATTTTGCCAATTTACTGGATCCACTAATCAAAGTTTTTTATAAGTTTATTTGTATAAAAAACTCTTGATGCCATTTGAATTTTAAAATTTTAAAATCGTGTCATAACAATTACAAAAAAAATTCTTGCCAAATATGGAGGTGTTTATTTATAGCTCTCTAAAAACGCAAACAACGATGAATTGTTGAGTTATAAAATTTTAAATTTATTATCTTTATCTTATTTTTGCATTAAATCACGTTGCACTTAATCACGTGCTTGAACGAATTACTTTATTTATTTTGCAATATAAGAACTATTTTTGTTATATCTTATTATCTCGAAATAAACATATATGTACATGCGACTGTTTTTATTGCCATTCTTTTAAAGATAACCAGACAAACATCATTAAACAAAAGGCTTTCTTGAATAATAAACAAGATCGCAAAGTAATTAAATTGGACAGAAAAGTTTAAAACAAAGTCATATGAATGAAAATACGTACATTAGTAAATATATAGGGTTTGCTGTATACACTAAGGCTCAATCCACAAACTTTTTTGTAAAATTAACCCGAAATAGCTGTTCAAGAGTTCTCTCTCTTTACGGTGAGCGTCGCTAGATATCGAATCAAATCATTTTTTTTTTGTTAGAGCGTTATCTTTCATTCGTTCCAACATGACCTGTCCACTTGATTTTTATACGCTTGACTATTGACGTTGATGCAGATTTATCCATAAATTAAACTGATTTTTCACTAGTTTTTACAAGTTTGTTTGCCCGTAGAACTATTGACTTATGTAGCGTGATTTTTGTTTGTTGAGACAGGGCTTTATTTTCAACATCCTACTGATCACAAAGTTATACATACCTATTGGCAAGATTAAGACGTCGGCCACGCATTGTACGATGAGCGACTGAGAGAGCAATTTTCAATTCTTCCCATGTGAACAGATAATCGCTCAGGAAATTAAAACATGTACTATTGCTAAGCGACGTCACTCATCGCTCAGCCCCTTATCCTTCGTGTTATCTCAAAGCTGATAACTTTAGAGGAGCTCAACTGCTCAACAGGTAGGCCATCGACTTCTGCAAAAGCTTTTAAAACAACACTATAATCGGTAGAACTTCAACGCTGTCATACATAATTAGGGAAGGTTTTTCGACACGCTTCTCTGGTATAACGTGTTCTGCACACTGGAATCATTGCACCTGAGTGACAAAAAATCATCATAAACAATAAACTATACAATATTTAGAATCTACCAGAAGCTGCAAAAAGCTTCTTAAAAGCATAATTGTTAAAAAAATACAAGTTTCATAAGCCAAAAATATAATTAAGTTCAAAAAGTTATAGTAAAAGCATAAAATGTGTATTTTATAGCAAAACACAAAATAGTGAGCTGGAAACCCAGTGTGCCAAATAAGGGTTAAAATCCAAAAAAGTATCTGTCGATAGTTACCATTTGCGTACATTCAGGAAGAGAACGGCACAATGATTCCAAATCGGCCAAAACCTCAAGGAGTTGTCGAATATGCTTTAACATGTGGATATATAGGTTTTTGTAGTCGCTACACTGAGAAAAAAACACCTACCTTGCTCCGGTAAAAAATTTCTCTATTTTGGATAATAGCAATTTTCTCTTTTTCAAATAAAATTTTCTTCAATTAGAATAAATTTTCACATTTTCGAAAAATATTTCTTTACTTCTAGGAAATGGAAATATTTCAATGTCTCTAATAATAATAAGTATTTTTCTCGCAGAAAAAATTTCTCATTTATAGAGAAATTTTATTGAAAATGAAAAACTTTTCTTATATTTTGATAAAAAATTCACTATGAAAAGTATTTTCTTCAATAAAAACAAATATTTTCTCAAAAAAAAAAAAGGAATTTTTCTCTGAAAACGATATATTTTTCTATTTCATGAAACCTTTTTATCATTTTTAGAGAATTTTAAGTATCGCAATTAGAGAATAGCATTCTCTGGAGCAAAGTCTATACCATTTTTCTCTAAATATGATGCCTTTTTTATCATATTCCGAGACACTTTTTTCTGAGTGTAATCACGAATCTGTCAAAAGTTTATTTTTATAACAACTGTATTATGCATTTCAACTTTTATGCCCCGGTAGTTTTCTGGGTCGCTGATCAGGAATCTGAAGTCAAAAATTTAAAATTCAAAATGGCGGCTTAAAAATGGACTGCCATGAACATGATAACATTTCTGCGGCTTAAAAATGGACTGCCATGAATATGATAACATTTCTAATAACTATATTATACATCTTAAATTTTATACCCGGAAAAATTTCAGGGTTGCGATCAAAATGGCGGCCATGAACTAGCTTTTGAGTTCAGTTAACTTTTCTAACAGAATTAAAACATCTGGAGGTAAATGTGGTGACCGCAGCATGCAGTTTAATAGTGTGGCTTAGCATGCTCGGAGCCCGAGAGTAAAGAGCTCAGAGAGTAAATAATGTCTTGTAAAGCTTCCTGAGAACACGAACTTTAGCCGTTCGGAGTCGGCATAAAACATGTTAGTCCAGTTCTCGACTAATTGTGTGTAAACTTTTAATAACACATACAACACAATTGATCATAAGAAGCTCGGTCGAAATCCTTTCAAGAGCTGAAATGGCCAAATTTGTTGTTGTTGTTGAAAGTAAAAGTCTTCCGACAAAAAGATTTTCGGGTCTGAATATAAGCGCTGCAAGAGACTATTAAAAACATCCGCATTTGTACCAAGCCGTGACACTTCTGGCATTTTTATCTCTAATTTTTTTTGCAAATTTATGGGATGCCTCAAGGACCTCTTCAAATAGCTGACCCAATGGAAGCATAGTATTCTTTGTCACAGAAGGACCTGACCCTATCAGTAAGCTTCGACAATGCGACAAGTTTTATATATATAAACAAAACAAGTAAAGAAAGTATAAAGTCGGTCAAGCCCGACTATGCAATATCCTAAACCTCCTTTTTAAAAATACAAAAAAAGTATTGATAATGGGCGTGTCCGTTCGGATAAAGCCCATATTTAATATGAATTTAATTTTTAATGAAAAATTTACTCATACCAAGTTTTATTCCTGTAGTTCAGATGTTAATGCCGCTATAGTGTTTTCGCTTTTGTGGGTTGTATGAGAGATAGGCGTGTTCGTGAACGGAATACGCCAAATTTTTGATGAATACATCTTAATTTTACTAAATTTTACTTCTGTTGGTTAAGCATAAGCTTGTTTATGGAGTTTTAAATTTTTTGGTTTGTATCGGAGGTAGGTGTGTCCGTTTGCGGATGATGTTAATTTTTCAATAATATTATTTTTTTTTGTCATAAAAATCATAGGTACCAAATGTTATCTCTGTAGGTTAAACATAAGGTTATTTCTTGAGTTTTCCATTTTTTTTTTTCCATTTTTATTATTTTTTGGCTATGGGAGATGTGCGTGTGGGCGGATAGCAGCCATTTTTCGAAGACGTCTTTGTTTTGATATAAAAAAACATACATACTAAATTGTATCTCTGTACGTAAATAATGAGCTTATTTAGGAAGTTTTCAATGTTTGGGTTGTATTGGAGGTAGGCGTGTCCGTGGGTGGATTCCAAAAATATCCCATAATGCAGATCCTTGAATCTATGTGACCATGTGTACCGAGTTTCAGCCAATTATCTCAACTCCTTCTTCTTATCGTGTGTCGACGGACAACACACAGACGAACAGACGGACAGAGCTAAATCGACTCAAGAGGGGACTCTGATCAACAATATATACTTTTCTCTATCGGACTCGCTTATTTTTTGGTGTTACAAACGTTTGCGCAAAGTTAATATATCCTGACCTGTCAGGTTTAGTGTATAAAAATAATTTCCGATCCCATTTTAGTTTTTCTAAGATCCCAATTTATTTTTTATTAACATAATAAGATATCCCACAAACGAACCAATACCTTTCTAAAGGGGGAAAAAAGGGGAAAACATTTTCGTTTTTTCCAGTAACTAAGTAATTTTTTTTTTTAAAATCTACATTTTCATTGTATATTTTTAAAAAATTAATACGAATATTTTATTAAGTCTTACTTTTTTCTGATTACTTAACGAGGGACATGACATTGGCCGTTTTTTTAAATCGACTTTTTTTATAATTTTGTATTTTATTGAATATTCTTAAGAAGTCGAATGTTTTTATAATTTTGTATTTAAGTATTTTATAATTTTTTGTATTTTAGATTCAAAGAAAAAAAATTTCATGGAAATATTCGGGTTCAAAAGTTACAGCCGGATTAGTGAGAGCGCATTTTTATTTTTATTTTAATTTTTCTTTGTTCAGTTTCACTTCACTTCACTTTATTCAACCTTGAAAGCGTTTATCTTGAAACCATGTTTTTCGTACTGGTTGCGGCACTAGCGGGTTCATTTCTTGACGAAATTTTTTTTTTTTTTTGGGGATTTTTTAAACTTGATTCGCTATCGTATGACTCGAGCTTTTTTTAAAATTTTTTTTCGATTTTTTATGAATTTTTAAAGTCAATATTTTTTTCGAAAAAACACTTTCCAATTTGGAACATCACCAAAAATTGAAAAAAAATTTTAAAAAAGCTCCTGTCATACGATAACCAATTTGGTTAAGATTTAATAAAGTCATTTTTTTCCAGATCGGACAATTTTTGCGTCTCCCAGCGCTGCAAGCACGAGGCCCCGTTTTTTTCTCTGCCGCCAGTTTGGAGTACTATAAAACCATGTTGAAGTGAAAAATATATTTTTTTTTTAAATTTTTTTCTTGTAATTTGTTCAATTCTCTATAATAATAAGAAATTTTTTGGAAAAATGTTTGTTTTTGACTGAGTTATGAATTTTTAAAAAAAGGTCTGTTTACTCTGCCGCGAATGTTATGTTCCTCCTTAAGGTTCGATCCAATACATGAATATATAAAACATCTTACATTATTTACATAAATAAAACAACAAATGTTTGAACTTGGCTTAAAATATTTTTGTTAAATTTTTGTAAAATTTTTAAGGCGACAAAAATTACTAAAATTTTTTTTTGTAAAAATTGACAACGCATTTTTTTTTAAGTAAACAATGTTTTTCAAACATCTTTAAAAATTATTGCAGTACGCTTCACTTTTATTGCTGTGGACATGTTTAAACGATTGTCCTACGCGTGCTTCGTAAAGGTTTTACGAAGCATCAGTATGCTTTCAATCAGGTTCTATATTGCTTATGCGAAACTGCATTCTCTTTAAGGTGCTTCGTAAAAGCATTAGCGAAGCATCAGTAAGCTTACAAACAGATGCTTGTGAGAGCAGCAATAGAGGCTTTTTCATTCAAGAGCCAACCACTGAAGTGCTCCAAATGAGCTTTGGAGAGGTTTCGCACAAGTGCTTAAGAAAGAGAGAGGAAATAATCCTCTCAACAGCTTGTTGGATGTTCAATAGTAAGCTGGGATGTAGGTCCACTTCTCGATCACTTGTGTACAAAAATTTAATAACACACAAAGCACAACTGATTATAAGAAACTCTGTCGAATTTTTTTTTTAAACTTGTGCTTGTTTTCGCCCAAAAGCTTGCACACAAAAATACCCATAGGAGTTTACCTCATTGCAGATGAAATTATGTTTACTTTAAAAAGTACCTTTAGTCAAGCCATTACGTTTAAAATTTTCAGCATATTTAATTTTTTATGGATTTCAATATGTTTTCAGTAAATATAAAGTCTACATTCGTACTCGTCCAAATTGATTATTTACTACAAAGGACTGCCTCAATGTTTTTATTATGAATACTAACAGCTACATCTGTATCTACTACTACTACTGTTAACTTAAGTTTGATTTAAAATGTTTTTCTTCTCATTTTTCTAAATTTAAAACTAAATAGCAGGCGGCTTTAAATAATAAGAATTTATTTTAAACATATTTCTTCTTAAAATTGTTTGTTTTTCAATTCTATTTTTGGCACCGAATTCTATTGACAAAAGTTGCAAATAAATTTTTGGGTGTGGTACAGTGTTCAGGGTGTGTTGAGCAAACACACATCATGCAATAGCCAGTCATTGACTGAGTGATCAGCTTTTTGTCGTCATCGCAAAAGCAAAAAATTTGTCATCGATTGCCAGACAGCTTCAAATGTACATGATCGTTGTTGTACACGATCGAGTCTAGAGCCAACAACATTTATTAGCCGACTGAACAATGACATTTAATTTCCTGAATAGCGTACAATTAAGCAATCAAACATTAATGAATTAAAAACAATGGTTGTTATTTTTCAAACAAAAGTTTTAAGCTGTCATTTTGGGCAGTTGTTGAATATAATAAACGTTTCACAGGCATCGATCGATGTAAACTCGTGTTCTGATCACACAGCTAACACGAGATCGATCATTGTATGATCACGAGTTGAAATAACTGTCATGATAATAAATAATTAGCCTTTGCTAATGAGTTATCTGTATATTAAAATCTGTCAAATCATTAATAAATTTATACTTTTTTACGTACTCTTTAATGATTTGTTAAGTTTTCATTCAATAGTTGGAAAAGTACATTTTTACTTAAGCCAAAAATAAAAACAATGCGCAAATTTGAAACAATTATATGAAACAATTAAAGCTTATAAAAATAAATATTTAAAAGTATAGCCAAAGCAATAACAGAAAATTCAAATTGGCTAACATTCATTTTTAAAATACTTTTGTCCGAGCATGCTTTTCTCTCATACACACGCGACACTCGATCGCTTTGATTAGCTGGCGTCATAAAAAGCGGGACGAAGCGCCACCGATCGAACCAACACATTCATTTATTCGTCCATCAACCCGCTGCCAAATAAGCATTCATAGCTGTGAGTGTGAATAAACGCTCTAAATAACTTGGTTGTCGGTGCCAAAAGCACGTTTGAGCACATTTTCTGCTCCTCATACCGTTATTTCACATACATTGTTTCACATGCTAAATTTGCTTATTTTCTATTTATTTTTTTTTTTCATTATTTGTTCAAAATGTTCTTAGTTCTTCTCAAGTTATTAAGATAGATCATGTTGATTGGCGGATCATGGTGTCCTTCGGTTTTGTTCAAGATTATTTTTTGGCACATTTAAGAAAAAAAAAACGTGTTGGCTGACTTAAATTGAAAACGTGATTTTAAACGGGGTGTTTGTTTGTTGTGTTCTTGACATGATGTACTCAAGAATATTTTTCTTTTGCTCATTTTTTTTCCTATATTATTAAAATAATATTTTTATAGCTACATTTTTGAAAGATATGCTAAATTTTCCGTTTTCGTTTATCCTACATTAGTTCATTGACCCTCGCTAAAAAATAAAAAGAGTTTCTAGGAATAACTCCTCTCTTGCGTACGTAATTTTAACTTATCTTCTTAATATATAAAACATAAGTTTCACTGTTGATGCTTGTTATAAAAGTGCTTTTATTGTATGAAAGAGTGGTCAGTTTTAAAGTATGCACACAAAAAATATTTTCTCTTTTTAAGTTATGCTTCGCACTTAATGTCCCTCAAACTGTTATTAGGCTATTACCGTGCTTTTCAAACTTTACGGAAAAAGTATTTAGCCTGAAAGCTTCAATAGAATTAAATAAATTTTTAATATGAAAAGACGTTGAAAAGATATTCGCCGAGCTTCTTATGATCAATTGTGTTATAAGTGTTATTAAATGTTTGTACACAACTGTCCACAATTGGCATTTTTTACTCCCTGAAGCGAGAGAGATGACGGCCAATAAGAATTTCCTTTTTTTTTAAACTTTCTGTCAGATTTGTAAATTAAACTCGGGCTGTCGGGGTTCGTTGGCTCGCACGCCACACAGTTAGCACACAGTGATGTGCCACGTAGACTAAATTCTGTCGACTACATGATTGTCGACGCACGTCGTCTTCACTGTCAGTGCAATTCTAATGTAATAGCCCATCCACAATGAGGACAACGGCGACGAGCATCAAACGTCACTTTGATTTTGCATGTATTTCTTATGGGACGAACTTTTTGAGACAATCGCGACGACATTGTTGCCCGACATCGAATGTCGCTGTAGCCATCTTCAATTTAATTCTAATTTAGCGACGAAAATAGACGGTAAAATAAATTCAGCCATTCCATTGTTTACATTTGTGTTTTTTTCGTGCTGACTGCTCGAGTGCTCGTTTCTATGTTCAATTTATATATTTAATTGCAAACTTTGATGTGAGTTTATTTAATAGTAAAGTTAAATTTAAATTCAATTCAACAATTTTGCTAATTAAAAATCTTGTTATGCCATTTTTGAAAAATAATTTCCTCACTTTTAATTTTTTTTTTCGTAATGAATGAAGCTTCATGTTTTTTGTATTTGACTTTGCACTTAGTTTCGAGTAGTGTTAAAGATAATATCAGCTTTTATCAAAAAAAACACAACTTCAATTAAAATAAATTCTTCTAATTCTTCATTTAAAAAATGCAAGTCGCCCGATATTTCTCTACAACGACAGAGCGAGACCTGTCGTTTGTCGTCCGTTGTCGTCATTGTGAATGGGCTGTAAACTTTCGAAGAATTAAAATTATCTTCTAAGTTCGATTCCTAAACTTGCTCCGCTTGCGGCAATTATAGATATATCAAGATATAAATTGAAATTTGAAAAAAATTAAAAAATTAATAATTAAATAATTATATTGTGTTTTATTTTTATGAAATACATTTTAAATTTAAATTTTTAAGTTTTAAGTTGTCGCTTTTTTCAAATAAAGTTGCATATATTGATATATATCTTGTTACTACTTATTTGATTTTAATAATCAAGCCTATCAAATTAAGCCCAATAATTTTTCTACATTTTTGTTTTAACAAATTTTTACATTTGGATGAGCAGGTTTTGCGCTATTAAAGGAAATATTTGGAAAAAAATACTTTTTCACATAAAAATGCAAGTCAAAAGTTTCTAAAAATTTATAGAAAATCAACAACTTCAAAAAATGGTACATTTTACCTCATGATTTTAAAAACAACAGTTTTTAATGAAGAAAATAAGCTATCGTAGAAATAAATTCGTGCAAAATTGATGGTTGAAGAATGATGTGAGTGTAGATACTAAAATTCAACATTGTACTGTGTTTTTGCACTTTTCGTCAAAAGTAAAAATTCTCTCAAAGTAAAATGAAATCACGTATGTTTAATGAATTGACTTGTACGTTTATAAATAGTATCAAACGTTTCTTGTTGCGTTGCTTTCAAAATAATCAAGCAGCCAATGATATGACTATATTTCTCTATTTGGTCGTGTGGTAATGTTGTTGGCGTCGTCAATGTGTTCCTTGCATTAGTTGGAAACTCTAGAGCAGTGGTTGGCAAAATTATAAATGAGACTATTAGTGAAAGTGAGACAAAAAAATTGCATATCATTCAAAACAATGCTGCTTCACTAATAGTTGTTTTTAAAACAACCACATAATTTTTCTATAAGTGAACTAGCATTAGGGGTGTTCACGATTCAGTGCACTTGCCAGTGTACTTAAGGACTTGTGCACTTTACAAAAACAAAAGACATGTACATATGGGCATCTCCCAGTGGCACGGACGCGACATTCGCACGGTTTTAATTACTCGAAAAACAAGAAAGAAACAAAATGAGCCGCTATGTATTTAAGTGTTCTAACGCGACGAAAGAGTGCTACATTTTATAAAAATATTGGCGAGATTTAGTACAAAGTAATAAGCAATGATTCAATGGAACGGACGCGACAAAAAACAGAAGTTTCTTAAGCTGGTATAGAAATATGCAAAATTTAGCTAATTTTGAGAACTTTTTTTTTAAATATAATATACATGTTAATGGAGGTCAAAGGAAAACTATTCTTCGTAGACTCATGAAATATAAGAATACACGGAGAAAACTGTTTGCTAAATTTGTGTGGAGATTAAGCAAAACTTGAGCATAATTCTCAGCCACTTCAAAATATTGCTTATTTTCAGCAAAAATCAAGCAAATTTTGCTATTTAAATTTATAATAACTTAGCAAATTTTCGCTTGAATTAAATCAAAAGTTGCTTTTACGATTTATATTAACTGAGCAAATTTTTGCTTGAAACAAATCAAAGTTTGCTGTTTCGATTTATAATAACTGAGCGAGTGTTTGCTCGAACCAAATCAAAATTTGCTATTTCTATTTATAAAATAAAAAAAAAAAAACAAATTGGCCATTTCGACTGGGAATCGAACTCGGGCTTCGAGCATGCTAAGCTCGAAGTTTGTTTATGTTTGAATTTTGTTTTATATTTCAATAACCAAGCAACATTTTGATTGAATCAATTTTGAAAAAATTGCTATATCAATTTATAATAACTGAGCAAATTTTTGCTTACATTGAGTCAAATTTTGCTTTTGCCTGAACACAATTACTTTATAATAACTTAGCAAAGTTTGGCTTGAATCAAATCAAAATTTGCCATTTTAATTTATAATAAGTAAGCAAATCATAATTTTAAAGGCACTGGAGAAGAATGTCACGTATACCAAATTGATCCTTACTTCATTCGCTGTTCAAAAATACTAAAATTTTTATTTTTTTAAGTTTTATATTAAAAATCATAAAGTAACTGTGAAATAACACTTATTTTTTTGGAGTTTTATTTATTAATCAGAAAATAAAATAAATTTTTTTCAGAAAATAATAAAATTTATTTTTCGCTCTAAAATAAAATTTATTTTTTGAATTTTATATATTTAATCAGAAAATAACACTTATTTCTGAGTTTTATTTTTTTTGGCACTAAGCCCAGCAGTTATTTTGGAGACAATTGGAAAAACCAACTAGTTTATTTCTAGTGAAATCGGAGTTAGTTGCGAACTAGTACAAAAGACGCTCAGCATAGAACAGTTTCAATTTATTTTTATATTCTTTGTTTTTCTTGTCAGCAGGCACAAACAAAATAAAAAACATACACGTTCAAAACGTTTTGTGGTTCGTTTTTTCATTTAGATTCCACATATTTTAACTTTTGCAAACATTTTCGATGAAAATGATTAAGTGGTAAATATCAGGTAAAACTACATAAAATAATTTAATAAGTTCTATTGTACGAACCCGTATGTGAAATAAGGCTAATAATAGGGCTTACAACTGACCACTTCTGGACTGTATCAAAACAGACTTGTTTAGAACTATCCATTATGGAACTAACACAGATATAGGGAAAAAGGGATGCTTATACTTTCTGCTAGAATAAAGGAATTGAAGTAAACTACGCAAATTGCTCCACCAGCGAGCCCGTCGGCATATATGGGTTAATTTCTTCTTCTCTTGCTTTACAATATTATTATTTTACACATATTTATGTTGTACAATGCTTCATTTAGCTTCAGTGTCGCCCCTAAAATAATGCCGCTCTGGGCGGATCGGCCCCTTATCTTATGTTAACAGATGTTATGAAATTTTTCATTCAAATCAAAACTTTGTCGTTAATTTAAAAGTTTTTTAAAAAGTGCATATTTAACAGTTTTACGATTTGTTTGTTAAAAGTAAAAGCTTATTCTAATATTATATTTGAAATTTAATATTTTGAATTTTAAATTATTTTTTCTAATATGTATGGATAATAATTAACACTTTTTTTTAATTAGAAGAAACTTTCTTTAAAACTAACTCTTTTAAATAAGTACTTTTGAAAGAATTTGTAAAACACCGCTAACATTTTTTTGTATTTGTTCAATGTGTATGTATGTATGTATGTATGTACGTATGTACTATAATAAAAATAATTTTCTCAACTTTATACAAATGTATTGCTCAGTTTTCCAACAATATTTTATTCAATACCCAGTGCCTAATGAGTTGATAACGATGCCACTACCATATTGGTGTGCTCTGGTGACTAGCTTATTTGCTCAACTAAAGAATTTGGCCATTTGGTGGAATTTATGCCTCTTGACGTAAGCGAGCCAAGAGTTTTGCTGGGACCTGAATACAAAATTAATTTTATTATTTCATTATGTTAATCTGTGATTTTGTTGACAAAATAAAATATTGATTTTTTTTTAGCATAACTTAATACGTAGGCTTAAGTGAAATTGATAAATTAAAAATAAAGAACCGTTACTGATCAAGAAACTTATTTTTATTTTTTATTCTTCCTATTCTATTTTGTGCCAACACAATTACAGTGAAGCGGCAGTATCCAGTTTTCCTTATTGCACAGAATCTAGCTTAAATTTTTCCACATCAGCAACCACGTACAGTGAGGATGATGCAGAATATGCCACCGGAAGACGTAATAAAGCATCCAGGGTAAATATTAAATTTTTAGAGAATAAGTGCAAATAAGAGCAATTAAGGATAAGAGCCATTGAAATGTAAAACTATGCTAGGTAGCCACCAAAATGGAGCAGCAGCAACTGGACAAGCCGCAGCGTCAGCCACGCACTCGCAAATGTTCTGCATCATCGCACAGACACTCAACGATATAAAAAAATTCGTTTGGCCAATTTAAAAGTTCAGCTAAGAGCTCGCTAGTAGGATTTTTTTTAAGTAGCGAGTGAATCAATGTTTATGCTATATATTTAGTAAATATTTTGTATTCAAACAAATTCAAAACCTTAACTAATTTAACATTTTCTCAATATCTTCTTTCTTCATGATCATTAATTTGGACGGTATTCTGTAGCAAGATCCATTGTCACATCGCATTATTGAGAAGCGGCGACGAGATCGTATGAATTCATGCCTGGCAGATCTGTCGCGACTTATACCACCGCAGTACCAACGCAAAGGGCGTGGCCGCATCGAAAAGACGGAAATCATTGAAATGGCCATACGTCATCTAAAGCATCTGCAGAGCGAATGCTTACAGAAAGAGAACGAATACCGTATGGGCTATACGGACTGTATGAAAGAAGCTGCCAAATTCCTGTACGATAGTCAGATGCAGGAGTTTTGCTATCGTCTTGTTGCACGTCTGCAGGAACATTGCGACGAGGTGATGAAAAGTAAGTATTTCAGTGAATTCTCTGACTCTGTGTTGAATAAGTATTTAAGGCTGTAGGTATACCCTAAAGTATTACTCAAAAACGTTGCATATCCTTTGAAAAAACGACCGCCATACAAACCTCGTTGTAAGACGAAATTCTACGTCAAAAACTTAAGTAAAGAACTATATATTTTTCAACTACAAAACCTCAAATATCTCAACTCCAAAACGGGTTCAACGCAGCAAATTACCTCGAAACTGGCCTTTAGCTGCCCTATAACACAGTTTTGTTGTTTGAAAATAACATTATTCCATACAAAATTATTTCTTATACAATTTTGTTATCAGTCTGTGAACACAACAACTATGTCAAAAGACTTTATCCAGCAGTTTTATTATACTTTATTTAAGTAAATTACTTAATTAAGTGTTAGCTTAAAATCTACCTTAAATGTCATACATCAGAAAAAACATTTAAAGTTCCCTCCCTATCAGCGAACGCCAATGCCCTGATGCCAATGATTAAACAATTTATGATGATGAAATAAACAAATTATTAATATTCACTCTCTCTCTCTGTCTTCCGTAGATGAATGCTTAAAGTCGCGCAATTGCCATGCAGCGCCCGATAACGTGAGCGGTTCCAGCGGCAGCCCCCATCAAGCATACCATACAGCTGCACCACTCTGCCAACTACGCGACATGCTGGGCACCTCTGACATTGAACACAGCAATGATCACAATGATGTCAAGGATCTGAGTTTTCGCAATCAATTGCATCAGCTGCAACGCAATGACCTAAGTGCCAACAACAACAACAACGCCAATGACGGCAGCAGCAATACCAACAACATTGCCGCCACCAATTCCGCTTCATCCAGCATGATAACAACCAACAATGCTACCAGTTCTACCACCTCCTCTAGCAACAAGAACAACACCAACAACAACAACAGCAACAGCGACAACATCAAAAGCTTGAGCGCCAAAAATTTGTCACAGCAACCACATCAAGCACCAGTGATAACATCGACGGCTCCAGCGTCGCTAAACCATCACACGGACTCGAGCAACCATGATTTTGAGTCATCCCGTGAACCGCTGCTGCACACGGACACATCAAACATGCACTCTCCCCCACCACGTGACTCTGCATTGCATCTGCATCCACACCATCCTCTCAACCACCACCATCATCATCATCATCATCATCCGACGGAAAGTTTGCTGCTGCAGGCAAGTCGCATGCGTAACTTCTCCGAGTCGTCGCACGACATAGAGCACAACAACAACTACAAGTACAAAAATCACATTAAGGAACGCTTCAACCATGAGCTGCACGATGAGGAAACATCTAGCGAACACTGTCCCATCCCGCCAATGTTACAAAGTGAGCACTCCCACACACACTCCATGTCGGAACATTCGAAAGATGGCACTGAGCCCGATATTGCACCCATCATAGCTAAAAAACGTAAACTAGTCCAAAACAACAGCAACATGGAGCCCATTAATGGACCATTGGATGGTAGCGACTCGCAACTCATGCCACCTACGCGACAAACAGCCTCATCTTCAGTTTTGCTGGGAGTACGAGACGAAAAACCATTTTGTTTTAGCGACATCAAGTCTGAACTGAGCTCCACCACGAGCACCCTGCACGGTGTCCCCAGCAAATTGCAGATGAGTGTACTGCCTAGCAGCACTACTACGCTGCCGCCGCGTTCTTTTGCTGTGCCTATATTTGCTCTGCATGGCCAAGGCACCTACTATGTGCCGCTTAATGTGGACTACAGCGTACTGATGCCATTCCTCAACGGCGTCGATTTACTAGGAAAGAACTACACGTCGATGCCAGTTGTACATCCCATCAATATCAATGTTAACTTTATGCCACCCACACCATCTGCCTCCTTATTGGCAGCTGCTGCGGCCGCTGCAGCAGTTGCCGCTGGAAAACAGCAGCAACCACCTATGAATGGCAACCACCCCATTGCGACGGCAACGTTGCCACCAAAAACCAAGCTGGAGTCTATAACTAACGGCTGGTAAACGTTCAAATCGGCAATTCAATAACGTCGATACAAACATTTGGCAACAGAATGGAACAACTACCTCAAATTTCTGTGAATAAGCATCAATATCAAATGGTTTAACGGTTTAATCAAGTTAATAGTTTTTGTACCAAAATAATTCAAACTATGTAAATATTGTGTAAATTAACCTAAGGCCACATAAGAGTAGCTCATGTTTATGAAAGTGGTTAGTTTAGCATATGGAATGAATGTGAAAGTATTCACCTAAAAGCGTAAAATATTTAAAAGAAAGTATGTTTAGATTTTTATTGTTAGGCATGAATGGAATGTTCTTATTGTTAACGCTAATCTGTGGCCCCAACCGATTTCCATTTGAGCCATTCATAGGCAGAATTAGATAAATAATATGTACTACATTTATACTGTTATATTTTTTATTAGAGATGAAATTGAATGGTTTATATTACAAAAAAAAACATAATATATTAATAATATGGTTATATCGATGTGATAATGCGTAAATCTTTTGACTTAAAGAATCGGTTTCAAATAAAAAAAAAAATAACTATCAACAAGGGAAATAAGTATCTAGCTTTAGAAAAATATTTACTCGGCAAGCATAAAACTCTACTGAATATATCTACTGAAACCGATTCGAAAGCTAGCCAACCTATGAAAATTAGATTTTCTAACCTAAATCTTAAGAAATCATCATTTATGTACAAACATTTACTGATCACATAAACTAAAAAAAAATTAAACACATATAGCTTAAATAAAAAAAAATTCACTAGTCAACGACGGAAACAGATGTTTGAAACAAATCCAACTTGTCGCTAACTTTACAATAAAATTAAAATAAGTTTTGTTTTTATTAAATACCATACCATACCATAATGTATCTATTAAAATGTATATTTTTATATGCATTATTTTTTTAGTCAAACTTGAAACAAATTGTCTTTCCGTAACGTGAAAATAACAAAAGAACACAATAAAACAGTAATAGTTCTGCAGACCGATAACACAGTACAATTAAATCAGCTTTTATTCGTATCCTTAAACAAAAAGTTCTTTGGAGTTGTTCTGTGTCATCAGCGCAAAACTTCAAAATCATATTATATAAATAAAAAGCCTGAAATACATATATGTTTACTGTAAATGTATGCAACTACCTATCGAATGAACTATGTATATTTATTTATGTATGATTTGAAAATGATATTTAAAAAATAACAAAAAAAAAAAAAACACAAAAAAAAATAAAAACAAAACTGTACTGTTTTTTATAAATATCTATAACATATATTTTTTATTATGAATGTTTAAAGAAGTAATTAAAATATTTGTTTTTGTTGATATTGAATTAATTTTTTTTTATTAATTTAACAAAGAAATGAATAAAATATGATTAAAACTTAATTACATAGCTGTAAATAGTAAACAAAAATAGAATACATATATATGTTGAAAAAAGCAGAAAATATTAAAAAATAAAGAAAAAAATCTAAATAAATAATTAAATGTTAAATTATTGCGTTTTTATTAAGATGAATGGTGGAATGTTACGTAGGTGAATCAGTGTAGTTGGAGGATCTTGACATTGCAAAATATCATATTTTAGTAAACATGATCGTACAAATTATTATATGTTGTTTTAAACCATTTAGCGCGACTGTACTTAACTGAATACGGCAAAACAATTACAGTAGCTCTTCTTAAACTGTTAAAGATTTTTTTTTTTTAACCTTTAGCTTTTATTTCATTTGGCGGATAATGGGTTAAAGTAGTTAAATTAATTATCTTACTTCAGTTGAGTTGGTTGAAATTTTTGTAAGAAAACATAGGTACTGAAAACAGTACTTAATATTGTTTAAATTGCAAAGCTTAAAGTTCGAAAACAATATCATATATCATAGTCATCTTTGACTCCTGCTGTTCTGGGTCAGTGATTTCAGTTACTGCTTTTGTCTGTTCTGGATACTTACTTACAGCGACGGACTAGGACCTTAATTTAATTCTGGAGGATAAAGACTTGGCCGGCTCTCTCACAAGGAAACAACAAAAAATACATTTTTTGTACATATTGTTATGTAGAATAGAGCTCGACCCCTTAATCGGCATCGGCTGGTATCGGCAGCAAATTCAAGCATCGGCATGGATAGACAGCATTGGCTTTATATCGGCATCGGTTGAAGTTCAAGAATCGATGGTCTTCCTCTTCATCGTCGACTGTCGGCTTTCGCCTCAAACACCTTCTTCGCAGGAGCTTCTTCATCCACATGAAAGACATGAGCCAGCCAGTGTAGTCACTGAATTGTTATACGCTGAACTAAATCAATGTCGTCGTAGAGCTCGTACAGTTCGTGGTTCATTCGAATGCGATAGTCGTCGCCAACTCGAAGAGTATCAAAGATTTTGAGAAGAACTTTCCTCTCGAACACCCCAAGAGCGGCTGCATCTGCTTGCGATACCACCCATGCCTCAGCGCCATAGAGAAGCACAGGTATGATGAGCATCTTGTAGAGTGTTAGTTTTGTCGATCGAGAGAGGGCTCTGAACCTAATTGCTTACTTAGCCCGTAGTAGCACATATTAGCAATTGTTATTCTTCGCTTTATATCCAGGCTGACATTGTTGTTGCTGTTTACGGCGGTTCAAAGGTATGTAAACTCCTTGACAACTTCAAAATAATATTTGCCTGCTGTAACATGGGAGCCTAGACGCCGCGCTTCCCTATTTGCAGACAGCATATACTTTGTTTTGCCCTCGTTCACCGTCAAACCCACTTTGGCTGATTCCTTTTCGATAGCTGCGAAAGCGGCTGTTACATCTCTCTTGGTTCTGCTGATAATATCGATATAATCAGCATACGCAAGGAGCTGGACACCTTTGTAGAAAATGGTTCAATTGCGATGTACTCCTGCCTTTCGTAGAGTCCCTTCTATGATGAAATTGAAGAGATCGCATGATAGCGGGTCGCCTTGTCTGAAACCTTGTTCGGTATTAAAGGTTTCGGAGAGGTAATTTCCTACCTTGACAGAGCTGCATGTATTGCTGCATGTAAGTCTTATCAACTTTGCTTATCAAACTCAGACATTGTTGCCTACAGGCAATACCAAATGGAACTATCGAGCGCAGCTCTATAATCAACAAAGAAATGGTGGGCGTCGATTTTATTTTCGTGGGTTTTCTCCAGGACTTGGCGTAGTGTAAAAATCTGGTCTATGGTGGACTTGCCAGGACGAATGCCTAAGTATAGGACAAAGCACACTGAGATTCCAATCGTCGGGTTTGCTTTCCGCTAGCCTATTTTGCTGATGAGTTGATGCATGCACCTTATCAATTCACCGGCACCGGATTTAAACAATTCAGCAGCCAGGCCGTCAGCACTTGCGGCTTTGTTGATTTTGAGTCGCTGGATAGCAACTTTAACCTCGTGATGGCTAGGTGGTGGAATTTCCACGACATCACCGTCGATTGGTGGTGTCGGACTTCATTCTCCAAGGGCGGAATTGTTGGTAACGTCACCAGCAAGCAGATTGGAAAAATGCTGTCTCCATAATCTCAATGCGCACTGCGTATCTGTAACCAGATCACCATTCTCATCTCTTCAAGTGGATGCTCCGGGAATGAAACCTTGGGTTAGACGCTTAACCTGCTGGTAGAATTTTCGAGCACCCTTCTAACCCTGGTACATCTCGCTCACGCTTTTCTTGCTCTCTTTTTTTACGTCTGAAAGGCATCGCTCTTCTTTCCTCTTATCGCGATAGTTTTCATGCATGGCTCGCGTTGCAGCTGACTGCAGCATCTTTTTATATGCGGCGTATCTTGCTGCTATCGCGTCGCGACCCTCCTGGTCATATCATTGGTTGCAAGGTTGCGGGCGCTAAAAACCAATGACTTCTTCAGCAACAGTGCGTATGGAGTGCGATTTATCCTCCCAAAGTCCACGAGCTTCGTCGAGGCAAGATTAAGATTGGTTGAGCTTAACCAAGAGTTGAGCGGAGTAGGCTTCGGCGGTCCGTTCTGATAGCAACTTATCGAAATCAAGCCCTTGTTGCATACCTGTGCGTATTTTCTTCGCATTGCACAATCGAATGTGGATCTTGGCTGCGACAAGATAATGGTCGGAGTTAATATTGACCCCACAAATGTGCGCACATCCAGTACACTTGAAGCGTGCCTTCCATCGATCACAACATGATCAATTTCGTTTCGCGTTTTTAGATCCGGGGACAGCCAGGTTGACTTTTTGGAAATCGAGGTGTTCGAATTTGGTGCTACTAACTTCCAAGTTTCGCGCCGCCGCGAAGTCAATCAGTCTTAAACAGTTGTTCGAAATGGCGACTGAACTGACCGACAGTGGAGCCAAAGATGCCTTCTTTTCCGACCTTCGCGTTAAAATCACCGAAAACTATTTTCACGTCATGGGCCGGGCAGCGATCATACACGTCCTCTAAGCTCACGTTGAAGGTGTCCTTGTATCGTCCTTTTCGTACGTCGGGGCATTACCGCAAATTAGGCTTATGTGGAAGAATTTCACCTTAATCCGTTCACATCTCAATCGCATCTCCTGGATGGCGGTGATGTAAGCCTTTATTTTTTCGAGGACTTCCGCCAGTCGGACAGAGGTACCTTCCCTAAAAAGGATACGGACATTTCAGATGCATATCCGTAAAACATTGCCCGTTTGTCGTTTGCGGTGGTCGTCAACGTAGTAGGAGTTTTAGTTTTCATTGGGAATTAATAATGTGGTCGGGACCATAACCCTACGCACATTCCATTTTTAAGGTCTTGTTGAGACCCCTCAAGTTTATAGTCTAGAGACAACGCCGCTCAATTTAGCCGTCAACTAAACGGGTGTTAGTTTGCCGTTTCCAGGAGACAACACTTGGAGGTTTTGAGTCGACTTGAGACGATTTCGACATGGATAATGCTGTGAATATCGCCCCCTTGTCCCCCACTTTAATTAATTAATGTAATATAAATTCCGCACAATTAAAAAACTTAATTTTTAATATTAATAAACAGCTTATAAATAAAACAAAACAAACATTTCTATATTCAAATTGAAAGTCATGTAAAAACACAAGTAAAATATTTTGATATATTTTTTTATTACATTCATAAATCTGTTTATTCTAGGATAATAATCAAGAACGTCAACGCGAGTCGCAGAATGTTCTTTTGCTTGCTTATAATGAATTTCAAATTTGTTAGAATAACATTACATATTAGGATATTGTAAGTAAATTAAAATATGATTGTTCTTATTTTTTTTTCAATTTTTGCTTCTTTTGCGAAGAATTCTTGTTTTGGTTAAAATATATTGTGTCACGACGGTTATTTTTTATATGATTATTATTATTAATTACAAATATTTTTTCAAAGAACATGATGCTTGCAACGTTACTGCTAACATCTTTGCAGATAATATAATAATTTTTGCTTTAAGGAATTAAATAACAAAGATTTCCATAGGTAACATCGAATAAAGAAAAAAATAGTTTAAAGATAACTAAAAATAATTTCATTTATATTTAAATTGAAAGAAGTTTTTTGTAATTAAAGATAGAAAGCCATCATGTTCTTGTCTTTTATTAAATATAGTACGAGTTTTTATATTAAACACTGAATATGCTCGATTGGCTACGTGCAACAAGTTTTTGTTATTAAATTTTAAAAACCAAAAAAAGCTGTAACGAGATAAAAATTTTATAGTTGCTGTTGCTTTGATTTGATAAATAATTATGTACCCAATCTAATGATAAGGTTTGACATTCAATTGCGGCGAGTGCGTTTCCTTGCTGTTCCCGAGAAAGCTGTTGGATTTGGTTGACCGCCTGGATGCTGTCCGCTGTATAAGTTGTCGAGAAACTCGTGCAGGGATGCCTCACTGAGAAGAGCATAGGTTATAAAATAGTTTAAAAAAGCTGAATTTTTTGTTTCACCTCGGAGGAATATCACGCTTGTATTTGTTACTACCCTGTGTGTGTGGAAACTGCTGATGACTGCTAGCATTAGACTGTTGTTGGTGTTGCTGATGCATCTGTTGCTGGTGCTGCTGCTGTTGTTGTTGGGCACCACGCACAATACGGTATTGAACCATGTGCGAGTTTGGTTCCAAGTGCGAAAGAGCACCTTTCTGGCAATTAGCCCACTCAGTTATATCGTATACTTTGCCCTCCATGAGAGCAAGATACTTCCAGCGAAGTCCAAATAAAGTTGTTTCAGCCCAAATATCACCCTAATGAGCAATTAAAAAGAGAACGTGGAATATGATGTAAAAAAATAGTGACAAATTAGAGGACGGATCTATTTTACTTCTCTTGCTGAGTGGCGTATTTTACAAGAAGCGCATTCGCGTGCAGCATAGTGAGGACGATCAGTTAATTTGCGAGGATGTCTTAGACCGCATGTACTACATCTGTTGAAATTGAACCAAGTATATTATTAGCAGGATAAGTTAATTAACAAATATTATACCGTATGGTATTGGCAGCTTCTGTTATTTTTGTTTGAAGTTGCGATAGCAAATCATGCAGTTCCGTCCAAGCTTTCTCCGCATGTAATGCTTCATCTAAGCCACGATCGTATGCCTCTCGATTTTCCTAGCATTTGTTTCAGAGAACATTGAATTAAATATATTTGTCAAAAATATTTAAATTTTCTTTTTACCGGTTCTCCAATCAGTTCAAATGCACGTTGTAGCACCTTGAAAGCTTCCTCGGCGCCAGCCTGCTTATTTTTATCAGGATGCACTAGCACTGCGATCTTTTTATAGTGTTTACGTATTTGCTCCTGGGAACTATTTGAAGGTACACCCAATATGCTGAAAGTGAACAAAGCAAATAAGAAGTTAATCGCAATAAAAAAAGTTCTGCCAAACACAATATCATAAGTTGACATAAAAATTATGCTCATATTCTTAAGCTAAATTATTTCAACACACAAATAATCTTATGAATTTAATTTTTGAGCATGTAAAGTTACATTTTTAAGTATGTTTAAGCATAAATTGAGCGAAGGAAATATCAAAGATATTTCTTAATGGAGTCCAAAAATAGGTTAGAATGAATTAAGTTAAATTTTTTTGGTAGTTTTTAAGCTACTGATAAAAATTCGGCTCGATTGTTTGTTTCTTAAAAACTCAAAACTATAGGTTTTCTTACCTATACGCATCCTTTCCTTTACAATTTAATAGCGAATACATTGCCTCTTCACCAGTCTGCGGTAGTCTGCCATTCTTATAAAAATCAGCCGATGCTTCGGGTTGTTTTTTCTTATAGAATCGTCGCCAAAAAGCCCATTTTGAGTTCTTTTTAAATCTTGCATCGAAACGTCGCAAATAGTTTCTTATAAAAATGCTCGGTTTATTAGAGTTTTGCTTCAAGTCTTTGCGTAGCTGCTGAGCATAGGCGAATCCACAAGCATAATAGTGCGAGAGACGCTCGTAGACCATGCTAAAACCTAGCACTACGATATCATTAACCAGATAGAAAAGCCAGGTGAGTATTTTTAAGGTGTATTCAAACCAAGTGAGCAAAAATTTCTTGGCCATTTCGTAGTTGCGATTACTTGTGTTGTGGTTGTTGTTTGCTGTAGATGTATTAGCGCTACGACCACGCCTTGTAGAGTAGCTATAGCTAGAAGACGAGGCTGAGCCATTCGAAGTGCGCTGCGCATTACGCGAATAGCTCTGAGAGGATGATGTTGAGTATGTGGAGCCAGTGGATTTGGCTGAACGTCGGAAACTATTGGAGGAGGATAAGTTTTGGGATGATTTCGTGCTGTTATCTGTATTTTTAGCAGCGACATTATAGAAGCCATTAAAATCCTTTTCGGCTGTCGTGGAAGAATTGGTTTTGTTGGTGGTGGTAAAGCGTGCAGTCGAGCTATCTGAGTTGAAATCAGCTTCAACGCCTTTTTTGGTACGCTTCTTTTGTGAAGCCGTAATTGTTGCTGCAGCCGCTGTGTAGACGACATCATTTAAAACTGTTTTTTGATTGGCTTTTTGTGAATTTTTATTATTTATTGAATTATTAGTTGCGCTGCTGGAGAAGCGTTGCTTGTTGTTGGCTGGCTTGCTGTTGGTGGACACAGAGTTTCCTTGCATAACATTCTCCTTATTATCGTGAGTGGGTGATTTCTTGATTGGTTTAGTATGTGGGCTAGTGGATTCCTCAATACTTGACTGCCGTTGCATAAAGGGGGATGGGCTGATATTGGCCTCTGCGACACGTTTGTGATCTGTTTTGCGTTCATTGAATGGCTGCGTGTTAGCAGCGTTGGATGTAGTCTGCTTAGCAGTCCGATTGGAGTTTATTTTGACGCTTGTTGATTGAGACTGGGCCATTTGGTTGCTATGCTGATTGTTGAACTTGCTCAGCACATCAGAGTACGTCATTCGCATTGGTTTCACTTCAGCGACGATACGTTTCTTGCTACCTTCAGGCAATTGTAATGGAGAAGTCAGGGTGGTATGGGTTTGAGAGGCCGCAGTTGTTGCAGATGATGGTTCGTTGAGTGTGGAGCGAACTTCAGCAGTTGGTGGCAATCCATCAGATCCATCGTACGCAATTGGCTGCTGTTGTGGTGGAGAAAGCTGCTGTTGTGTTGGTGCACAAGAAATAGGCGTTTGTAGAACATTTTGTGGCAAGAATCCAGACTGCATTGGCGTGGACGGGGCAACTACTTGCGACATGTTGTTGAACGTGAGGTTGGATACATCCTGGTTGTTGTGGGAGATAGTACTGATTGTTGTAGGCAATTGGGTCTGAACCGACTGTATTTGAGCAGAAAACTGCACATCTAATTGGCTACAGTTTTGCGCATTATTCTGAATTGGAAGCGAAGTATTAGTTGGCACTTGACCTAGTGGCGCACTTAATTGGGCATATGTGCTGCCGGTTAGATTGGGTGACCAGTTGTTGACCAGTTTATTGATGATCATGTTTGTGGTACTGGTAGCATTCGAGGCAGTCGAATGCAACTCAGTGGTATTACTCATCAAATGCAGCTGAGGTGGCGGCATGGACAATTCATGTGCAGAAACATTCGCTGGAGTTACACTTGCAATATTGCTATTCTCCGGTGTGGGCATTAATGAATTGCTTGAAAAGAGCTCGTAACTATTAAAGATGGGTGGCTGCGATTGCGGCGGCGTTGGAAGATGAAATTGTTGTTGATGTTGCTGCTGTTGAAATTGTTGTTGGTATAGAATAGATTCATTGGTGCCACTTACTGCAGGACCTCCTTCAGCACGATGGTAGACTTTGAGAAAATTACCATGACCCACTGGCAAAACTGAGTACGTCTCAGGCTGTACGGGCGGTGTGGCATAGGCTTGCGCATGCATATTGTAGTAGAGCTCATTATATTGCTGCTGCTGTTGCGGCGGCGGTGGTGGCGCATGTGGTTGATGATGAATGTATTGCTGATTGAGTATCTGTGGTGGTGGCCACATTATATGCGACGGAATTGCACCGCCTGCTGGTGGACCTTGAGTTTGATGTGGGTGATGTGCCAGTGGCACAGGCATTTCACCAACAGGAGCTGAACTGTTATAAAATCCATCATCACCTATAATGCCCTCATTAGACGACATAAGAAGGATGCAATTATCAAATTTATTATCTCTTAAACTATTCGCGTCACATTAATTTGTTGAAACTGCCAGGTGTCGGCTGTCAATATATTTCTTAATTTTTCACATACACGCATACATGCAATTCTTTTGCTTCAAGGCAATTTGCAATTTATGAATATTTTACTTAACAAATTTGTATTTTAACAAAAAAAAAACGAAATTATCCGTCAATTATTGGTTAAAAATATGTGAAAAAACGCCACTTGGACACACAGCAACAAGGACACAGAAATAAGAAATGATAGAAAA
Source organism: Tetanocera ferruginea (assembly GCA_958299015.1). Lineage (NCBI taxonomy): Eukaryota > Metazoa > Arthropoda > Insecta > Diptera > Sciomyzidae > Tetanocera > Tetanocera ferruginea. Next base: position 108,205,654 of record OY282642.1, on the reverse strand, counting down.
AGGAATGTCAAAACGTCAGAAGTATTCTATGAAGTTGGCTAAAGTTATGCAAATAAATTAGAGGTTGTTGTAAAAACTAAAAAGTCGTTTACATTTCCCCAATGATTGCATGATTACGCATTAATCATCTTTAGTCAGCAACATTTGTTGCAGTTGCATTGCTTTTGAATTGCACCGTTAGGAAATGGCCTTATGGTCTCATTATGGATACTTGTCGTTACTTGGCTTGACACGATGACACGTAGCAAAACTTTTTGTTGATTATGGTAACCGTAGCACGTAGCAAATAAATCAGCTGTTTTTATTTTTGCTTCAGTCACAAAAGTTAACAAATTTAAAAATTATTCTGAAATAAACTTGAATGATCTTTATTAAAGACAAAAACATTAAATTTACACCCGAATACTTACGTTTCGCTTCAATTAACAAAAATAAAATAAAAGCAACAGGAAAATAGCACACAAGCGATAAGTTAACAACGTTGCTAAAGGCAGCTTGTTTGTTGAAATGTCATACGGCGCAGCATAGAAATCTAAATTCAACAGACTTCTGCGTCACGTTACGTTTGGCATAGTCAGATATACGCAAATCTCGTTTATGGATTTGTAAGTGACATTTGACTTTGCTGAGTTGCGAAATAAGTACGAATAATTGGACCATTACATGGATCAGCAACATTTGTATAATTGCATTACTTTTGAATTGCTCCGTGAGGAAATGTTCCTTAAAAACATTTTAACTTTGTGCTATCTAAAATATGATGAACTTTTGCTTTATATGTTTTAAATATAGTTTTAAGTCAAATTTTATGTCACATTTTGCTTACTACAATTACACAATTAAATCAGTTTTTATTGAAGGTGGGTTCGTTGAAGCTTATAAACTTGTAAACTTGTAAACTTGTAAACTTGTAAGCTTGTAAACTTAAAGTTATACGCTTCAGCATATATACATCGTTCATTGATCGACCATTAATGATCGACTGTCAAGCTATCGTGCTTTTAAATTTTTGGTGGTAGTTAAATTAACTAGTAGTGAAACAATTCACTGTGTTAAATCACTGTTGTTGCTCTGTTATTTAATTATATTTATTTTTACTTTCACTTAACACAATACGATGTTCACTTGATTTTAGATTTTTTTTTGTTTGCTTTGTTGCTTGGTTTCCTTTTACTAAACCAAGAACTAAAAACATAAGTGGTATTCACCACGTAGGGCAACTGTTCTGTTAAATGAGCTGAATAGAAGAACAAATTGTGAACACACTTTTTAACAATGTGGCATCTATGGTAAAGATCTACAAACACAGCTGTTTGTAGTTTCCCGAAATCAAAGTAAAATGCAAGGAAACGTCAAACACAGAGTTGCATTTTACTAAGGTAGACTAGCTACTCAAATCTACTAAAGAGTTTGTGTGGAGCAAAAGAGCTAATATGTAGCTAATTTACATTAAATGTATTTTGTTTTTGTTTAGAGGTAATCTACTATTTAGCTTATCTACCAGACCAATTGCCCTACATGGTGAATACCCCTATAGAAAAACAACATATATGAAGTTTGTGTGGAAAAAATTTACAGTTGTGTAAAAAAATTACACACAAGTGAAAAATCACACGTGAACATAAGAAAATCTCATGTGATTACACGGCAATTAAAAAATCACGAAAAATGACTTATCACACGAATCTGGCGTTTTTAATTGCTGTGGTATTTTTTAACAAAAAAGTACCGCAGGAATTTGTGTGGTAATTTTATTATTTGCTTGTGGGACAAAGGTGATTTCTGTGGGAATATGGGTTGGCAGCTATGCACTGCATTAAGAAAATCACACGCCACTTAAAAAGATCACGAAACGTGATTTATCACACAAATCTGGCATCTTTGTTTATGGCCATATCAACAAAGTTTTCCTTGTAGGCTGGCAATGATGCAATTTTTGACGTTTCAAAAGTAAACATAAAAAAATATTTAGCACACGCTGGTGCTTGAATGAAAATTTACCTCGAAATTATTTTATCCAAAAAAACTGTCCTAAAATAACACTATAATGACAAACAACTGGAAGCGGTATATTTTATGGTTTGCTCAGGAGCATGTCGAATTTCGGAACGAAGTAAGATATACAATTTCTAAGTAGAAATTATGATTGAAGCAACTGTTAATGTAGGAAATCAACTCGATTGTAAAATTGTTTGAACTGCAATTTCGTAAATTATGCCTAGATACGCTGAAACCATTTTGGATTGTAGAGCTACACAATGATGAAGCAGCCAACAAGCTGGCTTCACGCTCGGTATCACTGCGTGGCATATTTGAGCTGTGGTCCCACGCTAACACAGTGAATAATTTCCATGATAACTTACGCAGCTATGTGAGGACCAATGAAACGGCGGTGAGTCCGTACTTTCGTGCAGATAGTAGTTTTAAAATTACTGTAGAAACTTACAACAAACATCTGAGCCAAAAAGAAAAGATCGATAGAATAGAAACCTTTGATTATCTTCCGTTGAAGAGCAGTGTGGAGCTTAAATCACCGCAAGTAGAGTGGTGGTACATTGAATTCTGGGGACTAGATCCTAAGAATGTGCCAACTATGCCACACGACCTGTTGTTTGGGCGGTTGGTGGGTCATCTAGATTATCTGTTTTAAATTCATAACCTAATATTCTACACAGCTCTGTACAGGCCAGCGTCATTTGATAAAAGAGCTGTCATTGAAAAAACGTAAATTCATAGGCAACACAAGCATGGATCCGCAACTTAGTTTACTAATGGCAAATCAAGCGTTAGTGCGAAACGGAGATCTAGTGTTTGATCCTTTTGTGGGTACAGGTTCGTTACTTGTCAGCGCAGCGAAATTCGGAGGTGATTTAAAAAAAAATTAAACTTTCTTAAAACAATACATTTCATACATTAAACTTTAATAAATTGTCTTGTTTATGCGAGCAGGCTATGTACTGGGTGCAGACATTGATTTTATGACGCTACATGCGCGCTCACGACCCAGCCGTATTTCCCAGAAAGTAAGAGAAAAAGACGAAAGTATACGCTCAAATCTGCGGCAGTATGGTTGCGCCCAACGCTACGTCGATGTGCTTGTTTCGGATTTTTCAAATCCTTTGTGGCGCTCAGGCTTAAAGTTCGACTGCATCATAACAGATCGTAATAGTTTACAATGGCAGCTTCATTGTATTTCATATGTAATGCATACATTTTCCAGCTCCCTATGGAATACGCGAGGCAACTGAGCGAGTTGAAAACAAGGTTAGTGCAAAGTCCTGCACACGCACAGAAGATATGCCACATTATCCTTCTACCTCACACTATGCTCTTCAAGAACTTTACAGCGATTTGTTAATATTTGCTGCAAAGCACTTGAAATTGGATGGCAGACTGGTATGCTGGCTACCCTTCCACCGGTAAGAATATTGATTGAAAAGTCTAGTTTTAAAATAATTGTTGAATAATGTTAGCGATGATACGGAACACATGTTGCCAATGCATTCCTGCCTCAACTTAGTGGGAAATTCTGAGCAGAAACTTACAGGGCTTACATCACGTCGACTACTCACCTATGAAAAAGTTACAGAGCCCCTTGATGAAAAAGCTAAACGACTGAGTATTGTGGATTCCCATCGAATTGAGCTTCCTAATGAATTTCGCGAACGCTACTTTGACAATGGTCTCGCATCACGCACCGAACGTCGACAACGTCGAGCAGAATTAAGAGAGTTGGGACGACAAGAAGCGCTTAAACGCGGCAAGTTACTGCCAGAAGATGCCAAATTACTCAAATGTTGTTTAAATAAAGCAAGATTTAGTAAAAATTAATTTATATACATTTTTTATTATTGACAACATTTATCCTTGCGTCATTGATTGCTGTGCATTACATAGACTTATTTACTAGTCTGCATGACGTTCCAAATGTCGAAGACGAGTCTATGAAACACTTACAAATGCGTTTTACTTCGCTGCCCTTTAAAAAAGTCTAACAAAGTTGACAAAATCCTTTATATCTAGATAAACTTTTATAAAGTTGCTCAAACCATATTAGTTTTTTGTTTTTCTTGTTCATTTAAAAGTAAATGGCTTAGTTCCGTGTCATTGCTTATTTCGATGTCACATTCGAACACTTTACCAAAGCTCTTTATAAAAACTTCGGATGCCTCTGAGACGCTTACATTGCGCTTTAACTCTAAGCTCAGGGATGTTACGCCTTTACCTTCGATACCACACGGCACAATATGATCAAACCAACTGAGATCTGTGTTACAATTAAGTCCGATGCCATGCGTCGTAACATATCTGGAGCCATGCACACCAATAGCACATATTTTTTTGTCTCCAACCCAAATACCAGTATCTTGTGTGGTTTTGGCATTATGCACGCCCAACTCTTTGCATGTCTCGATAACTGTCTGCTCCAGAGCACCAACATACCAACGCATACTAGGTTTGAACTGCTTAAGATGCACAACTGGATACGCCACCATCTGACCAGGGCCGTGAAAAGTTATCAAACCACCCCGGTTTGTACGGTAAAATTCAGCTCCCAGTTGACGTAATTTACTTTCATCTTCATCTGTGTAGTTTTTGGTGCGAATTCCAATTGTATAAACGGGATTATGTTCCAACAGTATCATTACATTGTGGAAATCTTTCGCGTGTTCGCTTGACTGCTTAGACAATTGCTTTTGTAATTCAAGTCCTGCATTGTAACTGATACAGCCAGGTCGTAAGACAGTAAGAAGAGGAATTATTTTTGTCATAAGTTATGAATAAGAATACTTTTTTTGTTTTTTTTTTTGCAATTAGCACAAATAACAGTGATGGGATATATCGAATAATATGTATCGATATATTTGTAAGATTCGTGTGATAAATCACTTTTCGCGATTTTGTAAGTGCCATGTGCATAGCTGCCAACCCATATTCCCACAGGAAATACATTTTTCCTACAAGCAAATTAAGAAAATTACCACACAAATTCCCATAGTACTTTGTTCATTAAAAAAATATCATAGCAATTAAAAAATACCACAAAAATTCCCATAGACATTCAAAACACTTAAAAATTCCCACATTATTGAATATAAATATTATTTATATACGCGATTATAATTAAAACATGTAACGAAAAAATTCCCACACGAATACCACGCTGAATTAAAAAATACTTTAGGAATGTATCCACTTTCCCACAGCAATAAAAAATTTCCACAAAGTTGGCAGCTATGGCCATGTGACTATATGTGATTTTTCAAATGACGCGTATTTATACAAACAAACTTAACAATCCAATTGAAATTTGTGTACGCAGGTATAAACTTTGAACTTTTACGTAGTTTATATGAAGTTCATATTGCAAATTTAGACAATTTAAATTAGTTCCCCCGAAAAAACCGAAAGGCAGAAATGCTTGAGTGCGAGAAAATTGAGATGCATGGTGATAGGAATGAGACTCAAAAATTTTTCGGAAATATAAAATGGTTTCAAGACCGGTGCCTCTTCCTGCAAGGATAAAAACGGAAATCTAGTGACAGATATCCATAGAACACCTATGTTATGGAGGGGAAACTTCTCTAGTCTTCTAAATGGCGACGCTAACAACAATTCCGCCAATAGAGATGATATCCCGGATACCCCAATTATGGATGACAGCGTTGAAGTTCTGCTGCCCGGCTATAACGAGGTCTTAACAGCTATAGCTCGTCTTAAAAACAACAAAGCCGCAGGAGCCGATGGCCTACCGACAGAGATGTTTAACATCGGAGGCGAAGATCTGTTTAAATGCATTCACAAGCATCTATGCAGAATATAGTTGTAAGGATGTATTCCAGATGATTCGAACCTCAGTATGCTCTGCCCAAGCCACAAGAAAGGCGATCCCACCATTTGCGCCAGCAACCGTGATTGGCCTTCTTAATATCGTATATAAGGTCCTGTCGAGCGTTATTGTGTGAAATATTGAAGCCGACCAACCAAACATCACTGGCCGTGCAAATATTGGTAAGTTATCAATATCATATAGATGGAATGAATATTGTGTGAAATATTGAAGCCGACCAACCAATATCATAAATGGAATGAATATTGTGTGAAATATTGAAGCCGACCAACCAACTGAATGGACCTGATCAGTGTGGCTTCAGACCTGGAAAGTCCACCATCGACTAGATCTTTACGCTCCGAGAAATCTTAGAAAAGACCCTCGAAAAACAAATCGACACATGCAGGTTGACACTACGCAACACCAGCAGCGCAGTGGAAATCGGCAAGAATCTCGGCCCTCCGTTCGATACCAAGTGAGGTTTCAGACAAGGTGATTCCTTATCGTGCGACTTTTTTAATATAGCTATGGGGAAGATCATCCGAGTTGCTGGCCTGAGATGCAGCGGCACAATTTTCTATAAGATTGTCATGCTGCTGGCGTATGCTGATGATATTGACATCATTGGCCATAATAAGCGTGGAGTCAGTGCAGCATTCTCCAGGCTAGAAAAGGAGTCGAGTCGAATGAGTCTTGCAGTGGACGCAGAAAAAACGATGTACCTTATGCCGACAAACAAACAGTCCCAGCGTCTTGGAAACCACGTCACTGTTGACAACCTCCTTTGAGGTTGTTACTATCCATATATAAAACATAAATTTCGAAATATGAAAGAGAAAATTAATTTTTTTTTCATTTTTTTTCAACTGCTATTATTTTAAAATTGAAATTGTATTCAAAATAAAAATTTTCAATATTATGACATCAATGTAGTTAAAAATGTTAACGTTTTCTCACATTGGCGCTGAAATGAAATAAAATATAGCAATGTCAGGGTTGAAAGTTGAAAAAATTTATGTTAGCATGGAGAAACCACAAATTTCCAATATGAAATCACACCGATGAGCGGATATTAATATTTTTAACACCGAACAGTTTTAATTTAATTAACACCCAGTGTGAAATGCCGAACTTATCAAATCGGTGTAAAAAAGAGGAAAGGCAAAGAAGAGGAGCAGCATTGAAATCGCACACTCAAAAAAAAATGTAGTAAAATATACTTCACAAAGTGTATTTGTTTCATAAATATGTAGTTTTATTTATTTTCAAGCACAAATGTAGTTATTCGATATATTTACACTACATTTACACTTAAATTATTATTACTACACGATGTAGTTGCATGTAGTTGGTATTTGTTCAAATACATTTATTTTTTAATACAAATAAAATTTTGAAAAAAAAAATTTTTAATAGCAATCTGTGATTTTTAATTTTTCAAAACATGAAAAATATTTCAAAAAATAAAAAAATATTCATGATACAATCAATAATGAATAATAATTAAAATATAAACATCACTGGCCGTGCAAATATTGGTAAGTTATCAATATCATATAGAATATTTGTTATGTTACTTATTTTATTCTCTGTCTAGTGATTTACCAAGTCACCAAGATTTCGATGCACCTTTATGACTTGAGAATCGATGAGTGATTTATTTTCGCTTTGTATGTGCTTGATTGTCATTCTTTATTATTTTTTAACATTATATTGACAACCATGTTTGCTGTGAATATGTACTTAACAACTGGTTAACAAAACTGTATGAAATAATAGGTCTGTTCGCGTAGTCGATTGCAAACGAAATATTTCAAAAACTTTTACTTGAAAGTGCCTGAAAAGCGTTTGTTTACTGAGAGGATTGTGTAAAAGAGGGGAAATTCTATTTTCTCTGCGTTCAAGTTTTTTAAAGTTTTTACTAGTAGAATTTCATGAGGTAAAAAAATGAAAACTGTCAAACGATAAGTGTGAGGAGCAGCACAGCAGTTGCGAACTACTTTACTTTTATTTACTTTTTATTGTTGGAGTTAATTCTCTCTCAATTTAATTACTTTTGACGTTTTTCATTATTTTACTAGAAAAGTACGCGAACAGACCTAATATTGAAATTATAAAAAAACAGTATATAATTATAAACAAAACACCGATTCTTTTATTTTACTCAACAAAAAATATTAAATTACTACACATGTAGTAAAAATTACTACATATGTAGTAAAAATAATTTTAATACTACATAACAAAAATTTGATTTTTAAATAAATTTGTAGTGAAATATACTACATTTGTAGTAAAATTATCTGCAATAAAATTGACTAAACATTTTTTATACTCTGTAGTTAAAATAAATAACCGAATTTAGTAATAATAAATACATTTTTATTTGGACGGTGAGTTACTAATTTACATTTATTTTCAACACATTTTTATTTATTTTTACTACAGAATTTTTTTGGGTGTATAAAAGGAACAAGAATCAACGCAGGAATATAATGTGAACAAAACCAATTTTTATCTATCAATTTATACGCTTGGAATAAAATTAACCTAGAGGTAGTTATCCCCGAGCTAAATCATACTTATGCCTCTTGTGAACAAAACGGAGCTTAGTTTCATAGGATTTAATAGGATTTTCTCTGTTAACTTTTCGTGGTTACACTGGATAAAGCAATGATATACATTCTTATCGAGTGCAAAAAATCAACATCGTTAATAAAATCTTCCAAACTGAACGGCATTTTTACTTTACTTTACTTATTTACTTACTTTAAGCAAAATTGACGTCTGTAAAAAATATGACAAAAATATTTTGAGTGGAAAAATCAATTTTTGCGTTTAAGTAACGCAGCCCTTAAACAACGTTGCGTAAGACGAAAAATTAATTCTGAATAAGGCTTTGTTGCTTAACACTTGCTTAAAATTACGTAGCATTTAAAATACTTTTCTGAAGAAGGCTGTTTGTTTCAAAGGTATCCCTTGAATAATTCATAAAAACTTAATAATCAATAGGGGTATTCACACTGAACTCGTTAGTTTGTTATTTGGTTAGTTGTTACTTCGTTAAATTTGTTGACTGTGAACACACCCTTATGTTTTATCTCGTTAGCCTGGTAGTTCTTATTAAATAACAGCTGATTTTGCTTTGCCGAACTAACGAAAACTTTATCAGGGTTGTTCAGTTGTTACTTTGTTACTCGGTAGTTCGATAGTTCGATAATTTAACAAAAACAAAGTGCATGTAAAAAAATAACAAGTAACAACTAACAAACTAACGAGTTCGGTGTGCATACCCCTAATATAAAAATCATAATAAAAAATTTGGAATAATTTTACTTTAGCGACCATGCCCGAATTTTTTTTTCTTATTTTTATTAGACGTATATGGACCTCCTAAACCCAATGGTGAAAGAAAAAATTGTCGGTCTCGATTGGTTTAGGAGATAAAATTAGCGAAAGTTTGAAAATTCAGTGCAAATTTGTGTGTGTTTGGAAGCTAATATAAGCTTATTTTACTATACTTACCCAAAAAGGGGGTTTTTTACGGCGTATTAAACAAAAAAAAAACAACAATTCATTCATTTTAAGAAAAAAAATATATATATTTATTAAAAAATACATCAGTCTGAGTCGGTATCAGAAGCATCAAGTTCATTCGCAGACTGTGCCTCCATATGAGCTCTAATTTTTCGACATTTCTTACAGGTTTCACAAAACTCAATATTTGATAAAAGAAAAAAGCGCCGCAGGCGAAAAATTGTTATTAAAAATCGCGGCGATTTTTAATAACAATTTTTCAACATTTCTTGTAGGTTTCACAAAACTTAAAATTTTGTTAAAGAAAATAGCGCCGCAGGCGAAAAATTGTTATTAAAAATCGCGGCGATTTTTAATAACAATTTTTCTATTCTCCTTCAAATATACCAATTTTCTTATAACTCAATTTCGTATTATGAAGGTTCAAGTTTTTGTGCTTTTCACGATATCGCATTGTTTCCTTTAATTAGCCCTAAAAATCCACATTTAGGTTAAGAAATCATAATGTAAAAGCTTACATTAGCTTCCACACACGTAAACATTTGCACTGAATTTTCAAACTTTCGCGAATTTTATCTCCTAAACCAATCGAGACCGACAATTTTTTCTTTCACCATTAAGCTTAGGAGGTCCATATACGTCTAATAAAAATAAGAAAACAAAAATTCGGGCATGGTCGCTAAAGTAAAATTATGCCAAAAATTTTACAATAAATATAGTATCAACATTCAAAAACGAACACACATCATCAAAACGACACATTAATTTAACTCCATGTTAACGCATTAAACTATGTAAACTCAAATATTATTAGCGTAGACATTAACCATTTATTGCTGCCCTGTCATATGTGAGCACGTACCTTTTTGCAAGTTTTGTTATGCTCTGACATTCTTAGTGTGTGATTCGTTAATTCGATGAATTTGTCATTTCAAGAGGAGAAAACGGCCAACTCGGCCATTTTGCATAAATTTTGACGGCAGACGTAAGGAAAGCCGTAAATTTTGTGAATTTTACGCAGCGAATCGCAGTTAAATTGCGAAAAATTTCGTGAAAACCAAGAAAAAGTGTTTGTGCGTGATAATTATATGAAATAAACATGGCTCGCTATACGCAACGTCCGGAAAATGCTCTTAAAAGAGCCAATGGTAAGATTTGGTAGACTGCAGTGAAAATTTCCATGCGGCAGCGGCGATGACGTAGAAATGTCAACTTGTTTAAATATTTGCATATATTAATTGTGATCTGTTCACAATGGTGGTGTTTATGATATCCTTACCCAACTGAATTTAATAGTAATGAAACTAACACTTATTATGTATTTGCAGAGTTCATTGAGGTGGGAAAACCTTTGCGTGCTTTGGACACGCTGCAGGAAGTCTTCCGCAACAAACGCTGGAATTATGCCTACTCTGAGACCATTATTGAACCGCTCATGTTCAAGTATCTGTACTTGTGCGTCGAGCTCAAGAAGTCGCATATTGCAAAGGAAGGACTCTTTCAATATCGTAACATGTTCCAGTTGGTGAATGTAAATTCGTTGGAGAGTGTTATTCGTGGTTATTTACGCATGGCAGAGGAACACACTGAGGCTGCACAAGCTCAGTCTTCCGCCGCTGTAGCTGTGCTAGAATTAGATGATCTGGACAACATTGCAACACCCGAAAGCATCTTGATGAGTGCCGTATGCGGCGAGGATGCGCAAGATCGTTCGGACCGCACAATTCTGTTGCCATGGGTTAAATTTCTTTGGGAATCGTACTGTCAGTGCTTGGAGTTGTTACGCGTTAACACTCACTGCGAGGCACTCTACCATGACATTGCACGCATGGCATTCCAGTTTTGTTTAAAGTACAATCGCAAGAGCGAGTTTCGTCGCTTGTGTGATAAGTTGCGCAAGCATTTGGAAGACATTTGTAAAAGCACCAATCAAACCACTGGCGTGTCTATAACAAAGCTGGAGACACAGCAGCTGTGTCTGGATACCAGACTATATCAGTTAGACTCTGCCATACAAATGGAACTCTGGCAAGAGGCTTACAAGGCCATTGAGGATATACATGGCCTTATGGCTTTGTCCAAGAAAACGCCAGTTCCTAAAACTATGGCTAACTATTATCAAAAACTAGCCATGGTCTTTTCTAAGGCTGGAAATCATCTCTTCCATGCTGCTGCTTTGCTGAAATTGTTCCAGTTAACCCGTGAACTTAAGAAGAATCTTACTAAGGAGGAAATGCAACGCATGGCTTCCCATGTGCTTATTGCTACCCTCTCGATACCGTTACCATCAGCTCATCCCGAATTTGATCGTTTTATTGAGGCCGATAAGAGTCCTCTAGAGAAAGCTCAGAAATTGGCTGTATTGCTTGGTCTACAGCAGCCACCTACCAGAGCGTCATTAATCAAGGAAGTGGTAAGTTTCTGTGGTATTGTAGTTTAATATTAAACTAAAATGTAAAATTTTTTCAACAGGTGCGTCTCAATGTGCCACAACTTGCTTCGGAGGAGTTCCGTAATCTTTACAATTGGCTTGAGGTGGATTTCAATCCCTTGAATTTGTGCAAACGTGTGCAGACAGTAATTGATGCTATCGATGCAGTGCCTGATGAAAACAATTTGCTTTCTCAGTATACACGATTCTTGAAAGACGTTACTATAATGCGTTTAATCAGACAGATTTCCCAAGTCTATCAAAGCATTGAGTTCTCTCGCTTGCTCCAATTGGCCAGTTTTTCTAACATTTTCTACTTGGAAAAGCTGCTCGTAGATTCGGTGCGCCACAATGACATGCAAATCCGTATTGATCATCAGAAGCGTTGTATTTATTTTGGCACAGATCTAACAGAAAGTCAGCGTGAGGATCATCCCGACGGTCCAATGCTGCAGTCTATGCCATCTGAACAAATCCGTTCACAGCTTGTCAATATGTCTAGCGTGCTACATCGCGCTGTTTCCGTTGTCTATCCTAATCGCGAAAAGGATCAACGTTCCAATCTTCGCTCTCAAATGGTCTATCATTATCACGAGATTAAAGATAAGGAACATCAGCGCATTCTTCAGCGTCAGAAGATTATTGAAGATCGTAAAGAGTTCATAGAAAAACAGAATAATGCACGCGAAGAAGAGGAGGCGCGACGTTTGGAGGATGAATCACGCAAAGCTAAGTTGGCAGAGCAAAAACGGCTGGAACAAGAAAATGAAGAACGTGAACGCAAACGTCATCAAAATGAAATACAAGCAATCAAGGAGAAGAGCTTAAAAGTAAGTTCGAAAAATTATTTATAGTAACTAAAAGTCAACCAACTGTTTGAATGACCAGTGTTTATGATCTAGTGTGCATTCCAGTGTTCATGATAGATTATGTTCATGATCTTAAAAAAGACTTTTTGTAATGATTTACTCTGGGGCTTGCAATTAAGTGCAGAAAAATTAGTTTTTATATAATAATATGGAATTTTAACTTGAGTTTCTGGTGGTTCGTCGGCTCGTGTCCTAATGAATACGGCCACATTCTCTTAAGTTATTTAAATGTATTTAAATCATTAACTCTTACAAATGTTTTTTTTTTTACAGGAAAAGGTGCAGCAAATCTCCCAAACCGCACTTGGCAAGAAAATGCTTTCCAAACTCGATGAAGAAGGCATCAAAAAGCTCGATGCTGAGCAAATCGCTGCTAAAGAGTCTGAAGAGCTGCAACGCGAGAAGCGTGAACTGCAGTCAAAACTTAAATCGCAGGACAAAAAGATTGACTATTTCGAACGTGCCAAACGCTTGGAAGAAATTCCACTCTTTGAAAAGTATTTAGCTGAAAAACAAGTCAAGGATAAGGAATTCTGGGAAGCCCAAGAACAGACACGCATTGAAAACGCCATAGCCGAACGCAAAGACGCTGTGGCTCAGCAAGAGCGTCTCAAACGAATGTATCCCGATCGTGATGCTTATCTGGACACGCTTAAAACTGAACGAGCTTCTTTGTACGAAGATAAGCTCAAGAATTTCGAGATTGCTTTGGAGGAAGAGCGCGAAAAACGTTTGGCACATCGTATTGTTATGCGTCGTGAGGAACGTCGTCGTCAATGGTTGCGTGAAAAGGAAGAGGAACGCATGCGTAAAGAGGATGAGATCAGGCGTGCAAAGGAAGAAGAGGAGCGTGCAGTTGCAGAAGCTCGTCGCAAGGAAAGGGAAGCGGAGGAGGAGAAACGCCGCATTCAATTTGAGAAACAGCGTGCTAAGGAAGAAGAAGCCGAGCGCAAAATCCAAGAAGAGCGTGAACGTTTGTCTCGTGAAGTTGCTGCTGAACGTGAAAGCGAGCGAGAAAAGATGGGCGGTGACAAGGAACGTGACGTTTGGCGTCCACGTGGTAATGACCGCGGTGGTGATCGTGGTGGTGATCGCGGTGGTGATCGTGGTGGTGAACGCGGCGGAGCCTCTAGCGAATGGCGTCGTGGTGGTGCAGCAGCTGGTTCCGGTGCAGAACGTGAACGTAGCGAACGTCCATTTGAACGCAAGGAAGTCGCTGCAGCTGATGGACGCACAGATTCATCATGGCGTATGCGTCGCGAGCCTGAAGCTGCAACTGGGACAGCACGCAATGCTGTAGCACCAGCTTCTGGTGGTGTTGGTGGTGGTGCTGACAAGTGGCGTCGTGGAGGCGCTGCTGATGAAGATCGTCCTCGTGGTGGAGACTTCCGACGTGGTGGAGATCGTGAAGAACGTCGTGGTGTCGGCGGTGAGCGTGATGAGCGTCGCGGTGGTGGAGGTGGCGAGCGTGAAGAACGACGTGGTGGCTTTGGGGAACGTGGCGCAGATCGTGAAGAACGACGTGGAGGCGAACGTGATGACCGTCGTGGTGGCGAACGTGATGATCGTCGTGGAGGCGAACGCGATTTCCGTCGTGATGTTCGTCGTGACGATCGGCGAGATGATCGTGAAACGGGTGGCAATTGGCGTGATGCTCCACGTCCAAGTGACCGAGATAATCGTGAAAATCGCCGTCCAGGCGGAGAGCGTCGTGAACGTGTCGATCGTGAGCGGCCAGCTGGTGCTCCAGCAGGTAAAGACTCTGGTAGCTGGAGAACAGACCGACCACCAGCTCGTGAAGAAAAAGATAAACCTGCGCCAAGAAGACAAGAAAAACAACAGGAGAAAGGTACAAGTTTTTCTTATAATAGATGTAACCAGTTTAATTAAATTTTATTTCCTTAACAGAAAATCGAAGTGGCGATGATGGCGAATGGACCCACGTAAAGCGTCATTAAGCAGTTAAATCTTTCCTGCAACTGCACAAACGACTAATCCTCCTGCTTATTTTTATATATACATTTTTTTTAACATTAACTCTTACGCGGATAGTTCTGTCGTTTTAAGAGATTCTTTTTAAGAGAGAGAGACAGGCGAAAACAATTTGGCTTGTCTGGGAGAAATAACAGTTTTTTCTGAATAAGTAAAAGTTTAATTTCGAAATCATAGATTGGCATGGTGTAAATGCCGTCTCGCTATTATTATGCAACAAAATATTGCCTATATTATTATTCATATGTATAACTAACCAAATATAGGGCAAACATACAATTTAAATATCTTCAAATCTTTAAAATCAATAAAACTATTCAATTATAAAAATGAAGTTAAGTATGGAGGTAATTTTTTGTGTTTGATTTTAGAAATTAACTTTATTTTATATAAAAACTAGCTGATACCCGGCGCGTTACTGCCGTCCTAGTCCAATGCCTGCCCAGTTTGCCAATAGAAGGCCATCAACAAATAGTAACTCCACTCTGAGTTTCAATATTCTGTGATTATTATTTTCAAAGCTGTTAAATATAAAAAATTGTCTTTTATGGGTAGAGCCAAGCCCCTAGTTCAATACACGTTTAAGTTTGCGAGTACCTCCGAGTAGAAGTATACCGCCAAATAGATACTTCAAACCGAGTTTCTTTATTGTGTGACTATTATTTCCAAAGCTATTTAATTTAAAAAAATATGTGTCTTATATGGGTGGATCCGCACCCATTGTACAATGTCCGTTCCAGTAGCAGGACACCACCAAAAAGTAATTCCATTCTGTTTTCCAATGCCCGTGTTTGTTTTATAATTGAAAGACCTGGCCAATTAGTTACTTCAATGTTATACGACATTTAGTTAAAAATTTATGCGATTTAAAAAAATTGAATTTTATGGGCGGTAGCATGCCACCCTTTACAAAAATCGCTAAAATTTTACTGTCGAAGGCCAAGACTCAATAGTAAGTTCGTACCGAGTTTCATTGATGTGTGATTTATAAACGAAAGTTAAGCCGAAAATTTGTGTTCTTGAAAAAGTGCCACGTCCCTCGCGGGTAGAAGGTTGAAAAATACCTTACGACCTATTCTCATACCTGCCAAATATACAAACAAAATTTCATTAAAATCGGTTCAGCCGTTTCGGAGGAGTTCGTACACTAACACCGTGACACGAGATTTTTATATATTAGATTAAGTAATTTTTTATGGTTCTAGCAAGAAGGTTTTTAGGCCGTGAAAGAAAAAAATATTAACTTGAACAGATAAATTTGTTGTTGCCGATGGTAGAACTGAAGAGGATATTGAGTGACGAATGATATGTTAAACGTGTAAAATAAGTTTAAATCGCTTGATTGTCGAGTTCTTGTTGACCGTTTTCTTCGAATTGTTTTTAAAAAGCTTAGCCGAAAACAATGAAGATCTCTTTAAGTAGATGTAGATGCAGGTCGAAAGAATTTTTGAGTTCGGTGAATCGTGAAGGTGGTCGGCTTAACAAGAGCAGCAGTCGGATATGTGGACGATAGGTGTATTTGAGGTCGTGTGTCCCGCTATATATTAGGTAATAAAGAAAAACTATTCTTTTTTAAAATTGAATTGATTTTAATCATTTGAAACCATGTTTCGTTTTTATTATTAAGACTTATTGTGGTCTAGATCAAGTAATTTAATGATTATAACAACAACTAACAGCAACAACAACTCTGTTTAGAGCAAATCACATAGCATTGACTAGAAAGTAATGTTTCGTGGCTGCTAAACCAACTCATCAGTAGTTTTGCGTTATTTTCGCTGTAGTCCAGTCAGTTGCTTTTTTTCTCGAAAAAGTCGTATTTTTTTTACTTTTTTTCTGGCTTATGTTTAATTATGAACCTTTTGGTAATGAGTCTTTAACCTTCGAAGTGAAATATTAAAAGAAGTTGGAAGTGAAATATTAGAAGTACGATATTTGAAAATTTGGGAGACATTAAATCAATATTTTTGTCGTTTGGGTGAGTAAATTTGAAAAAAAAGGTAACACGGTACAACGAAACCGACCCTTTAAAAAAACTCATGAGGTTTGATAACCGATCATGATACATTATTGAAGGATGTTTTCATCCTTAGATGATAAGAGGCTTACTCAGATTTTTTTCACCATCACGTTTCTAAACTTTGTGAAAAACCTCTTTGAATATGTTTAAATTCCAGGGTTTAAAAAAGTTATAAAAGTCTATCAATTATTTTTTTAAATTTATTGAAATATTTCTCAAAAATTTGATTTCAAAGTTAATTAATTTGTTGAAATACTTATTGAATGCACTCATTGACTGCATTCAATCCGAAAAAGCGCTCAGGTAGCGAAGTAGCATAAACTGATACTTTCTGCTGAATGGGTTTGTTGGCGAAATGTCAAATTTCCAACAAACAGATTGTTTATCTGTCAAAATGAAATGAGCGTAAACCGCTCAACCGAGGTAGCATAAAATATTTTCGCTACCTAAGATGGCGACCGCCGAGGGAACATGTTGTGTGAGCGGTTTATGCTACATACCATTAGGCCACCCCAAACGATACGACAAGTCGGATGGACCTGTCATGTCTACGCACATGTAGTACCGTTCGTGTGCTTAAAATGAAGTCGGATAGACATGTCCGATGAAAGACAAATATTTTTGACTTTTTGCTCGGTCCATCCGACATGTAGTATCGTTTGTGTGCGTGTCCATCCAACTTGGTGCATTTTTTCATTCGATAACAATTTGTGAGAGAAGCACATCTCGCGCATAAAATAACACATTTTTAATAGAATTCGTTAATAAATAAAGATATCTCACGGAGACTTGAAAGTTTAAAGAGAAAAGAATAAAAATAATGCAAATATATAAATTTTAGCGCTACAAATTAATAAGTGCGCTCGATGTGTACTGCATGAAATCTATAAAATAATGAAGTCTATCCGACATGTCCGACCGTGTAGGACCAAAGACAAAAAGTTCCGTTATTTGGTGGAACTACTTGTCCGATGGACATGTAGTATCGTTTGGGGTGCCCTATTCAGCCGGAAAGTTGTGGAGCAGCTACTTAAAAAATTTTCCGCTGAATGCACACATTGAAACTAACGAAAACTTTATCAGGGTTGCTCAGTTGTTACTGCGTTACTCGGTAGTTCGATAGTTCAACAATTTTACAAAAACAAAGTGCATGTAAGAAAATAACAAGTAACAACTAACAAACTAACGAGTTCGGTGTGAATAACCCTTATAAGTGCTGATTGACAAGAGAGTATTTTGCACCAATATATTGTTCGAACACGAAGAAAAGAATCGAACACGAAAGAGCCAATGAGTCGTAATAGTATTTGATTTTTTGCGAGTAGAAAAATCGCTGCAATATCAACGTTAGTTCACTGAGATTTATAGCTGAATTACAATGCAGCAATGGCAGTGGCAGCAGCAGTGTCAGTGACAGCGGCAGTGATCAGTTGTTTCGTATTTTACTGCCTGCAAATTACAATCTAGACTTCCGTTTTATCTCTTAACCATGAAGGGTGTAAATCTCCAATTCAAAAAATAAATTCATTTTAATTAAAAGCATCATAAAAAGTATCGAAGTGTTTTAAGTAAAAATACAGTCAGTGACACGGGAGTCCCATTTCGATCCTTTGAGATGTTATCATTAAATGATAAAACATAGTGAGAGCGTTCGAGTTTTCGATAAGCAATCACACACATTTGATAATAAATTTTAACAAAGGCCATAATAAGAACTTCGTGTTCATGATGGCCTTTTCCTAAGTATACGTACTACTCGGCAAAGAATAGTATTTTAAGAAGAAGAAGAAGAAGAAGAAGAAATTACAATCTAGCAGTGGCAGCATCAAAAGCAGTGAATGTAGAATTTTCCTTTGTAGTTTAATTATTTGCATGTTGCTTCCCTGAATATTTTCGGTTGTTTGTTTGGTAGCATTGCGGCAGTGGCAGTGAATTTAGAAATAGGGCTAACCTCGGCAGTACTGCTTACTGCCACTGCTGCTATGTACGTTTCACTATTGAACAACATTATTCCTAAAATAACAGCTGATCACTGCCACTGCCACTGACGATGCCACTGCCGCACTGTAATTCAGCTATTATGTATAATTTCGTACTAAAAAAATAAAAACGTACCTCAATAGTACAAAGTATTTTCCGTGCAACACTGCTAGAGATACTGAAGAATTTACTTCCACGTGCTAAACTTTTGACATTTCAGCGGCTTATGCATCTTCTTGACATTCTTTTCTTTGACATTCGTTTATAAGCGCGTGCTACACACATTCTCACATACCCAGCATTGCAAATTAAGTGTACGTTGCCACCATTTTAGAATAACTCAATTTTTCAATTGTGGCTACAAGTAGGTAGCATAATAGCTGTTCATTTATTACCAAGTGAGTACATAACACGCTTATCCGACGCTTCAAGTCGATATGATCGAAGACGCTTCGACTCAAACCATTGCATAAATATAATTTCAAACCTTTCAAACCGAAAGTTTCAAAGCGATTCAGTAAGACCTCATTTTAAATTGGTTCTTAAAATTTCAAGTCGCTTTGAAAGTACACGTAAACAAGTTTTTATTTTGCAACCGTTCTGAAAATCGTTCGCAGTATTCTAGCTGTCAAACTTTGTTGAGCACAGTGACAGAATGTACATTGACTTGTCAAATTGTGAAAACGCTTCTACAATCGCTTTCACTGAAAGCGACTCAGTGTTTTTGTATAAACACTCTACTTTTAACCGTACTGTGACAAAACGAAATAAATGAATGCGCTTTAACGTGCCAGATAAACGTGGTAACAGAAAAAACGACCACTTACGGCCGGTTGGTTCACGGAGTTAGAAAAATATAAAACTTATTCTGCAACTGTTTTTGTGATTAAATCAAATTGGTCGCAATCTATAACTCGTTATGTATCAAATTGAAACGAACTTTAAACATTGTTATAAATAAAAAGTCAGTTGTGCTAAAACGCCCCAAAATGTGTTTTCAATTTGTAACGAGTTTTATAGCTTGGCTA
Source organism: Tetanocera ferruginea (assembly GCA_958299015.1). Taxonomy (NCBI): domain Eukaryota; kingdom Metazoa; phylum Arthropoda; class Insecta; order Diptera; family Sciomyzidae; genus Tetanocera; species Tetanocera ferruginea. The sequence continues at coordinate 108,185,964 of OY282642.1, read as the reverse complement.
TGAATTAAAAGTCAGTTCTATAAAAACATATACATATTTGATGCGTTGACTTTTTCACCACGTTGTAAAAGTATTTCACCATTTTATAACGCATTACAAATCGGCAGAAAGAACTGAATGAACAAATTGAAAAAAATTTATAACGTGTTATAAAGAAGTTTTATTTTATAGCTGGTTTTAGATATAACGCGTTATAATCAAATTTATAACTTTGTGAACATACCTGTGAACATAAGAAAGTTTTTTAGAACTTGGAAGAGGGAATTTATACAATGAAACTCATCGCATGAGATTTTCTGAAATTCTACTTATACCTACTACCTAGTCCGCACCATCACTTTTGACAGTCTCATGCGTCTAGTTTCATTGAATAAATCTCCTCAAAACATTTCTGAAATGTTAAAAAGTTAAAAAACAAAAACATTTACAAATTTTAAAAAATATAAGTGAGAAGCAAAATTAGCAATGAATGCAGCAGAACAAATAAACCAAGAGCTGTGATTTTTTATTATAATTTTTATCATTTTGTTATCATTGCTCAATTTTTATCATTGCTCAATTTTTATCATTGCTATTTTCGCTTTCACACAATAAACATGCAACTATTTTTTATTTAACTGAAAAGTATAAAACTTCTGGTAGAAACACTTTGTTTTCCTCTTGGCGTATATTCCCTTCTGAATAAATAAAAATTATAAAATTTTTTTTCGAATATTTAAAAAATACACGGTGCAGTGTTATAAACTCAAATGTTGGGTATTTTAAATAAAAACCTTGCAGGGTTCAACACAAATATCCTAAAAATATTCCAAAACTAATAAGGTATATCTTCGACGACTTGGCCGAAGTTAAAACACCGCCACGGTCGATTCGTAATGGTAAAAAATCTTCAATTGCAGCTCTTTTTATATGAGATTTCAAAAAATGTTGATGTCAATTTTTCTAGCACACTTCAATTTTGATATAATATACACAAATACCCAATTTCAGGCCTGTAGGTTAACAATAAGGCTATTTATAGAGTTTGTAATATTATGGGTTATATGGGAGGTGGGTGTGTTCGTAAGTGGATGTCGCCCACTTTTCTTCCACAATTTAGTTTTGATATGAAATACAAATGTATAAATTTTTTTCCTGTAGCTTAAAGAGAAGCGTTTTTATAGAGTTTTAACTTTTAGAGTTATATGGGAAGTGGGCGTGTTCGTCGGTGGATGACGCCCGTTTAACTATTGCGTCTTAATTTTTATATAAAAAGAATAAATATCTAATTTTACTTTTGTAGGTTCGTCACAAGCCTCTACATATAGGTTTCAATTTTAGGGTCGCATGGGAGGTGGGCGTTCGTGGGTGGAAGACGCCCATTTTTCTGGAACGTTTAAATTTTTATATATAAATAATAAATATCTACTTGTACTTTTATAGCATCGACAGAAGCCTATTTATATAGTTTTCAATTTTGGAGTTGTATGAGAGGTGGGCGTGTTCGTGGGTAGATGACGACCATTTTTCTTTCACGTCTTATTTTTTACAAATAAAGAATACATATCAAATTTTACTTTTGTAGCTTTGACACAAGCCTCTATATATAGGTTTAAATATTAGGGTTGTGTGGGAGGTGTGCGTGTTCGTGAGTGGATCACGCCCATTTTTCTAACACACCTGAGTTTTGTCATAGATTACATTAATACCGAAAAGTTTTGTAGCTTAAATATTTGCTTCTTTATTGAGTTTTCAATATTGGGGTTGTATGGGAGATAGGCGTGGTTTTCATCCGATTTTGCCCATTCTTGAACTTGATCTTAGTTTTTTTTTTAAAAAAGCTTAAATATCAAATTTCATTACGATAGCTTCAAAACTGCGGCTGCAATCGTGTCCACAGACAGACGGACAGACGGACAGTCAGACGGACATGGCTAAATCAACTCAGATGGTGATGCTGCGCAAGAATATATATATTTTTCTATACCTACCACGCCTCCTTATGGGCGTTACACACGTCGTGACAAAATTAATATACCCCTTACGCAGTACGTGTGGGGGTATAAAAATATTCTTATTTATTTTCGCCCTTGCAAATATTTTATTCAAGCATTTTGACACGGTTTTTTTAACACCGAACGGTGTAGCACTCTCTGGAACACCGATCGTTGTAAAAATTCCATGCAAATTTTTTAGTGTGTATGTAATATTAAATCTATGATGTATATAATATGAGCGTCATCACATGAGCCATGATACAAAACATAGGTAACATTGACAGCAGCTTATTTTCTCATAATTCTCATAAGGGCAAAACTGCTGCTGTCAAAAATATGCAATATGCTTTGGCCACATTTAGCTGTGTCAACTGTTGTGATAGTGATACATAGGGGAGCGATGGAAGTGCCAGAAAAGTAGCCAAGTTGATAAAATGTAAAGCTTTGTATCAAATACCAGTCGAAAAATTACCCACAAATAAAAATATTTCATTTTTAAATTTTTAAATTTACGCAACTTTATTTTTATGTGCATCAAGTTTTGGCTTAATATTTGCCAACTGTTGAGTACGCTAATATAAACCCCATTTCCACAGTCAATTTTCTTGCGCAAGAAAAGTTAAAACCTATTAACATCATTATGTAGTCTCAAGCTTTAGATTAAGTATTTTTGTTATATTAGTTTTTAAGTACTATCAAGTAATCTGTGAGGGCTTAGCCCAGTAGATGAATTTCGAAATAAATAAATAAATAAACTTTTGTTGTAAATTGCATGCAATTATATATACTGCGAGCAATACAAGGCTTACACGCTCAAAATAGCAAACAAACGTCAGAAAAATTTACTGTGGAAACGCGTCTATATGCAATGGTGCAGAATATAATATCTACTTTGTTATATTTTTCGACAGATAGTAGTTATCGACAGAAACGTCAATGCTACCTTGTAATTATAGTATCATGCACATGAACAAGCACACTTCCCATACTATTATTAATGAAAATGTAGGTTTAGGGTATAGGGACTTGAGACATTACCTGCTTGTTGAAATAATACTCAAGCTATATATCCCAGGGTAGATGAGCACAAAGCATTGGCATCACACAAGGCTATATGTGAATATAAACCTGTTGATTTGGTATTTAAATTTTTATTTTCCAATAACAGGTGGCAACTACATGTGGAAAATGTTAGCAAAAACACACATCTGCCCAAATTTACATGTATACAAAATGCCGCTCTAAATGTATGAGTGTGTGTGTGTAATCCAAAATACGAATGAAATAAAATCAAGGAAATGTCAAAAAACCGAAAGCACGACGGCAGAGAATCATAGCAAAAGTCGGTGTTATTTCTCGGGTGGCCCACGTGAAAATATTCAAAAGTTTTACAACAAATTTCCATCAATTGTGTTAAACATATTAATATTTTTAAATAAAAATTTGCTGGAATAAAACAAATAACTAATTTAAGAAAATAAATAAATTGCGTTTTTGCTAAATCTTCGACAAAGCGTTGAAAGTGACGCGCTCAACATGTGAGGTTAAAATATTGAAGAAGAAGAAGACGCGTTAACACGTTTTCAGTTTTTCAACGTAAAAAAAATATCAAAACATATATTAAACGTTATTAAAACGGCCAGCACCAGCCTAAGGAAAAAGTGCAGGCAGGATTTCAGTTATTATCCTCAAATAACTTTTATTGGTAAGTCTCAATAATTGAATGGAGCACCCACGCTTAAGGGGGAGTGCTGTTTAACTGTAAATTTAACTGGGCGGCTCTTTCGTTTCCTCTTTTCCGTAGAGGGGCTTCAGCGTCATCACAAAAAATACATTAAAAAATTAACCTTTCACTTAAAACTAGATACTTGACAAGAAGGCTTGGTTTACGTTTGAAGAGATTGTTTGTTTTATTTTTGTTAACCATTTTAAATTTAATATTTGTTTATACATTTATGCAGCCACGTGCAGCCTTAATTGCAACATGCTGTTTCCACGAAGATAATATACCACATGTCGGTATCTATTACTTATACGGATACTTAATTCGATTTTAACCAAATCAAATAAATTCTTCATGTCGTATCTATCAACTAGTCAACAAGTTAAGCTTATTAATACTATTGCTAATAATACCCACCAAAATTGCAAGATAAAGGATAACACGCTTTGTTTGAAAAATATTCCTTTTTTATCTAATAATGTTAATTAAATTTAAAAAGCTATAATAACCACTTTTTTTTAATTGTAAAAGCTATAAAAAAAAGTAAAAGTAAAAGTAAAAACTATAAAAGTGTGTTCATAAATTTTTTGAACACAATATTTTTTGTTGCGTACAAATATTTTGCATCGTAGTTTTATTCATATAGTTACATTTATATTTATTTTAATACGCATCTTTAATTAAAAACATTTCATAATATGAAGAAACTTATGAAATTATGAAATTACTGTTTTTCAACTTGACCGTTACAATATAGGTTAACAACCTAGATCAATAACAAACAAAAGTTGGCTGTCAACGTGTCAATTCCGTGCTAGGAGCATTATCAATATGCTTTATAAACATATAAATATATAATGTCTTAAACTTATTCAATTAAAAGTTTTGCATTATTTGAATATAAATGTATCGATTTTGTTGTCAAGCCGAATGCGTTTCCTATCCATTAACAGGTTTGAAATTCATCCAAAACCAAACAACCAAAGTTTATGGTTTTTAATTATTATTACCAACAAGCACATGGCACGTTGACAATTGCGCGCACTCACACAATCAACATCAATACCAACTCGCCATATTTTTGTTATGAATGCTTTATGGTTTTGTCTAGAGCCAAAGCGCCAAAGTATATGGTATTTGTTTGTCCAACATTTTTTTAGCTACCATACAAGTTTACTCGCTTTTTGACATTTAATAATTAGCTTCAAATTCTTAATTTTTTTAGTTCATTACTTAGTTAATTTCGCCATGACTCCACATGGTGCAATCTCTGAAGAAGAGAAATATTTAATGCGGTCAAAAAACGTGCATTCTGATGAATCATCGAGAGCTATCGATAACAAACAAATTATTTTCACCAAATTTGCGCTTCAATTTTAGCATGAATTTTTGAATTAATTTTGGTATCTATTTTGAAAATTTATTTACATATCTTCAGTTTTGCTTATACAAATATTTTTGAGCGCTTGTTTGACATCAAACAGCATTTAAACACATACTTCATATTTCTTTAAGGCCTGCGTAATTTAAACATAGGAATGTGCGTTTAAGGCTGCTTAAACTTAACCTTAAAATTTGGACTGTCATTTCGGTTAATATTGTTGTTTATGGTTTGTTATAAAAGAATTTCCATATAAAGCGGCCCACCACGAGGAACGTAAAACAAAAAAAATATTCTCTATAATACAATAATGTATCTGTTAAAACTTGTTGTTTGTTCAGGTAGATAATAACAGGTAGATTAATAACTTTCGACGGGATCAAAAATGCACTCTGAACACTTGATTTCAAAAAATTTCAAAAATATTTTAGATATACAGTGCAGGACAAAGAATTAGCACAATTTATTTAGTTTTATCAGAGACAATGGCTCTAATGGACTACTGTTGAAAACTTTTATACATAATACTGGTTATTCTAAATACAAATAGCAGAAACTTAGAAGATACATTGTATTATTCAAAAGTTGAAATAAATGTAGATAACCCTATTAACTTCAATGACAGATTTCGTAATTGGCTCATGACGATCGTATTCAGATCTATGGTAAGGTACACGGAAGACAAGCTAGCTACGAAGAAAGCGAGGCCGGGTTTCGAAATCGAACATAACAAGTAGAGAAGGACACTGGATATGGCGATGAACCAGGTCACGAACATAAATGACAGACAGACTGCATCCTACGTCTAGAATCGACGGAGCACAGAGCCACACCCCCTGTACAATGCCCATTCTAGTCTTCCAGTAGCAGGACACCACCAAATATTAACTTCATTCTAAGTTAAAATGTTATGTGAATTTTACTTCCATAGCTATTCTGTATCGAAAATTCGAGTTTTATGAGCGTAGCCACATAATTGAAAGACCTGACCAATCAGTTATTTGACACTGTGCTTTACTGTTATACGACAGCAAGTTCCAAATCTATTCGATATCAAAAAATTTAATTGTGTAGGCGGTGCCATGCCCCCCTTTTCGAAGATCACTCAAATTTTACAGTCGAAGGGCGCGTGTCAACAGTAAGTTCGTACCGATTTTCATTTATGTGCGATTTTTGAACGAAAGTAAAACCGAAAATTTGTTTTCTTGAAAAACTGCCACGCCCCTCGTGGGTAGGAAGATAAAAAATACTTTATGACCTATTCTCATACCTACTTAATATACAAAAAAAATTTCATTAAAATCGGTCTAGCCGTTTCGGAGGAGTTCATACACTAACACCGTGACACGAGATTTTTATATATTAGATTAAAATTTACCAATTGAACATTTGATCAAAATGGGCTAAACATTTTAAAAATTATTAATGAAATATTTTTATTTCAGCTTTAAAACAACTAAAATTAAAATATTGTTAATAATGGATTCAAGGCTTTTGAATGTTTTTCACGATGATCCGTTCGACGGTAGCTATGTTAAATATGATGACAATAACGCCGATTTTTGGTCAAGTGGCAGCGAGTAAGTATAATTATTTTTTATTCATTTATTTTCTTTATAGCGATATTTATAGGGATATATTATAGAGGTATACTTTTTGAGCTTATCAAAGTTTATGGCTTTGATTAAGTGAAGACAAAGTCTCAAAAAAATAGAACTGTCTATGCTCAAAATGAACCCCTGTCGCGTTGTATTAGAGAAGTTAATAAGGTCATAAACTTAATTGATATCTTTATTGATAGCCCTAAAGATGCATTCAAGATTGCCTTGTATAATATTCTCATGTGCCAAGTTACGTAATTAGCTACCTGTGTATTTTATATTTATTAATAATATCTTTTGCTTTTGTTATATAATAGCATCATATTTAAACTCAGCTCATGAATTGTGATTTTTATTAAATATATCCTTAACATATCAAACATTTTTTTATTATTATATTTTAGTTTAAGTGTATATATTACAGTAATCTATAAGAGCTTGTACTCTGCTTGATGAAATGAAATAAATAAATAAATAAATAAAAGCTAAAATTTTTTTAATTCAAATAAACAGTAAAGATATGATAGTCGTTCTAATTTGTCTAATGTATCTAAATATTTATGCAAAATTTTCGATTTTTATATAATTAGCAGGATTTTTCGCCTATTTATATTTTTGACATAATATTTTCACATGATTTCAATTAGATATATATCTGTTATATATTAATTTTTATTTCTATTCAAAATCGTAGATCGTTGGGCTTACAACTTGCCGAGACACTGCACGGTATACTACCAATTGCACCCACAGAAGATGTTTCCGTTCTTTATGGTAACACAATTCTAAAAGATGACTACACACTTGACAGTAAAGAAGATGCTGTTGCAGCAATGCAAACAAAAAATGCGGTAGGTTTCAACAAAACGTCCAAGAGAAATACATAAAGGAACGCATTTTATGAATTTCTTAATTTTTAAAACTTTTAGTTGATTTACGATGATTTTGCGGAACATCATGTTGCCGCAGGTGGAGCTATTGAAATAGTAGCAGTTAATCCGGATGGTCTAAATAGTGAGAATGATGATGATTCTGATGATGCCGATGATGAATCAGACATTAACGATGCTGCTCATGATCAATTTGATACACTTAGTCAGCGCAGTTATACAACATTTAGAAGTCGCACTGATAGCTCTTCTATAGGAGATTATGAATCGCATTCAAGTGATTATGATGACGATGATGATGACGATGATGATAACGAGATAATGGAGAATGCACATGGTCATTATATACATGTGCCAGAACTTTCAAATAGTGCAGTAGAAAATATTCCAAATTTTAAGCTGCCTTTGGAAACAACTCCTAGTTTTAAAAGCAAAAACCGTACTCTAAGCACCAATACCATTGGCTCTGATGTTGATGGTCTGGGCTTACAGATTGATGCCAGCACTTTCGATTTAGCAGATTTCATAACAAAAGATGATTTTGCCGTGGCCAATTCATCTTCGGCAGCAACAAATAAGAAAACCTATAAAACAATTAACCCAACAACTCAACTTGTACCGGTCAGTATATCACCAGAAACAGCACCTGTACAAATTATATCATCACATAACGCTGACTCTGACTCGGATTCCGACGTTATCGTCGATGTTGAGACAGTTGAATTTGATGAGGAAGAAGAAAACCAATACTGGGCAGCTAAATTAAATTCACAAATAGGAGAATTACAGGAAAGCAATGTGCAAGACTTGGTATTTGAAGATAACATAAACTCAGATCCGCCGTGGAGTCCAGCAGTCAAAACAAATTCGAAAAAGGAAATGTCAACAAAAGAGGTAAATACTGAATCAACCATTTTTTCAAATAAAAAAAATATTTGATTATTGGCCGGGATTTGAGAATAGGAACGAACGTTCACTTAAAATATTACACTAAAGAAAGAATATTTGTTAAAACATCTTATTTTGATTTTGATCTTTCTTTAGGGTAGAACGTTAATTTTGGTTGCTTTTCGCTGTTAGCGTTATTAAATATCTATATCGAAACAAGAGATACAGTACATTATAAAATGTTTCTTAAAATTTAGCAATATATGTATATTACAATTTGGTTGTTTTACCTTTGATTTGGCAAACTAACGCATTGAATTGATTAACATCATTAAAATTATACTATTAATTTAGATTTTTGTAGTTTATTTGAATCTTCTAAAACTGGCTTTATTTAAAAAAAAAAAACAAAAGCTGGGAAAAGAGTTTGTTTGCATAAAAGTCTTGAGACCTAATTTCATGTGCTAAATTTATGGGTTTCATGAAATAATTTTGAAATAAGCGATCGAATGTAACGTTAAAGACACCCAAAAATGCACCATATGTTAATTCTCACTTCGTTATTCCTACATAAAAAGCAGCTGAAATAGGTGTTTACATCTAAAATTAAAAACGTTAAACTATTATCTTATTATCGAATATTTCAGACCGAACCAACTACAACAACACCATCTCCACCACCACCATCCAATCAAAATCATCAAACTCAACAGTTGCAACACAATTTTCCACGCAGCTTTTCTGTTGTTCCCAGCAAAAGGCAATGTGATTTTCTAAAGGGAAAATTTGGTTCCGGGCGTGGTAAAAATACAGCGCTGCAGCAGCGTAACATAAAGACAGGAGCACCAAAAACAATTGATTCAAAGTTAGAACCTACAAAAACACCAAAAAAAGAACAAATCGGGTTAGAGACCAAAACAGCGGCAACATCTGGTAAAGAATTAACTAAAAAAACAGTTGAAATTAAAAACAAAAGCAAAATGGGCGTAGGTCAGGGTGGAAAAAATTTATCACTTATCAAACACGATCGTAAAAGTATATCAGAGCAAAGCTCCGAGGAAAACTTGACACCTCAAAAAATATGTAATGTCGTCGTTCCAAAAGAAAGTGCAAAAATTCAGTCTGAGCTGCCACAGCTTAAGACGGTGAAACGAAAATTGAATTTAGAAGAATATAAAAAGAGAATCGGCGAGAGAAATGGTGAAAATGTAAGCGCCAACAATTCTGCTCCTAGGCTAGAAAGAGTTTCATTGAAAAATTCAGAACAAAATGGTATAGAAAACAAATCACAACCAACATTGCAGAAAAGTTGCTACAATGCTACAATAAAAAACAACACAGCGGTTGCTTCTATTGTACAAAGTCTTAAAGCGCAAGCAATACAGCCACCAAAACCTTCGCTAGATCCTATAACTGAGGCTAAAAACAAAGTGCTACGCATGCAGGAACTGAAAAAAGCGCAGCTGCTTAAAATTATTGATTCTACGATATCAGCCAAAGTACCGCGTGTTACAAAAATGCTACCCTTAAAGGATATGGTAAATTCCTCGGGGAAAAATACCGCTACGGTCCTTTCGAATAGTAATGCATCTAAAGCCAACGAGGAATATGAAGAGATTGTTATTGTGTCAGCTAGTTGTAATACAATTATTTCAATACCACCTATTAATATCTTACCTAATAGCCAACAAGATGCTGGTAATGTGAAGTTGGCCGTCAATCACGCCTCCAGATCATTGCTGAAATCCTCTGCCTTGCTGTATAACATCTCGAATACATTTCAAAAAGTACAAGCATCCGAAAATGTAAAACTTACATCGAATTCGCTAATAACCAGCATACAGGGTGTTGTGGTAAAGCAAACTTCATGTGCGTCACGTCCTGAACATCAAGTTGCAACGACAACATCAACATCAGTTGGTGCCGTAAATCGTAATTCTAACAAAGCCGCCACTGTAATTATTGCAAAAAATGCGATCAATGCGGAGCAACATGGTGAGGATAAGATTATTATGCATCTGCGCAAGGATAGAATTCGCAATCCAACCTGCTCGACTTCTATGCAAACTGATTTTCTAGCAGAGTTTCCGCCACTTCCACCACTTCCACTGCCAAGCGATGCCATGGAACGAAAATCACGTGATCGTATGCGGCGGAAACGTGCTGCTCGCAACTATCGCTCACACCGCGAGCGAGACTCCCAAGATAGATACCACAAAGAGAGTGGCAGCGATGTCTCAAGTTGCTTAGAAGCTGATCGTTCCTACCGCTCACGTAGTCGTTCGTGTACAGGTGATGGTTGTTCATCTTCGCCAGATCGTTTACGTAGGTCCGATGGAGTCGGCGGTGGAGGGTACTCCTCGCGTAGCAGTCGTCGTCATCGAAGTTCAATTAGTTCCTCTTATTCTGAATCCGAAAGAAAACCTGTGCGTCGCAGTCGCAAGTCACATTACAAGTCGAGATCGTCCAAGAAGTATTCTCGTTCCTCTTCGAATTCATCAACAGATTTTTCAGATCGCAGCCGTAGTCGCAGTCGTAGTCGTAGTCCCTTACGACGTTCACGCTCACGTTCCAGCTCAAAACGTATATTTGTGGATCGCAATGTTTCTCAACCAGGTCAGTTTAATAGATTTATTTTAACTGCCAAATATTCGAGATACAAGTGTTTGATAAATACCTTGCATTTTTGTTAATTTGTGCTGGTTTTTTTTTATTAATAAATGTTCATATGACGATTGCTATAACGACCATTCGATATAATTACAGCTGTTGAGGAACGTCGCATCGTCTATGTAGGCCGAATTGAGCAGGAAACTACTAAGGAAATGCTTAGACGTAAATTTATTGCATACGGTCCCATCAAGCAAATCACAATACATTACAAGGATACAGGGTAAGTGTTGAGAAGAAGAAAATATAATTTATTTTTATAAGGAAAATATATTTGTTGTACTACCCCGACAACATTCAGTTCGTATGCCTGCCTTTTTTATAATATTAACACATTCAACTTTTATTTATAATAAGAAAATCATATTTCTGACACAAAGTTTGTAGTATTCTTAAAGCTTGAAATGTATATCTTTAGAATTAATAGCAAAAGTAAAAAAAATACAAAAACAACAACGTTAATAGCGAGATTAACCAACACAGTCAAAAAATGCAATCCAAAAACTGACAACATCCATTCAGTTCGTACGACAGAAAGAATGCGATTGTGTACAAAGGATAACGGGACAATTTTTTTTGCTGATTCTGTTTATCAATTGAAAATGTAGTGGGAATGTGCTGAGAAAATTTCGATCACTCTGATTTTATACCAGTAGTTTTTTTGAATGATTTTCTACTATGGCACGTGACAAAGATAAAAACTTTATTTAACACAAAAGTTATGGTTTTTATTGCATAGCCCCTAGAATTAAATTATAAATAAAAGTTGAAAGTGTTAATATTTTAAAAAAGGCAGGCGTACGAACTGATTGTTGTCGGGGTAGTAATAATCTAATGTATAATATAACAATTTATTGCAAAAACATATTATGCTATTCTTCTTTCTTAGGTTCTTATTCTTATTAATTTTTAAATCCTAATGAATATATTTTGTTTTTTATTTTCAGCATGAAATATGGATTCGTTACCTATAATCGCTCTCAAGATGCCTTCAATGTTATCGACAACAGTGCACGCGACTCGCACATTAATATGTACGACATAAGTTTCGGTGGCCGTCGTGCTTTTTGCCGCGCATCTTATGCCGATTTAGGTAAATTCAATTCAATGACTATATTTGAACAGCTATAATATCAAATATTGTATCCTTTATAGATAATGCTGGAATTAACACCTATCAGTCTTATGTTTTTCCACAAGCAATCGCTGCACCTAAAGAAGAAGATTCATTTGAGGCATTATTGCTGAAAGTAAAAGCGAAAATGAATGCAAGTAAAATGTCAACAAATACAACAACTAAAATTTGACGCTTATGATTATGTTGCAAACTCATCAACAACCGATTAGTAAATATGCAATGCTATATATTATAATAGCAAAGATTTAGGTTTATGTAAAATGTACATTTTAGAATTCAATCAATAACTTTTTATTATAATTTTGAAATTTTTCTACTTGCACCACGTTTGCGTGACTATTAAAAAAAAAAACCAAAACTACACCTTTTTGTAAACCTCATCTTAATCCCATCCCCTCCACATACACAAACACACTCCAACATACCATTCAAAATAGAACAGTAAAGAATAAGCAGAAACCAATGTAGTTAATTTAAACAGAATCGCATAAAATATTTGATACATAAAAACAAAGAAAAAAAAAATAATTATGAAATCGTCAACTGATTGCAGCTTTAAAACCGGAGACTTTAAAACTGTGGATTTAATTTGAATAAAACAAATTTAATACATGTTGTTTTATATATATCTACAATTTCTGTTCTCATAAATAAATAATGTCTTCATTGTTGAGCGAAATAAGTTAAGCGATTTCATAAATGTGATAAAAACAGTCATTTATTGCAAATAAGTTGAACTCACATAATCTATTGTTTCATATTTATTGTTATACTATATATATATAGATTAAAACAACATGAAGTAGTAGAAGAAGAAGAAGAAACATTTTAATGAAGAATTAAACTCAATTTTAAAAAACTGAAAACTGCTGTCTTCCTTTTGGTCAGGTAGCAGTAGCAGAACAAGTAGAACCATTTTATGCTTTATAAGTTTTTTATATTTTTTATCGTAATAAATAGTAGACATTGAAAAAAATATATCTTTATTAAAAGCGCAAAACATTTGACTTACTAATATTTGCGCCAATAAAAAACCAACAAATTTTCATAGAACAAAACTTTAAACTATATGAAAGAAAAATACACAGTAAGCAGTTCAACTTGGCTTATTCTGTGATTTTTTTCCTACATTCATACATACAACAGAAAAAGTTCAAAACAAATAATAATTTTTTAATAATTCACAAACCTATAATTAGTGAAATTCACTAAAAATTGTAAATTTCAAGAATTTAATATAGTTAAGTAAGCAAGAAATTTGAGTTGATTTGATTTGAGTTGATTTGAATTGATAATAAATTCTATAAATTAAACTGATGATATAAACCCTTGATATTAGTTATAATGAAACTTATTATTATTATTATTATAATTTTGTACTTTTAATTAAGTGTTTTGCTTATTTTTATTATTTTCAAGCTAATTAAGGCTCACATATAAACAAATATAAATAAATAACTGATCCTTGAGCAATTGTGTTGTTAATATTTATGGAATTTTTTTGGGGCAAACGCTGTGGAAACATTTTCCCAGTGTTCTTATTTTTCTTTTCAGCATTATCGAGTTTTGCGTGATCATTTTACAATGATGTGCCTTTTCATGGACCTCATCAGTCGTTAAATAGTCCGTGTTAACTTATGCTGCATATTTGTTTTATTAAAGCAGCGAGGATTCACGGATTATAATTTAAGATAAGACGAACATGGCACTGGTAGAGGGCGCCCAGTTAAGTTCAGGAGTAATTTTGGGTATAAACTTAAAAAAAAATATATTTTTTCAAACATTTTATTACTTGTAGAAAGAAAACAGTATCCCTCAAGGAAAAATTGAAAATTCTTTCATTTAGAAATGGGGCATTCCATCGTGACGTACACGACATTTGTACGACTTTTGCTATGTTTCAAAGGAGCTTGCTTAAAATTCAAGTAATTATTCATAATTCTTTTGCATTATTTTAATAATTTAAGACCTCTTACACTTTTAGAAATAAGTTTAAGCAAATTTCTCTTGATGGTTAAAAGAAAAAAAACGATCAAATGTTGGGTGACGTACCCGACAATGAATCAACCAGTTTTAATGCTATAACGATTTATCACGAAAATTCAGCTAAACTGTAAATGCAAAAATAAAATATGGATATAATAATAAAAATATGCATTTTGAAGATAACTATACAAAGTCAAATTTGGAAATTAAACTTAAGAAAAATGTGAAAATGGATAAAAAGCAAGCGTGACGTACACGACATACTGTGTGACGTAAGCGACACGTACGAATTTAAACTATTTTATTGGTGTTTTTTACTTTGAATATTGGTGTTTCGGCATCCATGCTGTATTCTTAAGTGTGAATTTCGTCTCCAATGTACTGCAGAATGTGAAAGTTTAAATGTCTGTGATGGGTTGCATAGACATCCATGGGGATTTCTCATTGGCGTGTCACTATTACAAAAACTCTGTATCTCGGTTAATATTGACACTAGGGTACTGAAATTGAAATTATATGGAGGTAGGGAGATTCAGTAAAACGCACGACGAAAAAGTGGGATTATACATAGGGCGTGGCACTTTGAAAAAATTATTTTTTTTTCGATTAATATTCATACTAAGGTGCTGAAATTCGGTGAAGGTATGGGTAGAATTATTACAAATCACAATTAAGAAAGTTGGTGGGACTCACATGGGGGCGTGTCACTATTAGAAAAACTCTGTAAGTTGGTTTATATTGTTTCAAGGATAGCTATTTGGTACATTGAAACATTTTTCAAAATATCTCTAAAACTGCCAAAGATTGAGATAAAAAATATATATTTTTGATAAAAAGTTTTCTGTAAAGTTTTTATAAAGAGTTTTACACCATATAAAAAACAATTTTGAAAATTTAAGAGAGGATAAAAAGTTACAGTTTCAAAATATGTTAAAATTTAAATATTTTTCAGCTTTGAAGGGACATATTTCGCAAACTAAAAAAGATAATTCAACTTTGGGATCACAAATTGAAATAACTTATATTTTAAACATAAAAAATTTCAATACGATCGAAATCCGTCCCCGCATTTAAAAGATATAGTGCAATTATTGAAAAAGGGACAAATTTTCAGATTTTTGCCTATAACTCCTAATTTCGAACTGATAATGAAAACCGAATACCATTTTTAAAATTTGCGTTTATAATTCATCTAGAACTGATAGCACTTTATTCTGCAACTTTTGTTGTTTTTCCATATTGTCCTTATGCAAAAACTTCCATTAACTATGTGACGTACGCGACAAACAAGTAACTGCTAATTTTAAATACATTAAAAATGAAAAAGTCTGGACTTAAAGTAGTTTTACAATTGTTGACACTTTGTCTGTTTAGTATTGAAGTGAAAAAAATTCCACCTTCACTCTTACTCTAGTGATGACAATATATATCTTTTAAGCGTGACGTACACGACATCGATTTACCAATTATAATGTTATCGATTTTATTCAAATGAAACAATTCCTTGGAGAAATGAAGGTTGTGATAGTAACAACAAGATATGCGGTATTGAATAAAATCAATTACATAACAATTAGTTACGTATATAAAAGGAAAAATTGAGAAAAACTTTGAGTTAATTTTTAGCATTGATCTCTTTGACGATATCATAAGTATATATATATATATTTATTATTGCAGTGATGAGCCAGAAAAAAGATATTGTACCATTAGGGACTTAACTCATGTAGGTTCACTGCCCTGTTGTTAAAAATTAGAAATTTTTCTTTTTTTTTTTTGCTAAAATATACCGCTTTTCGTGGAATGCCCCAAATGATGAGGAAAACACAGCATCGTACCTATTGGAAGCTTATTATGAATGCATGAATGAATGTGGAATAACAATTGCTAATAGGTGCTACTACGGGCTAAGTTAGCAATTAGGTTCCAGAGTCTTTCGATCGACAAAACTAACACTCTACGAGACGCTCATCATACCTGTGCTTCTCTATGGCGCTGAAGCATGGGTGGTATCGCAAGCAGATGCAGCCGCTCTTGGGGTGTTCGAGAGGAAAGTTCTTCGCAAAATCTTTGGTCCTGTTCGAGTTGGCGGAAACTATTGCATTCGAATGAACCACGAACTGTACGAGCTTTACGACGACATTGGCTTAGTCCAGCGTATAACAATTCAGCAACTTCGTTGGCTGGGTCATGTCTTTCGTATGGATGAAGAAGCTCCCGCGAAAAAGGTGTTTGAGGTGAAAGCCGAGGGTCGACGACGAAGAGGAAGACCATGCCTCCGATGGATTGACCAGGCCGAGGAAGCCCTTACCGCGCTTGGTGAAAGAGATTGGAGACGGCGCGCGCGAAGCAGGGACGCCTGGCGAGAGCCGATGAAGTCGGCCGTAACCAGATAACGGGTTGTCGTGGCCACCTAAGTAAGTAAGTAAGAACGTAGAAGTAGAGTAAAAGTGCTTGAACGACAGATAATGCAAATATAAACATCACTGCCTACAAGGCAGTTAGCGTGCGAGTCAACGAATCCCGGGTTCTATCCTCATCTCGGACAAAAGTTTTTTTCAATAGAAATAAAATATAAATTTCTGTTCGGACAAGGTGCCTAGGAAGGCTGAGGAGAAGCACAATTGGATTTTAAGAATGTCTTCTGGAAGCAGTTCATCAAAGAAGGAATTAAAAAGATTATCTTTGCTTTATGCTCTGTAAAGCAAACATAACAAACGGGACCAGTGTTTGGTAGGGAGCTACACCGATTCAGGTGTGAGGTGTTAAATATAGCAAAACCGAAACGGAATTATGTGTCGTGTCTGTGCTTCTCCTTAATTTATCAAATCAGTGTTTTTCTACTAATTAGCAGCATTTCATATCGAAATACTTGTTTTTTAATATACTTTCTTATGTTTGAATTGTATTTACCTTATAAACTATTTAATAATTTCCTCACGTAGTTGAGTGCTTAAGTTTGCGACACTCAAATATGTTTTTTTTTTCTGTGTATTGAGCACCCTGTGTTAGCTTCCGTGCCGGCATATAGTAAACGTTTATTCATAAACATTAAGTTAAAAAATTCGTCATGCGCTCTGAATATTGTTTACATCCAAAACTTCTCTTGATTTTCTATGTTATGATAAAGGGAGGAATGATTCTCTTAACAAAAGTTCGTAACATTGTTGCCATATTTTCTGAAAGCTTTCTATTGGAATTAATTACACTGGTTTACAAATAACGAAAAGTTGTTTGTACTTTGAATGCCACTATCCTTTTCTCATGTAAAATCGGTCGCTAATTCCGAAAAAAATTTTTTTTTTCTGTCACTCCGTTTTCGAGATATTGCCCACTGTAGGGTTTTCAATGAAAAAAAAGTTGGTTCCACTTAATTGCATATATCTCCAGAACCAACAACAGTAATCAAACAAATGATATATCAAATAAAAGCTAATGAATTATTAAATTCTTACAAACAATGCAAACATCATTTTTTGGTCGAGCTGTTAGTTTTGGCGGAATTAATTCAAATATCGGGGATTTTTTTTATTTTTCAGAAAAATTTCCAAAAAAAGACAAAATAGTTGCAAATTTCGTTAAGAAATCAAAATATTTTGTTACTTTTGATATTTTTTACTAAGAGCCTTTATTTTTCCAAAAAAAATAAGCTATTGTTGAAGAAAATCTATTGAGAAATGAAAAAGTTGTGTTCAATGGAACGAAATCACCCAAATTGTGTGATTATCAATTTATGCATTTGGACTTATTTTATTGCCATAAAAAAAATGAGAACTGAAGGAATATATTACTGTTGTTTGTTCTGGAGATATATGCAATTAAGTGGAACCAACTTTTTTTTTTCGTTGAAAACCCTACAGTGGGCAATATCTCGAAAACAGAGTGACAGAAACAAAAAAAAAAGTTTTTTTTCGGAATTAGCGACCGATTTTACATGAGAAAAGAATAGTGGCATTCAAAGTACATATTGGCTGTAAACCAGTGTTATTGAAAATCTTTTAAAACAAAAAATAAAGAAATTGGCCATTTCAATCCTTGAAAGGACTTTGACCAAGCTTCTTATGATCAAATTTTGTTGTAAATGTTTTATGCCGACTCCTCCACATGGCATTATCAAATCTCTGAGGTGATAACAGACAGAGACAGAGACATCTAAACTTCGCCGCGAGTGGATGTAAAATCTTTCATTGGAACTAAAAAGTAAATGTATTATGCATAGGCATAGGCGCATCCAGAAACAAATTTTGGGGGAAGTTTCATGTTTTTATTTATAGACTTATTAAAGTTGTTTGTTTATTAAGTTATTTTTTATTTTAAGAGTAAAAAATCTGTTTTTCTTTAATTTTGGGCCGTTACATTTAAAATTTCCTCAATACTATCTTCAACATCTTTGCAAACATTTAGCAGAGCTAGACCATTGAGCCTTTCTGCTATAGGTTTACTTTTTAGCAGGGCCCGGATTTTGTTAACTTTGCATTTTTTTTTGTTTGGCGTTTTAATAATTCGAAAATAAAACACTTTTTGGGTCTTTTTGATTCTAAATAAAATATTTTATTTTGCCTTTTTTTGCTTTTTTAGTATTTTTCAAATTTTCTTGGTCTTTTACCAAAAGTTTTGCAAATAGCAACTTTTTCTACCTGCATTACTTTTTTACAGAAACATAAATTTTTGTAAGAAGTTTCCAAATTGTTTCTTTTTGGAAAGCTTCTGTTTTTCATTCGTTGTAACTGCTCCATTAAAATAATGTTTTAGAAGGATATAGCTGTAGACTAGTCAAAAAGTTAGGTTTAAAATTTGTTTTAAGCGACACATTTGAAAAGAAAATTTGAAATTTTTCAGAATTTAGTATAATTAAAGTTGTGCATAAAAAAAAATTAATGTATACAGAGGCTCGGAATTTTACATAATTTACAAACAGGTGGTTTTAAGCCAGCATAATTAACTTTTAAAAATTCTTATCTTCTTTTCTGTTTTTAAACATGTGTAGAAAAACACATTTTTAAAGTTTTAAAATCTTAGATGATGTAAAAGAACATTTTAATTATAAAAGAGGGACAGTTCCGAAATCGGAAATTTCCGAAAATTTCTATGAAATTGATGTTGTTTTGGTTTTCCGAAATTTACTTAAATTTAATCATCTTTTGAGTTGATGAAAAATAATCGTCGGAAATTTGTGAAAAAAAGATATTTTCAGCAGTCGTAAGTAGGCCTGTTTGATAGATGTGTCATTGTGAATGTGTACAAATTTAAAATTATTTTTTGTCATATCAGTTGTCAAATTTTTTCAAATAATTCTAATTTAATTTTTACAATGGAAGAAACATCTTTGAAGGTAATTTTCTTGTTGGATTTTAAATCAATTAAATAAATATTTCACGTTTCGAAACTTAAGCGCTAACTTTATTTTCAATGAATGTAAGCAATGACAGTTTTCAGTTTGACAGAAAAAAATTTTAAAAACGGTGGTCGTTCACTTAGACTCTTACGAAAATTCCAATTTCGGAAATTTCAGCAGTGAAGTGAATACCTTATTAAAAATAACTGTCATTGTAAAATATTTAATTTCTACAGCACTTTCTCTACATTTAAAGTTAAACGAACAAACGGAAATTTTTGCTCGAGCAAACTTTATTTCGTGCTCAACAAAACCCCGTTTTCACTTAAAATACAAAATATGCTCTTCGTAGATGGTTATAATAAGTTTTAACAGAGTTAAGATAACAAAAGCATGGAATTTAATTTCAAAGTTTTTTCAGAAAAAGCTTTAAATTACAAAAAGAAAATATTGGTACAATTTATTTTAAGTTTTACTTCGATAAAACGTATTTAACTTTCCAAAAACTGGTTAACTCACTTAAAAACTTGGATTAACTTGGCACATTTTTTGTGTATTGGAAAAAATACTCAGATCTCTGGATTTTTGTTTTGTCTCGGCACTGGCAGCCCTAGTCGCATAAAAATAATAAAGCAAGCACTCTCTTTGAAATTCGCAAGGATATCAGAGTTAGTTCTGTTGAATTTTCTATCATTCAATGCAGAGCATTTGACGTGTGCGGTTTCATCTCATATCCGGTCGTTCGGAAAAGCGACGTTAATATAACCATGAATATAAAAAGCTTTAAATAACTAAATTGTTGATAAGAACAAGAACGTTTAATGGTGTTTTAAAGTGGTTTTAAGGAAAAACAAATAAAAATAAGCTGTTTAAATTTTTTTTATTATTTGATGCTAGTGTGTGTGTGTTTATTAGTCAGACACATGGACGATGACAATCGTGCGGTTTGAAGTCGGCAATGTAGCCGCTTAGAAAATGTTGACGACTCTACACTTTTTTTTTTTATTTGCTGAACAAAAAGCATAATTTGCTTGAGCAACGCCAATAAAACTATTAACAAAATAAAAAACGAAAAAAAAAATTAATGATGCGCTCATAGTTAATCGATAAAAATTGTGACTGTTACTTAAATCAAGTGTCTGCCTCATTTGGCTCATTCGGCTGCGTGCTCTAATGTGTGTTGTTGTTGTTTTTATAAGTGCGGTCAACGTACAGGTGTTGGAACACTTGTTATTTGCCCAACATTAATTACTTCAATACAAGTGTCTGTGTGTAAGTCAGTGTGCATGAATATAAATTTATAAGTTAACAAGCTCACTGACTGATGGTTGGTTAAACAAACGTTGAATGTCTAGCCCGATTAAAATATAAACAGAGCGGATTATAGAGACAGTGGCTTCGGTGGACAATTGACGCAGTGGTTCTCAAATAGTAATCAAAGAGTATAACAAATATTTATTTTATGCCAACTACATAATTTCAAATTGTAATTTAGAAAAAATCAATTAAAATTTAAGAATTCCTTTGAAATTCAAAAATGATAAATTCAAATTCAGAAATTCCACTTGAAATTTAGCAAAGATTTAGAAAATTTAAAAAATAACAATACATACACTCAGGGAAAAAATGCTGTATTATCAAACAAATCATGGGTTGAAATAACAGATTTCACTGTTAAATACCATCCAACAAATGAAACTTTCAAATCAACAGTGGGTTGACTGTTGGTCTATGGAACACGAAACCCGTATAAAAACTTATTTATTAAAATTTGATCACTAGTTTGAAAGTTCATGTATGGCCGAGTGTGCTAACGTGTGCGTCTAGTACTCGACTGTCCACGGTTCAAATCCGGCAAGGCCAATAAAAATTTTTTTTTTTATTTAAAATATAAAATAAATGTTAATATTACAGTTGATATTTTTCTGAGTGTATTTAAAAATGAACAAATAAAATTTAGAAAACATCAATTGAAATTCAGAAAAATTAAATAGAAATTCAAAAATGTCAGTTGAAATGCAGAAAATACCAATTGAAATGCAAAAAATATCAATTGAAATCCAGAAACTCCATTTGAAATTTAGAAAAAAAATCAAAAATTTAAAAAAATTTTAATTGATATTTAAAAAAGAATAATAAAAATTCAGAAAACATCAATTGAAATTCCGAAAAGTTAAATTAAAATTTAGACAGTATCGATCAAAATCCAGATTTAACATTTTAAATTCAGAAAAGACTTAGAATTTTGAAAACCGTCAAATTATATTCATGACACATTAATTGGAATTAAGAAAAAAATCAATTGAAATTCATAAAAGTTAAATTGAAACACAGAAATTTCATTTAAAATGCAGAAAATATTAATTGAAATACAGAAATTTCTTCTGGAATTCGGAAAACATGTATTCATATTCAGATAAAATCAATTTTAACTCAGAAAAAATCAATTGATATCACTGTGCGACAATTTAAGGCCCAATTGGAATAACTTCAAATATCTCAATGGTTTCTAGTGGTGCATGGTCTATATATTATGCCCTCATACTCAGTTTTATCGGATTAGGTCAAATAAGAGAGAAATTCAAGGTCAAATTTCACCTTTAAGTCACAAATTTTTTCTTATAACTCTTAAACTAAATTCAAATCCTGTGTAGTAACTGTATCTAAATATTTGCAATGGATGGTTCTTTACATTTTGAGATAATTTTTAAAAATAAAAAGAAGGCTTTTTAAAAATAAAAAGAAATTTTCAACAGTTCAGTTACTTTGTATTTGTCTTCAAAAATAATCAGATTTTGCTGAATTTTTGCACACACCTTAAGTAAAATAAAGTAACCCACCTATGAAAAGATCACAAGAGTTACATGTGCGCATCCAAAGATATTCGGATTCAAACATTACCAAACATGGTAACTTCGTTAATGTAATCCCTAGATTAAAATCATTTAGATGAAAATTATGGAGCCAACAATTTTCTTCAAAACTGTTCTTAACATCTTTACCGAAAGAGTTACCGTTTTAAAGATATGAGCGTAAATATATAATTTCAACATAAATGAAAAATTAAAACGGTAAAAACAAAAATTATTTTTATTTCTATTTCTTCCCAAGATCAAAATTTTTCATACATGTTGTAATTACATATTTACGCGTATATCTTTAAAACGGTAACTCTTTCGGTAAAAACGTTAAGGACAGTTTTGAAGGAAATTGTTGGATCTATAATTTTCACCTTAATGATTTTACTCTAGGGATTACATTAACGAAGTTACAATCTTACAATCTTACTACTAAACTACTAGTTACTACAAAGGATTTGAATTTATTTTAAGAGTTATAAGAAAAAATTTGTGACTTAAAGGTGAAATTTGACCTTGAATTTCTCTCTTATTTAACCTAATCCGATTAGACTGAGTATGAGGGCATAATATATAGGCCATGCACCACTAGAAACCATTGAGATATTTGAAGTTATTTTTTCCTGTCGCACTGTGTATTCAAAAAAGATCAAATACAATTTAAAAAACATCAGTTGATATTCAGAAAAACTCAAAATAAGATTATAAAAAAGTAAATAAAATATAACAGGTGTACAAAGTGGTGCTAAAGAATTTTTTGTATTAAATCACTAGTAATAAAATAGTATTAAATGAACACTAGTATTAAATTGAATCGATTAAAGTTGCAACCAACTTAATTTTGAAGTCTCATCATTAGGTCTCATTCTTTTTTAGTATATGTCGTTTCGCTGAAGTGTAAACTACAAAGTTTTTTCTGTGTTTCGAATATGTCAACTTTTGTGCCAACAAAACGCAATTTGGGGAAAAGTTAACTGCTCTACTTTCATTTGAAGAATAATGCCCCCGTGGGACCGCCGCTAAGCATTACTTCACTTAGCTTGGGAACAGCACAAAGCTGAAATCTGTTGGTTCACAAGCCGTGGCTTCTAATTGTACAGGTTACGAATAAGCTGGTGTGTCCACCGATTCTTCAACAATCTGTCCCAGTGCTCCTGCCAAGCTCCTGCTATTTAAATATAACGTTTCCTCAACGAGAAGGTCAATGACAAATCGCGCTAGCTAGAACAAGTGCTGCGTCTGAAGAAATTGTTCCAAGACTGTAGAAGACTCTGAGTGCATTAAGTCTATACACCGATTCCACACCTCGTTGGTTAGCCTTCGTTTTCATCTCTGTGGCCCATACTGTCAAGCCGTACAATATGATGGACCACACTACATTAAGAAGCAGTGTCCTGCACGCTTGCTTAGGTCCTCTTGTGTTCGGCATTGATAGAGCAAAATATGCGTCGGCTGCTTTTTATGAAAATGCTGCAGGTGCTGCTTGAATGCTAATTGGGAGTCAATCATTACCCCAAGGTATTTCATAATGAGCCTCAGTTCTATCACCGTTCCGTGAAAAACAGTTTCCAGTTTTTGGCTGCTACCCATGAGTACTGCCTCTGTCTTGTGCTCGACTAGACAAAGCCCTACTGTTCCCAGCCACCCGGATATAATGTCATTCGTAATTGCACAGAGAGACATGACTTCATCCAAGTATTCGCTGTCACCACAACCTAGGCTAGGTCGTCTGCAAAGCCAACGATATTGACGCCTGACGGCACAGCAAGCTTAAGAACGCCATTGTACATGACATTTCACAGAAAAGAGCTCAGAACCGATCGCTCTTGTACTAAAATAGTTCGCTATAACCTTCATTAAATAGGTCTGTTCCCGTACTCAAAAGTTTTAGTCCAATTTACCAGTTTTACAGGTTTTAGTCCGAGAAGCGTTCCCGTACTCGAAAAAATGCTAAAAGAGAGTGCAATCGAGAGAGTAAAAAATTTCCACTTCCTTGTCAAAAGTTGCAATTTTTAGTCCGAGAAATTTCTTCGGATAAAAATGGTAAAGTGCCAAACAGCTTAAAATCAGCTGTTTACAAGTTATCAAAGAAATTCCAATACATCAAAACATCTTTGAAACTATTAAAATGGAAACTAAAAACATGACAAATTCGTACAAACTAATATAAATGCTAAACTTGAGAATTAATTTCAATAATATTAAAAATCTTAAGCATTTCGTCTGCACTGCCGATGCTCCACATCAAACCAACGCTGGACAAACAGTCTTATTTGACAGATTTTACAATTTTAGTCCGAGAAGCGTTCCCGTACTTTTTTGTGTTTTTCTCTATTCACGAGAGATTTTTTCTTACTCTCAGACTTTTGACAGTTTTACCATTTTTAGTCCAAAAAGTACGGGAACAGAGCTAATATGTCGGCACTTCAAAACACTTTAGTGCTGTAATGATCTGGTTACAGTTAGCCGAAATGAAAGCATTACGCACGTCAAGCGTTGCTAACAGACAGTAGTGCTTTGCTCACCTTTTCCAGCTTTTTCCTAAGATGGCTTTTTGCGCAATACTCGTTACCAAACTGATGACATTCGTCGTTGAATAAAACTTTTGAAACCCAAACTGCTGGGAGGACAGCCTTCTACAGCTCGTATCATTTCTTCTTCGAATATCTTGACTATTGTGTCGAGGAGACACATTGCCCTGTATCTGCAGGGGGCGTGTGTGGAGTCACTTCCTTTCGGCATGAGCACTACATTCTGTAACTTCCACTGAGGTAGGAAGATTCCCTCTAGTAAGTGGACGCACGAGGAGTAACGCACGATTTGGAATGCCATCAGGACCTGGCACCTTGTCATTTTTTATACTTTTAGCGATAGCCACAAACTCCTCTTCGCTTACCATCAGTATGGGTTGTAGCTCACCATATACTTTGATGGGCTGAAGAGCGGATGAGCTGCTGCGGAAATAGTGTTTCAACAATTTCCCTGAACACTTATGGGTTTTTTTAACGTCTTCATCTCAAACATGACCAGTCTGTATGCAGTTCCCCAAGGGTTGGTTTCTGTCTCATCACACAGTTGTAGGAAACATTCGCGTTTACTGCTGCGGGTTTCTTTTTTTCTTAAAAGTATGCTGGGTTCCAGTGTTTAGAAGGACCACGTCTAGAGATGTGAATGATTCAAGTAGGATAACACCCCGCTACTATGTTTTTTGACTGCACTAGTCTACTGTCCACGTTTGGAAGTCACCGTTTTGAATCACCAATCAGCAATGCTACAAGAAGCTCATGGGAAACATGCTAGATCGATGTCCACGATTTTTATAAGTGTTAAACTACAGAGACTACTGATGAGTCGGAAGAGCGTCCGACGAAACCATGACCTAGTCTGCTCGGTTGTTTTTCAAAGAACATTGTAGTTGTAGCAACCTGTTGCATTATGAATTAATTGGTATCAAGCTCTAAATGTAATTCTTAAAAAAGATGTTTTTTAAGAGTTATAAATTAAATAAGTCAATTTTAATACCGATGACTATGAGCGCGAATAGCGGCCAGAAAAGTTTGAGAATGCTGAATTGGAGGCTAAATTGAATGAGAACTCGTACCAATGAAGAGTGCCATTGAGAGTGGCTCAAAAAGTCATATCTGCTCGCTAAAATGTCTTAGGAATGATTAAAAAGGTAGGATATTGAGTGCCGTATGAGTTGAAGTCGAAAGACGTCGAATGCCGGTTTTTCACAGCTGCTTGTCACAGCTGCTCCACAGCAAAAAAGAAAGGAATTTTTGTATCGTATTGGAACTGTTGATGAGAAATGGGTTCATTACGATAACCGCAAGCGCTAAAAATCTTATGGAAAGCCCGGGCATACGGCAACATCGACGGCAAAGCCCAATATTCAGAGTGACAAGGTCATGCTTTTTATTTGATGGGACCAATTGGGCGTGGTATACTACGAGCTGCTACAACCGGGTGAAACTATCTCAAGGCAACTCTACCGAACTCAATTGATGTGCTTGACCAGACCATTGAAGCAAAAAAGACCAGAAGACGAGCACAGGCACGATAAGGTAATTTTACAACAGACAACGCTCGGCCTCATGTTGCGCAGCCGGTCAAAGCATAACTTGAAATGCTGAAATGGGAAGTTTTACCCCATCCGCCGTATAGCCCAGACATTGCCTCTTCCGACTACTATTTATTTTCGTCGATGACGACGCATGACCTTGACGATCAGCACTTTCGCTCTTTTGAAGAACTCCAAAATTGCATCAATTCGTTGATCGCATCGAATTTTTGATGTTTGATTGCGAAAATTGCCAGAAAGATAAGAAAAAGTAGCGGCCAGTGATGGCCAATACTTTGAAAAATGAATTTTTAATAAATTTTTCACAATAAAGCGTCAAAATTGAAAAATAAATACTTGAAAACTTTTTTGTACACCAAATATTTCAGTTCATTTCATTGTTTTTTCGGTACGTTCATGTTAAACTTGTCTTAACCTTAAAAAATTTACCGACAGCTAAGAACTGCTGATATTTTCTTATTTTATTCCTTTTTTTTTTTTTTTAATTAAACACACACCCGCTTTCTTATAGAAATATATAATTTATGTTTTAGATAAAAAGTTTAACAAAAACTTAAATGATTTCTTATCGAAACAAGTTCTTATTACAAAAGCAATAAATCTATATTTAATTGTCTAGAAATTCATTAATTCTTTTTCTGCTATGCTGACGTATTTCTATAACGTAATAATTATATGAAAGTAAATATGTGAGCGACTTCCGGTTATCTGAGCTTCCAACTGAATGCAGCCTACAAGCACAGCTCATTATGTGGTTGCCGGCCATTGAATGTGGTTATCTGATTTCGTTATAAGTAACAGTAGGGAAAGAGCTTTATTTTGTGTGGATAACCCACTTTTCTACTCATACCTTCAATAGTGGTATGTATGTATGTACTACGTAGGTGTATATTGTCAAAGAACGTTAAAATTGGAAACACACGCACACAAAATTTTGCTCACTTACACAATAAAAAAAAGATAGAGATACAATTAAGGCACTTAATACCCTCATAAAAGAAAACTCTTCACAAAAACAAAACAAAAAAAAAAAAAAAAAAGAATAAATAACTCTATCACATAAACCTGAAACAATTAAAACAATTTTTATGACATACATACTAAAAGTTCTTGACACATGTTTACCTATATCACAATGTTGCCATAGTAGCCTTGCACTTTAACACACACACACACACACACGCACATACACACGCAAATACCAATAAAAAATAATAATAAAAATAATAAAAAGTTCTCATCACAAATAAACTCAACATAAAAATAAACACATAATATAACGGTATACAACTTCATATACACATACATTTAAATAAACACACTCATACATTTCCATATCGCTGCTGTTAAAAATAAATGATTTATTTAAGCTCAACAAAATTTTGAGTGGATTTCAGTAGAGTTGTTTGTGACTGACACCTTGAAGCTAATAATGCTCAAGAAAATTTCAATGTCGCTTGCATATGACTGATTGATTGTACTTACACACACACACACATACACGCACGTAGGCTCTGTGCTGTCAAATTGAACTTATACTTGTGATTTATTTCAAATTTTTTATGGTTCAAATAATTTTACATGATGTTCATATAGAAATTCCCCAACTTTTGCCAGAGCTGCACCTTCTTAAGTGTTGAGCATAACGGAAATAGCAAACACATGCCCATCACTGCATACGAATATATTTAGTACAAGCATGTTTAAATGGAAGTGTAGCTGATTTGCCTTAAGCAAGAACACTTTGTTTGTTTTTACGATATTTACTTGAATCAAGATTTACGGGCATAACACCTGTTCAGTGAACATTTGCCTTGGCGCCAAAATGGTTTGGGTTAAAATGGGTTATTAAAGTGAGAAAAATTGATAATCAAGCTTAAATCATGCGAATATTCCATTTCAACATTAACATCAAGTTAGTTTTTGACCTGCAGCAGATGAATGACACAACTGACTAGCGGTGTTTTTGTCAAGAATGTAGCGTACTTTATAATAAGCATCAGGTAAGATGATCAAGATTATTTTAAGCACAAGTGCTTCCAACAACAGTGTCCGACAAAATTTAGTTCCAAGAAACTCTCAGTTTTTATCCGGCTTAATATATAATCTACCGGTATAAAACTTGGAATGGATTGGATTTATATCAAAACTAAGGTATGCACACAAAATGGGCGTCAACCGCCCACGAACACGCTCACCTCACATACAACCTGTAATAATGAAAATACCATAAAAAGTTTATGTGTGACCTACAACGATAAATCTTGGTATGGTAGTATTTTATATCAAAACTAAGATGTGCACAGGAAATGCGCGTCTTCTGCACTCGAACACGGCCCACTCCCATGCAAGCCACATTAGTGAAACCTGTTAAAAATTGTAAGGGAAGACATGGATTTTGAAAAAATAAGAAGCTGTTGATATTTATATAAATTAATATATTAATATACATGTCTTTAAATATGATAGAAGGCTTAGGGTATTCCGTAGTCGGACTAGACCGACTTGTTGCTTACTTACTTTTTTGTTTTTTGTTAAATTTTAAATGATAAATTTGATAGTTGAATTTGGTTTTTATAATAAACTCCAGTGAAGGGTTTATTTAAAAGTAGTTTTTAGCCATTTCGACACACTGTGCGTCCAGCTCTATTGCTTATTTACTGAATTTTTCAAAGTTCTGAGCATAATATTTGACCTTATTAAACCATAACAATCGATCCTCAGCCAGACCGTTTTTTATTTTTTTTTATTTTTACATTACTATAGCCTTATATTATTAGTTATTTAATGTAAAAAGTGCATTTTGCACAACATTTAAATTTGTTGCCACATCCTAGGATCGAACCGTGGACAGCGGCAATCATCGCATTAGAGTCGCGAGTTCCAACCTCGGACTAATCTGCATCTTGCTAGAGCATGAACAAAATTTAAATAGAATACAAAATATAGCTTTTAGTTATTCTGCATTTAATTTATAATTTTAGGTAAATTTCAGTTCAGCGTGAAGTAAAACAAGTATAGAAAGTCTAAAGTCGGTCGGAAATGGGTGTTTCCGTGGGTGGATGAAGCCTATATTTTATATACATTTAAATGTTGATGAAACATTTAATCATACCAAATTGTATTCCTGTAGCTCACAGTAAATGCTTGTATTGTGCTTTCGCTATGGGAGGTGGGCGAGTTCATGGACGGATTACTCCCAATTTTTGAAAACACCTTAGTTTTGGTATTAAATACATACATACCAAATATCATCTCTCTATGACAAACATAACCTTAAAAATTGAGTTTTAAACTTTTTGGGTTGTATGGGAGGTAGGCGTGTCCGTAGACGGATGACGTCCATTTTTCAAAACCATATTTTTCTTTTCATAAAAAACATACGTGCTAAATTTTAGCTCTGTAGGTTAAACAGAGGCTTATTTATTGCGTTTTCAATTGTTGCGTTGTATGGGAGGTGGGCGTGTCCTTGAGCGGATGACGTCCATTTTTCGAAGACATCTTTGTGTTTGCATTAAACACATACATATCAAATTTTATTGTTGTAGGCTAATGATAAGCTGAGTTATGCAGTTTTAAATTTTTGCGTTGTATGGGAGGTAGGCGTGTCCGTGGGCGGATTTCAAAAATATTTAATAGTGCAGATCCTTGGGTGCATGTGACCATGTGTACCAAGTTTCATCCAATTATCTCAACTCCTTCTTCTTATCCTGTGTATACGGACAACACACAGACGGTCGGACGGACGGACGGACGGACGGACATGAATGGTTTGAATCACGTGGTGACGCTGATCAAGAATATATACACTTTTCTATACCGGACTCGCTTCGTTCTATGAGTTACAAACGTTTGCACAAAGTTAATATACCCTGACATTTCAGGGTTAGGGTATAAAAATATCTAGTATTTTGAAAAGTATAGATTCTAATAAAAACTGGAATAAAAAATGCATTAGTCCAAAGATTGGTTTAAAAATTATTCCAAAATTTTTAACAGTGTACTTATCTATCACCTCATTTTCCGAATCAAGGCAGACTTGACTGAATAGGTCCGACACCTGAAATCCTTGGTTGAGAGCTAAAAAAAAAACTACTATGTGAATAGCATGAGCCAAACAAGTTACATACAACAACTTTGGATATAATATAGGGTTCAGATGAGTGGTATATTCAATTATTATAACACCATCATTGTTGTCAAACTACATTTAAATGGTCTTAAATGAAAAAATTGAAAATTTGCAAAAAACCTTATTTATTGTAAAATATACGCAAATATGCGCAATATATATGGTCATTTCCATGGTGTCGAACGTGACTTCTGTACACATTTCAAGTGAAAAACATATCATAATAAAACAAATTTAAAAAAAAAACAAAAGGCGAGCCTTATATCTCTTAATTAGCCCTTTAAGTATTGATATTGTCAATTGTTGGGTCATTTTTAGTTCTCAAAATATTAGCAAAAAACCAAGGTGGTCGCACGTGACCAAAAACAGAAGTGGTTTTTTGTTGCAAAAATTCAAACGCGGATTTCAGCGAAATGGGAAGCAATGTTTTTATATAATTTTTTTTAGTGTTGTGCATTGATGTTCCTTAAAAATGGCTAGCATTGTAGACATAAAGGATTTATATTTGTTTTTATTCAATAAAATAGATGGTCGCACGTGACATATCGCACGTGAAACTTTTTTCGATCACCATAGTTGTTTTTTTTCTGCTCTATAATGAAATACAAATAAAGAAACTATGCATAAGTCAACAAAAATATTTATTCAAATATAATAATAAAAAACTTAAAAAAATTTCATAAGTAAGGTTTTGTGTAAGTATAATAAACATCTATTTTTGTTTTTTTCATCGTTGTTTGTGCTCATCTACATTTAAAATAAAAATTTGTTAAGTGTGTATTTACATTACTAATTGATCTATGTAAGAAAAAAAAAATTAATTTTGAATTTCTCATTTACCATGTCGCTCGTGACCAACTTTATACAAGTTAAAACAACACAAATTTTTTAGTTTTTTACCGGTTCACTTTTTTTTTAAAGTCGCATGAATAAAATCTATTTAAGATAATTATTTTGTCAGCTTACTGTATGTTTTTCCGACGCACTGAGTAAAAATGTTCTTTTTGCATGTCGAACGTGACAACGAACTGAACGAAAAAGCAAATCAAAAATTTTCCGTTGTCTTTCATTGCGTAGTTACTTATGATTTTGTTTTTTCGTTCTTTATACTTCTAGAAAGATTTGAGCAAGCAAAAGTCAATGCATTATGTTTCTGTTTAATAACTGTTATAAAGTCAAGACATACCAAAGAAATATCAAAATAAGCAATATTTCACATTTGAGCTCTTTGCATCCCAATATATTTCGCAATGAGATATGAATAAATGTAAAATGTATTTAAATTACTTATATTTGATTGTTTCCTTATGTGAATAAGACATCAAACATTGTTATCAAGAACTTTTAATTTTTTCGTGTCGGTTGACTTTTTGGTGGAAATGCCCATATGCAAAAAGAGACATTTTTTGTAAATATGTAAAATCAAGTATTTATTGCAAAATATGCACTAACGATTGAGTGACATTTAAAAGTAAATTTCCATTTTAAGATGCCCAGTAAAAACATGTATAGACTGGTCCTAATTTTTATATTTGATACTATTTAGCATGCTGCCGCCTTAAATTGATCCTTTTGACAAAAAAGGTTTGCAAAATTTCAGGGAGATCTAAGTGGAAGGCGAGACGCATGCAGGAAAAAGTTCGAATTACTAGCTTATTTTTCGAAAAAATTGAAAATCTAGTTAAAAAAAAACAAAATAAAAAAATCAATGACTTAAATCAGTAAATATAATAAAAACAACTTTTTATTCCTTTTCCAACTTGATTGAGCATCTGAGAATTTGTAATGCAAGCCTTGGCTAATCGATATCTCGATATCCGACATAAATTGTAAAACAAGTTCGTTCTCTATTGATTGTGAGTTTATTAAGTGTTGTGAAAGAATTATAACGTTAGAATAAATACAAGAAAGCAAGTCAATCATCTATGTCATGGAATCCGACTCGTTTTTGCTTGAATCGAAATTGCTAAATCGATTCCGATCAAAAATGGAGCCGCCCATTCCGATCGATTCGAGCGTCTTTCGAGCATAAATAAAACTGATTGAAGCACCAGCTTTACAAAAATAAACAAAAGTTCTGAAAACAATTTTTGCATAAAACTTTAACGGCCGGTTTGTTCACATAGTTATAAATTTGCTTATAACGCGTTATATCTAAAACCAGCTATAAAATAAAACTTCTTTATAACACGTTATAATTTTTTTCAATTTGTTCATTTAATTTTTATCGTCGATTTGTAACGCGTTATAAACTGGTGAAATGCGTTTATAACGTGGTGAAAAAGTCAAAGCATCAAATATGTATACATTTTGTAGCGTTTTGATAGAACTGACGTTTAATTCATAATCAAGCTATAAAAATCGTTACAAATTTAAAACACATTTTGTGACGTTTTAGCACAACTGAATTTTTATTTATAACGATGTTTAAAGTTGGTTTCAATTCGATATATAACGAGTTCGAAATGGCGAACAAACCGATTTAGTCACAAAAACAGTTATAGAATAAGTTTTATATTTATAACTACGCGAACAAACCGGCGGTAAAAGTTTTAAAAAGTTTTAAAAAGTTGTTAAAAAAAAATGAAGCCGTTTTGGCTTTTTTCTTGCTGCAAGAAGAACTTCCTGAAAGAGTGAAACGTTGAATTCAAAGAGATCACAGCAATCCTTTAGAGTTACCGGATGCGAAGTAAGGCCAAACTATCTAACATATACAAGAACATTTATATTACTCCTGAATATAAATTTTTGCAATATTAATAAAAATAAAATGTTATGTTTCAGATCCACAACATCGTTAGCAATCAGCTGGTCTGTTTGTTTCCGATAAACAACTCGATAAACCGATTTATGCGACATTTAAAACCGACAAAATAACGAATAAATTCAATTCGAACATGAAACCAATAAGATCGGAGTGCTCAGATCCAATTTGCGATTGAAAAGCTATATTTGGATTGGAAAGGTTCCAGCGGCAAGAAAATTTTCTTAATATATCATAATGATGCACTTCGATATTGCTCATGGTGATGCACTTGAGTTGATAAAGATTGATGAATATGAAAATGTTCTTGAAAATCAAAGGAAGCACCTGGAAGGAAGGCCGGTACAAGCAAAGTCGAAAGATTCCGAGCTAAAAAACAAAAACAAATTGGCCTTTTCAGCCCTTGAAAGGACTTTGACCGAGCTTCTTATGATCAATTGTGTTGTGAGTGTTATTAAATGTTTGCACACAATTGACCGAGAACTGGACCTACATATTTTATACCGACTCCGAACGGCTCATGTTCTCAAGAAGCTTTACATGGCATTATTTACTCTCTGAGGTTTGCCATTGTCTGCAGAGAGGTGGTGGCCGATCAGAACATTTTTTTATTGAAAAAACTTTTCGCCGCGGCTGAGGATCGAACCCGGGCTCCGAGCATGCTAAGCCACATACTTAACCTGTATGCCACGATCACCACTTCATTAATTGGTTAAATCTTTTTTTATTTTGTACAGTAAAATGTAATAAATTAAGTTTTGCCTGAGACTATATCAAAAAATTTGGTCACAAATGGGTTAAACCATGGTCCTCAAAGGGTTTAGTTGTCAATAATTGCAGTAAAAGTATAGATTAACCGAGTTTGATGGAAAGAAAAGTATTTCAGAATTTTGAGCATCCACTTATATGGGGCGGCCCCTGTGTGCGATGGTGAGAAATTGCTAGGACTTGCACGTATTTCTGCTGGCACAGGAAAAGAACAATCGGACGCAATATTTGACTTATTTAATAAATGGAATTTGGTTGACAAAGTTTTGGCAGTATGCTGTGATGCTACTTCGTCAAATTCAAAAAATTTTTTAAAAATTTGACAAAAAAACTTTTTTTTCAGCAGAACAATATTTGAATTTTTAATAGCTCAAACTTTTTCATAAGCAACCACAGTTTATAATTCCGGGGGTCAAGGAAAATTCCAAATATTTAAGCTTATGACGCAGCCTAGTGATCAGTCAATCAGTAAGGACAAAATATACAGTGGATGCGCCATGCCTTCCCCTTATTCGATCAGCCTTAAACTTTGCAAACAGTATCTTATTATTAAAAGGAACAATTTAAATAAGCGGCGTTGGATAAGTGCAAAACCAAAAAACTTTTTCCATACAACCTAGGACCACCCTAATGCATTTGCATGAGATTCCGAGACCTACACTCAGAAAAAAAAACTCGCGTGTAGCAACGTACATGTGGCAGAAGTGAAACTTCTTTAACAGTAAGAAATAAGAGAGATTTTAGTGTGAAATAGAGAGAGAAAGTATCTGAAAAGAAATTCAATCAATACGAAATGGAAAAATATTCTGTTAATTCAATATTAACGTCCAGGGACCGTACCGGCTATGGTTTTTATCGAAAGTGTCACATATTAACTGTTATCTTTTAAGTTTTAATTTTTCCGACAAAAATAAAAGTTATTTTGTGCCTTATAGTTTTTTGGGCAAAAAAAAAACAGTTACTTTTGAATTTTATTTTAGCGGTCAAAAATAACAGTTATTTTCTGCTGTTCATTTTTTTGGTCAAAAATATCAGGTAATTTATACTTGTTCAAGTCATTTTAACGACTAAAAAAATGTTGATACCATTATTTTCATCTCATCGGTGAGACATTTTAAACATGGTGTCAACAGTTTAATCTGTCAAGCGGCCTTTAAAAAAACACGAATTGTTTGATATTTTTGACCAAAAAAATTAAAGTCACAAAATAACTTTTATTTTTGACCGATGAAATAAAAGCCAAAAGTAACAAACATTTTTCCCCGAAAAAATACAAGGCAAAAAATAACAGTTAAATTTTAACTTTTAAAGAATCATTCTAAAATTCAAAAGGTACTTAATGGTCGTGATGCTGAGGACAGTTATAACATAATGGTATATTTGAAAAAGTCTTTCAAGAATTTTTTTTTATTTGAAAATCGAAAATAACAGTTATTTTCGGTACTCAGTTGGTGTTTTAGTTGCTTTCGAATGTTTTCTCAACTTTGTCACTTTTTGAATGCAAGATTGCATTTGCATAGTACTCGTTGAAGGAGCCTCCGAAAGCAGAGGCAAATTTTGTTGATTATTACCTCCTGCTTCCTGATCATAATAGTTGGTATGTTGAGTGAGGGCCTCTCAAAGCAGCGAACGTCGATTGTTGAGTTTATCAACTTGGTTGGCTATAAAATTTTGTTGAGATGATGGCTGATTTCAAAAATATATTTTTAAAAAGCATCAGTGTGTTTTTGGGGATTGGTTCTTTGTAGATTCACCAAAATACACTGATGTTTCGTAAAAATGCATTTTGGAACTCAGCCGATGTTGCATTCATCTTACCTTCATCATTAGTTGCAGACCCAGCTGCGGCTTCATTCTTAAGAGCTGTAATTCGCTCTCTATATTCACGAACGCGTTCTGCTCCTGTTTTAGCTATTTTTCTATTTTTTTTCCGTGCATACTTGTTGGATGAAAATTAATGTTACGGTTTTGTTAAGAATGTAATGTTAATGTTAATGTTATGTTAATGTTATGTTAATGTTAGTTATGTTATTTTCAGTATGTTACGCGTTCAGTTTTAATTACATTTTGTTTAGCTATTTATCGTGTGCCTACGTGTCGTAAAGGTATAGATTCCGGCTCTTAAGCAACGATGTTCGGAGTTCAATTCTCGGCAGCGGCTATAAATTTTTTTAAATTTTCATATGAATTGAAAACGTTAGCCTAGCGTCACGAATAAGAGACCTTGAAATTTCACTCGCCGCCAAAGAAGTTTCACTTCAAAAAGCTGCCATGTAAAATTAACGTTTTGTAATGTTATTTCCAATGTAAATCAGAAAATGTGGATTTTACGTAAGAAAATGTTAAGTTAACATGTATTTTGATGAATTGATAAGAAAAATATCAAATTGATAATGCAATGTTTTACGTTGCAATATCAATTCTTAATGTTAAAATAACATTTAAAATGTTTTTAGTTCATCATTTTTTACTGTACAATTGATAGTATTTCATATGCATTTAACATTATAAATGTAGATGTCAACAACAAGCAGATATCATGTTTCTTTAAGAGCTGAGCCGTTGAGACATACAGGTGACCGTGGCACACAGGTTATGAGTGTGGCTTTGGATGCCCGGAGCTCAGGTTCAATTCCCACTCGTGGCAAATTATTTTTCAATACATTATTTTTATCTGCATTAATGTACTGATACTTTTTGATATTTTAAGAGGTTTCGTAATCTAAAAAGTACATTAGGATAATATTAATTTTAACATTTTTTAATGTCGGACGACTTTTGTCAACTAAAAATGTCAATTTTACGGTTGTTTAATGTACTTTTTTTTCTGAGTGTAGTCATGTTATATAGTTTTATTTTTAAAAATTAATTTTTTTTATTTCGTTTACATTTGCATTAATTGCATTAATAGAGGTGGAAGGGGCGTGGTAAAAATAAAGTATGCAACAACTGTTTTGTGCAGATAAGTATGTATGTAATATATTTGAGCAAAATCCATTGAGCCGTTCATATTTGTATAAAGGTCAAATAAACCAACAAACAAACAAGCTAACAGAAAATGAGTTTTATAGCTATATATAACAAAGAGGAAGAAACTTTAATTACATTTTTGTGCTGTGCTAATATAAATATAAAAATATACATGTATGCACACATGCATAACAAATATTAATGCGTATTTTATAAATAGATTTTAATAACAAAATAACACAGCTTAAGAAGAATACAAATATTCTTGATTTAAAGTGGTTTTTGCTATAAATAAAAATAATTAAAAAAATAATATTAAAGAATAAAATAAATGTCATAAATAATCATTAAAGCGTTTAAGCGACAAACATTTTACTATAACTTCATATAAAATATATTTCCAACTGAAGTCGGCTCAAAATTTAAACTCACAGGCTAATACTTTTGTTTGCATACCTAATCCAATTAAAAAAAAAAACCGAGTACTGTACGACAAAAACTATTTATCTGAACTCCTCATCAGCACCGGATAAATCAGCTAGTTATGAATAAATATCACGCATACGCCTGGCAGCACAGCGTAGTTCATTCAATTAGTGTTTTTTTTTTGCGTATTTTTTATTTTTTATTTTAAATTAAGCAATAAAGTGTTGCTAGTTAGCAAAAGAAGCTTTGCTCATGCTTAGCAAAAACCGAGTTGAGACTAACTCAAACGTTTTATAACGCAAAATCTTGATAGCAAAAAACATTAATTTTATTCATACGCAGAATTAGCATCGCTCATACGCCCCGAAGTACAACAGGCGCGTACAAGCACAAAGAAACAAACATACATGCGTGCAAACGCATTTGTCGGATGCGAAGTAAACAAGAAAATTAAAAAATGAAACGAAAAATCAGTGTAAAAAACAAATGGCGCCGCTTTGTCGTCATGGAATGATGACGATGATAACAACCAGGCAGTAAAAAAAAAAAAAAAAAATATAAACAAATCTAGCGCAAAGTAATCTCTGCGGTTTTCGGTTACCGGTTGTTTCCAAGCAAAATGTAGGTGGCATAAAAAATAGCAACAAAAACCACAATAACAAAAAGTTTGTGCATATATAAATCTACAAATATATATGTTTTGTATGTATGTTTTGCATGTGTGTGTACAAACTTTAAGAGACGTGCATGTAAGGCAATCATGCAAAGCTTCAGTAACAAAAACATGAAAACACTTTAATTAGAGTGCGCGTGAAGGAGTGTGTAATAGAAAAAGAGAGAGAGAGCGAGAGAGCTGAAAGCTTGTATTGAAGCACAAAGTATTGTGATTACAAGAGTGTTGCCAAAGGTTTGGCACAACGCCCATAAACCACTCTGCCTAGCATCCAGAAGTATTGGCACTGAACTAAAATTGTATAGTCTTGAAATTATATTCAAACAAACTAACAAACAAATAAACAAACAAACATAGCCGGAATAGCAAATAGTTTGTAGCAAATTACATCATTAAAGCCATGAACTTGGAACTTTTATGGAATGCACTGCAATTTTAAGAGGTAAGTTTTAACTAAATTTTGTTTTAATCTGAACTGAACAGAGTTTTAACTGAAACATAAAACAAAATTTCTAACTAGCGTCAGAATTCAACTAGTTCTGCTTAACTCTTAACTCTTGAATATATTGCAAACATGCAAAAATTATTGGTACTCACTTACTTAAAATTCAACGTGAGCTATTCAAGTTAGTATTTCATTTCCATAAACACTTCTATGAGTGTTCATTAGTGTGTTAAAAAAAGAGGGGGGGGGGGGGAGTTATTGAGAGATTATTTTTCAAATTTTCTTGAAAAAGTTTAAAAATTGCTTTAGTCGGATTTTTTCAAAAAAAATTTTTTTCTTCAGAATTTAGATTGAATGATTTCCGTTTAAGTTAATAGTTTTCTTTGTTGAATGAACGTTTCAAAGTATTTTTGTGCTGTTAGAATCATGAGTTGAAATGTTTTTGTTGAAATATCTGTCTTCTCCAAGCAATAGTTTTTAAACGTATTTTGCTGTATTTATCTTATCGTAGCCAATATCTCAGTGGAAGTCTGCTAGACTGTCATGCGGAGGACATGGGTTTGTATCATGGCTGTATAAGTATCAAAAATTTTAATTTATTTTTAATTAAAATTCTAATACTGTTTCATTAACTGTTTGGTAAAAACTAACCTTCAAAATAAGTTTTCTTACAATCTTTAAAAAATTGCACATTAATTTTTTATTAAAAAAAACAAAATTTCAAACAAATTAATAAAAATCTGTTGTTCCACCAGTTACACCCTCGGCTTAGCTTAAAACTCTTACTACTAGTTACCTACTAGTACCTTTTTATACGTGTACTGTATTCTTTAGACCAACAGTCAACTGACTGTTTGAGTTTGAAAGTTTCATTTGCTTGAATGTAACAGTGAAATCTGTTATTTTAAATCACGATTTGTTTGATATAACAGCATTTTTTCCTTGTGTGTATCGGCGTTTTGAAAGTTAACGTCTGAGTTTTATTTTAGTGGGCTTTTAATTTTAACCCCTTTTTGTAAATACTTATGGTGAAACGTAATAGAAAACCATTTGATCCTTACATTTTAGCTATAGGATGTGTTTGAGAGATTTATGGAAAAAACCATGAGGAATATTTTTGTAGAACTACTTAACCATTTTAACTCTAACTCTTTAATATATGGGTATTTGTTGTTGCTTTGTAAAAAAAGCACAAAAAAGACCCATTACACAGAGCCATAGAGGGTTTTAATGTATTACAAAAATATTTTTCACAAAATTCTTCTATAGTCAGTGGAGCTTACGAAGGAACCACCGCAGCCCTAGACGCAGGTAACATTTACATGAAATAATCTTTAAAAAGTAAATTTTAGGTATTGATGTATCCTTCCAAATAAATATTTCATTTACTATTGCGTAATTCCATGGTAACTCGCGTTACGTTGAGAAAGTTTTTTTGAGTTAAACTTAGCTTTACGTTTTTTTTTATTTAAAATAACAAATTCAAATGAACTCTTTATTGAACGAATGGGTTTTGTATGTTAGAAATTGTAATGAAAATTCACTGGTACCATAAAATTTACACACTGATATAATAATTTAGGTAAGTAACTCGCGTTACCATTTTTTGACAACATGCTCAAAGAGTTAATTTCTTTCAAATTTTTATGGGAAATTTGTGGATAGATTTTTTTCATTTTGCAAAAATCAACAGGATTTCAATAAGTTGATCTTTATAGAAAATTGCAATTAATCTAAAAATTATGCGGTAACTCACGTTACAAAAAAAAAAATTGGTAAATCGCATTACTTTCGGTTTTCATATTATATTCAGCAGTTCTAATGCAGCTTTTCCAGCTCTAATGCTCAAAAAATAAAATTAAATTTAATGACGAACCTCGGTACTAAATCAAAATTTAAATAATTAATATTTTATATAACTCGCTTGGTATATTTTCACCAGAACAACAACTATCACTTCTAGATCCATATATTTCTTTCATATGGAAGAAGGTTTCTTCATAAGCACATTAACTAGAACAATGACTAAAAATGAAATGGGATGTCAAATCTTAAATTTGACACTTCATGGCAATGTTTCTTCAATTAAACATTCATATGAATATAGTTGCAGGTTAAAAAACAATGACAAATTTTTCTTAAGCCGTGTCCTTAGAATAGAAAAAACCCAATTTTCTTTAATATTTTTACAATTTTCAAAAACCAAACTATTAAAAATAATTACTTTTTTTAATAACAGGGATTTGGGCAAGGATTAGGACAGGAAATTTAACAGTAAGGAAAAAAGATTTGAAAAATGATTAATGAGGATTAGTCAAGGAAATGATTTCATTTTTGAGTTTTATTTTTTTGCTCTGAAATAAAACTTACTTTTTTGATTTATATTTAAAAATTAAAATAATAGATAAAATATTAAAAATAAAAATAAAAATAAAAATAAAAATAAAAATAAAAATTAAAATTAAAATAAAAATAAAAATAAAAATAAAAATAAAAATAAAAATAAAAATAAAAATAAAAATAAAAATAAAAATAAAAATAAAAATAAAAATAAAAATAAAACTAAAAATAAAAATAAAAATAAAAATAAAAATAAAAATAAAAATAAAAATAAAAATAAAAATAAAAATAAAAATAAAAATAAAAATAAAAATAAAAATAAAAATAAAAATAAAAATAAAAATAAAAATAAAAATAAAAATAAAAATAAAAATAAAAATAAAAATAAAAATAAAAATAAAAATAAAAATAAAAATAAAAATAAAAATAAAAATAAAAATAAAAATAAAAATAAAAATAAAAATAAAAATAAAAATAAAAATAAAAATAAAAATAAAAATAAAAATAAAAATAAAAATAAAAATAAAAATAAAAATAAAAATAAAAATAAAAATAAAAATAAAAATAAAAATAAAAATAAAAATAAAAATAAAAATAAAAATAAAAATAAAAATAAAAATAAAAATTAAAATAAAAATAAAAATAAAAATAAAAATGAAAATGAAAAAAAAAAATAAAACAGAAACTAAAAATAAAAAATTATATAATTATTTACCAAAAATAAAAAAAAAATCAAATAAAACTAAAAGTATAAACAAAAATTAAAACAAAAATAAAAGAATTAAAACTTTTTTTCATTTTTATTTTTTCACTTAAATACAAACAAACAAACAAAAACAAATTGGCCATTTCAGCCCTTGAAAGGACTTTGAACGAGCTTCTTATGATCAATTGTGTTGTGTGTGTTATTGAAGGTTTGCACACAATTAACCGAGAACAGGACCTACATGTTTTATGCCGACTCCGAACGGCTAAAGTTCATGTTCTCAAGAAGCTTTACATGGCACTATTTACTCTCTGAGGTTTGCCATTGTCTGCAGAGAGGTGGTGACCGATCAGAAAAATTTTTTTTTATTGAAAGAACTTTTCGCCGCGGCTAGGGATCGAACCCGGGCTCCGAGCATGCTAAGCCACACACTTAACCTGCATGCCACGGTCACCACACTTAAATACAACTTGTGAGTTTAATTTTTCTTCTCAGTATAAAAACCTTAATGTTGAGTTATATTTTTTTTTTAAAAAATTATAATAAAATTAAAAATATAAATAAAAAAATGAAAATTAAAACTAAAATAAAAAAGAACAAAAACAAAAATAGAAATAATACTAAAAATATAAATAAAAATAAAAATAAAAATAATAATAAAAATAAAAATAAAAAAAAACAAAAAATAAAAAAAAAAAAAAATAAAAATACAAATAAAAATTAAAATTAAAATTAAAGCAAAAACAAAATAAAAATAAAAATAAAAATAAAAATTAAAAATAAAAATAAAAATTAAAATTAAAAATAATAATAAAAATAAAAATAAAAATAAAAAAAAAAATTCATAAGGAATAAAAAATAAAAATTATAAATAATAAAAATAAAAGTATAAATAAAAATAAAAAAATAATACTTAGTTTTCATTTCTATGTTTCACTTAAATATAACTAATTTCTTGAGTTTCATTTTTCTTCTCAGAAAATAAAACTTAATGTTAAGTAACATTTTTTTTATAAAAAAATAAAAATTAAAATAATAATAAAAATAAAAATAAAAATAAAAATAAAAATAAAAATAAAAATAAAAATAAAAATAAAAATAAAAATAAAATTAAAAATAAAAACAAAAATAAAAATAAAAATAAAAATAAAATTAAAAATAAAAATAACAATAAAATAAATAAAAATAAAAATAAAAATTAAAATTAAAATAAAAATAACAATAAAAATAAAAATTTAAACTTATTTTTGAGTTATATTTTTCACTTAAATAAAACTTATTATTTTTCGTCTCAGAAAATAAAACTAAATGTTGAGCTATATTTTTTTCGCTGAGAAATAAAACTTTTCTTTTGAGTTTTATTTTTGTACTCGGAAAATAAAACGTATTTCTTTGATTTATGTTTTTGCTCTGCATTAAAAGTTATTTTTTTGAGTTCTTTTGTTTTAATTAGAAAATAAAACTTTCTTTTGTGTTTAATTTTTTCCCCAAGGCGATAAAGAAATAGCCTTAAATCAAGCTCAAAGCGTTCGTAACTGAAATTAGCTCAAAAGTTCGCAGTTTATGCCAGAATTGGACTTGAAAATATTTTTGATGAACACCTCAATTTGTGCTTAATAATTGTTAACTCGGGCTTGTTTGCAAAAAATTAATTTTGTTGTTGTTGTTTTTGTACATCAAAAACATGAGCATACGAACGACTTGATTCTTAGTTGGTTTTTGTTCCTGTTACTATAGAAAATAAATTAAAAAGTTATATTTTCCTGTTCAAATTGGATTAAATATATCTTATTTGGACAATGTAAATAAAATTTTAAATTAGCTTCACATCGTGTTTTGTTTTATTCGGTTTCTTACTCAAATTTCTTAAATATGTCATATGAGAGCATATTAATTTTTTTTATTAACAATCTATAAATGACAAGCATTGGATACAAATGAGCATGTTTTTATTTGATAAACAATACCAACATGTCATAAATTGGGCACAAGTGAGCGTATTAATTTGTTGATAAATGATCTATAAATCACATGCATTATGCACGAATGGGCTAGTTAATTTTTTGATCAGAATCACTCCCAAAATATATTGATTGTTTTCAGCTCAAATTTCTCTCGTGCAAAAATATAATACTTATTTTTGAGTTTTATAGTTTACTTATTTAATTTAAGTTAGCGTAGTTTTATTTATAAAAAGTTCTAATAAAAAAAAACTTATTTTGGTACGTTAATTAATAAAACTCAAAAA
The DNA here is from genome assembly GCA_958299015.1 of Tetanocera ferruginea. Lineage (NCBI taxonomy): Eukaryota > Metazoa > Arthropoda > Insecta > Diptera > Sciomyzidae > Tetanocera > Tetanocera ferruginea. The sequence goes on along the minus strand of OY282642.1, from coordinate 108,141,965 downwards.
TTAATTGTAATATCAGAATAAAAAATAATATTAAAAACCAAAAAACTACAGATAGAAATAATATTTAAAAAGAAATTTAATTTTCTGTGTAAAAAATAAAACTGAAAAACCAAGTATAAGCTCAAAAAATACATTTTATTTCAGAGCGAAAGTATAAGCTTAAAAAATACATTTTATTTCAGAGCGAAAAAATAAAACTCAGAAATAATTGTTATTCTCTGAGTAGAAAAAAAACAAAACTCAAAATATTAGCTTTATTTCAGAGCGAAAAAAGTGTTATTTCAGAGCGAAAAAAATAAGTCTTAACAATAACAGTTATTTTGTGTTTTTTAACATAAACTTAAAAATATAAAAATTATAATGTTTTTTAAAATATCAAATGAAACAAGGCTCAATTTGGTAAACGTGTCATTTTTTCTAGTGCCTTTAACATTATAATTTTTTCCTTTAAAAATTCAAAAATAGCAGTTATTTTCAGTACCTGCAGCCAACTGCATAATTTTTGGCATTCCGCGAATCACACTCGTTATTAGATGCAATCTTTGTAAGCTACCGGTTAGTAGTCATTTCAAATTTCATTCTTCTTGTGTAGATAAAACCATTCTTATAGCAGTTTTAGTGTACCGTAGTTTATTTTTCTGAACTTAAGGCTGTGTCATCAGAGCATTCATTTCAAAAAGTCTTAAAATGTTACTCCAGTGCCAAGTCTATCTACGAAAGCTTTTATGCAAATATGAACACAACGGGAGATTTTCTTAGAAACTGCAAAAACTAATAGAAGAGGACGTTATTATGAGTTGACCAACTCTTAATACTTATTACTTTTATAACTCAAAAATGTAAAATTCTCAGAAAAGAAAATGGTATAATAATGAAGAGAATATTTTTAAGTTTAGCATAATTTAAGCATTAGGCGGCAAATAAATTGTAAGATAGTCGAAAAAAAAGAAAAACAGACAAAAGAAAAATAAAACCTACATAAAACGTAGCATTCTTTGCGGCGAATCGATGAAATTCTTTTGAATAGGAATTTTAGACATGAAGACAATAAATTTTAAAATTTTTCTACAATTTAAAGAACACTTTTAAATATGACACAGGGAATATGAGAAAATATAGTTAAAATCGTAGCAGTCAAACAAGCAGAAGTATGGTTTTGTTAGTTAATTGTCTATAGTTAGTGCAGTGGTTGCAAAAACCACACTCCAACAAAGACCACAACAAAAGAAAATTGCTTTCAGTTCCGAAGCTTTTTAACCACCAACAAAACATTGGTCTGAGAACCATAAAAAACCTGTTGAAACATATGCCATTCGGTTATAATTTTTTTTTACATTTTTGTTCTACACATCAGTTTTATGCTCCTTTCGTGAATCGACCTTGCTTACAAAAACAAAATTCAGTCAGCCATTTTAATGTGTTGAACTTTTGAAAATTAAAAAGATTTATTTTATGCGCCATTTTATTCCATTTTATGCCATTTTATGCGCTGAAGTAGTCAACATAATGACTGAATTTTTTTATTTATTTTTTGTATTTTTTATTTAAATGGTTATTTTTCAATGATTGTGCAGAAACTGTTATTGATAGCCAACTTTAATGAGTTTTTCCTGTTGCCAAGGTTATCGAACTTTGTTTACAAAAGACTGATTAAATGACAGCTGTTATGAAACGTTGCGTTGAAATGTTCTTATTAAGGCTAACGGGAAACAAGTTAGTGTGCATTTCTATAGCGCACATAAACGTAGCCATATTTATTAACTTTTTGCTGGTTCAATATTTAGTTTGCTGCGATATTAAAATGAGCCAGCCTTTGCCACAATATTTTATACGACGAATAAAAATATTTCAACTCAACTTTTACTTAGTAAACATACAAAATAAACATTGTGGCTTAAAATACTACATGATGACCCAGAATCGAGAAAGAACACACATTCAACAGTTGACTCAACTTAAACCATATTTTGTTTTAAAATTCTGCCTTGTATTCAGTCGTTCGGAAAGAATGAAAAATTTTAACTCATTTGTATGAGTTATAATTTTGTGTTTTAGGTACATATTAAATGTTTTGTAATATTTTCTTTCATTTAAAAAATTGTTTGTTATAATTTTTCAAACTTTTTTAATAGAATTTGGAGCAAAGTTGCATTATTAATGTTTTTAGTTGTTGTTGTTGTTCAATTAGCTGATAAGTTCAGAGCACAAATATTATATTGCGATAATCTTTTTTATTTCATGATGTTGTGCGATTGTTGTGACTAAAAGTTTTTTGCTCTATTAAAAAACTTTGTTAGGAACTCTTTTAGCCGTTGTTGTTGCTATCAGCAGGATGGGGGCGCCAATTCAAATACAAATTAGCATGTCTGTTGATGAAAGAGGATATAGTGTAGGTACAGAGTAAGCAATGTCGTATGTATTCATATTGATATTTATGAAAATTAGTTATAGCAGGGCCGTAGCTATGATTTGGCTTTTGGGGAGAGGGAAAAACATTTGTTATATAAAACAATTCATGGGTTGAGATAACATATTTCACTGTAAAATACCATTCAACAAATGAAACTTTCAACAGTCGGTTGACTGTTAGTCTATAGAACTCGGTACACGTATAAGTTCGTACTTATTGCAATTTGATCACTGGTTTGAAAGTTCAAGATTCAATCACCGACAAGACCAACAAATAATTATTAATTTATATAAATATTTTTTTAAAAATCTTATTCTATTAGAGGAGCAATATTTATATATACATTTGCAACTAAGTTCTCGAAAAGGGCTCTAACGATTTCGATGAAACTTACAACATAGATGAAAAGAAGGCTAGGGCTCATCTCTGGGTCTCTGGGCTCGATCGTTGAAGACGAAATTCATTGTTCATTCAAATTTGTTTATTGCCAAAAAATTTAATTTTTGCCGAAATAAAGGAAAATAATTGCACGGTTGCCATTTTTCTCTAAAAATAGCATCTTTCTCTCTCTCTCTCTCTTCTCTCTATATGGTCTATATTGCACTGTTGTCAACTTGGTACTTTTTCCATCAGATTTGGTGTTTTTTGAAAATCATTGCATTTTTTGGAGCTTTTTTAAAAATGTCGGTGGCACTGAATGTGCCGATTCGTGTACTGTAAGTAAAATATCGAAATTATTTCGTATTTGTATTGTATTTGTAAGTACCAAAATCAATTTTGTTAAATTGCAACGCAAAATAAAAATGCGCTTAAAGTTTATTAAAAAATATTTATTATATGTTGTTATACCCTAAACCTGAAAGGTCAGGGTATATTAACTTTGTGCAAACGTTTGTAACGCATAGAACGAAGCGAGTCCGGTATAGAAAAGTGTATATATTCTTGATCAGCGTCACCACGTGAATCGAGCTATCTATGTCCGTCCGTCCGTCCGTCCGTCCGTCTGTGTGTTGTCCGTATACACAGGATAAGAAGAAGGAGTTGAGATAATTGGATGAAACTTGGTACACATGGTCACATGTACCCAAAGATCTGCACTATTGAATATTTTTGGAATCCGCCCACGGACACGCCTACCTCCCATACAACGCAAAAATTTAAAACTGCATAACTCAGCTCATAACAAGTCCACAACAATAAAATTTGGTATGTGTGTGTTTTGTATCATTACAAAGATGTCTTTGAAAAATGGACGTCATCCGCTCACGGACACGCCCACCTCCCATACAACCCAAAAATTGAAAACGCAATAAATAAGCCTCTATTTAACCTAAAGAGCTAAAATTTGGCACATATGTTTTTTATAACAAAAAATAGATGGTTTTGAAAAATGGACATCGTCCGCCCACGGACACGCCTACTTCCCATACAACGCGAAAATTGAAAACTGCATAACTCAGCTCATAATTAGCCTACAACAATAAAATTTGATATGTATGTGTTTCATACCAACACAAATATGTCTTCGGAAAATGGACGTCATCCGATCACGGACACGCCTACCTCCCATACAACCCAAAAATTGAAAACGCAATAAATAAGCATGTGTATAACCTACAGAGTTAAAATTTGGCACGTATTTTTTTTATGACAAGACAAAGATGGTTTGGAAAAATGGACTTCATCCGCCCACGGACACGCCCATTTACAATAAATTGTTTTTTTTTTTTTTGAAAAGTGGGTTTAGGGTATTTCATAGTCGGCCTAGACCGACTTTAGACTTTCTTTACTTGTTTTTAAGATAAAGTTGGCATTTTCGATACATTATAAGCTGTGGAACATATAAATATGCGGAGAGATTCTGAGCGGAGCTCGGTCGCCCAGGTACTTTCACTGTTAAATACCATCCATCAAATGAAACTTTCAACAGTCGGAAGACAGATAGTGCCTGAGTACGTTCGGAAGAAATGTTTGGGTAAAAAACTAGGAGCTGGTCATACATTTGACACCTGCAGATGTCCTCCGAGATTGCTGTAAGCTATTTATCGACATTTTTCTTAAGTTTTCGTATTTTTTATAGGTGGACCTCCAAAAATGTGGCAGAAAGGGGGTTCGTTACTTTAAGAAAAATGTTGGGAATAAAAATTACTGTGACCTGGTTATACATTGACCTTTTTTATGGTTGCCCCACCACAGTTACAACGATTTTACAAAAAACGTGAGGTTTGTTGGATGGGAGTGACTCAGAAGGAAGACAGATAGCGGCTGAGTAAGTTCGGAAGAAATGTTTGGAATGAAAAAATACTAGAAGCTGATCATACATTTGACGCCTCTTTGGGCTACACCGGGGCAGCTATGAACTATAATTCGACATAGTTGATTATACATATGACACCTCTAGGGACTAGCTACACCGGCGAGTTATGAATTATAATTTGATATTTTTCTTAATTTTTCGTATGTTTGAGGTGGAGCCTTCAAAAAGGTGGCAGAATGGAGATGAGTTACTTCAAGAAAAATGTTGGGGACATAAAATTGATATGAGCTGGTGGTCATAAATTGACCCATCTGGTGGTCAGCCCAACATAGTTACAACGATTTTTCAAAAACCTAGAACTTTGTTGGCAGGGAGGAGCGGCTAAGAAGAAGACAAATAGAAAATGGGTTTGGTCAAATGAAATGTTGGGAGTCAAACTTTTACTCCATATTTTTTGTGTATAACAAATCAGGATACGCCATATGGTCTCAAAAACTATAGAATTGAAAGTGTTTTGCGAATGTAGTTTGTTTTCTTGGTTAGTCTGTGAAATAATCTTCATTTGTTGGACTTTTTTTACAAGAATTTTATGAGAAGATAGGTTAACAAATTTCTTTTAAGAATTAAACAATTTAAATTTAAGCCTTTTTCACCAAACCATTAGTCGTTTACAATAATAATAAAACAAAATTACTTGGTATTTTTAAATTAGTTTATTTTGACCTATATGACGCCAACGTACTCGACAGAAATTTTTTTTTTATTTCAAACCATTAGTTTTGAATGTTATAGATTTCCATTTGGCGGCTAATGGGTTAAACTGATTTTGTTAAAAAAAAGTTTGATACAAAATTGTGATGTCTTCATTTGCTATCTCTAAAAATGATAACTACCCTTTGCAGTTCTGAGGGAAATATTATTCATGATAGCACTGCATACCTTTCGTCATCCATTTTTATACCCCCACGCAAACTGCGTAAGGGGTATATTAATTTTATCACAACGTGTGTAACGCTCATAAGGAGGCGTATAGAAAAATATATATATTCTTGATAAGCATAACCACCTGAGTGAATGTAGACATGTCCGTCTGTCTGTGGACACGATTACAGCCGTAATTTAAATATTTAAGTTTTTTTCTTAAAAAATAAGATTAAGCTCGAGAATGCGCTAAATCGCATGAAAACCACGTCTACCTCCCATACAAGCCCAATAACGAAAACTCCATAAAGAAGAGAATATTTAAGCTACAAAACGAAAAATGGGCGTGATCCACTTACTAACACGCCCACCACCCATACAACTCTAATATTGAAAACTATATAAATAGACTTCTGTCGAAGCTACAAAAGTAAAATTAGATATTTATTCATTTTATATAAAAAGTAAAGGCGCAATAGAAAAATGGGCTTCTCTTTAAGCTAAAGAAAAAAAATTTGATACGTTTGTATTTTATATCAAAACTAAATTGTGGAAGCAAAGTGGGCGTCATCCGCATACGAACACACCCACCTCCTATACAACCCATAAAACTGAAAACTCTATAAATAAGCTAATATTTAAGCTGCAAACCTGAAATTGGGTATTTGTGTGAGAACTGAGGCGTGTTCAAAAAATTGTTATCAACCACTCAAGAACACGCCCACCTCCCATACAACCCAAAAATTGAAAACTTTATAAAAACCCAGCAAAATCTTCGCTTACATGTAATCGAAAAAGTAATCCAGAAAATTTCATTGGAGGTAATCGAAAGCGCTGTCAATTGAAACGATTTAGCTCTAAAAATGGTTGGCTAATAACTGATTTAACGAAATTAATACTCGAATAACAACTTTCAAGTTGATAGTGAAGGCATGGCCGTGAATTTATTGTAGATAAAATTTAAATTCTTGCATTAGCATTTATGTAATGCATTTTAGAATCGAATAAAAAAAAAAGGTCTAACGAAAAATGTTGCTGGGAAGGAAGCTTGACTTTGGTTTGCAGGAAAACAATTTGATATGAATGTATTTAAGACGTCATCAAAATAGTAAAATTTATTGAAATCTCATACAAAAAGGGCTTCAATTTAAGATTTTGTACCATTACGAATCGGCCATGGGGGTTTTCTTACTTCGGCCGAGTCGAACCTTACTAGTTATACTCTAAACCTGAAAGGTGAGGGTATATTAACTTTGTGCAAACGTTTGTAACGCATAGAACGAAGCGAGTCCGGTATAGAAAAGTATATATATTCTTGATCAGCGTCACCACGTGAGTCGAGCTATCTATGTCCGTCCGTCCGTCTGTGTGTTGTCCGTAAACACAGGATAAGAAGAAGGAGTTGAGATAATTGGATGAAACTTGGTACACATGGTGACATGCACCCAAGGATCTGCACTATTGAATATTTTTGGAATCCGCCCACGGACACGCCTACCTCCCATACAACGCGAAAATTGAAAACTGCATTACTCAGCTCATAGTTAACCTACAACAATAAAATTTGATATGTTTGTATTTTATACAAACTCAAAGATGCCTTCGAAAAATGGACGTCATCCGCTCAAGGACACGCCCACCTCCGATACAACCCAAAAATTGAAAACGCAATAAATAAGCCTCTGTTTAACCTACAGAGCTTAAATTTGGCACATATGTTTTTTATAAGTAAGCCAAGATGGTTTTGAAAAATGGACATCATCCGCCTATGGACACGCCTACCTCCCATACAACGCAAAAATTGAAAACTGTATAATTCAGCTCATAATTAGCCTACAACAATAAGATTTGATAAGTATGTGTTTTATACAAACACAAAGATGTCTTCGAAAAATTGGGAGTAATCCGCCAACGAACACGCCTACCTCCCATACAACCCAAAAAGTTTAAAACTCAATAAATAAGGTTATGTTTGTCATAGAGAGATGAAATTTGGTATGTATGTATTTTATACCAAAACTAAGGTGTGTTCAAAAATTGGGAGTAATCCGTCCATGAACACGCCCACCTCCCATAGCGAAAGCACAATAAAGCCATTAACTGTGAGTTACAGGAATAAAACTTGGTATTTTTGTGGTAAATTTTTATTCAACATTTCAATGCATATCAGGCTCCATCCGGACACGCCCATTTCCAATAATATTATTTTTTTTTTTTGGTAAATTAGGTTTAGGGTATTTCATAGTCGGCCTAGACCGACTTTAGACTTTCTTTACTTGTTTTATATTAAATTTGAAAAGTGAGTAACGTCACGCCACATTACTCGAAGTTTGCCTGATTTCGTTACTGAATTCGGTTGCAGGTATTTTAGTGGAATTTTTTTCCAACTTCTCATGGGCAAAAAAACTTTATGTTAAAACTTTATGTTTTATTTAAGTCAAATGTTTTTTTAAATAAAAATTTTAACTTAAAATGTTCCGATGGAAATTTAAGTAACGTAACGCCAGTAACGTCACGCCAGATGACTTAGTCTAATTAAAAAAAACCGAGAAAAGATTTTCTTATTTGATAAATAGCAAAATAAACTTATATTATTTTAAATTATTTTAAATAAAGTTTTATATAAAAAGTCTTGTCCAATTCGCACAGTTTCGCAAATTTTCTAATCTAAGACGAAAACTACTTCTGTTTTTTGTAACGTCACGTCTTAGATAATCGTCCATTGTTATAATTTTTTTAACTTAATATAATGCTACTTAATAACTACGCAAATATAAAAAAAAGTTTTTAAAACTTAGACTTCTTCATTCTTTTTTTTTAATTCTTTCGTATAAAACGTACTTAACGCCAGTTTGGAAATGCCCATGTAAAATATTGCTCGTTCAATAGAATAAAATATAAGTTTGAATTTAACAAACATAGGTGGTCTTAGTTAATTGAATTTATATAATTTTAACTATTTTATTTTTATGAAATTAAATTATTTTATAAGTTATTTCATTTTTAAAATATAACTATAAGTATTTTAAGTTATGTATACTCCGATTGATTATTATTATTATTAAATAATTAATAAATCGAATGTTAGGTTTTAGAGATATGGGCAATACCATATAACTAATAACAGTGTCCAAAAATGTGTTTTTCGAGTATATCTCGAAAACTATTCCTAACAAAAATAAAAGGTTGTCATTTTTTACTGTCTTTATTAAAACTTGACTTTTTTTATGAATATTCTTTAGTGGAATTAAAGCCCTTTTTTGTGAAAAATTTGGGTATTTTTTTACAAGAGTATTACGAAATAACAAATAAAAACATTGATAAAAATTATGTCTGTATTTTTGATGTAATTTCTTTGTCATAAATAAAATTCCTGAAGTCTTCTTAAAATATTTTTGATCACCAATTTTTTGACAAATTCTTGAAATATGAAATATGGTATGCATGTTACCATTCAGGTGGCCTGGAAGTTTCCATAAAAATACTAACATTTACTCGTCGTCTAAAACAAGGCGCTTTGTGCATTCATGCAGTTAAGGCGGGAGGTTGCTTGATATTTCTAATGTATGTTATGCTATTAAACAATAAGTATGATGTAATAAGAATGCTACTAATTTTAACTTTATTGCTCCTTCAGTTCTCGATATAGCGAACAAATAAAGACACAAAGAAAAAAACACAAGAAGAAGAAAAATTGTTTAAGAACTGACTTTAGCTTTAACTGACTTTATAAAGAGCTTTCAAATTTCAAATAACTGTTTTTGTTGTGGTTTGAACTTTGCAGTGGTTGCCTCTGCCAGATACAGATATGGATATAAATTTCTATTCCAGTTAAGTTTTATGAGTACCTTGTACAAAATGCTGACACAATTAAAATTAAAAAAAAAACAATTCTTCCAATTCTTTCACACACAAATTGTGTCTCTCATAAAAATGTCAATCTACTGTTTAAAAAATAGAACAATTGTTTAAATAACACACAAAAAAAAAAAAAACAGAAAACTCTATTAAAGCCAAAACAAATATAAGTCGAGTATAAATAGTGGCAGCATAAGCTTGTAATAATATCATTACAACTCAGACTTCCTGTTAGTGTAGAAGTAACAAGATTACTTAAAATAATTACAAAAGATGGAAATCAAAATATATAATCTGTCAGCAATTTTGGCCGTTTTGCTAATACAATCCTTCGTTATAGTTACAAAAGCTGCTACCCAGGCACAAATTTCTGCAATTATTGCTGGTATTGTAGATGCCCAAGGTACTTTTCAACAAGGGGTAGATACTGTTTTATCTGCTTACAGTCAGGCTTCTCAATCTGTATCAGATGCTCAACAAACTATTGCAAATGTTCAGAATGGTTATCCGAGCAGCCAAGTTAGTCTTGCCAATGCTTTTTTAAGTTCTTCAAATGGTGCTTTACAAACTGCTGCAGGAGTACCAAACTGCAAAACATAAGACTGTTGAATAGTCAGCTAGTTGCCTCAATCATAGCACCAACTCCGACAACTACAATCACATGTCCGCCGAAACCTGTTTTATATCTATATAATTAATAGGCTAAGGTTTTTTTTGTGACTTCAACTCCTCCCAGACCAATGGACCGATTCTATCGATTTAGATGTCATTAAATCAGGTTTAGGCTGTATATGTGCAAACCACTTTTAAAAATTGTGATTTCACTTCTGGGGGTTCCCAACCTTTTAAAACAGAAATAAAATTTTTGTAAAAAAATCCGTTATTTTATCGATTTGAAATTTAGTTTGAGAAGAGCTTATGAATTGATCGAGTTTTAATTTTTTTCAAGACTAGAAATTTTTAACCAAAGTTATCTTTTATGCATTCCTCAAATGTCAATTGTCCGAAAAATGCAGTTCCAAAATAAACAAGTAAAGAAAGTCTAAAGTCGGTCTAGGCCGACTATGAAATACCCTAAACCCACTTTTCAAAAACAAAAAAATTTTTATTGTAAATGGGCGTGTCCGTGGGCTAATGAAGCCTATATTTTATGTGCATTTAAATGTTGATGAAAAATGTACACATACCAAGTTTAATTCCTGTAGCTCACAGTTAATGCCTTAATTGTGCTTTCGCTATGGGAGGTGGGCGAGTTTTTGGACGGATTACTCCCAATTTTTGAACACACCTTAGTTTTGGTATAAAATACATACATACCAAATTTAATTTCTCTATGACAAACATAACCTTATTTATTGAGTTTTCAACTTTTTATGTTATATGGGAGGTAGGCGTGTCCGTAGGCGGATGACGTCCATTTTTCAAAACCATCTTTGTCTTGTCATAAAAAACATATGTGCCAAATTTAAGCTCTTTAGGTTAAACACAGGCTTATTTATTGCGTTTTCAATTTTTGGGTTGTATGGGAGGTGGGCGTGTCCGTGAGCGGATGACGTCCATTTTTCGAAGACATTTTTGTGTTGATATAAAACACATACATATCAAATTTTATTGTTGTAGGTTAACTATGAGCTGAGTTATGCAGTTTTCAATTTTCACGTTGTATGGGAGGTAGGCGTGTCCGTGGGCGGATGATGTCCATTTTGTAAAACTATCTTTGTTTTGTTATAAAAAACATATGTGCCAAATTTAAGCTCTGTAGGTTCAACAGAGGCTTATTTATTGCGTTTTCATTTTTTGGGTTGTATGGGAGGTGGGCGTGTCCGTGAGCGGATGACGTCCATTTTTCGAAGACATCTTTGTGTTGACATAAGTTATATACACACCAAATTTTATTGTTGTTGGTTAATTATGAGCTGAGTTATGCAGTTTTCAATTTTCGCGTTGTATGGGAAGTAGGCGTGTCCGTGGGCGGATTCCAAAAATATTCAATAGTGCAGATCCTTGGGTGCATGTGACCATGTGTACCAAGTTTCATCCAATTATCTCTACTCCTTCTTCTTATCCTGTGTATACGGACAACACACACACGGACGGACGGACGGACGGACGGACATGGATAGCTCGACTCAGGTGGTGACGCTGATCAAGAATATATATACTTTTCTATACCGGACTCGCTTCGTTCTATGCGTTACAAACGTTTGCACAAAGTTAATATACCCTGACCTTTCAGGTTTAGGGTATAAAAATTCCACTTTCCGAGCAAACAACTCAGTCAAATTTCAACGGTTTTCAAAATTTTTTTGTTTTTCTAAATTTTTGTTCAATTTTCTTTGAAATGTGTTGACAATTACAGTTATTATCTTACCAAATGTATTTTTAATGAATTTTCTTAAAATTGACTTTAGTTGCTTAACGTATATTTTTATCAAACGCCAAGGCAGAGAAAAAAACTGTCTGAAATTTAAAGTTCTATATTTGGAAGCGAATATCTCTGCCACTTTTTAAAAAATTTCATTTATTCCTTTTTTGTATTTAATTGCAATTAATTGACTTTAAAATAATTACAAAGTTTTTACCGTTACTTTATTATTTATATTTTAATCATTGCCTTTAAAAAGAGTCCAATAAAATGAATGTTTCCTCAAAAAATGTATTAAAAATTGTTTTTGTTGTAAAAATAAAAAAAATTTAAAATTTGCATTTTTGATTTTCTTTCATTTTATATAGTTTATTTAAGACGAATTTGTTTTTGTTTGACAGAAAAATTAATAAATACTATGTGTCATCGAAAAAACAAGGCTACCCCCTATGGTTTTTTGCTCGAAATTTTTTTTTTTTTTAAATGTTGTTCTTATAATTTTTAAATCTTCAACAAGCTTCAAAAACAATATATTTGAAAAAAATTTCATTATAGCTACAACCAATTAAAAGTTATAGCCATGAATCTGTTTTAATCATCCTGCTTATCTTAATATATAAAAGGCAAGCGTCCTGCTCCGTGCCTATATCGTAAAACATGTTTAGCCTGGACCAGAACCTATATCGTAAAACCTGTTCAGCCTGTACCAGAACCTGTTAGAAAATTATCCATATGAAATGTTTGTACTGACTAAACCTTTTTCTCTATATCGTAAAACATGTTTAGGCTGGACCAGAACCTGTTGTAAAATTATCCATTTGAAATGTTTGTACTTACTAAACCTTTTAAGACCTGTTCACAATGGACCAGAACCTGTTATTAAATTATGTATTGGAAATCTTTGTACTTTAAGACTATCGTCATTTTCCTCAACTACTATACATCAAACATCATGTCTTGCTATTACAGTGCTTCTTAATTAACAGAACCGCAACCTATTCGGTCTGCATAAACTGAACAGCAATTATTACATTCAGTGACGTTGGTGTGGTTGGTGTCAATTGGAATTGCTAGAATTAAATCACAATGTTCGGTCTTCTGATCCAAGTTTTAGCGATTGGCTACTCAAGTAAGGAAATGGAAATGAAGATATCATAGAAATTCCAGATTATTTTGTTTGTAAAGGTTCGCTTATTAACCCTTTCAATGGCTTGCCTAGAATAATCGTGGACAATTTTTTTGAGCTTATATTCCCATCATTTAAGCAATAAAAAGATTAAAAAACTTCCCTCTGATTTTTACATGAGCTGCTTTGCTTTTGGCAGGCTGTCTAATATAATGGAAAAAACCACGATAACGTTGTATTATAATATTTTAGTTCAACTAAAACAACCGGAGACAAATGCAAATGCGTTATTTATGCAAATGTTATTATAAAAAAAAAATTATGGTGATCGTGGCGTGCAGGTTAAGTGTCTGGCTTAGTACGCTCGGAGCCCGAGTTCGATCCCCAGTCGCGGCGAAAAGTTTTTTCAATAAAAAATTTTTCAGATCGGTCACCACCTCTCTGCAGACAATGGCAAGCCTCAGAGAATAAATAATGCCATGTAAAGCTTCTTGAGAACATGAACTTTAGCCGTTCGGATTCGGCATAAAACGTGTAGGTCCAGTTCTCGGTTAATTGTGTGCAAACATTTAATAACACACATAACACAATTGATGATAAGAAGCTCGGTCAAAGTCCTTTCAAGGGCTGCAATGGCCAATTTTTTTTTTTTTTTTATTATAAAAAAAAATTATACTTTGCACACCAATCACAATACTCACTTTATTTGCAAAATTTATTAACACGCGATATAAAAAAATTGAAGGCTACTGTTGGGCATAAAATCGAAAATCTAACTAAGTTAAACGTTATATATCTCCCTAAAATTATTTTTGTCATGTTGGTACAACTTCACTTCATAGCACTAACCTATTTGATTTTAGAAAAAAACTTTGGAAAATAAAAAAAAAAAATTTTCCGAAGTGTTCAATATAATGGACAAGTCCATTGAAAGGGTTAAATAGATTTTTGGCGATACTTTGAGTCCGAATATCATCAACCATTATTCCAAAATTGCTATCCTGTACCCAAAAAGTTCCGAAGTGAAGTCAACGAGCAAGTTCTAAATATTTTAGTTGGTGACACAGTGAGAGATTTGAGCACGGATTAAATTGAAGACAGTGATGATAGCGATAAACAAAATTGCCCTGCCGAGTTTTTGAATAAATTTTATCCTTCAGGAATGCCACTGCATAAGTTAAACCTCAAAATTGGAAGTATTATAATACTTCTTCGAAATTTCCATACCAAAAGAGATATCTGTAATGGAAGGTGGTTAGTTTTGAAAAACCTAAAAACTTAATTTATCATCGCACAGGTATTGACAGGCGTACTGGCGAACATTAAATAGTTTTCATACCTACAATTGATTTGGCCCCAACAAACACAGATTTGCCTTTCACTCTCCGGAGGCGGCAATTTCCAGTTAAACTGACATTTTCAATGACCATAAATAAATTGCAAGGTCAAATATTGCAAAAAGTAGGAGTTTTTTTAAAAGAACTGGTTTAGTCATGGCAGTTTTAGCGGGCTGGTGATGTAAAACTAAGCATTATAGATGGCAAGGGACAAGGTTAATATTTCAAGAATTTTTTTACTAGAAATGTTGTATATAAGGAAGTTTTATAAAAATAATTTAATAAACATGTTTTCAAATAAAAACCTTTGTATATAAATCCAATAAATTTTTTTGTCGCATTTTGTACTCTAAATAGTTGCTTCCCGTCGTAGGACGGGCTTTTACACTAGTCTATATAATTAATAGGCTAAGGTTTTTTTTGTGACTTCAACTCCTCCCAGACCAATGGACCGATTCTATCGATTTAGATGTCATTAAATCAGGTTTAGACTGTATATGTGCAAACCACTCTTAAAAATTGTGATTTCACGTCAGGGGGTTCCCAACCTTTTAAAACAGAAATAAAATTTTTGTACAAAAATCCGTTATTTTATCGATTTGAAATTTAGTTTGAGAAGAGCTTATTAATTGATCGAATTTGAATTTTTTTCAAAACTAAAAATTTTTAACCAAAATTATCTTTTATGCATTCCTCAAATGTCAATTGTCCGAAAAATGCAGTTCCAAAATCAAAAAATTCCACTTTCCGGGCAAACAAGTCAGTCAAATTTTAACAGTTTTCAAAAAAATTTTATTTTTCTAAATTTTTGTTTAATTTTCTTTGAAATGTGTTGGCAATTACGGTAATTATCTTGCCAAATGTATTTTTAATGAATTTTCTTAATATTTTCTTTAGTTGTTTAACGTGTATTTTTATCAAACGCCAAGACAGAGAAAAAAACTCTCTGAAATTTAAAGTTCTGTATTTGGAAGCGAATATCTCTGCCACTTTTTAAAAAATTTCATTTATTTCTTTTTTGTATTTAATTGCAATTAATTGACTTTAAAATAATTACAAAGTTTTTACCGTTACTTTATTATTTATATTTTAATCATTGCCTTTAAAAAGAGTCCAATAAAATGAATGTTTCCTCAAAAAATGTATTAAAAATTGTTTTTGTTGTAAAAATAAAAAAAATTTAAAATTTGCATTTTTGATTTTCTTTCATTGTATGTAGTTTATTTAAGACGAATTTGTTTTTGTTTGACAGAAAAATTAATAAATACTTTGTGTCATCGAAAAAACAAGGCTACCCCCTATGGTTTTTTGCTCGAAATTTTTTTTTTTTAAATGTTGTTCTTGTAGTTTTTAAATCTTCAATAAGCTTCAAAAACAATATATTTGAAAAAAATTTCATTATAGCTACAACCAATTAAAAGTTATAGCCACAAATCTGTTTTAATCATCCTGCTTATCTATATAATTAATAGGCTAAGGTTTTTTTTTGTGACTTCAACTCCTCCCAGACCAATGGACCGATTCTATCGATTTAGATGTCATTAAATCAGGTTTAGGCTGTATATGTGCAAACCACTTTTGAAAATTGTGATTTCACGTCAGGGGGTTCCCAACCTTTTAAAACAGAAATAAAATTTTTGTACAAAAATCCGTTATTTTATCGATTTGAAATTTAGTTTGAGAAGAGCTTATGAATTGATCGAATTTGAATTTTTTTCAAAACTAAAAATTTTTAACCAAAATTATCTTTTATGCATTCCTCAAATGTCAATTGTCCGAAAAATGCAGTTCCAAAATCAAAAAATTCCACTTTCCGAGCTAACAAGTCAGTCAAATTTTAACAGTTTTCAAAAAAATTTTTTTTTTGGGTTTTTTGGTGTTTTTTCATCTAAATGTGTCATAAATCGATGTTGTAGGTGTTCTGTAAGTACCTTTTATTAATTTCTGAAATATATCTTAGTATTGTTTCTTAAATCTATTTTTTAATGCGTTTTTTTTTTTTAAATAAGTTATTTTTTATAGCTGGAAGAGTTAAGCTGCGATGTTGTCGAATAGTAATAATGTTTTTCTCAGTTTTTATATAAGTGTAAGTCCGTCTTCGTATTTTGACAGTAACATTAAAAATTTTGTGTCAGATCAAACGTTTCAAGTCAAACCATTCAGATAATGATATTTTATATCATTACTAGTGTAAAAGCCCGTCCTACGACGGGAAGCAACTATTTAGAGTACAAAATGCGACAAAAAAATTTATTGGATTTATATACAAAGGTTTTTATTTGAAAACATGTTTATTAAATTATTTTTATAAAACTTCCGTACATACAACATTTCTAGTAAAAAAATTCTTGAAATATTAACCTTGTCCCTTGCCATCTATAATGCTTAGTTTTACATCACCAGCCCGCTAAAACTGCCATGACTAAACCAGTTCTTTTAAAAAAACTCCTACTTTTTGCAATATTTGACCTTGCAATTTATTTATGGTCATTGAAAATGTCAGTTTAACTGGAAATTGTCGCCTCCGGAGAGTGAAAGGCAAATCTGTGTTTGTTGGGGCCAAATCAATTGTAGGTATGAAAACTATTTAATGTTCGCCAGTACGCCTGTCAATACCTGTGCGATGATAAATTAAGTTTTTAGGTTTTTCAAAACTAACCACCTTCCATTACAGATATCTCTTTTGGTATGGAAATTTCGAAGAAGTATTATAATACTTCCAATTTTGAGGTTTAACTTATGCAGTGGCATTCCTGAAGGATAAAATTTATTCAAAAACTCGGCAGGGCAATTTTGTTTATCGCTATCATCACTGTCTTCAATTTAATCCGTGCTCAAATCTCTCACTGTGTCACCAACTAAAATATTTAGAACTTGCTCGTTGATACAGGATAGCAATTTTGGAATAATGGTTGATGATATTCGGACTCAAAGTATCGCCAAAAATCTATTTAACCCTTTCAATGGACTTGTCCATTATATTGAACACTTCGGAAAATTTTTTTTTTTATTTTCCAAAGTTTTTTTCTAAAATCAAATAGGTTAGTGCTATGAAGTGAAGTTGTACCAACATGACAAAAATAATTTTAGGGAGATATATAACGTTTAACTTAGTTAGATTTTCGATTTTAGTTAATAATAAATTTTGTGCTTGTTAATAAATTTTGCAAATAAAGTGAGTATTGTGATTGGTGTGCAAAGTATAATTTTTTTTTATAATAAAAAAAAAAAAAAAAATTGGCCATTGCAGCCCTTGAAAGGACTTTGACCGAGCTTCTTATCATCAATTGTGTTATGTGTGTTATTAAATGTTTGCACACAATTAACCGAGAACTGGACCTACACGTTTTATGCCGAATCCGAACGGCTAAAGTTCATGTTCTCAAGAAGCTTTACATGGCATTATTTATTCTCTGAGGCTTGCCATTGTCTGCAGAGAGGTGGTGACCGATCTGAAAAATTTTTTATTGAAAAAACTTTTCGCCGCGACTGGGGATCGAACTCGGGCTCCGAGCGTACTAAGCCAGACACTTAACCTGCACGCCACGATCACCATAATTTTTTTTTTTATAATAACATTTGCATAAATAACGCATTTGCATTTCTCTCCGGTTGTTTTAGTTGAACTAAAATATTATAATACAACGTTATCGTGGTTTTTTCCATTATATTAGACAGCCTGCCAAAAGCAAAGCAGCTCATGTAAAAATCAGAGGGAAGTTTTTTAATCTTTTTATTGCTTAAATGATGGGAATATAAGCTCAAAAAAATTGTCCACGATTATTCTAGGCAAGCCATTGAAAGGGTTAATAAGCGAACCTTTACAAACAAAATAATCTGGAATTTCTATGATATCTTCATTTCCATTTCCTTACTTGAGTAGCCAATCGCTAAAACTTGGATCAGAAGACCGAACATTGTGATTTAATTCTAGCAATTCCAATTGACACCAACGTCACTGAATGTAATAATTGCTGTTCAGTTTATGCAGACCGAATAGGTTGCGGTTCTGTTAATTAAGAAGCACTGTAATATCAAGACATGATGTTTGATGTATAGTAGTTGAGGAAAATGACGATAGTCTTAAAGTACAAAGATTTCCAATACATAATTTAATAACAGGTTCTGGTCCATTGTGAACAGGTCTTAAAAGGTTTAGTAAGTACAAACATTTCAAATGGATAATTTTACAACAGGTTCTGGTCCAGCCTAAACATGTTTTACGATATAGAGAAAAAGGTTTAGTCAGTACAAACATTTCATATGGATAATTTTCTAACAGGTTCTGGTACAGGCTGAACAGGTTTTACGATATAGGTTCTGGTCCAGGCTAAACATGTTTTACGATATAGGCACGGAGCAGGACGCTTGCCTTTTATGCCTTTTATATATTAAGATTAAAACTCAATATATCGTTATTCGTTATAACTTATTGAATAGAATATCATATATTAAACGTCTATAATGTTTCTAACAATTTATTTTTATTGAATTGCTCGAATTCGGGCAACAGGTTTACTAGTTATTATTATTGTCCTAATTATTATGGTGGCTATTATAATTATCCATACGGTCGCCGTCATGTTCGTACTAAAAAATTTGTATCAACTGCAGTGGCGCAGAGATGATTCTAGCAACTCGGAAACGATAACCATAACCATGATAAATAATAAAAAAATAAAAAAAAATTGTTGCGACTCAAATTCGACAAATATAAGATATTTTGTTATATAAAAATAAATAAAATATTGTTATTACAAAAAAATAATAAATTGTTGCAAAACATTATTCGTTCTCGTTTTTCGTTTTTAAACTTTTAGCGAATTTTTTCCAAAATAATATTCGATTTATGTGTGTCTCAAAGACTTGACAAGAGAAATAACGCATGTACTAGCCTTTATTGGTGCGAGCGAGCGAAACGAGCGAAACTTCAATGGAACAAGTTGTTTGATGGAACAAGCCTTTGAGCCAACATTTTGGTTATCACTACTTAAAATTTTGAACTGCTAATCCAATGTGCACAAAAATGAACGCGGATGCGTTTTGAACTCGCTACAAGTTCGTCAGCGCGAAATTACAATCTTTATGTTTCGGCGCAGCCGTTTTGAATCAGTTACGATTCCGTCAAGGAATTGTCAGATTGTTAACGGAAAAGGTTGTTTTTAAGTTGTTATCAATTCTTTTATTTTAGTTTTAATTATTATAATTTTTATTTTCAATAGCTTCCTTATACACTCCGCGTCAGCAGAATAGGTTCGCTGTTTCAATGATATACAAACGATTGTTTCTCCCAAAATGAGCATAGCAGAAATCTTTATGTTATTGTTTTCTCTTAAGTGTTTTATTAAAAAAAAATTAGGCAAAGTGAATTTTTCTGTTGTTGTTTAAGCTTTATCATAACAAAATTATGCACTTTTTGATGCGTCTTTAGAATAGGTTTATCTCATTCATTTGAAGAAATTTAAGGTAGAAAAAGCTTTAAATTAACAAAAAAAAAATCTTGGTCCAACTCATTTTTAGTTTTACTGGACAAAGCGTTTTAACTTTCCAAAAACTCGTTCAACTCATGAAAAAACTTGGATTAACTCCGCACACTTTTTTCGGTGATAGTTGGAATAAGTTTTAACAGAGTTAACATGAGAAATTTTCAGAGAAGACGCAGAGTTAATATGAAACTGCTGCAAATTTAATTCAAGTTTTGAAAATTAAATGTTTTAAGCAGAAAAAGCTTTCAATTAACAAAAAAACTATTGATCCAATTCTTTTTGAGTTTTACTGCGACAAAACGTATTTAACTTTTCAAAAACTCTTTTAACTCACGAAAAAACTTGAATTGACTCCGCACATTTTTTTCGGTGTAATAAAAGCAATCCAGTTACGTAGTTTTGGTGAATCTGCAAAGAACCAATCCCTTAAAAAAACACACTGATGCGTTGTAAAAATGCATTTTGGAACTCAGTCATCATCTCAACAAAATTTTAAAGCCAACCAAGTTGATATACACAACAATCAATGTTCGCTGCTTTACGAGGCCCTCACTTAACATGATCAACATACAACTATTATGATCAGGAAGCAAAAGGCAGTAATCAACAAGATTTTCCAATGCTTTCGGAGGCTCCGTCAACGAGTACTATGCAAATGCAATCTAGCATTAAAAAAGTGACAAAGTTCAGAGACATTCGAAAGCAACTAAAACACCAACTGAACGTGATGTAAACAGGGACCGAAAATAACTTTTATTTTACAATTTTCGATTGAAAAAGATATAATGAAAAAATTATCGAAGGACTTTTTCAAATATACCATGCTACAAATGTCCTCAGCCTCACGAATATTAAGTGCCTTCTTAATTTTCGACTGATTCTTTAAAAATTAAAAGTTAACTGTTATTTTTTGACTTATATTTTTTCTTGAAAGATGAAGGTTACTTTTGACTTTAATTTTATCGATCAAAAATAGTAGTTATTTTGTGACTTATTTTTTCGGTCAAAAATATCAGGCAATTTGTGTTTTTTTGAACCTTTGAAAAAATATAAATTGCCTGATATTTTTGAGCGAAAAAATAAACGGCAGAAAATAACTGTTATTTTTGACCGATAAAATATAAGTCAAAAGTAACTGTTATTTTTGCTCAAAAAATATGAGGCACAAAATAACTTTTATTTTTGCCGGAAAAAGTTAAAGTTAAAAGATAACAGTTAATATGTGACTTTTTCGATAAAACCCATAACCGGACGGTCCCTGGATGTAAACATTGAATCCTCAGATTATTATTCCATTTCGTATTAATTGAATTTCTTTTCAGATACTTTCTCTCTCTATTTCACGGTAAAATCTTTCTTATTTCTTACTGTTTAAGAAGTTTCACTTCTGCCACGTGAACGTTGCTACACGCGATTTTTTTATATACGTATTTAGTTTGGGTCTGCAATTCAACGCATAATTTTTGGGTCTCCAACTTTTCCAGTATTGGGGTCAAGAGGTTAAATAATAATTTTCCAAACAATTCTTACCAAAAATTCACACTAGTTGGTCAAAAATTGGTCTTGCTAAACTTTTACTGAACGGAACTTTTACTTAACTCGGCAATGGTATGATTTTTTGGTAGGAAATGTTTGGAAAATTATTGTTTAGCGTCTTAATCCCAATACTGGACTGGAAGTTAGAGCCCAAAAACTGATGCGTTGAGTTATAAAGAAATTAAATATATCAAGAAAAATATGTTCCGCCCGTAAGTTTGCAAAACCCCGCTAGGGTTATTATAAAGATAAAAATAAAATAAAATAAATTGTTTGCATTTTGTTAATTAACAAGATAGAAGAAGTACGTCACGAAGTTACAGCATTCGACTGTTGTACGATGGGTCGTGGGTTAGATTCGCAGTAATTACTTTTAATTTCACAAATTATTTCACAAAATATGTTTGACATCAAGAAATCGATTTCGTAACTATAACCAAATTTGGTTTTTGGAAGACAAAATATTTGTCTCAACTAGAAACCTCAAATAAATAATTTATTTCCATAACAAAATATTTATTTCCATAACAAAATATTTATTTCGCCAAAGGCAATTATGTCATATGTTAACTATAACCAAATCTTGGTTGATAAAATGAAACTGTTTCCTCGGTGTACCCTGGCCTAACAGGTCTTCGCAACGTAGACATACTTAAAAGTGCGAAGTGTTACTTAATCCGATAAGTCGAAGCTAGTGGTTAGCAAAAGCCAAAAGTAACAGAGTTACTGATGTTTTGGTAGTTTAAGTCACAAGTGTTTGTAACCAATACATTTTAGTTCTTCGGTTTTATAAACACCAGAAAATTGGCTCACAATTATAATTCAATATAACACGCAAGTCAATTGATTATTAGCCTGAACAGATTGACCGGCGTCAGCGGCTAGCAGCGCTCTCTGCTGCAGCGTCTGCTCGAAATGAAAACGCTGCCGTCTGCCAACGTTCTTCCTTTCGCATACATTTTCACATATGCATTTGTCCGTTATCAAGCCTGAAATACAATAGAGCGAGAGTACGATGCGAGAATGCGTTGCGTTTTTTTAACAAAATCTCGCACGCACTGCTCTCGCATGCAGGGCTGCCACTCTCAAACATTTTATTTTACCAAATTTCATCCACAAATTTACCAAAATAAAAAAGATTTTACCAAACACAAAACAATTTTATTTTTAAGTGTTTACAGTGTTAAAATGTTTGGATTAATCATGTTTATATGCTATTTTCTAATTGTTTGTAAAAGTGTTTACAATTTTTTATCTAAATGTAAACTGAAAAAATTTTTTAAATTAACCCTGAAGATGACTTCCGATGGAAGTCGAAATATTGGCTAAGATATATATAACATAAAATTAGCTTATAATAAAAATTGATATTTTTATATGATAAAAACGGACCTAAAGCCGGAACAACGTAAAACAAAACCACAAACAAAGTCGAAGGTCGATAAAAAAAGTAAAAACTATTTTAATTTAAGTTAAAGAAACAATACATTTATTTATTCACGTTTTTAATTAAATTAACATTTATTAAACGCTTGAAGATGACTTCATCGCTTTCCACATTGGCCACCTTCTTTCTAATAAAAAATCTAAACAGAAATAACATAATCGCTTAGAATCTAAATTTTAAGAAAATCAATTAATTTAAAATAATTAAAAATAAAAATTTTTAAATAAAAACTTACTTATCCATCAATTTCTTCCCTAATTCGACGATCTTAGCAACTGACAAATTCAAATTTTTGACAATTTGCTTTACGTTCATTCGTGTAATTTTCACTCGATGCTTTCATCTTTATTTGTAAGATTATTTTCAATCATAAGGTGATGCTGCAAAGTGATCATAATTGATATAATTTTTATACAATAATTTTTTGATATGTAACTTATTTTAAATTTCCATTCATTTTAAATTTACCAAACCAAAAAACAATTTACCATTTTACCAAGTCAAAATCTTTTTACTAAATTTGGTAAAATTTTACCAAAACGGCAGCCCTGCTCGCATGCTATGTACAATGAGAAACGTCAGTTTTGAAGGAAGAAGGAAAAAATAAAGTAAACAAAAAATTAATAACAACAAGAATTTTGAAGTAGTGCTTAAAATATGAGAAAAATTTCAATGAAAAAAATTTTAGTTGCCGGCTTGGCGCATATTTAGCTCGGATTGAACTTAGAAAGCGTTCTAGCCAGCGTTCTAGCCAGCGTTCTAACAAGCGATGGTGGGTCCGACCCATTTACCAAGATCGAGATTCCTTAGGTTTTTATGAAAAAACATTTAAAACAATGAAGCGAGACGATTCGCAGATGTTTATAAGAGCAACAAGAAAGAGCGTAGCCCGTTTTAATGTGCTTTTAACTTGTGTTGGACACCGGTTAGAAAAATACGGAAACCAATTTACCCTGAATGTATGTAGGTTGGCCTTTACACTGACGTAAATATAAATTGCAAACATCTTTATAAATAGTTATTATATCTTGTATTAAAGATTTTTAGCACACGGTGGACCGCGCTATGTCTACGCATGGAAGTTTAAAATGTCCACATCAGTATAAAGACGAATAATATACGAGACGTGCCCAGTGGAATGAGCTAAGTACGATATACTTATCACCTCCAAGCTAAGAAAATTGGTTGAGCGTTGGCAATGAATATGCTACTCGGTAGAACGTGCCGAATTGCATTGGTGCTATTGATGACAAAAACGTTTCGATTGTTTGTCCACCGAACGGATGATCTTTGGATTTTGCTTTCGTGCGGTTCTTCTACTTAAGTACACCAGCTCGGAAGTTTTAAAAGTAGATTATTTGAAAGAAATATACATATCTATTAAGAATTATTTTAAAAATATTTTTTTATTTGAATATAAATTTTTGAAGGAAATTGCAACGCGCTTAAAATTTGTATTATTTTTCAACGGAATTTTTATGACAGCCAGTCATCGCATGCGTGCTTTTTCAATTATTCGAAAACACCTCGCAACGCAATAACGCATCGCATAGCATTGTAGATTGTTGGATATGAACTCTGCTTATGAAAATCATTTGACAGATGGTACGAGATTCTTACGTTGTCTCGCATCGCACTCTCGCACTATTGTGTTTCAGGCTTCAGTTTATTTTTATAATGGCGTGAGCACAAATCGAATAAGCATTGATTTTGCTTCATTTTCAAAATAAGTTGCTACTCAAAATTACAATTTTCTATTTTAAGACTTTCATTTCACAAACTCAATTACAAATCAAATTATAATTTTTAAATGTATTCAAATAAAAGTAGACTCAAAGGAATGTCAAAAATATATGTTTTTCCATAAAAACTTGGCATCATTTTCACTGTTCCAATTAATTCGCCACCAGTTATCTTGCTCAGAAGAGAGCGCAATGTGAGCGGTGAACTGAAAATAGAGATAGATTCTATTTCGGTGGCCGACGACGAGCGGCAAGCGTTTTATTTTGATTTCATACATTTTCTTCAATTTTGTTGACGCTAGCCGCTGACGCCGGTCAAGCCTGAAATACAATAGAGCGAGAGTGCGATGCGAGACAACGTAAGAATCTCGTACTATTTGTCAAATGATTTTCATAAGCAGAGTTCAAATGCAACAATCTACAATGCTATGCGATGCGTTAGTGCGTTGCGAGGCGTTTTCGAAAAATTGAAAAAGCACGCATGCGATGACTGGCTGTCATAAAAACTCCGTTGAAAAATAATAAGAATTTTGAGCGCGTTGCAATTCCCTTCAAAAACTTATATTAAAATAAAAAAATATTTTCAAAATAATTCTAATAGATAAATTTCTTTCAAATAACCGAATTATAAGACATCCGAGCAGGTGTATTTAAGCAGAAGAGCCGCACGAAAGCAAAATCCAAAGATCCTCCGTTCGGTGGACAAACAATCGACCGCGTAGACATAGCACGGTCCACCGTGTGCTAAATATGTGTAATACAAGATATAATAACTATTTATAAAGATGTTTGTAATTTATATTTACATCAGTGTTAAGGCCAACCGACGAATTTCCAATAAGGGGAAATTTTTTTTCGTATGGATGATTTTTCTAACCGGTGTCCAACACAAATTCAAAGCATATTAAAATGGGCTACGCTCATTCTTGTGTTATCTTCGAATCGTCTCGCTTCATTGTTTTAAATGTTTTTTCATAAAAACCTAAGGAATCTCGATCTTGGTAGATGGGTCGGACCAGCATCGCTGGCTAGAACGCTTTCTAAGTTCAATCCGAGCTTAATATGCGGCCAAACCAGCAACTAAAACTTTTTCATTGTAATTTTTCTCATATATTAAGCACTACTTCGAAATTCTTGTAGTTATTAATTTTTTGAAGTGAAACTTCTTTGGCGGCGAGTGAAATTTCAAGGTCATTTTTCGTGACGCTTGGCTAACGTTTTCAATTCATATGAAAATTAAAAAAAAATTACTGTCGCTGCCGAGTATTGAACCCCGAACATCGTTGCTTATGAGCCGTGATCTATATGTTTACGCCACGTAGGCACATGATAAATGGCCAAACAAAATATAATTAAAACTGAACGCGTAACATACTGAAAATAACATAATTAACATTAACATTAGATTAACATTAACATTACATTATTAACATAACCGTTACATTAATTTTCATCCTACAAGTATGCACGGACAAAAAAAATAGAAAAATAGCTAAAACAGGAGCAGAACGCGTTCGTGAATATAGAGAGCGAATTAGAACTCTTAAGAATACAGCCGCAGCTGGGTCTGCAACTAATGATGAAGGTAAGGTGATTGCAACAACGGCTGAGTTTCAAAATGCATTTTTACGAAACATCAGTGTATTTTGGTGAATCTACAAAGAACCAATCCCCATAAAACACACTGATGCATCTCAACAAAATTTTAAAGCCAACCAAGTTGACGCACTGAACAATCAACGTTCGCTGCTTTATGAGGCCCTCTATCAACATAGTAATTATTATGATCAGGAAGCAGGAGGTAATAATGAACAAGATTTGCCTCTGCTTTCGGAGGCTGAACTAAAACAAGTACCGAAAATAACTGTTATTTTACAATTTTCAAATGAAAAAAATTGTCGAAAGACTTTCAAATATACCATTATGTTACAAATGTCCTCAGCCTCACGAATATTAAGTCGCTTTTAAATTTGAAACTGATTCTTTAAAAGTTAATTTCTTGCCTGGTATATTTTGAGAAAAAATAAAGGTTACTTTTGACTTTTATTTTATCGGTCAAAAATAGCAGTTATTTTGTGACTTCAATTTTTTCGGTCAAAAATATCAAGCAATGTGTGTTTTCTTAAAGGCCGCTTGACAGATTGAACTGTTGACACCATGTGTAAAATGTCTCACCGATGAGATGAAAATAATAATATCAAAATTATTTTATCGGTAAAATGACTTGAACAAATATAAATTACCTGATATTTTTGACCGAAAAATAAAAGGCAGAAAATAACTGTTATTTTTGCCCAAAAAAAATATAAGGCACAAAAAACTGTTATTTTTGTCGGAAAAAATAAAAATTAAGATATAAAAGTTAATATGTGACACTTTCGACAAAAACCATATTCGGTACGGTCCCTGGATGCAAATATTGAATCAACAAATTATTATTCCATTTTGTATTGATTGAATTTCTTTTCAGATACTTTCTGTCTCTATTTCACACTAAAATCTCTCTTATTTCTTACTGTTTAAGAAGTTTCACTTCTGCCACGTGTACGTTGCTACACGCGAGTTTTTTTTTGTTTACTTTATTTTTTCCTCCTTCCTTCAAAATGAACGTTTCCTATTGTACATAACATGCAAGAGCAGTGCGTGCGAGATTTCGTTATAAAAACGCAACGCATTCTCGCATCGTACTCTCGCTCTATTGTATTTCAGGCTTCAATCTGTTCAGGCTATAAGGCTAGAACACATAGAAGGCATGCATGCTTCGAGACTTTTGAGGCATGCTTTTTGAAACACATAGCAGCCATGCATGAACAATAACAACATAAGAAGAAAATGTCAAATATAAACAAAATCAGCTGTTTCCTAGCTGCCAATGCCTTGATGCTTGAGAAAAGTTCAAAGATCGCCAACTTCAAGCATGCATAATGATGCTTGATGCGTGCATGCTTTCTTTATGCGTTGCCTCATAAGCTTACATGATTTCGAATTAAACGTCAGATGCTTTGATGCAAGCATGCCTTCTATGTGTTTCTGCCTATATATCAAGCGAACTTGACATGCCTCAGCTGACAATTTGTGCAATACTTATTTATCATTCGGTATCAACAAGATGCGAATCATACCCGCCAGCAAGTGATCCAATCTAAATCCAATGCAAATAGCCTGTTTGCTTATATTTCTACAAAACAAGTTTTTTGTGTACGTGTGCTGTACTGCAGTAATAAAATAAAGCAGCCTTTTCTGCGGCTAGTTCTTAGATGGATGACCTCATTGGATCACAGCTTGAACACTTTATTTGTTTATCAAATATTTTGTTTTCTTTTTTTCTATATTTTAATATTAATTCTATATTTCGTTCTAAATAAATTTAATTATTATTTATTAATAAATTATGTTTTAACAAATGTTTACATATACATGTTGGCGTTTAAATTATTTATTTTAATTATATTAATTGATAATTTCTTTTTATTTCAATATTTATTTAACTCAAAATTTGCTAGACCTCAACCCGATTGGAAATTCTGGGTTTTTACTTTCGTTCTTCTGGAATTCAAATAACTCAAATAATATACAATCGAAAACAAGCTTCAATTGCTTGAGCAAAAATTCAAATAAGCCTAAATTATTAAAGCTTTTTTTATATAGCTTCTTATAGCTTATTATTATAAGCATGTGTTTTTTAATGATTCAACGTCAGAAGTTGAAAAGGTATTTTGGTTATGTAAAGACTCAATTTCGACAAATAAAAAAAACAAAAATAAAAAAGCTGTTTTCCCGCATTTCCTGGTCTACGACAATAACTGTTGAGTCAATTTGACCCAAAATACTTGTTTAGAAATTTTTTGTTCCATCACCAGACCACATGTGGCATGTGTGGATGTTAATTTCATAAAATTCATATAACATTAACACATCGAGCGAAGACAAATAGCTGGTTTAAGCCTAAATAAGCAGAGAAAGACAAATAAACCCAATTTTTATTTCAAAATTTAACAACTTCATATTCATAAAAGAGAACAAAAATTAATGTACGTAAAAAAAAAACAAGTAAAGAAAGTCTAAAGTGGTCTAGCCCAACTATGAAATACCCTAAACCTACTTTTTCAAAATACAATAATAGTATTGAAAATGGGCATGTCCGTGAGAGAATGAAGCCCATATTTTATATGCATTTCAATTTTGATGAACAATTTACAAACGTTTATAAAAAATATCAAATTTTATTCCTGTAGCTCCTGTGTTAATGCCTTTATAGCATTTTCGCTATTGTGGGTTGTATGGGAGGTGGTCGTGTTTGTAGACGGATGACACCCGATTTTTGAATGAATCTTAGTTTTTGTATAAAATACATACATACCAAATTTAATCTCTGTAGGTTAAACATAAGCTAATTTATTGAGTTTTCAATTTTTGGGTTGTATGGGAGGTGGGTGTGTCCGTGGTTGGATGACATCCATTTTTCAAAATCATTTTTTACCGTTTTTTTATAAAATACAAACGTACCAAATTTTATCTTTGTACGTTCAACATAATCTTATTAATTGCGTTTTCAATTTTTGATTTGTATGGGAAGTGGGCGTGTCGTTGGGCAAATAATTTCCATTTTTCAAAATCATCTTCGGTTTGTTATAAAAAACATGCGTACCAAATTTTATCTCTGTAGATTAAACATAAGCTTATTTATTGAGTTTTCATTTTTGGGTTGTATGGTAGATAGGCGTGGCCGGGCAGACAGACGGACACGGCTAGATCAACTC
The DNA here is from genome assembly GCA_958299015.1 of Tetanocera ferruginea. Taxonomy (NCBI): domain Eukaryota; kingdom Metazoa; phylum Arthropoda; class Insecta; order Diptera; family Sciomyzidae; genus Tetanocera; species Tetanocera ferruginea. Next base: position 108,112,720 of record OY282642.1, on the reverse strand, counting down.
AGGTGGTGATGCTGAGCAGGAATATATATACTTTTCTATACCTACCACGCCTCCTTATGGGTGTTACACATCAAAATAGAAAAACTTTTAAAATCGCATACAAAAAGCGCTCAATTTTAAATTTGTTTACCCTTAAGAATCGGCCTTGGGGGTATTATAACTTCGACCAAGTCGAAGATAAACCAATTTTTAAATAGTTTGACTTATAATATTGTCAGTAATGTATTATTTTGTGAGAATAGTAAGATAAGTTAAGATAAAAGGAAACAAATTTCAATAAAAATATTATTGGTTTATTAATTAAAAAACAAATTTTTGAATAAAAATATATTTTCGGTGGTTTCAAAATGATAAGACACTTTTCATTGTTGTTGAAATTAATTAAATAAGAAGTAGTCAAATATTTTTTTTTAAGTTTGAATACCTATCAATAACACTGGTTCACAGCCCATATGTACTTTGAATGCCACTATTCTTTTCTCATGTAAAATCGGTCGCTAATTCCGAAAAAATTTTTTTTTTTTTCTGTCACTCCGTTTTCGAAATATTGCCCACTGTAGGGTTTTCAACGAAAAAAAAAAGTTGGTTCCACTTAATTGCATATATCTCCAGAACCAACAACAGTAATCAAACAAATGATATATCAAATAAAAGGTAATAAAATTTCTTACAAACAATGCAAACATCATTTTTTTGTCGAGCTGTTAGTTTTGGCGGAATTAATTCCAATTTCGGGGATTTTTTTTATTTTTCAGAAAAATTTCCAAAAAAAGACAAAATAGTTGCAAATTTCGTTAAGAAATCAAAATATTTTGTTGCTTTTGATATTTTTTACTAAAAACCTTTATTTTTCCAAAAAAAATAAGCTATTGTTGAAGAAAATCTATTGAGAAATGAAAAAGTTGTAAAGGTTGTTGTTATAAAATCATATATTCTTAATTTTTATTGTTCTTTTAATAATTTACATTATTCGTCGCCCATCATTCCTTTGTCCCAAAATCCTTGGTACCGATTCTCAATTACTTTCATCTGTTGGTGGAACCTTTCCTCATGTTCGTCGCTCTCGTCACCGAAATTCTTCGCTTTCTTTGTCTAACGTCTTGACAGTGTTTTTCATAAGTCCAAGTTTGATGTGCAACGGTGGGAGAATTATGTTTTCCTTTTTGACGAGTGGAACGTTTTTGACGTTGCTCTCTCCAACTTTCGACTCAATTCTTTCTGGCCAGTCCTTATATAGTCCTAAGGTATAATTAATATTTAGTTTTTTCATTTATTACTGTATGTTTAATAGGAGCTGAGATATGATCATTACCGCAAATTCTATAAGATACGAAAATCGCTCGTTGTTGACTGACAAACATGGCCGCCATTTTGTTAATACAACAAAAAAAAATTTTTTAAAGCAGTTCTAAGGTGCTGAAACAAAATAAAATTTATGGTAAAAAAAACTCGCGTATAACAACGTACATGTGGCAGAAGTGAAACTTCTTAAACAGTAAAAAATATGATAGATTTTAGTGTGAAATAGAGAGAAAGTATCTGAAAAAAAAATCAATCAACACAAAATGGAATAATATTCTGTTTATTCAATATTTATATCCAGGGACCGTACCGTTTATGGTTTTTATCGAAAAAGTCACATAATCACTGTTACCTTTTTATATTATTCAATTTTTTTATTTTATTTTTTCCGACATAAATAAAAGTTATTTTGTGCCTTATATTTTTTTGGGCAAAAATAACAGTTACTTTTGAATTTTATTTTATCGGTGAAAAATAACAGTTTTTTCGGTCAAAAATATCAGGCAATTTGTATTTTTTCATTTGGGTCATTTTACCGACTAAAAAAGTATTGATATATTATTTTCATCTTATCGGTGAGACATTTTACTGATGGTGTAAACATCTGTCAAGCGGCCTTTTAAAAAACACAAATTGCATAATGTTTTTGACCGAAAAACTAAAAGTCACAAAATAATTGTTACTTTTGACCGATAAAATAAAAGTAAAAAGTAACCTTTATTTTTCCCCGAAAAAAAATACAAGAAAAAAAATAACAGAACTGTTATAACTAATAAAGCTAACTTTAGCTTTTAATTTCTAAAGAATCAGTCGAAAATGTAAAAGCACTTTCGTGAGCTGAGTTGTGGACAAGCTGCAGTTGCATTCTTAAGGTACTTTTCTTAGCTTCGGGACATTTTTTGGCAAGACAAAAACGATTCGGCAGTCTTAATTATTTCACTTTCTACACTTCTTGTTTTTAATTTTATATCGTTTTAACTGTTTTGCATGTTGTCAATAACCTTTCAAGTTTTTGATAACAATCAACGTTATGATATGCTCTTTCAAACTAAGCTTTAAGCTAGGATTCGATATTCAACAAAAAAATATGCACAATTGTTATATTTTGTTACGTAATGTACAGCATTCCAAGCATAAAGAAATAAAATTTCCGTGCATACTTGTAGGATGAAAATCAAATGGTACAGTACGGATCAAATGGTACAGTATGTTCTTCAGACATGGTGTGTGTCTGTGGAATGCAATACACGGACTAAAACTCGTTGAATATTAATTGCATTTTGTTTACGAGTTTGTCATATGCCTATGTAGCGTAGTGATAGGACTTCTGACTCTTATAAGATGCTTAACAGAAAGCCCGGGTTCTATTCCCGCTGGCGATGATAATTTTTTTAAAATTTTCATATGAATTCAAAACGTTGGCCTAGCGTCACGAATAAGAGACCTTGAAATTTCACTAGCCGTCAAAGAAGTTTCACTTCAAAAAGAAAATTTTTGGAGTTTACTCCTTTAGAATTGATTTGCATGAAAAGAAATTATATTAGGGGGTAAAGTCAAATTTTCAACTATTTTTGCGTTATGGTTGAATTTTCAACTTTTTTTCGTTACGCTTGAATTTTCAACTATTTTTGCGTTATGCTTGGCCAATCGAATGCAATGGAATTATCTAAGGTCACAGGCAGATCAATGGCACTTCAATGGATTCCATGGAGAATTTGGACCAAAGTGGATGATTCTATGGCCAATCGGATGCAATGGGATTATCTGAGGTCATAGATGGGTCATTGGAACTTTTATGGGTTCCATGGAACATTTCTACCAAAATGGATGATTCTATGGCCAATCGGATGCAATGGGATTATCTGAGGTAATAGGCGGGTCATTGGAACTTTTATGAGTTCCATGGAACATTTGGACCAAAATGGGTGATTCTATGACCAATCGGATGCAATGGGATTATCTGAGGTTCCATGGAACATTTGGACCAAAATGGGTGATTCTATGGCCAATCGGATGGATGCAATGGGGTTATCTGAGGTCATAGGCGGGTCATTGGAACTTTTATGGGTTCCATGGAAAATTTGGATCAAAATGGGTGATTCTATGGCCAATCGGATGCAATGGGCTTATCTGAGGTCATAGGCGGGTCATTGGAACTTTTATGGGTTCCATGGAACATTTCTACCAAAATGGGTGATTCTATGGCCAATCGGATGCATTGGGTTTATCTGAGGTTACAGGAAGGTCATTGGAACTTTAAATGGTTCCATGGAACATTTGGACCAAAATGGGTGATTCTATGGCCAATCGGATGCAATGGGATGATTTGAGTTCACAAGCGGGTCATTGGTACTTTTATGGGTTCCATGGATTATTCGGACCAAAATGGATGATTCTATGGCCAATCGGATGCAATGGGATTATCTGAGGTCACAGGCGGGTCATTGGTACTTTTATGGGTTCCATGAGACGTTTTGAACAAACTTTATGATTCTATAGCCAATCGGATTCATTGGGATTTTCTGAGGTCATTGTCACTTTTATGAATTCTACGAAGCATTTAGACATAAATGGATGATACTGTGGTCAAGCGGATGTAACTGGACTATCTGAGGTCTAGGCTGGGTCATTGAAACTTTAATGGATTTCATATTAAAATAACATTTTTGAGAGAAAACCTTAATTTATATTTAGTTTTTTGGAAGAACACTGGGGACGTCTAGATTTTGTTCAATAATCACGATTTGTAAAAAATTTTACTTCAATTTTTTACATTTTGAGTTTTAGTTGTTTAAATTTTACTGCCTCAGTTGTTGGTAACGACATTACATTTTGGTAATGAAATTAATGATGTTTACTGTTAATGCATGATGAGTTGACTAAACTAAAGCTGTGCATTGAGTTAACATATGAGAAGCTGAAGATGCATCGAGTTAAAATTTTTTCCCCGATTCTTAAGCTAAGATGTAACAAAGTTAGAGTTAATCTGATGACACAGTTTAGTGTTCATCTCATGTAATGAAAAATACCATGTTCAAAATGCTGATACAATAAAAATTTTAAACAAAACCAACAATTAATTCATTCACACACAACTTGTGTATCATACAAATGTAAATCTACTGTTAGAAAATAAAACACTTGTTTAAATAAAATGAGACAAAAAAGCAAAAAGCTCTTTTAAAACCAAAAATATAGAATACAATTGTTTGAGCTAATATCAACGACCATGGGCTTTGCGGCATTAACACCAGCTCCGACAACAACAACTGCTTGTAATACCAATAATGTAGGTACTATTAATTATGGTTTTCCTAGTAATTATAATGGTGATAGTAATTATCTATATCTATATCTATACTATTATATGCAAGGCTTATTACGTTACCACAACGACATTGAAAATAAAAATAACTAAATCGTCTAAACTACATGTTTAATAAAAAAATCATTTATGCTTTAATAATTTTTAAATATTAAATACTCTTATGAATCATTAAAATTTCAATTTATAAAGCAACAAAAAAAAAATCATTTTTATGATTTAAACAAGTAAAGAAAGTCTAAAGTCGGTCTAGGCCGACTATTTCATAGTCTAAACCTACTTTTTAAAAAAAAAAATATTATTGAAAATGGGTGAGTCCGTGGGCGGATGAAGCCTAAATTTTATATGCATTTAAATGTTGAAGAAAAATTTACACATACCAAGTTTTATTCCTGTAGCTCACAGTTAATGCCTTTATTATGCTTTCTCTATGGGAGGTGGACGTTAGACCGGATCGAAATTTAGATTTCGCCGGTCGGGGTCTCAAAAGTTAGAGGAACTCATTAAAATGATTTCTGCATACTTTTTTTTTCAAATCGGAGAAAAACCGCCGAAGCAATTTTGATTCTCCTGAAGGTCCTTTTTGGTAAAAAAAACATGTTTTTTGCTTGTAACTTTTTATTTTTCACAGAACGCATACCCACACCTGCTAATATATTAAATTTCTTACTTATACCAATATTCTGATATTCAAAAAATTTAAAAATTATCCATTATAACTCTTATTGATCACCAAAAATTGAAATTTTTGATATTTTTAAAAATAAATTTTTTAAAACCGCTTTAAAAGACACATTTTTTTTTCTAGATTTACGTGAAAGTGGTATGGTTGGAAAGGTATTAGTTCTTCTTTCTTTCTGTGTTCAACTCTTCCAAAAATTCAATTTTTGGAAGAGTTATAATGAAACAAAATTTAAACAATTTTTATGTCAAAATGTTAGTATGAGTAAGGAATTTTATATTTAAGAAGATGTGGGTATGCGTTCTGTGAAAAATAAAAAGTTACAAGCAAAAAACATGTTTTTTTTACCAAAAAGGACCTTCAGGAGAATGGATGATGTCCATTTTTAAAAACATCTTTGTTTTGTCATTAAACACATACTTCCCAAATTTTATATCTGTAGATAACACAGGGGATTATTTATTCCGTTTTCAATTTTTGGGTTGTATGGGAGGCGGGTGTGTCCGTGATCGGATGACATCCATTTTTCAAAGACATTTTTATGTTAATATAAAACACATACACACCAAGTTTTATTGTTGTAGGTTAATTATGAGCTTATTTATGCAGTTTTAAATTTTTGCATTGTATGGGAGGTAGGCGTGTCCGTGGGGGATGATGTCAATTTTTCAATTTTTCAAAACCATCTTTGTTGTGTTATAAAAAATACACTTGCTCAATTTTATCTCTGTAGGTTAAACAGAGGCTTATTTATTGCGTTTTCAATTTTTGCGTTTTATGGAAGGTAGGCGAGTCAGTGGGCGGATTCCAAAAATATTCAATAGTGCAGATCTTTGGGTCCATGTGACTATGTGTACCAAGTTTCATCCAATTATCTCATCTCCTTCTTCTTTTCCTGTGTATACGGACAACACACAGACGGACAGACGGACGGACATGGATAGCTCGACTCACGTGGTGACGCTGATCAAGAATATATACACTTTTCTATACCGGAATCGCTTCGTTCTATGCGTTACAGACGTTTGCACAAAGTTAATATAACCTCACCTTTCAGGTTTAGGGTATAAAAATATATGAATTATTATTTTTGATTTTTATTTTATTTTGACATTTTCTTATTACAAGCTTAAAACAAGTAAAGAAGGTCTTTAGTCTGTCTAGTTCCACTATGAAATGCCCTAAACCTACTTTTTCAAAATAAAATAATATTATTGAAAATGGGCGTGTCCGTTGGCGGTTGAAGCCCATATTTTATATGCATTTAAAGTTTGATGAAAAATTTACACATAACAAGTTTTATTCCTGTAGCTCACATTTAAATGCCTTGTAGTGTTTTCGCTATTGTGGGTTGTATGGGAGGTAGGCGTGTTCCTGGATAGATTACGCCCAATTTTTTAATACATCGTAGTTTTGGTAAAAAAAAAAAATTACATACCAAATTTTATCTCTGTAGGTTTAACATAAGTTTATTTAGAAGTTTTAAAATTTTTGGTTTGTACCGATGGTAGGCGTGTCCGTGGGTGGATGACACACATTTCTCAAAAACATCTTCGTTTTGTTATAAAAAAAACATATGAACCAAATTTTATTTGTCTAGGTTAAACATAAGATAATGATTATATATTGAGTTTTAAATTTTTGGGGAATATGGGAGGTAGGCGCGTTCGAGGACGGGTGACACCCATTTTGCGAAGACGTCTTTGTTTTGATATAAAATACATACGTATGAAAATTTATTTCTGTAGGTTAAACATAATTTTATTCATTGAGTTTTCAATTTTTGCTTTATATGGGAGGTGGGCGAGTCCTTGGGCGAAAGACACCCATTTTTCTGAGACGTCTTGGTTTTGATATAAAATACATACACACCCATTTTTATTATTGTAGGTAAATTATAAGCTTAGTTTTCAATTATAGCATTCTATGGCAGGTAGGCGTGCCCGTAGGCGGATTCGAAAAATATTCAATTGTACAGATTCTTGAACCCATGTCACTAGGGTACCGAATTTAATTTATTGACTTTTGATCAAGAACCTATATACTTTTCTATACCGACCATATCAATTCGTGTTAATCTTCAAATGATTGTTCTTAACTGATGAAAAAGCCAGACATCAAGACATCATAAAAATGTAAACAATAAGCTTCTTTAAAATAGCAGTTGGCACCACGAATTGATAAATTTGTGAAATTTTACTCAAAAAATTTGGATTCTTTATAACAAATAAGATGAAATATTCGTCTTGATTGTTGAGAAATTATATTTAAAATATGAAAATTTCATCTCTTTGATTCAAATAATTGCAATGACGAAAAAGTATACCAAAATAGTTGTAAAACTCAAATAAAAAATTGAAAAATTCGTTCCTAAAGTTCAAATAATATTTCAATTTATTAAAGTTGAAAAATTCGACATAAATAGTTGAAAAATTAGAAAATTTTAAGTTGAAAAATAAGTCCCTTAGGTTTAAATAATTTTTGAATAAAACAAAGACGAAAAACTCAAACAAAATAGTTGAAAATGTAAACTTAAAAAGTTGAAAAATTTGTCACTTAGGTTTAAATAATTTTAAGACTAAAAAAAAAAGCTGAAAAACTTGACACCAATAGATGAAAAATTTTACCTTAAAGTTGAAAAATTCTCTTTTGGATTTTAATATATATTGATTTTAACCAATGAAAAGTTCAAAATTTGAACTTCAAAGTTGAAAATATAATTTTATATAGGAACAATTTTGGTTTCAACCACAAAAATTTCAGTTAGGTTGAAAATTTAGACCTACATTTTTGACCGTGTTGATGAAATGTACGGCTATGTGCAAAATAGTTTGCATTCGAAATTGAGATCGAATATCGAATTTGGAGGTTGTACAACATGTTATTCCAAAGCTATTCGATATTGGAAAGTAGGGTTGTATGGAAGGTGCCACGCCCCTATGTTCTATCGATATCAAAGTCCACACGAACACTTTTAAGACTTTCTACAGTTTCCCTGAAAATTTCATAATAATTGGTTAAGCGGTTTGTGATGGTTATGGTTATGGTTATGGTTATGGTTATGGTTATGGTTATGGTTATGGTTATGGTTATGGTTATGGTTATGGTTATGGTTATGGTTATGGTTATGGTTATGGTTATGGTTATGGTTATGGTTATGGTTATGGTTATGGTTATGGTTATGGTTATGGTTATGGTTATGGTTATGGTTATGGTTATGGTTATGGTTATGGTTATGGTTATGGTTATGGTTATGGTTATGGTTATGGTTATGGTTATGGTTATGGTTATGGTTATGGTTATGGTTATGGTTATGGTTATGGTTATGGTTATGGTTATGGTTATGGTTATGGTTATGGTTATGGTTATGGTTATGGTTATGGTTATGGTTATGGTTATGGTTATGGTTATGGTTATGGTTATGGTTATGGTTATGGTTATGGTTATGGTTATGGTTATGGTTATGGTTATGGTTATGGTTATGGTTATGGTTATGGTTATGGTTATGGTTATGGTTATGGTTATGGTTATGGTTATGGTTATGGTTATGGTTATGGTTATGGTTATGGTTATGTTTGTTGATGTTGGTATCATCAATACAAACATACATAAAATACAAATACATAATACTTAATACACATGCTAAATAACGCGTGATAATTGGAGGGGCAAATAGCAGTTCACTGCTAATAGCAGGTAGCGCATTTCGTACGAAATTTAAAATATCTCTTTCGTAAACATATTACATGTTTTAACATCACGCCTATTTCAATTGTGATTTTTTGACATGTTACAGCAAAATATAAACACATGAAGGTCGCACATGAAGGTATGAATCTTATCAATGAAAGTCGTTTTAAAAGAAGACTTCATTCACGAAAGTGATAATAAATTGAACAGTTGTGTGAATGTTATACAAAAATGTCATGCGTCTTATTTGCCTTCCGACAAAAAAAAAAAATAAAAAAATGTCATGTACTGCAACATTTATTTGGCAAATACAATAGAAAATATTTGTTTTTTTTCTGTACATAATAAATATTTGAACAATTGGGCAACAACAAAATCAATAAAAAGAGGGAACATAAAGTAAGTCATAGAACCAAGAAAATAGCTACACATCCTTCAGCTATGACTACATACAAGGGCGTCCACAGGGTGGAAAGGGGGGGGTCACATGGGCGATGAAAACTTTTTCAATAACTTTATTTGGTACGTTAATATCTTATGAAGGCATAAAAAACTATTTTTTATTATTTTAAACATTTTTGTCTTGAGACATGGTGAGACTGCTATGAATGTGTCACACGGTTAAAAATTTTGGACTAGTTTTTAATCCAAACTTTGGTTTAAAGGAATTTTTAATCCATAAAGTACTATTTTTTATTCCATTCTTTAGATTAATTTGTTTTTAATCCGAAAAAGTTAAAGTTTATGACTATTTTTGGACTACAAATTTACATTAAGGTAGTATATTCAGGAAAAAGTATTTATGTTACCTAAAACTACTGCTACTACTACGAAATTTACGCTAAATTAATTGTTAATGTTGTTTATTTAATTAAAAATCCGAAGTTTATTTTTAATTAAATAAACAAATTGTTTATTAAAATCTGAACCAAAATATTATTATATTCATTATTACATTATTACAAATGCATGAGAAAGTCTGAACAACGGTTAAATATGGGCACTTGCAGGACGGGTGAACAGAGTCAGGCGACGGCCGTACGGTAGCCAAACAAACTAACAAAACATAACTTTTTGTTGAATACTACATTGGTTGATATTATAAACAGTAATCTTATAAACAGTAATATTCTTATAATGAAACAAAAAAATAAAATTAAAAATAAAAAGTTAATGTTTTCTTTTAATTGCATCTTCAACTCAAATTTGGATTATATAAATTTTTCAGTTTGCAAACTTTAAACTATTTGAAGATTAAACTTTTGTCTTTTCGGTTTAGAAAATGTTAAACCTTTGTGGATTAAAAAGTAATCCTTTTCGAATTACAATATTTTAAACTTTTTTTGGAGTAAAATCTAGTCTTTTTTGGATTATAATATTTTATACTTTCTGTGGATTAAAAATTATTCCTTTTTGGATTAAAAAATTTCAAACTTTTTGCGGATTAAATATAAATTCTTTTTTGATTGGGAAATTTAAAACTTTTCATTGGATTAAAAAGTAATCTTTTTTTGGTCGTGTCCTATATGTTATCCAAAAAAGGTTTAAAATTTAGCCCAAGATTGTTAACCGTGCAAATTTCCCATTGTCATCGTATAGTTTAATAATTCTAATGGTGAACGTGATTAGAACGTTGTGTCTTACAAGTGTTATTTGTGTTGATTACAGATACTAGGAACATTTATCATGGTAAAAAAATGGAAATACATCGGTAATATTTTCGTGCATGCGATGACTTTATAGGACGAATTTCGTGAATTTGGTTTTGCCACAAAAACATCGATGCTATGGTTGAACTAATATTTCAAGATAATAATGTGTGCCGTGAGATAGAGGTATATGTGTGGATTAGTGAGACCATTGGATTCCGCATAATTTGGCAATCGCTCAAAAAAAGCTCGCGTTAATTGGTCGATAGAAAAGATAAATAATACAATCGCGGTGTTTGAAAACATGTCTATGATATCGTATGGAATCATGGAATCATATATACGAACCCGAAACTAAAAAATTATTGACTGTATCAATCTTTCAAGACGGTCCAAATCCAATAAAAGTTGTTCATACACGTAGCAAATGGAATAAGTAGAGCAACAAAGAATGGTGTATTCTGAATAGAGCAGTACGATTTGCTTACCAGAGCTGTTCGGATAAATCAGGAAAACCAATGAATCATTCTCCATCACGACAATGTAAGCTCTCACATATCAGCTCAAACAATTTTTGTTGACCATTCATAACATCGAATTGATGAGTCATCCGCTGTACAATCCTGACTTAACACCCAAATGATTTCTTCTTATTCCGCAAGACCAAAAATAAATTTCGAGACCAACTTTTTCTACGCCTGAAAACGCGGTTGATGCGATAAAATCACATGTTTCAAAGCTACCTCAATTGGATTCGATTTGAAAAATTAATTCTTTAAATATTATTTGCATTGAGCACGCAACACAACTGGTGTGCTTAATTTTCAAAATACCACCATAATCTACCAAATCAAGAGAATTTGAATAAGATCTGAGTGAAAAATCAATGGCTTTTGCTTTTACTTGCTCCTGGTAAGCGTAAACTTGACTGGAATCGAATTCACCGATAAATTTTATATGGAGATATAATTTTGTTGTAATTTTCGTGGTACTTTTGTGCCAGTATGAAAATTAATACATTCACATGAACTCAGAGGGCTCGAAAAAATATGATTTTATTTTTCATTTCTATTTTATGAAAAGTGTGGTCCATTTTTGGCGTTTTACTATATATATGCAAGAATCTTGAACGGGGGAAGGGCACGGAGAATCAGTAGTATACAGGTATTAGGATTTAACTGTATCTAGTATTTTGAAATACGTTTTGAATTATTTAATAAATAGCATTTGTCTGCATCTAATATGAGTATTGCCATCTAATATGAGTATTGTATTTACGACATTTCTAAGACAATAGAAAAAAATCACTCTTCATGTAGACCTTTGTCCCCTTTTGGGGACAAATCCTGTCGACGCCCTTGCATACATATAAACCAATATACCTATTAAAATGTGTATCTAAGAAGCACACAACCTCAAAACATTTACAGCCGATAGAAACCATGAATTCTCTTGCTATAAAGTCAGCGAAGTTGACTGAATGTCGGCAAAATAGTCACAGAAATAACGGTTTATGTATGTCTCCTCCGCTCGGGTTGATAAAGCGGCGTGTTTAAAGCTGACATTTGAACACCTTTCCCACGCAATACTTGCCATGGAGCAAACGACAAAAATGGTGATGAAAACATTATCCTTGGCACTAAACCGATTGACAGCTGGTTCGGCAAATTATTTCATACACAGGGGAAAATGAAGAAAATTTTTTATGAGAAACATTTTTTATATTCTTTCTATTGAGATTTCAATAAATCATCGACTATTTGCGTAAGCATAAGAATTCCAGTCGGAACTACTTTCAAACTTACGCTCCAAGCATATCATTTTACAGCATTCAATTCATTCATACCACAAACAAGGGCATCAAAAATATTCTATTTCATTTTGTAAATTTTTTCGCAAAAAGTAAAGACAAAGTGAAGCGCACAGAGAGAAGCGCCACTTAAAATCACTCAAAAGGTAAAAACCAAAAACAAAACTTTGAACGCACAAAAGCTTTTCTGCTTCTGGCTTGAATTCGTTTGAATTTTTATGCGTATTCTTTGCGTCTATAACCACTTTTTTTTTATTACTCAACGCAATGAAATAACGCCAATTAATTGCACTGGTTCACTTGTGTTTGCACAAGTTTTGCCTTGTTAGTTTTGTGTTTTTTTGTTTTGTTTTGTTTTGTTTTGTTTTACGTTTTGTTGCAATTCATTAGTGCAGTTTTATTGATTTTTTTAGCTTCTACCAGTTCTTTAATGTCTTCAAATTGAACTTCTCGTTAGTCTTTTTGAAAGAATCGTAGAAATGGTATACCCGGTTTTAATAGGGAGATACAATTTTTATAAATGATTTCAACTAAGTTTCGCACAATGTATCGTAATATATTGTGCAATTTTAAATTTGATCCAATGGAGTTATTTGGGGCTTTTAGTGTTCATTTGTATAAACGGAAACTGTTACCATTTTAACCCTTTAAAGGCTTTTGTTTTACCATATTATTATACCATACAATAGACCACGACACATATTTTTAATATGTACTTTGTTATACTTAACCCTTAAATGCCCACTGTATCTTTTAAGATACAACCACAAGAAATCCTCTTTTCCACCACCAACGACCAAAACACAATATTTTATTGTAAACAATACAAATATTTAAAATTTGTTAAGTTGTGTGAACATTTGATAAACAAACGAAGCGATGATAGTTTTTTGTGAAAATTAAATTATGTCAAAATTAAGCAGGGCTGAAGAGTCGACTCAGAAAGCACAAAAAATATATCCTGCTGTTAAAATATATTTTTATTTACTATAGTATGCAGTTTGAATTATCTTTGTCGAAATCGTCTCAAGTCGACTCAAAACCTCCGCGTGGTGTCTTCTGGAAACGTCAAAAACTATCGCCCGATAAACTTTGGCGGCTAATTTGAGCGGCGGGCTTCCCCTTTGGCCATCAATAATAAAAAAGCATTTCAATGAAACGTACAAGTATAATGAAAAGAATGATTCCCAAATCTGATGACGACTACCGCAAACAAAAAACTGATAATGATTTACGGATATGCACCTGGAATGTCCGAACCCGTAATTGCGATGGTGCCTCTATCCAACTGATTGATATCTTGGAAAGATATAATTCTGATATCACTGCAAACCAAGAAATGCGATGGAAGGGACAGGCTTGCTTACGGCAAGCATCCTGTGATATCTAATACAGCGGCCATGTGGAGAAGCACGAGTTTAAATGTGGACTTGTAGTTGGCAAGAGAATACTACATCATGTCCTGCGATTCACTCCTGTGAACGAACGACTTGCCATTATCCGCTTAAAAGTCTTAATTTTTTAACATTAGCCTAATATGTGCGCACGCTCCGACAGAAGAAAAAGATGATGAGACCAAAGAAAGTTGGTATTCTTTACGAGTGCCTTGAATACGCATACGAGCGCTGCCCTCGTCATGACATAAAAATCGTGCTTGGTGACTTCAACTCCAAGGTGGGTAAGGAAAACATATTTAGTCCAACAGTCGGAAAGTTTAGCCTCCACGATAACACATCCGATAACGGAATCAGGTTGAGTGACTTCGCCGCAACACGAAACATGGTCGTTAATAGCACTAGTTTCAAGCATCTCAATATTCATAAAGCCACCTGACTGTCCCTGATCACGTTTTGATTGACGGAAGGCACTCTTCCAGTGTACTAGACTAGAAGATCCCCACACGTCTGTGCGCAGCTAAGAATGCTCGCAATCCTACCAGGGCTGCCACTCTCAAAGATTTTATTCTACCAAATTTCATGCTAAAATTTACCAAAATGAAAAATAATTTACCAAACACAAAAAATTTTATTTTTAAGTTAAATTTAAATATATTTTTTATTAAATTAACATTTATTAAAGACTTTATATACAAGACAAAAAATAAAAAAACATAAACTTAAAACGTATTCAATACTACAGAAGACATTTACGAAATAATATCACATGTTATTAAACTAACATAACATAAACTTTCATAATTATATATGTATATAATAAAAACTAATGAAATTAACTAAATTAATTAGTTTATTTATCAAAAATGTTAATCAACAAGTAATTTGTTGGCGACCACACATAAAAAGGTTTATTTTTCACCTTATTTTAGAATCTAATTTAACCTAGTCTAATTTTAGAATCCGTTTCGCTTGAAGATGTTTCATCGCTTTCCATATTGGTCGCATTCTATCTAATAACAAACCATAATAGAAATGACATAATCGCTTAGAATATCAATTTTAAGAAAATCAATCTATTAAAAATAAAAAGTTACTTATCCATTTTAGCGATCCAGCAATTTCTTCCCTAACGCTGCAGCTACACGTTCAAGAAATTGCTTTCAAGTTGATCACACATAGTGCTTGTCAAAATTCGTGACGTAGGCTGTGCCATGGTGAAATAATTGAAAGGTGTTCTCATCCCATGACATTTTTCAATATTTTTTTTGACATGCTGCCTTATTTTGACAATAATAAGGGTTTTAGATACATGTTTTTTAAGGGTGTTGTTTTGAGCCCGTTAAGAACTCAAAAAAAAATGCTTTTTTATTTATGGTAAGTAAAACGCAGAAGTCGTGTATTTATATAAAAAACTTGATCCTAGCAAAAGTTATCACAAAAAAAAAACGAAAAACCTAACATCGAATTTTTATAAACATGAAAACTTTAAGTAAGATTTTTCGAAACATGATTATGACTTAGATTATTATTATTATATTAGATAATAATTTCTTTTGAATACAGATATAATGAATATTCATGTATACTAGTATCGCCTGGGTCCATGGTATAATAATTTACAAGGTAGCATTGACAAGTGTTGATTTTCTCATCTACAAGTAAATGAGTTCCTGTCAAAAACAGCTGTTCGTTGTTATATGCGTTGGCCACATTCGGCTGTGTCAAATGTTGTGATAGCGATACATCGGGGAGCGAAGCTATCGCTTCGGAAGTGTCAGAAAAGTTGTCAAGTTGATGAAATGTCGATCATTGTATCAATTACCAATGGAAACTTTACCGACAAATAAAAAATTTTCTATTTTTAAATTTATTTTTATGCGCAACTTCTTGAGAAGACGTCAAATATTGGGATAACCTTTTTATTTATTGAATCATGATTGTTTCCTACAGAAACGTGTGAGGGTGGTTTTCTCAAAGGCTGAGGTAAGCTCAGCCAATCCAGGATCAGACAAAGGATCCACTTACCTTTGTCAAATAAAAGACGCAGTTTTGATTTTAAATACAATTCAGTTTGTTTTTATTTAAGTATTAATTCCTTATTATACTTATTGAGGTATTAATTCCTTATTATACTTATTTAAATCTCTGCAGCACAAGATGGTAAAGCAGTCTCAGACAGTTGTGGGTGGGTATTGAGTTAGACGAGTGTGAAGTCGGTAGTCGTCGGTAATTGGCGTAGTAACCCGATGGTAATCGGTTCGGTAATCGACTGGTAATCAGGTGGTAGTCGGCTGGTAAGCAGATGGCTGTCAGTTTGATAATCGGTGGATAACCAGATGGTAATCGGTTCGAAAATCGACTGGTAACTAGATGGTAATCGGTATGGTAATTGACTGGTAACCAGATGGTAATCGGTTTGGTAATCGGCTGATGCCCAGATGGTAATCTATTCAGTAGTCGGTTGGTAACCAGGTAGTAAGCGGTAATGTAATCTGTTGGTAACTGGACCTAGAAGAAAATTGTTCGTTAGTATAAGAATTCAATGTTTAGTATGTTCACTTGATAGACAGTAATTATATACAACGATGACTTTGCCATGCAGAGCAGAGGGCGGCAGAATGTCAGAGTGCCGAGCACAATCCGGCTAGGCTACTCTATATCGACTATATATAAAGCCATGCAGAGCAGAGGGTGGCAGAATGTATAACTGGCTGGTTACTCTAGTGGAGCACAACCAAAATTTAGCGTAATCAGCACAATCTGGCTGTATTACGCTATTAGCAACGTAATCAGCGCAATCGGTCTGTATTACATGCAGAGCAGAGGGCGGCAGAAAGCCAGAGTGCCTAGCACAATCCGGCTAGGCTACTCTATATCGACTATATATAAAGTCATGCAGAGCAGAGGGCTGCAGAATGTATAACTAGAGCCATGCAGAGCAGAGTAATCAGCACAAACTGGCTGGCAGTGTGGCCACGACCTGGAAAAAAAAAGAAGCTAAATTGGCCAAAAAAAGAAGTCAAAAAAAGCTAAAAGTTTTGAAAAAAGAAGCTAAAAAAATCCAGATTTTTTATTTTGTATTATTTTATAATTGTAAAAGGGAATTCTCATTTTTAAGACAGCAGGACACAGACCGCACATGTTATGTTAAAAGTTTAACTTAAAACACTCATGAATATTCACGGTTGATAAACAAATTTGTTTAAAATTTTCCAAAATTTCTTGAGCCTAAAAATGGGAATCTCCTTTTTCCAATTCTCGGGAGAAATTTTAAATGAAATTGAAGGTTTGAAAAATTGTTCACTGTCGTGCTAGGAACTTATATTATTTAAACATGGTTTATATCTCTGATATAATTATTCCCTCTTCATCAGATAAATCGGAGGAACTACAGTTTGCATAAGCACTACGTGAATCTAACAGTCGTATAAGATCATCAGTTACCTCAAAGTCATGACAACATTTTTGTAATCTTTTCAGTGACATCGAATATTAAGCAACGAGTTAGGCATATTAATTTTAAATCTATTTCTTTGCTTAGTTTTTACAATTTTCATTGCACTAAAAATTCTTTCAACCTCAAAGTTACTAAGTGGTAAAACTAAGAAACTGAAAACCAAATTGACGAGCTCAGAAAAAGGATTTTCAGGCAACGAGTTTTTAAAGTGCTTTACTTCTACCCAAAACTCAATTGTAGAGGACAGGCTTGATTACGTGTCAAAAGTTTTCGCCATTGAAGCTCAATCGAGGTAACTTCGTTTGCGGAATATTTGGACTTTTATTTTTGCAAAATGAGGAAATATATATTTGGCTTAACAACCAGTGTTGCCAGAAATTTTTTGAAGTTGTAGCTAAAACTGATAAAAAAAGTAGCTAAAAGTAGCTAAAACCGCTAAAAAAAGTAGCTTAAAAAAAAGCTAAAAAATTTTAGACAAGAAAAAGAATAAATTTTTTATGATAACATATTCAAACTTTTATTTATAAAATACATACATAAGTATATTTTTTAAATTTAGAAAATAATAGAAACTTTCAAACTAAAAAAAAAAAAACAAACAAAAACTTAATTTAAAAACAAAATTCATAAAACATAAAACAATAAATTCATTTCAACAAACAGAACAAAAAACAAATTTTATATATTAAGTAAAACTAAAAAAATATAAAATATATAACAATATAAAATAAGAAGAAATTTATACATATTCAACTTCTGTTTCTTCATCACTAGGTGAGTCTTGTCGATAACATTTAAATTATCGTTTTACTTTCACATTTACATGGAAGCTTTCACACGGTGAAATATGTATAATGTAAAAAAATTAAATGCAATATATTTAATTCAAACAAATATTTTGTAGCTAAAAAGAGCTAAGGAAAATAAAAAGTAGCTAAAGAAAGTAGCTAGGAGCTAAAACACAATTTTTGTAGCTAAGTGAGAAAAAAAAAAGCTAAATCTAGCTACAAAATCGCTAAACTGGCAACACTGTTAACAACGTTATGAGAATTTTCAATAAAAAAAAATCGATCTAACATTTATCTACATGTGAAACGAGAGAGCTCTTAAGGGCCCAGTGTTGCAGCCAGATGCTTATTTTCATGACTACACACTAAAAAATTTGTATAGAATTTTTACACCGATCGGTCATCCAGAGAGTCCTACACCGTTCGGTGTTAAAAAAAACACCGTGTCAAAATGTAAGAATTTTTTATCGGAAAGGGGACATTTTTTCACACCGATCGGTGTTAATAACTAAATATCCGAAGGATGTTTGTGTCAAACCCTATCACGTGTTTGTTTAGAATACGCAAAATTATGATTTTTTTCAACACCGAAAGGTATAATTTTACTTTTCGGAAATATGTGTTTTTAGAATTTTTATTTATTCATTCAAAATGCTAAAAATAATGTTTTACCAAATATAATGGCATTCATGCTCGAATTTGGATTGAATTTAATTCTATTTAAACCGTTTTTTTTATTTTATTACTTTAATGTCAATTTTGGCCAGAACTGTTTTCACGAACATGACTTATAATTCTCGTCTTTTATTTTCAGTATTATGAAATTTCAATTTTCAATTTGTTTGTCAATGCTAACGTGATTTCCATGTTGCTTTTCTTCTATGCCTTTCTTATTTTACACCGATCGGATAAGTTTGTCATATCACACCGGATAAGCGGTGTAAATAAACACCGTTCGGTGTAAAAACTGTGAATATTCGCTCACCGTTGTAAATATATTTTGGAAATTTTTTAGTGTGTACTTATTTGCCTAACAGTGTTGCATTCAGTGTTGCCAGAAAGTTTTGAGAAAAGAAGCTAGATGGCCTTTAAAAAATGGCTAGAAAAGGCTAGATGGCTTTAAAAAAAAAGCTAAAAAAAGGCTAGATTTGTTAACGCTATTATACCCTAAACATGTAAGGTCAGGGTATATTGACTTTGTGCAAACGTTTGTAACGCATAGAAATAAGCGAGTCCGGTATAGAAAAGTATATATTCCTGATCAGTGTCACCTCTTGAGTCGAGCTAACCATGTCCGTCCGTCCGTCTGTCTATGTGTTATCTGTTAATATAGGTTAAGAAGGAGATGAGATTGGTACACATGTTCACATGAACCCAAGCATCTACAATTGAATATTTTTAGAATCCGCCCACGGACACGCTTACTTCCCATACAACTAACAATAAAAATCGCTGTATAGATGGTTGTAATTAAGCTACCGAAATAAAATTTAAATGTATTTATTTTGTATCAAAACGTAGACGTACACAAAAAATTGGCGTGCTCTACCCATGAACATCCCCACCTCCCATACAACTCCAACATTGAAAACACTATTATAAAGACCCTTTTATTTGAACTACAGGGATTAAACTTATCAGATATGTATTTTATATTAAAACTTAGATGTGTACTTAGATGTAAAATAGTCGTCATTCGCCCTTAAACACGCCCACCTCCCATACAACCCACTATAGTAAAAACGCTATAAAGAGGTTTATATGAGCCAAAAATATAAAACTTGGTATTGAGATTGTTGTATCAAAACTAAGATGTGTTCACAAACTGAGCGACATCCGCCCATAAACATGCTCATCTCCCATGAAACCCACAATATGGAAAACACAATAGAAACGTTTATATTTGGCCTACAGAGATAAAACTTGGTATGAGATCATAGTATATAAAACTAAGGTGTGCTCACAAAACAAGGCGTAATCCACCTACGAACGCGCTTTCCTCCCATACAACCTTCATTAGTAAAACCTATATAGTTCTATAAATACAGGAATTTTAAACAAAAATAGGAAGTTACTTCTATTTGTTTTAGTATTTTAATATATAGTTTATTTAAATATAATAGGAGGTCTAGGGTATTTCAGACTTTCTTTACTCGTTTTCTTTTAAGAACAGTTGAATACGGTTTCTTTTCTAGTTTTTTTTTTTGAAATTTCGTTGTACTAAGAATTCTTTCTACCTCAGCGTTGCTTAATGCTAAAATAATAAAACTAAAAATCAAATCTGATAGCTCTTGGAACGGATCTTCATTCAATGAATCTCTAGCTTCTGCCCAGCTAGATTCCTATTCTACTTGTGATTTACAATTGTTTGCCATTATATTTCAATTATAGTTATTTCTTCTGTAGAGTAACTGAAGTTTTCTTTCTCTATAACAGAAAATATTTGGGTTTAACCACTTTAAAAGAATAAAAAGAGCAATAGAAGATTTACACTTTCAAAATTGCAACGTCAGAAAAATTGGATGTAGTAATGCATCTTTAAGCAATATATTAAAAAAGGCTAGAAAAGGCTAGAAAAAAACAAAAAAAGGCTAAAAAAAAGGCTAGAGGCTAGATGGTAATTTTCGAGGCTAGACAACAAAAAAAAAGGCTAGATCTAGCCTCAAAAAGGCTAGATTGGCAACACTGGTTGCATTTAATCGGCAAATTTTTTAATTGTTAATAAATCTAAAGCTGGAAGTTCATTCGATGCATTTGCGTTTTTCATCCGTTTACTCGCTGGCGTTATAAAATAGAAGTATGTGAAAGCTTATGGGAGCGAGTTCAATGGTTGTGAAAGTTACGCTGGCAAAACGCTAGTTACGCAAGAAAGTTGAAAATATTTCAACTTTTCTTGCGTAAATTGCGTTTTTTGACAGCTCGTTATTTATAACGAAAAGCGAGAAGAAAGTAAAGTAACGAGTCAGAAGCAATTACTTTCAGGGATGACTCTAACACATAGATCTTAAAAATTTTAAATGTCCTAGATTTTTTTGTTGATAATTTGTTAACAGGACGTGTTTAATACGTAGAATTTAAGTTTTTATGATTATAAATGAAAACATTTTGAGTAATTTTATGTAAAAATGATGAAAATTATTAACAAATATGACGCTAAGAACATACAAAATGTTTTATAATGTTGCAGCCCTTGCTTGCTCTGAACGTAAAACGCAGTGATTGAACTCTACCATCATTTCTTGCGTAAATTGCTCTAGCGAGTAAACGGATGAAAAATGCAAATGCATC
The DNA here is from genome assembly GCA_958299015.1 of Tetanocera ferruginea. Lineage (NCBI taxonomy): Eukaryota > Metazoa > Arthropoda > Insecta > Diptera > Sciomyzidae > Tetanocera > Tetanocera ferruginea. The sequence goes on along the minus strand of OY282642.1, from coordinate 108,091,332 downwards.
GAATGAACTTCCAGCTTAAAAAAGGCTGTTTTCAAAGTAAAAAAAGGCTAAAAAATCACGAAGCTAAATCGTAAATTTCGAGGCTAAACCGCAAATAAAAAGGCTAAATCTAGCCTCGAAAAGGCTAAAATGGCCACACTGCTGGCTGGTTACTCTAGTGGAATGCAACCAAAATTTAGCGTAATCGGCGCAATCGGGCCGTATTAAGCTGGAAGTTCATTCGATGCATTTGCGTTTTTCATCCGTTTATTCGCTGGCGTCATAAAATAGAAGTATGTGAAAGCTTATGGGAGCGAGTTCAATGGTTGTGAACGTTACGCTGGCAAAACGCTAGTTACGCAAGAAAGTTGAAAATATTTCAACTTTTCTTGCGTAAATTGCGTTTTTTGACAGCTCGTTACTTATAACGAAAAGCGAGAAGAAAGTAAAGTAACGAGTCAGAAGCAATTACTTTCAGGGATGGCTCTTACACATAGATCTTAAAAATGTTAAATGTCTTAGATTTTTTTGTTGATTATTTGTTACCAGGACGTGTTTAATACTAAGAATTTAAATTTTTATGATTATAAATGACGACATTTAAAGTTTTTTGTGTAAAAAGTATACAAATTATTAAGATATATGATGCTAAGATTTTATAAACTGTTTTATAATGCTGCAGCCCTTGCTTGCTCTGAACGTAAAACGCAGTTATTGAACTCTACCATCATTTTCTTGCGTAAATTGCTCTAGCGAGTAAACGGATGAAAAACGCAAATGCATCGAATGAACTTCCAGCTTTACGCTATTAGCAACGTAATCAGCGCAATCGGGCTGTATTACGTGCAGAGCAGAAGGTGAACAAATCTCACTTACCTAGAAGTAGATTGTTGTTCTATTGAGCCTGTTGCGCACTCTTATATTACATACAATTGAAACCAATTGTGAATTCTACCGGCTGAGGCTTCTTGAGTATAATTCTGGCTGCCGTGGTCATACTTTGTTGTTGGTGTTATTATGGGTTGCTGTTGTCTGTAATTTAATATTTCGTTCGTTGTTGTTGTCTTAGCATTGGCTATTGTGTGTGAGGGTTTTGTTGTTGTTGTTGTTGTTGTTGTTGGCTGGTGTCTGCGAGTAAGTACTTTGTCGTTGTTGTAGCTTTCGCTATTATGTCTGGTTTTCTTGGTGCTGTTATTGTTGGCTGGTGTCTAAAAATAACTACTTTGTCGTTGTTGTTATTATCGTTGTCTTGTGCTTGCATGTAGGTCTAACTTATATAAATATGCCTGCAGCTTAGATTATTTAATAATTTATAATAATATTGAATAATTGCATGTAGGTCTAACTTATATTAATATGCTTGCAGCTTAGAATATATAATAATATAAGATATTTTATATTAAAGATTTAAGTGTATATGTAAAGGGTGTCCCAACAAGAACGCAATTTTTAAATGTGGCAACACTGGAAGTGTCATTATTTGACATTTGAACAATTGTTACTGTTTGCTAGTAGAAGGTACGAGGTTAGTAAAAATGGAGCGCTACACGAATGAACAACGCATTTCCATTGTGAAATTGTTTTTTCCAAAATGGTGAAAGTTTTGCGGCTACAGTTCGCAAATTGCGATCAATTTGGGGTCACAATAATGCTCCAAAAGAGTCAACTGTAAAGAGATTAATGGATAAATTTGCCGAAACTGGGTCTGTTAGTGATGTAAAGACAACAACGCGCCTTCGACCAGGTCGATCGACCGAAAATGTCGCAGCTGTACGTGATGATGTCGCTCAAAGTCCATCCACCTCAATTCGACACCGAGCTCAACAAATTGGTGTCTCCAAATCCACTATGCAGCGAATTTTGACGAAAGATTTGCATCTTCATGCATACAAAGTTCAATTGACTCAGGAACTGAAGCCAGCTTTTACGAAGGGAGTTCGTTAATTGGGTATTGGAGAGACAACATGAAAATGCTGATTTTGCCGCTAAAATCATCTTCAGTGGCGAGGCCCATTTCCATCTTGATGGCTTCGTCAATAGGCAGAATTGTCGCATTTGGGGTGAGGAAAATCCTCGAGTGATTCACGAGAAGCAAATGCATCCTCAACGTGTCACTGTGTAGTGTGGTTTTTGGGCTGGAGGAATCATTGGACCTTTTTTTTATGAAAATGAGGCAGGTCGAGCGCAAACAGTCAATGGTGTTCGGTATCGTGAAATGATAACCAGTTTTTTCTTGCCTAGAATTGAAGAAATGAATGTGGAGGGCATGTGGTTCCAACAAGACGGCGTCACATGTCATACAGCCAGAGAAACAATTCAATTGCTGTATCAGTCATTTCCCGGTCGTGTTATTTCGCGTTTTGGAAATCAGAATTGGCCGCCTAGATCGTGTGATTTAACACCATTAGATTTTTTTCTTTGAGGTTTTTTGAAGTCGATGGCTTACGCGAATAAGCCGACGACGACTCGAGCCTTAAAAGAGGAAATTGGACGCTGCATTTATGCAAAACAGTCATTGAAAATTTCATTAAAAGATCGCGTGCATGCCAGCAAAGCCGCGGCGGCCATCTGCACGATATATTGTTCCATACATAACCTCATTCTGTCTACTTTACGATATAATAAAGTTTCACGATTTTTTTTTTAAATATCTGTGTTTTATATAAAATTTAAAAATTGCGTTCTTGTTGGGACACCCTCTATTTTAGAATACAGATGTTTTATATGTAAGATATATATTATGTTGTAACGTTACGTTACAAACGGCAATACTACCTTGTAAATTATTATACCATTTTAATTATAAAAAATAGTCGGTGCTCTCCTTCTCCGCGCTCGGAAAAAAACAATAATCAAAATAAGTTGAGAAACACGGGAGAAAATGGGTTTAACTGTTTTCACTACGCCTATTTATATAAAGATTAGACAAGTAATTTTGAGTTTTACATGAAGATGCTCTAGAGTGCGTTGCATGTTATGTAATAAGTAAACTCAATTTAGAAGATTGTCAAGAAAGCTCTGATCGTTTACTTATGTTTTCAAGTGTCAAGCGGTTCTCTTCTAAAACCGAATGCACTCTTCTTAGTAAAGATCAAACTTCTAGAAAGTATCTGAAAGTTGATAGTATATAAAAGCTAAAATAAACTCATTTCAAAAATTAATAAGTAAATTAGTAAATAAATTATTTATTAAAAATTCAAATTTTAATGTTACATGCATAAAAGTATCATATTCAAGTAGCATCACAAAAAAGTACTAGAATCAGGAAAGTATAAAAATATGCAACCCTACTCCGATTTCAAAACAAATTGTCAAAATAAGGCAGCCTATTTTTTTCTGATATTGGGGATGAGAACACCTTATATTAATTTCACCATGGGCTGTGCTCAACTTGATAGTCAATTTTATTTTCAAGATGCCATCGTCAAGGCAAGAACTTAATTTACTTAAAAAAATTGTGATCAGCTGTTTATCTTGACCGTCAAGTTGCCTCACGACATGAAAGGAAAATGTTAATGTTACATGCATAAAAGTATCATATTCAAGTAGCATCACAAAAAAATACTAGAATCAGGAAAGTATAAAAATATGCAACCCTACTCCGATTTCAAAACAAATTGTCAAAATAAGTCAGCCTATTTTTTTCTGATATTGGGGATGAGAACTCCTTATATTAATTTCACCATGGGCTGTGCGCAACTTGATAGTCAATTTTATTTTCAAGATGCCATCGTCAAGGCAAGAACTTAATTTACTTAAAAAAATTGTGATCAGCTGTTTATCTTGACCGTCAAGTTGCCTCACGACATGAAAGGAAAAATTGATATCAAGTTGGTTTTCAAGTTCGAAAAGTTTGAGTGTGTTATTAAAAAAGTGTGAATGCGTTGCAACTTGAAAGAAAAATTGAATGTGTAGCCACCAAGTAAGCCGACGATCTAAGCAACTGACAAATTCAAAATTTTGACATTTTGCTTTTCGTTTATTCGTGCAATTTTCACTTGATGCGTTCGTCTTTATTTGAAGATTATTTTCAATCTTAACGGCGGTGCTGCACAATGAGCATGGTTGATGTAATTTTTATACAATAATTTTTTGATTTGTAACTTATATTAATTTTTCATTTATTTTAAATTAACCAAATCGAAAAAAAAGTTACCATTTTACCAAGTCAAAATATTTTTACCAAATTTGGTAATATTTTACCAAAACGGCAGCCCTGAATCCTACACTAAGAAAGCTAGAAAGCACTCCTCCGATCGACGATATATGCGCACAGTGTCCCACTCTATGCGTACGGCTGCCGAAGAGGTGATAGCCTACCACCGCCCTTGCCGAAACCAGTGGCACGACCAGGAGTGTCGTGACGCCACTGCAGAGAAGGACACCGCCTACAAAGCCACCCTGCAGTCGGTTGTAACGCGTGCTGTTATGAAGCGATACCGAGAGAAGAGGAGGAAAGAGAGACTCATTTACGGGCAAAAAAAGCGAGAGGCGGAAATACGTGAATGCGAGAAAATTGAGATGCGCGACGACAGGAATGAGACTCGAAAATTTTTTGAAAAAATAAGACGCCTGGCCGATGGTTTTAAGACTGGAGCCTCTTCCTGCAAGGATGAGAATGGGAATCTAGTGACAGATGGTTTCAAGACCAGAGAAACGAAAACCGGAGCTTCTGGTCTTGAAACCATCGGCCAGGCGTTTGATCTTTTCGAAAAAGTTTCGAGTCTCATTCCTATTGCCATGCATCTCAATTTTCTCGCACTCACGCATTTCTGCCTCTCGTTTTTCAAAAATACGACTTGGCCAAATTTTCAGTCTGATTTAGATTGTACTTTATTTCCTCTTCTACCACCTACTGATAGAAATTTAACAAATATTTATAAAGAAATATAACACATAGAATGACTCACACATTGAAAAATTCAATGAAACTGTAAATTCAATCACATCGAATTACGTAGATGTTTTAAAGATAAAAAATTTACTATCCCAGATACTATCCCAGATTACTATCCCAGATATTTTTAAGATTAAATATGTTTGGCAGAAGAACCTTAAACAAATTTTCCATCGTAATTTTAATACAGTCAGTTCAACTACTAATTTCAAAATAAAATTAAGACCCCGATTTTTAAAAAATCGTATGGTGACTACTTCTCATGCTGAGCACATGTCCTTTCCATTAGCGTCACTTTCATCTCTGTCCGATGTTTAGCTTGCGAGCTACACTTGCTAGTGCTAGTGGATTGTGGTTTCCAAATTAATTTGTATTAAAATAAAAATTTAAATTTTACACCATCTATTGGGTAAAAGCATAAAACGAAATATGAACCAACTCGTTTTTTTCATAAGAGTTAAATCTAACCGGATCACAGATCCATTTCGTTAAGTTTGACAGTTTGAGTTCATTGACTGTGTTGAAAAGAGGTTGTAAATTTAGTACATGCCAGAACCTACAGTACACAAACAAGAACACTCAGTTCTAAGTAGTACATACAAGAACCCAATAAAGAAGTAGTACAGACAAGAACCCAATGAAGAAGCCTGCGAATCAATTCGTATAAAATAAAAACAATACAAGCACAAATAACAAAACAAAAACAAAGAAAGCGACAGGCACAGCATAAGCAGCTGATGATTGATTTTCTTGTATAAACACATGCATTTTTTTTCATATATTTTACTATTTTGTGACTTTAATATAATAGTGACAAAATCCAAAATTAAATATTCATTCAGCTCAGGATATGTCTAATATTTAAGTATATATTTCATCTTTGAATGATGAGTATTTAAGATTGCAGGTATACCCTCAAGTATTCGTCAAAAAAGTTTCATGGCTCATGCGCTGTAAAACGTAATTCTACGTCAAAATAGAGCATAAATTCTCACGTTAAGTGTTAAATTGAGCAAATAGTGCTTAGTTTGAAGACAGTGCACTTTGCTGTAATTTGAGCTTAAGTTTCCTATAGCTATTTCATTTAGCAGTGGAAATATTATTAATCTGATCTAATTTTTCTTTCTTTCAACCTAAACGTTTGCAACCGTTTTAAGTATCGGTTCCCAGTACTTCTTTAATTATCTTAAATCAACTTGAGGCTGTCGTGGAAATCATTGCGGCGGGGTCCGGACCTGTGGACCCCCCATATCTACGCCACTGGTTCGAAAATAATAAAATTCATTATCATCTGCTTAGCTGTTTTCTTGAATTGTTTGGGGTCGGCTACCTAAGCCAGGATGATTGGCAAAACGATTTTAACGATAACCCTCAGGCGCGAGGCCGTCTGAGTTAAATTAAATAAAAGTATTACTTACCTTACCTGTTCTTACATTCTTCCTAAATGTGACTTAACTCTATAGAAAAAGTTCATAACATGTTAAAAAATAATGATGTTCTCATTGTGTTGGGCGATTTTAACCTACTCTTTGTGTCTTGGATTTTTACGGATGATTCTTCATTTCTTACACCTGTTTCCACTTGTAATTGGATAAATGATTTTTAAGATAACTTATCTGACCTGCACCTTCAACAAGTCAATAATACACTTAATCAAAATCATAGAACTTTAGACCTTGTGTTTGAAGGTAGATGCACTACTGTAAATCCCAATCGTGCATATCCTGTATCTCTTCCGGAAGATGAACATCATCCAACTGTTGAATTAACAGTTTTACTTACTCTCGAAAATGAAAATAAACTTAACCCTGATAAGCGAAATAAAAAAAGATATTATTTTTAAAAAAACAGACTATGTTAAACTCAACGCCTTACTTTCGCTGAATGACTGGTCACCAATTTTATCATTATTATTAATGTACGTCCCAACAAAGCAAAATAATTCTAAATCCATAAGGTGGGACATAATATTCGCGGCAGAGAAAGCAGACATTTTTTCCAAAATTTTTATACCCTAAACCTGAAAGGTCAGGGTATATTAACTTTGTGCAAACGTTTGTAACGCATAGAACGAAGCGAGTCCGGTATAGAAAAGTATATATATTCTTGATCAGCGTCACCACCTGAGTCGAGCTATCCATGTCCGTCCGTCCGTCCGTCCGTCCGTCCGTCCGTCTGTGTGTTGTCCGTATACACAGGATAAGAAGAAGGAGTAGAGATAATTGGATGAAACTTGGTACACATGGTCACATGCACCCAAGGATCTGCACTATTGAATATTTTTGGAATCCGCCCACGGACACGCCTACTTCCCATACAACGCAAAAATTGAAAACTGCATAACTCAGCTCATAATTAACCAACAACAATAAAATTTGGTGTGTATATAACTTATGTCAACACAAAGATGTCTTCGAAAAATGGACGTCATCCGCTCACGGACACGCCCACCTCCCATACAACCCAAAAAATGAAAACGCAATAAATAAGCCTCTGTTGAACCTACAGAGCTTAAATTTGGCACATATGTTTTTTATAACAAAAAAAAGATAGTTTTACAAAATGGACATCATCCGCCCACGGACACGCCTACCTCCCATACAACGTGAAAATTGAAAACTGCATAACTCAGCTCATAGTTAACCTACAACAATAAAATTTGATATGTATGTGTTTTATATCAACACAAAAATGTCTTCGAAAAATGGACGTCATCCGCTCACGGACACGCCCACCTCCCATACAACCCAAAAATTGAAAACGCAATAAATAAGCCTGTGTTTAACCTAAAGAGCTTAAATTTGGCACATATGTTTTTTATGACAAGACAAAGATGGTTTTGAAAAATGGACGTCATCCGCCTACGGACACGCCTACCTCCCATATAACATAAAAAGTTGAAAACTCAATAAATAAGGTTATGTTTGTCATAGAGAAATTAAATTTGGTATGTATGTATTTTATACCAAAACTAAGGTGTGTTCAAAAATTGGGAGTAATCCGTCCAAAAACTCGCCCACCTCCCATAGCGAAAGCACAATTAAGGCATTAACTGTGAGCTACAGGAATTAAACTTGGTATGTGTACATTTTTCATCAACATTTAAATGCACATAAAATATAGGCTTCATTAGCCCACGGACACGCCCATTTACAATAAAAATTTTTTTGTTTTTGAAAAGTGGGTTTAGGGTATTTCATAGTCGGCCTAGACCGACTTTAGACTTTCTTTACTTGTTTGTTCTATTATTGTAGAGAATTGAACAAATTACAAGAAAAAATTAAAAGAACAATATATTATTCACTCCAACATGGTTTTATAGAGCTCCAAACTGGCGGCAGAGAGAAAACGGGGCCTCGTGGTTGCAGCGCTGGGACTCGCAAATATTGTCGGATCTGAAAAAAAGGACTTTTTTAAATCTTAACAAAATTGGTTATCGTATGACAGGAGCTTTTTTTTAAATTTTTTTTTAATTTTTGGTGATGTTCCAAATTTGAAAGTGTGTTTTTCGAAAAAAATATTGACTTTTATGAAAAATTCATACAAAATCGAAAAAAAAATTTAAAAAAAACTCGTGTCATACGATAGCGAATCAAGTTTATTAAAACACAAAAAAAAAAAAAAAAAAATTCGTCAAAAAATGAACCCGCAAGTGCCGCAATCAATACGAAAAACATGGTTTCGAGATAAACGCGTTCAAAGTTTGTGAACAAAGAAAAATGCAAAGAAAAATAAAAATGCGCTCTCACTAATCCGGCTGTAACTTTTGAACCCGTAGGAATGAAATTTTTTCCTTAGAATGTTAAGAATATTTACTAAAATAAAAAATTATAAAAAAGTCGATTTAAAAAAACGGCCAATGTCATGTCCCCCTTTAAAACCACCCTGGCTAACAAATGAATTTAAGTCACTTATATATTAGTATAAATAATATAGCCTGTTTCAAAAGAGAAGAACATTTTCGCGCATGTTTGAGAATAAGAAAATAATTTTGAGAACGTTCTTCATTTTGATTGGACATTAAAAAAAATTAAATATTCTCTGAGCAGAAAAATAAATTAAAAAAAATTAATGTATATTCCTGAATTTTGTTGTTCATCGCAACTGCGCTGCGGAAGTACTGAATTTTATTTTTCAAAATCAGCCAATCAAAATTGAAAAAAAAGGGGGCGTCAAAAAATTATTTGTTAGCCAAAATTTCACTTCACAATTTTTTCTTGAGAAAATAATTTATTTTTATATAATTTGTATTTGATTTCTCTCTCAAGATGCAGGTTGCTGCTGGCCGTCGCACAGTGCTTTGTTCCATAGGCAAAATTAAATTAAAATAAAGTGCTTAGAATATTTAAGTAATATACATTTTTGTAAAGCTAAGAAAGTACCTTAAATAAATTCGTTAATAGAATTTATTATCTCGTCTTTTTGCTAACAGTAGAGGGCGCTAAAGTCAGAAAATGATTGAGGTAAAACTGTTGAACGGAAAAACTGTTTTTACTGTGTTATAATTTTTTTTTTTTAAATTTAATTTTTTATTCTATTACTTTGAAACTTAACAGTTTTGTTTATAACTATAGGTACAAAAAACCAAAAATAATTGTTTGTAAATATTTTTTATAGAAAAGTTGTTTGTGCCATCGAAAACTTTTGCGATTTTTTGTTTGGAATTCCCAAAATGCAAAAGTTTGATACAGTGAAAATTTTTTTTTTGGAAGAATAGGTAATTTTTTATTTTTGATTTTAGTACACTTGAAAGGGCTTAAATGGAATATGTGAACAAGTTTTAGATTTTTCACCCGGAAATGTAAAAATGATATGAATTTTTTGAGACATATTTCCTAAGTTTCAGAAAAAGTTGCAAAGACCTAAGTTTATGGTACTGCCAAAATTAAAAAAAAAAAGTTTATACAATTTTTTTGTTTTTATTACTATTAAAAATGAATGAAATTTTGATGTAGTGTATAATTTTTATTAAATAGTGGCAAAAGCTTACCAAAAATTGAAAGAATATATTTATTTTTTTTTGGCGGAAACCCTATAAAAATAAAATATATAAATAAAAAGTGGGCGATTTTTTATTCTTCATTTATATACTTTGTTAACAAATCTAACCACTAGTAAAAAAAAAGAAAAAGTTTCGATAGTATCGTAAGTGTAGACGTAGAATTCCGTTTAAGTTGTAATCTCTTGTAAAGGGTGATTTTTTAAGAGCTTGATAACTTTTTTTTTAAAAAAAACGCATAAAATTTGCAAAATCTCATCGGTTTTTTATTTGAAACGTTAGATTGGTCCATGACATTTACTTTTTAAAGATAATTTCATTTAAATGTTGACCGCGGCTGCGTCTTAGGTGGTCCATTCGGAAAGTCCAATTTTGGGCAACTTTTTCACCGACAAATTTTGTTCAGCGATGAGGCTCATTTCTGGTTGAATGGCTACGTAAATAAGCAAAATTGCCGCATTTGAAGTGAAGAGCAACCAGAAGCCGTTCAAGAACTGGCCATGCATCCCGAAAAATGCACTGTTTGGTGTGGTTTGTACGCTGGTGGAATCATTGGACCGTATTTTTTCAAAGATGCTGTTGGACGCAACGTTACGGTGAATGGCGATCGCTATCGTTCGATGCTATCAAACTTTGTTGCCAAAAATGGAAGAACTGAACTTGGTTGACATGTGGTTTCAACAAGATGGCGCTACATGCCACACAGCTCGCGATTCTATGGCCATTTTGAGGGAAAACTTCGGAGAACAATTAATCTCAAGAAATGGACCGGTAAGTTGGCCACCAAGATCATGCGATTTGACGCCTTTAGACTATTTTTTGTGGGGCTACGTAAAGTCTAAAGTCTACAGAAATAAGCCAGCAACTATTCCAGCTTTGGAAGACAACATTTCCGAAGAAATTCGGGCTATTCCGGCCGAAATGCTCGAAAAAGTTGCCCAAAATTGGACTTTCTGAATGGACCACCTAAGACGCAGCCGCGGTCAACATTTAAATGAAATTATCTTCAAAAAGTAAATGTCATGGACCAATCTAACGTTTCAAATAAAGAACCGATGAGATTTTGCAAATTTTATGCGTTTTTTTTTAAAAAAAAGTTATCAAGCTCTTAAAAAATCACCCTTTACTTTATCTTTTTGGTCCGATAGTTTTGTTCATTTTGCACGTATTTTTATTGATCTTCCAAAAATTAAAAAATAAATGAATAACACTCAATTATGGACTACTTATCGAGGCCAAACAAAGAAAAAGTTAAAAGTAAGTATGATTAAATGAGCAAGGAAAAAGAAACAAGCAAAAGGTTGAGTTCATTGACTTAGTTGAAAAGAAGGCGAAGCAAATGCACTTTCCATTGGTGCCACTTTCGTCTCTGCCAGATATATAGTTTGCGAGCTACAGTCAGTTTAACTACTTATTTCAAATTAAAATTAAGACCCCGATTTTTAAAAAATCGTATGGTTACTATATTTCTCGCTGAGCACATGTCCTTTCCTCTCGTCTCTGTCTGATATTTAATTTGCTAGCTACACTTTCTGTTCGATGCATAGTTTGCAAACTACACTAGCTAGTGCTTGTGGGATGTGGAATCCAAATTAATTTGCATTCGAAACAAAAATTAAAATTTTACGCCGTCTATTGGGTAAAAGCATAAAAAGAAATATGATCCAACTCGTTTTTTTCATAAGAGTTAAATCTAACCGGATCACAGAACCATTTCGTTAAATTTGACAGATTGAGTTCATTGACTGAGTTGAAAAGAGGTTCATGACCTCTGGTTTCAAAATAGAGCACTTAGTATACTAGAACAGTAGTGCATACATAAACCCAATGCGAACTTATGCTTACAATGCTGCCAAAGCGAACCAATCAGTTCGTGCAAAACCAAAGCATACAAACATAAACAACAAAGAAAGCAGCAGGCACATAAGCAGCTGATGATTGATTTTCTTATATAAAAACATGCATTTTTCTTCTTATATTTTACTATTTTGTGACTTTAATATAATAGTGACAAAATCCAAAGTTAGATATTCATTCAGCGCAGGATATATCTGATATTTTAGTATATATATTATCTTTGAACGAAGAGTATTAAAGGCTGTAGGTATACCCTAAAGTATTCGCCAAAAACGTTGCCTAATGACCTTGAAAAAATCTGTTAAAACGACCCCATACAAACCGCGCTGTAAGACGTAATTCTACGTCAAAAAAAAAATTTAAGATTTTTAACCGGAAAGTTGAAATTTTGTATTTTTTGAAAACATCTATATTTTTGAGTTTTACAAAGACCAAAAATATGATAATATAATTTTTTCCAAGTAAAGGGCTCCAGCGACGTTCAATGTTCAATTCAATTTTTGCAAGCTGTGCAATTTTATTGACTGTAGGTCTGTTTAAGAACTTTTCGAGTTATAATAAAAATATAAAGTAACTTTTACTGGGAGAGTAAGAATGATTTTACTCTCTCATTAAAAAATATCACAAAAAGTAAACGAACGACATCCAGTAAAAAGTATCAAGTAATCAACATTTGTTTGTAAACAGCTGATTCATGTTTTCCTTTTTGCTTTTCATTTTATTGGTTTTCCTATGTTTCAACTCATTTACTCCGTGAATTCTTGTTATTTACATTTTGCTATTTTCCGTTATTTTTTATATTTGCGCAAGAGATGAGAGCGTGTTTATTTCAGTTTAACGTGATTATTTTCTAATAGTTTGCGATTGTTTTGAAGTTTTCACCATTTTTGTATCAATAATATTTGAATTAATTGTGGAATTACCACTAAAACATTAAATGAATACCTAGTCAATATTGAAATAACCTCGTGCTGCAGTAATCATTATAATCTAATAGTGAGCCCTCGTGAGTTATATAATCTCACTGGTTCATCTCTATATATGTATGTGCATAATAAAACTATTCTGTCAAATTTATTTACTAGTTGTGAAGCAATATTTTTCGATAATGACAAATTGTATTATTAATTCCGATATAGTTGATTTTTGGTTATCAGTGTCTTCAAGAAATAAAAGCCCAGAAGTATATAAATTTATAAAAGGCAAAATTGGGGATTCAAGTCTTGGAAAAGAAGTGTTGTAAAGAAAAATTAAATTGTTTAACAATAAAATAAAAAAATATTGGAGCGAGAGTAGATCCAATAGACAATTCTTCGATAAAAAGTATTCTAAGTGGTTGAATTGGAAATTTTTCGACCCAGACAATGTAAGTTGTATATTGATATTCTTTTTAATCTAAGTAAAAAAGTTAAACTTTAAAACTAAAATATTTAGTTGAGCAAATTTAGAAACAAATATATTTATGACCCTTTTTAAAGAGAATATTAAATTATTTGCATTCTGATCACAAATGTAGCTAAAATTTAGTTTTTGGTAAAAAGGATATATGGGAGATGGTCATGTCCTTGTATCGAATGAAGCGAAAATTCTTAGAGAGCCCAAAAATATAGTTTTATAAGTTGTTTTAAGTTTTCAGTGCATTCTGATCACAAATGTAGCTAAAATTTAGTTTTTGGTAAAAATGATATATGGGAGATGGTCATGTCCATGTATCGAATGAAGCGAAATTTCCCAGAGAGCCCAAAAATATAGTTTTATAAGTTTTTGTAAGTTTTCAGTACATTCTGATAACTAATGTAGTTACAATTTAGTTTTTGAGAAACTAAATGCGCCGAATGAAACAAAATTAACCACTAAGCTAAAAGACATATTTTAACAGATAGTTACCAACTTTCGATTTATTCTATATACAATTATAGCCAAAATTGAACTTTTAAATTTAAAGGTGTATGGGAAGTAGTCATGTCCTTGCACCGATTTTTTCGAAACTTCGAATTTTTTTTTAATTAACATATTTTGAACCAGCCCACCAAATTTCATTTTTCTGCGATAATTTCTCTAATTTTGCCGATTCACTATATGGGGACAAAGCACTGTGCGTCGGTGCAACACCGTACTTGTGCGATCATTTGTTCTGAATGTTTGCTCATTTAAATATATAGAAAAAAAGTAAAAAACGCTCAAAAAAAGCATAAAGTTCAGCGAGCAGTACAAAAGGAGCAAGAAATTACACTCTATAAAATTTTCTAGTTTTAAAAATAATTTCTCACTGCGCATCGAAAAATGAAAAATCGAAAAAAACGTTCTTCTCTTTTGAACCGGGCTATACTTTATAGTTCTCAGATTTCTTAGTTAAGTTTTTATTAAAACATTGCAACCATTTGAGAAAAAGCTTCAATAAATTGAAAGAAACCAGAATCCTGTTACTTTTTCTTATATTCTGTGTTCAATTTTTGTTACTTTTATATCTAAAGTAGGCTATTGTTGTTTTTGTAAATATTGTAACCATATAAGAATAAGACTGTTAATACGGACATATTTCTTTTGGTTTTGTTTTAACTATTTAGAAGATAGTCGAGCTTCTTTCTATCTTTTTACATTTGGCTCTTGTGGATTTCCAAAAGAGAAGTCTACCTTTTTGATGTTTTCGATTCATGGAATTGTTAAGTATAAACTTGAAAAATATGTTAAAAATTTATCAGCGTTTGTGAAAACTGTGTATTTTTAAATAGATTTTTTATTTTTACATAGACCAAATAATTTTTTGCATTTAACCAACCCTTAAGAAAGTGAGCTTAGAAAATACGAAATTGTAGAATTTCCACCGAAATTGGTTTAATTTAATATTTGTATTACTTAATTAACGATGAGGTAAATCCAAGATATGGTAACGTTTTAGTCTTCTTGTTGATGAACTATTATCTAAAAGACCTATAGCTAATGTGTTACTATGACTTTCGAGACGGTTGAGGTATCTTTTACTAAACCTTTTAATTTCACACTTTACAGAAGGAATGTTTAAGTCATTGTGGATTTGATCATTACGTACAAACCATGGAGCATTAACAATGCCTCTCAATGTTTTCGATTGATAGCGTTGCAGAATCTCGATATTTGAGTTGCTTGCTGTACCCCATAATTGAATACCGTAAGTCCAAACTTTGGTTTTAAAATTACTTTATATAGCAAAACCTTATTCTCCAAACTTAACTGCGAGTTTTTACCAAGGATCCAATACATTTTTTTAGTTTTGATATTAAGTTGTTGCTGTTTAGACTTGATATGTTTTTTCCAAGTAAGTCTGCGGTCAAGATGAAGTCCAAGATATTTCACGTTATCGCTGTGATGTATTTGCAAGCCATTAAGTGTAACAGATGGGCAGTCACCTTTTCTAAAAGCAAAAGTTACTTGTACACTCTTATCAGAGTTTACCATGATTCTCCATTTCTTCAACCATACTTCAATTTTGTTAAGTTCGGCTTGCATTAGGGCAGATGCCTCCGCAGATGTTGCACTTATTGCTATTATGGCCGTGTCATCTGCATAAGTTGCTATGGAAACATCATCATTTACTGGCAAGTCAGCTGTGAATAAAGTGTAGAGAACTGGCCCCAAGACGCTTCCTTGAGGGACACCAGCATTAATTGAACATATATTTGAGTTTTCCCCACTCATTTTGACATAAAAGCTACGATTACTTAAGTATGAGTTTAGTACCATAAAGTAAGGGGCAGGAAGAAGTTTTTTTATTTTGTATAAAAGTCCTGGATGCCATACCCTGTTGAAAGCTTGCCGAATGTCTAAGAACACACCATTACAATATTTTTTTGTTTTCCAGCGCATCAGATATTAAATTGACGATTCTGTGGCATTGTTCGGGAATACCGTGTGATCTTCTGAACCCAAACTGATGTTCAGGTATAATAGCGTATTCTTCCAAGACCGGTAACATTCTTCGCAATAATATTTTTTCAAATATCTTCGAGAAGACTACCAGCAAACTAATCGGGCGGTAGGATGAAATCATGTTTTCAGGCTTGTTAGGTTTTTGTATCATGATAACCTCGACGCATTTCCATTGGGTTGGAAAATAATCAAGTCTTAAAATGGCATTTAATATTAGGGTTAAAAAAACAATGCCCTTTCGTGGTAATGAACAAAGTACGTTTGCATCTATACAGTCATATCCTGGAGCCTTTTTATGATTTAATTGTAAAATTTCTTTATGTACTTCTGTTGGGGATATATGCCGAATAGGTAAGCACATTTGACAAGGCGAATCAAGAAATTGATGTATATAATCTTCATTTGACACGTCAGCAGTTGGATGAGGTTGAAATATTGAAGATAGATGCTCTGCAAAAGCTCTGCTCTGCTTTAGCTTTTGATTCATTGGATCTTAGACAGTCTCCATTTCCAGATTCAATGGGAACATTTCGTTTGATTGGACGCTTCAAGTATTTTGTTGCTTTCCAAAGACTGTAATTGTTTTTTTTTGACGCTGGATCAAGTTTCAAAAGAAATTGAGTAGTTGCCTCTTGTTTTAAATCATATAACCGCTGTTTAAGATCTTTTGCTGCCCTATTAAAGAGTGTCTTGTCTGTAGGGCTTTTGCTTACATGCCAAGCTCTTCTCAATCTTCGTTTCTCTCTTATAGGTGACCTTACTTCAGCAGATATTAAAACTTTATTTCTTTTTATTTCCCTTGAAGGTGGTTTAGATAAAAATGCTGCTTCGTGTATTATTGTTGTTAGCGATTCCGCTGCTTCGTCAATATCTTGGCCAGATTTTAGTGATATATCTAACCTTATGTTATTGTCAATCAAATTTTTGAATAAAACCAAGTCCGTTTTTGGTGATAAAATTCGACAGTTACTTTGCACGTTATGGATTGCCGCGCTGTAGGTAACTAAAATAGGCGAATGATCTGAACTCAGCATCATACCCAACCAGCAAGAAACGCTCTAAATTTGGCTTATACAGCGAATTCTCTAAGCTGCTTTGCAGTGTAAGCAGCCCAAAATTTAAGTAATTTTTCGTACTTTGAGGTATCAACAAGAACGTTGCATAGACTGCTAAGCAGCTTTCTAATCGAACTTCGAAAACTTTTTTAAAAAAAAAATATTTTCTTTGTTTTATTTCTGATTTTAATTTTTTTATATTTTTTTATTTTTTTATTTTTTATATTTTTTTATTTTCTTCTTTTTCTACCATTATCGCTTTTGTTCTCAACTTGTACCATCTGATTCGCAGTGAAAAAACTTTTTTATTAAAATGTTGCCTTTGCCAGGGTGCGATCCCGTGTCTCGTCGATTTGAAGTCCGACGCCTTAGCCATTCTGCCATGTAGCTTTATATCGAAACGAAGATTCTTCATTTATACAGCTAATTCTGTCGTAGGTACCCATAAGCAGCGTTAAGGTGCAAAATCAGTTTCAATCGAACCATTAAGCAGCTTTAAGTTCAAAATAAATGTAAAGAAGACGCACAAGCGGCACTTCAGAACTCCTTTCGAACTTAATTATCTTAAACCTGCACAGAAGTATAACTTGTAACTTTTGGAACTACAAGATCTATTGCCTGAAATTGACACCATAAAGCAGCTTTAGGTGTGGCAAGTTCCACAACGTACCTTTAAGCAGCTTTAGGTGTGTAGAGTTCTACAACGGACCATAGAGCAGCTTCGAAGTGCCATGGAACTTATTTTGCCGCTTAAAACAGCTTTAAAGGGAACTCAAACGCAAATTTCTACTCATTTTGCTGGTTGGGTAGCTGTCAATTATATCCAAATGTTGAGTAGGAATGCCTGAGTAAACCACGAAATCTAAAAGATCCGGTATTCTTCTAGGATCACTGGGCCAATAGGTGGGATTTCCAGTAGATAATGTATAAAGATTGTTGGCAGCTATACATTTTTGAAGCTCTCTTCCTTTGGGATTAGTTAATCGTGATCCCCACCATGGATGCTTAGCATTATAATCTCCTCCAGCAATAAATTTTGGACCCAATTTTGGAAAAAAGTTTTGGTAATCACCAGCTTTAATGGAATAGCGAGGTGGAAAATAAACCGCACACAAGCATATGCTAAATTGTGAACATTTAATTTTAATACATGCTGCTTGAACATTCCTTTCTGCTATATTATGCATATAGTCATAACTTAGATTATTTTTGATTAAAATAGCCAAACCACCATGGGCTCTATTATCAGGGTGGTTCGCTTTAACTATGTCATAGCCGTTAATTTTGAAATAGCTCCTATCGGTAAAATGTGTCTCTGAAACAAGTAACACATCAATGTTGTTTAAATTAAGGAAAACTTTTATTTCTTCTGTATGGTTAGAAATGCCTTTAGCATTCCATATTGCAATTCGCACATCTAGTTGCATAATTTGTTTATTAAAATTGTCATCATGCTTAATAAGTTATTTGTTAGTTCAAACTGTTTGGCAAGCAGTGTTTCAATTTTTTATAGTGTGCTTGATTCAGTGGGTTGTAAATCGCCTTTCAATGCTTGAGCATAGGACAAACGGTTTGAAGTATCTTTACTTTGAATTGTTCTTGGTGTTGTGGAAAATTGTTGCTGACTTATAAAAGGGTTGTTTAGGATTTGTTGTGTTCTATTCTGTTGTGAGTTTTTTCTAGTGACAAGTTATTGATAAACCCTACAGCCTTTATAGCTAGCTGCGTGATCTTGAAGGCAATTTACACATTTAGCCGGAGCACTGATATCTTTTGGACATAGTTTAGTTTCATGACTCAATGAACATTTAACACATTTAAACGTTTTGGTGCAATACGATTTGGTATGACCAAATTCTTGGCAGCGATAGCACTGAACAATGTCGTTTGCTTTTCGTGGGGGATCAATATTAACAATTGCATTGCCTATATGCTTGAGTTTGTAAATATCAGCGTTGTTGTTATTTGGCTCAAGGTCTACGAAAAACATGTGCAATGGCTCTCTTGTTATACGACTACGAATATTGTTTACGTTTCTCACTTTGTGGCCCAATTCTTCTAAATTTTTTTTAATGATCTCTACTGGTGTTGCGATCAACGCGATAATTCAAAACGAGTTCAGATTTTAAAGTAAATTATTTGATTTAATCCATTCAAGATCTTTATTTCATGTTCGTGTTATATAAGTTGTGTTATATTATATCAAAGTTACATTAAAATGTGGTTGTAAGTAATGTTGGATTAAGTAAAGTTACTTTAAAATTCCTGTAAAGGAATATTGAATATGAATACATTTAAATACAATAGATAGATACAATGTTAATTTAATCTTACTTTTTTAAGTCTTGAATTAGCTTATAAGTTTTAGAGTGAATTTATGATGCGTGCGTTGCACTGCGCTTCAAAAACGAAAAGGAAAGAAATTTATGTATGCCTTAATTGCATCGTGTTTTTTTTATTTAGCTCGCTGAATTGCAAGTGTCAAACTAGTTGAGATTAGCGTTGCCAACACTCCCCCTGGGTATGCCAGGTGTTTCGTCTGGCCTACCACTTCCTCGGACATCTAAAACTACTAATCGAACAGCTGGTCTTTCATAAATCCCTGTCGAAGTTTGTATTATAGCTTTTCGTACTTGCCCATCTTTTCCAATTGATACGTCGAGCACCTTTCCTTTCGGCCAAGTATTTCGTGGGTTGTTTTCGTCTACTACAATCACTATATCGCCTTTTTCAATACATTTGACTGGTTGGTACCACTTGGTACGTCGAGTTAGAGTGGGGAGGTACTCTCGAACCCATCTCTTCCAGAAACTATTCGCAAGTTGTTGTGCTTGTAGCCAATTCTTCTTCAGCAAAACATTGTCAACAAATGAAATTCCATCGGGTTTTTCACCACTAGATGACCCCAAGAGAAAGTGGTTTGGTGTTAGGGCTTCTTCACTTTCTTCGTCGAGTGGAAGATAAGTTAACGGTCTCGAGTTGATGGTTCTTTCAGTTTCTAGCAGCATACTATATAACAATTTATCAGTTGGATTTCGAGTTGGCAATATTTAAAAGAGCGTCTTTTTTACTGACTGGACTAGTCGTTCCCAACTTCCACCCATGTGGGGCGACGCAGGAGGGTTAAATGTCCATTTTGTGATTGAGCTGGAGAACTCCTCGGCCAATTGGATATTTTGATGTTTTATTGCCTCTCTTAACTCTCGTTCAGAGCCATGAAAGTTTGTTCCATTATCACATCGTATTTCAACCGGAACGCCGCGCCTTGCTATAAACCTTTTAACTGCTAGAATACAGGAATCCGCTGAAAGGGTACTGGCTACCTCGATATGAATTGCCCTAACTGTCAGGCATGTGATTAAGACACCCCACCGCTTTTCCCTGCGTCGACCTACTGAGACCATCATTGGACCGAAATAGTCCAGACCAATATAAGAGAAAGGCCTTGTAAATGTAGAGAGTCGTGCTGAAGGTAAATCAGACATTTCTGGAGGTTTTGGTGAAGCCCGCTGGTTTTTACATAGCTGACACTCGTTCCTGACTTTTTTCAATACTATTCGCATTCGACTTATATAATACTTTTGTCGGAGCTCGTTAATTACTGTTTCATTGCTCTGATGATGAAATCGTTGGTGGTATGATTGAACTAAAAGATTTGTCACATAATGGTTCTTGGGTAATAAAATTGGACGTTTTACGCAATTAGCTACACCCAGCGCTGCATCTATTCTACCTTTTGTACGCAGCACGCCGTGTTCGTCTACCGCAGAATATATACGTGAGTTCGAATAAGCTTAAACCAGCTAGAAAATCTTTCAACTTCTATTATTTTTTGTTGTATTTCAGAATGATGCAAGAGGTGCTCTTTGAGTTCTTCAGTTGTCTCACGTCCAAACGGGTTTTGAGGCCACAGCTCCTTTGGTTCTTTTAGAAATGGTGGGCCATTGTACCAGCGACTAGGTGAAGTAAAATCTAAAGAATTTGACCATTTAGTTGCGTCGTCAGCAACATTTTGTTTGGTTGGAACATATCTCCACTGCTGCATATATGATAAGTCAAGTATCTCACTTACCCTAAATGCTACGAATTGACGGTACTTGCGGTGATCTGACTGTATCCAACTCAGAACGGTTTTCGAATCTGACCAGAACGTCTGCTGCGAAAATTTTATTGTGTGACCTTCAACAATATTTTTGGCTAAACGAGCTCCCAGCCTTGCTGCCTCCAATTCCAAGCGTGGAATGGACATCATCTTCAGAGGAGCGACCCGCGTCTTTGCTGATATTAAGGTACACTCTACATTGTTTTTCTTGGAAGCTCTCAGGTACGCGACTGCTGCGAAGGCGTTTTCGCTCGCGTCAACAAACACGTGAAGCTGTAAATCATCATTTTCTCCGCGTTCAGGTAGCACCTAGGAATTTTAACTCTATTTATTGTTTTTAAATGTCTTACCCAGATGCACCATTTTTTATATTGAACGTCTTGAATTGGCTCGTCCCACTGTACAGAAGTTCGCCATATTTCTTGCATGAGTATTTTTATGTATACTATAAAGTGTGCAATGAGTCCTAGTGGGTCGAAAATGGTCATCATCATGCGGAGAACCTGCCTCTTTGTTGGACGGATGTTTTCATTCAAGAGTTGAAGAAAGGATGCCTTTGGAGAAAGATTAAATGTGAAGCTGTCAGTTGACGTGCACCACCACATGCCCAGGACACGTTCAGCTAGTGACTCTTCAGATCCTATGTTAACGGTATATGCTTGCCTACCACCAAGTGCCTCTATCACCTTTGAGGAGTTGGAAATCCAGTTGTGAATTTCGAAGCCGCATTTTGAATGAATATATTTAATCTCGTTCGATAATTTAATCGCCTCGTCAACGGTGCCTACACTGATTAAAAGATCATCTACGTAATGATTTTGTATAATTGACTCAGCTGCTCTCGGAAAGTTTTGTTTATATTCAAGGGCATTTTTATTCTTCGCAAATTGAGCACAGCTGGGCGAGCACGTTGCTCCAAATGTTAGCACTTGCATAACATAAATATTTGGCTCGCAGCTGGCAACATCCTGATTCCATAAAAAACGTTGCACTTGCTGATCTGTTTCACGCACCCTTATTTGGTGGAACATTTCGCGAATATCTGCGCAAACTGCTACCGGGTTCTCCCGAAAACGATATAAAATAGACGTCAGCGCAATCAGTTGATCTGGTCCCTTTGAGAGCACAGAGTTTAATGAGATGCCGTCGACCTTTGCAGCTGCATACCATACAATACGAATCTTTCCAGGTTTATTTATGTTGGAAACAGTAAAAATTGGCAAATACCATACCATCTCACATGCTCTATTCAGATCACGGTCTGACAACTTTCGGATATACCCTTTCGATAAATAACTTTCCATTTGAAGTTTAATATTATTCGCTAACGAAGGATTTTTCAGCAATTTTCTTCGAAGACATCCATAGCGTTGCGTTGCCATTGGAAAACTATTCGGCAACTTAACTCCGTCAAATTTCCACAATAAAGATGTCTCGAACCGATTATTAATTCGTATTGTGTTAGTTTCCAGGCAAGCAACAGCACGCACTTCTTCTACCGATTTGACAATAGGAGAAAACGATGTAACAGACAAGCTATCAAGGGAGAAGTACTCTTTCATCATCTCGTGAAGTGACTCTTCATTTTTTTTGCATTCGCATACATGAAAATGAAATGTTTCTTGTTTCAGCTCTTCATGTTCACACCTTCCGTAAACCGCCCTGCCCAAGCGTGTCTTTGTAGCAGCTGGTGCACTTTCATCACCTTCTCTTGCTTTTAGTGGAAACCCGAGCTTCCAATTGTCCAAGCCGATCAAAATTCTTGGAGAAGCATGTTCATACGATTGCAAAGGAATACCGCGCAAGTGGTTATATTTGGTAGTTAAGTCGCTGACACGTAGAGTTTGTTCCGGTAGATTAAGTGAATTTACAGTTCTTATATTGTGGAGTAAATACCTTTTGCTACTGCTGGCACTTGAAATCTCAGCTGACAAAACCTGTGAGTTTTCTTCAAAGCGTTGCGTCTGCCCTGTCCACTTAAGGCAGAGTGGTTGCGTCGGTCCAACGATGTTCAATTCATCTGCTAATGAAGCGACCATGAGTGTCAATGATGAGCCTTCATCCAAGAACGCGAATGTGTGCACTGCTGCGCTGGCGCTATGCATTACAAATGGAATTATTCGAAAATATCTTAAGGGTTGTGCTGACCTGTGCGTATTGCAGTTGTTTCGGACGATTGAGGAACCTTCTGTGTCTGCTGGCGATGAAATTCTTTGACCTTCTTTATTTTTGTGCAAAAGTGAGTGGTGTTTATACGTGCACCCGTTTACACCACACAGTTTGTTGGAGCGACATGTTGAATAAGAATGATGTTGCAAACAGGTTCGGCATAAACGAAGTCGCTTTAAAGTGTCCCATTTATCATTCAGACACATGTTACAGAATTTTTCACAATTATACACTTGAGCACATTGTTTACTGCATACCTTGCATTTTCTTGTATTTTCTTTGAAGCTTTCATCTTTGTTATTGTTTTCAGCGTGTGTATTTATATGAGCTTTTTCTTTCATCTGACGTTTATCATATTTGTTTTCTATAAAAAGAGAAGGTGTAAGTGTTACGTCGCTGACAGTTTCTGCCAGTTCAAATAACCATGTGCTAAATGTTTCTAAGTTAACAACTGAAAGCGATCGTTTGTATACAGCCCAATTTAGTTTTATTTGTGCTGGTAATTTATCAACAAGCTCTTGCATCAGAACTGGATTGCTCAAATGTCCCTCGAGATTAGCTGATTTCATTGTAGCACACATGTTTTGAACTGCGAGTGCAAAATATATGACTGTTTCCAGTCTATCTGCTCGTGGAGCTGGTTCGTTTTGCACTTTGACCATTAAGGAGCATATTATGATCTCTGGGCGCCCATAAATCATGCGCAGTGTTGAAATTATACTTGGAACATTGGCAGGCAACAGAAGCCTGCTGCGTACCAACTCTAGCGCCTTACCTTTTAGACATTTTTGCAAACGCATGAGGTTTTCCTCATTAGTAAACCCGCATAGCTGAGTACTTCCTTCGAAATTGTTGTTAAACAGTGGCCAATCCTCAGGATTGCCACTAAATATAGGCAAGTCCTTCGACGATGAATGACGCGCTGCTATCTGCTGGTTACTAAGTAGAACATATTCTTGAGGCGATAACTGTGTCTTTGAAAGGTTCCCTGCTCGTTGAGACGAATGAGAAAAGTTGAAGTGATTTTCTGCTTGTTGGTGAAGAGGCATGGCCGAGGAGTTGTGTTCGCAAGGAGTAACTGTACTACCGGCTGAAAATTTTGGAATGCTGCAATGTGTGTCTTTAGTATTCTGATGTGTTGCATCTAGTTGCCCTGACCTTTTTGTGGCCGCTGTAGAGAATTGCTGTTCATCTGTAGTTGAATTTTTAGGTAAGACACTGACTTCTTCGTCACTACCGCTTCCGTCCATTAGTAGTTGGAACTTCCTTCGTAAATACTCAGCATCTCGTTTTTCTTGCATAATCTTTTCTTCCTCAAGCAAACGTAGCTTAATCGATTTGCGCTTGGATAAAGTTGTTGATTTCACTGACGTGATTGAATTTGTTGGAGATTTATCGCCAGCGGCCGCCATTTTTGTCATGCACGATGTACATGACCAGTCGCGGAGCTCGACGTCAGATGAAGTTCCGGTGCATATAAAGTGAAACCATTCATCGCATGAGTCACATTGCACCATATCATCATTGTCTGGCTCCAGGCATAGTTGACAGCTTGACTTTGTGCGCCGATTTCGTGGCCGAAGTGCCTTTGCACCCGCTTGTCCTTCTTCAGTCATTGCAGTTATCGTCGGAGTTTTTGTTGCTTTAAAAAAGAATTTTAAAGAATTGTTGCGATCAACGCGATAATTCAAAACGAGTTCAGATTTTAAAGTAAATTATTTGATTTAATCCATTCAAGATCTTTATTTCATGTTCGTGTTATATAAGTTGTGTTATATTATATCAAAGTTACATTAAAATGTGGTTGTAAGTAATGTTGGATTAAGTAAAGTTACTTTAAAATTCCTGTAAAGGAATATTGAATATGAATACATTTAAATACAATAGATAGATACAATGTTAATTTAATCTTACTTTTTTAAGTCTTGAATTAGCTTATAAGTTTTAGAGTGAATTTATGATGCGTGCGTTGCACTGCGCTTCAAAAACGAAAAGGAAAGAAATTTATGTATGCCTTAATTGCATCGTGTTTTTTTTATTTAGCTCGCTGAATTGCAAGTGTCAAACTAGTTGAGATTAGCGTTGCCAACAACTGGCATACATTACTCTGTATGTTTTTAAGAACTACTCTAAAAGCTCTGTTTTGCTTAAGTTGGTAGGTATGAAAATTGATTTTATCATTTTTGACACTTGATATGAGAGCTCTATATCTATCCACTGTTTTAACCATTACCCGTATGTGGCCATCTCGCATAGCTTTGTAATTATATTCATCGTTAGAAAGAATTTTAGAAATATATTTTACCATACCAGTTACGTCACTGACATTGGAAAGAAATATAGGCGGTGGTTTTGGAGTATCAGGATTTTCGATAGTTTCATTCATAGTAATCTCGTCATCTGCCTGGTCATTGTCATAATTTTGTAGAGCAGCAAATCTGTTGTTAAAGCTGGAAGCAGTTTGATTGTTGTCAGTAGCTAGACGTTTTCGCTGGACATCTGGCGAGTTCACATGCACTCGCTTTCCTTTTTGTGGACTGACCACTTGTTGCCAACCGACGGCACACAATCATCTTCGTCTTCACTCATGCTAGCACATTCACTTGTTAGTAATATTTGTAACTGTTTTTTTTGCTTTTAATGTTTTCTTTATTTTTGTTTTGATCACTTTAAAGGTGTTTGTTTAATTAAACAAAATAAATTCAATTCGCTAAGAATACAATACGTAGTGATAAATTACAACCGTTCTCTTCAACGCTTGGAAGACCACTTTTGTTAAGTTAAATTAAGAAAAATCTACACATGAGTTTTTATATTCCAAGTTGTTAATAATTACATAAACTTTAAAACAGAAAGGATTTTTGAAAAGACCGACACGTGTTTAAGGATTTAATTAATTTTTTTTATGTATGTATTTTTAACATGCTTCAAACGCTTGAGTTAAAGTCATATAAATGTGATTTATTGCAAAATGTTTGTTTGAAATTCTTAAGAAATTCTTACATAATTTTCAATGTATACATTAAATCGACTATAAGATAACTAACTGGCAAAACATCTCATCCAATTTACTTATTTATAAAGAGAAAAATAATTTAATCTTAAATAAACAATAGAGAAAAAAAAAAAAATAAAAAATTGGCAATTTTTATTATGACATAATGATTGAGCAATTTTTTGAGCCTTGATAGATTATATCGAAATTTCTTAAAGAGCTGGTCTGAGCAGCGGTAGTCAGTCAGTCAGGCAATGAAATGTCTTATTTTACTTACAGGCAACAAAATCAATAAGACTTATGTTTTGTTGTTGCAGCATGTAAATAATTCTTGGCAAGTGCCAAGAAAGTTCTGGCAACAAACATAATAAAAATATATTATGACAAAACACTAGACCAAGCATAAAAACAAAACACAATAACAAAAGGAGTAATATTGCCAAAGGTCAGGTCGAAGCTATAATTTTGCACACTCTAATCAGCTAGTTGGTAGCTTTATGACAAATTTGTTTTTGCAAGATGTTAATGGACGCGCAGGACAAATAAAAATCTTAAGAATCAAGCTGTTGAAATCTGCAAAGGAAATGGAGAAATCTACGAAGTTGGCTCGGCAACTTTAATATAATTTTTTTTAAAAATTTATAGATTACCATTTAAAAAAATTACCACTTACATATTTATTTTCAAAAACACTTGATTGTGGGGATATTTTAAGATATAACTGAGTAGTTTTACTAACATTAAGAGAATACTTCAGGGCAAAATACTGCAAACTTGCTTTTCATGTAATACTGTTAGTACAAATTTTTAAGTTTCTCAGATAGGTCATTTTCTACGCTATGATTTTGCACACGCAATGGTTTTTGTGCAGAAAACTTATAACCTAAAGACTGTCCCAGCAATAACTGTCCTTTTGTTTTTTTTTTTGTTTATTGAAAAAAAACCAATGATGTTTTTTTGAAAATTCTTTCAGCTTTTTATTAAGTGAAAATTACAAAATAAATGAAAATTTTATTTACACTGAAAAAAATACACTTAAAAAAAATTATGCACTCTTTGATAAAGATCCTCCATTAGGTTCTTACCGACCTTTCGTTGACCTTAGTGTATCCCCGACGCCATTTACGTCGAAATATTTCGATGTTTTTCGCAGTTTGTTTGGTCTTCTTAAGATTTCTCTTCATTAAAGCCCAATATCTTTCGATTGGACGAAGTTCGGGACAATTCGGAGGATTGGCTTCTCTTGGTACCACAGTGACATTATTGGCTTGGTATTTCGGTGTTGATTGTGCGATCTGTCACAAAATCCTTACTTCGAAGGCCTCATTTGCAAATGCCACACCATGTATTTCTTTGGAAATTTGGTATGTTTTTCGGTGGTAAATATAGACGATGCCCCACCCCTTCTAACCGCAGTATAATATCCGTGTCCAGGTAACTGCTTCAAATCCGCTTTGCAGTAAGTTTCATCGTCCATGATCACGCAATCAAATTTGGACAGGTAATCGCAATACAGTTTTCGAGCCCTCTTCTTGGCTTCGGCGTCCTTTTCTTCTGACCTATCTGACCTAGGTACTTTTTGTACTTCATAGCTCTTAGGTTGTAAACTTTTTTAATCCGTTGAACACTTGGTTCGATGTTCCCGCTTTTGCTGCCATATCACTAGCCGAAGTGCCTGGATTCTGAGTAAACAGCCGCTTAACTTTCTGTGCCACCGCTTGGTTCACTGGACCACTTTTTCTCCCTGAGCCTGGCGTTTTTGATAAAGGGGTATGCTGTTTGTATCGTTTTATGGTCCCTCCGATAGTTTTTACGAACACGCCAACTTCCTTAGCGATCTTTTTGTACGTGGTGTTTGGATTTTCCAGGTATTTGCAAATAATTGCTTTCCGCTTTTCTTCTTTTCGAGACGACATCTTTTCAGTAGCTTTTTTATTTTACTAATGAGTATTTTTTTTTTAATCTGCAATATTTATACTTTATTTAGATGCCAAATATGTTGCTATAGAGGTAACACTTTTTTATAAATAACCTAAAAACAAAAGGACAGTTATTTCTGGGACAGTCTTTAACATATTTAATATATGAATTTTTCTTTTTAAATTTGGATTCTGTGATTTTGTGACATGATATTTGAAATTTCATTGTATAAATATTCTAAACTTATTGGTGCATCCATCCTGAAAAGCTTTAAAAATAATTCCTTGCTCTCACTTTGACTTTGCTTTCTAAGAGCTGTTCTTCAATTTCAGTAAAACGTTTCATGCGTTCCTGTACATTCCTTTTTGCATTGCAGTCAAAGTATTTTCTCATAAATTTTTTGTACTCGTTGATATTTATATTTGGGCGTGTTCATGGACGGACTACTCCCAATTTTTGAACACACCTTAGTTTTGGTATAAAATAGATACATACCAAATTTAATTTCTCTATGACAAACAAAACCTTATTTATTGAGTTTTAAACTTTTTGGGTTGTATGGGAGGTAGGCGTGTCCGCAGGCGGATGACGTTCATTTTTCAAAAACGTCTTTGTCTTGTCATATTAAACATATGTGCCAAATTTTAGCTCTGTAGGTTAAACACAGGCTTATTTATTGCGTTTTCAATTTTTGGATTGTATGGGAGGTGGGCGTGTCCTTGAGCAAACGACACCCATTTTTCGATGACATCTTTGTGTTGATACAAAACACATATATACTAAATTTTATTGTTGTAGGTTAATTATGAGCTGAGTTATGCAGTTTTCAATTTTTGCGTTGTATGGGAGGTAGGCGTGTCCGTGGGCGGATTCCAAAAATATTCAATAGTGCAGATCCTTGGGTGCTTGTGACCATGTGTACCAAGTTTCATCCAATTATCTCGACTCCTTCTTCGTATCCTGTGTATACGGACAACACACAGACGGACAGACGGACGGACGGACGGACGGACGGACGGACGGACGGACGGACAGACGGACGGACGGACGGACAGACGGACGGACGGACGGACGGACGGACGGACATGGATAGCTCGACTCACGTGGTGACGCTGATCAAGAATATATATACTTTTCTATACCGGACTCGCTTCGCTCTATGCGTTACAAACGTTTGCACAAAGTTAATATACCCTGACCTCTCAGGTTTAGGGTATAAAAATAAAACAAACCTTAACTGTTAATATGCAGATGCACGTGTACATTTTTTTTTTTTTCTAGCTGAATCTGTTTTCTGAAGTCTACAAGTTTTAATATATTTGGCTTGTGTCAATCATTCATGATTATTTTCGATACCTCCTGTTGCTGTTTTTACAAGTCTTACCTACGCGCAAACATAAATATGACGCTGACATATAAAAGAAAAAGTTATAAAATTTTAATATTAAAAAAAAAAAAAATAAGTTATTAACGTGCACGCGTGGGTTAACACATAATTTTTTATACATTTAACTGAATTTACAAACATTTCCACTTTGGAGAACATTTTTGCTGTTAAGTCAGTGAAGTGTAAATTTTTAATTAAAATGCTAATCTACATTTAAGAATGCATGTTAAGCCCCCAGCCATTGGATTTGAGTTCATGTATTGCTAAGTTAAAAAATTTGACGCGCACTCTTAGGAATAACTTTACCACCCTCAAAACAACTTCTACGTAAACCGTCAATAAATGTTTTGTACTCAACACTTTGCATATTTCTCGGCGTATTTGT
This sequence comes from Tetanocera ferruginea, assembly GCA_958299015.1. NCBI lineage: Eukaryota > Metazoa > Arthropoda > Insecta > Diptera > Sciomyzidae > Tetanocera > Tetanocera ferruginea. The sequence continues at coordinate 108,061,681 of OY282642.1, read as the reverse complement.
CAGCAATGCAAAGACGGTTATGAATTGAGTCAGAGGCTGTCAAGCTGATAGCATCATGTTTCTCTTGCTATTTTGCTTTAGTCATTATAATAGTAAAATATAGAAAATACAAAGATATATACATTCCATTCTGTTAGACAACGAGCGACCTTTTATTTGAAACATGAGTGACGCTGTCTAACATTCTCTTATTTTTGCGCTCTTAATAAGATACGTGGCAGTACAAAATATTAAATATTCTTAAAATGACACATTAAGGTGTACCTTTTTATGTAGTTATGTATGTAGGTAAATATGTACTCCATGAACTGCAGCTACGTGGCTGTTGCTGCTTCCTCGCTTAAGTTTTTAATGGCAAGCTTAGCTATTCTATCTCCACACAGAGATGAGTTGTTCTCAAGGTTATGTAGAATTGTTGTGTATTTTAAATATATATGTACATATATTTTCAAGAATACAAACCATGTAGTACTTAATTTTAAATGAAAATAAGGTGCCCGCCAACGAAACTCAATTAAATATTTTCTAAGTTGTAGTAATTAGAGGTTGTGGTTATTTTGCGCACATTCATCAAGTGCTTTTGGAAAGAGGTTTTTCGTTTTTCGTAACATTAGCTTATTTTGCGGTGTAATGATTTAAAATGTTCGATAGTGTATTCAAAATTAACTAGAGGTGACCGTGGCATGCAGGTTAAGTGTGTGGCTTAGTATGCTCGGAGCCCGGGTTCGATCCCCAGTCGCGGCGAAAAAGTTTTTTCAATAAAAAATTTTTCTGATCGGTCATCACCTCTCTGCAGACAATGGCAAACCTCAGAGAGTAAGTAATGCCATGTAAAGCTTCTTGAGAACATGAACTTTAGCCGTTCGGAGTCGGCATAAAACATGCAGGTCCAGTTCTCGTTCAATTGTGTGCAAACATTTCATAACACACACAACACAATTGATGATAAGAAGCTCGGTCAAAGTCCTTGCAAGGGCTGAAATGGCCAATTTGTTTTTTGTTTTTTATTCAAAATTAACTAATTTACAAAATTTACCTAAAATAAATTGAGTGTTGGCGAATTTAATGGGAGATGTGCTGAATTCCTTAAGGCTTTACCTTTTGGGCTTTAACGTCTTCCTATTAATTTTAATAGCTTAACGGGATTATGACATTGGCCGTTTATTGAAATCGACTTTTTTTATAATTTTGTATTTTAGTAAATATTCTTAAGATTCTAAGAAAAAAAATTCCTCAAAAGTTACAAGGTTCAAAAGTTACAGCCGGATTAGTGAGAGCGCATTTTTATTTGTTCACAAACTTTGAACGCGTTTATCTCGAAACCTTGTTTTTCGTATTGGTTGTGGCAATAGCGGGTTCATTTTTTGACGAAATTTTTTTTTTGTATGTTTTTAAACTTGATTCGCTATCGTATGACACGAGCTTTTTTAAAAAATGTTTTTCGATTTTTTATGAATTTTTAAAGTCAATATTTTTTTCGAAAAAACACACTTTCAAAACACACTTTTCACTTTGGAACATCGCCAAAAATTGAAAAAAAATTTTAAAAAAGCTCCTGTCATCCGATCACCAATTTTGTTAAGATTTAAAAAAGTCATTTTTTTTCCAGGTCGGACAATTTTTTGCGACTTTTTGGTTAAATGTTTCTTTTTGACTGAGTAATGAATTTTAAAAAAAGGTCTGTTTTCTCTGCCGCGAATGTTATGTCCCTCCTTAATTTATATACTAGCTTGACTTTGGTTAAAAATTATGCCAAATTTCTCGAAACGAAAAAGTAATGTCTAAAAAAATATTAATTAGTTTGATCGAGTTGTTTTCGGCTCAAATTTAACAATAGGTTCATAAATATTCATGCCATAGAAAATTCGAATTCTTAAGGGTATCCTTTAAATATAATCATTTCATCATATTTAAATTTCTTAGTATACCTCTTATGGAATCGTCTCTCAATATCCTTAAAGTCACTAAAAAAAAGGAAACAGTTTCGAAAGTATTGGAAGTGTTAACGTAGAATTCCGTTCAAGTAGTAACCCACCCAGCATTTGGAAGACTGTTTTGTTTTCAGTCTTATACAAACTTATAAATCTCTGATGTGATCAAAAGGGTACTCGAATATGAGACGTTCTTACGATTGAAAACTGATTGGTGGAAATTAAAAAAAAAATATATACTGTTATCGTTTTTTGATCTTCCATTATTATATTTTTTTTCCCCGTAATTTAAAAAACATATTTGCGTCAAATCGTAGTCTGCTAATAAAAATATTTAAAAAATTAGAAACTTTTTCAGAAGCTTCCTTTAACAATTTAAAGGATTTGGACTCTTTTGGAACAATTTGTATGCATGTAAATTCAATTTATTTTAAGGAAAGGTGGTGAAAGTCAAACTCATTTCATTCGAGGAGCCGTTTGAAAATTGGCAAGATGGAAAGGACTAAACTGTATGAAAGCAAGGATATGTATAGTATACATTGTATACTATAAATTTTTAGTGTTTTAATTATTATCAAATGTTTGTTGTTGTTTTTATAAATTTGTGAATGAAATTATATTTCTTTAAAATGTTTTAACTTTAATTAATATGTATATTGAAAACATAAAAACAAATTCTTTTTTAATTTATACAAAATACAAATTCAATCGGACTCAAAAGTAACTGCAAAACATGTTTAAAAGCGGCTCAGAAATGACTATCAAATAGATTGAAAAGTGACTCCAAAGTCAAAAATGACTACAAAGCAATTTCAAAATGATTAGAAAACGACTCGAAAATGAGTCGAAAATTAGATCAATAATTAAATCAATTTTCGGATGTGTGGAAGAGTCTATTCGGGTCTAATCGTGTGGAAGGGTCTATTTTCGCCCCCTAAGGAGTTACTGGGTTAATTAGCATTTCATGCCTTTGATTCGCATTATTATTTCTTTTTGAAAAACAAACTGATTGAGAACTTAGTATGAAAGGATTTTATATCAAAACTAAGGTAGGCACTCAAAATGGGCGTCACCCGCCCAACTCCCATACGACCCACCTTAGTGAAAAATGAATTTTGCAAAACATAAGAAATTAGGAGGAATAAGGAGGTTTAGGGTATTCCATAGTTGGGCTAGACCGACTTTAGAGTTTCCTTACTTGTTTTTTTTTAAAAACCTTGTTTCAATGAATAATTTCAAATAATATAGATTTAATCAATAAAGCGTTACAGAATTTTTAATGTGATGATAAAGTTAAGCATCAACACTAAAAACTTTAAAAACTGTTACTCTGTTTGGAGAACTTTGGCAATTATCATAAATATGAGCGAACGTTTTTTACTTCCGTAGATAATCTTTTTAAAAAATTTGACTTGCATGGGTGAAGCAAGCATATCGAGCATATCAGAAGGCAAGTTATATGTGTGAACATTTGACAGCGGACTTACATCAAAATAAGACGGTTGAGTGAGGCAAACATTAAAATTAATGTTTGATTTTCTTATATGAAAATGTAAATTTTTTCTTCTTAGATTTGGCTATTTTGTGACTTTAATAAAATAGTGACAAAATCCAAAATAAGATATTCGTTAAGCTCACGATATATCTGATATTTAAGCATATGTATTATCTTTGAACGATGATTATTAAAGGCTGTAGGTATACCCTAAACTATTTCTCAAAAACGTTTCATGTCTTTGAAGAAATTTTTGAAAACGACCAAACCGTGCTGTTAGCCAAAAACCTCTCCGTCAATAAAGTTCCTAATTAGAAATTATCCGTAGAGAGGTAATCTACGTGGATTTGACGTAGATTGTGTACATATTGATGTGTTCAAGCAGTTTGTGCAAGTTTTATTTAGCTTGGTGTACAGAAGGTGTGTTTTTAATAAAAACACGAAAAACACACTACGTTGCTGCGAGTTTTTTTAAGTTTTGATGTTAATTGAGATTATTATTTTATTATATTTCATTACATCTATATATCTATACTATTATATAATAGGCTTCTCACGTATCTACGATGCCGTATAACTTAAGAACTACTCAACCGATTTTTGTAATTCTTTCACTAACATAAACCAACATGTTTAACTTAGTTTTTTGCTAACTTATTTTCTTCAAAACTGCTCTTAAAAGTTATTAAAACTTGAGCTTAAAAAGTAGCCAAAAAAATCAAATCCAAATGACATTGCTGCATTGAATCGTTAGACACACAAAGCTTTCTCGCTCTTTTCCTCCCCAATTGTGTTTGTTGGTATGGTTTCTTTTACTTTAAGTTCTTTAAATAAGGGATGTTTTACGTACATGCAAGAAGTTGCTCATTCAGTTGGCGCTGAGGCTTCAAGCGATTAAGTCTTTGCTTCTTAATTTTTAGCTGTTCTATTTTCTATGCTTCGTAAATGTTTATCTTTGCTGAGACATAGAGCGCTACAAGATGTCGATCCAAAATGTGAATCAAAAATTTAAAAACCAGTCCAATTTTAGTACCTTCATTCATATGCGTTTCCTGACGTTATTTTTTATTATAAAATTATATTTTGATTATAGTCTTGATTATAAAAATCGGATAAGTAGTATCCAAAACAGTGTTGCGACAAAAATATTTCAAAATTACACAAAGGTTTCCCAAAATTACACAATTCTGATCAAATTACACAAAGTTTTTATTTAATTATTTTCTTACATTTTTCTTTTATTTTCGTATTAAAATAATATTAGCAAAACAATAAAAAAACAAATTATTTAAATGAACTATTCAAGAATGAAACAAAACAAAACAATAAAAGAGTATATAAAATTATATCGGATTAATATATACAAATGGTTATAAATTATTTCCATTTTAATTTATACATATCAGCCACTGGCTCAAAAAATTCTCCTACACTGCTATTTATTCCTTCCTTGACAAAAGGAAGGTCTATTTCTTTTGTCAGCCTCACAATTCGTTAATATACTTAATTTTTGTTCGACCCAAATATATGAAAAAATATTTGAAAATTTTTTTGCCGAACGTAGGGCTCACTTTTTTCATTTTCATCATATCTTCGGTATTAAAAGTCTGATCATATTAAATGACATATCGATGTTTTTGTTTAAAAGAGACCAATTATTTTTTTTCCAAAATAAAAAAAAAAAATATTCTTACAAGTCCTTGGAAGGCCTCAAATTGATTTTGAGGAACTTTAAAGCTCGTAAAAGAATAAATAATCCGTAATGCCAATGCTAAAAGAGGTATCAACACTATTTTTGTTGTGATTTTCTAAATATACAGTGTATTATTATTTTCACAGCTACATTGAAAATAGCAATTTCGAACACTGGCTATTGCAATTCGTTTTTCCCCGTAAAAAAACAGTTGAAAATTGCGTCCGTCTAATATTTATTTCAAACGAGAGTTTTATAGCGATTTGAATATTTTCAATAAAAATCGAAATAATAATAAATAATACCAAATCACCAACGGAGTGTGATTGTTATAAATTTTTTATTTTATCTGCGTCATAACAGTGATAAAATTCGAAAGTTGGATGTTTTATACCCTAAACCTGAAAAGTGAGGGTATATTAACTTTGTGCAAACGTTTGAAACGCATAGAACGAAGTGAGTCCGGTATAGAAAAGAATATATATTCTTGATCAGCGTCACCTCGTGAGTCGAGCTATTCATGTCCGTCCGACCGTCCGTCCGTCCGTCGGTGTGTTGTCCGTAGAAACAGAATAAGAAGAAAGAGTTCAGATAATTGGATGAAACTTGGTACACATGGTCACATAGACCCAAGGATCTGCACTATTGAATATTTTTGGAATCCACCCACGGACAAGCCTACCTCCCATACAACGCAAAAATTGAAAACTGCATAACTCGGCTCATACTTAGCCTACAACAATAAAATTTGGTGCGTGTGTGTTTTGTATCAACACAAAGATGTCATCGAAAAATGGATGTCATCCTCTCACGGACACGCCCACCTCCCATACAACCCAAACATTGAAAACGCAATAAATAAGCCTCTGTTTAACCCACAGAGATAAAATTTGGCACGTATGTTTTCTATGACAAAACAAAGATGGTTTTAAACAAGTAAAGAAAGTCTAAAGTCGGTCTAGGCCGACTATGAAATACCCTGAACCCACTTTTGAAAAATAAAAAAATTTTTAATGTAAATGGGTGTGTCCGTGGGCGGATGAAGCCTTTATTTTATATGCATTTAAATGTTGATAAAAAATTTGCACGTACCAAGTTTTATTCCTGTGGCTCACAGTTAATGCCTTTATTGTGTTTTCGCTATGGGAGGTGGGCGTGTTCATGGACGGATTACTCCCAATTTTTGAACACACCTTAGTTTTGGTATAAAATACATACATACCAAATTTAATTCCTCTATGACAAACATAACCTTATTTATTGAGTTATTAAACTTTTTGGGTTGTATGGGAGGTAGGCGTGTCCGTCGGCAGATCACGTCCATTTTTCAAAAATCTTTGTCTTGTCATAAAAAACATACGTGCCAAGTTTTAGCTCTGTAGGTCGAACAGAGGCTTATTTATTGCGTTTTCAATTTTTGGGTTGTATGGGAGGTGGGCGCGTCCGTGAGCGGATGACGTCTATTTTTCAAAGACATCTTTGTGTTGATATAAAACACATACATACCAAATTTTGTTGTTGTAGGCTTATTATGAGCTGAGTTATGCAGTTTTCAATTTCTGCGTTGTATGGGAGGTAGACGTGCCCGTTTGTGGATTCCAAAAATATTCAATAGTGAAGATCCTTGGGTCTATGTGACTATGTGAACCGAATTTCATCCACTTATCTCAACTTCTTCTTCTTATCCTGTGTTTACGGCAACACACAGACGGACGGACATGGATAGCTCGACTCACGAGGTGACCCCGATCAAGAATATATATACTTTTCTATACTGGACTCGCTTTGTTCTATACGTTTCAAACGTTTGCACAAAGTTAATATACCCTGACCTTTCAGGTTTAGGGTATAACAAGTAAAGAACAACTCTAAAGTTGTTCTTCTCCGAAAACGAACACAATCATATATATTGAAGTTTGGACAGGATAACGTCTGTCGGGTCTGCTAATACTATATATAAACAGTACCCTTCGTATAACGTTTTATAGATAATTTTTTTAAATTTTTCTGGTAGAAGCCTTTTTTCAGATTAGCACACGGGCTCTTGATCATTTAGTTACGCCACTGCATGGAGTTTTTTTAATAAAAATGCTAAAATTAACTCGTCACCCTATCCTATTGCATTGTAATTCCGCCATTTTTTTGCTTTGAGCATTCATGCAGCTAAAGCATTGGTATTGTTTGATATTTTCAATGTATGTTATGCTAACAAACAATAACTACGAAAGAATGTTACAAATTTTAACTTTCTTGCTCTTTCAGTTCTTGATATAGCAAACAAATTAACACTGGAGAAAAAAAAACAAACACAAATAGCAGATGAAGTTGTTGAAAAAATTTCTTTAACCATTTCTTAAGAGCTCTCATGTTGAAAATTGTATTTTTGTTGTTGTTCTATACTCTAGTATAGATATAAATTTCCATTCCAGTTAAATTTTAAGACAAAATTGCTGACATGATAAAAATTAAAAAAACAAAATCTATTAGTTCTTTCAGACACAACTTGTGCCTCATAAAAATGTCAATCTACTGTTAAAAAACAAAACACTTGTTTAAATAGCACACATCAAAATTAAAAAAAATACACTTTTTGAAAGCCAAAACAAATATAAGTCGAGTATAAATAGTCGAGCCAAAAGCTTGTAACAATAACATAACAATTCAATCTTCAATTAGTGTACAAGTCTTAAGATTACTTTAAATAATCATAAAAGATGAAATTTCACATTTGGAGTCATTCAGCCATTTTGACTGTTTTGTTAATACAGTCATTCGTTATAGTTACAAAAGGTGCTACTGTGGCAGAAATTTCTGCAATTATTGCTGCTCTTGTAGATGCCAAAGCAACTAGTGATCAAGCTGTAAATGCTATTGCATCTGCTTCAGCTCTGGCTACTCAATCTGTATCAGCTGCTCAACAAGCTCTTATGAATGCTGCGGGTGGTTTTCCTAGCAATGCAGTAACTCTCGCCAATAGTTTATTAAGCTCTGCAAATTCTGCTGGACAAGCTGCTATAGCTGCTAATGATTTAAATATTGAACTATTAAACCAACTGCAGAACGCAAGACTATTGATTAATCAGCTAGTGGCCGCAATTCCAAAACCAGCTGTGACAACTACACTTCCATGTCCGCCCAATCCAGTTTTATATTATTATTTTCCTCAATATTATGGTGGCTATAATGGTGGCTATAATGGTGGCTATTATTATTATCCGTTCGGTCGTCGTCATGGTCGTACTAAAAAACTTGCTTCAACTGAGTGACGCAAAGATGATTCTAGCAACTCCGAGACGAGAACTGATTATTTCGACAACTAAGAATTCATTTTATTTCTATTGGCTTGGTTTCTATCATAAACCAGTCTTAATATTTTCTTATATAAATATTATTAATAAAAAGTGTTTAATCATTATCCGATCTTGTTTTTTCTTCAGACTTTAAGCGAATTTTTCCCAAAATAATTTCGGTTTAGGTGTGCCTTAAAGACTTAACAATAGAAATTGGGTAACGCATTCATGTACTAGACTTTATTATTTAAATCAGATTTTACAATATTAATGATTTATTATTTTTTTTGTTCAGGACTTCGCTGGTACTGTGCTACGTGCAAGGATCTTTCCCTAGATGAACTTTATGCTAAAATTAAGCATTTTGGGGAAAGTCTAACTCGTTAAATAACAGTTTTAGAGAAATTGTTACATTTTTTAGCGCAATTATTGCTGGAATCGAGTATTAACGTTCTAGAATTCTATATCGGAAAATATCTCAAGTTCAAGCAAAGATCTTAAGAGTTCAAAATTTAAGAGGAAATAAGAATAAAAATAATAAGCGTCGCGTCTGCTTTGCTTTCAGACAATAATAACACAGTAATTTTTCGACATTTGTCACCGTCCTCAACAGATGGGTAGTGTTATTCGACCACCTGAAACATTTTACGTAAGGACCTCGATATGAAACCATACAAAATACAACTAGTGCAAGAATTGAAGCTGGTTGGGAGATATATTTTTGGCAAATTTTGTTTTTATTTTTTATTTTATTTTCTTTTTATATTGAAAAAAAGGTTTCTTACACCCTAAACCTGAAAGGTCCAGGATATATTAACTTTGTGCAAACGTTTGTAACACCTACAAATAAGCAAATAAGGTATAGACAAGTACATATCGTGGTACATAGTATGTGCCATTTTTTTCGAAATTAACTTTTTGATGCAAATTTGTTCTACATTCTACAACGCATCACCCTGTAAAATATCGTAGCTGAAATCCCTATAGGTTCTCCAAAAATTGACTGTATATTTTATAGTATGTTACAATGGTTTTTTTTTTTTAAGTGCGTAATTATCGTATGTGCCATACAAAAATATATTCATACTAGTTTTTGTTATATTTACATTATTATGTTTTTTTTATTTAAAAGTAGAATGTGGTGCGGATTGCTTGCTTTATGTAGCCTATTCGTACCATGCCTCTATTCGTTTTACCGTTACTTAAAGTAAAGCAATACTAAGGATTAAGAGAAATATTTCGCATGCTTTCTTTTTGGGTTCATGAACATAAATGAGACTAGCAGTTTTTGTGAAGCACTCAATTTCAAAGGTTGTCTACGGAAAACATTACCATTACATTATTATTGATAATGGAATCAGCTTCCGAAACTGTTAGTAAATAATTAACTTAAATTATTATGTTTCATTATTATTATAACTTAAATTAAATGAAGTAATTATGCTTGTACGGTGATGTTTTAATGCGTCTCAAGTCCCCCTGGTGCCCTACAGCAGCAGTAGCAGCGATGATTGCTCATATGAAAACGAAAACGAATTGAGAAATTGTCATGATTCTTTCACTTCACCATTAATTTTAAAAATTAAAAATTCCATTTTTGGTTTTGAATATTTTTCCAACAACAATTTATTTTATCAAAGTTTTTTGCGTAATAAAGAAATTTCTTATGGTTTTTTTGAAATATTATAAAAATTAGACAAAAACGAGAATGGAAAAGATTGAAATAAAATTGAACTGAATTAATTAGAATTTCAAAGAAAAAAGAAATTAATGAAATCTTTTGTAAAATGACCGAGTTATTCACTTTCAAAGCCAGCACTTTAATTATACCCTAAACCTGAAAGGTCAGGGTATATTAACTTTGTGCAAACGTTTGTAACGCATAGAACGAAGCGAGTCCGGTATAGAAAAGTATATATATTCTTGATCAGCGTCACCACGTGAGTCGAGCTATCCATGTCCGTCCGTCCGTCTGTGTGTTGTCCGTATACGCAGGATAAGAAGAAGGAGTTGAGATAATTGGATGAAACTTGGTACACATGGTCACATGGACCCAAGGATCTGCACTATTGAATATTTTTGGAATCCGCCCACGGACACGCCTACCTCCCGTACAACGCGAAAATTGAAAACTGCATAACTCAGCTCATAATTAGCCTACAACAATAAAATTTGGTATGTATGTGTTTTATATCAAAGATGTCTTTGAAAAATGGACGTCATCCGCCCACAGACACGCCCACCTCCCATACATCCCAAAAATTGAAAACGCAATAAATAAGCCTCTGTTTAACCTACAGAGCTAAAATTTGGCACATATGTTTTATGTAACAAAATAAAGATAGTTTTGAAAAATGGACATCATCCGCTTACGGACACGCCTACCTCCCATACAACGCGAAAATTGAAAACTGCATAACTCAGCTCATAATTAGGCAACTACAATAAAATTTGATTTGTATGTGTTTTATACAAACACAAAGATGTCTTCGAAAAATGGACGTCATCCACTAACGGACACGCCCACCTCCGATACAACCTAAAAATTGAAAACGCAATAAATAAGCCTCTGTTTAACCTACAGAGCTAAAATTTAGCACGTATGTTTATTGTGACAAGACAAAGATGTTTTTGAAAAATGGACGTAATCTGCTTACGGACACGCCTACCTCCCATACAACCCAAAAAGTTTTAAACTCAATAAATAAGGTTATGTTTGTCATAGAGAAATTGAATTTGGTATGCATGTATTTAATACCAAAACTAAGGTATGTTCAAAAATTGGAAGTAATCCGTCCATGAATCCGCCCATCTCCCATAGCGAAAGCACAATAAAGCCATTAACTGTGAGCTACAGGAATAAAACTTGGTATGTGTAAATTTTTCATCAACATTTAAATGCATATTAAATATAGGCTTCATCCGCCCTTGGAGACGCCCATTTACAATAAAAATTTTTTGTTTTTGAAAAGTGGGTTTAGGGTATTTCATAGTCGGCCTAGACCGACTTTAGACTTTCTTTACTTGTTTTTGATTAATTTTTTTTTCTCCAAAAAATAAAATTAGTACCTATTAAAAATTTTTTGTTTCAGGTACGAAATAGTTTCATAAAGATTTAAGATATCAAATAATTTTGTGTTTAAATTAATTTGCAATTTTAATGGTTAAATCGCAATACTACGTGAGGTCGGTCGTGCGTTGACAGCTCGAGTAGAGATCAGCCGCGTACCGTGGGGGGGGGGGGGCGGGGGGGGCGGTCCGCCCCGGGCGGCAATAGTTTAGGGGCGGCACTGAAGCTAAATAAAGCCTTTTACAAAATAAATATGTGTACATTATCATTTTAAGGTGTACAAACAAAAGAAAGAACTAAACTTAATGAATAAATTTGGCCACCACAGTAAATGTAACTATATTTATGAGCTTCGTATTGAGCACAACCAAAATGTAAAATCGTTTTTCGAGTCTCAAAATCAGTTGCCAAAGAAATAAAAAAAGACATAATATTTAGGCATGTGCGAGTAGTTGAATTTTCGAATAACTCGGCTGCGACTTGAAACAAGCATTGAATAACTGGTGTTTTCGAGTAACTCAAAGTTTTTTGAGTTTTTAAGTGCTTTAACTTGTCAGTGGAAATGCCCAGAAGAAAAGTGGTTTAACAGAATAACGTTTTTCAACTTAGGTATATTTGGTAAAAAAAGCTGTTTTGTGCTTTGATGTGTTGAGTGTGGGAGAAAGGCGGAATTTTCGTTTGATTATGGCGAATTGTAAGTTCAGAGTGCATATTAAAAAATAAGACTAATGCGTATAATTTTAAGTCGTATCTTTTATAATGTTTTTTGATTTTTTAAGGGATTTCACTGTTCTAATAAAATCACTTTGGAGAGGAGTTAGGCGTGGTCTAAACTGATTTAGGTCATTTTCTAATTTAATAATTTAATTATTAGTTTTCAAGAACTGATTTTGAGAAATGACCACAAGGTTTCAGCAGCTTAATGCTCTTGCTGAAAAATTCGCAATTCTTACTCCTTTGATTCTCCTGAATGATAAGTTGGAATGTAAACTGAATGAATTCTGTCACGAAGAAATTGACAATGAAGAGTTTCTCGTTGAGAGAAAAATACTTCAGCATATTGTTTCTATAGCTCACAAAGAAACTGATTCTTGTATGAAAGGTCCACTTGAACTTTTAAAATTTATTTTTAAATTAAGTCTAGAAAACGCAGTTCCAAACATTGTAATACTTTTAAGCTTTATTCTAAGCTTTTATTCATAAAAACCTACATTAGAACTACAATGAGTACGTCTCGCCTACAAAATCTTGCCATATTATGTATAGAATACAAGTAAAGTAATGAAATAGACTTTGATAATTAGGAAATTCACAGTTTGCTTCTAAAGCTAACACCTGACAACTTTAGAAAGATATTTAGATCGAACTGTGAGCACCTCTTTTTGTGTTTTGGAGCTAAATTGCAAAAATAGTTTTCAAAAATTTGAAATTTGTTCATAAACATGCCTCGAATGAACGGAAAGGAAGAATTATGAGATAACTTTGAAACAAGTGGTATCTCAAGTTTGTACGTAAAACAAAAACAATCAAAGTTAACACTTGCTAAAATGTTCTAAAGTTAATAAACGGCAAAGTAAACAGAGCAGATAATACAGAACTGTGAGCACCCTAAATGAAATTACCGATTTTGCTAATAAAAAAACAAGAAAAATAATAATTTAATAAAATATTATATAAAAAAAATTGTATTTGTATAAATTTCCTTTTCGGTGTCATTAGGTAATAAACTTTTTTATCGTTGGCCTAATTCTAATATGGCGTAAGTCAACATTTGGAATAATAGCGATTATTAACGTTTAAGGGGACCTGACGCCTTCAAAATTTTGTTTATTTTAATGTTTAAAAATGTGTATAAGTTCAATAAAAATAGATATAATTTTGAAAAATTACAAATATATTTTTCGGAAAAATATTACGCAAAAAAAATTTTTTTTATTTTTATTCATGGCGCTTTTAATTTTATATGTTCACCACTTTATATATCATAAATAAATTTTATTTTCAACTGTAGGGTATAAGTATAGTGTGTATGCAATGACAAAATTTTATTATGCCAGGTTACTCCTTAAAAAATACTTGTTCAGGTGTCAATATATCATATTTATATTTTAGTAAATATAGAAATCTCCCGTGATATAACAAAACCAAGTAACTTGTTTTTTGAAAATTGTGAGAAATTGGGGTATTGTGTTATAGGATATTATCTTTCCGTATATAAGATTTTTAAGTTTTTTCAAATTATTGAAGAGTTAAATTATTGAAGAGTTAAGAGTTAAGAGTTAAGTTTCGAAATTTTTGAAATTTGTGCTAGCCAAATTATTTTGCGTTGCAGTTTTTTAACAATTCAGTCGAACTTAAGATACTGAGAAAATTTTTGTCATATATTTTTTCATTTCATATAAACAAGATTTTTGTTTTTTCACAAAACCAGGCAACTATGAAGTTACTTGAAAGCCAATAAAACATTTATATGTTTCTTAGAACACTTTATTCTTTGCTGTTTTTTCAAAATCAAGTAACTTTAAAGTTGCTTGCTTTTGTTGTATAATATCAATTAAAACACAATTGTTTAGAAAATAAGTTGAACATTTGTTACAATTTTAATTAAGTATCTTATTTTAATAATTAAGTATCTACACAAGTATCTTATTAAGTAAATTATATATAAATCTATTCATTAAACTCAATAAAAAATCTTTTGATACTATTTTTAACAAAATTAATGGAACATATAAATAAATTCATGAATGTTGGTATTTACTCATGGCTGTAAAACCAATAGAAAGATCCTTAGAATCTGCACATTCCTTAAAATCTTCCCAAAAATTAATTTTTGTGTTATCATGTATTAAAGGAATTCATTTATCTTTAATATCCTTCTTTTTAGATGGGTTTTTCACGATTTCCTTTAATTGTACATATTTGAAAATTTCAGAAGATCTTTTTGATGAACTAATGTGCATTCAAAAAATTTTGCATCGGTTTCGATGGAAGTTTTATAAAAAATTACAATAATCCTTTTCGAGTTTTTCTGAAAATTTTGCATTTAATTTTTTCGGCAATTGCTGTATGCTGGATGCAATAATCTTTTCTTTGTAGCACGATTGAAAACGAATGTTTGAGAATCCTTTGTAGTACGATTGGAAAAGATTGTTTGAGAATCTTCAGATCGAGTATCCATGAAATGATTGTCCATGAGCTCTTCTTCGTCACCTTTTTCATTTGTGGATCAAAATCAGGGTCATAGTACGACGATGCAGGACTAAAATCAATTTTACTTTCTCCGTTATTAACGCAAAAATCACTGGAGAGTATACTTATATTTTTGTAATAATTTCCAAAAAAAAATTCAAGGAACTTATCATATAATTTTTGATAGATTATTACTTTCAAATTTTCAATTAAATCGAAATTTTTTTCACTGACGACATTGTACGCTGTTTTTAATTATATTCGATACGTTTGAAGAAGAAGATGTGGCTAAGAAAAAATTTTCAATAAATTTTGGAAATAATTTTTTGATTGCGGTATTTTGAAGTGAATTTTTTCGCATAAAATTTAACTTCGTTTAAGTAAAGTGCTGAAAAGTACTGAAGTAACTTGGTTTTGTTGTAACCCATTTTAATCTAATCAAGGCATTTCAAGTTACTTGTTTTATTTTTTTTTAATATTAGTGTTTAGAAATGAGATAGACAAAAATGGATTGAAGTTTCTCGTAGACTTTTTGCTCTAGATTTTTAAACATGATAGAACAACAAAACCACGGAAGAAATGAGAGCAAAAATAGACTCATGCGCGCGTTTTGCTCCATTTTTTCCAAACTTGCGTCGTATTAGAAATAGGTTGATGATATGTATATTAGAATTTTTTTATATAATTGAGAACAATGAAAGACCAAATTCTAAAGTGAAAACTATGCATACAAAACCCTATATTAATATCATAGATTTTTTTTTTATTGCATATGAGAGGGGCGGCAAATTTGGAATCCGCACCGGGCGGCTTAGCCTCTCGGTACGCCACTGGTAGAGATCAACGTGTTCTTATGTTGCAAATCTAAATTCGACCTAAAGCGTTGGTCGTACTTTATATCGTAAGACAAGAAGAAGAGATAAAATACGACCAAAGTACGATCTAACGAGATAAGTAGAAAAATGATCTACTCGGTCGTGCGTTTGACATTTCTTCATAGAGCGGAGTTGCATATTCATTGAAATTGCTTAAAATGTGGGTGTTTTATAGTTTTACTGGCAAAGATAGTTTTTCGTGGGATTTCTTTTATAATCGCTGGAATTTATGTTTTATATAATGTTTTTTAATAACTCATGCTATTAAAGTAATCAAATGAAAATATTGATAATGTTAATCTATTTGTATTATTCAATATCTTAGATATTTACATAGAAATTGCGAGATTTAGAATTGGGGGAAAACAACTTTTGTGGGCATTTTTGTATAGCTGCTTTTATTGGCATCACCAAAATTACAGACGCACGATCTGCCAGCGCAACATTGAGTTATGTAAAGTTATAGGTCGTGCGTTCTGACAGCTCATCTCGTAAAGTTTATGCAACGTCGATATAAAGTACAATCGGCGCACGACTGACCTAACGCATTATTGCGATTTCAGCATAAATGTTTTTAATATTGTCGTAAGTGCCACGTTTTACAAGCATACTTGCGAAACGTTGTGAGCGAAATTATCGTAAAGTAAACTTTTCCACAGGAAAATTCTTGATTTTAGTTGTGTTACTTAACAATCAAGCACATGCCAAATTTGGTTTTGATGTTGCAAGCTAAAGCACAGAAAAGTAGAAAAAACGCTCTCCTGTATAATATTCCTGTATATATTCTTGTTTAGCTTCACATCGTGAGTCGAGCTATGCCCGTCCGTCTGTGTATGTGTTGTCCGTAAACACAGGATAAGAAGAAGGAGTAGACTAGACTGCACTATTGATTGTATTTTTGGAATCCGCCCACGAACACGCCTACATCCCATACCTACGAGCACTCCTACCTCCCGTTCAACCACAAAATTAAAATCACTACGAAGAGAGTTGATTTTAGACACAGAAATAAAATTTGATATGTATGTATTTTATATCAAAAATTATGTGTGTATCATGATCCGCCTACAAGCCCACCTCCCATACAATCCTAAAATTGAAACACTATAATAAGGTTTATATATGATCTACAGAAATAAACCTTGGTATGGAGGCATTTTAAATCAAAACTAAGCTTTGCATTAAAAATGGGCATCATACACCTACGAACACGCCCACCTCACACACAACCCGTTATAGTTAAAGCTCTATGAAGAGGTTTGTATGTGAGCTACAAAGATAAAACTTGGTATGTGACAATGTTATATCAAAAGTAAAATATAAAAGTGGGCTGACACAGACACGCTCAACTCCCGCAACCCACTATAATAAAAACACTATAGAAAAGGTTTGTAAATAACCTACGAAGATCACATTTGGTATGAGAGTATGTTATAACAAAGGCAGACATACAAGTAACCAGTCGAGATAGCTCTTTAACTAACATCATTGTTGACAGCCAAGCGGCAATCAAATTAAGCAAAAACGCACTAGATGCATTCACAGAGGGAAAAACCTATGGACTCACTACATAAATTTATATACTAATGGCATTCGAAGCTTAAAGAAATAAATTTTCCGTACATACTTTTAGGATAAAAATGAAATGCTTGAAAGACATGGTTTGTGTTTGTGATATACTAGATACGGCCAAAACCCGTTCAATATTAATTTAATTTTGTTTGCCTGTTTATCATGTGCCTATGTGGCATAATGGTAGCGCTTCCGACTCTTATGCGATGCTCAGTTCCGATAGTCCGGGTTCAATTCCCGCGTGCGGCAATAATTTCTTAAAAATTTTCATATTAAATCAAAACGTTACCCAAGCGTCACGAATAAGAGACCTTGAAATTTCACTCGCCGCCAAAGAAGTTTCACTTCAAAAGTTGTTCTAACAAAAACTGCATCGACATGTACTTAACCTTGAATCTTAACGTTCTCGAAAACGGACCTCGAATTATGCTTAAATGATATGTCCCTAGTTTTTTTGCAAAAATAAATGCCCGATTCATAAACAGTGTAGTTATAAAGCAATATTGAAACATCTTTCTTATTCGCAGAGTAAACACTCTAAAAAGTAAATCATCTTGTGCCTGAATTTAAGCATGATTTGCATTTTAATATTCTAAATGATTAAAAACCCAAAGAAGCATATTTGAAGTCAGCTTTTGGAAGTTGAATTTAAGACAAGCTAGCTTAATTTAAACAAATACATGGATTTTTATATTAAAAATGGCTACAATTCATCACATCGGTCTTAATTTAAGATAGTTTGCATTGCTATTCAGGCCAGTTTGTTTATGATAAAGTCCATTAAATAAAAATTTAAATTTTCAAAGGTCATATTTTCTCAAAATAAATACATTTATGTAATTAAAAAACAATTTGCACGAGTCAAAATTAGTTTTGCAAATTTTTTTAAAAATCATAAGACTTCATAAATGATAAACGACGTTGATTAAGAACTTTTAATCAACGACGAAAAATTGAACTCTAGAATTAAACCAAATTAAATCAAGCGTAACTTTTTACGTACACTCAGGGAAAAATCGCAACTTAAAATCAAATAATATCGTATCAATTTTACGTTGTTCCATTTTAAAAAAATCGTCTTTAAATTCACCTTGAAAACCTTTAAATCAAATATGAAAACATTTTGAAATTCAATTAGAAGTAGATAAAATTCAAAATAATGATGAACGCACATCTATTTTATATTCACTGAAGTGTAACTTCGCAAGTAAGTTGAAAAACAACATTGTTTAGATTTAAAGCTGTCAAAAGAGAAAACAAAGTAAAAATATTTGTCTTTATCTGGTGTATCAAAATAAATTAATATATCAAAATTATGCAATAATTTTATGCAAAAAAATTACGAAAATTGCTGGAAAGTAAATCCTGCTGTCGTTCGTGTGTGAAAAAAAAAACAGAAGTGCAAATAAAGACGGCATCAAAGAAGCAATTGGACTCTGGGCTATAACACTGGACTCTGGGCTGAATTCAGAGCAAATTTGTTTGTATGGATGAAACAAGGGATAATTTTAACATTATTTTAAGGTACAAAATTATTGTTGGAAACTCTACATCATACTTACACAATACTTATAAATTAATTTATTTAAGTATTTACCGCATGTTATCATATATATTAATAAAAGAAAATAAAATAAAATTTATTGTATTACTTTTTTGTATGTATCAATTTAAGATAAAAAATGTTGAGGATTTGATTCAAAGTGAAAATCACTTTGATTCATTAATATAACAATAATTTAATCAAAGTACAAAATAATTTAATTCAAAGCTATAGCGTATTTAAAATAAAGACGAAAGTATTTCAATTAAATATGATTTCTCTTTGAATCAAATCTAAGTCCACGTTAAATTGAAGTAGTATACTTTTTATTCCAAAGTGTTTAACACTTTAGTTTAAAGTGGAAACAGCATCAAACTGGATATGTGTTTTTTAAAGTTAAAACACTTCGAATTGAATATTTTCATGTTTGGTGCCAAATCGTTCCGAAAAATATTTGAATCAAAGTGGTTTTCTTTGATTTTACGTTGTTTTTTAGCTCAGTGTAGGATATATTTAAGAAATCTATGAACGACGCGCCGGATAATAGCCTTTGACACTCTGTTTATGTCTTTGCTTTTGAATTGGCGAATATTTGAGACTTTTTGTCTGGGAGATTTTTCATTTTTTCTAGACAACTTCCACATGCAAAATTATTTACTATTCCATATTATATTCCGATTCCTTCAACTTGCTGATGCAAATGACCCTCCAAAAACTTACCTTGTTTACTTATAAGAAAATCTAGCAATTTATCAAAAACTTTGCAAAATTGGGTGGCAAAAAGTTATAAAAAAACTAATATTTTCAAACTAAGAATACTGCTTGACTTACAAAATACAAATTTATAAAAAACCAAAGGGTTAATTTCGAACTTATTCAGGATTGGTACTAATATATCACAGAAAAACGCATTTGAGAGGACTAGTTTGTATGGAAAATATGTGTTACGTGAAATTAAATTTTAATGAAGTTAAAATTAAATTCCAATTGTTATTGGAAACGAAACGAGATCAACTGCTGATGTGAGTACTTGCTAATAACAGAAAAGCTTTTTCATACATTCTGAACTACTCCCAACTGAAGAAAGCTTTACATTTTGAGACTTTCAACGTTTGTATGTAAAAGAAATGTTGTTCACGTATATTTTACCTGTTAAAATTTGCAGAGAAAGAGAAAAAGAAGAATTGAGAAACAAAAAAGAAACAGTTTCGATAGTATC
Organism: Tetanocera ferruginea; assembly: GCA_958299015.1. Classification (NCBI taxonomy): domain Eukaryota; kingdom Metazoa; phylum Arthropoda; class Insecta; order Diptera; family Sciomyzidae; genus Tetanocera; species Tetanocera ferruginea. Next base: position 108,041,801 of record OY282642.1, on the reverse strand, counting down.
GTAAGTGTAGACGTAGAATTCCGTTTAAGTTGTAACCTCTTCTACTTTGTCTATTCGGTCCTATTGTTTTGTCCATTTTGCACGTATTTTTTATTGATCTTTCGAAAATTATCAAATAAATTAATAACACGCAATTATGGACTTCTTATCGAGACCAAAACAAAGAAAACGTTAAAAATAAGCATGATAAAATGAGCACGCAAAAAGAAACAAGCAAAATGTTAAATTTTTTCGATTATTTCGTTTAATTTGAATCAGGTTGAGTTCATTGACTTAGTTTAAAAGAAGGCGAAGCAAATGCACTTTCCATTGGTGCCACTTTCGTCTCTGCCTGATATATAGTTTATATATATACAGTGCCTCAAACGCATAATCAGACAGCTAAGTTATTTTATTTAAGCAGCCCGTTACGCATAGAAATTCCAAAATTATACCCGCTAAATGCACAGCGATGTTTGCTTAATTAATTCTCCTTTAAAACATATTCTTAAAAAAACAAAACTCCATTCTTATTTACAAAAATTTACAAAAACAAAAGATAAATCGAATTTTCAACTCGGACTATTATATACATTAAGGTGCCTCGAATTGTATGAAGAAAAAAAAAGTTCCATTTGTACCCATTTTAAAATGAACCTTGATGTATTCTATGATCATTCCCAAAGTATTTTGGCTATACCAAAATCCGTCAGTGACCTAAACCATTTTGCAAAAACCTCCATAAATCATGCTTTCCGTATATAGTATATACTCGCTAGTGTAATAGATGTAAATAAATAAACTGTCTCAAATTATAGGCCTGAAAAAGTTCTTCCAATCTGCATCAAAATTTGTATAAATTTGCAATTCGATTAAAGATAATGATGTTTTTCATGATTTTTTTCTTAGTTTTTTAGATGATTTTCAAAAATTTTTCTGATCGGTCACCACCTCTCTGCAGACAATGGCAAACCTCAGAGAGTAAATAATGCCATGTAAAGCTTCTTGAGAACATGAACTTTAGCCGTTCGGAGTCGGAGTAAAACATGTAGGTCCAGTTCTCGATCAATTGTGTGCAAACATTTAATAACACACACAACACAATTGATCATTAGAAGCTGAGCCAAGGGCTGAAATGGCCAATTTGTTTTTTTTTTTTTGTTTTTGAGACGTATGCTTAGGATCATTATCCTGATAAAAAGGAAATTTTCTAAAATCCCAAGTTTTTCGGCGCTCTGTTTCATATTTTCTTTTAAAATATGTAAATATTGGAAGCGATCCATTTTGCCTTCAACAAAGTGGATGTTCCCTACTCCAGCACTAGACATGCAGACCCATACCATGACGGAACCACCTCCATGCTTCACAGTAGCCCGAGTGGTTTTTTTGTTGAATTCAGAGTTTGGCTGCCTCCATACATAGGTCCTACCGTCTGGCCCACGGAGATTAAATTTACTCTCGTCTGTAAATAATACCTTAAAAAAAACATTTTATCAAACAGTACAAACATAAAGAAATTCAGTATATTACCGTTTGCCAAAACTCGTTGCTCTTCAAAATATATTCTTTGCAAAACTTAACTCTAGCATATTTGTTTTTTGCACTAATATATGGCTTTTTTCGAGCGATTCTACCATGAAAGTTATTTTTTCTTAAAACATTACGCACAGTCTCTTCACAGACGTCCTTACTCATGTGGGCATGTACAAAGTTCCTTAGTTCCTTGGCAGAAACAAATAGATTTTTTTTCACTTCTCTAATAAGCCGTCGTTCATCGTTATTATTTAAAATTTTTCCTTTCCCTTTTCTACTTTTATTTGCCACTTGGAAATTTTCTCTATAGCGCTTGATTGTATCATAAACTGTGGAATGACTCCGATCCACTAAATCCCAGATTTCTCGCACTGATTTTCCTTCCCCGTACAATTTTAATATGAAATGTCTGATTTCAACACTGGTTTGCGCTTGTTTTGGTGCCATGACTAATTAGCCTTGACATTAAAATTAAACTGATTGCACTTTTAAATACACATTGAAAATTTATCAAATGTGTGCAAATTATATCATAAAGTAACGGTTTTCTATTGCGTACTCTCTCTGTGTCCGATTATACGTTTGAGCTGAAAATGCTACACATGTTTTGTTTTTGTAAATTTTTGTAAATAAGAAAAAAATGTTGTTGTTTTTAAGAACTTGTTTTGAAAGAGAAAGAAATAAGCTAAATATCGATGTGCATATATCGGATAATCGATTAGAATTTATGTGGGTAACGTGTAATTAAAATGAGAAAATTCTACTGTCCAATTATGCGTTTGAGGCACTGTATAGACTATATTTCACGCTGAGCACATGTCGTTTTCATTAGTGCCATTCTAGTCTCTGTCTGATATTTAGTTTGCTAGCTACACTTTCGTCTCTTTTTGATGTATAGTTTGCAAACTACACTCGCTAATGCTAGTAGAATGTGAAATCAAAATTAATTTGCATTAAAAACAAAAATTAAAATTTTACGCCACCTATTGAGTAAAAGCATAAAACGAAATAAGATCCAACTCGTTTTTTTCAGAAGAGTTAAATCTAACCGGATCACAGACCCATTTCGTTAAATTTGACAATTTGAGTTCATTGACTGAAATGAAAAGAGGTTCATGACCTCTGGTTTCAAAATAGAGCCCTTAATAAACTAGAACAGTAGTGCATACATAAACCCAATGCGAACTAATTCTTACAATGCTGCCAAAGCCAAGCATAAACAACGAAAGAAAAACAAAGAGAGCAGCAGCAGCAAAGAAAGAAGCACATTATAAGCAGCTGATGGTTGATTTTCTTATATAAAAACATGTATTTTTCTTCTTATATTTTACTATTTTGTGACTTTAATATAATAGTGACAAAATCCAAAATTAGATATTCATTCAGCGCAGGGTATATCTGATATTTTAGTATATATATTATCTTTGAACGAGAAGTATAAAAGCCTGCAGGTATACCCTAAAATATTAGTCAAAAAGTTGCATTACCTTAAAAAATCTGTAAAAAAGACCCCTTACAAACCGCACTGTAAGACGAAATTCTACGTCAAAAAATTCTCAAAATTTCGCAAAGAGAAAATAGCAGAAAAGGTACTTGACTAGAAATTTGTAGAAACAAGCTGCTGATCGAACGACTTGACATCTTCTTTGAAAGCAGAGTATATTTATTATTATAACACGCGTACTGTGTAAGGGGCATATTAATTTTGTCACGACGTGTGTAACGTCCATAAGGAGGCGTGGTAGGTAAAGAAAAGTATAAAGATTTAAAGAGTAATGAATTGATTTTAATTTAATGATTATAATAATCAACTATGGAAGAATTGGGAAAAATTAAACGCATTTTTCGCGGTATTTTTTTTTGAATGCACTCAAATACGAAAAGCACTTTTATGAGACATTTGAGGGAGAGGGAGAGGAGAGAGAGCGAATATTCTAAATTTCGAGCTGTGAGATTTTACTACAATAATTGCTGTTAAAGTGTTGCCAGCATTTATTGTAGTACAATCTTTTTTCCTAGAGTAAAGCTAATATTTAGAAGCTACAAAACTTAAACTCGGTATTTGTGTAATCTATGTCAAAACTGAATTGTGTTAGAAAAACGGGTACTTGTGCAATGTCACGGGTAACATGTCACATTAAATGTAAGGTAAGGCTTGCTTAAATGTAAGGTTGGTTTCCTAATACGATTCACTATAAGAACTTGCAAAAAGGGGGAAAATTAAAACCCCCCTAAAATAAAACTCAGATGTACACTTTCAAAACGCTACACGTATAATTTTTTTGGTCCTCCTTACAAATTAATTTTGTTGAACAGTGTTATCATAGGCATGCTCCAAAATGGTTCCGTTTTCTGCTTATTGTGAACGATTTCTTGGTTATTGTGAAGAAACTTACACTTGAATAACCCACTTACACAATGAATAAGAAATGTTTATGATTAACAAATTAAGCAACGTTGCTTTAATTCAGTAGCGTAGCAAGGGGTGGCGGGGGGGGCGGTCCGCCCCGGGTACACGCTAAAATGGGGTGCAAAATTTGATAAAAGAACTTTTCACCACACAATTTTTGATTTTTTTTAATAATAAGAATACTTTAATGACTGCGGTTTTATGTTTTGAATATAAAGAGGGTGCAAAACAAAGGGGTGTTTTTTTGCTTCTTCAGGTTAAGAAGTGTTCAAATTTACTCGTATAGTATACATTTCTATTCCCAATATTTTACGCAAATCTGCATGATTTTCATATGAATGGAGGCATCAGTTATTTTGTAAGCAATACATTTCTCCTGAACTTTACAGAAAAACGGGCCCATGACATAAATGTCAAGAATAATAAATATGCTTTATGATTTTGTGATCGCTAAGTTCTAAGATAATACATCATAAAACAAACCTTATTTAAAGCTCTTAATCTGCTAGAATATTATTTTTAATAGTAATATGTTTTTGGGTATCCTGTTACATGAAACAATTTAAAAATCAATACTCAACTAATTACATGCTTACAAAATTTCTAAAAAAAATTAAATTATGATTTAAATGCATTAAATTTTTTATTTAAATTAAATACATGGCGTTTTATAACAATTTTAAGGCGTTCTGACGTTTTTTTTTATTTTATGTAGGAGATGTCTATTAAAACCTCTAAGATGGTTTTCTGACTCCTTAACTTTACTAAAGTAATCATTATTATGATTAAATCAACCAACAAAAACTGTCAAAAAAAGAGTTTTTAACAGAAGATGCACAGTTCCTTAAAAATTATTCTAATAATTTAAATTAAATTTTGTTCTCAGTCCGCGAATGTGAAGCATCGACAGATTTCTTGTAATTGTCAGCTCTTTTTTGGCCATTCATGACTCTTGACCTTGTCCAGCCAGGGCTAGTTTGCTTTGGGAATTATGTACATAATGAGTATGAAACAAATTTCTGATAATAATTTGGTATCACTGTAATGTTGAGATACTGTGATATTAATAGTCAAGTATAGGGCAGTCAAATCTTACAGACCTCAGCTTTGTTTATCAAAGTCGAAGCTGAGATGAATATAGAATACTATAAAGAAGTTGATAAAATTTAGGAAAAAAAATTATAAATGAATTTGAATGCTTTATTTTAATTTTCACTTAAGTTTTATATAGAAGACATGGATTGATTTCGAAAAAATATTCAACTTTATAGTTATTCAGGGTTAATGAGGGAAAATTTGCCAACGGTTTGCTTCCAGGTCCTGTTTTTTCTTCAATTATGCACAATTTTTCGTAAAATTTTCACAATTTTCTATAAAAAACTAGCTTAAGTTTTTATAACTTCATAAAGTCCAATTATTTAAAACTTCACACAGTTCTCCAATTATTTAAAACTGATATTGTGTGGTTTACTGACAGTAAATTGTCCTCGCATAACTTATAAGCCCTTATAAGCTTTTTTCCAAATCTTTTCCAAAATATGTAATTTTTGTAGAGGTTGATTCAAAAACATGTAGTCGGATTCATCGACAATTATTGTAAAATTAAAATGGAAATAGTGAAAAATTTTTATGAAAATATATCTTTGGGGATTTACTGACTTTTGCAAATCAAAATTTTGCGTAAACAAAATATTTTTCAAAAATTCCTTGATTGCGGAAAATCCTGCTTTAAAAAAATTAAGATATACTTCATAATTGAAATTAAATGAAATTTTTTAAGTTTTGTGTTACTTACCCAATAACATATCTTTCAAATGATCAAATATATTAATATCGATGAGATTATTTTTAAATTTTGTCTATTGTAACCGAATTTTAAAAACTATATAAATAATTAAAATATTTATAAATTTATTTGCACTTTAACAAACTAATTAAAACTGTAAACTATTATTTTAAAAATTATATTAATTTCGTGGTATTTTTTAAACATTACTCTTTTGAGGTTTACTATAACCTTCTTAAGGGGTGCACAATTTAGTTTCCGCCCCGGGTGTCACCAACCCTAGCTACGCCACTGGCTTTAATCATTAAACAGTGCGTTACTAAGCAACTGTTAAACTTTTGTTTAAGACAATCTATTGGATAAGGCTGATTTTTAATTCTTAACATTAGATTTGAAGCCATTGATCTCAAAAACCCATTTTGAGTTTCAACATTTTCACATCGATTTCAAACTCAGCAACCCCAAAAACGTTCTTAGGAATCATTTCAGAATTTTGGCCAATAAACCAGGTAAAATATTCCACTGTGAATAGTTTTAAAAAATATTTATAATTATTGTTAAAGTAGATGATGAAGCACATAAAGAAAATACAAAAAAAATAACCCATATTTTTAAAATTCAAATTTACAAAAAGTCAAAAAATGCAAAATTTCAACTTCGACCTTGAAAAATGAAACTGGAATGAGAAATTATCTTTCCACAGGAGAAAAAAAAATAGCTTAAATATCTCAATCGTTTCAAAAGTGACAGATTTTTGGCAAACGAAAACCTAGTCTGAGCCACTATAAGGTGCCTTCAGTTTGTAAGCAACACTCTAAAAAAAAAAAAAAATGTTTCACAATTCTTAAGCTAACATGTAAAAAAGTTCAAATTCGAGTTACTGATAATGTGTTTGCTTAATTCATAACCACCACTGTACGTATGTAAACATATGACAAATAGTCAAATAAAATTTTAACCAAAATAGGCACAAATTTTTAAAGTGACACAGTTTAGTTCACCTGAATGAAAAGTACTTTGTTTAAAGAAAATAACAGCAACACTTGTTTAAATAACACGAAACAAACTCTATTCAAGCCAAACATATATAATTCGAGTATAAATAGTGGAGCGAAAAGCTTGTAATAATATCATAACAACTCAATCTTCAGTTAGTGTGGAAGTCTTAAGATTATTTCAAATAATAACAACAGATGAAATTCAACATTTGTAATCCTTCAGCCGTTTTGGCTGTTTTGTTAATACAATCCTTCGTTGATGTTACAATAGCTGCTACTCAGGCAGAAATTGATGCCTTGACTGCTGGCATAACAACTGTCATAACAACTAGCAATAATGCTGTAGGTGCTACTACGAACGCTGTAACTTTGGCTAATGCAGCTATTGCAGGAGCGCAAAATGTTCTCAGTAATGCTAATGCCATTGCAGGAAGCGATGCTACGGTCAGTGCTGCGGCCGCTGCTGCTGCAACAATGGTTATTGGTTCGGCTATTACTGCTGCACAGGCAGTTCAACAAGGTTTGACTTCCGCTACTACTCTCAATAATCAACTAGCAACCGAATTGCAAAACCTAATACAATTGGCTCAGCTTATATCAACGTCCACGGCCTTTGCAGCATCAGCACCAGCTCCGACAATAACAATACCCTGTAATTCCAATAATGGAGGCATTGGCTTTCCTGGTCAAAATAATGGTTATAGTAATATTAATAGTTATTATTATCTCTATAATTATTATCTATATCTATACTATTATACAAATGGCTTATTTACGCAAACACAACAACTGTTAAAATAACAACCACCAAACCGATTTTAAAAATTCGTAAAATAATGTAAAGCTACATGTTTAATTAAAAAAAAAAATGGAAAGACTTACTTACTTCATTTTACTAGATATAAATATAAATAAATCTGTGTTGACAAGGAATAACCGCTAAAGTCGAGTTAAGACAAAGTGAGGTTAGTAGTTTCATTTCGTTTTTCGCAACAAAATACTTTAGTACGCAAATTTTTATGGTTGTAAACTGAAAATTAAATGTTTGAGGCCATCAGATCTAAACATTAAAATTCAGAGTGCCCTGATATAAGGTAGTGATTTGAATCTTAACTAATAAGGTATATCTTCGACTTGGCCGAAGTTAAAATACCCCCACGGCCGATTCTTAAGGGTAAAAGAATCTTAAATTGGAGAGCTTTCTGTCTGAGATTTTGAGAGATTTTATTATTTTTATGTGTCTAAAATACAAACATATCAAATTGTTTTCCTACAGCTGAAATATAAGCCTTTTTATAAAGTTTTCAATTTTGGGGTTGTATGGGAGGTGGGCGTGTTAGTTTGTGTATGACGCCCATTTTTCCAACACATCTTAGTTTTGGCATAAAATACACAACTACCGAATTTAAGTATTGTAGTTTTAATATTAGTCGCTTTAAAGAGTTTTTAATTTTAGGGTTGTATGGGAGGTAGGCGTGGCTTTCATCCGATTTAGCCCATTCTCGAACTTGATATTAGTTTTTTAAAAAAAAACTTATATATCGAATTTCATTACGATAGCTTCAAAATTACGGCTGTAATCGTGTCGACAGACAGACGGACAGACGGACAGACGGACAGACAGGCGGACATGGCTTAATCAACTCAGGTGGTGATGCTGATCAAGAATATATATACTTTTCTATACCTACCACGTCTCCTTTTGGGTGTTACACACGTCGTGACAAAATTAATATACCCCTTACGCAGTACGCGTGGGGGTATAAAAATGCTCTTCTGAAATTTTGAAAATGAGTTTAGTTGTTATTCCTTTTCGACACAGAAATATTGGTTTTCGATTTTTATTTTATTTTGACTTATTATTACGATATTAAAAAAATAGGTGTTTTTTATTTTTCATTTTGTTGAACACTGTTATTTTCACTAAGAAACCATCTTAACCTCCCTTATGCAAGTCGTGATTGGCGCTTCATGCTCTTCGATTACTTGAAATTTTGGATACAGGTTTCTTTTCCACTAAAAAGAATATAAGTTATTTGTTCTTTTTTTTGTCATTTTTACAAAAGTTATGGACATACGAAGTTTTGATAAAAGTAAAAATCTTGAAAATGGAGTCATTTCCAATAAATCGTATCTCCGCGATTTGTCCCCCTATTTCAGTAAATTATAATTTTGAAGTATCATTGAAAAGCGATTTTGAAAAAAATTAAATATTTTTAGAATTTTTATGCTGGAGTTCCCAACTATTTGAAAAAAATTAATGGGCTCATATCATATTGTTCGGGCACAGAATCAACTTGAGTAAAATAATAAACTTTAGTTGGCTTTGGATTTATTTTTGTGTTTCTGTTAGAAATTTAAATTTTTTCATATTATTAAAAATCAGTTTGATTTCTGTTTCCATTAAAGCCGGTTGTGTTTTCTGTGAAAAAACTGTCAAATAAAAAATAAAAATATATATTAAAAGAAATAAATTGAAAATTTTTGAAAATTTTTGAAAAATTTATAAAAAAATTAATTCAAGAACATATTGAAAGCTTAGACAGGCTTTATAATGAGTGAGGAACAATATGATGTCCTTTTAGAAAGGAACAAGTCATTGGAAAGTGAAAACTCTCTTCTAAAGCAACAACTGAACAAAATAATTCAGCAAAACACTAATTTGTCCAATGATATCGCAATACTCACCATGCGTTTGAGTGACCTTATTGATAATAATACAAATTCTAAAAAACGTAAACTAAGAAATGCTAATACTAATAACAAAAATCAAGAGTGTGCTAAAGAAAATTGTAATAACGACATTTCAGTAGATACTCAAAACCCAACTATTGATGAAGTTGCATACAATAGCATCATCAATGAAAGCGCTCATGGAGTTTCTGCTTATATGTATCAATCAAACTGCCCTGATGAGGAAAGCAGCGTCCTGATGAATGAAAATGGCTTCGACAATTCAATTTGGCAGAATGTAGTTTCCAAGAAACAGTTCAATCAAAACAGAAAGAATTCAAAAAATATTTCTTCTGAAGTTGGAACAACTCCTATACAATTAAATAAAATGAGCTCCGATGCTTGTTCTTCTTTAATAAAGGCTCTTTTAGCCAAGTTTCATGGAAAAGGGTATATTTTCCAACAAATCAAATATGGAAGTAACCCTAGAATACTTACTGATAATGACAACATTAAAACTTCTATCATGGACTTTCTTGACTCGCAGGGATATGAGTTCAATTCTTACAACAACAAATTAGAAAAGAAAAAATCTTTTATATTGCGTGGATTTTGCTGCAACTCTGATGAGGAAAACATTAATGCAATTGAAATTGCTTTAAGTGCTGCTGGAGTTTCAGAATTCATTGTAACTCGATTTTTAACCGGATATCAACGTTGTAATCCTAATAGATCTCACAACATTTTATATCGTATTGTGGTTGACAATGCGACTCAAGATGACACATTGATTAACATTAGAACAATTGGGTTTTTTGGTGTTAAAATCGAGAAAATGCGTGCTAGTAAAGTAGTTCAATGTCACAACTGCCAAAGATTCAACCATACAGCAGGTCAATGTCATTATAAATACAGATGTGTCCAATGTGTTGAAAATCATCAAGCACAGCAGTGTCCTCGTAAGTCAAACGCAAATTTTCCTTTGGGCTGTGTAAACTGCTTTGACTCCAATTTGGATTATGCCGGGCATACATCCAACGATCTTAAAAATTGTTCATTTTTTAAAAACAAAATTGCTCCAATAATTGAAAAAAATACAAATGTAAATGTTAAAAATAATTATACTTCTAATGAATTTTCTAGTGTTAAGACTAAAGTTAATAATTCCAGTAGTACAAATGTTAATAAGAGTTATGCTTCAGTGGTCCGTAATTCGTCCTCTTCTGCTAGTGTTGATACAGCACAATTGTTCGCAATGTTCTCTCAAATTGCTGAACCTCTCTCTAAAATATTTGAAATTTTTCGTACTAACAAAAAATGAGTTTAAAAATTATCTCTCTTAACGTCAATTCTTTAATCAGACATGAAAGAAGATTTTTACTTAAGAATTTTTTGGCTAACTTTCCTGCCGATGTTTATTTACTACAAGAAACTAAATTAGATGAACATTATTCTTTTCAATATGATGGTTACAATTTTTTTAAGGTAGATAATAGAATCGGTTCTGGTGGTGTAGCAATACTAATCAGGAACCACTTTAAAATCAAAAATTACAAAACCTTTAATAACGGTGGCATGGAAATAGTTTATATTGATGCACTTTTAGGAAATGATTGGATAACCATAGCATCGATTTACATTCACCCTGCATATGTTGACTTTAACAATTTTTTACAAATTTTCCAACTTAATTCACACTTTATTTTTGGCGGTGATTTTAATTCAAGGCATTCTTCATTTGGAGACATATCTAACAATATTCTAGGACAGCATCTTAAAAATATTGAAAACATTACAAATGTAATTATATTGTCTCCAAGGTCTCCAACTTGTTTTCGCTCTCCCTCTGGCTCATTCATTGATAAATTTATTTTTAATAGCGAGTTTCCGTTTACTTTTTCAAATATTTTTAATCTTCCTTCTTTTTCAGATCATAATGCAATACAAATTTTAATTAGTGGTAATTTTTCTACAAATTTTATTTCTAATAATTTTTTTATTAAAAAATATAACTATACAAACCCAAATCGTTTTAATAAATTTATAGAAAATCAAATTAGTCAAATAAATATCCCTACTAATGATAATCTTTCCCAAAACGAGCTAGAAGACATATCGGAAAAATTTGGTAATATTCTTAAAAAAGCTATTGATAAATTTGTTCCAACTGAAGTTATTAGACCAAATGGCATTATTTTGTCGTATTCAACTATTAAAATTAAAAAATTTCATCATTCATTACAAAGAAAATTGCATCGAAACTTGCAACGAGGCACCAATTTGTATTCAATTGCAAACATCAAGAGAGAAATTTCTTTGACACGTTCTATGCTTCTTAATGCTATTTCCTTTGATCTGAACAATTATTACAAAAATGTTTTGGCCAACACTAATACCACTAGAAAAGCCTTTTCTACCGTCAAATTTTACACCGGCTACAAAAAAAGGTCTAAAGTTCCTAACATTATTTTTGAAAATGATGATAAAAATTTAGAATTCGTTGGAACGGAAAACATAGCCAATGCCTTTTCTAATAATTTTTCGATAAATCATAATTTGTCTACAAATTTGGATTCAGTTAAGTCTCATTCGGTTAAAGTTTTTAATAACTACATTTCAAATTCATCATCTATTATTCATTTCGATAGAACGATTACCCCCGCCATCAAAGATGATCACGAGCTTATGATCATTAATGAGAAGCTTCCTGACGAACAAAAACATCTTCTAACTTCAGTAACTGAAATCTCTAAAATAATTTCAAAGAAACCAAACAAAAAGTCTACAGGCATTGATGGTACTCCATTCTATCTAATAAAACATTTTTCGCCAAGCATAAAAATATTTATGACAATTCTCTTTAATCATCTTATATCTTCATCTTATTTTCCTTCTTGTTGGAAATTAGCTCTCATTACTCCAATACCTAAACCAAAAAAAGATATTTCTGTATTAACAAACTGGAGACCTATTTCTAATTTAAGCTGCATTTCAAAATTATTTGAGCGTGTCTTAACTCAAAGAATGCTTTTACATATTGAAAAGCTTGATATATTTCAAAATCAATTCGGTTTTCTACCTGGCTTATCAACTGACCATGCTCTTGGCAAACTTCAAATGAACATTGATCGCGGACTAAACGTTGGTAAGGCGACAACTTTTATTTCCTTAGATCTTAAATCCGCATTTGATACCGTATGGCATGATGGCCTAATATATAAACTTGGTAAGCTCGGTTTTCCAATATATTTAATTAAAATAATTAAAAGTTTTTTAACAAATCGTTCTTTTGCGGTTAGAATTGGTAACCACTACTCTTTTATTGCAAATATGCCTTCTGGAACTCCGCAAGCCTCCGTTTGCTCTCCCATTTTATTTAATTTATACCTTTATGATTTACCACTCGATGAACACGTTCAAACAATTCAGTATGCTGACGATACGTCTATTTTTTTTACTCACAATGATGCTGCAATTGCACAAAATAAAATTAATATTTACATTGCGAATTTAATTTCATATTTCCAAAAATGGAAGTTGATAATAAATGAAAATAAGACGGAAATGATTCATTTTGTTGGTTCAGTTCAGGATACTACAAGTAAGCTGAGAAGAACTTGTAAAAACATGAAAATCTCAGTTAACGGTCATTGTATTGAATCTAAGCATAATATAAGATTTCTTGGCTTATTTATGCACAGAAACAATAAATTTATTCACCACGTTAAAACTACTGTTGTTAAAGCAAGAAAATCAAAATTTGCCCTTAATCGACTTCTTCGTTCTAAATTTATTCAACCACATATCAAAGTAAATTTATATAAATCTTATATCAGACCAGTTTTGACATACGCTTCATGTATTTGGTGCAAAACTCCTAATTTATCATCTCATCAAATGGAAATTTTGAGACTTTTTGAACGAGGCATTCTTCGAAGTGCTGCAAATTTTTACAGGAATATTGGTTCCTTTAAATATAAAAACAACAATTTGCTTTATAAAAAAGCAAAATGTCCTAGGTTAGATAATTTTGTTGTTAAGAACAATATTAGTTTTTTTGAAAAATGTTTAAATAATAATAGTTTTACTAAATTTAATTCTTTACTTGATTTTGATTATTCCGGTAAATATTCTTGTCTTTCTGAGATATATCATTCTTTTCGAAATGGTACACTTTTTACGAACCACAAGCTTCTTTTATTTCACAAAGCATATTCTAATAGCAATAATTTAGTTTATAATGTAAACCAAATGTAATTTCTGTATATATATAAATAATTTATTATCATTTTTTTCTTTCTATGAATTCTTTTTTTCAAATCAGTTAAGGTTTTTGTTATTTTTCCTTTTTAAATGTTAATAATTTATTATCACTTAGTTTTATAATACACAATTAGATTAAGTTTTTTGAAAAAAGTGCCTTCTGTGCTTACTAAACAATATATATGGCAATGTAACATTTTATCATTTTGTTCAATAAATGATTTAGATTTAAAAAAAAAAAAAAATTCATATTATTAAAATATTGAAATTGAAATCATTCAACAAACATTGTTCTTATATCGTCTCTATCGTTTTTAGAGAAAAATACTTTTTATTTTTTAAAAAAATATTTGTTTTTATTGAAGAAAAATACTTCTCAAAGTGAATTTCTTATCAAAATATAGTAAAATTTTTTCATTTTCAATAAATTTTTCTCTTTAAATGAGAATTTTTTGTGCGAGAAAAATACTTATCGTTATTAGAGACATTGAAATATTTCCATTTCCCACAAGTGAAGAAATATTTCTTTGAAAATGTGAAAATTTATTCTAATTGAAGAAAATTTTATTTGAAAACCAGAAAATTGCTATTAAGGAAAATAGAGAAATTTTTTATCGGAGAGAGATATGTGTTTTTTTCTAGGAGTACACTTCACTTTATCGTTCATAACTTCTATACCATTTGAGATATTTATACAAAATCTTCCGAAAAAATGTTTGCCTTTATATAATTTTATAATAATTATTTTATATATAATAATCTCTGCCCATAAAACTGAAAAAAAACCTGAAAAATTAAAAAAAATTTAAATTTTTTCGTTGTATTCACTTTTTTTAGTAAGTTTACAAAATTTTAAATGTCAAATTAAAGTTCGTTAAATTTTTTAAATCAGTCTTTAAACGAAAAAGTTACATCATTTTCAATGGGTTTTAAAACATAGAATTTTCACAAGCCAAGCTTTGTGGGCGTAACCGTGGGCAGATGAAGTTCTTAATTTTTAAACATCTTTGTTTTGGTGTAACAAACAGACATACCAAGTTTGAAATCTGTAGGTTAAATAAAAACCTGTTTATAGAGTTCATACAAAAAATCCATCTCATGGATGCACACAATAGTGAAATCATTATACAGAGGTTAATTTGTGAGCTGCAGTAATAAAACTTGGTATTTGTAAATGTTTGATCAAAACTAAAATTAGTACTAATTATGAGCTTTATACGCCAACGGACACGCCCACCTGCCATACAAATACAAAATTGAAAACTCCTTAAAATCTGCTTTGTACATTTATTTATTCTCAAGCATTATTTTTCACTTCAATTTTATATTAACCCTCCGCCGTCTTCGTTGGACGATATCGTCCACTGTGTCATTTGAGAAACGCTCTATCTCGGAAAGGGGAAGGAGAAGCGAGTAGGAAGTAGATCTATCTTATCTTTGTAGCTCATATATAAACCTCTTTATAGAGTTTTTGCTATAGTGGTTTGTATGGGAGATGGGAGTGTTAGTTATCAGATGACGGTCGTTTTTTGTGCAGACTTAAGTTTTGATATAGAATGCTCCCATACCAAGTTTTATGTCTGTAATTTAAATAAAAGCCGCTATATAGAGTTTTAATATTGGAGTTGTATGGGATGTGGGCGTTTTCATAGGTGGATTACGTCTATTTTCACGTCTGCATTTTGATATAAAATACGTATCAAATATCAAATTTTATTACTCTATTTTGAATACAACCCTCTATATAGTGATTTTTATTTTGTGGTTGTATGGGAGCTAGGCATGTCCGTGGGCTGATTCCAAAAATCCTTCTTCTAACAACTCTACCGCAGCATATGATAAAATAAATTTTTTTCACATTTGGGCTCAGACAGTTTTTAGTAAATAACAAGTAAAGAAAGTCTAAAGTCGGTCTAGGCCGACTATGAAATACCCTAAACCCACTTTTCAAAAACAAAAAAAAATTTTATTGTAAATGGGCGTGTCTGTGGGCGGATGAAGCCTTTCTTTTTTATGCATTTAAATGTTGATGAAAAATTTACACATACCAAGTTCCTGTATTCCTTGAGCTATATTCCTGTAGCTCACAGTTAATGCCTTTATTGTGCTTTCGCTATGGGAGGTGGGCGTGTTCATGGACGGATTACTCCCAATTTTTGAACACACCTTAGTTTTGGTATAAAATACATACATACCAAATTTTATTCCTCTATGACAAACATAACCTTATTTATTGAGTTTTAAACTTTTTGGGTTGTATGGGAGGTAGGCGTGTCCGTCGGCAGATGACGTCCATTTTTCAAAACCATCTTTGTCTTGTCATAAAAAACATACGTGCCAAGTTTTAGCTCTGTAGGTTAAACAGAGGCGTATTTATTGCGTTTTTTAATTTTTGGGTTGTATGGGAGGTGGGCGTGTCCGTGAGTGGATGACGACCATTTTGCGAAGATATCTTTTTGTTGATATAAAACACATACATACCAAATTATATTGTTGTGGGCTAATTATGAGCTGAGTTATGCAATTTTAAATTTTTGCGTTGCATGGGAGGTAGGTGTGTCCGTGGGCGGATTCCAAAAATATTCAATAGTGCAGATCCTTGGGTGCATGTGACCATGTGTACCAAGTTTCATTCAGTTATCTCAAGTCCTTCTTTTTATCCTGTGTTTATGGACAACACACAGACGGACGGACGGACGGACATGAATAGCTCGACTCACGAGGTGACGCTGATGAGGAACATATATACTTTTCTATACCGGACTCACTTCGTTCTATGCGTCACAAACGTTTGTACAAAGTTAATATGCCCTAACTTCGAAAGACGTCATCGACATCGTTACAGTTGACGAATTATGTACCAATACTTATTAGACCTGAACAAAGCAGCTGTCTTTCCACTTCCGGCGTCTTTCAAAGTGAGCAAAACCCAAAGACAACCCAAAAGTTGTTCGTCCAATACATCCAAGCAAATGGTCGTTAGTATTCTCTCAAAAATCTTTAATATGGTATAGTTTACACCACTTAAGCAACGAAGAACTGTTAATGCTGAATGAACACAACCATTTATTTGGCGGAAGTCTTCGGTGCATTGAGGAAGACAACCATCCTCTCACGTTAGAGAAAAAATGGCAAGCGAACTCTATAGTAACTCTTAAACTCTAAACGATTTTTTGTTTTTAAATCTTAGTTTTGAAAGTAACAAATTTTCATGTGGCAATTAATGGGTTAATGTGAAAAAAACTACCGGAAAATACTCCCTAAACTCTACACTTTATAAACTTAGAGATATGTATGAGCAGATTTACTTACATAAGAGCACTGCTGAACATTTATATCGACTTCATAATATTATTATATGTAGATAAGAATAAAATATTTTCCTTAAAGAATATTAACAATTATTTTCTCCTTAAATTTTATTTTTTTATTTTAATTTTTTTTTAAATTTTATTTTAAGCCGCATACATTCGATGATTTTCAAATTTTCTTTTTTTATTAATATGTCTTGGGCTTAACATTAATACAGTCTACATTATCTATTGGCATGAAAAAACTTCTGTAGTTAATTTCGTCAAGACTTATAGAGCCACTGTAGTGTTTCTGAAAATAAACCAGACATCATTTGAACAATTAACTTTATTTTTAGAAATTTTAAACAACTCAATTTTACCTGACTTCTATTGGAGGTACCTATTAGAACCTCACCGCGCCTTAAATCCTTTTGAATTTTCAAGCCAGACACAAATTGCAATCTAACCGGGTCTTCGATGACTATTTTAAAGTATTCCAATGAATAAGGATTCACAGGGTTCCAACATACTATAGCCAATGGTTCCAATAATGTAAACCATAAGTTACCACGTGAGTCAAAAGCCTCAACTGTGGATTGTGTTGGACGTTGGCCGATTCGCCGGAAGAATGTATCGGTTTGCATTTGTTGATTTTTTGAAGTCCACAATTTTCTATTGTGAATTATATGTAGTGGGACGACCATTTCGTGAAGCGAAGCAAAGGGATGGAAAAACAGTGTATTGTTGACTGAAATAAAAATAAATTGAAAATAATGAGATCATGACACATCCACTGTGTTTGCTAGTCTTACTGATATTTGGTGCTACACAATATAAAGCATCTGGCAAAGTAAACGACTCTCCAGCAATGGTTGCCAATTGGTAGTTCGTTTCACCTTCGTATAGTGGACTCGTTGTTTTCCAAGATGTTTTTTGCTCTAAGCTGAAAACAATCAAACCCGGTCCACGCGTATCGGTTAAATAAGCAATTTGCTTGCGACAACTTTGCCCAGGATTCAGTGCTATAGAATTAAATGCCGATTGCTCTGGGATATACTGCTCGGCCGGAATGATGTAACTGTATAATAATTTATTTGTTCTCAAATCAAAGACAACAATTTTGGGTGGACATATTTGTGTTTTTGCACCAGCTGCAGCTAGTGTAAAGTCGCGCCCCGAATCAATGACCCATAAACGTTTGCACACATTGTCCACCTGTTAATAAAAGTGAATAATATTTTGAAATAATTTATATTTACTGCATTCTATTTACCGTAAGTCGAAAGACACCCAATATTCCGTCACAGCTACGATTCAAATGCCATTCCATGCTGGGATAAGCTCTTAACAATGGTCCGTTGCTGGTACTGTGCTCATCATCAACCGTGGCCAAGGTAAAAGGATGACCTTTGCTTAGACGTGGTATGCTTGCAAATTTCAGCCAGGTTCCATTAGCTAAGATTCAGTCGTTAATATTTTTACCCATGTACCAACGATAAGTGTACGAAACTTACGCATTATATAGCTATCGATCTCGTATAGACGTTTTGGCACATTAGGATCGTAAAAGCCTTTTTCTATGGCATACTCTTTTTGTTCGATGCTATCAAATCCAAACTCTAAATTTTTCCATTCATCTAGTATAGTTACTTCAGACACCGCCAACAAAGACGGTACAAAAAATGTCAGAAACGAGCACCACCAGAACGTATTCATTTTATCAAAATATTAACTTCTGCTGTACGTTTATTTGTGCTGAGCTCGTTCTTATTACTAAACTGAATATGACATATGATGTCGTCTTATAAGCTTGAATTAGGCTAATCAAATTGATATTGTTGGATAAAAAACAAAAAAATAAAAGGCGAGTGATAAGACGACACATCGCTTAAATTTATTTAAACAATAGAACGTACTTTTTGTTATCGTCAAAATATGTTTTGGGGAAAACATGTTTTATTTACAAACACAACAGACCGGTCTAGGCCTGAACATATTTTTTTTTTTTAGGTGATATAACAAAAGCATTTATCTTTCAATTGTAAGAAATGAAGGCATAGAGACAAACATAAAATTCTATGACTCAAAAGTGAGAGAGAGAGACACTTAAAATCTATTTCTGCATAATTGTTTTTGAATCGGATAAATTCCCACGGAGCGGTTTTGGCCTCCTGAACTCCGTTTTTGATCAAAAACATCAAGGTTTTTGCCTATAACTATTTTTTCATACCCAAGATAAGTAAAAAAGTAATAATCTTAATAGTACACAAATATTGGTTAACAATTTTTTGAAATATGTTGTAAATGGTGTTTTTTTATGAGGTTGTTTTACAATATGGATTACTCTATTGTCTGACAGTTGTTTTGAAAGTTTAAAGTGACGTTTCTATTCAGTATTGTTTGGCAAATCATCATGAATAGGTTAACTTCAGAACAACGCTTCCAAATCGTTTATTTTCAAAAACAGTGTTCAATTAAAAATGTTTAGAACGTTATTACCAAATTTGGGTCTACATTCACTCTTTTGGATGCCAAGCCACCGAGAAGAATGAGAAGAGTGCGTAAAGAAGAAAATATTGCTGTCGTTCAGGCCAGTGTCGAAGAAAACGACAATTTATCAATTCGTTACAGAATCGATACAGAACCATGATGAATTTTTGTTGCCGATCTTCAAGATATGGATGTGGACGAAATGTTGTTTCAACAGGATGGTGTCACTTGTCACACTGCGGGCGAAACAATCGACTTATTGAAAGAACATTTCAACGACAACATTATTTCGAGAAACGGACCGGTGAATTGGCCTGTGATTTGACGCCATTTGATTATTTTTTGAAGATACGTGAAGATACGTAAAGTCATTGGTTTATGTGGATAAACCAGCAACGATTGACGCTTTGGAAACGAATATTCAACGTGTCATTGCTAAAATACGCCCTCGAATGCTTGAAAAGGTGGTCGAAAATTGGACCTCCAGAATGACCTTTGTGCAAAATAGTCGTGGAGGTCATATGCCCAAAATTATATTTAAATGTTAAATGCCAAGAAATTATCTACCAAATAAAAAATTTTTTTGGCCATTTCATAATTTGGCATGTGTTTCATTTAAATTTAAAATCAGCAAGCTCTTAAAAAAACACCCTTTATTTACAAACACTTTTGATACCCCAAAAAATCTATATGAAGTCATTTTCGAAAATATGTTTTTTTTTTTTAAACACCTTTAAATTAATGTATTTGTCATGGTATTCAAAATCAGAGACCTGCAACGAGTCACTTACTAGCTATTCAGAGTACATTCATAAAAACAAAAGCATTCATATTCATTCAGCCCTCAACGCACGCCACTCTGATTCAATTCACTCACGCCAATGAGAGCATGTGGGCAATCAATACTCATGACCAGTGTTGCCGCTCGAGAACTTCAAAACGAAGTAAAATAGGCTTCAAGAAGGAAGTATTTTCAGGGATTTCGAAGTGTTATAATGAATTAATTTTGTTTTTAACATGAATGTTTATTAAACATATTTAGGTACATTTCAAAATGAATAACGAAAAAAATATTTTCTTAAAAAATCAATAAACAAACTTAAGGTTTAGTAAGGCTTGACTTGGCCGATGTTGAAATACCCCCATGGGCGATTCGCAATGGAACAAAATCTTAAATTGCAGCTCTTTTTATATGAGATTTCAAAAACTTACTATTTTGATGATGTCTAAAATACATTCATATCAAATTGTTTTCCCTGCAAAGTAAAGACAAGCCTTTTAATAAAGTTTTCAATTAGGGGTTGTATGGGAGGTTGGCGTTTTTTGAGTGGTTGATGCTTATTTTTCTAACACGCCTCAATTTTTATATAATATACACAAATACCCAATTTCAGGTCTGTAGCTTAAATATAAGCTTATTTATAGAGGTTCTTATATTATTGGTTGTATGGGAGGTGGGCGTGTTCGTTTTTTCTCTCACGTCTTAATTTTTATATAAAAATAACAAATATTTAATTTTACTTTTATAGCTTCGACACAAGCCTCTATATATAGGTTTGTTTCAATATTAGGGTTGTATGGGAGATGGGCGTGTTAGTGCGGAAATGATGCCCATTTTTCTAACACACCTGAGTTTTGTCATAGATTACACAAATACCGAATTTAAGTTTTGTAGCGTAAATATTCGCTTCTCTATGGAGTTTTCATCATTGGAGTTGTATGGGAGGTAGGCGTGATTTTCATACGATTTGGCTCATTCTCGAACTTGATCTTAGGTTTTTAAAAAAAGCTTAAATATCGAACTTCAACACGATAGCTTAAAAATTACGGCTGTAATCGTGTGCACAGACAGCCAGACCGACGGACAGACAGACAGCTGACAGACAG
The DNA here is from genome assembly GCA_958299015.1 of Tetanocera ferruginea. Classification (NCBI taxonomy): domain Eukaryota; kingdom Metazoa; phylum Arthropoda; class Insecta; order Diptera; family Sciomyzidae; genus Tetanocera; species Tetanocera ferruginea. The sequence continues at coordinate 108,020,489 of OY282642.1, read as the reverse complement.
ACGAACATGGCTAAATCAAATCAGGTGGTGATGCTGATCAATAATATATATACCTACCACGTCTACTTATAGGCGTTACACACGTCGTGACAAAATTAATATACCCCATGAGCAGTACGCGTGGGGGTATAAAAATACTGAAATACATTGAAACCACTTAATGTATAATTAACAATGTTAAAAAAATTATTAAACATCGAGTTTGAGAGGGTTTATAAAAAATAATATTTCTGTTATCGCTGCTATTTCTTCAAAAATAAGCAAAAAAAAAAGCAAAAGCTTTTCGGGCTCTTCGCGTCCAGCCATGCATACTTACTCCGCCATTCCTCTCTGAAGCTTTGTTTTCATCTTTTTGTGTATACATGTGGTCAATGAAAGTCGTATCACCATCCACGATAATTACATTGTGTACTGCGACACTCTGCTTCGAAATAATGACATGGTCCACATTCTTATTTTTTCCGTCATTTTCTATATCTTTTGAAAAATTACTTAAAATAAAACTATTAATAAGCAATTTAAACGGAATTAAATGTAAACCTTTTTATGCCACCCTGCTTCCACATTGAAAATATAAATTTCAGAATTTTTTAATATAAAACATTAGAAACTAACAAATTCGTACAAACTTACATATTAACAACCTTCACAGCGTGCGCTTTTGCAAGAAGTATTTAATCGAACATAGTGCTACCGTTAAAATTATCAAATTCAAACCAAGCTCTGTTAAAAGATTACTTATTTATTAAAAAAAGCTTTAATCACTCAAAATCGAAGTGTTTTCACAAAAGAGGAAGTGTGGAAGTGTTTGACATAAAAGTGAAGTAAAAAACTTCGATCGAAGTGAAAACGGCAACGCTGCTCATGACTCTTATGAAAGAGAACTATTTATTTGAAAATATTGTTGACATTTGATATATTTTAATAAAAATTTCAAAATTTCTTAGATTGGGTGTATTCATTTTTGTTACTAACAACCCATACATGGCATTTTTTTATAAACATCACCAAAATGACATAAAATTGGCACTTATGAAGATATAAAGATAAGTTGAAACTAAAAAAGTAATGTACGAATTTCAAATTTTAAATAATTATGGTTGGAAACATGTTGCCACAATGCCAAATATTGTTGATTAAAAAGTTAACTGAAAAGTAGAAAATGTCAACGTGTATTATAAAATTGTGGCATTTTAATTTGTTAATTTATTTTTATAATTCTTAAAAAACGTCTTCTTCAAGACGTCAAAACATATTCGTCAAAGTAGTTCTCTGTGTCCGCTGTGAAATATACTCGCAACATTTCTCTTGCAACATTTTTTCAACACAATTTAATTGAATTGAATAGTTTGATGTAAAAAGTGACAGTTTGGGAGAAGTTTTTGTTTTTATGTATTTATTTTTCTCTGCTGTGAGAAGTAAAACATGACCCTAAAAACATTTTATGCGGCTCTTCAAAAAATGACTCTAAAACGAGTGTTTTCTATGCGTGTTTTATGATGACTCCTTAAATTGACTCATGTCTTTAATATGATTGTTAAATGATAACTCAAAAATAAGACTCATACAAGAGTCATTATTGTATCTGATGTATGAGCACTCATAAAATAGACTCATTAAAGAGTCCTAAATAAGACGGTGATATGATTGTTCATAAAAAAGACTCATAAAAGGATCATGTATTGATTGATATATGCGTAATCATAAAGAAAACTCATAAAAGAGTCTTATATTCGAGTGTTTCATGAGGAAATATTATCGGATTATTGCAAAAGAACCATATCTAATAAATAAATAAGAACTTAATCGAGCATATTCTTTTTTTAATTGCTTAAAATTTTGTAACTGTCCGTTATGCGCACATGCTATCCAGGCTTCGCTTTTTGGAGAATTGTTTCCTTATGGTGATAAACATGCAATAACATTGAACTACAACAAATGTTCGTTGCAAAAAGACTTCTTATATGAGTCTTAAAAGAGTATTAAATATTATGAGTATTAAAAAGAGTACTAAATAGGAGTCTTAAAAGAGCACGTAATATGAGTCTTAAAAGAGTATCAAATATGAGTCTTAAAACCGTCATTACTATGAGTTCAAAAAGATTCATAAAATAATAATTTTTATGAATCATATTTTGGGGTCCACAACATACGAAAATGTACTCATAAAAGAGTCTTTGTTGAGCGCATTATGATGATAAACCCTTATTTATATGAGCCTTGAAAGAGTCTTTTAAGAGTCATAATGTTTGCTGGGGACTTTCGCAAACTTAACAATTTCGACACAACAAAATATTTGTCAGAATTGTACGCAACAAAAAACTTAACTGAAAGAGAGTACTAGGTTCAAGTGTTGAAAAGTTCATAAAAATTTTTGTTTTGAATTTTATTTTTTTTTTTTAATTTTATTTTAGTTTTAACCTTTTTCAACTGTTGGTGCACACAAATTAAACTTTGAGAATGAACAAATCAATTATTAACACGGTGCGGTGCGACAGTCCAAAATCCCTGGGAAAAGCTATTATTTTTCTTGTAGGTCTTTTTGAGTTAAAGAATGTTCTATACTTGAAATTTGAAAGAAACACTCGAAATCTGGACTTACGGTAAAAAATCCAGTTTTGTCTACCTTTGCCTACTTTTTGACCAATAACTTACCTGATTGTCAACCGATTTTTAAAATCTAACCGGATCCTAAAAGACAAAATTTTAACTTTTTCAACGTTATATTTTAACTTATTCAACGGGGATAACTTGAGAAAAATGTGTGTATTAACTCTGCAAATACAACTTTTTTAAAATTTTTTCAACTTTTTCTAACTTTGACGATTTTTCTAAACACTAAATTTTGGGCAAAGCCTAGTTATTTGGCACATAGTTGGTTTTGTTATAACACTGTAGGTTTGCTGTTATGCGGTAGTCATATATTTTGTAAAAATCAACATAACTTTAACCCCATTTAAACCAAACAGTTTCTAACAGTACTTGATCATTTTGAAGGGCACGTTATTTACTTTTCAGAAAGTACTTTTTTGTACGCGGTTGATCTTTTTATTAATATGATTAAATGAGCTTTTATTTTATTGCTGAGACACATAAACGTTTTAGTTTTATTAAGGTCATGATCAATTTTTAACAAATATGGTGCTGTGTGTTCATATGTATGTTACCAACCCAGTAAGCACAATACAAATGCAAGTTATACATTACAAGCATTTTGCTTAGTTTATCCGGCTTACAAAATGTGTTGTTTCAATCAACCTCTGACATCAAAATTTGGTAAATGAAATTCACTTTTTTTGGGTCTAAAGGAGTTGGAGACTTTAATCGAAATGAGGTTAAAAAAGTTCTTAAGCCGTAGTTTTTACGTGTCCCTCTTCATAATCTTCGCTAATATCACTACATATTTCTAAACGCTGCTTGACTGAGTTCAATAGTGCATTAAACTCAGATCCCCTGCACGACAGACAAAAGCGCTGTCACACCTGCACAAATAATAAGCGTTCAATAAACAAGCCGTTTACAGTCATTTTTAAAATTTTTGTCTTGCCAACAATTTCAAACCATGATATAATTACTCCAAGGTAGTATTGACGTTCCTGTTGGAAACGGACTTTTGTCAAAAAATATAACAAGAAAGAGAGCGCTCACAATCCGTTATAGCATACAATTAATTTTCACTGGTCACATTCAGCGTACCCATTAGTTGCCAACTGCTAAGTCAAAACTTGATGCACATAAATATGAAGTTGCGCATTAAAATGCCTTTAAAAATAGAAAATTTTTAATTTGTCGGTAAAATTTCCATTCGTATTTGATACAAAGCTTGATATTTCATAAACTTAAAATTTTTCTGAAACTTCAATACCGATAATAGTACTCCCCGATGTGTTGCTGTCACAATAGTTGACACAGCTGAATGTGGCCAACGAATATAACAACGAACAGCTGTTTTTGAAAAGAGTTTGTTTACATGTACTTAGCTGAGAGAATCAACACTACCTGGTAAAATTATTCTATCATGATTTCAAACTAAAAGACAACAAAAGTATAAAAATAAAACCAGTTTTTTTGAAAAGAAAAAAAACAGTATCATACTGTTTTGATCAAACATGTGATCAAAAATATTAGATCACATGTTGTGACACTTTTCAAAGTTAAAGCCCAGTACTCTGTTCAGATTCATGTGAATCTCCATTTCACTCGAATCTCTATAGAAAAAACGATAGCTGTGAAATATGCGTGAAAATTTGCACATGTTTGTCAAAGTGCACTCTGTTCCTTTGCAAAATATACTCCCAACATTTCTCTGGCTGTTTACTTTGAACTGAAAAGTGACAGTTGTCGTACATTTTTTGTTTGTATATATATATATATTTTTTTTCTTTTTTGAGTAGTAAGTCTGTTGCATTAGTAAAAATCGACAACCGCAAAAAGCACAAAAATTCAACTAATAAAAAATTAAGCTAATTAAATGCTTTGCATTCATTGTCTTCTTAAAAAAATAATAAAAAGCACTGACTTGGTAGCACTGACTGTGTAGAAATAATTTTTTATAGCCTCGTTCATCAGATTACGAAATAATATATTATAATTTTATTTTTTTCCAGTGCATCGACCGATAATTTACTAATAAAAGTAATTTTTTATTTTTGCCAAATGTGTTATAAATAAATATGATTTTTTGTCATGATAAGACGCAGTTGGTAGCGTTTGTTCTCAGAGAACAGTACTAGAAAGCTGTGCAATGACCCCTTTTACATTACTTCAGAGTTGGAAACAATTTTTTGCATGATATTGCGGCGAAATGCCGTAAATTTTTTCGCTCTCAAATAATTGCTTTCAATTCTTGATATAAAAGGGATCACTCCAAAGTTGCCAGGTTATGGGATTTTAACTGTTTTGTGGGGTCTTAGGGGCATGAACTTTTAGGATATTTTGTAGGGCAATTTTAAAAAGAAATAATTTTCGTTTCTCTGAAACTTTTTGAGTTTTTAATCGTAGATTTTTTAAAAATACTGATTTTTATGAAAATGATAGTTCAAAACCCAATTTTTGACGAAAATACTAATAAATATATATATAACGTTATATGTAAAATAAAAACTATTTCTTTAAAATAAAAATTGAACGATTAAAAGTAGCTATGAAATCCTTTACAAGTGAACAAAATTTGGTAGTGATTCATGGAATAGTTTTCGAGCAATGTTGTCCGCCGGTGTCCAGAACTTTTCGAGAAAAACATGTTTAAAGTTTAAAAGTTAGTACATTTCTTGACTTTGTTCGGACGTTTGTTGCTTATAACTACAACAATTTTTGTTCAATTGATTTAAGACTTTCTGAGAATATTTGTACAAGTAATGGATACGAAAAAAATGTAAAAAAAATATTTTTGGTGGACAAAAAAACTTTATTAAAATTTTTATAAACCTTTACTCTATAAATTTCTAAATATTTAAATAAATTTATAAATATTTCCCAGCAGGAAACGGGTCGATCCGTCTTCGAAGACGTCTTCCAGACATGTCAGTTTCTTGCAAGACGGATCGATCCATTTCTATCGGTGTCTTTGAAGACATTTTCAAACAAAATTCCACTTTGTCTTGCAAGACATGTTGTCGAAATGTCTTCGAGGACGGCATGCGTTCATGTATTGCAGAATGGATGCATATTAAAAACAAAATCATACGCTCTCCGAGCATAGCTTTGTTTTGTGTGAGTGAAATGTTTATGCTCAGAGAGCGTAACAGAGAGAGAGAGAGAGAAAGAGAGAGAGAGAGAGATAGAAGTTGACTGCCACATGAAAATATACAGGGTTTGCATTTTAATTTTTAGAATTTATTTTTAATATAAGAAAAAAATTAATGATATTAAATGATATAAAAAATAATGATATAAAAACAAACTCAAGCTAAAGAAAAATAGTTTAAAAGTTAATTAAAAAACACAAATATTAATTATTATAAAAACTATTTCTTTGGCTATTTTCCTGCAGACACAGCATTTCTTTTTCTGAAGTCCTGCTTGTGCAGCTTATTTTTCGATAGTGTAAGGTCTTTTCTGAGGTCTGCTATAAACTCATCGATTGTTGAGCTGTCGACATAAGTTGACTCTGAAATATTAAATAATAAATTGAAGAAAAGATATTTGATAATTTTATAATAAAATTTTACCAAAAAGCGCTTCGAGAAAGCCACAACAAAATATTTGCACAGAAAATAGAATAAAAATTGAATTACAACTGACTGTTGACAATTGTCTCGATGATTCAAAATTCAAAACTAATTTCAAAAATGTTTTTGAGTATCTTGCAAAGCGTCAGCGTTCGCTCTGAGCTTTACAAAAATAATTTTTTTTGTTATGAGACGAGCGTTGAATTGCTCTCTGAGCATTATTGAAAAAATTTTTATGGGAGGATATTCAAAGTTTGTTGCTGACAATACGATGACGTTTCTTGCAAGACGTATCGATCTATTTCTATGGGTGTCTTTGAAGACATTTTCAAACAAAATTCCCTTTGGCTTGCAACACATGTTGTCGAAATGTCTTCAAGGACGGCATGCGTCCATGTATTGCAGAACGGATGCATAGTATAAACAAAATCATACGCTCTCTGTGCATGGTTATTTTTTTTTATTGTGAGAGAAATTTCATTTGTTTGCTTAAATGTTATTTATTTATTTGCTGCTGACAATATAATGACTTGTCTTTCAGAACGTCAGCGTTCTCTCTGAGTATGCGTATTTGGTCTTCGAGACGGCTTTGAAGACTTCGTCTTTGAGGACTCATATTCCAACTGGGTCTCCAAAACGATTGGAGCGATTTTAATGAAATTTTTTGTGTATATTTGGTAAGTATGAGAATAGGTCGTAAAGTATTTTTCACCTTCCTGTCCGCGAGGAGCGTGACACTTTTTCAAAAACAAACATTTTCGGTTTTACTTTCGTGTATGAATCGCACATCAACTAAATTTGGTACGAACTTACTATTGAGTCGTGCCTTTTGATTGTCAAATTTAAGCGATTTCTGAAAAGGGCACCGCTCATGCAATTTAATTTTTTTTATATCAAATAGATTTGGAACTAACTGTCGTATAACAATGAAACTCAGTATGAAGTAACTGATTGGCCAGGTCGTTTAATTATAAAACAGGCATGGGCATTGGAAAACGGGGCGTGGCTTCACCCAAACAATTCAAATTGTCGATACAAAATAGCTATGCAAGAAAAAGTCACAGAACATTTTAACTCAGAATGGAGGTACTGTTTGATGGTGTCTTGCTATTGGAAAACTAGATGGGGCATTGTACAAGGGGTGTAGCTCCGCCTATAAAAGACACATTTTTTTTTAATTGAATTGCTTTGAAAATAATAATCACAGATCAAAGAAGCTCGATTTCGAGTAACTATTTGGTGATATCCACTACTCGCAAGTACTCGCAAATTAAAGCGGGTATTGGGAAAGGGATGTGGCCTACAAAAAAAATTTTATATATAATAGCTCGCCCCTTTCACGCCTAACGTTATACTTTTTTCAAGAATTGACCTCATGGCTTTCGAATTGTTTTTTTTTTTTTGAGCTATAGGTTTCTATTAAAATGCTAAAAACATAAGTCCATTTATTTTTTTTTTATCGCCATTTGTTGAAAAGTTTTCACCTTTCAATTCTTCAAATCGTTCGAAGACGGCAGAATTGGAACATTTTTAATTAATTGTATCTACGTCAGTTTAAACCAAATATTGGTAAACGAAATAATTGGGAAGTCAAAATTTTTGTTTAATCTATACTATTATATAAAAAAAAGACTCACGGCGTATTTGGTGACGAGTGTTCTCAATAACCGCTGAACCGCTTTTAATAATTTTTACACTATTCAATTGCTATGATAAGCGAAATTACTATAGGGTACTACGTTTTTTACAAAACTTTTTCTTTAATTATTTAAGAATTCATGTTTTTTTATCCATGCTAATGCTGTACAAACAGCAGGCAACCAATGCTTTAGCTCTTGCGGTGAGAGTGACAATGTTGTGTGGGGAGTTGCTCTGAGTTTGGCCTCTTGAACAATGTTGCTAATAATCTGATATCGTATTTGTTATGATTTGCAGTCTTGAAATGCTTATATTTACAGTCAAAAAAATGTTTTTTTCTGTTATTCCAATGTTATGGCAATATTGGTTATGATATATAACCCATGATAGAATAACAAGGTAGGCGCATATTGGAGAGGAAGTGAGCTAGATGTCAAAATCAAACAAAAAACAAATTGGCCATTTCAGCCCTTGAAAGGACTTTGACCGAGCTTCTTATGATCAATTGTGTTGTGTGTGTTATTAAATGTTTGCACACAATTGACCGAGAACTGGACCTACATGTTTTATGCCAACTCCGAACGGCTCATGTTCTCAAGAAGCTTTACATGGCATTATTTACTCTCTGAGGTTTGCCATTGTCTGCAGAGAGGTGGTGACCGATCAGGAAAATTTTTTATTGAAAAAACTTTTCGCCGCGGCTGGGGATCGAACCCGGGCTCCAAGCATGCTAAGCCAGACACTTAACCTGCACCACGGTCACCACAGATGTCAAAATCAGCTGTTCGAATTCGAGTTGTTCTAATTGTTGTTGTTGCCTTTTCGTTTGACGTTTATAGCACTCACAGCATTGTTTGTGTAAAAATAGACGTTTGAGCGGCTATATTAATATGAGCCTACCTTATTAGTCTATCATAATATAACCGAATTATTATTTTGTTTTTTTATTGCTAATGTTATTCTTCGACAATAACGCAATCTCGACGGATTGAAAGCTAAATACAAAAGTTCAGGGGGATAACATTTTGTATTGTTGTAGTTTTTTCAGCAAACAAAAAATTCCTTTGCATATGCTCAAATGTTTCTAAGAGGATTTTGGAGTTTCTAGACTAATTGTTATGAAATTTTCAGGGAAACACTAGCAAAGTCTTGAGAGTGTTCCTGTGAAGTTTGGTACCGATAGAACATGGCGGCGAGTCAAGTCCCATACAACCATAATTTTCAATATTGCAAAATCCCATACAAATATAATTTTCGGCGTTGCAAAAGGAGCGTGACACTTTTTAAGCATTCAAACTTTTCAGTATAACTTTCGAAATATAAGTCACACACACTTATGAAACTCGGAACGAATATACTATTTAGTCGTGTCCTTCGACTGGAAAAATTGAAATGCTTGCGTGTCCTTGAGCAAACATTGGAAAATGGAGCATCTCACCAACCATACAATTCAAATGTTTAATATCGAATAGCTTTGGTACTACATATCTCATGACATTTAAACTTAGTATAAAGTTATTTTTTGGCCATGTCTTTCGACCAGAAAAATAGCACGGGCATTGGAAAATGAGGTGTAACTCCGCCCATACAAGCCAAATTTTCAGTATCAAATAGCTTTGGTAGTAAAAGTCGCAGAGCATTGCAATTCAGAATGGAGTTACCATTTGTTAATATCCTTCTGCTAGAAAACTGGGCGGAGCTTTCGAAGTCACAGATGAAGTACATGGGTTTGTCTAATAGCCTAGACCATGATATAATAAAGAGGTACGGTAAAGAGATTCACCACACCGTCTACGAATGTCATGCACACGTGAAAATGAAAATTAGCGATGCCACTTTTTCTTTGAGTTGATAAATGTGGGACAAACACTTTGAGAGGGAAAAATATGAGGGTAAAAGGGATAAAATAAGAAGAAATGCATTTTTAGACTCGATATCGTTATTAAATCGTTTTTATATAATTTTTAAACTACTTCAGTTTGGGAAATAACGTGAAGAAATATCGATATCGATTTGTAAATAATAAATTGTTCTGAAATTAAAAGTAATTTTATTTCTTTGATGCCAGCAGTATTTATAATTAAATAAACTATGAACTTCATATTATTTGAGATGATATTGAGGGTATTCATGAAAAGCGGCAAGCTGATATTTTGGGCAATAAATTATTTTTATCAGATAGATTTGTGAAAGTCCCCTTAAATTGATTGTGCATTTGAAGAGATAAGTCAGCTGTTATCTTGCAAACAGCAAACTTTCATCATTTCATTTCGTTTTAGTTTTTTGTAATAACAATTATTTTTATTGAAATTTTATAAGGCTTAAAAGGATAACGTAAGAACGAATGTGTTAAATAAGAAACGCTTTTATTTTAATTTTAAAGTTTTATTTTTACTAATTTAGAATTGCTCATTAGCTTTTGTTTAGCTTTTTGTATTCTTAATTTTTTATTTAAAGATTTTATTCTTGCATGCATTCTAAATCTAATAAATAATTTTTTAACATCGTTTGGCAAGGAAACGTGTATTGTAAACGTGGACTGTATCACAAGGAAACGTGTACTGTATCACAGAACGGATTTCAGCGAATGACTTACCTCATAACATCAGCAAATGTGGAGCAGCGAAAAAGCTGATGCATCATTTTTTAATTACAAAACATGTACTTCCCCGTTTTCTGCCCAAGTAATTCAACAAAATCACTGTGGACAAACATGGATATTTAATGAATGCTTTTTAAGATACGGCAGCACTGATTTTTTTTGATTTGACATTCGTCGACGGTGTGGTGAATCTCTTTACCGTACCTCTTTATTATATCATGGCCTAGACACATTGACTGCGGCTGCAACATAACAACACGAGGTGAAAACGAAAATGTTTGCATGTTGTCTACGACTTGATTAATTTGGATGCAGCGCAATAAGCCGTATTTTTATATAGTTTTATTAAAAACAAACATTTAACATAAACACAATGAGAATGAACAATAAAAAACACAAAAGAAGCACGAAATTAAACGAAAAAATAAAGCACATCAAAATAAAGTTCTAAATCGACGACAGCAACATTGCTGCAATGACGCATTGTCGTTGCAACATTTTCACCACATTCACCTCCATAAGAAAAGCATGTAAAAAAAATTTGACGTTTGACGCAATTCTGCAGCCGCAGTCAATTTGTCTTGGCTATAAGACGTAGCAACGCGCGCCGGGTATTGCTAGTATTTTTATAAGATTTGTAGGGGGATTTGAAATCTATTCTAGGGTTATGTCGAGAGGCAGCTGGCAACACTGGATCACTTACTGTGAGTCTCTTTCTTGCTTTCCATATACAGCGTTGCTCTCCATATTTTGTTAGCCGATACACATTGGCTGCAACATGCGTCCACCGACAAAACGAAAACTAGTCGTCAGAGAGAATTGTCGCAGTGTTCTCGACGACTTGATTACAATGAATGCAACAGCAACTATCTGTATTGCTGTGTTTCTGATGAATTTTATTTGATTTATTAACTTACTTTAAAACAAAACAATAATCACAAGACTCACATCATGGAAAACGCACAGCTAACTTGAATATAATTAAAACAAAAACGTAAACAAACTTCAGAGAACTCTTTTGTCGGCTGTCAAATTAGAAATATATTAAAGTCTGCGGCTGCAATATTTGTCGTCGAATCCTCTCTTTGTCGTGCTGCAGGCAAAAATTACACGTACATAAGGAGACATGCGTTCTATTTTGTGACTTTTGTTGTTCGTCGCATGTTGCAGTCAATATGTATCGGCTATGTGTTTTATTTTAATCAAAACTGGTATGCTTTTTTAGATGTTAAAATTTTGCAATTTGCATTCATTTTTTTTTAAAGGGGTTAGGCGCAGTTGTAAGGCAGACAGAAAGCGATTTTTCGGTACTTGTTTTGTTGAAGAGGTGTTCTCAATTATTTCAACGAGTCGTTTTACATTCGGGTTCTTTATTATTTAAAAATATAATGTTTATAAAAAAAAAATTATTAAAATTCATTTGAGTTAAAATGAATTTATTAATCTTTGATAAATTAATCTTGTTAATCTTCGATAATTAATTTATCAAGGTAGATAAAGTTCATGTTCTCAAGAAACTTTACATGACATTGTTTATTCTCTGAGGTTTGCCATTGCCTACACAAACGTGACGGCCGATCAACAAAAAGGATTTCTATTGACAAATTTTCTTTGTCAGTTACTGATTCGAATTCGAGTCTATCAGAATTGTTTTAGAAAAAATATTGAGAAAAACTAGTAAGGAAATCAAGACTATTGTGTGAGGCATCAAGAAACATGAGTTTTTTGAGTTCATGAGAATTTTATATTTTCATGACGTCACTTTGTTTGGCAGATAGGGACAATTTTCATTAGATTTTGTCGAATTTCAACCATAGCATTTACTTTAAAAACTAAAGCTTGAAGTCAGCAAATAGTTTTTTTTTATGTCTTTTTGAGAATTTTCTCCTAAAATGTTTGTTACTTATTTAAAAAAAAATTAAAACAATTACAAAATTGATTATATTATAAAAATTGAATTTATTATATAGCCGGTAGCTTCGTAGAGTGTGGAATAGACCACACTCAGAAAAAAGTTTCTCGGAATATGATAAAAATGCCATCATATTTAGAGAAAAATTGTAAAGACTTTGCTCCAGAGAATGCTTTTATCTAATTGCGATACAAAAAATTCTCTAATAATGATAAAAAGCTTCCATGACAAAGAAAAATATATGAAAATATATCGTTTTTAGAGAAAAATACTTTTTATTTTTGAGAAAAGATTTGTTTTTATTGAAAAAAATACTTCTCATAGTGAATTTTTTATCAAAATATAAGAAAAGTGTTCTATTTTCAATATATTTTGCTCTATAGTTGAGAAATTTTTTGTGCGAGAAAAATACTTCTCATTATTAGAAACATTGAAATATTTCCATTTTCTAGAAGTAAAGAAATATTTCTTCGAAAATGTGAAAATCCATTCTTATTGAAGAAAATTTTATTTGAAAAAGAGAAAATTACTATTATCGAAAATAGAGAAATTTTTTACCGGAGCAAGGTATGTGTTTTTTTTTTCAGTGCAGTTGCGGGACTACCTGTATCACCCTGTAGACTGGTTCACATTACTTAATGTTAAAATACTCCGGTACACGTCCATTTTTTTGAAATTTTAGCCCCTAATGAGAACATAGGGCCATTGATAATAATACAAGCTTTTTAAGTTTTTTATTTTTTTAAAACATGTATCCGATAATGTTTGGCAGAAATTTTAACATTCAATTTAACTCTTAATGAACGTTATCATTCTTCCTCATACAATTGTTTTTCTTATTTTGCTCCAACGACTTTATATTTGTACGTAGCAAAATTTGTGATCAAAACTTGACATGCATTCGTAGATACACTGCTTCCAGAAGACATTCTTAAAATCCAATTGTGGTTCTCTTTAGCCCTATCGAAAAGTGCTTTCAGGAGGCATTCTTGAATAGTTCCAAGAATGCTTCCATGGCATGGCTTGAGCAAGGCAATGGTTAAATATTTTCTTGGAAGAATTTTGTTCTGAATGCCTTCTTAAAGTTTTCCTGGAAAATACTTACTAAACTTCTTTCATTGAAGGCCTCAAAGAAATCTTTCCTTGAAAAATTGTAGAAGCACTTCTAGAAAGGGCTAAGGCAAGCATTCCTCCCAATTACATGCAAGTGTTAAAAGACTGTCTTCTGGGTATGAAAATAGAAGGGATGGAACTCACAACTTTCTGGGTTTTGCTGGGTTGGTTACTGTAAGCTTTCAGCGGTTTTACATTTTGCACATATTTTAGAACGCAACAAAAAATATATTTTCAAATACTACTACTATTTTGTATTTCTAATATATATTTTTTCAAAAACATGTTATTTTTTTTGTAATACACTTATTTATCGATAATTTTTAATTCGAATGTTACAAAACACAAACGTACAGAGAGATGGTCAGACGAATATGGCTTACACGACCCACGAGGTGACGCTGATGATTAGACAATGTTCAGGTTTAGGGTATAACAAAAGGTCGATCTCACAACCGCAAACTGCTACTCCACCCCTCAACCCCCCGAGAAAATCCGGACACTTGATGTTGCTGTGTTCAAAAAGTTTTTTTCAGTCCAAAAAAGAGTTAAGTGCCACTCGAGTGGTTAAAGTGTAAAATTCGGTTTGTAATACTGCTGGACATCTGTCCACTTTCGCATTAAAATAAGAAATAATGATTTTTTTTTTCTTTGTTTCATGCTGCGCTGCAAATTTGCAATTTTCTACCACATTCTAAACAAGCTAAATAAATTTGAAGTGAAAGTATATTTTTTTCAATTTATGTTTTTGTTTCTGTTTCTATTGCCTTGCGATGGCTTTGAAAGATGCGATTTTGCGCAAAAAATAATGTCATTTGATTCACATTGTTTTTGTTTTTATTTCGTTTTTCGACATTTTACACGAATAAAGTGGGTTTTTTTGCGTAATTGACCATTTAAATGGTTTTATCTCAAATCCACGTTAGAATGAGGCACAGATGCGACCATTGGTTTTTTTCAAAAATTCCATGTTGCCCGTTAACCAATTTGTAGTATTTGCTTGAATTTCAATGGCCACAGCTCAGGCCACGTTTGCTATAAAGTCAATTAACTCCTTATGGCATGACGCCTGTGGGATTGTTTTTTAATTTTTGCTTTCCTTTAAATTTAGTTTTTTTTTATACAATTTGTTTTCGCTACTGTTGCAAAAACATAGAAATATAAACTCTCAACATACATACATATATATGTTTTAAATAGACTCAACTTTTTCGTTTGAATAAATTTAATATTTCCTTGAAATAAAATAACATTTTTTTACATACATTTTTTATGATTTCCTTAAGTGTACTTCGCCATGCAAACAACATATATTCATAAATAAGTCAGTCAGACATGAAGTCGCAATTTGTATAGAGTATATGTTGTTTTCCTGTTAGCCATGTTAACCTCGTTTTGAAGCGCATCATGTCTGCCCTCGAGCAAACACTGCTGGTTAATATTTTCTGCAGTCAAACACTCGTAAGTCCGGACATCATAATGAAAAGTAGAAAGTGAAGAAAATGTTTTTCTCCTTCGTTCATTTGTTTTTTTTTTGTTTTTTTTTTGTGTTATTATCTAGAATTCTTTTTGCGTTTCAACGTAAATCTAAGTCATAAAAAAAGTTTATCTTTTGTGCACTTGAACAAAGTTGAAATAGCAGAACATTATATGTTTCCGTATAATTTTCCATTTATAAAATAAAATAAGATAATCCGGTCTTATATAGAAATTATTTTGCATTAATGTTCATGTAATCGAAGAGAATAAAGGTTTGACCGATTGTTGCTGCAATCTATAAGTTTATATGTGCTTTTTTAGTTCTGTTACTACACGAAATTAAAAAATTTTTGATTCCGTTGTGCATTTCATCCACAAACTAATTCATAGTGCATTGAATGTGAACTCCAAAGACAGAGAGAAGAGAGAGAGAGAAAGAGAGAAAGATATTTTTACAGGAAAATTGCAACCGTGCAATTAATTTTCTTTATTTCGGAAAAAATTAAATCTTTTTCCAATTAACGAATTTTGACTTCAGCCATCGTGGCGTCGTGGGTTCGAATCCCACGATCGACACTAAATTTTGAATATATTCTTTTTAGTTTAGTTCAATTTTTTTCTTACTTTAGTTATTGTTTATATATTTTTAATTATTGTTTTCTATTCATTCGGCAAAAATATATGCCAATGAACGAATTTTTCCCAGCAAATATTTTGGCGGCCTGGGTTCGAATCCCATGGTCGACACTTTTTTTAGCAATTTTTTATTATTTTTCTTAATTTTCAAATATCCTTGTTGATATTTTTCAAATTATTTTCTTATTGATTTTTTAATTAATTTCTTATTGGTAAAAAAAACTAAAAATAAATTATAAACCTTCTTCGAAATTTAACAAAAGTATTGAAATATTTTAAAAATAAGTAAAATAATTTTTTCTGTTAATCCAATGAAGCTTTTTAGCTTTTTCATTTCATTTAAATAAACAGAAAATAAAGAAAATATATCGAAAAATATAAACAATGATTCAATTGATAAAAATAATAAAAAATTGCTAAAACAAATAATTGTCGCTCGTGGGATTTGAACCCACGCCATCATTATCGCTGGCCGATCTGGACACATTTAGTACATTGAATGCGCAAATGGGTAAAGTGGACAAGATTCCATTAAAAATCTCCTGCATCAGAGCCCGAACAGAACCAAAGCGGCTGACGGCTGGCGGTCCCCTCTCGGTAAATTGAGATGAGAACACATCTACAACATGGTATACTAACTCATGATACAAGAACTCAGGTAGACTTATTAGAGTTGAGTTCCTAGAAATCAACCTGCCTTTGCTGTCAAGCTCAGTGTCAATATTGCCACATCTTGAATTTTGTGGGAAAAAATTGTTTTTGCGAAACTTTAGTTTTTGTTTGATTATAAACCAGGGGTGCGCAAACTAATACATACAAAGTTTTGTGTTTGTATTGCAAAGCTTTTGTTTTCCAAGTTAACACTGAACGAAAAGCACGAGTTAGTTCATTGTTACAATCACAACATACGTTCCCATGGGCGGATAGCTTTCACATGCTTACGACAGCTTTCAGTCAAAAAAGCTTTGCAGTCGAGACTCGCACTGTTACACTGAATATTTATTCACATTCGTGATATCCAAAGATAACGAAGTTATCTGGTGATATCACAGCACACGATCAGTCGCTGTGCGAACTTCATGCTGTGAGGTTGCGGTCGCTTGCTCTTGCGTTGCCTTATTAAAAACGACAAACTACCATTCATACGCATGAATATGCGTTTGTTTATTGTATTTGTTTGTCTGTAATAATTTTTTGTTTTTAAATAATAGGGATTTAATAAATTCGTAGAATTTAACTTAATTTTCAAACGAAGCTTGTAGTATTGAATATGACAACGCAGTAGCAAGCGACCGCAACCTTTAAGCATGAAGTTCAAACAGCGACTAAACATTTGTTGTGATTGTAACAATGAACTAACTTGTGCTTTTCCTTCAGTGTTAACTTGAAAAACAAAAGCTTTGCAATACAAGCACAAAACTTTGTATGTATTAGTTTGCGCACCCCTGTTATAAACGCAACTTTATTTTAGAATTCACGTCTTAAAAAATGTTGATACATTTGCATATTCACACGCTTTTATTCTGATTTTTTTATTAAGATTTTTAATTCGAATATGCATTTTGCATTAAAAAACAAAACTTTCTCACTATCTCATTTCTTTTATTACGTCTTTCTAATTCGTGTTTCTATTATATTAATTATAATTATTCTTAATTCTATTATAATTCTTAATTCTATTTATTATTAAGATCTACATAAACATATTTTACTGAAAAGTTGAATTTTGGCGTAACGATACGGCAGCCTCGTATTTTGACAGCATAGGTATGCCAATTTTTGCTGTCATTCTAATAAGTCTACCTGAGTCCTTATATCAGACCCCTTTTCCACTCCTTGCTGGCAGTGAACAGTGAATACAGTAACCCTGAAGGTCATAAATTATCTTTTTTATGATATTCCAATTATTATGGGTTGTATTAGAGGTGGGCCTGGTGACCGTGGCATGTAGGTTAAGTGTGTGGCTTAGCATACTCGAAGCCCGAGTTCGATCCCCAGTCGCGGCAAAAGTGTTTTTCAATAAAAAAATTTTTCTGATCGGTCATCTGATGCAAACAATGGCATACCTCAGAGAGTAAATCATGCCATGTAAAGCTTCTTGTGAACATGAACTTTAGCCGTTCGGATTCGACATGTAGGTTCTCGGTGTGCAAACATTTAATAACACACACAATACAATTTATCATTAGAAGTTCGGTCAAAATCCTTTCAAGGGCTAAAATGGCCAATTTGTTTGTTTGTTATTAGAGGTGGGCGTGTTCGTAGGCGGATGACGCCTATTTTGTGTGCATACCTTGTTTTTGACATACAATTAGAGATGTAACGTATACATGGTTACTATCCGGTTTACCGGATATCCGGCATAAATTTACTATTCAATCAGATATCGGATATTGCGTTATTATCCGCTATCCGGCAGGCCGGATAGTTTTTAAAAGTATTTTAATAATGATAAAAATTTAACAATGAATTTATCAACTTCAATTTTTGAAAAGTATCTTAATATATTTAATAGAAGTATACTTCATTCATGAATTCATTTGTTAATGTAAAATAGTTACAAAAACGCTACAATTTGCAGAAATAATAATAAGAGAAAAATCAATAAAATTCATAAAGTTTTGCGTTGTTTCTTGTTTTCCGCAACACGTTGAGTGAATTTATCGGAAAAATGTAGTGATCAGTACATCAGACTCCGCTCCACAACATGTTGAGTTGATCAGAAACTTTGTCGTTCGTGCACACTACACGGTTGCACAACAGTTCTGTGTCGACAAGGAATAACCGCTAAAGTCGAGTTAGGACAAACTAAGGTTATTGTTTTCTTTGCGATTTTTCGTATTTCTTTACACTAGTACGCACATTTTTATGATTGTAACTTGAAAATGAAATGCTTGAGGCCATCAAATCTAAACAGCAAAAGTCTGGGTACCCTAATATTAGGTAGGAATTTTAATTTTAAAAATGCTGTCTTGTAATTTTGAAAATGGTTTAGCTGTTATTCATTGTCGACACAGAGTTGTTCTTGCTAAATGCACCCAATGATCATTAGTACAGGATTTGGAACAGATTTCTTCGTATGTTGGCCAAACTTTACATAAATTCCAAAATCTAAATAAGCCATTTCAAAATAAATAATTTCTTCGGTATTACGCTATTACTATTTCTTGCGGAAATTATTTTTCCACACATTCAATTGGCTTGAGCCACTGGTTTTCATAACAGTAAATTTTTTTATTGATGATATTGGTTGTGGCTTTGATTGGGTTAATGCTGAGAAAGTGCAAAAAAGCTGTAGTCGCTGAACTGTAGTGTTATTGCATGTAAAACTACCATATTAATATGAGCTTCTTTATTAATGTGCTATGATTGTAGCCTGTCGAATAAGAAATATATTTAGTTTGTTAACGACGAGCCAATGGATCCACTATATGACTGCCGAATATTCAGCCATTCGGCTTATCAGCTAACCGGATGTATGGTATCCGGCCAAATCACTATCCCTTACATCTCTACGTAAAATCCTCTCATAACAAGTTTTATCCCTGTAGGTTAAATATTAACCTTTATATGGTATTTTCAATATTTTGGGTTGTATTGGAGGTGGGAGTTTTTGCGGGCGGACGACGCCCATTTTCTTAAAACATCTTAGAGTAAATATAAATTACATATCTGTTGTATTTTATTTCTGTAACAAAAATATAAGCCTTTCCATTTCCAAAGTTTTCAATTTTGGAGTATATGGGAGATAGGCGTGTTTGTGGGCAAATCACGCCTATTTTCATGTCGTAGTTTTGATACAAAATCCATACATATTTAATTTTATTTTTGTAGCTTTAGTAAAACTCTATACAGTGATTTAAATTTTTTGCTTGTATGGGAGTTGGGCATGTCCGTGGGCGGATTCCAAAAATATTCATCCTTAGGTTTATGTGAACATGTGTATCAAGTTTCATGCAATAATCTAAACGTCTTCTTCTTATCGGTTTACAGACAAAACGCAGACAAACTGACGGACGGACAGATGGACAGGGCTAAATCGACTCACGAGGTGACGCTGTTCATAAAAATATAAACTTTTCTATACCAAACTCGCTTATTTCTATGCGTTATAAGCGTTTGCACAGAGTTAATATACCCTGATCTTACAGGTTAAGGGTATAAAGAAAAGAGCTTAAAGCGATTCTTGAAACACTTATCTGGGAGTCAGATATCCTTTCCAACTGGTTTTTTTTCTTTCTTCTTTTTTGTATGAAACTAGTAAAAAAGCAATTCATGACACTTACGCCTCTACCGTTAGAGCTAACAGAAGTTATTCTATGTACTAGATTAAAAAACAACTTCTAAGGATTTATTTATAGCAAATGTGATGCATTCCTGCTTACATTGTTTTTGTTTTTTATTCCAAAAGTGATGTGAGAAGCGAAGCAGAAGATGATTTTATAGGAGGTGTTAAATTAATTGCAAAAAAGCAATTGATCTATAATTTGCTTCTGAATGTATCCTTCACCAAATATTCCACTGGTATGTATCTATAAAGACCACTTACACCAAATGACGTGTGGGTCAAGTTTTTTACTTTTTGTATGTGTACTCAACTATGTGTAAATAATTTCTTGTTCAGTTTATTCGAGAACAGAACTGAATGAATTGAGGAAATAACAGTTCATTTTATTGCTTTATTTTTTAATGAAAACATTATTCACATCGCTTATTAAATTTTTGTTGTGGTCGCACTAACACTGGCACACCTCATTCGGGGTATTGAGTTTTTGTGTGTATTTCGCATACCTATACTTCGGTCAATGTTTTCTATTCATTTTGTATGAATATTATTTTATGTGTAATACTTGAAGCAACCCTTTTTTGTTGGCAAACCCAACAGGTGTTTGAAAAGCTGTTTTATTTATGAAACTGAAGTAGAGGCATCTTTTGTATTGTTTGTTACATATAGCTAAGACTGTTTTTATTTTATATTTCATATAAATATAAGAACTGCTACATAAGAACATGTCTTGCTTGGGTGAACTGTTATTGCTGGTTTTGTTTTATGACAATATATGCTGGTGAAATAAATAAGTTTATGTTTATATATAAAAATATGTACTTGTACGCATACACACACACACACACACATTTATTTTTGTAAGAAAACTTTTTTATCCAACTAGTGCTTTGTTGGCCTTTGCGTTCACACCACTTGCTACAAAGAAACTTTTTGAAAGTATCTCAACCTTGTCTAATGGTAGGTCGCAAACAATTCGTTTTGTATGATTCGCTAACTTTTTTTAGGCTCTTACTCAACACCTCACACTTTTCCATAATTTAAGTAATTTTAGTTTGAATTTTAATGTTTTGTTTTTCTTTTGATCAAAACTTTTTAAATGAATATGGCAGAAATTAATTTAATTTTCCTTATTTTGTCTTTACTTAGCAATGTTTTATAAGATTTTGTTGTCCGCTTCTATTAAAGATGCGGAAAGACGCAGATCGCAGTTTTGATTTTCCTGAAAGCATTTATTGTTTCAGGTGATGGTAATGGAGAGGAATGCACAGTGGTTTTTTTTTTCATGAACAAACCAGTTAGACATAATTTAACATCAAAATTCTTAATAAAAATGCTTGGAAAGAAATGTAAAAAAAAAGAAGAAATGTATAGCTGAAGAAGTGATGTGCAGCTTATTAGGAAAAACTTAAAAATGGAAATCGGTTAGTCCTTCAGGTACCTCCTCCCTTTGACCTGAATTTAATTTTTAAATCATTTTGCATGGGAGTTATGAACAAAATTTGGCTTATCTTAACAAAATTTAGTAAGAAGGCAAAACAAATAGAGCAAACTATGTGTACTGTAAATGGTCGAAATCAAATGGTTAGACTTAAAGAGTAGCTCCCTTAAACCTATAGAAAAAAATATGTTGACAAAATAAGTAACAATATTTTATCACCACGAACGTTGTGTTAATCTTGTCTTCCCTGAGTGAAAGAAGAGCATGCTCACCACAGTACAGAATAGACATCTCACTGAGGTCAAACGATTCCACTGACATAGTCTTCTCCATGTCTGCATCAGGTACATAGCTCTCAGCGTCCACAACAGTTGCTTTAATTGTTGATGAGTCCATGAACCATTTGTCCTTTTTGTGCACCTTTAGCATGACCATGGAGAAGGCATACCAAAGGACTGCTGCCTCCTTTTCCTCTAAAGGCTGGGATTCTGCATTCAAGAGCAGTAGGATCTGCTTCGAGGTCCCTACATCGTAGCTATCTTCCACTTTCTGTACAGGATTGCATTGCCTGAGCAAACGCAATATAGCTTTTGGTTCTAAAGACGCTTGCTCTTGGACAAGCTGGAATCCCGTGCTCTTCCACCGCTTGTAGCTAGGCCCTAGGCAATACCTTTCCAATTCAGCTAATAATATGTGGCGATGCTGTACAAGGCAGCAATCATCTAGGTACCACATCATGACAGAAAGGGTTAGGACCAGGGTTCTCCTCCAGGACCTCGAAGAAGGCATTTTGCTAATGTAGCTTCTACCCATATTCACTTGTCCTTCAGCACAACGATGACGCCCAACACTCTTTGCTCCCCTTTGACCACTTCGCTATACGTTCTCTGCTCGCTACAGTGCTTCTGTCAAACGTTGTTGGTCTTATTGCATGGTCATCTTGTTCGTAAACGTTTGCCTTGTACTAGCAAGTTCGCCCTTAGAAGAGTTTGCCTTACTGGAATTACTCGGTGCATTGTCTTGGCGCTTCAGCATCTTTGTTTTGGCACGTTTCTCGTAATAGACGAATTTTGGTGGAATTTTGATGGACAGAGCGAGACTGTGAGTCAATCAGCAACCCAACAGAACCCAGGTGCAATCAAGATCTTTGATCATTCAACAGGCCACAGCCTGAAATAAATCTAGCTGTAGCTCTTGCCGAAGTTCATCTTCCAGGGTGGCGGCCGCCCTTGTGGCCGGCGCACTATTCCTTGGTGTTGTTGTTGTTGGTGTCGAGAGTAGCTAAGGGGTCAAATCTACCACTACTGCACGAATCTTTGGATTCTGCCACCAAATCGACGGTAATAGGAGTAAAACCCCCTTCCGGTTTTTTATGAGTTACGGACTGAGTATTCCTATTTCCTTTTATACCCTAACAGCTGAACAGATCAGGCAATATTAACTTTGTGCAAGAGTTTTTAACGAATAGCAATAAGCAAGTCCGATATAGAAAAGTATATTCTTGATCAGCGTCACTTCGTGAGTCGATTTTTCCATATCCGTTCATCCGTCTATGTTTGTGTGTTGTCCGTTAGCACAGGATATGAAGAAGGAGTGGAAATAATTGCATACAACTTGGTACACATCTTAACATGGATGAAAGGATCTACAATCTTGATTATTTTTGGAATCCACTCACGGACACGCCCTGCATACAATACAACCACAAAATTAAAATCACTACACGAAGGAAAAACAAGTAAAGAAAGTCTAAAGTCGGTCTAGGCCGACTATGAAATACCCTAAACCCACTTTTCAAAAAAAAAAAAATTTATTGTAAATGGGCGTGTCCGTGGGCGGATGAAGTCCATTTTTCCAAACCATCTTTGTCTTGTCATAAAAAACATACGTGCCAAATTTTAGCTCTGTAGGTTAAACACATGCATATTTATTGCGTTTTCAATTTTTGGGTTGTATGGGAGGTGGGCGTGTCTGTAAGCAGATGACGTCCATTTTTCGAAGACATCTTTGTGTTTGTATAAAACACATACATATCAAATTTTATTGTTGTAGGCTAATTATGAGCTGAGTTATGCAGTTTTCAATTTTTGCGTTGTATGGGAGGTAGGCGTGTCCGTAGGCGGATGATGTCCACTTTTTAAAACCATCTTTGTTTTGTTACAAAAAACATATGTGCCAAATTCTAGCTCTTTAGGTTAAATAGAGGCTTATTTATTGCGTTTTCAATTTTTGGGTTGTATGGGAGGTGGGCGTGTCTGTAAACGGATGACGTCCATTTTTCAAAGACATCTTTGTGTTGATATAAAACACAAACATACCAAATTTTATTGTTGTAGGCTAAGTATGAGCTGAGTTATGCAGTTTTCAATTTTCGCTTTGTACGGGAGGTAGGCGTGTCCGTGGGCGGATTCCAAAAATATTCAATAGTGCAGATCCTTGGATCCATGTGACCATGTGTACCAAGTTTCATGCAGTTATCTCAACTCCTTCTTCTTATCCTGTGTATACGGACAACACACAGACGGACGGACGGACGGACGGACGGACGGACATAGATAGCTCGACTCACGTGGTGACGCTGATCAAGAATATATATACTTTTCTATACCGGACTCGCTTCGTTCTATGCGTTACAAACGTTTGCACAAAGTTAATATACCCTGACCTTTCAGGTTTAGGGTATAAAAAGGGCTTAAATCAAGCTCAAAGTGTTCGTAACTTAAATCAGCTCAAGAGAGTTCAAAACATGCTTTCACAGTTCGCAGTTTATGCCAGAAATTCGGCTTGAAAATTTTTTGATAAACACTTCAATTTGTGCTAAATAAGTGTAATCTTGGTGTGGTGACCTGCAAGCCAAGGTCACCACCGACGATATAAGTCGAATATATACCTTACCACTTTTTACTAACAATGCATAAAACAACGACATTGGACACAAACGAGCATGTTTGTATACCCTAAACCTGAAAGGTGAGGGTATATTAACTTTGTGCAAACGTTTGTAACGCATAGAACGAAGCGAGTCCGGTATAGAAAAGTATATATATTCTTGATGAGCGTCACTTCGTAAATCGAGCTATTCATGTCCGTCCGTCCGTCCGTCCGTCCGTCTGTGTATTGTCCGTAAACACAGGATAAGAAGAAGGAATTGAGATAATTGAATGAAACTTGGTACACATGATCACATGAACCCAAGGATTTGCACTATTGAATATTTTTGGAATCCGCCCACGGACACGCCTACCTCCCATACAACGCAAAAGTTGAAAACTGCATAACTCAGCTCATAACTACACTACAACAAAAAAATTTGGTACGTTTGTATTTTATATCAAAATAAAGATGTCTGCGAAAAATGGAGTTTATGCGCCCACCTCCCATACAACCCAAAAATTGAAAACACAATTAATAAGCGTCTGCTTAACTCACAGAAATAAAATTTGGCAGATATGTTTTTTATGACAAACCAAATATGGTTTTGAAATATGGACATCATCTGCCCACGGACACGCCTACCTCCCTTACAACCCAAAAAGTTTAAAACTCAATAATTAAGGTTATGTTTGCCATAGAGAGATGAAATTTGGTATGTATGTATTTTATTCCCAATCTAAAGTGTGTTCAAAAATTGGGAGTTATCTGTCCATGAACACGCCCACCTCCCATAGCGAAAGCACAATAAAAGCATTAACTGTGAGCTTCAGGAATACAATTTGATATGTGTAAATTTTTCATCAAAATTTAAATGTATATAAAATATAGGCTTCATCCGCCCACGGACACACCCATTTTCAATAATATTATTTTTTTTTTAGAAAACTAGGTTTAGGGTATTTCATAGTCGGCCTAGACCGACTTTAGACTTTCTTTACTTGTTTTCTTTTATAAACAACACCAAAATGACATAAGTTGTGCACCCAAGTGAGCAAACTAATTTTTGATAAACAATCCAAAAGTTTCTTTTATTGGACGCATGTGGGCATGTTAATTTTTTGATAAATGATCCAAAAATATCATACATTAATCACGAAAGGACGTGTTCTATTTTTGATATCACATTAGGGCTTGATATCAAGAATATTATGGCTTAGTGTGCTCGTGCTCGTCTTGTTGCTTGTGTACTAAAATACCATAAATTGGGCTTTTGAGTGAAAAAAATTTCGCGTATTCATATTTTTTATTCCGTTGACATTTGACAATATTTCTCATATGTGGGCTTTTTTTTAGTAACAATCTATCAATGACATGCATTTTTCACAAATGAGCATGTGTTTTTTTTTATAAACAATACCAAAATGAGATAAATTGGGCACAAATGAGCATATTAATTTTTTGGAAAACAATCCAAAAATTTCTTATATTGGGCACAAGTGGGTGGTTATATTAATTTTTGAATAAGCAATCCAAAAATGACATGCACAAATGAGAGGGGTTTTTTTTATAAACAATCACATTAGGGCTTGATATCAAGAATATTATGGCTTAGCTCAGAATTAAATTGGTAATTTAATAAATTTATTTGTTTATAATATTCGTGTTATTATGTATTCGTGTGTAGAACAATGGAAGGTCCACCCCCTTTGAGGTCCGTGTGTGTTGGTATGGCTGGTTAGTATTGGAGATCGCCTGGCAGCTGATGCACTTCGTTAGCGACTGGACTATTTAAATCGGTCTCCAGGCTGGAAAGTCCTCGACACGGGTCATATAATACCTTGATTCAGCCCATATTTTATACCGATAAGGAAAATATGCATCATTCAGCATCAGGACTAATGCGAGTCAAGGCATTATGGATGCATTATCTCCTTAATTAACCGCTGTCACAAGGACACTGTAGCAGTTATTACAAGCCGGCAGCCACTTGGGGGTTAGACAGATGATCTAGCCGGCCTTATATCTGTTACTTAGTACTCAAAACTTAAAAAGTACTCCAACTTTGGTCACAAAAAGTTTTGCTCTTTGTTGTTTTCTTTGTCTCACTTGTGATGGTGAACATCAAAATTAGTAATACATACAATACAGACACATATAAATAAAATTAATTTGCAATAAAATTTAAGTCACAAAAAACTTTAACAAAAGTGAAAAAGCTCAAGCGCACTACTAAGGAGCTCTTGCGACGAACAAATCATTACACAGTCGCTTGAGTGATAAAATGAGTCTATGTGCGCCAACACATAGTTGATCATATAAATGTTTGTGGTTTCGTTAAGATGTGGCTGAACTTTTAAAATATAAAAAAGATATATATCATTGTCATTTTTAAAAAAAAAACAAAAGCAAAAGCTTCGGTGATAATCAATATAACAAATAATTTTAACTTTTGAGAGTTAATTATTTTCTTAAAATGCTGCACAAGGCAGTAGAAATTTATTAAAGTCAGACAATAAAAATTTATTTTCATTTAAATTATAAACAAATTTTCTAACTATTTAACTGTTTGCCTACAGTTTTGGCCACATTTGTTCAATCATCTTAATTCATGTGAAAGTAACTTAAACTTACCATACGACCTTTTTCTTCTAGGAAAAGTTGGCTGGAAGGCAGGAAATATTGATTTTATAATAAACAGAAAATATAATAAAATAAACACAAATATGATGTGGCAGTCCATTAGAAGCTGAAGCAAGCAGTTTCTCTGCTAAGATAATAAACTGCTAAACTAAAATACATAACATGGCTTACTCAAGGCTTTTTGCAACTTAAAGCTTTATTCTTTCAATCTGTGGTAAATTTGTTTTATAAGCTTTATAGGCAGTCACTTCTTGTTGTTGTTGTTTTTTTTTTTTTTTTCTGTTTTTTTACCTTTGACAAACTTTTGCTTAGAATTTTGACAAGTTATCTCATTAACTAAACTGCACTAAAGTTTTCGTCTATGTCTGCATGTATGTGAGTAAGTGTAAGTGTTCGTGATAGATGAATTTTTCAAAGTCAAAAGCTTAACAAAACCTGAAGAACCATCATCATTGTCTAACGCCTGCTTTAAGTGTTGGCGGAAGGGATGTCATGATTTTCATGGAATACGAAACACTGAATTAACTCTTCATAAATATTATAATGCAATTTCAGACTTATATTGGTTGGATGGTATAAATCAAGCATGAAAAAAAGTATCAAGCAATCAGGCAAGCATGTAGTATTATTTTGCTTTATTTTCACATGGATCATAATTTATTCATGACTGGCATTTCTTTATGCAAACCTTTAATTTATGAACATGAACATGAAGCACGAGCAGTATCTGAATTGCAAATTTCGAATTATGCAATGCATGTCGGATAGCACTTACCTGTGGTAGAGATGTGGCAATAACTAATATTTTTGTTGCTCAGTATTCAGTTAAAGACATGGTGTTAAACACACAAAAAAAGGACCTGATTGCAACCGAAAATAGGTACTATCGAAAATTTAAATTTCTGATATACTACTATCTTTCAGCTTTTTTGATGAAGTCTTAAATGTAATTTTGAATTTTAGCCAATAAACTAAAAAAAAATGTTTTCTTTGAGTTTAAGTTCGTTATCTTTCACTCCAAAACTTGGTGAATAAATTTGCCTTAAAAAATCTTGGCGTTGCTGCTTTTAGTCACTCTGCTGTGGTTCTCGCGCGGTCATTGCTGTGCAAATATTTGTGCCTCACACTACCAAAGCGATCAGGAGAAGCTCAGACGTAAGCTCTTAAACGCTTTAAGTTGTATGCCTTAAAAAAGTCTCAATGTTTTCTTTTTACTTTATGACGAATTTTTAGCTTGAACAATACAAAAACAACAACATGTAATTGCTGAAAGTATCTAGAGGTTCGTGAGCTGCCTTGAATGATAAAACAACTTACAAATCCCAGGAGATGCTCGCAAAAAGATAAAAAACCAAAATGCTATGTTGTCAGCTTGGCATGCTTAGTAGGAATGAAGAGCTGTGGTAATGTTCACATTTACTTCAAACCAAAAAAAAAATATTAAAAAAAATAAAATAATGAGAAGAAGGAGAAGTCATTTGGCATTTAGCAGACATTTTTTGACGCTTGAGAAGAGTAAAGAGTGCAAATAACAAATTGCAAATGAAACATGCTAAGCAAATCCAAACACCATTTGGCTGGCATCTTAAATATTTGCAATTTTTTTCACTACTTTCACGACGCGATTTTGGCAATAAATATTTTTGGAAATACTCATAATTTATGAAATACGCATTATTTTAAGAAAATAAGAGAAAAAAAAATTTTAATTTAAAATTCGAAAAAAATAGATAGAGAAAAATAGATAGATAAAATTTACTACAGAAAAAAACATTTGGGGTTTTAATTAAAATTTTTAAATTACACTGTGCTGCACCATAAAATAACTGCAAAAACTCCAATGGTTTTTTTCCAATGGTTGCCCCTAGAATGTATCATCCAAAGGATTTTTCTGGTTTAGCTCAAATAACCGATATTTTTAAGGTCACTTTTTATACTACGCGGTCTTAGTTAATTTTCTTTAAGTCCTAAACTAAACATTTGCTTTGATTTAGGGCAATTTTGATTTAGGACCTTAAAGAAAGTCATTGTCTTTAAAACAAAACAAACAAATTGGCAATTTCAGCCCTTGAAAGGACTTTGACCGAGCTTCTTATGATCAATTGTGTTGTGTGTGTTATTAAATGTTTGCACACAATTGACCGAGAACTGGACCTACATGTTTTATGCCGACTCCGAACGGCTCATGTTCTCAAGAAGCTTTACATGGCATTATTTACTCTCTGAGGTTTGCCATTGTCTGCAGAGAGGTGGTGACCGATCAGAAAAATTTTTTATTGAAAAAAACTTTTCGCCGCGGCTGGGGATCGAACCCGGGCTCCAAGCATGCTAAGCCACACACTTAACCTGCATGCCACGGTCACCACTAGTCATTGTCTTTAGTAAGATTAAATTCTGCAAGCAATATTTCTCCCTTAATATTTACTCAAGAGGGCCAAAAACCCCTTAAATTAAACAAAGTGGTACATCTGGGAAACTCTGGAAGATATCATTATTATAACTTTTACAAAATTTTTGTCATCATCTCATCTATAACTTTGCAGAACAGCAGAATGCAAAAACCTGCCCTTTTATCAAAAATCGACATTGAAATGTTTTTACCTTAAATATTTGAAAAAGAGAAATTGAGAAATGGACAAAAGATTGTATTTTTTGCAGAAATAATTTAATATCGGAAAACCAAAAAACTGCCTAGCTTCAAATCACTAAAAATTTGCTTCCACATTTTTTTTTTTTTGCAAAAGCAAACAATAATTTATGCTGCTTCGACCATAGACAGATCAGGTACTTGTGAAATTTTATAACAGGCAGATGAGGAACTTAAGCTAAACTGAACCCTCATTGAAGGGTAAACTGAACTGTACGTGTTTGATCTCTTGGAATATGTGCAGGCATAAGTTAATCTAAATGGTTAATCAAAAGTAATCGAAAATATGATAAATAATGGTTTTTTATTTCAATGCTGATGAAACAAAAACAAAGAAAACAGCAGTCACAGCATAAGCAGCTGATGATTGATTTTCTTATATAAACACATGCATTCTTCTTATAATTTACTATTTTGTGGCTTTAATATAACAATGAGAAAATCCAAAATTAGATATTTATCAGCGCAGGATATATCTAATATTTTAGTATATATATTATGTTTGAACGATAAGTATAAAAGGCTGTAGGTATACCCTAAAGTATTCGTCAAAAAAGTTTCATGGCCTTGAAAAAATCTGTACAAACGACCCCATACAAACCACGCTGTAAAACGTAATTCTGCGTCAAAAAAGTACCATTTGTACCATCTTTAAATGAACTTTAATGTGTTTTATGACGATTCCCAAAATATGTTGGCTTTACCAAAATCAGTCAGTGGGCAAAATTTTGCAAAAACCTAAAAAAATCATATTTTGCGTATAAATATTGGCTAGTTTAATAGTTGTAAATAAATAAACTGTCTCAAATTAGTTTGTGACTAACATTTTAAAATTATAAAGGTTTAAACCTTTCAATGTTGGGATATTCAGAAAAAATTAAATTATAAATTAATTAAAATAAAATAATAAATAATTTCAAATGCAATAAATATACCACCTCAATTTCAAATGCAATAAATTATAGGCCTGAAAAAGTTCTTTTAATCTGCATCAAAAATTTATATAAATTTGCAATTGGCTTAAAGATAATGATGTTTTTCATGATTTTTTTCTTAGTTTTTTAGATGATTTAAAAAAATTCTACCTTGAAACAAATGCTTGAAATAAAAAATACAGTATTTTTGATTTTGGAAATTTTATCTTCAGGTAAATTGCACACAAATGGAGAATAAAATAAGAGCCACACTTTATTAAACAAAGAGTGGCACATGCCCATCAATGGTTTACAGTATTTTTCCAGCAAGTTTTTTCTACAATATAATTTTTTTTTTGAGGGTGGACATGACATTGGCCGTTTTTTTAAATCGACTTTTTTAAAATTTTGTATTTTAGTAAATATTCTTAGGATTCTAAAAAAAAGTTTCATGGAAATTCCTACGGATTCAAAAATTACAGCCGAATTAGTGAGAGCGCATTTCTCTTTTTCAACCTTTTTTTTCTTTGTCAACCTTTGTAAACGCACAAACTTTGAACGCGTTTAGTTCTAAACCATGTTTTTCGTTCTGGTTGCGGCACTAGCGGGTTAATTTTTTGACGAAATTTTTTTTTTGTATTTTTTTAAACTTGATTCGCTATCGTATGATACGAGCTTTTTTTAAATTTTTTTTCGATTTTTTATGAATTTTTAAAGTCTATAATTTTTCGAAAAAAACACACTTTCAAATTTAGAACATCATCAAAAATTGAAAAAAAAGCTCCTATCATACGAAAACCAATTTTGTTAAAATTTAAAACAGTCATTTTTTTTTCCATATCGGAAAATTTTTGCGACTCCCAGCGCTGCAACCACGAGGCCCCGTTTTTTCTCTGCCGCCAGTTTGAAGCTCTATAAAACCATGTTGGAGTGAAAAATATATTTTTTTGAGTTTTTTTCTAGTAATTTGTTCAATTCTCTGACTGTAATGTGTTTGTTTTTGACTGAGTTATGAATTTTTAAAAAATTGGTTTAAGCTTTTCTGTCCAAAAATAACTGTTAACTGATAACTAGACGGCTGTCTATACCTTTCCAACGATATCTTGATAACGACGATCGTATAAGAAATAATGAAGTTATTTAAATTTTTGTGAAAATAATCTAAAACAAGTAAAGAAAGTCTAAAGTCGGTCTAGGCCAACTATGAAATACCCTTAACCTACTTTTCCAACAAAAAATTATATTATTAAAAATGAACGTTTCCGTGGGCGGATAAAGCCTATATTTTATATGCATTTAAATGTTGATGAAAAATTTACACATACCAAGTGTTATTTCTGTAGCTCACAGTCAATGCCTTTATTGTGCTTTCGCTATGGGAGGTGGGCGTGTTCATGAACGGATAACTCCCAATTTTTGAACATACCTTATTTTTGGTATAAAATAAATACATACCAAATTTGATCTCTCTATGACAAACATAAACTTATTTATTGAGTTTTAAGCTTTTTGGGTTGCATGGGAGGTAGGCGTGTCCGTGGGCGAATGATGTACATTTTTCAAACCCATCTTTGTTTTGTCATAAAAAACATACGTGCCAAATTTTATCTCTGTTGGTTAAACAGAGGCTTATTTATTGCGTTTTCAATTTTTGGGTTGTATGGGAGTTGGGCGTGTTCGTGATAGGATGACATCCATTTTCCGAAGACGTCTTTGTGTTGATACAAAACACATAGACACCAAATTTTATTGTTGTAGGTTAAATAACCTAAATAATAATAACAAATAATAATGAGGTTATTTATGCAGTCTTAAATTTTTGCGTTGTATGGGAGGTGGGCATGTTCTTGGGCGGATGACGTCCATATTTCAAAATCATCTTTTTTTTTTGTCACAAAAAACATACGTACCAAATTTTATTTCTGTAGGTCAAACAGAGGCTTATATATTGCGTTTTCAATTTTTGGATTGTATGGGAGGTGGACGTGTTCGTGAGCGGATGATACCCATTTTTCGAAAAGATTTTTGTGTTGACACAAAACACACACATACCAAATTTTATTGTTGTAGGCTAATTATGAGCTAAGTTATGCAGTTTTCAATTTTTGCGTTGTATCGGAGGTGGACGTGTCCCTGTTCGGATTCCAAAAATATTCAATAGTGCAGATCTTTGGGTTCATATGACCATGTGTATTAAGTTTTATCCAATTATCTCAACTCCTTCTTCTTATCCTGTGTTTATGGATAACACACAGACGGACGGACGGACATGCATAGCTCGACTCACGAGGTGACGCTGATCAAGAATATATATACTTTTCTATACCGGACTCGCTTCGTTCTATGCGTTGCAAACGTTTGCACAAAGTTAATATACCCTGACCTTTCAGGTTTAGGGTATAAAAATGCATGAAATTTTTACATCATTATCCTTAAGGGGGTCTTCTCATTGAGCAACTTTTTTTCGACTTTTTTTTTGCATTTATTTATAGCTTGGGTAGTTGTGAAAATGCCCCTAAAAGGATTTTTAGAAATTCGAAATACTTTAGAAGATACAGCCTTTTTTGTGAAGCAAGGTCTTCGTCAAAATGAGCTATTTTAAACTTTAAACGCGTTTATCTCGAAACCACGTTTTTCGAACTGGCGGCCATGATATCTCCAGTTCAACTGAACCAATTTTCATGAAACAAAGTGGAATCGACGCATAATTGTCACCATTCTCGGGTGAACCTCGACCATAATTTTAAAAATTTTTTTACTATTTTTTTTTTACACTAAACTACAAAAAAAAAGCCCGAAATTGAATTTTTTTTTTTGAATGGCCGCCATTTTGTCAAAAAAATCACAAAATTAAGCTTGAGGTTCACTCGAGAATTACATCTATACTGATTATAACCCCGTTGTTTTTTCATTTCAGACGCTCCGGAGACCCGGAATCGTGACCGCCGTGACGACACCTTTTTTTTCACCACCAACTTTGAAGTCTCATTACTTTTTGAACAGCCCACGTATCGAGGCAAAAAAATTTTTTTATTTACTTTGAAACTTTTGTAATACAATAAATAAAAAAAGTTTTCAATTATTTTTTGCGTTTTCAAATAAGAATTTTTTTAAAAAGGGTCCAAAAAAGGGGTTTTGAATGAGAAGACCGCCTTAATCCAATTGCAAATATTTTCAACTTTTTGATGCAGATTGGACGAACTTTTCAGGCCTTTAATTTGAGAGAGTTTATTTGCTTACAACTATTACACTAGTTAATATATACACAGAAAACGTGATTTTTGGAAGTTTTTGCAAAATGGTTTAGGATTTCAGTGTATCCAAAATATTTTGGGAATCATCATAAAATACATCAAAGTTTTAGGATGGGTACAAATGGAACTTTTTTTTCAAGGCATCTTATTGTTTACATATGTGCCACATATTTTTATACAATATTGCTATAAAAAGTAACCAAATGTGGCTTAAAAAGATTTTATACTTTTGCTTATAAAAATGTATACCAACCTGGTGTAAACACCATTTATACACTTTTCGGATAAAATCTATACCAACTTTGTATAAATTTAGTTTTTACAAGCTTATAATATAAATTTTATAACATATTTGGTATTGATTTATATTGATTTATATTATTCGTGGCGACCGTGGCATGCAGGTTAAGTGTGTGGCTTAGCATGCTCGGAGCCCGGGTTCGATCCCCAGCCGCGGCGAAAAGTTTTTTTCAATAAAAATTTTTCTGATCGGTCACCACCTCTCTGCAGACAATGGCAAACCTCAGAGAGTAAATAATGCTATGTAAAGCTTCTTGAGAACATGAGCCGTTCGGAGTCGGCTTAAAACAAGTAGGTCCAGTTCTCGGTCAATTGTGTGCAAACATTTAATAACACACACAACACAATTGATCATAAGAAGCTCGGTCAAAGTCCTTTCAAGGGCTGAAATGGCCAATTTGTTTTTTTTTTTTTATATTAATACAAAAAAGTATAAAATGTATCCTCATATTTTTTACTGTGTGGTAAATATCCTCAGAAATTTTTTTTTGTTTTTAAGAAACCATAACTGAATCATTGTGCTTTTATATCAACACATAGTTATTTTATTGGAAATCGTGATTTCATTTAATATTCCACCCACATTTTTCATTGCAATCTAAAGATGATAAAACGTACTGAAAACATTTTCACTTCAGATGTGACTGATTTAAATATAAATTTTACGTAGTCAATGAACATATCGACCTTCTTAATTACAATGTGAATTTAACTTTGATTGAATTAGAAATATAAACTCATTACTTTCACAACTTAAGAGTTTTGCTGTTAATTTTGCGGTTTCAATATTTTTAAACATTTAGAAAGTTAACAGCTTTGAAGTTGAACCTGAAATGAAAAGGAGCCAAGACAAGCGTAGTTTTTACTTTGATGTTGATTGATTGGCTATCATTATTTTCCTCTTGAGCAACATCAGTATGTTGGGGGACAAAAAAAAAATTGCGTGCTTTTTATAGTGTTTATGGGAGGTAAACGACAGTGCTTAATAGCTACTTAATAAGACAAAGGAGCTTCTTAATGAATATGGCAGAAATAAACAATTAATAATAGCTGAATCAATCAATAACGAGCGTAATAATGACAAAGACCACTTTAGTTGATGTACTTTTAGCATAAGCTTTAAAAGCTGACAATAATATTGACTTTTTACTGATTTTTTTTTTTTATTAATAATGAAAAGAAAGATAATTTTCAAAATCAAAAATAAAATAATACAATCGAACCAACATTAGCGCAACCAAAGGGGGAGTTTTAAGCCCCCCCAAAAAAAAAAACAAGCAAAATAGAATTAAATCAAAGTGGTTCATATGAAAAGCAAGCACACATCTTATCAAATGAGTAAAAACCCCAAATGTATATTTCAAATCGATTCTGTTTGATGTACAATCTACTAAATTTTCATGTTTGTTTCCTTCAGACTGATTCTGACCTCTTGAGGGTTCTTGACAGTACTTCGATTTGAGTTGTCTCTTCAACTTCTAGCTTGGAACTTACTAAAACGACTTGAAATATTTGGATGAAAATGAATTCAAAAGTAATACAAAATAAGGACGCCTGAATTTGAAGAAGAGCGGTCAATTCCCTCGCCACCGAGGTGAACAAGGAAATTTCCTCTAAAACTGTTATTTTTCGTTCTTTTTTATTATTATTTTTTAAACATAAACTAACCCAAACTCTCAATAAAAAAATAATTCTGATTGATTTCTGCAACTGAGCAAAAATTTAAAATTCATAATTTTCCATCGATTTTCCCGAATCGGTTTCATAAATATTTCTCTAAATTGTCAAATATTATTCAATTTCAAGAAATATGGAATTATTAGAAAAAAAGATGCTAGTTTCATTTTGCTTCTGTTCGTCCGTTTATCAGAGACATAATAAAGTTAAATAGGAAATGCTGACTTAAATCGATATAATATCGTTTTCAACGAAAGTCTTTACGACACTCTTCCAAAAAGACATCATTCATTATAAAATCGAATAATATTTGTGCAATTTTGAAGGATTTTCATGAAACTGATTTTGAAAATCCAATGGAAGATTATGATTAAAAAAATATTTTTCATATATTACATACAGAAAGAGTTAGTATGTTAGTATTAAATATGACGATATCAAAAGTAGATTTTAAAGGAAATTTCATTGTTTATTTTGATGGCGAGAGACTCAAACGATTTTTTTCATATTTCGGCTCTTAGTTTTTCATCCCAAGAAGTCCGAATTTTGTGTTTTATATATTCGGAAATGAGCTCCATTAGTAGTACTCATCAAAGGACGAATTTTAAGGCTAGCGCCAATTGGTTTTTTTACCACGAAGTGAAGTGTTCAGTCATTGTGGGGAGAAAAAATAGCATTCTACCCTAGAAAAATTGAAAATATTGTAGCTCAAGCCTTAAAACCTTCGTTTAACTGCATTCGTTTAACCTTCTTAGAACAAGAAAAAATCCGTAAACGGCTGTTAAACTGGCGATTTCAAAACATTTTAGCCGATTGTAAGGACCCTAAACAATGCAGAAGCAAGTTAATTTTAAAATGACCGCTACCACTGCTGTACAGCTCTGTACGGTAAAAATGTCCTAACAGTGCCTGTTGTACATCCGTTTAACAACTTGTTTCTATTTTTCGTTGCTTGGCCGTTGTACAGTTTGAACTAAAAATTTTTAACATTTACTCGGCGAGAGATCAAATTTTGAGAAAGAAACTCGATTTTGATATACATTTATTATTTTTTGATTTTCTTGCAAGGCTTTGGAAAAAATTAAAATGTGCATTATTGCGATAAGTATTCGTATCCAAATAATAAAAGCATTTTTGGACAAACAGATTCCGATATTCAATCTTGATTGCAAGACTTGCAAATTTTGGTGGAACAAGTATACAATTATAGCAATTTTTTAAATATATTTTAATATTAATAAAATACTATTTATAAAAACTTACCTCACATTTTAAATATGACTGTTTTTTTAGGGGTTGGGTCGCACAGTGGGTTATTACATGGGTAAACTGGGGATTAATTCAGGGAAGCCCATTATTATTGATATTTAAATTTTTTTGGAATACCTATACATTAATTAGTAAATAAAACATTGGTTTTTGAAAAAAAATTGATAGAAAATATTTTTTTATTTCAAAATTCAGAGACAAATAATATGTACATATATATGCATTTGAACCTATTTTAGGTATTATTGGGATAAACGTCAACACCATCATCATTATCATCATCATCATCATCATCATCATCATCATCATCATCATCATCATCATCATCATCATCATCATCATCATCATCATCATCATCATCATCATCAACACCATCATCATTATCATCATCATCATCTTCATCATCATCATCATCATCATCATCATTGTCGTATTCTTCGGGTAGAATTAATAATTCCAATGCCAATTGTGGTATTTTGTATGTTTTTTTTTTTATTAGTTTTACTCATGCTGGTAATGAATGGATCTGAAGTCAGCAGAAATCTATTAAATATGTCTTCATTAGTTTTTTTCCGGCTGCATTTACAAGCAAAGTATTTCCTATAGTTTTTAAAATCTTTGTTTCTAGCCTCTTGAGCTTCCTCTGAAAGCTCACCAATCGGCAAAATGGCATTGGATATTATTTCCGGTCCATGAATAAAAAATTTATGAAGGGTAGTTGACATTTTATACCATGGATATTTTTTAACAAAATGCCTGGCAGTATTGTGAGCAAAGTCTCTAAACTTTTCACCATTTACCTTGTGGCCACATGACACGACAATAAGTATTATGTGCATTCTGTTAATTAACTCTAGATCCACTTTTGTTATTTCTGAGGAAACTTCTGCATTCTTAAAAAACCTTCTCGCGGTATTGCCATCATTTGTGTTGCCAAAGCCTGGTTTTGGTTGGTCAATGATCAATCCAGTTCTTTCTCTGAAATCTTTTTGAATTCTCGTTTTTGTGTCTTTAACAACTTGTTTCTCATGATTGGATCTAGCTTGCCACTTTTTAAGTGGTAATTTATATGCCACATGGAGAAGACACTCAAAAAACCTAATCCAGCCATGGAGAATAGATTATCCGAACTGATACGTATCCTCGCTTACACTTTTGGTAATCATTTGATCAATACAGTTGAAATCTTTACTCGTAGCACCACAAACGTAACATTTTTGTGTGGAGATTGTTTCGGTAATAGCATTACACACTTTGCCATCAATCATCACTAACATTAGTTCGTGATTTATTTTCATTGATTTATCACCGACTAATACAACGGAATCCTTGATAGTTTTTATTTCATCCTCCACTCTTTCTTTTTCAAGTTTTGAAGTACTTACTGTTTCTTTCAAAAATTCAATTTTTAAGGGTCTGCAAAATCTAGTTGAAGAAGGTCGAGGATTTTGCCAAATGGTTTTATTTATTTATTTATTTATTTATTTATTTGGCCAAGCAAGGCAATTACTTATTCTAACTTAAATTAATCTATCTTATGATAGTTTTTTTTTTTTTTTTTTTTTTTTTTTTTTTTTTTTTTTTGGTATTATGGATTGAATTACAAAGTGGGCGTATCCGCCCACAGGATTGACATTTCGTTTACAAAACTTTGTCATAAATTAATTCTACTCCTGCTACAATTGGGGTGGGGAGACAAGGACTTGGGGTTATTAGGCATGGGTCGTGCGTATTTAGGGTGATGATGGAGATGACAAAAGAAGGGACATTATTAAAGAAGAGATGATTATAAAGGGGAAAGAAGGTTAAGAGGACGGAAATAGGAACTTGTAAAGATTTGTTTTAAAGGAGGATTTCGATATGGATGGTGAATAGCTATCGCTGATATTATTGAATTCTTTACAACATCTATTAATTGGCTCATTATTGGCGTATATTGTATGGTGCTGATACTCATATAACATTCGTGTGTGTCTTGTACGTCTTGAGGGTTCGTTGAACTTTATCTTATTTGATATATATTCACTGTCTACAGCTCCGTTGAGAACATCAAATGTGAAACATGAGGTAAGTAGTGTTCTTCTGGTTGATAGGGGCATTAAGTTAAGCAAGCTAAGCCTATGCACATAGGATGGCAGGGTATTGTATTCACGGGGGTTGTAGGTGTTTCTTAGAGCAAAAAGCACGAATTTCTTTTGAATAGATTCCAGTCTCTCGCTATGTGAATCGAACGCAGGATTCCAAATAATGCATCCATATTCTAGAAGTGGGCGTACTAAAGAACAATATAGCGTTTTGGTAACCCATACATTTTTAAACTCGTTTGCGCGTCTTTTTATGAAACCGAGTTGTTTGCTGGCTCTTGATAGGATTTTATCATAATGCAGATTAAATCGCAATTTATTATCTAAAACGACTCCAAGATCAACAATATGATTGACATTTTTAAGTTCTTTACCATTAAGTGAGTACTTGCAATTAGTTATAAGATTTTTTCGGGAGAAAGTTATTCTATAGCATTTGTTGACGTTTAGAAAAAGCTTATTCTGACTGCACCACTGCTCTAAATCAAGTAGTTTGGATTGTAAAAATGTAACATCAAGTTCAGAATTGATTACATGGTACATTTTTAAGTCATCTGCGTATAATAGATGTGGGATATTATACAAAACTTCGGATATGTCTGATATAAAAATATTGAATAGAAGTGGGCCAAGATGACTTCCTTGTGGGACACCGGATGTGACAGAAATCTCCTTGGATAGGATACCTTGAAATTTGACAAATTGTGATCTACCGTGAAGATAAGACTTAAGCCATTTGAGAAGGGACCCTGAGATACCAAACTTTTCCAGTTTGTTAGCTAGGATATGATGATCAACGCGATCGAAGGCCTTGCTAAAGTCAGTGTAGATTGCGTCAACTCGATGTCCTTTTTCCATTTTGCCTAATACATCAGAAACCATAATCATAAGATTAGTGGTAGTTGATCTACCTTTACGGAAACCATGTTGCTGTTCATTGAGTAATGGATTTATGAAATCTGTCAGTGATTCGCATATTATTTTTTCGAATAGTTTTGGGATAGAAGATAAAATGGCAATACCCCTATAGTTCTCGACCGACCTTTTATCACCATTTTTAAATATTGGTGTGAGATGAGATGTTTTCCAATAAGAAGGAAAAACACCGTGGTTAAGTGATTTATTGAAGATTATTTGTAAGGGCAAGAGCAGCGAATCTACGCACTGAATAAGAAAATTGGGTGGAATTAGGTCAGGGCCTGGTCCTTTGTTTGGATCTAGCTCAATTATAGCTGCATATATTTCATCACGTGTTAATTCTATGTGATTGATTTGAGGTGATAAATTTGTGAAAGGAGGGGGATTGTAAGATGTGTTTGTAGAAACACAGAAAACTTCCTTGAAATGATCTGCGTAAAGATTGCAAATCTCTTGAGTGTTAGAAGATGTAACATTGCCTTTGAACATGGAGGAAGGGTATCCGTTTGATTTGCGTTTGACATTCACATACTCAAAGAATTTCTTTGGCTCTACAGCAATTCTTTCTCCAATGAGATTAATATAAAGATTAAATGCTTCCTTGGATTTTACAGAAAATACTTGTGATATATCTTTATACTTCGTTCTCAATTCATCGGTGACATTGATGGTGGACTTAATGACTTTATATAATTTGTTTCTCTGATTTCTTAGATGTCTGAGATTCTTATCTAGCCATGGTTCAGAAAGTTTATTCTTTTTCTTAATTTTTGGGACATATTTATCTACAATTGTGAGGACGCGCTGATAAAAGAGTGAGACTGCACTATCGAGATCAAGTGCTAATAAATCGTTCCAATCAATAGAATCGAGACAGATCTTTATGCTATCATAGTCAGCATTTAGAAAATCGTATACTATAGCGTTATTATATGAGTGTACGAAATTTATATTGGTGGAAAAAAGCTCTGTGGATAGGGCTGAGTGGTGAGAGTTGTTAGAAAATAAGTGTTCGGCGGCAGGGGTTGGAACAACGTTTATTTCATCATAGGTATTAGTAAAGACAAGGTCCAGCCATTTACCATTTTGGTTCGGAAATCTGTTAACTTGCTGAAGGTCGTTAACATAGAAGGTACTGAGTAAAGTATAATCAATCGAGTTGGAGAGGTCAACAGGAAGAAGGTAGTTGTCATTCTCATCAATAACAAATGAAATATTTGGACGATTAAAGTCACCGAAGATAACGATTCTATCTTCCTCTTTCAATGTCGTGGTAAGTGATGAGATATTTTCGCATAGATCCCTATATGTGGTTTCCGCGGAATTAGGAGGAATATAAATGACACCAATATAGATATATTGATGATCTTGAGAACTAATCCGAACTATTTGATGGTCATAAAGTTTGTGAGAGGTAGTTTCTATTAATTGACTAGTTAGGGAGTTATGTATGGCAATTAGAACACCACCACCACGGGACTGACAGGTGTATGTATAATCTCGATCATTTCGGTAAAGTGTCCAATTGCTATCGAGGATTTCTTCGTTTTTGAAGGAGTCATTTAACCATGTTTCTGCGAATATCAAAACATTATAGTGACACGACTTTGCGTCTACGAAAAGTTTATTTAGTTTGCCACGCATACCACCGCAATTGTGATAAAACATTTTTAGGCTATTGTTTTTTGAAGGGGGTAGACAAAAATCTAGGGGAGTGTCATTAGGAGCAATAATAATTTTTGAAGTTTGAACGAGTTTTGTTTAAATGCCATAGGCGCTTTGAAGTGGTGTGTGACGCATAAGCTGATAAGTCCTTTTCTACTTCGGCTGGTGAGATATTAAAACTCTCGTGGTACTGAATGTAAATTTTTTTAAGTTCAGCCGGTTCGGTTGGAAGTCCTTCCTGTTGTATCATTACCATGACGCTTGTTCTAGTTGAACCGTCGATACAAGTGGAGTCAGCTTTGTTATGTAGGTAAGCCAAGTAGAGACGCACGTTTTCATATAGCCTCCGGTCTCTAAGGCGGGACAAGACAAAGCGACCTTCAGTGCTAGTTTCAGCGAGATTTTTAGTTAATTTGGCTATTGGCGGAAGCAGAGGATCGAGAAAAGATGATGCTGTGGTAGGCTTAACTGCGGAAAGCGTGGTTGAAACAGGGGGTTGTGTGGTTGTAAGACGATCAGCGGTATTTACTGGTGTGGTGGGTGTATGTATGGAAGAAATAATAGAAGTATGAGCAGGGGGAACAGATGCATTGCGTGGAGTGAAGGTGGCAGCATCCTTATTCAGAACGATTTTAGGTACAGAAGGATTTAGTACATGTGATCGTATAAAGTTTGGGTAACTTCCAAAACCCTTATTTGAGGAGTGATTGTTATATGATGTATTTGAAGGTGATAAATTGAATGAGACGCGTTTATTTTTAGGTTGAGATTTTAGTGAGAATTGTTTTGAAGGCATATTAGTCTTGGATGGATGTGATGAATGTGATGAATTATGTTTTGAGAAAGAAAATGGAGATTTATGAGAGTTTAGTGAGAGTGGCTCTGATGGTTTATAAATCTTTGATGGATGTGAGGGATTATATTTTGAGAGGGAAAATGGGGGAAATATATTTGTTTTAAGGGACCAATTAGGATCGTGGGATTTTGTCTTACTTTTACCCTGCTTATTTCTAGCGGTCTTAAATCTATTACTCCTAGACTTGGGATGACTGCTTTGAGATTTTCTATTCGTCCACTCGGATATTCGTATGTTTCCATCTTTATAAACTCTATGTGCTCGGGACAGGAACATCCAACTGTATTTTGTGGGTAAACTCACTTTAAAGCTGCTCACTTTTTTTGCTTTTGCAGAAGAGGTCCTCTGGCAGTCAAGAATGTTTATGTGGTGCTTTTTAAAGTAATTATATACCCAACTTTCGTTCGCCTTGAGTGGAAATCCTTTGATGAAAAGAACAGTGCTGCTTTCATCATTGCACTCTTTTATACGTTGCATCCTTTTTTCCCACTCCGCATTGGTCC
The DNA here is from genome assembly GCA_958299015.1 of Tetanocera ferruginea. Classification (NCBI taxonomy): domain Eukaryota; kingdom Metazoa; phylum Arthropoda; class Insecta; order Diptera; family Sciomyzidae; genus Tetanocera; species Tetanocera ferruginea. Next base: position 107,977,612 of record OY282642.1, on the reverse strand, counting down.
ATAATGTTCCAAAACGTTCGATTGCTGGTGGAGAGGCTGCGATAGGTGAGGTAGACGTAGGTATTATGGGAGGTGATGTGACGGGAACTTCCTTTGTAATTTTTGAAGCTACCAACAATTCATCAAAGATAGAAGAGGTATCGAGATGGGATCGCTGTAAATCTATGTTTTCGTTGACTCTGAGTGGTTGTTGCATCACGACATTTACTATCTCCTCTAGTGTAGAGCGGAAAGCACTGAGTTCGTCGCTGATTTCACTCATTCTAGCGAATAACATATCTACTAGAGGGGAGTCAGGTAAGTCGTTGTGAGGATGATCTGCTTTGTTTGACGTGGTTTGCAACATGGCGTCAAGGTCATTCCGGATTGCGATCATATTGTCATGGAGTTGACGATCCGGTTCATAAGTTTTTATTTTTTTGACATTTTCTAGTATCTCCATGTACATTTTTTTAGTGTCTGATTCGATTCCGGAACATTTGCAATCTTTGTTCACCGTATCTCTTATTGACTTGATGCTTTCTGACATCGATTTAAGTTTCAATTCAATGGATTTTTTGGATGAATCTATGGCCTCGATGATGTCATCGCCTATCTGGATCCCGCCATCGGGTCGTGTGAGCTGCTTTGTGGTTTTCTTGAAAAAAGATTTATTTTCTAATGATGCCGCATTCAAAGAGTCACTAATGCATTTAATGGCAAGCATCACATCAGAAAGAGATATCTTCTGGCACTCGTCACAGTAGAATACAAAATTCTTACTCATTTCACGTGTATACGTGAGGCATCTCCTCGATAGCCCAACACAGCAGTCATGAAATGCTTTCCCACAAATACCCTTGCAGGTGAGAATAGGAATTGTTTTGTCTTCAATGACGCAGGTTTGCTTATCACATGTTGATTCCATTGTTAAAATTTTTATTTTTTTTTCACTGTGACGCAGAAAGTAGGTGGCTTTTTATTTAAATGTTTTTTGATTTGGTAGCACTTTTAAATTTTATTATTTAATCAGTTTTTATAGTTCACTGCACTTGCTTCAGTGGGTCAGGAAATCCGCAGCGTAAGCACTTTATTAAGTTCTTTTGGCACTTTTTATTTGCGGTTAAAATTGGGTAAATTTATTATTTTTTTTTTTTTTTTTTTTTTACTTTATTTTATTCAGTTGCACTATTTTATTGTTTTTATTGTTTTTGCAGTCTTTGGAGTTCACTGTGCTTGCTTCCGTGGGTAATGAGCAGTGTTAGCAATTTATATTTCTTTTTATTTTTTCTTAACGCACGCTTATATTTTTGCTTGTTAATTTAGGTTGTTGAGGAAGGTCAGGGAAAAATTTTAATTTGGCGGAGCTTATTAAAAACACGTCCGAACGGTTTGACTGTCGATGAAATAAGTATTCATACAGACAATTTTTAACGGCACAATAGATGTAATAAATACAGCAGAATCACTAGCGTCAGAGCCGTGAAATGCTTGTTTATAAGAGCTATGACCGGAACTTCCATCAAAGCTCCACTTAGAGTACAAAGTCATTTGTGATAGTTCCTCGGCGTTTAATGAATCCAGCACAGAATTCTGTACCAAAGCTAGACGCTCAGTGGTATGATCTAAGAGTCCTTGTAGACTGATTTGCGCTGATGTTTCAGAAAAGTTCATATGTTCTTGTTTTGGATAACATTTTTTCTTAGCTTTTTGGACTATTGTATATGACGGAAATTTATCAGGCGCGGCCTTGCTAATGACATTATATTGGTGTCGAGTTAGCTTCGCTTCAACTAAAACCGAAAGTGCTTTCTCAGCACTTAATTGCTGTGTTGGTACCTGTTTGAAACTTTTTCTATATTTTGTCGCTCTTGTTGGAGATGATATTAACTCCTTAACTAATTTTGATGCATCAGTTTTTCCAGAAGCTCTCAAGCTCATTTGTGTGGCATAAGCCAAAACGGGCAAAGGAATATTCTTTCTTAACGCCTTACATTTCTTAGCTTTTGTGTTTTCTTTACACTCCTCAAATGGGAGATGTTTGCGTCCTCGTTTTATTAATGGTGTTGCAGGTGGAACAAACGAGATAGAAGCATCAAGCCAATTCTTATTATTGTTTAAAAAAACTTCTTCCTTCCTCTGACATCTTTTCCACCGAAGCTTATATTCTGAGCAGAAATAATTAAATCGTTTGATAAAATCGACCATATGTGAAGGTTTGTGTTTATGTGTGTAACATAAACTTCAGCTTTTGAATTAATCCTCACTTTTGGTACATTTTAATCCTCTGTGGGTCGGTTTGAAAATTAATTTTGTTTTTTCCTTATGACATTGTACAATATGTCCAGAATATTCTACCTAAAGCTTGAGTCCAAACTTATTTTTGCAAATTAGCTGTCATGATTTCTCAAAAAGTTATAACCAATCTTGTTAAAATTTTGAACCTTCTTCAAGATAAATTATCTAGTGCTTTAAATATTTACTTCTTATATTAACAAAAATTAGTTATCATATTCTTTGGTTGAGCCTTCGAAACCCACCTAGCCCATTAACATAACCCATTAACACCCAAGAGTTGAAACTTATTGCTGTGATTTGAAGCTTTTGTAGAATTGATTTTATATATAAGTCCAAAATTTGATAAACCACCCCCTCCCCCCAAAAAAAAAATCCTGGATGCGCCACCGCGAACCACACAGAAAAACTGTACTGTAGTCTGCTGGTCATCTCCTGAGTCGATTTAGCCTTGATCGTCCATCCAACCGCCTCTGTTTTGTCCGTTAACATAGGATATAGGCAAGGAGTTGAGATAATTGGATAAAACTTGATACGCATGATCACATAGACCCAAGGATCTGCACTACTAACGTATTCAAAAAATTGCCCATCTCACATACAATCCACAATAGAGGCTTATGTTTAATCTTATGGCATCAAATTTGGTATGTGTGTATCTTACATCAAAACTTACACACTCATCTCTCGCACAACCCGCAATTATGATAACTCTGGAAAATTTTTTAAATAAATACCTACCAATAAATAAAAACATGAATTTAATGAATGAATCAAATACTAGGTAAATGTTAATTATTTAATAGTCGGACTAAATCGACTTAAGTTTCTTTACTAATTATTTTGTTTTCAATTGATATTAAATACCAAATTAAAGTCTTAGTTTACGTTCTCTGTATTCGTTTAGTTTTGTTTTATCAATACTTAACACATTGCAGTTTTTTAACCAAGTTCAAATTGAGTTCTGTTTATTTTTAATAACGTTTTAAATTTCGTTTTAATTGGGAATTGCATACTCACTTTGATAATTGTCTGCAGGTGTTAAAAACAAATTGAGCGTTAAGCAGAAACTTATTGAAATACTTATATGTATGTTATATGTATGTTTTGCCTGCAGCATATGTTTCATCTGTGGAAACATTATTACACCGCAGCAAGCACTCCCACCCACATAAATCATAGATAATAAATCAATATCACAGTGTGTTCGTCAACAGGTTCTCGGAATTTTTTTTATTAAATTGATATTCAATAAAAAAATCACTGTTGCTGTCAGAGCTCTTTTGTGTAGGAGAGAATTCATGTTTAAGCGGGGTGTAGGAGTATAGAAGTTTGTGTCAAGAAATTTTCTCAGAATTTACATGTTATTAATATTCTCGAACAAGGAAACATGAACATCCGGTTCCTTTGAGGTTGAGCTACATGCCACCGGACGAGTTTTAGGTTGCGGATAGTGAACGGCCTACAGATTCAGACAAGTGTGAAACTGTTGAAGAGATAGGGTGTGGAACATCGTAGTGTTGGACAGCGCTGCATCTTGAACGAAAAATCCACATAGCCCGCAACTGGCATCGGCCAGGCGAGAAGAAGCCGCCTTAAAAGCTCCTTGTTCAAAACTACCTACCTCCTCTAGACTCTATACTTAAGTAGTCTCTACAAGAATTAAAAATGGAATTTACATAGAGTTTGAGTCCAACCACACTATAACCGCCCAATAAAAACCAAAACTGCCTCGGATATGAACCCCCAACAACCCTGACGACGACCACAAACAATTGAATGAGACCACACGAGACCAATTCGAACATTTATGTTTATATTTAAATGATTCCATTTAAAAAGATACCACAAATTTTGATGATTTTTTTGTGATTTTTGATGTAAAAAAGCGAAAAACTGAAATTGCATTTTATCGCATTTAAAGTGAATTTATTTTATCTTGATACTTAATTGATAAACTGTTCGTACCAACAAAAAATCAATGCTATATTTTTGTTTTATTGGGGACGTTTTTGTTAAAAAAGATATTTTATATAATCTTCAAGAAACAAGGCATGGCCCCATTACCAGGACCAATAAATAGGACCAGTTTACAGTGGCATAGCGAACATAACTGGCGCCCGGGGCAAAACAATTTTTTGGCGCCCCTAATGAAATAATGTAAAATTTTTTTTTCTAATATATATAAATCTCATGTCGCGGTGTTAGTGTTTGAACTCCTCCGAAACGGCTGGACAGATTTTAATACAATTTTTTTTGTATCTTTGGTAGGTATGAGAATAGGTCGTAAAGTATTTTTCACCCTCCTACCCACGAGGGATGTGGCACTTTTTCAAGAAATCAAATTTTTGGTTTTACTTTCTTCTTTAAATCGCACATCAATGAAGCTCGGCATGAACTTACTATTTAGTCGTGCCCTTTCACTGTCAAATTGTGCGATATTTGGAAAAAAGAGCATGACAGCACCCAAACAATTCAATTTTTTGACATCGATTTGGATTTGGAACTAAATGTCGTATAACAATGAAAATTAGTATGACGTAACTGATTGGCCAGGTCTTGCAATTTTGAAGTAGACGCGGGCATTGAAAAACGGGACATGGCTCTGCCCATATAAATAAAATTTTTGATACAGAATAGCTATGCAAGTAAAAGTCACAGTCAATTTTAACTCATAATGGAGATACTATTTGGTTTTGTCCTGCTATTGGGTAACAAGACTAGCATTATACAAGGGGTGTGTCTCCGCCCATATAGACAGATGTCTTAAATTGAATCGCTTTGGTCATATCCTAATAGTTGGATATACTCGAAAACTAGAACGGGTATTGGACAAGGGGTGTAGCTCTGCCTATAAAATACTATTTTTTTATATATATAATATCTTTGCAACAGCTTTGGATCACAGAGTAATTTTTAATATTTACTACAAATTTATATATTTATATATAGGTGTAGAGAAACAGTTAAGAACCATTTTCTTCCGATGTTTCTCAACCGATTTTAATATTTTTTTTTAAATGACTCAGAGTGCGGAGAAGGAGGGCACTAACTATTTTTAAAAGTATTTTTTTTTTTGACACATTTTGATAAAAAAATTTTTGTTTTTACAACAAAAATCATTTTTACTTCATATTTTAAGAATAAATCAAATTTTGTGGTCTTTTTTTAAAAGGAATTATTTATATATAAACAAAAAAAAAACGGTATTATTTTCAAAAGTTTGTTTAAGTTAACTGATAAGACTTAAATACAAAAAAGAAATAAATTAAATCTTTCACAGATGGCGGAGATATTGGCTTCCCAATTTAGAACATTCAATTTGAGACACTTTTTGTTTCTCTCTCTTGACATTTGGTTGAAACACACTCTAAATAACTAACGACAATATAAAGAAAATTCATTAAAAATACTTTTGGTTAGAACTTTGCTATAAATTTAATTATATCTAAAAGAAAATTTAACAAGCTTTCAGAAAAAATTAGAAAAATTGAAAAACCGTTAAAATTCGATTATGATATTGACATGGAAAGTCAAATTTTTGAATTCAAAACACATTTTTTTACAAATTTTATAATTGACGAATGAATAAAACTGCATTTTTTAAGAAATTGTTACTTTTAAAAAAAGACTCAAATTCGACCAACTCAAAAACTCTCCCCCAACCAAATTTCATATTAATTAAAGAGCGGGTTTTTTCTCAAAAATTTAATTTCTCTCTTAAAAGGTTGGGAACCTACTCTATCAGATATATCATTTATATATACATTCTGCACATCTGGGCAACACAACCTTTCGAATGATATAAGTTTCATTTATTTTGAGTTTTAATTAATACCAAAAAAGCGTAAGACAAACTTTAATGTTCACGAATTAATATATATAAGATGTATAAAGATTACATGAATTCTGATAGGAAGTTATGTCTCTTTGTTTTAGTATTTCAATATAAATTTAAATATTATAGGAGGTTTAGGGTTTCCCATAGTCGGGCTAGACCGACTTTAGAGTTTCTTTACTTGTTATACCCCAAACCTGAAAGGTCAGGGTATATTAACTTTGTGCAAACGTTTGTATCGCATAGAACGAAGCGAGTCCGGTATAGAAAAGTATATATATTCTTGATCAGCGTCACCTCGTGAATCAAGCTGTGTGTTGTCCGTCCGTCCGTTTGTGTGTTGTCTGTAAGCACAGGATAAGAACAAGGTGTTGAGATAATTTGATGAAACTTGGTACACATGGTCATATGCACCCAAGGATCTGCACTATTGTATATTTTTGGAATCCGCCCACGGACACGCCTGCCTCCTATGCAACGCAAAAATTGAAAACTGCATAAATAAGCTCATAATTAACCTACAACAATAAAATTTGGTGTGTATGTGTTTTATATCAACACAAAGATGTCTTCGAAAAATGGGTATCATCTGCCCACAACCCAAAAATTGAAAACACAATAAATATGCCTCTGTTTAACCTAGAGTGACAAAATTTGGCACGTATATTTCTTATGACAAAAAAAAAATGTGGTATTGAAAAATGGAGGTCATCCGCCCACAGACATGCCTACCTCCCATACAATCAAAAAAGGTTAAAACTCAATAAATACGATTATGTTTGTCATAGAGAGATCAAAATTGGTATGTATGTATTTTAACACAAAATTAAATTGTGTTAAAAAATTGGGAGTAATTTGTCCATAAACACGCCCACCTCCTATAGTGAAAGCACAATAAATACATTAACTTTGAGCTACAGGAATAAAACTTGGTATGTGTAAATTTTTCATTAACATTTAAATGCATATAAAATATGGTCTTCATTCGCCCACAGGGTTAAAAATTTTGGACTAGTTTTTAATCCAAACTTTAAATTTGTTTTTAATCCGAAAAAATTTAAGTTTAAGACTATTTTTGGACCGCAAATTTGCATTAAGGTAGTATTTTCGAGAAAAAGTATTTTTTTTACCTAAGATTGAAAACTACTACTACTACTACGAAATTTACGCTAAATATAATTGTTAATGTTGTTAAAGCATCCGAAATTTATTTTTAATTCAATGAAACAAATTGTTTATTAAAATCTAAACCAAAATATTATTATATTCATTATTACATTAAGCAGTGTTTTATAATACATAATAAGGGTATTCATGCAAAGCGGCAAGCTTATATTTTGGACAATAAGTTATTTTTATCAGGCAGATTGTGTAAACGTCCCCTGTTAGCTTGTTGATGTTCCGCAACAGTTAAGGAACTACAGCTGCTTCTACATAGATATAAATCGAAAAGGTAATTTTTGTTAATATTGAAACATAATTTTCCACTTCCAAGCAAAAATTAAAATTGTTGAACTCAGACTGAACTCAGGCGGAACAAGGCCTAATTTCAGCACAAATGCATGAGAAAGTCTGAACAGCGGATTCTTTTAATGAAATAATAAAATAAAATTAAAAATAAAAAGTTAATGTTTCCTTATAATTGCATCTTCAACTGCAATTTGGATTATACAAATTTTTCAGTTTGCAAACTTCAAAACTATTTGAAGATTAACAAGTAAAGAAAGTCTAAAGTCGGTCTAGGCCGACTATGAAATACTCTAAGCCCACTTTTCAAAAAAAAAAATTTTTTTATTGTAAATGGGCGTCTCCGTGGGCGTATGAAGCCTATATTTTATATGCATTTAAATGTTGATGAAAAATTTACACATACCAAGTTTTATTCCTGTAGCTCACAGTTAATGCCTCTATTGTGCTTTCGCTATGGGAGGTGGGCGTGTTCATGAACGGATTACTCCCAATTTTTGAACACTCCTTAGTTTTGATATAAAATACATTAATACCAAATTTAATTTCTCTTTGACAGACACAACCTTATTTATTGAGTTTTAAACTGTTTGGGTTGTATAGGAGGTAGGCGTGTCCGTGGGCGGATGATGTCCATTTTCTATAACCATGTTATAAAAAACATATGTGCCCAATTTTAGCTCTGTTGGTTAAACAGAGGCTGATTTATTGCGTTTTAAATTTTTGGGTTGTATGGGAGGTGGGGGTGTCCGTGAGCGGATGACGTCCATTTTTCGAAGACATATTGCTTCTTAAAACGTATTTAGAACAAGGAGCATGAAAAACTGAAGGGGAGATGTATTTTTGAAGAAGAAATCTTCTTGTTTTACATCAAAAATCTTCTTAAATTTATTTAAAAATATATCTTCTTAATTTCTTCTAAAATCTATAAGAAAACTTAGTAGCTGTATGAGATTTCTTCTTAAACATAATTAAGAAGAAAACCTAATACTTGTGCAAGATTTCTTCTTAAACAAAATCAAGAAGAAAAACTAATGAAATTTATTCTTAAATTAATTTAAGAAGACATAGCCAAAAACTTTAAGAAGAAAATCTTCTTCGGCAAAAACGATAGAGAAATCTTCATAACTTCGTTCTACATTATTTGGTTTTTATGTGGCGATTTTTCTGTGTGTAAGTTAAAAACAAATTTTTTTTTGTAAAATTTTGTTTGTCTTGAGAATGATTTGGGCATGATAGACCCTCCCACTCTACATGATCAACGTTTTTAAAGTCACGATAACTTAACTTTTCCTTCTAAGGAACCTATTTAAAATCGTATAGTAGAAATATAAAATCATGCTTAGAAAACCTAGGCATAGATAACTGATCATACAGCAAGATTTTGCTGATGTCATTCATGAAAAAAAGGTCAAAGAATTCTTTCAAAATATTGAGCTAAATGCTGAGGGCAATTCTAAAAGAATTGACAATGCATTAGCTTAATCACAACTGTACGAGAATTGTGATTTAAAAGCAATCTCTACCAAGGAGAGTGTCATGCCAGTGTCTTGACTGCTTGGATTCAGTTCTTATTGTCCATTCACATGGTATGCTCATTTAAAGTTAAGTTTTCTGGATTCCAGTGTTAGCTACTTTCATGACAAGAAGAGGGTGCTGGAATGATACCATTATAGAGTAAACCAAATGTCAGCTACTTAGATGATAGGAGAATGAAGTTATCCAAGTAGCTTGAGACTGTCATCCAGTTTTCTTTATAATTTCCTTTGTGAAAGAACAAAAGTGATTTTTTGTAACCATAGCAGGTCTGATTCTTCCATCGGGTCAACATTCACACCAAATTGGGGGATTCCCCTTCAGTTGTCATTAGTCTTATATCTGCATATTGCAGAGAAGAAAGCAATACGCGCAGCAGTTTTTATATTGATGACTATTTGTAGTGCTGCGTTTTGTGCAGAATATACATGTGTGTCTCGCCATATGAGTGAGCTTGAAAGTTGCTGCAGCGGAATAAGCATATGCGCATGTGTTTTTTTAGCATTAGGCTTTCGTTTATATAAGTTGGCTGTTGTGATTAAAAGCCACCAAGATGGAGGCATAGTATATCATTGCTTTCACATCGATAGAGTGGAAGAGACTTTAAAAATTGATTACGACCGTGCGGTATAGCAAGTTATACTTTAAGTGGAGCATCGATAGTAGTGCGCGTTGATTCCGCGGTTTTTAAACGAAACATTTTTGGCAACATATTGTGGCGCATTGTTAATTGAGGCGCATATATTAAAAAAATTTCATTTTTTTTCGTGGTTTCTATATGGAAGTTTAGTAATACAAATATGACATGCAACGGCAGAGTTTTTTTTTACGTTCAAGGTAAACTTTTACCTCATCAGTTTCGTTTTATACAAAGTTTTGTTTTTAACAAAACAAAAAAAAAAAAATGTAAACTTCTAAAGTTGTTAATATTGATGAAAATTGTAATTTTAGTTGATAATAAATGAGAAAGAAATTAAGAAATGTTCAACCAAAGAAACATAGTCTAGCCGGGATTTAAAACCAAGACCTCTGGGTTGCTACCACTCGTCTAAAGAGGCCACGAAAATACTTTTTTCATTTTTTTCTCCATATTATCAATGCGTTCAGTTGCATGTCCTTAAGATCTCATTAAGATTTTTCTATCAAAGTACTTAACGCACAAGGTGATTACACACACATACCACAGCCAACCAATTGATTATGATAAGCTCGGTCACAGTCTGGCTATTCTAGAGCCGAAATGTTCAGCTTATGTACGTATACAATGTATGTTTAAGCTCTCTTTTAACTATCTAGATACTTATATATTAAGAGTGTTAAGCATAGTCTTTCTTCATGCCTGTCTGTCAGCATGTATAAAACAGAAAAGGTCCTTCATTCGGATAATGGTAACTGACTGGAGTGTAATCCCCGATTTAAAATGACTACAATAAAATAATTCCTCAATACTTGTTGTGCTTCTTTTTATCATAAATCGAAAAAGAAAAAAAGGAAGAAAGGTTCAAAACATCAGCAAGGATGTGCATTTTAACGACCATAAATGGTTCTCATAAATAAACAAACATTCACGCTAAGAGGCATTCACATACATCACAACACGCTTAGCATTCTCGCAAAGATATCAACGAATAACAACGCAGTTGTGTGTGTGTGTGTGTGTGATGATCAAAATAAAAACAAACCTTAAAAACTCTCAATACATATCTGCGTGAATAGAATATTATGAAAAGTGTCAGATAAAAGTGTCATTCACGTGGCGTTGTTTTGAGTGCGCATAAAAAAAAAGAACTCATATAAAAATGATGAGCAAATAAATACTTTATGCTGCACTCTAGCAGAAAAAATTCCAAATTAAGATACTTTAAGAAAGGATTTTCAATCTTAGTCAGCAACAACAACAGCATCTATTTTCAGTTTCAAGCTCTTAAGCTAGCTCGTAATCAAAGAATAAATAAACACTCGACTATGCTGTGCTACGATTTAAAAACTAAATATTTTGCCAGTCAAGCCGATATTTTTTCAAGTGTACTCTATAACTCTATAAGCTGCTCTAGAATGGCACATTATGTCGTCTGGCAAAAATTTAAATATTTTTCACTCGCAGCAAAACAAACGATTGTAGTAGATTGTCTGCGTTTTTGTCAACAATGTGAAGTATCTACAAGTATAGCCCGAAAGAATTTTGCATAATTTAGATATTGGTTGTTGTTCATAATGGTTAACAGTTCATAGACTGCTTTTGGGCGCTTGCATTTTATTTCAATTTGAAAACTTTTGGCAAACAATTATATCAGCTATAATCCTATCACTGTCAGGTTATACATTAACGGTCGCATTTTTGTAATAAACATTGTGTTGATACTCAAAACAGCTTTTATTTTGCCCTCTGGCAGTCATAGATTATGCAAATTAAGTGCGAACGCTCGGACACACAGCAGCAGAAAAAGACACTTAGAGAATTTTAGTTTATTTTTTTTTTTAAATTAAATTTCGCGATTAAGCTATGAAATTAAAATTTATTTCAGCACAATGGCAACAGAAATGAGCATTCATTTTCTCTGAGTGTAGCTTTTATATCGACATCTCTGCGGAAAATATGGTATTTTTATCATATCGCCTTCGCTGTTGTCATGGGGTTAAAAGCTTTTACAGCTCTTGGTAGCTTTATTTTATATTTTTTAAATATCTTAAAAGTTATTCCAGTATTTGATTTAAATCTCTCTTTTGCAACGAAGGTAAAACATTTTTTGTTTGGTTTAGGGAAAAAAGCATGATTTATGTGCGATTCGAAGGCTGTGACAAATTGGCTTTAAAAAAAAAATTCTTTATGTGGAAATAAATCTCACAGCCAGTGACCTTTCAACAACATACTGTTTTAAGTCCGCGATTAAATTTAAATAAAATTAAATTAAAACAGAGTGTTTTGTACTGTTTTTTGTTATCTTGTTAAAATCTAGCTATTGTTTAAAATCTTTTAACAATTCTTTTGTTCGAAAAAAATGCCTTTTCTGTGCAAGCAGTTGTAAAAATTTACACCGAATACAAAACGCCTTTATAATGTTTATTTTTTTGCCTGCAATGTTTGCAAACAAATGTAAACAAAAACAATAGAAAAATAAAAAAACAAACCTGCATTCATGTACAGGCATGTGGGTGAGGAGTATCTGTCATAAAGAGATTCAAAGGAGATGTCTACAAAATTAAAAAAAAATAATTGTTTTTTACATTAATTTAACATGTTAAGGTGTCTACAATGTTAGTGTGAGAGGATTCAGTGTACCCTAAATATACACGTTTTAGTATCGCAAATCAAACAAAAACAAGTAAAAAAATTCTAAAGTCGGTCTAGCTCGACTATGAAATACCCTAAACCTACTTTTTCAAAATACACCAATAGTATTAAAAATGGGCGTGTCTATCCATGGGCGGATGAAGCACATATTTTATATGCATTTAAATTTTGATGAAAAACTTACACATACCAAGTTTTATTCTTGTACATCACATGTCAATGCCTTTATAGTATTTTCGCTATTGTAAGTTGTATGGGAGATAGGCGTGTTCATGGAAATAGAAACATACCCAATTTTATCTTTGTAGGTTAGACAAAGGCTTTAGGTTCCATCGGAGGTAGGCGTGTCCGTGGGCGGATTACGTCCATTTTTCAGAAAACATCGTCGTTTTGTTATAGAAAACATACAAACGTACCAAATTTTATCTCTGTAGGTTAAATATCAGCTTATTTATTGAGTTTTCCATTTTTGGGTTGTATGGAAAAATTAGTGGGAGTGCCCGTGAGCCGATGACATTTTTTTTTCGCAGAAATTTTTTTTATATAAAATACATTTTATATAAAATTTTATCTCCGTAGATTAAACATGAGCTATGAAAAATACTTTACGACCTATTCTCATACATACCAAATATACAAAAAACTAGTAAGGTATATCTTCGACGTGGGCGAAGTTAAAATACCCCCACGAGCGATTCGCAATGGTACAAAATCTTAAATAGCAACTCTTTTTATGTAAGATTTCAAAAAAATTTTCTATTTTGATGACGTCTAAAATACATTCATATCAAATTAATTTCCTGCAAAGTAAAGACAAGCCTTCTTATAAAATTTTCAATTAGGGGTTGTATGGGAGGTGGGCGTGTTCTTGAATGGTTAATGCTAATTTTTCTAACACGCCACAATTTTGATAAAATATACACAAATACCCAATTTCAGGTCTGTAGCTTAAATATAAACCTATTTACAGTTTCCAATATTATGGGTTGTATGGGAGGTGGGCGTGTTCATCGGTGGATTACGCCCATTTTTCTAACATATCTTGTTTTTCTTATAAAAAGAATAAATCTCTAATTTTCCTTTTGTAGCTTCGACAGAAGACTATTTATATAGTTTTCAATTTTGGGGTTGTATGGGAGGTTGGCGTGTTCGTGGATGGGTAACGCCCATTTTTCTCTAACGTTTTAATTTTTATATAAAAATAATAAATATTTAATTTTACTTTTATAGCTTCGACACAAGCCTCTATACATAGGTTTCAATAATAGGGTTGTATGGCAGGTGGGCGTGTTAGTTAGTGGATGACGCCCATTTTTCTAACACACCTAAGTTCTGTCATAGACTTTACAAATACCGAATTTAAGTTTTGTAGCGTAAATATTCGTTTCTTTATGGAGTTTTCATCATTGGGGTTGTATGGGAGGTAGGTGTGGTTTTCATCGGATTTAGCCCGTGGATTTAGTGGATGACGCCCATTTTTCTAACACACCTAAGTTCTGTCATAGACTTTACAAATACCGAATTTAAGTTTTGTAGCGTAAATATTCGTTTCTTTATGGAGTTTTCATCATTGGGGTTGTATGGGAGGTAGGCGTGGTTTTCATCCGATTTAGCCCATTCTCGAACTTTATCTTAGTTTTTTTTAAAAAAAAGCTTAAATATCGAATTTCAGCACGATAGCTTTAAAATTACGGCTGCAATCGTGTCCACAGATAGACGGACAGACAGACGGACAGACAGATGGACAGACAGACGGACAGACTGAGCAAGAATATATATACTTTTCTATACCTACCACGCCTCCTTATGGGCGTTACACACGTCGTGACAGAATTAATATACCCCTTACGCGGTACGCGTGGGGGTATAAAAATTCATTTAAATCGGTTCAGCCGTTTCAGAGGAGTTCAAACACTAACACCGTGACACGCTATTTATACCCTAAACCTGAAAGGTCAGGGTATATTAACTTTGTGCAAACGTTTGTAACGCATAGAACGAAGTGAGTCCGGTATAGAAAAGTATATTTATTCTTGGCCAGCGTCACCACGTGACTCGAGCTATCCATGTCCGTCCGTCCGTCCGTCTGTCCGTCTGTGTGTTGTCCGTATAGACAGGATTAGAAGAAGGAGTTGATATAATTGGATGAAACTTGGTACACATGGTCACATGAACTCAAAGATCTGCACTATTGAATATTTTTGGAATCCGCCTACGGACACGCCCACCTCCCATAAAACCCAAAAATTGAAAACGCAATTAATAAGCCTCTGTTTAGCCTACAGAAACAAAATTTGGGACGTATGTTCTTTATGACAAAATAAAGATGGTTTTGAAAAATGGACATCATCCGCCCACGGACACGCCTACCTCCCATACAACCCAAAAATTGAAAACTGCATAAATAAGCTCATAATTAACCTTAAACAATACAATTTGGTGTGTATTGGTCTTGTATCAACACAAAGATGTCTGCGAAAAATGGGTATCATCCACTCACGGACACGCCCACCTCCCATACAGCTTAAAAATTGAAAACGCAATAAATAAGACCCTGTTTAACCTACAGAGATAAAAGTTGGCACGTATGTTTTTTATGACAAAACAAAGATTGTTTAGGAAAATGAACCTCATCTGCCCACGGACACCCCTACCTCCCATGAATAAAAAAGATTATATTTGTCATAGAGATATCATATGATGTCATAGAGGTATGTATGTATATTATACCAAAACTAAGGTGTGTTCAAAAATTGGGGGTAATCCGTAGCTACCTACGAATAGCTTTGGTACTACATGTCTCATGACATTTAAACTCAATATAAAGATAATATTTGGCCATGTCTTTCGACCAGAAAAATAGCACGGGCATTGGAAAATGAGGTGTAACTCCGGCCATACAAGCCAAATTTTTAGTATCAAATAGCTTTGGTAGTAAAAGTCGCAGAGCATTGAAATTCAGAATGGAGTTGCCATTTGTTAATATCCTTCTGCTAGAAAACTGGGCGGAGCTTTTGAAGTCACAGATGAAGTACATGTGTTTGCCTAAGGCGTAGCAACGCGCGACGGGTATTGCTAGTATTAGATAAAAAATTGTGATTTTTACACAAAGAAAACATTTTTTAGATTATCATAGTTGCTCAATTTTTGTTTAAAAACTTATTAGGGAAGGTATTGTTCAAATTTTTTTTAATTTTTTAGAAGAGGTTAAGAGGTCCCGCTAATCGAATTTACCATAAAATTCAGGTTTTTCGAATTTCAACTATAAACTGGTATAAAAAAAAGTCATTATATCGAAAAACAGGTTTATATAAACCAGAAGTTTTCGTCATTTCGACGTAGAATTACGTCTTACAGCGCGATTTGTATGGGGTCTTTTTAACAGATTCTTTCAAGACCATGAAACTATTTTGACGAATACTTTAGGGTATACCTACAGCCTTAAATATTCATATTTCAAAAATAAAATGGAGAAAAAATAATTGGTCTCTTTTAAACAAAAACATCGATATGTCATTCAATATGATCAGACTTTTAATACCGAAGATATGATGAAAATGACAAAAGCGATCCCTACGTTTGGCAAAAAATTTTCAAAAATTTTTTAAAAATAGTTTTGCTGGAAATATCGATATACTTCCTGAGCAAAAGATTAATGATATTTTAAGAGCTTTATTTTTTTGACAGCAGGGTAGTACATTAGAATGGTAAGACCTGAGATCTGGAGGGTATGTACTAAAACAATGAACCTGAGGTCAATGACCTCTATAGTGGTTATATTGGCTTGAGAGAAAAATATTGATATTAAGCACCAGAGATATGAAGATATATGTCAATGCGCGACCCCTTCGTTTGGTAAAAAAAAACAACAAATTTTTTTTGTAATTTTCATGCAAAAATGCGTCATATTCGCTGGTATACGGTCTACTGTACACTTATCCTTTAAAAATACCTAACATTTTCTTTTTGAAGTGTAACTTCCTTGGTGGCGAGTAAAATTTCAAGGTATCTTATTCGTGGCGCTAGGCTTACGTTTTGAATTTATATGAAAATTTAAAAAAAATTATAGCCGCTAGCTGGAATTGAACCCTGACCATTGTTACTCAAGAGTCGAAATCTATACCTTTACGTCACGTAGGCACATGATAAACAAGGAAACAAAATTTAATGAAAACTGAACGCGTAACATTCTTAATTTTTATCCAAAAACTATGCACGGAAAATTTATTTCTTTACGCTTCAAACGAAAATATTTAGGCGCATCTAGCGGGAAAAAATGTCCTGCCTGTTCGCCGCATAATGAGCTTAAAGCTTAATTTGGTTCATTGTTTGTTATCAAAAACTTGACATATGAATGACAACATGCAAAAAACAGTTAATTCAATATAATATTGAACGCTTAAAGTGTTGAAAGCGCAATATTTAAGACCGCCAAGAATAGTTTTTGTCATGCCAAAAAACGTCTCAAAGCTAAGAAAAATAGCTAAAACAGGTGCAGAACGCGTTCGTGAATATAAACAGCGAATTAGAGCTCTTAAGAATGCAGCTGGGTATGCAACTAATGATGAAGGTAAGGTGATTGCAACATCGGCTGAGTTCCAAAATGCATTTTTACGAAGCATCAGTGTATTTTGGTGAATCTGCAAAGAACCAATTCTCAGAAAATGCACTGATGCATTCTAAAAATATATTCATCATCTCAACAAAATTTTATAGTTGATACACTCAACAATCGACGTTCGCTGCTTTACGAGGCCCTCACTCAACATAGCAACTTTTATGATCAGGAAGCAGGAGACAATAATCAACAAAATTTGCTTCTGCTTTCGGAGGCTCCTTCAACGAATTCTATGCAAATGCAATTTAGCATTTAAAAAGTGACAAAGTTGAGAAGACATTCAAAAGCAACTTAAACACCAACTGAACTAAAACAAGGACCGAAAATAACTGTTATTTTACAATTTTCAAATGAAAAAAATTGTTGAAAAACTTTTTCAAATATACCATTATCAAACAAATGTCCTCAGCCTCACGAATATAAGTGCCTTTTATATTTTAGACTGATTCTTTAAAAGTTAAAATTCAACTGTTTTTTTTTTCCTTGTATTGCTTCGAGGCAAAACAAAGGTTACTTTTGACTTTTATTTTATCGGTCAAAAATAGCAGTTATTTTGTGACTTTAATTTTTTCGGTCAAAAATATCAAGCAATTTGTGTTTTTTTAAAGGCCGTTTGACAGATTGAACTGTTGACACCATGTGTAAAATGTCTCACCGATGAGATGAAAATAATGGTATCAACATTTTTTAGTCGTTAAAATGACTTGAACAAGTATAAATTACCTGATATTTTTGACCGAAAAAATAAACGGCAGAAAATAACTGTTATTTTTGACCGATAAAATAAAAGTCAAAAGTAACTATTATTTTTGCCCAAAAAAAAAACTATAAGGCACAAAATAACTTTTATTTTTGTCGGAAAAAATAAAAATTAAGAGATAACAGTTAATATGTGACACTTACGACAAAAACCATAGCCGGTACGGTTCCTGGATGCAAATATTGAATCAACCGATTTTTATTCCATTTTGTATTGATTGAATTTCTTTTCAGATACTTTCTCTCTCTATTTCACACTAAAATCTTTCTTATTTCTTACTGTTAAAGAAGTTCAACTTCTGCCACGTGTGCGTTGCTACACCCGGATTTTTTTTTTGATACTAAAATGCACCAAATGTTAAATAACAGCAGATTTAAAACATGCCTTTAGAGAAACATAAAAGTTCAAATTAAAAAAGTATTTATTACAAATTATTTAATGTTGACTTAACGACACAACACAATAGACAAAATTAATTCAAATACCCAGATCGAGTCTTTTCTTTGCTGAGTTTTTCAATTGAAATTTTGAATTCATCCTAAAGCACAAGCCAAAATGACCCGAACAACAACTTATGCATGAAATGCTTTAAAATTAATAATAAAATTGTATGATGATAAGAATCTTGTCGGTAACATATAACATCAACTCTGTTTAAAGAAACTAAATTTTTTTTTTTTCTTATGTCGAATGAAAGATTTTGTCCCTTGCTAAACAAAAAAACCTCTATCGATTGTGCGCTTAACCGTAAAATGACCTCAAATATGAATGAAAATGCCAACTTGTTGTATGTAAGTTGTTGAGTTTAAATTTGAACAGCAGCAATTTGCTAGAAATTTAACACAACACATCCTTTATATTAAGTGTTCAAGAAATAAACGCTACGTTATACTTTTTGTTAGTCCGGTGAGTAAAAATCAATTTAAAAGTTTTCTATTGTATACCATAATATGGGTTTAGAAGCAGTAGGAAGCCATCTTTGAATTTCAATGCCTTTATTTAGTCTTCAGTGTTCAGTGCAACAAAAACCTAGTCAAACTTTTCAGTCAAAATGGAAAGAAAGCCTTCACAAAAGTAGAATAGGCCGAAAAAGTTTTTATCAAATATATTTACTTTTGATTCATATTGAAGGATTTAGCTAGAGTTTTGCCACAAACAACAATGAAGCAACAGTTTTGTTTTTATTTAATTAAGCTCATTGTCTTGAATTTGTTAATCTGTTTGAAATTAGTTGTTAAAAAGTTTTGCAGAGCGAAGATAAAAGAACAGTATTTAGCAGTGAAACAACTTTTTTATTTTCTCAAGCTTAAGTTTTTCGTGTGAAATTTTGTTGATTATATATTAAACAGTATTGTAGGTTGTACCAAAGGCACGGCAGCTAATTAACGTGTTTACTGCATAATTCGGCGAAGTTAGAATTAGAACTAGTTACCAACAAAGACGCATATTTATCAAAATATTTTTGTAAAAAATGTAGGTGTTTTTTTGTATGAGAGTATTATAAAATAACGGTTAGAACATTAAATTCAAAATTTCTGATCTATCGTTCTTTTTTCATATATCCTTATGAGAGCTAACTAGGCACTCGTTTGCTTCAATCTCTTTTTTACTTTTTACCACCATGTTAAAAGCTGGATTTTAATTTAAAAATACTTTTTGCTTCTTTATTACATCCTTAATCGTTAGTTTAAGTACCGTTTTATTTTTAAGCTTAAAACACACTTAATATATATATAAATATTTTTAAATAAGTACCTTGCTTTAAATATCTACAAAATATTTATTCACATTTTATTTTTATTAACCTCTATTTGACACACCAACACAGAGCTATGCCTATACGTGCTTGTGTGCAAATCAGCTTAATATACGGCCAATGAAATAAGCAGTAGCGAGTTTTATACATCCTTAAGCTATAAAAAAAAAAAACGAAACGAAACATAATAATTTTGGTACCAGCCCGTGTGTTGGTCGTAAAATTAACGACATAGCTAGAAGAGAAGAAAATTGCCGACTTAATAAAAAACCCAAATTGAGGATGAAAAAATACTTAAGTTATTTTCAGACGATATCAACACTTTATGTAGTTTGCAGAATTTTAATGTAGCAGTAAGAGAATTTGCCAAAAGACATTCTTTATGTCTTTGTTTATACGTTCTAGTATTAGGGGGTGGGCTTTCTGGTCAGAAATTTAAAAAAAGAAAAAAAAAGGGGTGTGCAATTGTCAGCTTCGACGCACGATTGGAGTTAATTCCATATGATCGATTACCTTGGAATTTGATGTAGACGCATACAAGGCAAAAGAGGTGAATAAAGGCATACCTTAAAAATTAAATGCTTTGTGCAAGATTTCAAATGTCTTTTTATAAATATGCAAAAAAAGAATGTATCCTGTTTTTACTCATAAAAAAAAAAAAAAAACAAATTGGCCATTTCAGCCCTTGAAAGGACTTTGACCGAGCTTCTTATGATCAATTGTGTTGTGTGTGTTATTAAATGTTTGCACACAATTGACCGAGAACTGGACCTACATGTTTTATGCCGACTCCGAACGGCTAAAGTTCATGTTCTCAAGAAGCTTTACATGGCATTATTTACAATCTGAGGTTTGCCATTGTCAGCAGAGAGGTGGTGACCGATCAGAAAAATTTTTTATTGAAAAAAACTTTTCGCCGCGGCTGGGGATCGAACCCGGGCTCCGAGCATGCTAAGCCACACACTTAACCTGCATGCCACGGTCACCACCCTGTTTTTACTCATAGATCAAGTAAAAACCGGGCAGAAACCATCCACCATTAAGGAATTACAAGAGAAATTTGGTCAACTTTAAGGCTTTCAATTTCACTCTGAATTATTACTGATTTAGAGTTAAAATATTTTCTTAATAGTTATAAGTTTAAAAAGAAACTACATCACATATTGCATAATTCTTCAGCACATCATATTCTATTAAATGATGCCCAACTCCACTCATATTTTTCTTTAAAAGTTTCTGGTGAAATTTCATTTTTGATTAGTAATTTGAAAACTTTGATTTTTATTAATGTAAACACAGAATAAATTTTAATTTCGAATTTAAAATAAGTAAAGAAAGTCTAAAGTCGTTCTTGCTCGACTATGAAAGACCCTATACCTCCTATAACATTAAAATATATATTAAAATACTAAAACATATAGACATAACTTCCTATTAAAATCCATGCATTCCTTCTTACTCAGGGGCGCAACCAGGATTTTATTTTGGGGGGGTTTTATCAAATGTGGAACTTTTATATAAAAATGATTTTACGTAATTATAGCGGCTGTGTTGTAGCGGTAAGTGCGTTCAATTTTTACACTAATGGTTCCTTGTTCAAACTTCAGGCATGACCAGCACCATCTTTTTTTTTTCCAAAAAGAATTTAAAACGGTCACTGTCAGGACATTTTGTCCCCACAGAAGGTGAACAGAAGTGGTAGCAGTCATTTAAAAATAAACTTGTTTCAGCGTTGTTTAGGATCTGTTCGACCAAAATGTTTTGCAAGCACTAGTTAACACCGTTTTGCAGATTTTTTCTTGTTCGGCAGTTGCACGAAGGTTGTAAGGCTTGAGCTAAACTAATAGGGTCAGCAAAAATTTCCCCAAAACATTCAGAAAAAATGACTATCTTTCTCCTATAAAAAATTTCTCTATTTTCGAAAATAGCAATTTTCTCTTTTTCAAATAAAATTTCCTTCAATTAGAATAAATTTTCACATTTTCAAAGAAGTATTTCTTTAAAAAGAAATCTTTTCTCAAAAATAAAAAGTCTTATGCTCTAAAAACGATACGTTTATATATAATTTTCTTTTTCATGGAAGCTTTTTATCATTTTTTTATCATTATTATCACATTTAGAGAAAATCATTCTCTGGAGCAAAGTCTATAACATTATTTCCAATAATTTTCCGGTGTCCGACTCACTTTTTTTTCTCCATACAAAATCGATCCAGCTTAATGTGCAGTCTGAAGGAATAAAATATGACTTATTTAATAGATTATGCATTAACCAGAATTTATTTGAAATACACATTTGGGGTTTTCACTAATTTCATAAGACGTGTGATTACTTTTTATGTGACTCACTTTGATTGAATGCTATTTTGCTTGGTACTACAATAATTTTTGGGGGGTTTAAACCCCGAAACCCCCCTTTGGTTGCGCTTATGTTCTAAATATAGAATTACTACAGGTTTAGCTAATGTGGCTTGGTAGGTGGGCGTGTTGGTGGGCAAATGGCGCCCATTTTTGTCGTACACCTCAATTTTGATACACAATTCTCCCACACGAAGTTTCATCTATCAAATAACCTTTTAATAGTGTTTGTAATATTGTGGGTTGTATGGGAGATGGGCCTGTTCATGGTCAGATGACTTTCATTTTGTGAAAACATATTACTTTTGATAGAATAATTTCACATACCAAGCTTTATCTTTGTAGCTCATATATAAAACTCTTTATAGAGTTTTTACCATAGTTTATTATATGGGAGGTGGGCATGTTGGGTGAAAAAATTATGCCCATTTTTTGTACACACCTTAGTTTTGACATAAAATGCTTCCATGCGAAGTTTCATCTCTCTAGGTTAAATATGAACCTTTGAAAATTGCGGGTTGTAAGGGAGGTGAGTGTGTTCATGGGTGGAAAACGCCAATTTTAGAGTTTTATCTACCGGACCGCTTCGTTCTAGGTGTAACAAACGTTTGCACAAAGTTTATATAACAAAATGCTCCCAATTTTTCACGCAATTTTCTCAAATTTTGTGCTTTTCTATACACAAGAAATCCATTTTATATTAAACCATTTTTACCCAAATTTATGTACCTTTTTTGTCATCGCCAAACATACAAGGGTCCTCAGCTTCATGCAACATCTTAAATAGTTAAGGTAAATAATCTGTTATGCCAGCATTTTTAAAGTTATATACTTGCAATTTGGTAGTTGCATACTATTGTGATAAGTAAGATTCTCGGTTTAGATGACTTTTATTAGACAAATTTCGTTTTCTATTAGAACATGCAAGTTGCTTAAAATTTCCAAGAAGTTGACTCCACAAAAACTTTCGTACCTGAAATACACAAAAAGTTAGTACTAATTTTATTTTCTGTTGAAATAGAAAAAAAAAACAAATAAATCAAAAATGAAAGTGCTCGCTTTAAAAGTGAATAACGCGGTTATGTTAGAAAGGATTTCATTCATTTCTTTTTTGTTTGAAATTTTGGTTAATTTTCCGTCTAATCGTGTTGCTTTCTTTTCAGTTTCGTTTTCCTTCTAGTTTTTATGATTTTCCAAAAAAAAAAATCCTTAAAGAATTTCTTAATTTCGCAAAAAACTTTGCTCAAAATAATTGTTGTTCAAAAGATACTTAAAACAAAAAATGACCTTTTTAATGTTCTTTCATATGATATGCATAAATGTAGGGTTTGTTTAAAGTTTCTGTCGATAAAATCTAAAAATACTTTATACGATCGAAAAATCAAGACTATAATCATAAAAATTAAAGATTTTTTTGTTTGTTTTTTTTTAATTAATTTTGTATTTTTGTAATTTTGTTTGCATGAAATGTAATGGTGTAGTTAAAGAATCATGGCAATTGCTCGATTCGTTTCTGAGTTATAATCCTAAATACCTCTTTTTACAAACCCACAGCAACAACAGCACCACCTACCGAGTTAAACTTTAGATCTAAACCATCTACAGATCCAGTTGCATGCACTCACCAAATTTCATTCAAATCGGTCCAGCCGTTTAAGAGGATTTCAGTGACAAAGCCATGTACAGAAGAATTTTATCTATAAAGATTAGAACGCAACTGCGTTCTCGAAAATGGCTCTAACGATTTCGATGAAACTTACAATATAAATGAAGAGGAGGCTGAAACGAATTTCCGAATTTTCATGCATTTAATAATTACCTTAATTTTCCCAGCTCAATTATGCTATTGACAGCGCAGTGGATAGAGCTTCCTCCCATCAATCTGATGATAGTGAGTTCAACCCCTGGAATGTGCATTAATGTTTTGTTTTATTTTTGAGCTTCAACAAACAGTGAAGCTGCTGCTTATTCAAAACAGCTGAAATAGCCAAAAAAGCAGCAACAACACCGCACTTTGTTCTTTATCAATGTAGTATTCAGATTCTTTCTTGTCGCTGATACCGGTTTGTTATATTTCTCATTTAGTTTTTGTTATAAAAACTAAATAGCCTAGATGTTTAACCAAAGTTAAGTACTGCGAAAGTGTTATGCGGGCAGTAGTGCCATATGTTTTTTGAAAATCCTATCATTTTCAAAAAAGATCATGTTTTTTAGAGAAAATACTGTGAATGAACTTTTTAATAATTGATTAAAAATAAATTATAATTTGACAAAAAATAACACATTCTAAATATCCCAACTAACACATGAACTTCGATTCGACAGCTAAAGCTTGGTTTGCTCTTCTATAAAGCTTCCAACTAGAAGTTTACTTGTTAACGAAGATAAAGCTGATATAATAGCTGTTATGAAGTATTTCAGAAGTTAATATCAGCAGTTTTAAAAAGGCTTGTTTTAAAGTTTCCAATAAGCTTAAAAATGTTTGTTTACGGAAGCTTAGGAAGTTTTAATTTCGAAAGAGCTTCGGTTAATAGAACAACCGAAATTGCTGCCTCTTAGTCTGCAAAAGATTTCTATAAATCTTTAAAGAAGCGTTATCAAAATTACCGTCAGTTTTGTTTGAGTAGCTCTTTAAAGTTTTCGAAATTATGTGAATCGAAGTTGAAATCTCTTAAGCGCTGATTATAATAGACAAAACGGAACGTTGTTGAACGTTGAGAAATGTCACCTTGCAATTTATTACATGAACTTCTTATGTGAGCGTTTATAATAAGACGGAATGGAACGGCACGCGTCGTTGAGATCTATAGATTTTTGATTTTTGCGTTGCGTTCCGTTCCGTCGAGAATAAACAAATGCTCTTGACAAATGCTTAAACATATATATTTAATTTGATTTTCTAACGCCTTCTTTTTAAAATGAACTCATATTTATTTTGAACACAATTTTTGGAAATGAAGTTAAAGGAAAGGAAGATTGATGTTTTTCAATTTTTGCTTATGTTTATTTGACCATTTAAACGATTTATTCCGTTTCTATTATAATCGTCACTTCGTTTGAGCGCGTTTCATCCCGCTACGCTGACAATTGCCTACGTTCCGTTTCGTCTATTATAATCAGCGCTTTAGTCTGAGAAAACAACGTTGTCAAACTTCAAATAAATTAAAAAAAAATTAAAAGAAAAATAATGTTTTGGAGAAATGCACAATGTTTGGATTAGATCACAAGCGTTATGCGATTGGGAAAATAAAAATGCAAACGACCAATCTATTCATCATTGAATCATGACTACAACAAACTTACTTTTGGTCTCTGCAACCAATACAATGTTCGGCAACCGTTACAAAATATTTAACGGAATTATAAGAAAATTATTTTTTTAAATTGAATTTAATTATTTCTGAAACTGACAGTAATGAAATGCCAACTTCGAAACTACTAAAAAACGTTAAATTTTGTATTGAAAAATATCAAATTATTTATTAAACTGTTGATTGGCAACGCAAAAAAGAGCGAAAACGTTAGGGTTGTTTTGAAAATCGTAAAACCTATCAGAAATTGATTTTGTATGTGAGGTGGCAGCCTTATAAGAGGCTTATAAGAGGCTTCTATTTCAGTTAGAGCTTGAATGAAAAGTTATAACTTCGATTAAGTCTGTGGTGCCATGCTGCACTATATTTCGTTTGTACTGAAACTGAAGCTACTAATTCCAATAAGTTTCGATAAGGTATGTTATTGAAACTAAAGCCTCTCGCATGTATCATACAGAAGCTCTAATTTCAGTAAAAGCAAATAATTTATTTGTTTGAAAATTTGACAGTTGCATTTCGAAGCTTATATTTGCAATAAGTTTTGATAAGGTTTGTAGTTTAAACTGAAGCCTTCCGTATGGACAGAGAAGACTCTAAGTTTCCATAAGTATGAAGTCATTCAGTTTCAACTCTTCGCATATAAAATAGAAATAACTCGATAGATAACTCTGCGACCTAGCAGGAGTTCGAGTGTAGGTTACGGGTTCGAGTGCATCTGAACAATTATGTGAAATTTTTAATTAATAAAATATAATTAAATTTAAAAATTTAGCCTTAAAATGCAAATTAAGTAAGGAAAAAATTTGTAAAAAAATTGAAATATCATACAAAAATCAGAAAAAGTTAGATACCTTTTACAATATTTCTTACAAATTTTTTGTTGTCAGATTTGAAGCATCGGTAAAGCTAACATCATTATATTTGGAACAGTTTTACTCAGGTTACTGTCCGAAGTTTATTGGAAAACATATAAGCTGTAAAAAGCTTTTATAAGCAAGCACGTCCTTATCCTACGGAAGTTGTTTGCGAAGTTTAATAGAAGTCAAAGAAGCTTCTATAAAATAATAAAAAGTTCGCCTTTTTGCCGTTATAGAAGTTTATAAACATGCTTTCAGAAACTACGTAGTTTTCATAATGAGTTGCTGTAAAATTTGTTGCAATCTTTATTGAAGTCTTTGTGCTAGTAGGGTAGGTATGTATTAAAATTAGCAAAAAAGAAATTAAATATTTAGTTTTTAAAGCAATTCATTCGCAATGTTGAGACCATAAAAAATATATAGTTGATGTCGTTTCAAATTTTGTACAATTCTTATAATTTTTTCTTTTATACGATGAATTCCACACAAGGTGGGAATTTCGAATTTGTTTCAGGTTTTCGTTTTGTTTATATTTATTTGAGAAAAAAAATCTCAGAAACTGCTTAACTGCTGGGAGAAATTGGGATCCTGTCTACCTGCTTAAAATACTGCCCAAAACATTATTAACTGCTCATATGGCAACACTGTATGCGGGAGATTTTTAACGGAATTTTATAAGCACGAATGTGGCCAGGGTTTGAATCCCACGACCGACAATAATTTATTTTAGCACTTTCTTATTATTTTTATCAATTTGAATCATTGTTTATAATTTTCAATTTATTTTCTTATTTTTTCTGTTTATTTTTATAAAAAAAAAAATTAAATAGCTTCATTGGACCAACAGAAAAAATTATATTGCTTATTTTTAAAATGTTTCAATACTTTTGTTATATTTTGAAGAAGATTTATAACTTTTTTTTAGGTTTTGGTTGATCCAATGAAGCTTTTAATTCATAAAAATAAATAAAAACAGAAAAGAAAATAATTTGAAAAATATCAACAGAGATACAAATTGATCAAAATAAAAAAAAAGTTGCTAAAAATAAAAATTGTCGACCGTGGGTTTCGAACCCACTCCGCCACTATCTTTACTGGGAAAATTCGTTCATTGGTAGAAGATTTCAGTTTTGCCGAATAAATAGAAAACAATTAAAAAATAATTTTGAAAATATTCACAATAATTTAAATTAATAAAAGATCATACAAAATAATAATAAATGTATGCAAAAATTAGTGTCGGTCTTGGCATTCGAACCCACGCCGTCACGATCGCTGAAAGCGAAATTCGTTCATTGGCAAAAAATTTAATTTTGGCCGAAATAAAGAAAAATTATTGGACGATTGACATTTTCGCTAAAAAATGTCGTCTCTCGCTAAAATATCTTTCTCTCTCTCTCTCTCTCTTCTCTCTACACATATGTATATCTTTGGCCTTCGCATACAATGCACTATGAATTAGTTTGAGGCTGAGATGCACAACGGAATCAAAATTTTTTTTAATTTTGTTAAGCATGGTAGGTAAAATATTTTGTATTTGCAAAGGGATAAAAATACCAAAACCAATTTCATTAAATTTAAATAAGAAATTATCACAAAATAAAAATGCGTTTCAAGTTTATTGATAAATATTATCTTATATGTTTGTACACATAACTAGCTATCATCAAGGGCACTTGATAAAGGGTGAATAAAGTAACTTCATGTGCTCAGCAGAATTGCGAGCTATGTAGCATTTTCTATGGTCACAAAGTTAACCAAATTTATTTAAACTTTTGTAAGACCAACATCTGTGGTTAATCAAACCATTGAAGTCAAAGCAAAAGATTTTCAAACAAAATCTTCAGAGAAAGTAAAACAAAAAAAAAAAAAAATAAAGTTGGTGTGAGCTAGAAATAAGTTAAGCTTCTTCCACCACTTTCTGTTTTTGACTACTTAAATTGTGAATTTGTGTCAACATTGCGTGCAACTTTGAAGAAGTTATCACTCTTTAGCCTTCACAACCCTCGCCATCCTCGCATGTTAAAAATATCTGTCTGTAGCTTTCTTTGCAAGCACGAAGTATACACATTTTTAAGCATTGAAAAAAGTAAATTTTTGACTTTTTTTTTACTTGAGTGTGTGGATGTGTTTTTCATTTATGTGTTAGTAAGAAACTGACAAATGCAGACTTTGAAATTTTTTTAATGTTTCTTTAGTGTTTTAGTGCAGAGAGACTTTATTGTATGTAAGTTTAAAACAAAGCGTTTAAAGCGTTCAATCAGTAGCAGACATTCATGGTATGAGGAATATATTGTAACTTGTAGGTTACGCACAACATTGGAACATTCTATCATATCTACCTTGTTTTCTTTACTTTCGAGTAGTTCATTAAAATTTAACTATTTCAATGAATTTATGAAGAATCATTGCAAAAGATATTCAAATCAAAGTCAAATAATCAAATCTATTTAAATTCTCTTTTGCTAATTTTCTAGCTAAAGTTATGGAAAATATTATTGTCTTTATCTCTTGTTATTTGCTTTAAATGATTTTAATTAGCATAAAAAATAATAAGTATTTGTTGAAAACTTAAAGTTGTTGCAAAGTCATCGGCAACCATACAAAAATGAAAACAAGCAAAAATTTGTGCGGTTTTATGTTTTCGGAGGAAAAATAAAGTCATTGCAATCCAAGCTAATTTATGGCCAAAATCATAAATAGATTTTCTAGGTAAGTAATTAAAAAGAACAAACAAAACATTTTCCAATCTTGTCTTAAGTTTAACTTGTTTAAATTCAAGAACAAACTTTTATTAATATTTTCTGAGTATGACAACAAAAATATGAATGTGTTTTTTATCTCATATACGATTAAATTTTTGACTTAGAGTTGGCAGTAAAGCAACATTGTAATAACATTTTAATAAAATGTGAGGTTAGTTAAAAGCGGATAAAAACTTTGGCGGCACAAAAAATTTGTATGTTTATCTTTCTAAAAAATTTGTTGCAAACAACTTTGTTTTTGTTCAAGTTCAAAGAAAAAATAAAGAACTTTCATTTATGTTAGCGAAGAATGCTATTCTTAACTAGTTATCTTCAATAAATATTCTTAAATAAATTTTAACTACAGATTTATAATAGAAAATTGAAATCAATTACAATACAAATATTTTAATCTCAATTTTTCTCAAAGAAAACATTTTCGGTAAAAATCAAATAATGCATAATTTGGAACTACATGACTTTTAACCAAATATTAGAGGAATCAACCAAAAGTTGTAGAGCATCAGAAAATGTTAAGCGAATTCAAAAACAAATTTCGATCCTGTCCGTCCTTGCGTCTGTGTGTTGCCCGTAAGAACAGGATAAAAAGAAAGAGTTGAGAGAATTCAGTGAAACTTAGTACACATTTTCAAATAGATCCAATGATCTGAACTATTGTACAAAAAATTGGTGTCATTCGCCCACGCACTAAACACTTTCACTCATATGAGAATTTTACAACTGGAGAGGCTACCTTTATGGACATACTAAGTTCGCTGCCATCTGAACTAGTGGCTTGTAATATTACCCAACCCGGCTGGAATGGCACAATGAGGGACCGAACCTGGTTTTTGACACAACCTTCTACACTGATGGAGTCAAAATGAATTGGAGCTGGAGAAGTTGGGTGTGGCGCAATCTTTTCGCCTACCAGATTCAGCTAGCGTTTTTCAGGCAGAACTTCTTACGATAAAAGTAGCCTGTTGGACATTAAGTCGAACGAACACCAACAACCGTAACGCAGCTATCTTGTCGGACAGCCTAGCCGCCATTAAAGCTTTATATTCAATTGAAACCAACTGTAGACTAGTAAGGCAATACAAGAGGAGCTAGCCGGATTAAGTCAAAAGCTGCACATTACTCTAATATGGTTTTCCTTGACATCGTAACAGCGGAACCAGTAGCAGTTAATCTGAGCACAGTGAAGTGAAGGATTCACTCTTATTACTTTGTCATGGCTAATAAAGGATGGGAAAGACTACCAACCTGTGCCTTCCTACCTACAACCCAAGCAGAACCCGTAAGCTGCTATTAAGATCCTGTTAAGACATAGCAAGGATCATGGCAGTCATCACTGGATGGCTCTTATTAGTATATCAACCAATTAATCGCGTCACACCTCCAAATACACTGTAAATAGAGGTTATGGCATCAGAATGGCTCAACAGAGCAAATTGGAATAACATCCAAACCAATCAACCAACCAACCAACCATCCGCCCACCTCCCATAAAACCCACAATAGTAAAAATCCTATAAAAAGGTTTGACATTGGCCTAAATTGATCATTTGGCGTGGGAGCATACTATGTCACAACAAAAATGTGTGAAAAAAAATTGATGTCATCCACCCACAAATACGCCCACCTCCCACACAGCTCCAAAATTGAAACTGCTATAAAGAGGCTTGTATTAAAGCTACAGGGTTGAACTTTGTCATGTATATGTTTTATACTAAATCTACATTGTTGACAAAAAAATGGACATCATATGCCTATAAACATGCCCACCTCCCATACAATCCGTTATATTAAAAACACTTTAAAGTTATTTACATAAAACGTACACAGAGAAGACTTTTTACGGTAGTATGTTATATCAAAACTTAGTTGTGCACGAAAAATAGGCTTCATCAACCCATGAACACGCCCATCTCCCATACAACCCACTACAGGAAAAACTCTATAGAGATTTATATTTGAGCTACAGAGATAAACTTTGGCATGTGAATATATTATATTAACACTAAGATGTGAACAAACAAGCAAAGAAAGTCTAAAGTCTGTCTAGTCAGACTGTGGAATACCCTAAACCTCCCATAATATTTTTATATATATTGAAATACTAAAACAAATAAACATAACATCCTATCAAAATCCATACATTCTAGCTACCTATAGAATTAATACAGGATTAATCTGGTTTATATGGTGCGTGGGCGTGTTGGTGAGCAGATGACATCCATTTTTCGCGCACACCTCAGTCCTACATGCAATTTGATATAAAATGCTCCCATACGAAGTTTCATCTCTCTAGGTCAAATATGAACCCTTTTAATAGTGTTTTTAATATTGCAGGTTGTATTGGAGGTGGGCCCATTTTCTGAACACAGCTTATTTTTGAAACAATAATCTAACACACCGAATTTTATCTTCATAGCTCATATATAAACCTCTTTGTAGAGTTTTTGCAAAAATGGGTTGTATGGGAGGTGGGCGTGTTCGTGGGTTGATGACGCCTATTTTTGTATGGTGGGTTGTACGGGAGATGGGCGTGCGGGTGAGCAGATGGTGCCCATGTGCACACCTCAGTTTTCACATGAAATGCATATATATCAAGTTTTATCTTTCTAGGTTAAATATTAACTTTTAAATAGTGTTTTTAATGTTATGGGTTGTATGGGTGTGTTAAGGGTCACACCACTCCCATTTTTCGTGTACGTCTGCATTTTGATAGATAATATACATGTGTCAAATTTTATTTGTGTATCTGACATGCAATTCTCTATACAGCGATTTTTATTTTATGGTCATATGGGAGGTGAGCGTACTCGTAGGCGGGTGACGCCCATTTTGTGGGCACACCTTAGTTTTGAATTAAGAGCCTCCCATACCAAGTTTAATTTCTGTAGGCCATTTATAAACTTTTTTATGGTATTTTCAATATTGTGGGTTATATGGGAGGTGGGCGTGTTAGAGGGCGGTACACTCCCATTTTTGTACATATCTTAGATTTTGTACAAAATGCATGCATATTAAATTTCATTTCTGTAGCTTCAACAAAACCATCTATACAGTGAATTCAATTTTTTTTTTTTTTTTTTTGTTTGGAAGGTAGGCGTGACCGTTGGTGGATTCCAAAAATATTCAATAGTGCAGATACTTGGGTTCATGAGCACATGTGTACGAAGTTTCATGCTGCAATTAACTCAACTCCTTCTTCTTATCCTGTGTTTGCGGATAACACACAGACGAACGAACGGACAGACGGACAGTGCTAAATCAACTCGCGAGGTGACTGAGCTCAAGAATATATATATTTTTCTACTCGCTTATTTCTATGCGTTACAAACGTTTGCACAAAGTAAATATATCCTGACCTTTCAGGTTTAGTGTATAAAAATAATTGTCATTTGCGCACAAACATGCCCACCTCCCATAAAACCCACAGTTGCGAAATTCTATAAAGAGATTGATATTTTAGCCACACACACCCACAGTAGTTGAACCTGTTTTAAACATTACCGAATTGCATGGATTTGGAACAAAAGTAAGAAGTTATTTCTATTTATTGTAATATTTTAATATGTATTTAAATATTATTGGATGTTGAGGATATGCCATAGTCGGGCTGGACCGGCTTAAGAGTTACCTTACTTGTTTTAAGCTGACATTACTTCAAAAGTTTATCTATTTTTATTTTTTCAAAAAATCCTGGATTTCTAACTATAATAAGCTGTAAGGCATTTTTAGTGAACAAACAAAAATTATTTATATTTAATTGCTTTAATAGTTCCATCAAAAAAGAAATACTAGCATTTTTCTGTTTTTTTCTTAAGCTTTTTATTTAAAACCCATACATCATGGCGTATGAGTAACATTAATTGCACGCAGCATTCTGTATGCAAATAAATTAATACGACTTTTCATGTTCACAACTTAAGTACATAATCCAGGCGCGTATCTAAGAGGGGTTTTTGAGGTTCAAGGCTAGCCGTCCTCCCTAGATGTCAAAGAGGAGAAAAAAATTAATTGAATTCAAACAAATATAAGCAAATAAACAATTATGTCAACCCTGCAAACAATTATGTTAACCTTGAAGACGATTGGAAGATTGGTCGATCTGTCGACTTCCTTGCGATTCGCCCAAGAATTTTTAGGAATATGAATCGTTTTCGATCGCCAAAACGGTGTATGTGCGATTTTCAAAAAAATAACAAAATCTACCTACGCCCATTCCTCATCCATGTTCATCGTTGGAGCATGGATTGCTTTTCGATCGCCCAAGAGATGAATACGTGATTCAAAAATTTTTCAAAATCTTTTTTTGCTCATTCTGGCGATCGTTGGAAGATGGTTTTTAAAAAATTGTTTAAATCTGTCATTCAAATATGAAGCAGGCTCTGAAAAAGCGTTAAACTTAATAAAAAATTTTAACCTTTTCGTAAAAAATTCTTTAAATTAAGATATTACAACATCTATCGAACCTGCTTGTTTAAACTTACAACAGCTTTTAACGTTCAACAATGACGCTTCACAACAAATCGCTATGGACCCTTAAATGCGATATTTTTGCCACTCTTGTCGGCGAATAGTTTAAGACCCTTTCTGTCGATTCGTATGAGACTCTTCCTGGCGAATCGCTTAAGATTCTTCCGACGATTCGTTGGTGAATCTTCCCGGCGAATCATTTAAGACCCCTCTCAGCGAATCGTTCGCAACTCCTCTCGGAGATGCATCGGCGAATCTTCCAGGTAAATCGCTTAAGACTATTCTTGGCGATTCGTCAGCAAATATTTCCGGCGAATCGCTTTTATGGCCTCAGCTGGCGATTCCCGTAAGACTCGAAGAAGAGCTCGCCGGCGATTGTTTCATCTTCCAAGCGATGCGCTGGAGATTTTCAGCCGATTGAAAATATTTTCAAACTCGAACGAACAGTGGACTCTGCAACAAATCCCAAGTTAAGTGCACCAAAACTAAAAGCAGAAGTGTCCCAACATCTAAATAAAAATGTGCATCCTGAAACAGAATAAAAATATTTATTTCTGAAATGAGGTAATTTTCGCCGACGAAAGTAAGTTTAATTTATTCAGATCTAATGGTCAGTGTTATGTATGGAGGAAGCTCAATGAAAAGCTTAAAGAAAATAATTTTCGACCTACCGTAAAAACATGGCGGGGGGGGGTCAGTGAAGGTCTGGGGCTGTATGTCAGCTGCTGGCTCAGGACAGCTATGCTTTATTGATGGAATAATGGACGACACAAAGTATTTGACAACAATAAAACAAAATACAAATCAAAGTGCTGAAAATTTGGGTTTAAAGTATATATTTCGATTTTATCAAGACAACCAACAAATTTGAGCACAAAGCTCAAAATGTTCAACTATGACTGCTCTGTAACTGTGCTCAAGTCATTGCAACGCCTCCACAATCACCGGACATCAATGTTATTGAACAGGTCTGCAAAAATCTTGTTGTATCTATGCCCAGGCGATTAGAAGCCGTTAAAAAAGCAAAAGGTTTTCAAACAAAAAATTTTTTTTTACTTTAATATAAAATACTAATTTATTGTCCGAGTTCTTTTTGGATGTGCTTTTCTTTGTCTTTTCATATTTTGATTTTTGCTTAAATAATAATATTACATTTTTTATATTAATTTTTGCTTCTTTATTAGTAAAATTCTTGTTCTTGTTAAATGTGTGTCCAGTTTGCCAATAGAAGGCCATCAACAAATAGTAACTCCACTCTGACTTTTATTATTCTGTGACCACTTTTTCCAAAGCTATCTTTATATACAAAATTCTTCTGTACATGGCTTTGTCACAGAACTCCTCTTAAACGGCTGGATCGATTTGGATGAAATTTGGTGAGTGCATGCAACTGGGTTTGTAGATGGTTAAGATTTAAAGTTTGATTCAGTAGGTGGTGCTGTTGTTTCTATGGGATTGTTTAAAGTGGTATTTAGGATTATAACTCAGAAACGAATCGAGCAATTGTCGTTATTCTTTCACTACACCATTACTTTTTATGCATACAAAATTACAAAAATACAAAATTCATTAAAAAAAAAAACAAATAATAAATCTTACATTTTTATGATGATAGGCTTGATTTTTCGATCGTATAAACCATTTTTAAATTTTAACGATAGAAACTTTGAACAAACCCTACATTTATGCATATCATATGAAAGAACAATAAAAAGCCCATTTTTGATTTTAATTATCTTTTGAACAACAATTTGATCAAAGTTTTTTGCGAAATAAATAAATTCCTTAAGGGTTTTTTTTTTTTTTAAACTATAAAAATAAGTAGGAAAACGAAACTGAAAAGATAGAAACATGATTAGACGGAAAATTAATCAAAATTTTAAACAAAAAATAAATTAATTAAATCCTTTCTAAAATAATCGAGTTATTCACTTTCAAAGCCAGCACTTTCATTTTTGATTTATAAAAATAAAATAAGAACATAAAACTTTTTGTGGATTTCAGGTACGAAAGTGTTTGTAAAGTCAATTTTTTGGAAATTTTAAGCTATTTGCATGTTCTTATAGAAAACGAAATTTGTCTATTAATTTGTCACAAAGAAATGCACCTACCAAATTGCAAGTATATAACTTTAAAAATGCTTGCATAACAGATTATTTACCTTAAATATTTAAGATGTTGGATGAAGCTGAGGACCTTAGTATGTTTGGCAATGACAAAATAGGTACAAAAATTTGGGTAAAAATGTTTAAATATGAAATGGATTTTTGGTAAATAGAAAAGCACAAAATTTTAGAATAATTGCATGAAAAATTGGGAGCATTTTCTTATATTAAGTTTGTGCAAACGTTTGTTACAACTAGAACGAAGCGGTTCGGTAGATAAAAGTCTAAAATTGGCATTATCCGTCCATGAACACACCCACCTCCCATACAACCCGCAATTTTAAAAGGGTTCATATTTGACGTAGAAAGATGTTAGGTAAAATAGTTATGTTAAAACTAAGGTGTGCACAAAAAATGGCCATCATTTGTTCACCAACACGCCTACCTCCCATATAACCCACTATGGTAAAAACTCTATAAAGAGGTTTATATATAAGCTACAAAGATAAAACTTGGTATGTGAAATTATTCTATTAAAAGTAAGATGTGTTGACAAAATGAGCGTCATCCGACCATGAACAGGCACATCTCCCATATAACCCACAATATTAAAAACACTAGTAAACGTTTTTTTGGTAGATGAAACTTCGTGTGGGAGAATTGTGTATCAAAATTGAGGTGAACGCAAAAAATGGGCGTCATTTGCCCACCAACACGCCCACCTACCAAACCACATTAGTTAAAACTGTAGTAATTCTATAGTTACAAGGAATGTATGGATTTTAATAAGAAGTTATGTCTATTTGTGTGAGTATTTTAATATATATTTTAATGTTTAGGGTCTTTCATAGTCGAGCTAGATCGACTTTAGACTTTCTTTACTTATTTTATCTGATTAAATAAAAATCATATGTCACTATTTTGGTTTTCGCTGATCTCGAAAGCATACAACCTATTTAAATGAAATTTTTTGTGAATTTTTATGCTTGGTTTCAGCTTGAAAAATAGTTTTCGACCCGATAGATGGCGTTGTTGTCCAAAATTTTTACCAAAAGTTATAATTATGTCAACGAATTGTTTTTTTATTTTAATCAGACTTCACCCCAAAAATATAAACTTCCTTTCATCTAACGCTTCAATGATTTTTATTGCTATTTCAAGTATTTGTATTGGATGATAGAGTCGAAATTAAAATTTATAATGATAAAATTAAAAATTTTCAAATTACTAACCAAAAATGAAATTTCTGTTGGTCAATTTGAGTTGGTCATTTTACCGTATCATATCTCATAACCAACACATAAAAAGCAAAGTAGTTAAATATAAATTATTTCATATTTTATGGGCGGAGGCAAGCTCCTTATTCAATACCCATTTTAGTTTGCGAGTACTTGCTAGTAGTAGAATATCACCAAATAATTACTCCAAACCGAGTTTCTTTATCATGTGTCTTTTATTTCCAAAGCGATGCAATTTAAAAAAAATGTGTCTTATATGGGTGGATCGACACCCATTGTGCAATGCCCGTTCCAGTAGCAGGACACCATAAAATAGTTACTCCGTTCTGAATTGCAATGTTTTGGAACTTTTACTTCTAAACATACTCTGTAACGAAAATTTTTATTGTATGTGTCAGTCCCCGTTTTCCAATGCCCGTGTCTGTTTTATAATTGATAGACCTGGCCCATCAGCTACTTCATACAAAGTTTCAATGTTATACGACATTTAGTTCCAAGTCTATGCAATTCAAAAAAAAATAATTTTATGGGCGGTACCATGCCACCCTTTCCAGAGATCGTTCAAATTTAACAGTCGAAGGCCAAGACACAATAGTAAGTTCGCACCGAGTTTCATTGATGTGTGATTTATAGACGAAAGTAAAACCGAAAATTTGTTTTTTAAAAAAGTGCCACACCCCTCGTGGATAGGAGGGTGAAAAATACTTTACGACCTATTCTCATACTTATCAAATATACAAAAAAAAATGTCATTTAAATCGGTCCAGCCGTTTCGGAGGAGTTCAAGCACTAACACCGTGAGACGAAATTTTTATATATATTAGACTATAAAGTTTACAAAAATATATTTTTATTTTGATTTTGAACGCTATTTGTTTAATAAAAATAATTTGAGAATGTTTAAACACTTTTGTCCGACTTCTTTATTTATCCACTGTAAGAGCAATTTTTATATATTTTTGAAGTGAAACTTCTTTGGCGGCGAGTGAAATTTCAAGATCTCTTATTCGTGATGCTAGGCTAACGTTTTGAATTCATATGAAAATTTTAAACAAATTATCGTCGCCAGCGGGAATAGAACCCGGGCTCTCTGTTAAGCATCTTATAAGAGTCAGAAGTCCTATCACTACGCTACATAGGCATATGACAAACTCGTAAACAAAATGCAATTAATATTCAACGAGTTTTAGTCCGTGTATTGCATTCCACAGACACACACCATGTCTGAAGAACATACTGTACCATTTGATCCGTACTGTACCATTTGATTTTCATCCTACAAGTATGCACGGAAATTTTATTTCTTTATGCTTGGAATGCTGTAGGTACATTACGTAACAAAATATAACAATTGTACATATTTTTTTGTTAAATATCGAATCCTAGCTTAAAGCTTAATTTGAAAGAGCATATCATAACGTTGATTGTTATCAAAAACTTGAAAGGTTATTGACAACATGCAAAACAGTTAAAACGATATAAAATTAAAAACAAAAAGTGTAGAAAGTGAAATAATTAAGACTGCCGAATCGTTTTTGTCTTGCCAAAAAATGTCCCGAAGCTAAGAAAAGTACCTTAAGAATGCAACTGCAGCTAGTCCACAACTCAGCTCACGAAAGTGCTTTTACATTTTCGACTGATTCTTTAGAAATTAAAAGCTAATGTTAGCTTTATTAGTTATAACAGTTCTGTTATTTTTTCCCATGTATTTTTTTTCGGGGAAAATTAAGGTTACTTTTTACTTTTATTTTATCGGTCAAAAGTAACAATTATTTTGTGACTTTTAGTTTTTCGGTCAAAAAAATTATGCAATTTGTGTTTTTTAAAACGCCGCTTTACAGATGTTTACACCATCAGTAAAATGTCTCACCGATAAGATGAAAATAATATATCAATACTTTTTTAGTCGGTAAAATGACCTTTGAAAAAATACAAATTGCCTGATATTTTTGACCGAAAAAATAAACGGCAGAAAAAACTGTTATTTTTGACCGATAAAATAAAATTCAAAAGTAACTGTTATTTTTGCCCAAAAAAATATAAGGCACAAAATAACTTTTATTTATGTCGGAAAAAATAAAATAAAAAAAATTTAATAAAATAGAACGATAACAGTGATTATGTGACTTTTTCGATAAAAACCATAAACGGTACGGTCCCTGGATATAAATATTGAATAAACAGATTATTATTCCATTTTGTGTTGATTGATTTTCTTTTCAGATACTTTCTCTCTATTTCACACTAAAATCTATCATATTTTTTACTGTTTAAGAAGTTTCACTTCTGCCACATGTACGTTGCTACACGCGAGTTATTTTTTTTTTATCAAAACCCCTCTAACGAAAATACTGACTATGGCACTGTCATAATCCATTAAATTTTATATGTTAGCACAGTTTCATGCGATTTGCATACAAAAGTATGATTTCAAAAGATATTCTAGTAATTAAAAAATTAATCCTGCAAGCTTTATATGTAAATTTTGCCATTATTAATTCAAACAACGTACGCGAAGATAATTTCTGAGCTATGTGCGGAAATAGAGCGAAAGAAAAGGTTTCATTTAGAGAGCTCTCGCTCCAATAATAACCAAACAAATTTATTAATGTAAATGCAAAGGAATCAAGCATGATTAAGTGTTGTGCACAACACTTTGGCCTATATGGGTGGGCAGGAAAACACAAACGGTTGCCAACAACTGATGGCTGATGATGAAATGTTTTACATGCAATACATAGCTAGATTTCTAGCACAAGTAGTAAAGAAAACTTGCTGAGAAAAGTGTGTCGATAATTAAGTCTAAACAAGCAACAGGCCACTCAGAGCAACAAACAACTCATTTTGTAACTGCTTTAATTATTGACCTCAAAAGCAACCTGTAGAAGTTAAACGCTTGTCTGAAGATTGCTAAAAAAAAAAGAAAATATCTTCTAATCATTTAAAAAACAAAACGATTTTTAACGTTATTCGAAGATTCGTTCATTGCCAACTTCCGCCACTTAGTGCATCCATTAAACATTCAAGCACTCACAAAGAAAAGAAAAAAGAGAAATTGCTAATGTTTCTTTGACATAGCAAAAAAGGCACAAAAAAAAAAAACAAAAAACGTAAAAATCACAATCACGTTAACGTTATTTCTGCTTTGTTCACATTTCAAGTTCGGCACAAAACCATGGATGACTGCTGGGCTTTATTTGCTGAAAATGCTTTATAACTGTCAGAACATAAATTCGAAAAAAAAAAAAATATTGATGAGTGGACGTAGGTAAGCTTCAATGCTCTTTAGCTTATTATTACCTGTTTCTTTCCATTAATTTTTTTTTTCTATTAAAACTCTTGTTTTCTGACACAATTTTTCCCTACTCTGTCGCCAACTACAGAAGCATCAGCATGATATTTGTTGTTTTTTTTTTTTTGTTTTCTTATTTTGTGGCTTAGAAAAACCAGCGTGTTATAAGCAAAAACAAAAAAGGCTCGTATCAATGGGAGTTCTGTACAAAGCTGCAGTGTTGTTG
Organism: Tetanocera ferruginea; assembly: GCA_958299015.1. Taxonomy (NCBI): domain Eukaryota; kingdom Metazoa; phylum Arthropoda; class Insecta; order Diptera; family Sciomyzidae; genus Tetanocera; species Tetanocera ferruginea. Next base: position 107,937,453 of record OY282642.1, on the reverse strand, counting down.
GTTTTTTTGTGTCCTTTTTTTTTTTGGCAACTAATTCTATAACATCAGGCAGCTATTTAAATACTTTCTTGGTTTTTGCCTGAGCCACTTAAGAGGTTCTTGCTGTTTATGTGCGTGGAATTATTTTTTTTTTTATGATTTGCAATAAATTCGCATGCTACGCAGTTGGTAGCTGCGTTATGATTGGCTCATAATATATAGTATTTAAGCCATAAAATGTCCAAATCAATCACGGTTTCGCATATCTGCCGCATAACTTAATCAAAGTATTTGTACGTGGTCTTAATACAAATAGATTTCAGTCAATACAACAGAGTCGTTTAGCCAACAGCCACTAAACACTACTGGGCATAAGTATAACACCCACTTACATTTATAGCTGAAGATATTCATAAGGAATAATTTATTGCTTATCATATTATAACAGGCAGAAAATTTGACATACCATTATGTTAAGGAATTTGATACATAAACTTGTACCAGCAAGATAACGTGCATATATCAATAAGCTGGCACAACATTACTGTGCTTTGTGCTGAATGACGGCAAATAACTGTTAAGCAGTATGCAGCCCATACATATGTATGTATGGGTGTGCGACTTGCATACATTGTGCGACTAGTAATAATGTTTTGTTAATATTAATAGTTAATAATGTTGTCAAATTGCAGACGTCTATCTAGAGATTATAGTAGAATAAACAAACAAATTTAATTCGGAAATTTAACCCTTAAGCACTGTTATAATATTTAATATCATTACTTTATTACACCTGGAAGAAAGTAAAATTTGTATTATTCAAACTCAACCCAATCAACCAAATTGCTTGAGAATAATACTATAACAAGCTTAATATAATAAGCCTTAAACTTGAAAACTCTTGAGAAGCCACTGACAAAGACTGTCTCAGTAATTGTAGAAAAATCGAAAATACCTTGTGATAATATTACTCAGGCAAGATTATTATAAAATTGTTCTTGTAACAGGCGTGGATACAAGGGGGGGGTAAAGGGGGTAATTACACGCCCAAGAACTTTTAAATACTTTACTTTTTAATACTTTATTTGGAAAAAATAATCGTGCTCACAGCTTAAGGGTACTTTTATGTATACATAAGCGATTCTGTAGACGTTTTTTTAAAGAATACTTCAAAAAAATGAGCAGAGACATTGTTAAACTTTAGTTTTTTTATTAATTTCAACAATTATTAAAGTTAATAAAAAAATGCGAGAAGAGTAGGAACATTTTGCTTGTAGATTAACACGATCTGTAGTCATTTTCAAAAAACAAAATATAATTATATGTGAAGCAAACACTTAAGTCGAGGTAGTGTAACTTCACTTTTTTTTAAAAAAATGAGCCTGAAAATAAAGTTACAGTTCGTTATGTTCTCAAATTTACAGCCATTTTTTAAACAATCAACTTTAAAATACGCGTTATTTTCTTACAAATAAAATTTTGTTACAAATCCAATAGTCTGTTTTTACTTAACTTATTTCATCATTAGTTAAAATATTTTTCAGAAATATTTCAAGATGGTCTTTATGAAAATATTATAAATATCTGTAATACTTTTTGTCATATTTGATATTTATATAACAGGTTTGTTTTGAAGTGAATTAATGTTAGCTTAAAGTTGCTAAAATTGTATCAACTGCACAAATAATTTATTGCATACATTTATTTTTGTTTGAGTTAATTCTAAATTGTTTGGAATTCTGAAATTTTTCAAGCCTACCTTAACTTCATCTTAATATAAATAGGCGTAGTGAAAACAGTTAAGAACAATTTTCTCCCGTGTTTTTCAACCGATTTTGATAATTCTTATTTTAAATGAATAAGAGTGGGGAGAAGCACCGTTTTATTATCTTGCATATTTTCAAAGAAATTGAAAAAACAAAACATTTTTGTACATTCAGTTTTATTAAAATTCTCTTCAAAACGTACGGAAGTAGAAAATAATTTTATATAAAATTAGTGAGCATTTGAATAAAATTGAACGTACAAAACTGGTTGTTTTTTCAATTTCTTTGAAAATATGCAAGATAATAAAAAAAAACTAAAATGTTTATTAAAATTCAGGGATTTTCTAGCAAGTAAAAAAAGGTTTTTGTAAATTCGTTGAAAAATATCAAAGATACAAGGGTTTCAAAAGAGCAGACTACGTAAAATTGTGAAATGTTTTCGACTTTGAACGTCGATATCTTCAAAACTGTCGAATATATTGTTATTGAATGTGCAAAAATTGAAAGGTCTAGTATATCTGCGTTGAAAGCAGTCATAGTAATACAAATCGGTAGATCAATATAATAGATTTAGCAAAATTCATTTCAAATTCAAGATCATTTTGTATTGTTCATTTATTTTTCAAAGTGTACCATATCATAGTCGTATCGTCAGAACAATGAGTTTCAAATTCCTTTAATTTTTTTTTTAAATTGAATTAAAAGAACTATGTTTTTGCATTGCACATACTTGAAAATATAATTGTGCAATTTTTTTATAATGGAATAAATTTGAAAAATTTGAATAAATCAACCTTAAATCTAAAATATGTTAAATTTAGAGTTTTTATTTACTTTTCGCTAAGATATTATTCCAGAATAATAATGTGGTGACCGTGGCATGCAGGTTAAGTGTGTGGCTTAGCATGCTTGGAGCCCGGGTTCGATTCCCAGCCGCGGCTAAAAGTTTTTTTCAATAAAAAATTTTTCTGATCGGTCACCACCTCTCTGCAGACAATGGCAAACCTCAGAGAGTAAATAATGCCATGCAAAGCTTCTTGAGAACATGAGACGTTCGGAGTCGGCATAAAACATGTAGGTCCAGTTCTCGGTCAATTGTGTGCAAACATTTAATAACACACACAACACAATTGATCATAAGAAGCTCGATCAAAGTCCTTTCAAGGGCTGAAATGGCCAATTTTTTTGTTTTTTTTTTTATTATTACACACTCAGAAAAAAGTGTCTCGGAATATGATAAAAAAGGCATCATATTTAGAGAAAAATGGTATAGACTTTGCTCCAGAGAATGCTATTCTCTAATTGCGATACTAAAAATTCTCTAAAAATGATAAAAATCTTCCATGAAATAGAAAAATATATCGTTTTTAGAGAAAAATACTTTTTTTTTTTTTGGGAAAATATTTGTTTTTATTGAAGAAAATACTTTTCATAGTGAATTTTTTATCAAAATATAAGAAAAGTTTTTCATTTTCAATAAAATTTCTCTATAAATGAGAAAGTTTTTCTGCGAGAAAAATACTTATCATTATTAGAGACATTGAAATATTTCCATTTCCTAGAAGTAAAGAAATATTTCTACGAAAATGTGAAAATTTATTCTAATTGAAGAAAATTTATTTTGAAAAAGAGAAAATTGCTATTATCACAAATAGAGAAATTTTTTAGCAGAAGCAAGGTATGTGGTTTTTTCTCAGTGCAGAAAAGGGGAAAAATAAATAAATACGGAAATGTGCGTGTATGTGTCTGGGAAAAATGCTTCTTAAGCAATTCAATAATTTCAATTCAAAAAAGTATAATATGTCTATTTTTAAAAAATTAAAATTTTCTCAAATCGAAAATTTAAATGATAAAAATGATAAAAACCTTCCATGAAATAGAAAAATATATCGTTTTTAGAGAAAAATACTTTTTTTTTTGGGAAAATATTTGTTTTTATTGAAGAAAATACTTTTCATAGTGAATTTTTTATCAAAATATAAGAAAAGTTTTTCATTTTAAATAAAATTTCTCTATAAATGAGAAATTTTTTCTGCGAGAAAAATACTTATTATTATTAGAGACATTGAAATATTTCCATTTCCTAGAAGTAAAGAAATATTTCTACGAAAATGTGAAAATTTATTCTAATTGAAGAAAATTTTTTTTGAAAAAGAGAAAATTGCTATTATCACAAATAGAGAAATTTTTTTAGCAGAAGCAAGGTATGTGGTTTTTTCTCAGTGCAGAAAAGGGGAAAAATAAATAAATACGGAAATGTGCGTGTATGTGTCTGGGAAAAATGCTTCTTAAGCAATTCAATAATTTCAATTCAAAAAAGTATAATTTGTCTATTTTTAAAAAATTAAAATTTTCTCAAATCGAAAATGTGTGTCTTTGATAACACAGCGTTATAAATTAAAAAAAAAAATTAAGTACCAGCTTAAATTTTGTCTGTATATTTATTCCTATACATTACAAAAGAACTCATACTTAATTTTAATACCCCCACGCGTACTGCGTAAGGGGTATATTAATTTTGTCACGACGTGTGTAACGCCCATAAGGAGGCGTGGTAGGTATAGAAAAGTATATATATTCTTGCTCAGCATCGCCACCTGAGTTGATTTAGCCATGTCCGTCTGTCTGTCTGTCTGTCTGTCTGTCTGTCTGTCTGTGGACACGATAACAGCAGTAATTTTGAAGCTATCGTGCTGAAATTCGATATTTAAGCTTTTTTCTTAAAAACTAAGATCAAGTTCGAGAATGGGCTAAATCGGATAAAAACCACGCCTACTTCCCATACAACCCCAATAATGAAAACTTCATAAATTTATTTCAATAATGGTATTTCAATAATTTATGTCAAAACTGAGATCAAAACTCGAAAAATGGGCGTGATCCACTTACTAACACGCCCACCGCCCATACAACTCTAATATTGAAAACTATATAAATAGGCTTCTGTCGAAACTACAAAATTAAAATTAGATAATTATTATTTTTGTACAAAAATTGAGACGTGTTAGAAAAATGGGCGTCATCCACTAACGAACACGCCCACCTCCCATATAACCCCAAAATTTAAAACTCTAAAAAACGGATTCACTTTAAGCTACAGGAAAAAAATTTGATACGTTTGTATTTTATATCAAAACTAAATTGTGGAAAAGAGTGGGCGTCATCCGCATACGAACACACCCACCTCCCATACAACCTATTAAAGTGAAAACTCTATAAATGGGCTAATATTTAAAACTAAATATCAAAACTGAGGCATGTTAGAAAAAATTGGTATAAACCACTCAAGAACACGCCCACCTCCCATGCAATCCCTAATTGAAAACTTTCCATGAAAACAATTTGATATGAATGTATTTTAGACGTCATCAAAATAGTAAAATTTTTTGAAATCTCATACAAAAATAGCTACAATTTAAGATATTGTACCATTACGAATCGGCCGTGGGAGTATTTTTACCTCGGCTGAGTCGAAGATATACCTTACTAGTTTTATTTAAATTTTTTTTTTTTCTTTGTATTGCTTTAATCGTTATTCTTAGAAAAAATTTATATTTTCGGTTTTAAAATGGCTAGGGAATAAATGGGTTAACATAAAATGAATTAACATAAAATGAATTTCCAAAAGAGTACTAAGAAATAAGAAATGACAGAAAAGCAATTTCTAACTTATGAGCATAAATAATTGTGTTTAATTTATTTTTACACTTTTACTAAAATTTATCATCTATATAATATTTTTATTTATTTGTATGTATGTTTGTATGTTCCGAATAGACTTCTAAACTACTCGACGGATTTTTATAAAACCTTTAACAAATGATTTCTTTAATTACTGTGCTGAACATAGGCTATATAAATGATGAAAATCAAACAAATTAAAAATTATTAATATAATAAAATTTCCAATATAATAATGATTATAAATAAATTATCAAATTTGACCAAGAAATTAATAAGACAATTATTTTTTTACTTTGTAGTGATTTTGTAGTAGGTTTTGTTAAAATGTTTTTATTAAAATATTTAATGAATGTAGTGAAGCGTATATTTTCATAAAGTTTAATTTTATAATTTTTTAAAGAGCATTTAAGTTTGAACATTGTTATTTTATAAATGTTTAAATGCATGATGTTTTAAAAAAAAAACAAAACAATATACACATTATTAATTTACAACATTTGCATAGTTTTTGTTGTTTTTTTTTTTATTTAATAACATTGAGTTTCAGACTTATTGCGCAAAAGCGCAACTCAATGTTTTTCTCATCTATTTGCATTGAATGTCTTATTTTTATACGGAAATTTCTACAAAATTAATGATGTACATTATTTTGCTGCTGGCGGCTAAAGTTTGTCAATTTTTTTTTTAAACTGCTTTTGCTTTAAGGCTTATACGTTAAACTGGCCTTAAAAGTTTCAAATATTTTTCAATGTTGCCTGTTTATCATTTTGTCATATTAATAATTGAAATTTTAATGCTGAATGTAGTAATTGTCAGAAATGAAACATTACCTTTCAGTCGTTTCTGTCAATTTAAATTTGCATTTATTATAAAATGCTTAAAGATGGCTCTTGTCTGACAAATTAACTGTCGATATTTTTGCCATAATAATCATTGCTTGGCTACTATCAACCGTAATATTAACGAAATAATAAAATTTCCTTTGGGACTTGGAGCAGCATGCAGAATCCTTGAAATACAAATTAATATTAAAGAACACTCTATTTTTTTTTTTTTTTTCATTTAATTATGTTGATGATCCATCAAAATAAAGACATCGTCAGAGCAGCAAGTAAGAAATAAATAAAAAGAAAATAAAGTAAAAGAGACCAAAATTAAATCTTAACTTTTTGTGCTAGAAAATAACAGAAACTGCCAAAACTTGTATGAGCCTAAATAATGATAGTGCTTTGTTGCTAAATAGCTTCATTCTAGAATTCAATGTTGCTGATTGTGCAATATTTCGATTCCTTAAATTTATAATTTCAAGCGTGCTCTTTTTAACGCTTCATGAACTTTGAGTAGCAATGCATAAATATAGTGTTTAATTCACTGATAAAGTAACTTCAGCTCCTCCTTTAATGGTACATAAAAATTTACAATCGAATCAGTTTTATTGTGACGCCACATTGAATGAGAACCTGCTTAAATTATGCTACATTATAAATGAACTCCATTAAGAAAAAATTTAAATATTAAATTGCAGGGAATATTTTCACAAATTTCAAAATACGAAAGAAAACATCAAAAAATAATAATAAAAAAAAACAAAAAAATCATTGAAGCATCTACATTCATTGTGTGTCAGCGCTTTGCTGCTCCCAACGGACGGAATATGAAGGTTAATGGCGGTGTTTCTGCAAGAATTGTTTAAATTTAAGCACTTTTGTTTTCTTAGGACTGTTACGAAGGCTGTTTTGCAGGCTGTTGTACATTAATTTATATTAATTCAGTTGCACGTTTGGATTAAGCAGACGCTTAAAATCATTCGTCAACTTTAATTTCAAATTTTGGGCCATCAAGTTGAAGCGGTAAATAGTAGATGGCACCCAAGCGGCAAAAGGGGCAAAACTCGCAATTTTTACAGAGTATATATTTAGTAGAAGTAAAAAACAATTAATTGTTTTAAGCTACTTCAGACAAAAAAAAACATCAACAAAACTTTTTTTTTTAATTAAGATAAATAAGTTTAATGCATTATTTTAGTAGTATGTAAGACAGTCAATTAGTACTACATATTTTGGCCAAATACTAACAAGAAAATTTATCAAATTTTGACTTATGCCTCTTTTGTAGTATGGCTCATACGTAAACGAAGCGTAAAAAAGCAATTAAGCAACAATGCGAAAATTTTGCATTGAGGCAAAGGTTCGCCATCAATTTTGTTTAACTAACAAGAATCAGGCACAGCAGTTGTTAACAATAAAGGCTGTTTGTTGTAGTTGTTGTAGTTGTTGTGCTTACAGACTCAGTCAATGTAGTTGTTGTAGTTGTTGTAGTTGTTGTGCTTACAGACTCAGTCAAATTAAACTAAACCCTAGTGATTGAACCTGCTCCGAAAGGGTGTTGAAAAAAACGCTAATGAAGTAATTTTGTTTGAGTTATTGAGGTTGATGTTGTTGCTGTTGCTGTTGCTGTTGCTGTTGCTGTTGCTGTTGCTGTTGCTGTTGCTGTTGCTGTTGCTGTTGCTGTTGGGTTTTGCTGTTGTTGTTTTTGTTTTTGTTGCTAGCATTTTTAACATCAACAATTCACGCAACTATGCATAACCCAAAACAATTTATTATAATCTTTCGAACACATTGCTTGAATTTTGCGCGCAGAATTATAACATCTTTTTAAAGAGAAACAAACCTTAATTAAATTATTAACAAGCAGTCATTACTCAAAATAAATTCCTTAAGACTCTAAAGCATAATGTACTCCAAACACTTTAAGAAAAACCAATACTTTACCCACTGCCTGTCAAGTTTTCCCTCTTAATTATCTGAATTGTGCGTAAAGTACCTTAAAGCAAAAGCGCACATAAGTGAGTTAAGTGAAGGACAATGACATTTTTTGTAAAGAATAGCGAACAAAATTTTATCTCTTTAAGCACTAAATAAAATTTATAGCACTAAATAAATTAGCATATAATTTTTTATGACATAATCATTCAGTGTAGACATGGGTAACGCAGTAAAAATTGCAGCGCTGATACACTAACTCAAGCGCAGTAAACTGTATCAGCGAAATGCGTTAACGCAATTGCGTCATGCCGCTGTTGAAAATATTATGGCATCTGTATCAACAAGACGAGTATCAGCACAGAAAGTCTCACAGTAGAACATTGCATAGTGCGTTGAGTCATGTGGTAAAGAACTCATACATATAAAGTAAAAAAACATCAAAATCCTTTACAATGTTTAATGTTATGGCTATATTCATTAATAAGAATATAATAAATAGTAGCTAGTATAAAATTTAACTAAATAAAATGCAGATTTCAGCATCCACCAACAATTAAAAAACCAAAAATTCCAGCAAGTAAGCAGATGGTTGTGTTTTTTATCATTTAATCGAGCTTTCAAACAGATACATACACAAAACAAGTTTGAAGTTCGATTTAAGTTTGCTTATACTTTTGAAATCGAACATGTTCAATTTGAAATAAACTCACACATGTGTGCTCAATCATCATCCAATCAGACATGCTGCAAGAGTTCATGCTTAACAGCATCTTCCCCACAATCTCTTTTCTATTTAATACGAGCATAATTTATTTTGTTTGATTCAACTTTCTGTCTTTTCCAACTGTGCTCGATGAACCGTACAACTTGTACATTTGCTTTCAATGTTTTTCTTGCTATTGGCTTTACTTTGAGTGTTGCATTTGTATTAATGCGCTATTGCGTTACTTTTTTTAAAAGAAGTGTATCAACGCAATAACGCATTTAAATGCTTCAACTCAATAACGCAACGCAACGCTGCGTTACCCATGTCTAATTCAGTGCGTTAACAATTATTTTAATCCGCATCTATACTTCCATGCATTCCAAGACCAAGTTTTATTTAAAAGGTAAGCTTCATATTTGACACTTCCCTTCAAATTCTATTTCTTTGGATGATATTTTTAATACTGAACAAGTAAAGAAAGTTAAAAGTCTAGCCCAACTTTGAAATACCCTAAACCTCCTTTAATATTTAAATATACATAAAAATACTAAAATACAAAGAGATAACTTCCTCTCAAAATCCATGTCATTTTTATACTTATAGAATTATACTGGTTTGACAAATGTGGTTTGTATGATGGGTGGGCATGTTGGTGGGCAGATGAAGCCCATTTCTTTTGCACACCGCATTTTTGATATAAACTGCTGCCATACCAAGTTTCATCACTCCAGATCTAGATATGAACCTTTCAATAAAACAAAAAACAAACAAATTGGCCATTTCAGCCCTTGAAAGGGTTTTGACCGAGCTTCTTACGATTAATTGTGTTGTGTGTGTTATTAAATGTTTGTTCACAATTGACCGAGAACTGCACCAACATGTTTTATGCCGACTCCGAACGGCTAAAGTGCATGTTCTCAAGAAGCTTTACATGGCATTAGTTACTCTCTGAGGTTTGCCATTGTCTGCAGAGAGGTGGTGACCGATCAGAAAAATTTTGTATTGAAAAAACTTTTCGCCGCGACTGGGGATCGAACTCGGGATTCGAGCATGCTAAGCCACGCACTTAACCTGCATGCCAAAGTCACCACGGTCATGAACCTTTCAATAGTGTTTTTAATATTGTGAGCTATATGGGAGAATGGCACCCATTTTTATACCCTTAACCTAAAAGATGAGGGTTTATTAACTTTGTGCAAACGTTTGTAACGCATAGAACGAAGCGAGTGTGGTATAGAAAAGTATATATTCTTGATCAGCGTCACCTCGTGAGTCGAGCTATTTATGTCCGTCCGTCAGTCTGTGTGTTTTCCGTAAACACAGGATAAGAAGAAGGAGTTGAGATAATTGGATGATACTTGGTACACATGGTCACATAGACCCAAGAATCTGCACTCTTGAATATTTTTGGAATCCGCTTACGGACACGCCTACCTCCCATACAACGCAAAAATTAAAAACTACATAACTCAGCTCATTATTAACCTACAACAATGAAATTTAGTGTGTATGTGATTTATATCAACACAACGATGCCTTCGAAAAATCCCTGCAAACATTTGGAAGACGATTGGAAGATTAGATCATTTGGCGACGCGCTAGCGATTCGCCTAAGGGTTCTTTGGAAGATTGATCGCTTTTCGATCGCCGAAGCGATGAATGCGCGACTCTCAAAAAATTTAAAAATCTTCCTTCGCTCATTCCGGCGATCGTTGGAAGATGGATCGCTTTTCGATCGCCCAAGCGATGAATGCGCGATTGACAAAAAATTTTCAAAATCTTCCTTCGCTCATTCTGGCGAGCGTTGGAAGATGGGTCGCTTTTTGATCGCCCAAGGGATAAATGCGCGATGCAAAAAACTTTCAAAATCTTCCTTCGCTCATTCCGGCGATCGTTGGAAGATTGCTTTCAAAATCTATTATTGTAATATGAAGCAGGCTCTGAAAAATAGTTTAAATTAATCAAAAAATTTAGCTTTTAAAAAACTTCATGAAACTGGGATAAAGCAACGTTTGGAGAGCTCGCTAGTTCAAACTTGCAACAACTTGTAACATTCAACAACGATGCTCTGCAACAAACAAAAACCCCTTCTGCCGATTCGTTGGCGAATCTTAACGGCGAATCGCTTAATTCTTGTCTCAGCGAATCGTTCGCGACTCTTCCTGGCGAATCGCCTAAGACTCTTCTTGGCGATTCGTTGGCGAATCTTCCCGGCGAATCGCTTAAGACTCCTCTCGGCGAATCGTTCGCGAATCTTCTAGGCGAATCGCTTAACACTCCTCTCGGCGATTCGTCGGCGAATCTTCCAGGCGAATCGCTTAAGACTCCTCTTGGCGATTCGCTGGCGAATCTTCCCGGCGAATCGCTTTTGTGGCCTCAGCTGCTTACATTCGGCGATTCCCGGAAGACTCTCAGAAGAGCTCGCCGGCGATCGTTTCATCTTCCAAGCGATTCGCTGGAGATTCTCAGACGATTAAAAATGTTTGCAGGGATGAGTATCATCCGCTCACTAACACGCCCACCTTCCATACAACCCAAAAATTGAATACGCAATAAATAAGCCTCTGTATAACCTACATAGATAAAATTTGACATATATTGTTTTTATAACAAAATAAAGATGGTTTTGAAAAATGGACATCGTCCGCCCACGGACACGCCTACCTCCCATACAACGCAAAAATTGAAAACTGCATAAATAAGCTAATAATTAACCTACAACAATTAAATTTGATGTGTATGTGTTTTCTATCAATACAAAGATATCTTTGAAAAATAGGTGTCATCCATTCACGGACACGCCCACCTCCCATACAACCCAAAAATTGAAAACGCAATAAATAAGCCTCTGTTCAACCTACAGAGATAAAATTTGGCTGGTATGGTATTTATGACAAACCAAAGATGGTTTTGAAAAATGGACGTCATTCGCTCACGGACACGCCTACCTCCCATACAACCCAAAAAGTTTAAAACTCAATAAATACACTCAGAAAAAAGTGTCTCGGAATATGATAAAAAAGGCATCATATTTAGAGAAAAATGGTATAGACTTTGCTCCAGAGAATGCTATTCTCTAATTGCGATACTAAAAATTCTCTAAAAATGATAAAAATCTACCATGAAATAGAAAAATATATCATTTTTAGAGAAAAATACTTTTTTTTTTTGAGAAAATATTTGTTTTTATTGAAGAAAATACTTCTCATAGTGAACTTTTTATCAAAATATAAGAAAAGTTTTTCATTTTCAATAAAATTTCTCTATAAATGAGAAATTTTTTGTGCGAGAAAAATACTTATCATTATTAGAGACATTGAAATGTTTCCATTTCCTAGAAGTAAAGAAATATTTCTACGAAAATGTGAAAATTTATTCTAATTGAAGAAAATTTTATTTGAAAAAGAGAAAATTGCTATTATCAAAAATAGAGAAATTTTTTACCGGAGCAAGGTATGTGTTTTTTTCTCAGTGTAAGGTTATGTTTGTCACAGAAAGATCAAAGTTGGTATGTATGTACTTTATACCAAAACTAAAAATTGGGAGTAATCCGTCCATGAACACGCGCACCTCCCATAGCGAAAGCGCAATAAAAGCATTACCTGTGAGTTACAGGAATAAAGCTTGGTATGTGTAAATTTTTCATTTACATTTAAATGCATATAAAATATAGGCTCCATCCGCCCACAGACACGCCCATTTCCATTTTTTTTTTTTTGGAAATTTAGGTTTATGGTATTTCATAGTCGGCCTAGACCGACTTTAGACTTTCTTTACTTGTTTTTTCTACAGACCTTATCTTCTTAATATGTATATAAAATCAAATGTTTGTCTGTCTGTCTGTTTTGTATAGGCTGGCGCACCGTTTATCCGATTTAGCTGAAATTCGGACGCCGAGTCAGTTTCATAGAGAGAAAGATTATAGAGGTGTAAAAAAAGTTAGCGCAATAATATGGGCGTGGCACTCCATAATAACTTCTAAACGCCTGGACCAAGATAAAACATAGGCTATAAAAAATTCCAAAGACTTTCACAAGAAGGCGCTTTAAGTAGTGCGTTTTTAAGACAAAATAACTCCTAAACACCTGCACCGGGTTTGATTAAATTTGGTATGAACTTTCAACTCCACCCAGATAAAACATAAAATATATTAAAAATTCCAAAGACTTCCGCAAGAGGGCGCTTTAAGTAGTGTATTGTTAAGACTTAATAACTCCTAAATGACTTGACCGATTTTACTAAAATTTGGTACGTGAAATAACTTGATCCTGCAACAAAATTGAGGCTATTTAAATTTCAGAAAAGTTCCGTGAGAGGATGCTTTATTCAATCAACTATATTTGGCTAATTCACGCCAAATCGGATGAACCGATTTTGATGAAACTTGGTAGGCATTTGTATCTGTTACTGAAATCGGTCCTATGCTTTCAAAAGTTCTTTCGACAAAACGAAAAAAAGAAGTTTAACCAATACGAGCAGAAGCTATATAAAGAAGAAAAAAAATTAACCGAACAGTATCGACCGAAACTAAAGTTGACCGAAGACAATCCACAAATCGAATCGATGCTAAGAGGATTTTTTTAAAACGACAATTTTTTGAGCTAAAAATGCATATTGAATGCATGCTAAGAAAAACTTTAAACGCATTTTTCTCGAAATGACTTTTTTTCAAACTTTGTGACCATTTTCCTCAAAAACCAGACGTCAGATCGAGACGTTGAAGATGGCAATTTTTTGTAATCATCTCATCAAAAAACGATAATTTAAAAAATTTTAAAATTTAATTGATAATTTTAAAAAATGTTAAAATGAGAGCAGTTTTTCTGCTTTTTTCCTTTTTCTGTGCTTGAGGCACAACCCCGAGAAACACCGGGTTACATCCACTAGTTTCTTATAAAAAATACATATCTGCTAAATTTTATTTCTGCAGCTCAAAGAAAAGCCTCTTTCATTTTTAGGGTTCAGTTGTGAGTTTTCAATTTTAGGGTTGCATGGGAGCTTGGCGTGTTAATGAGCACATCGCAACCATGGTAGGAGGTAGGCGTGTTCATGAACGGATTCAAACAATATTCAAAAGAGCAAATCCTTAGGTCCATTTGCACATGTGTAGCAAGTTTCATGCAACTATCTCAACTCCTTCTGCTTATTCTGTGTTTACGGACAACATGACCTTTCAGGTTAAGGGTATACAAACTTTCAGTCGCACCGCTTCCAATTTTTGTTTTTATACCCTAAATCTGTAATTCAGCCGATGTTTCAATCACCATACCTTCATCATTAGTTGCAGACCCAGCTGCGGCTGCATTCTTAAGAGCTCTAATTCGCTATTTATGTTCACGAACGCACTCTGCTCCTGTTTAACTACTTTTTTTAGCTTCGGGACATTTTTGGCATGGCAAAAATGATTCGCCAGTCTTAGTTGATACACTTTTAATACATTTTTCTTTTAATTTTATATTGTAGTAACTTTTTTGCATGTTTTCAATCATCTCTCAAGTTTTTGATAACAACCAACGTACCAACGTTATGATATGCTCTTTCAAATTATCCTTTAAGCGCAGTATGCAGCGAACAAGCAGTAGAAATCTTTTACGCTATTTGAATCTCCACACAAAAAGTGTAGAATTGTATGCCTAAATATTTTCATTCGAAGCTTAAAGAAATACATTTTCCGTGCATACTTTTTGGATGAAAATTAAAAGACATAGTGTGTGTCTGTGATATACTAGATAACAAAGACATATTTTGTGTCTGTGATGTTCTAGATATGGATCACAACCCGTTCAATATTAATTCATTTGTTTACTAGTTTATCATGTGAAAATGTGGCATAGAGGTAGAGTTTTCGACTCTTATGTCCGGGAATTCGGGTTCAAATCCAGCTTGCGACAATAATTTTTTGAAAATTTTCATATGAATTGAAAACGTTAGCCTAGCGTCACGAATAAGAGACCTTGTAATTTCACTCGCAGCCAAAGAAGTTTCACTTTAAAAAAAAAACAAATTTGCTATTTCAGCCCTTGAAAAGACTTTGACTGAGCTTTACATGGCATTATTTACTCTCTGAGATTTGCCATTATCTGCAGAGAGGTAGCAACCGATTAGAATATTTTTTATTGAAAAAACTTTCACCGCGAATGGGTTTCGATCCCGAGCTCCGAGCATGCCAGTCCACACAGTCAGCCTTCATAACACGGTCACCATTTGTATACGAATACTTATCCAAATAATGTATATTTTAATTGTTTTCAAAGCCTTGCAAGAATATAAAAAATAACAAATGTATATCAAAACTCAGTATGTTTCTCAAAATTTGATCTCTGTCTGCTCAAACTGCTCAAACCCAAACTGTACACTAGGGCGTATCAAAAAATTTAGATCGTATTTTAAGAGGCATCAAAAGTTGCATCAAAAGTTGCTTGTCATGATCACCCAAAAAAATTTTATAAAAAACAAAGGAAACCTTCCTCTCCCGCAAGGACAAAGTTGTTTTTTGGGAAAAACATTAAAAAATAACGATCTAAAAATGCTTTGATATTTTTAAGAAAAACCACATATGGGCATCTCCCAGTGGCGCGGACGCGACATTCGCACGGTTTTAATTACTCGAAAAACAAGAAAGAAACAAAAAGAGCCAGTATGTATTTTAAGTGTTCTAACGCGATGAAAGAGTGCTACATTTTATAAAAATATCGGAAAGATTTAGTACAAATTAGTATAAAGTAATAAGCAATCATACAATAGAACGGACGCGACAAAAAACAGAAGTTTTTTTTAAGCTGGTATAGAAATATGCAAAATAAAATTTAGCTAATTTTGAGAACTTTTTTTTATATATATTATACATGTTAATGGAGGTCAAAGTATAACTTTTCTTCAAAGACTTTTGAAATATGAGAATTATCTCTTACCTTTTTTACGCGACATCATGGACGCGACAAATTTTTCCGATAGTAGTAAAATACAGCAAAGATGTTCATTATAAATTTTAATAAAAATAAATTATAATAAGTTAAATTCAAGTTGCATGGCAGTAAAACTAATCAAAATAAAAAAAAAAAAATAAAGTTAAAAGCTGTTAGAGTGCTTCATTTAATGTTTTTCTTCATTTTGGTGAACCTTTTTTGGGAGATGCCCATATGTCTTAAAGCAAAAGCATGAATACAGTTTAACTAACAATTTCCTGCCGGTGCTACTGAGGATTTTTAACAACAGTGTCCTGTATGAAGCGTATTCGAAGAGAAAGTTGTACTTGAAATAGCGAAAAACTTTTGATTGTAGCCATTAGTTATGAATTTTGGTGGCATTGCTTATAGTGTTGACGTATTCCTTAAATATCATAAATTAATAATTTGTATAGTTTTTGCAGATGTATTTTCATGATTCTAAGAAACGTTTACTTGAATGCAGTTTTTGAACATTTTCAAAAAAATTAATATAAAATTTTATATCACGTGCATTATGTTAGAATATATTATTGTTCCAAGCACAGTTCAAGAAATAAATGGCGACACACGACTTTTCAGTTTAGCGTTTATTGAGAGAGTAAAATAAAGTTAGAATTAAGAAATAAGAAGTTACAAAATATGCAAAACAAAACCAAATGTTAATTCAAAACAAAAACAAGAATTCATTTTACAGTAATGGCTAATTCATTGAAGATACAGTAGACTCAAATATATTGTATTGTACGTAATAATATCTATAACACATTAAAAGTGGTGTCGAAGATGATGTTCTCAATTTGGATTTTTTTTTTAATTTTAACATGATCCTGGCTAAAACTATTTCTTTAATATACCGGCTTAAGACCACGATTTTTTTTCTATTTCGATATTTAAAAAAAAAATATTTCCCAGCCTCAAAATTCTCAATATGAGTTATGTCCCCTTTATGTTTATAATTTCGTTATCTACAAATGCATCAACCAGAATCGATTTGAAATATACATTTGGAGTTATCACTCATTTAATAAGGCGTGTGATTTTCATGTGACTTACTTTAATTTAATCATATTTTTCTTGGAGTTACAATAATTTTTTTTTTGGGGGGGGGCTTGAACCCCGAAACCTCCCCTTTGCTTTTGCTAATGCTCTTTTGAGGGTACTGCCAATATAGTAAGTAGTAAAGTATTAAGAATTATAAAGTTTAGGACTAAGTAATTCATAAAGTAATTAATGTCACTCATACGCCTAGGTGTATTTTTCTTTACTAGTTAGTCAATTAAGGATGTTACGTTACAATTTAGTTATTTTAATTCGAAGAATTTTTTTTAATTTAAATGTGTTAAAATAAACAAACCTGTTGACGAAATTGCGTATTAAAACATGTCTCCGCGATGAATCAAAACTTTATGAACGGTCGATGACTTGTATCAACAGGTGGTTTGTTGTTTCTAAAAGATTGTTATCAGTTTTTTAGCAAATCGTGAAAATTTTGCAGCTTCAATTTTATGCGAATTATAAACTGCAGTCAATTCGTTTAGTAAAATGGCTTTTTGCTCGAAAAGAAATAAATAAGATCAACTATGCTTATGAAAATTGCAAAAGATACCTAAACAGCACCCTAACAATTTTTAGTGTTTTTAGTACTGATGTTTTATATAAAAATATAAACATCATATATTATAATAAAGAATTCCATATTTTATAATTAAAAATATGGAATTCTTTATTCCTACATTGCTAACACGCATACCATTTTACATAAATAAAGAAAAAATTATTTTTTAAAAATTTCAAGGCTTTCATAATACAGAGAAAAACAAAAAGTTGCAACAAATCGCAGTTTAAATTGATATAATTTATTTTGTATTTATATTTTGCGACTACCTCTGGAAGTTATATTCGAAAGAAAATTGTACAACTTTATGAGTTTTGCTTAGAAAATAAGGTCTTTCAATGGAGTTCTCTTCATTTCAAATCAAAATCAAACTTTCAGGTATAAAAATTGAAAAGAACTGTCTCTTCTGAATCATAGGTTGAATCTTTGTTTGGTTTTTATATTAGTTGGAATTTTTTATGTACATTTTAATAAGATGATAGCTTCAACAAAATTTTTTGAAACACATTTTAAAACTTCGGCTTGACTTGGAAGGTGCATTAAAAAACAGATAGCGTCAATTAACTTAAAAAAACTATTTCTGTCACAAAACTCATACAATATCATAAAACCATTGTAAATAAAAAAATTAATTTAAAAAAGTGCAGTTGTCGCATTTTCCCTAATTTTTTTCTCAGCGTGCGTAAAAAACCATGTGACACGCGTAGGATTAAATAAGTATATTTTCTTTTCTCAGAATTCAATGAGCAATTCAAATAAAACTGAAATTACATACATGAATGCCATAAAAATCATGTAATCTTGATTGTTGCTTTATAATCTTCATATTTTATGTTGAAAGTTTTTCATTAATACGATAAGCGTGAATATTTATGTTGCTTACAAGTTAACAAGTTTGTAATGAATGCAAAAAATTTCTGTGCCATAACGAATAATTGCGGTATATCGTCAGTGTATGTGTGTGTGTATATAGAATATTAATATTCAGTTAATTAAAAGCCGATTTAACAAGGTCCTGCTGTGTGTGTTTGTATGTATATGGATTATTGTTAAAACAAAATGCAGTCCTTAAAATTATCAATTCATTGAAAGCAGCTGTATTAACGGTCTTGTCCCAACTTTTTCAATGAGCTTAAAAGCTTTTAAAGACTAACTTAGCTTATTTAGGTTGTTTATATTAAAGTGGATTTACATATAAATATATTATGTTGATTCTGTCTTGAAGCAGAAATTTTAATATTCCTGCTGCTTGCCAACGATTTTGCTCAATAGTATACAAATAAATTTGATTTTTAATTTATTATTGCATTTAAAGCGCAAACATGATAAATATTTATATTATTTACAAACGTTTTATTTACTCTCTCTCTCTCTCTCTCTCTCTCTTTCTTACTTTCAATCTCTTCTCCATAGCTGAACAGCAACATCTACATCGTCTAGAGCCAAATAATATTGTTAAATATTAATAAAATCATGTTGAAATTCATATCGCAAACAGAGCTAGAAGAAAACAGCCAAATAAGCACGTGGTGCTCTAGGAATCTGTCGGATTTATTATTGTTAACAATCCAATCCAATCATTTGTAGCGTAAGCAGCTCAAAGCATTTATTTTGGTCATATACGACACCCGCAGCAACAGTGCTCGTCCATGCATCATGGGAGCAAATTCATCGAGCAGAACAGATGCGAATCTTTACAGTGACGAAGATGGTGAGTGCAGAATTTTTGTTGTTGCTTTTTTCAAATAACACATACAAAAGGTTTTTATTTTTCTTTTTTTTTCTATTTGCTGGTTCGTTATCTTAGCAAATGTTGTTTATTTTTTCAAGTCAAAAAAAAAAAAACTAAATAAAAAAAAAACAGGAAAAGGCAAATAAAATAGAAATAAAAACTACGTTGACATGAACAACCATTGAGAGTTATTTGCACGTGACCCATAAGCATGTCACGTTTTATAACTCTCACTGGTCCAAATCCTTCCTACATAATAGCATGACAAAAACGCTCGTTACGACAGCTTATAATAAAAGCTAATTTCTATCGTATCGATTGTATGTCTGACTATTAAAAATAATGTTTAAATTATTCAATTTTATTTTCAGTTAACTTTGATCATTTTCAAATATTGCGAGCTATTGGCAAAGGCAGCTTCGGCAAGGTATGTATTGACATTTATTTTTAAGACTTTCCATTTTTCTTGGCATTTTATTGTCCGGCGACAGTTTGTTGTCCTTCACTATTTAACACTAACATACATTCGGAGTATTTTTTATGATTCCACATTATGACCTAAAAAAATATATATATTTTTGTTTTGACAGCAAATTTTTAAGCATTCCAATGAATAGTAAGACATTAAAGCAAATTTATCCTTATTTTATTTTTATCACATGCAAAAACAGACCAATCTTTTATACTTTAAACTGTGTTGTAAAAATATTTGGAAATTCAATTTTTTTTTTTGCTTCTTTTATGATTGAATTAGCCTTAAAAAATAGCCTCTCAAAAACAAAAACGCATTGTTTTTCAACCTCATAAGAAGGTTAAAAGTTAAAAATATATTTCTTATAGCTTCTTGAATTTGTCTTCTAATAATGTTAAAATACAAATTCAAAGCTTCACGTAACAGTTTGCTGTAAGCAGCTTTAAATTTATTTTTGCCCGCTCTAATTAAGCTTTGAAGTGTCTTACAGAACATTTTAGATCTTAACATATATTTCCTGTTTTCCTAGAAATTCCTAATTAATGTTCAAGAGTATTTAAAGGCTGCTGCTCTTATGCAGCTTTAATATTTTTTTCAATTTTAGTTTTGACATTTTTAATCCTTAAATTACTTTAAGCTCAACTGAAATTACAAAGCTACGCAAAATATCAGTTTTTTTTTCAAAAGCAGGAACCGAAAATAACGATTATTTTAAAAATTTGAAATGAAAAAATCATTATGTCATACTACAGAAGAATCTCACGCTTATTTCATTTGGTGTTAAAAAATATTTGAATTTTTATTTTTTCAAATTTTATATTAAAAATTTTAAAATAACTGTAATAGTTAGATTTCATTTTTTCACTCATAGCTAACGCTTATTTTTTCATTTAATTTTTTACTCAGAAAATAACACTCACTAGTATCGCCTGGGATCACAATTCGACCAATTTTTGTTATTGCCTACACAGTAAAAAATATGAGGATAAATTTTATACTATTTGGTATAAATATAAATCAATTCCAAATATGTTATAAAATGTATACATTAACATCGTATAAACAAAATTTATAAAAGTGGGTATAGATTTTATCCGAAAAAAGTATAAAATGTGTTTACACCAGGTTGGTATACATTTTTATAAGCAAAAGTATAAAATCTTTTTATACCACATTTGGTTATTTTTTATAGCAATATTGCATAAAAATATGTGGCACATATGTAAACATACATTAAATATGTTAATATGTGTCACATTTAAAGTCATAAATCAGGAATCATATTTAGATTTCAATTGATAGATTTCATGATATATTGTTTTTTTATATTTTCAAAAACAATTTGACAGGAAAAATAAAGAGTAAAAAATTGTACTCAGAAATTCGCATGTTTAATCATGTTGGCAGAGTTTCTAATTTAAGCGCACTATTTTTGTCGTAATGTGTGTGAACAAAAAATATTCAACGGAACAATTTGCGCATAACATGATTACTGACTGAAGAACAAACGCAAACTGATTGTCTGATAGCATCGCTGAAGTTCGGTAGCTTCGAAAACTCGACTTGTACGTGAAAGACGAGTGGCTCCGTGAGGTTTTCGTGTGTACAACTGGAATATATGTATGATTTTTATAAATTTATGGTATAAAATCTATACTTTTTTGGAGTAAAATAGCGGTTTGAATGGAAATGCAAGTTTTATAATATTGAGTGGGATAAAACTTATAATAAATATGGAATAAAACGAGTTTATACAACAGAAATATTATAAAAAAGATAAAATTTATCCTCAAACTTTTTACTGTGTATTTATAATTATATGCGAGATGTTTCAAATAAGTTCGAGGCTATAGGTTTTAATTGATTTAAAATAGATATAAAGCTATTTTCTTCAAAGAAATTTATTTTTTATTTTATTAAAGTTTTGAAGAATAGAAAAATAAGAACAGTTTATTAATTTAGTATCAAGACAAAATAAATTTACCGAAAATTCCGGTACAGATATTGAAAGCAAATCAAAAATGCAAATTTGAGTTTTTGTTTATTTACAACAAAAATCATTTTAACCCCATATTTTGAGATAAAATAAAATTTTGTAGTATATTTTTAAAAGAAATAATTTAAATATAAACAAAAAAAAAACGGTAAAATTTATAAAAGTTTTTTTAAGTCAACTGATAAGACTTAAATACAAACAAGAAATAAATGAAATCTATTCAAAGATGGCGGAGATATTGGCCCTAATTTAGAACATTCAATTTGAGACAGTTTTTTCTCTCTCTTGGCATTTGGTTGAAATACACGGTAAGTAATTAAAGACAATATTAAAAAAGCTCATTAAAAATACTTTTGGTTAGAACATCACAGTGATTGTTATCACCTTTAAAAGAAAATTTAACAAACTCTTGAAAATAATTAGAAAAATTGAAAAACCGTTAAAATTTGACCAAGATATTGACATGGAAAGTCAAATTTTTTAATTCAAAATACATTTTTTTCAAATTTCACAATTGACGAATGCATAAAACTAAATTTTTTAAGAAATTGTTATTTTTGAAAAAAACTCGAATTCGAACTCAATATCTCCCTCTCAACTAAATTTCATATTAATCAAAGAGCGGTCTTTTTCTCAAAAATTTAATTTCTTTCTTCGAAGGTTGGGAACGCCCTCCATCAGATATATCATTTCTGTATACATGCTGCACAACTGGACAACAGAACCTTTCGGATGATATAAGTTTCATTTATTTTGAGTTTTAATTAATACCAAAAAAGCGTTCGACAAACTTTAATGTTCACGTATTAATATATAAGATTTTTGAGTTTTATTTTTCGCTCATATATATCACTTTTGTAGTTTTATTTTTTTAATCAGAAAATAGTTCTTATTTTTACGTTTTATTGTTTCACTCTGAAATTAAACTTAATTTTATGAGTTTAAATTTTTTACTCAGTACCAAAATAAGAATTATTTTTTAATTTTATTTTTTCACTCTGGAATAGCCCCTATTTCTTGAGTTTTTGTTTTTTACTCAGAAAATTAAATTTTTTTTTAATTTTTTCGATCTTTATTATTTTGAATTTTTTCATTTAACTTTTTACACTGAAAAAAAAAACTCATTTTTTAATCTTATGTTTTAACTTCCCAACATAAGTAATTTTGTATTATGATTTTTTATTAACAGAACTTATTTTACTTAAAGGAAATAAATGCAATTTTATCAAAATATTGTGATTCCACATTTTGTAAGTTGATTTAAAAATGACAAGAGTCTTATTTTTTGAGAAAAAGAACTCAAAAATAAGTTTTATTTTCTGTTAAAAAAAAAAAAACTCAAAAAAATAACTATTATTTCAGAGGAAAAAAGAAATAAAACTTATTTTTGAGTTAAAAAAATTGTATTTTCTGAGTTAAAAATCAAACCCAAAAAATAAGTTATATTCTAGAGCGAAAAAAGCAAAAAAAAAAGGGATTAATATAAGTATATATTAATTTATTAATACATATATATATTAATTTATTAATGTATTTATATTAATTTATAAATATATATATATATATATATATTTAATGTATTAATACTTATTAATATAATTAATAATGTATTAACACAAACTCATAAATTTTATTTCAGATCGGAAAAATAAAACTCAAAAATAAATGTTATGTTTGAGTAAAATAATAAAACTCACTAATAAGTATTATATACTGAGTAAAAAATAAAACTCATAACGTAAGTTTTATTTCAGAGCGAAAAAATAAAACTCAAATATAACTTTAACTTTCTCAAAAACTCAAACTATGTTTTATATACAGAAAAAAAAAATTAAACTCGATAAATGAATTTAATTTCAGAGTGATTAAGTAAAACTTAAAACTAAGTGTTATTTATTGAGTAAAAAATAAAACTCATAAAATAAGTTGCATTGCAGAGCTGTAAAATATAACTCAAAAATAAGTTTTATTTGCTGAGTAAAAATATTAAAAATTTTTGGCTCAGAAAATAAAACTAGAAAAAAACAAGTAAAAAAAGTCTAAAGTCAGTCTAGACCGACTATGAAATACCTTTAACCTCTTTTTCAAAATACAATAATAGTGTTGACAATGGGTGTTTCCGTGGACGGATGAAGCCCATATTTTAAATAAATTTCAATTTTGATGAAAAATTTACACATACCAAGTTCTATTCCTGTAGCTCACATGTTAATTCCTATATAAACTTTTTTCTATTTTGGGTTGTATGGGAGATGCGCACGTTCGTGAACGGATTTCGTCCAATTTTTAAATGCATCTGAGTTTTGGTTTAAAATGCATACATACCAAATTTTATCTCTGTAGGTTTAACGTAAGCTTATATATTGAATTTTCAATTTTTGGGTTGTATGGGAGATGGGCGTGTCCGCGCTGGATGACATCCATTTTTCAAAACTATCTTTGTTTTTTCAAAACCGTCTTAGTTTTGTTATAAAATACATACGTACCAAATTTTACCCTGTACTTTAAACATAATCTTATTAATTGCGTTTTAAATGTTTGGGATGTATTGTAAGTGGGCGTGTCCGTGGGCACATGATGTCCAGTTTTCAAAATCATTTTTGGTTTGTTATAAAAAAAATGCGTACCAAATTTTATCTTTGTAGATTAAACATAAGCTTATTTATTGAGTTTTCAATTTTTTGGTTAATACGGTAGGTGAGCGTGTTCGTCTGCGGATGACACTCATTTTTCGAGGACGTATTTCTTTGATATTTAATATATACGTACCAAATTTTATCTCTTTACGTTCAATATGAGCTTATTTATTGAGTTTTTAATTTTTGGTTGTATGGGAGGTGGGCGTGTCCATGAGCGAATAGCACCCATTTTTCGAAGAAATCTTTGCTTTGATATAAAATACATACGTTTCAAATTTTATGTATGTACGTTTAACATTTTGGTTGTATGGGAGGTGAGCGTGTCCGTGGGTGGATGACACCCATTTTTGTAACACACCTGAGTTTTGTTAAGGACTAAACAAATGCCGAATTTAAATTTTGTAGCGTAAATATTCGCTTCTTTATGGATTTTTCATCATTGGAGTTGTATGGGAGGTAGGCGTGGTTTTCATTCGACTTAGCCCATTTTCGAACTTGATCTTAGTTTTTTAGAAAAAAGCTTATGTATCGAATTTCAGCACGATAACTTTAAAATTACGGCTGTAATCGTGTCCACAGACAGACGGACAGACAGACGGACATGGCTAAACCAACTCAGGTGGTGATGCTGAGCAAGAATATATATACTTTTCTATACCTACCACGCCTCCTTATGGGCGTTACATACGTCGTGACAAAATTAATATACCCCTTACGCAGTACGCGTGGGGGTATAATGATATAGACTTTGCTCCAGAAATATTGCCTGATATTTTTGATCGAAAAAATACAAGTCACAAAATAACTGTTATTTTTGACCGATTTAAAAAAGCCAATATAAACGTTATTTTGCCCGAAAAAATAAAAGGAAAAAAATAACAGTTTAATTTTAACTTTTATGGAATCAATCGAAAATTTAAAAGTCAATTAATATTCGTGAAACTGAGGACATTTTAATCATAATGGTTTATTTGAAAAAGTTCTTCGACAATTATTTCATTATGTCTTTTTCATTTGAAAATTGTAAAATAACAGTTGTTTTCGGTCCCTGAAGAAAACTTAAAAATATTTATCCTCGTTCCTTTGTTTTTTTTTTTGCCAGAAGTTGCATTTTGTTGCACAGTGTTATTGAAGAGTTATACATATTTCTGGTATCTCAAAATTTAACAATTGTTTTCACTTCTAAACTGATTTTTTTCCAGATCCGAAAGCAATTTTATTTTTATTTTAATTTTTTTTTTTTTTTTTTGTCATTAAGAATTTAAAAAAAATAGGGGCTTTGATAGTGTTTCATTAAAACACAAACTATTTTGTGGCAGGTCCACACAGACTATATCGATTCCATTGTCTCTGTAACAGATCCTAGTTAACGTTATGATGATTTCATTGTTATCCGCGATTATCTGTTTAAATTTTATTTAAATGCCAAAGAAAACAGCATTTTAAATTATTGTTTTAAAAAATAGTCCAATTTTGATGAAATATATGCTTTGGTAAGACCTACAAAATTAATTTGAGATACTAAATTCAAAATTCTATGTTTACTTATTATGTGGGTGAATTTTCTATTTATTTTCATTGAGTAGTAATCGATTAATAAACATTTTAGAAATGCCATGAAATCAATGTTGTTTGAACATAAAAATTTCAAAACTGGTGTTTGAAATTGAAACAAAACAAAAAAAAAATTGCAGGACTAACCATAATATTTGATATTTTTGGTCACTTTCGTTACTTTTGAAAATAGAAAAAACCAATGAAAAAAAGCAATTATTATATAATATTTTATTAACTCTAGAGCGCTTTTTGACCAAATTTCTACCGTCATCACAAAATAAATATTTCCCCCACGCAGTATACAAATTTTTTTCAACTGCATAATTCCAACGTTAAGATTAAAATGAAGATTTTTGACCGTGTACCCACCCACCTTCATTCATTTACCGTTAATATAGCCAAGCATTAAGACGGTTTTTTTTGACGATAACAGTTCAGTGAGTTTTATGAAAAGATTTGTCTGACTTGACAAACGATGAAATATTTTTAATTTTTCGCGAAAGCATTCATGTTCATTGACTTGGAATGGCAAAAGCAAATAAATTATTGCTTTTATAATTTAGAATACAAAGTTAAGAAACGTTAACATTTTTAAGTGCACTACAAAGCACTGCAGTTAAACACAGGCACCTGCAGGGGAAATATGTTATCTTGAAATATATTTATTTTATTTTGAATTTAAAGCACCATACTTGAAGCTTTTAAGTTTTATGAAGCATAATTTTAGTAAACATATTCATACTGTTACAAAATGCTGCATATTTTAATTCAATAGACAAGTTTCTGCCTCAAGATGTGTCAAATAAAATGTTGAGAGTCTTGAAAGTCTACGAGAAGAAATTTTGTTTTCTTTCAACTCAGTACAAATTTTTTTCTTACGTTCAAATGAATTAAAAATAAAAATAAATACAAGTTAAGTAAAGAAATTAAAAATACTTGATAATTTGCTAAACTCATTAGTTAAAGTAAGAACTTGAAAACCTTATCTATTGACCCCATTTTTGTTGCACACAAAAAGTTTGCCTTCACACACCCTATTTTCTACATGGCATAACGGTAGTGTAACAATATTTTCCAACATTAATTTTAAACAAACATTTTCTTTTTTATATTTGACTTTTCTCTTTTTTTTTCTGCTCCTAGGTTTGCATCGTGCAGAAGCGTGACAGTGGCATTCTGTACGCCATGAAGTATGTCAGTCGTTCGGCGTGTGAATCTCGCGGTGCATTAGGTGGCGTTATCAAAGAAGTGGAGTTGCTCGCTTCACTGGAGCATCCATTTTTGGTGAATTTATGGTTTTCGTTCCAAGGTAAGTGTGCGTGATTTGGATGTTGCTATGGCGGTGGTGTGCATGCATTTTTGGCAAATGACAGCTGAGGTCTTTAATTTATTTATTGCAACTTTAGGGGATAATCTTCTGGAACTTTTGCAAAAAGTTTATTTAGTTTTAACACAGTTTGTTTGGTTAAAATTTTAAGTTCTAGTTTGGTTAGAAAAATTGATTTACATTTTTTTAAATTCGAAGTAGAAATAGTTTTCTGTAGACTTACAGCGAGCGTGCTGTTAGGTGTAGAAATGAGCCTGGCAATTAAAAACAAGTATTTATCAACGAAAATGGCTTTTTTGTTTTTCAAAATATACTACATGAAGATCAATAAACTTCTGATTTTTAAAATTTTTTTTGGTGTCTTCAGGTGTCGAAATTTAGTTTTGGAACTTTGTATGCAGTCCGTAGAAAAAAAGTTTTATCAAAAAACCTGATTTTTTGGCCGAAAAAGTTCAGGTTCAGGAGACCAAAACCGCTAAATGGCGATTTCTCTGATCAACAACAAAAAAAAATAGCTGAATTAGTTTTTAAGTTTATGTGCAATAATAAAAAAGTTGTTAAATGAGAAATCAGGGCTGTACGACCATCAAAAAGTCAGTTGTTTATGATGTACCATTAAAAATTGAATGTACTACGGTCTCTTATGTTACACTCAGGGAAAAAATGCTGTTATATCAAACAAATCATGGGTTGAAATAACAGATTTCACTGTTAAATACCCTCCAACAAATGAAACTTTCAAATCAACAATCGTTGGACTGTTGGTCTATAGAACACGAAACCATATCTGTGTCGACAAGGAATAACCGCTAAAGTCGTTGTAGGGCAAAATGAGGTTATCAATATCTCTGCTGTTTTTTGCAACGAAATACACTAGTACGCATATTTTTATGGTTGTACCTTGAAAATTCAATGTTTGAGGCCATCAAGAAGGCTATCAAGAAGGTTTTAGGCTAAGCAACAAAAGTCAAGGTATCCTGATATTTCAATTTTCATCTGATAAATGCTCTATTGAAATTTTGAAAATGAGTTTAGTTGTTATTCCTTGTCGGCACAGATATAAAAACGTACATGTGAATTAAAATGTTATCACTTTTTTGGAAGTTCATGTTTGGCCGAGTGTACTGGCGTGTTCGTCTAGTACTCGACTGTCCTAGATTCAAATACCGGCAAGACCAACAATTTTGTTTTTTATATAAAATATTTTTTTTTTAATAAAAAATAAGACAAACAATTTTTTCAAGACTGTAAGCAAACTAATTTTGAAGTTTATTTTTGACCAAACTGCTAATGAAAAAGTTTAGAATTTCAATTATTGGGTGTTCGAACCCACGCCCTTCGCATAACAGTCTAGCACACTTCCACTGAGATATTGATACCAATAAAATCAATACAGTAAAACACATTTAAAAAAATATTGCTTAGAGAAAATAGACATTTCAACAAAAACACAAAAATATTTCAACAGATGATTTTAACAGCACAAAAATATTTTGAAAGGTTCATTCATCGAAGCAAATGGTTTATTTAAATGCAAATCATTCAATCTAACAGTATTTTGAAATAACAGCGGCCGACTGTTAATATTACAGTTGATATTTTTCTGAGTGTAAAGCAGTTTAAAGAGGCACAATAAGTTCCATGGCACTTCGAAGCTTCTTTGTGGTCTGTTGTAGAAATAAAACTGTTTAAAGGTACGTTGTGGAACTTTCCACACCTAATGCTGCTTTATGGTGTCAATTTCAGGCTAAAATTAGAAATGCATCGACCACGAAGGATTATAGGCCCATAAGTATTTTGTCTACGTTCTCAAAAATTTGTGAGTCTCTTATGGCTAAGCAAATTAGTGAACACATTGATAAGCACAATCTTTTATCACCGAATCAATCTGGTTTTAGATCCAAACACAGTTGCTCAACTGCAATGCTCAAAGTTATTGATGATATCCGCATGTCCTATGATGAAGGATATGTCACTCTTCTTTGCCTTCTAGACTTTTCAAAAGCGTTTGACTGTGTCAATCACTCATTACTTGTTCGAAAATTAAAGCTTCTTTTTGGTTTCAAGAACAGTGCTCTCAGTCTTATAACAAACTACCTCGGAGGGAGAATGCAAAGAGTTAAGATTGGCAATACATTCTCTGACTATAAGATCATTTCATCTGGTGTTCCTCAGGGATCGATTCTTGGACCTCTGCTCTTTAGCATATTTATAAACGACATTTTTACCGTTTGCAAAGATGTGAAAACACATGCCTATGCTGATGATATTCAGCTTTATTTTTCTAATCGTGTTGGGCTTGTTGAAGATTTAGGTTGTAGATTAAATGAAGATTTAGATTCTGTTTCTAAGTGGGCCTTAGACAATGACCTTTGCCTTAATGCAAAAAAATCCTTTATATTGCCTATTTTTAAGGACAAACTGGAACTAGTTGATATTCCACCTATATACTTAAATGGTAATCAACTCCAGCTAGTTGATAAAGTTAAAAGTTTAGGTTTTTATGTTAATTCCAAACTTTCATGTTCTGATCATATTAGTAACGTTCTTAAAAGAATATATTGTACACTACGTTGCCTTAGGTTATCAGCCCAATACATTTCAATAGAAACTAAAAAGAGACTTGTTCTTCAGCTAATAATTCCACTTATTACTTATTCAGAGCTTGTTTACAGTGATCTTGATTCCCATTCTGCCCATAAGATACAGGTTGCTTTCAATGACATTACAAGATATGTTTTTGACATGAGGCGCTTTGACCATGTCTCGCCCTTAAGTAAAGCAATCTTAGGGTGTAACATAATTGATTACTTGAAGGCTAGAAATTGCATGTTTCTGCATAAGTTGATTAATTCTAAGACACCAAGTTATCTATATCAGAAACTCCATTTCAGTACTTCTACTAGGACATGCAACTTAATTATTCCCAAATTTACTTGCTTGAACTCTAAACGATTATTCTTCATCAACGCTATAAAACTCTGGAATTCTTTACCTCATTCCATAAAATCTATTGTCAGCACGAATAACTTTAAGCTTTCTATTATGTCATATTTCTCTAACTACTAATTGTCTCACTTTTTTTTTTTTTGTTTTTTCTCTTTCTGTTACTCTTTTTACTAGGTTTTAATTATAATTAAGCCTTTTAATAATTAAGCGTTGATCATTATTATAATGTTCTGTCTTATATGTCCCTATAGTAGGTTATAAATTGTCAAATTGTTGTCTTATTATTACAGTTTCTTATCTTAATATTAGTATTTAAGTTTTAAATTGTCATTTGTTGTTCATATATGTTAAACTATTGTACTACAAAAGATCTAGAATCTTAATGTACTTATGTTAATTATTTTTTTTTTTTTTTTAAATAAATATGAAAATATGAAAAATAGACCTTATAGAAAGGCAATAGACCTTATTCCAAGTTCGAATTCCATACGAGAAAAAAAAGACAGTTGGACACCGATTCAAAAGTAAGAGGAACTCTTAAAAACTATTTCTGCATAATTTTTTTTCAAAATTGAGGAAATATCAATATTTTTTGGTGTCTCAAAAAGTGCAAAGACACTAAATTTCCAAAAAATGTTTAAAAGATATTTCACTTTTTTGCTTACCTCTGAAGAAGAAAAAGAAGTTATATGCAAAAACCTGATTTTTTTTAAATGAAAAAGGAGTACAGGAGGACCAAAACCGCTCCATTGGTACTTCTCCAATATAAAATAAAATTATGCAGAAATAGTTTTTAAGTGTCCCTCTCTAACTTTTGAATCGGTGTACAGCAAAATTCAAATGACGATCCGGCTTATTGTACATATTACTCAATTGATATTGTAAATTTTTTTTAACTATATTCAGACTTATTCAAAATGTAGTGCACTTGTCCATTTTCCATATTTTTCCATAAAAAATAAATTAAAGTACACACAACATATGCATTTAAGCTAACGCTTGACGATACTCCTGTTTTCCCTTTAACGTCGGTAATAACCGTAAAACGGGGACAAAAATCCCTCTGAGTATGCTTAGCATTAACGCAAAACATTAGTTTTATTTAGCAGGTTCTGGGTTTTTTGGAGTTTACTCCTTTAGAATCGATTTGCATAAAAAAAAATTATATTAGGGGGTAAAGTCAAATTTTCAACTATTTTTCGTTACGGTTGAATTTTTTGTTTTATGTTGCTTTTATAAACATCTTCAACTAGCTTTGAGCGCAAATGAACTAGTAAACAATGCTTCTGTAACAAAAATAACTGGTGAGACATTAATCTAAACATTTTCAACTTAATTTTAAGGTTGTTTTGATCTTGTTCCTAAAATCATTTAAATTCATTCCATTTAACAACATTTAAACCACTCACACCAACTGAATTTACGCTTGCGCTATATTCCACCTCTTCTCAATTCGTTTTCAATGCATTGCATTGGAAAACAACAATAAAGTATCATACGGGCTTAAGAAATAAGAAAGAAAAGTAAGAAAATTAGTCAGGAAGAAATATTTAGATAATAAAGTGCCGGTAGTGAACAAAGTTGCTGAATTTTTAATTCAAACGCTCATTTTGAATAAGTGTTTACAAACGAACGTTCGCTGTTTTTTGTTTTATTGTGTGAAAAATACGAAATAATTCAATCGCATTTTTATTGCCTTTAATTGTTTTTTAATTCACTTAAATCGTTCTGTTTAGCATCTTTCTAAAGCTTTCAGCAGTTTAAAAGTTAATTAATTAAAGGTTTATTTTTTTTTAGATTTAGTTGAAAAAAATTGTAGAAGGTTAGTCTGTCAACTTATGTGAAAATGTGAAATTATGAAATTGTTAAATATTAGTATTTTCATTTTGAATCACATATTCATTGCAGCAAAAAAATATACATATAAAAAAATATACATTCCAAGCCTAATGCAAGTTTTTTCCATAACTTTATCACATGCTCTTAGATTTACTTGAAATTTCGTCTATAGATTCCTTTTCCACTTATAAAAATAGAAGTTATTTGTTTTTTCTGATCGCCATTTTTTAAAAAATTATGAAGACACCAATTTTTTATATAAGTTACAGTCTTAAAAATTAAGTCATTTCCAATAAATCATATCTCCGTCATATGTTATAGCCCGTTTCAAAAGAGAAGAACATTTTTTAGTTTCATTTTTCGATGCGCAGTGAGAAATTATTTTTAAAGCTAGAAAATTTTTTAGAGCGTAATTTCCTGCTCTTTTTGTACTGTTCGCTGAACTTTATGCTTTTTTTGAGTCTTTTTTACTATTTTTCTATATATTTAAATGCGCAAACATTCAGAACAAATGATCGCACAAGTACGGTGTTGCACCGACGGCCTGCAGCAACCTTCATCTTTAGAATTTTAGAATTAGAAAAAAGATTTTATTCAAAATATTAACATATTTAAATATAACAATGTATAATAAATCTTATATACGACATAACATATATGTTATCCTTATATATGTACCTTCATCTTAATAGAGAAGTCAAATACAACTAACATAAAAAATAAATTATTTTCTTGAGGAAAAATTGAGAAGTGAAATTTCGGCTATAGCCCGTTTCAAAAGAGAAGAACATTTTCGCGCAGGTTTGAGAATAAGAAAATAATTTTGAGAGCGTTCTTCATTCTGATTGGTCGAAATTAAAAAAAAAATTTAATATTCTCTGAGCAGAAAAATAAATGAAGAAAAAATTAATGTATATTCCTGAATTTTGTTGTTCATCGCAACTGCGCTGCGGAAGTACTGAATTTTATTTTTCAAAATCAACCAATCAAAATTGAAAAATAAAAGGGGCGTCCAAAATAATTTGTTAGCCAAAAATTTCACTTCACAATTTTTTCTTGAGAAAATAATTTATTTTTTATGTAACTTGTATTTGATTTCTCTCTCAAGATGCAGGTTGCTGCAGGCCGTCGGTGCAACACCGTACTTGTGCGATCATTTGTTCTGAATGTTTGCGCATTTAAATATATAAAAAAATAGTAAAAAAACACTCAAAAAAGTATAAAGTTCAGCTAACAGTACAAAAAGAGTAAGAAATTACGCTCTAAAAAATTTTCTAGCTTTAAAAATAATTTCTCACTGCGCATCGGAAAATGAAACTAAAAAATGTTCTTCTCTTTTGAAACAGGCTATACTAAATTATTTTTTAACGCACCCTGTTTTTTCAATTTTGATTGGTTGATTTCAAAAAATAAAATTCAGTACTTCCGCAGCACAGTTGCGATGAACAACAAAATTCAGGAATATACATTAATTTTTTTTTATTTATTTTTCTGCTCAGAGAATATTCAATTTTTTTTTGTAATGTCGACCAATCAGAATGAAGAACGCTCTCAAAATTATTTTCTTATTCTCAAACATGCGCGAAAATGTTCTTCTCTTTTGAAACGGACTATAACCATGGTTGAATAACAAGGTTGCTTCAAAACTGACTGTGCTCTCTTTCGCATATCCGAAAGTGTCAAAAATGAACTGGCTGTCGAAAAAAAGAACAACAACAACAACAGCTGAATCAGTTCGCTTTGACATTTGCGGCAGTCGCGCTCTCCGTGTTGCGGCTACCTTATTCAGTGTACCCTGACTATAACTTATTTTTGTAAATGAAGTACCTATCATTAGAAAGCTATAGAAAAGCAAATTAGAAAAAAAATTTAATATTTTTGGAGTTTTTATGGTAGAGTTGCCAACTTTTTGAAAAAACTTCAACTTTGTTATATGTCAGAAAGTGCATTTTTTTTTTTTTTGTAATTTCAATAACAAAATAAACTCTTCACAAACAAAGAACTACGACACTTTTTTTCGTAATCTCTGTTTCTGACACACTTCAGCATTCATAACTTCTATACCGTTTGACATATTTATACAAAATCTTGAACAAAACTGTTTGCCTTTTCAGAGCCAATATTTGTTTTATATAAAGTAATGACCTCACACGTGAATTTGGTCCATAAAACTGGAAAAAACTGGAATAAATAAAAAAATTTTGAATTTTTTAGATAACACTGTGCAACAATTTAAGGGTCAATTGGAATAATCTCAAATATCTCAATGGACTAGTAGTGCCTGGTCTATATATTATGGCCTCATACTCAGTTTTATCGGATTAGGTCAAATAAGAGAGAAATTCAAGGTCAAATTTCATCTTTAAGTCACAAATTTTTTCTTATAACTCTTAAACTAAATTCAAATGCGATGTAGAAACTGCATCTAAATATGACATATATGAACAACATATATGAAAAATTTAAACGGTTCAAATAAAAATTATTTTTATTTCTATTTCTTCTCAAGTTCGAATTTTTCATATATGTTGTAATTACATATTTACGCTCATACCTTTAAAACGGTAACTTTTTCAGTAAAAATGTTAAGAACATTTTTGAAGAAAATTGTTGGATCTATAATTTTCATCTGAATGATTTTACTCTAAAGATAACATTAACGAAGTTACCATCTTTGGTAATCTTTGAATCCGAATATCTTTGGATGCGCACATGTAGTTGTTGTGATCTTTTCAGAGGTGGATTATTTTATTTAACTTAAGGTGTGTGCAAAAATTCAGCAAAATCTGATTATTTTTGAAGACAAATACAAAGCAACTGAACTATTGAAAATTTTTTTTTATTTTAAAAAAGCCCCGTTTTCGAAGAAAAAACTAACCCCCTTACGTAACCTTTTGAGCAAAAAATGGTCTCAAAACGTAAAGAACCATCCATTGCAAATATTAAGATACAGTTACTGCACATGATTTCAATTTAGTTTAAGAGCTATAAAAAAAATTTGTGACTTAAAAGTTAAGTTTGACCTTGAATTTCTCTCTTATTTGACCTAATCCGATAAAACTGAGTATGAGGCCATAATATACAGACCAGGCACTACTAGAAACCATTGAGATATTTGAAGTTATTTTTTCGTGTCGCACTGTGTAATCGAAAGAGATAATATCTTTTCTTTTATAATTTCAAGAAAAAATTCTTTAAAGCGAGCGACCCAACTAATTTGTATCCTCAACTTACCTATTTATGTGGCCAGCTTAGGCATTTTCTAAGCGATTGCTGCGACCTAGATATCTTTGTCCTAATCTTGGTGCCGGCCGAAGCTATTCCTCCTCAGTGTGTGGCGTACTAGTCATTGGAATGCGGTAGCCCCAGTTCAGTCTTCACATTTGGCAAGGAAATTTTGTCGATAGAAAATTTTTTTCTGATCGGCCATCACCTCTCTGCAGACAATGGCAAACCTCGGAGAGTATGCAATGATATGTAAAAGCTTCTTGATAACATGAACATTAGCCTTTTAAAGTCAAAACATGTACAAATAGTACTTTAATCAGAAAAAAGAGTAGAATTTCGAGTCCTGAAGATACTAGTGCTAATTATGTTTCATCTCAGGGTACCTAAATGTTTCCCGTTATCAATCGTAAGAATCAATAATATAAAGTATATATTTGATTTTTGGCATTTTATTGAAACTTCTGGCCAAATGTGCATCGGTGTGAAAACTGGATTCGATCGATAATTTTAGTTTCGTCGTATTTTGGTGCTCAGATACTGAAGTTGTAGAATCAACTTTTTGATTTTTTTTAAATTGTCGTCCAATTTTGCAGTCTGATATTGGGCCTATTCGGTCTCATAGCACATTATCAAAACCAGTCAGGTCATAAGTTTTTAGTGAAATTTTGTTTTGGCAAGCATGTGAACATCTCTGTTAGCAATTTTGTGTTACAGTGTGTAATTTTTTTCACTTCAATTCAAACTTTTTCTCGCATGAATAAATTTTTTTTTTTTTCCTTCAGCGCACATTTTCGCAACTGCCACGCCATTATTTAAGACATTTTTATAGTCATGAACATTAGCCTTTTAAAGTCAAAACATGTACAAATAGTACTTTAATCAGAAAAAAGAGTAGAATTTCGAGTCCTGAAGATACTAGTGCTAATTATGTTTCATCTCAGGGTACCTAAATGTTTCCCGTTATCAATCGTAAGAATCAATAATATAAAGTATATATTTGATTTTTGGCATTTTATTGAAACTTCTGGCCAAATGTGCATCGGTGTGAAAACTGGATTCGATCGATAATTTTAGTTTCGTCGTATTTTGGTGCTCAGATACTGAAGTTGTAGAATCAACTTTTTGATTTTTTTTAAATTGTCGTCCAATTTTGCAGTCTGATATTGGGCCTATTCGGTCTCATAGCACATTATCAAAACCAGTCAGGTCATAAGTTTTTAGTGAAATTTTGTTTTGGCAAGCATGTGAACATCTCTGTTAGCAATTTTGTGTTACAGTGTGTAATTTTTTTCACTTCAATTCAAACTTTTTCTCGCATGAATAAATTTTTTTTTTTTTCCTTCAGCGCACATTTTCGCAACTGCCACGCCATTATTTAAGACATTTTTATAGTTATTTTTCTTCTTTTTTTTTTTGTTTTTCTTCTCTTCTTTTTAACGTATGTGCAAAAATGTTAACCAACTAAAACTTATTTTCGCCGCATGCTGTTGCAGATGAAGAGGATTTATTTATGGTCTGCGATCTGTTAACGGGCGGTGATTTAAGATACCATTTGCAGCAAAGGGTGAGTTTGTTTTTTGCTTTAAGTTTTCTTTATATTTACTCACTTTTTTGCTAATGTGCGTTATGTTGTGCTATTTTATGTTATGTTATGCATTTGGTATTTGATATCTTTAATTTATTTTTCTCAGGTGGAATTCTCAGAAGACAGTGTTGCCTTATTAGTATGTGAACTAGGATCGGCTTTAGATTATTTGCAGACACAAAGAGTTGTGCACAGGTGAGTTTAAGCATGGCAGCAATGCTACTTAAGAGCATTTCTTTTTAACACAATATTTACGTATGTATTTTCACAAACAATGCTAAATGTTAATGTATTTTCTTTTTGATACAGGGACATAAAACCAGATAATATTCTTTTGGATGATGCTGGTGAGTTTGATTGTTTGTTGTTTTGTATACGTTTTTGTGTTTTTTTCTTCTTTATTTATTTCATTTGTGCTTGTTTTAAATTGCTTCATCTATTTATCTGGGGATGCCATTTACCATACTTAGGAAATGGGACTTTAATCTTACTCAACAATAATGGCCAGCAAACATAAATATCTACAATACTATTAAGTAGCCAACTCAGTTGATATGGCAAAGCAACAGAAGCCATCTTTAGACTGCTTAATATTTATGCAGAGCTTTCAGTGTATTGACCTTTTTTACGATAACAACAAAACGAATTCAACTGATTGCCTGACTTACCCCAAATTGACCCACAACATATCCGACATTCGACACATTGTAATTTATGACTGTGTGCCATTTCTCTGCCACATACGATTTATAAAAGTACCTTGAATATTCATGATCATTTGTCAAATTTTGGTTATTTTATCTGACAAAAAAAAAAACAATCGATGATGCGGTTAACTGAATGGGCTGGATTGGGGTTGAATGTATGGCAAGAATAGCTGCTGCCATAGAATTTTTTGGTTTTATGATTTATTTTTTAACGTTTGCTGATTAAGGTTGTAGATTTAATTGTATGGATTATATGTACCGCTTTATATATCTATCTATGTACCTTATGCAGAGAAAATATCTATAGATAAACAAAACAACATTTTGATGAACATGTAAATATTTAACAAGTTGTTGTGGCTAAAATGTTAATTTATCATATAACCACAAACATATATGAAGATGTGTAAATATTTTAACATTAGTTGATTGATTTTGTGGCTGAATAAGTGTGCACCGATGATTATAATACAAATAAAAGCCAGCAGAATTGAATGTGTGTGTGTGTGTGTGTGTGTGTGTGTAGTAGTGCTTTATTTGGGAATTAACTCTTAAATGAAAAAACAAATTAATTCATTGCATTCTGAATGGATTTTTGAATCTTGTGCGCACTTTGCAGAGTGTGTATTTATAATAAAAACGGTACAGAATTAGCTTAACTTAATAAAATTGGTCATCGATTTAAAACAAAGCAATTTTTTTATTTTTTGATATTTTTTTTTTTATGTTAAAAAAATTTATTTTTTTACTAGATTCTCTCTTTCAATTATTTATGTGTTCGCGTTGAAATTGTTTTGGTTGCTTAATAGATATATAAATAACGCCTAGCATTCAAAACGGCTGCTCTCCCAGAACTTCATCATTAACCTTATTAACATCTTTACAATTTTTAAATTTTTACAATTTTTCTTTGTTTCGAAATGCAAAGTTTTTTCTGAAACCGGAAGTTATTATTTAAAAGTGTTCTTTAAGATTTACAAGGTCCCTGCATATTTCACAGCAGGGAAACAAACCTCAAAACACTTCAATTGACAGAGGTTACGTATGGCACGAGGCAAAAATGGTACCATATAAGATTTTGTTGGTTTGGAAATGACGACTATAAAAAAGCTAACTCCTATAATAAAGACTTAATGCAGATAAAATTTTGTAAAATTTGGTCGCTAATCACGAATGTGAAATCAGAATTTTAAAATTTTCAGTGGTTGCCACTTTAAAGATATTTTTTATAATAACGTCCTTTTGAAATTGAAATTTGTTATGCAATGGTATAACCTTATTCTGTTTAATTATAATAAAATGAAACAACAATTAATATTTAATTATTTTAACAATTAATCATATTAGTTTAAGAAGTTTAATTTTTAAAAAAATAGTGTATATATTCAAGCACTTTAATAGAATGTGGCACGTTCTAATTTTTTTTAGTTAACATATCCTAGGACCGTAACCAGGATTTACCCAGAGGAGAGGCTTTGAAAAAAAGTTTGTAAAGTCTTTATCTTGAATTCAGCAGATATAAAAAAATGCGTCAACCTTAGAATTTTCCTCAGAGAGTAAACAATGATATTTAAGAGCTTCTTGATAACATATACATTAGCCTTTCAAAGTCAAAATAAAACATGTACAAATAGTACTTTAGTCAAAAAAAAAGGGTAGAATTTCGAGCCCGGAAGATACTAGTGCTTATTATATTTCATCTCAGGGTACCTTAATGTGTCCCGTTATCAATCGTAAGAATCAATAATATAAAGTTTATATTTGATTTTTGGCCATTTATTGAAACTTCTGGCCCATTGTGCATCGGTGTTAAAAATGGATTCGATCGATAATTTTAGTAGGATTTACCCAGAGGAGAGGCTTTGAAAAAAAAAATATCAATAGGTTTTGATATTTAAAATATCATTTCATATTTTCAGTTCGAAAGATATAAAAATTCATTTTTAACTTAATAAAAAAATGTGAATTTTTATGTAAAATTGTCGTTTAAAAACCGAAATTTTGGAAAAAACCGAAATTTGAATTTCGAAATTGATTTGAAAACCAAAAATAACAGTTTTCTATACACGGTTAAAAATCTTGGAATAATTTTTGGACTAATGCTTTTTTATACCCTAAACCTGAAACGTCAGTGTACATTAACTTTGTGCGAGTCCGGTATAGAAAAGTACAAATATTCTTGATCAGCGTCACCTCGTAAATCGAGCTATTCATGTCCGTCCGTCTGTGTGTTGTCCGTAAACACAGGATAAGAAGAAGGAGTTGAGATAATTGGATGAAACTCGGTACACATGGTCACATGAACGCAAGGATCTGCACTATTGAATATTTTTGGAATCCGCCTACGGACACGTCTACCTCCCATACAACGCAAAAATTGAAAACTGCATAACTCAGCTCATAATTAGGCTACAATAATAAAATTTAGTATGTATGTGTTTTGTATTAACACAAAGATGTTTTCGAAAAATTAGTATCATCCGCTAACGGACAAATCCCATACAACAAAAATTGAAAACACAATTAATAAGCCTCTGTTTAACTTACAGAGATAAAATTTGGCACTAGTGTCCGACCGATTATTCGGCTTCGGCTTCGGTAATCGGCATAATCGGCCGATATTTGGACCTTCGGCATCGGCTTCGGCTTCGGCCGAAATAGCCGATTATTTTTGCCGAATGTTTTTGCTTTGCTAAACAGTTTTTTTTATAAGTTTTTAGAATTTTTTTGAATTATTCAGTGAACTCCGTTCATAATTCCACATTTGGAACATTTTTAATTGTTTGTTTTGTTTTTCTCTCCTTTTCTGTTCTTTCATTAGTTGGTATTCACTCGTTGAAAATTTTATTCAATTGATAAATCATTTCTTATGAATTGGTTCATTTTTCATACCAAATTTCTTTACATTCGGTCTAGCCGTTCAGGTGTTATTGAATTTAAAATTTTGAATTCGCAAAATTTGAAACAAAATTTTGATTCGCTGTAACTTTTTTCCTACGAATGAAATTTAATAGTTTCTTCACAAATGTTTAATGATTTTTTATGAAATTTTGTGATATTCAAAAAAATTTAAAGTTTTTGTGTGCTTGTGTACTAATTGAGACCTATCCAAGGATATACTTCTTTTCACGATCGGGTTAAAACTGGTGAAGTTATACAAAAAAGACCATTTGGGGCAGATTTCGGGTTCACAAAAAAAATTTTTATTGTTCTGAAATCCTCTCAACATAAGCTTTCATATTAGGGGCGGTAAATGCAAACTCTTTTTTCCCATATGGGGTGACCCACCTTAATACTCATACCTCATGTAATGAAATGCACGAATTTTAAAATGCTATATCTTTTTAATGAACCATAAAAACCACTTTAATTTTTATATCATCAGAATCCTCTTATTACGTAGTATATTTAACATTAATTTCAAATTTTTTCACCCGTGTCCATTGGAGATATTTGACCCCAAAGTTGGGACAAACTTGAGATTTCTTATTTTTCAAAGCGATGTAACCCAAAAAGTTTATGATCTAGTCACTTTTAAAAATTTATATTTTAAGTTCTTACTTAGACGTACCTAATACCAAAAAATAGGTCTGCCACTAACTTCTTTATATTAAAATTTTTTTTTAAAGTTACCAGAAATTACGATTATTTTCGGAAACTTTAACTTTTTTTTAAATTAAGTAACATCCCAATTAATTTTTCTGATATGCATGATAATAGCCTAAGGTATAATTAATATTATGTTTATTCCTTTATTACTGTATGTTGAATAGGAGCTGAGATATGATCATTACCGCAAACTCTATAAATACGAAAATCGCTCGTGGTTGCATGTTAACATGGTCGCCATTTTGTAAATACAACAAAAAACAATTTTTAAAGCAGTTCTAAGGTGCCGAAACATTACAAAATTAATGGTAAAAAAAAAAATTTTTAAAATGGTTGACCGACCGAATTTGCTTTTTTGTGATCAATCTCGGCGGAATGACCCAGTTAGTATCAGTTAGTAGCTTTTCTCGACTGGGTCAAAAATTGAGAACATTTTTTTCTAGAACAAATTTTTTTGACTTTAAAACATTTGTTTGTTATTCGGCTTCGGCTTCGGCTTTCGGCCGATTATATACATTTTGCCGAAGAATCGGCTTCAGCTTCGGCTTCGGCAAAAATTCACCTTCGGTCGGACACTATTTGGCACGTATGTTTTTTGTAACAAAACAAAAATGGTTATCGAAAATGCACATCATCCACCCACGGAGACGCCTACCTCCCCCACAACACAAAAATTTAAAACTGGATAAATAAGCTAATAATTAACCTACAACAATAA
The DNA here is from genome assembly GCA_958299015.1 of Tetanocera ferruginea. Lineage (NCBI taxonomy): Eukaryota > Metazoa > Arthropoda > Insecta > Diptera > Sciomyzidae > Tetanocera > Tetanocera ferruginea. Next base: position 107,895,633 of record OY282642.1, on the reverse strand, counting down.
AATTTGGTGTGTATGTGTTTTATATCAACACAAAGATATCTTCGAAAAATGGGTGGCATCCCTTACGGACACCCCCACCTCCCATATAACCCAAAAATTGAAAACGCAATAGATAAGCCTCTGTTTAACCTATAGAGATAAAATTTAGCACGTATGTTTTTATGACAAAACAAAGATGGTTTTGAAAGAACTCAATAAATAAGGTTGTTTGTCACAGAGAGATCGAATTTGGTATGTATGTATTTTATACCAAAACTAAGATGTGTTCAAATTGGGAGTAATCCATTCATAAACACGCCCACCTCCCATAGTGAACGCACAATAAACGCATTAAATGTGAGTTTCAGCAATAAAACTTGGTATGTGGAAATTTTTCATCAACACTTAAATGCATATTAAATATGGGCTTCATCCGCCAACGGATACGCCCATTTTCAATAATATTATTGTATTTTGGAAAAGTAGGTTTAGGGTATTTCATAGTCGGCCTGGACCGACTTTAAACTTTCTTTACTTGCTTAATCCTTTTTTTTTGTTAGAACTGATACTTTTTACAATGCTAAAAATTATTTTAGTCAAGGCTGTGCTTAAATTTAATAAATTAGGAATAAAATTTGAATTTTCAAGTTTAAAGTTTAATCCAAAATAACTAAATGGTCAAAAAAGCTGTAGTTAAGCAACAGATTAGCCCTAGAATAGAACTCGCGACTCTAATGCGATGGTTGCCGCAGTCCGCGGTTTATTAAATAATATTATTACATTATTAATAATATTATTTAAAAACAAGGTAGTGTTGACGTTTCTGTTGGAAACTACCATCTGTAATATAAAAAAGAAGGGAGCGCTCAAAATCTGCCATTGCATACAATTAATTTTCACTGGTCGCATTTAGCGTACTCAACAGTTGGCAACTATTAAGTCAAAACTTTATGCACATAAATATGAAGTTGGCCATTAAAATGCATTTAAAAATTTGACAACTTTTCTGACACTTCAATACCGATAACAGCGCTCCCCGATGTGTCGCTATCACAACAGTTGATTCAGCTGAATATGACCAACGCATATAACAACGAACAGATGTTTTTGACAGAAACTCATATACTTTTAGATGAGAAAATCAACACTTGTCAATGCTACCTGTGTTTTTGTACCATGGTTGGCAACATTGCTCAAGAGACCAAACTTAGAGCAACTCCCCACACAACATGGCAGCCGTGCTGTGTGGTGAGTTACTCTCACAGCAAGAGCTTAAGCATTGGTTTTCTGCTGTTTGTTGTGCTGTTTGTACAGCTTAGCATGGATTAAAATACATGATTTCTTAAATAATAAAAAAAAAATTAAATGTAAAAAACGTAATACCCTATAGTAATTTCGCTTATCATAGCAATTGATTAGTGAAAAAATTATAAAAATCGGTTCAGTGGTTATTGAGAACACTCGTGATCAAATACGCCGTGAGGAGACTCACATATAATAGTATAGATACAAAAGATAGATATAAATATAGATAGATAAATAAGTATGTTACAAGTAGACTCCGAAAACACTGAACTAATTGTTATGAAATTTTTAGGGAAACTGTGTCAAAGTCTTGCGAGTGTTCCTGTGAAGTTTGATATATAGATAGAACATTTGGGCGTGGCAACTCCCATACAACCATAATTTGCACAGCTCCAAAATTCGGTATTCGAGCTCAATTTCCACGTGCTGTTTTACTGTTAACATTCTAAAGGTGTTGCGAAAGGGGCGTGCAACTTTTTATGCACTCAAACTTTTCAGTATAACTTTCGAAATATAGGTCACACATTTATGAAACTTTATGGTGCGAATTTAATATTAAGTCGTATCCTTCGACTGGAAAAATTCAGCGATCATTGGAGAATGGGGCGTGTCACCACTCATACAATTCAAATTTTTAATATCCAATAGCTATGACACTAAATGTCTCATAACATTTAAACTCAGTATAAAGTTACTCTTTGGCCATGTCTTTCGACCAGAAAAATAGCACGGGCATTGGAAAACGGGGTGTGACTCCGCCCTTACAAACCAAATTTACTATGCAGAATAGCTACGGAATAGCTATCAGAGGTAATTCCAACTCAGAATGGAGTTATTACTTATTGATGTTCTCCTTCTTGAAAACTGAGACGGTCATTAGACAAAGGGATGTGACACATGAAAGCCAAATTTGTTTATCAAATCAAATAGCTTTGGAAGTAAAATTCGCTGAGCATTGAAATTCAGAATGGAATTGCCACTTGGTAATGTTCTTCTACAGTGGCGACTGTGGTCGTGCGTGGTAAGTATGTGGCGTGGAAACTAACGTTTCCGAGTTCAAACTTCACCTCGGGCAAGTTTTTTTATAGAAATAAATTTTTCTTTTCGGTCTGTTTCTCTCTGCAGGAGAGTAAATACTGCCATGTAAAGCTTCTTAAGAACATGAACTTTAGCCGTTCGGAGTCGGCATAAAACATGTAGGTCCAGTTCTCTGTCAATTGTGTGCAAACATTTAATAACACACACAACACAATTGATTATAAGAAGCTCGGTCAAAGTTCTTTCAGGGGCTGAAATGCCCAATTTGTTTTTGTTTTTTGTGTGTCCTTCTAGTAGAAAACTGGGCCAGGCTTTGGACAAGAGGATGTGCCTCTCCATATAAAACAATTTTTTGTATAGAGTAGGTTTGGAAGTCACTGATGAAGTAAATGTCATCCTCATGGCTGAGGATACAACCAGGGTCACTCGATTCATTAATCCAAATCGACAATCGCTTTACCAACTGAGCCATGGAATACAATTTTAGCATTAGTAAATTGCACGTGCAATTTCGGTGTTGTCATATATATATAGTGCAGGATTGACTAAAATTTAGTCCAAGATTTTTAACCGTGTACAAAAGAGTCGAACGAATTTTTAACCTCAAGGGTTTCAATAAATCACAAAACAAGAAATGCCTAAAAATATACTATGAAATTTTTCAAAAAAAATCAACTCACATTCTACTAAATTATGTTATAGTAAAGTAACTAATAAAAAATCGAAAAATTAAAAAATACAATTACATGATTTAAAAATAAATTTTTCTATAAATAGTTTGAGCATTATAAGAGCTTTTAATACATTTGTATTATATTTGAACCTGAAATAAGGCAGTGGGACATTTTTTCATGGCTGCATCATTGAAGATCTAGCAAGCTTTTAAGGGTTAAAACCACTTACATTAAAAATAAATTCCAAGACAAACATTGTTTTTATTTATTTATTTATAATTTGCTTAATGCGAGAACCATTAAATCGATGACTTGCTAATTAATTATTTTGCTATTTCCTGCAGGTCACGCACATTTGACTGATTTTAATATAGCAACGCGACTTCAGAAGGATGGACTAGCTTGCAGTATGTCAGGGACCAAGCCGTACATGGCACCTGAAGTATTTATGTGTGCGCTTGATGAGATTGGTAAGATTTTATGAGAAATCAATTCAGCCGGAAATTAAGTAATCGCAAATGATTGCGTTTCAATTTCATGCTATTTATAACAACAACAACACCAACAACAACAATAGCCGGTTATAGCTTTCCTGTGGATTGGTGGTCGCTCGGTGTGGTCGCATATGAGATGCGTGCCAGCACACGTCCATTTGTGGTACACTCCAACACAGCGCTGACGGAAGTAAAGAATGTTTTGAACACACCCGTGCATTATCCGCGCTACTGGAGCAGCAACTTTGTGGATCTGCTCACGAAGGTATGTTTAACATTCTTAACAGAATGCATAACACTACAAATGTACACTTTAAACATAGCTACTCTGCGTTCATCCAGGCGGACGCATCAGCTCACAGCAGGAATTGCAACAGACGCCAATGCTGCGGCATGTCGATTTCAAGCGCGTTTTGGAAAAATCAGTCAAGCCCAACTTTAAGCCCCCCGAAGATCATCTGAACTGTGATCCCTGCCTGGAGCTAGAAGAGATGATTGTTGAGACACGACCGTTGCACAAGAAGAAAAAACGTCTTGCTAAACAACGTTCGTCGCAACGTGAGAGCGACCCCGAAACGGTGCTCATAAAGGAATTTATCATCTACAATCGCTACAAGGAACTTAAACGGCAGGCCATGGAAAAGAAAGAAAACGATTGGCAACGCGAATTGGAACATGCAATGGCCAACTCTATAATGACCAGTTTAGCTCCAATACAGGAAAAGCCAGCAAATTTTCCAACAACGTCCAGAGTAACAGCAGAGGCGACGAAAACAAAAGAAGCGTCAACAACAACCATAACCAAAAAAAGTATTGCCACAAAAACCACAGCCAGCATGACAACAACGTGTGATGCACCAACATGCTCCAAATGGCAAGTGGCCAAAATGCCCACTGAGGGCGAATCTCTTGATTATATTGATCGCACTCCCTCGCCAAAAGTGATGCAGCGGGACGAGATGAACACTGTCGTCGAAGTGCCAGAGTTAGATAAGAACTAGTGCAAGCGACACTTCCGCTTCTAGGCCTGAATTAACATATGTGGAAACCTTTAACATAATTTAAATTTAAGATTGACATAAAATGATTCAAAATCATTTAATTAAAATGTCGTTAAACTTACGTGTTTCATAACTGTGTACCAAAGAAATATCTCATGATTTTTTATAAATAAATCATCAGACACGCACCAAGTATCACATTTTTGAAAGTAGTCAATATTTTGTTATAAATATTTTGTAAATATTTAAATGCATAACAATTTATTGCTAAGTCTAAATTCAAGTAAGTAAATCAACAAAATAATAAACTAAAAAATTTACATTAATATAAGTATAAATTAATTTTTATATGTCTCACAAAAACTATTTTTAACGATAGTCTTAAAAAAGTAAATGAAAAAGCAAATCGTCTGTTTTTCAAATCAATCAATCAATTATAGATGTACACATGTAAATATTTTCGTATTCAAAATCACAGTCAGCTTAATAAAGATAAAAATAAATTGGAAAAAGCAAAAACAAAAATATTGTGTCATTTTAATACACATCGACCTATAGTAAAAAAAAGTATAAAAGTTAAATTAATATTTCAACATTTTCAGAATAAGAGACAAAAACAGTCAAAAGTGGTTGAATGTTTCATTCAAAAGCAAATATTTACAGCTGGTCAAAATTGCAGTAAAATCGAAACAAATTCAACAAAAAATACATTTTTTTATATTTGTAAGTTAAAAACTAACCACAACACATAACCTCCCCTCACAAGATATGTTTGATCATGGTTACAAGGTAACCATGATATGAAATATTGTACATTTTTAACCGACTTCATATATAAAACGGATGAATGTTTTTTTTTAAGCTTTTTTTAAAAATTACAAAAACAAAATGCTAACAGAAAGTATATTTTCTTACAGAAATTAAATAAAGGTCAGATTAGGTTAACCAGGCACCAGCAGCGCAGTGAAAATCGGGAAGGAGTTCTCCCTTCCGTTCGTTATCAAGCGAGGATTCAGACAAGGTGATTCCTTATCGTGCAACTTCTTTAATAAAGTCATAGAGAAGATCATACGAGCTGCTGACCTGAGATGCAGCGGCACAATTTTTTATAAGAGTGTTATGCTGCTGGCGTATGCTGATGATATTGACATCATTGGCCATAAGACGCGCGAAGTCAGTGGAGTATTCTCCAGGCTAGAAAAAGATTCGACACGAATGGGTCTTGCAGATAAAACGCAGATAAAACAAAGTATCTTGTGTCAACAAACAAACAGTCCCAGCGTCTTGTAAGCCACGTCACTGTTGACAACACCTCTTTTGAGGTAGTGAAGGACTTTGTTTACCTGGGAACCAGCATAAACGATATTAATATTGAGATTAAACGAAGGATAACTCTTGCCAACAGGTGTTACTTTGGGCGCAGTAGGCAATTGATAAGCAGAGCTCTTTCTCGACGAACAAAACTAACGCTCTATAAGTCAATAATATTACCCGTTCTACTGTACGCATCACAAACCTGGACGTTGAGCAGCTCTGATGAAAGGTCTTTGGGAGCATTCAAGAGAAAAATCCTTCGCAAGATCTATAGTTCAATATGCGTACCGTAAATGACGAGTACCGAATTCGATGGAATCACGAGCTGTATGAGCTATATGCCGACATCGATATAGTCAAGCGTATTAAAATTGAGCGACTTCGCTGGTTAGGTCATGTGGAGAGAATGAACGACGATGCTCCAGCGAAAAATAATTTGATTCGGTACCCGAAGAAGACCGCATCTCCGTTGGAAAGACCAGGCATTGGATAACTTGACAACGCTTGGAGTTTCCAACTGGCTCCAGCAAGCGCACGACAAAAGAGGCTGGCGGAAATCCTTAGACGAGGCCAAAACCGACCAACGGTTGTAAGCGCCATCTAATCAGGCTGTCTCTCCTTGGAGTCCCACATTGACCATACGGTTCTTAGTGGTGCCGGTTGCGGTTTAAGAGGGGTTCTAAAGGAATTTTGGCTGCATTTTTTCGTGACGATAACGTCAGTGAGCCTAAGTGTTTAAGTCTTGATTGAAGTCACACTGAACATGTGCAAAGAAGGTGCTCGAGGATTTCTTAGATACTTTGTTCCTTGCACTTGCTGCAGTTGTCATCTGTGGTAATACCCACCTTTCCTGCTGTGTCTTCGGCAGCGTGCCGGGATTAACGAAATTCTTTTTTAACATGCTTTTTCACATACGATTCTGGATCTTGCATGTTGCCGTATCGTTCCATCTACAACTCACTGCTTGCTTGGTTTTAGTTTCGAGGTTTTTGTACAATTCCTGCAAGGGTATAACTACGTGTTCTATGAGCTCTGATCCCAGCTCAGCACCTTTCTTTGTTAGTCCGCCTGTCATCTCGTTTCCGTCAACGCGCCGATGGCTTGAAACTCAGAAGATGCACACTCTCTGAAATGTTCAATGCATCGAATGCGTCTTTGCTTGCTAGGAAATTTCTGAACTTAACAATATCTGATCACAGGGAATTGATTACCACTTAGCTGTGAACAAAAATGTTAATAAAAGAATAAGTGTTTGATAAGTGTTTGTACTAAGAACTATCTCTATAGCCTTCCTAATGGCAAAAACATCCGCCTGGAAGACGCTGCAGTGGTCCGGTAGTTTGTATGCCTGCTTTATGTTGGGCTCATCGCCGACATATTCACTGCCACTCCCACTTCCTTACTCATTTTGGAGGCATCTCTGAATATATTGACCAGCCACTGTGCTTGATTGATGTCTGTGCACCAATCGGTTGGTCTTAGTAGTGCTAATATTTTGGATTCGAGACCTTTACGGGGGATCGTGTTGTCTGTACTACTAATTGAATCCTTGCCAATTCTACACTGTCCAAAACTCTATTAGCGGAAGTTGGCAGCTATAGCTTGCCGCTGAGTTTTTTCAAATTGTTTGTTGAGATATGTTTACTTCTCTACCGCCAGCCACCACGCAATGACTCCGTAGAGTAGAATTGGGCGAACTACCGTTGCGTAGAGCCATTGCGCCCAGCATCTTCTTGGATGCGTAAAGCACATTGACAGCTTTCCTCACCCTCTCATCCACATTGAGTCTCCAAGTCACTTTGATGTCGACTACAACTTCCAGATATTTCGTGTCAGTGTTGGGGATGAGTCGAGTGTCGTTTATTTTTGGTGGTATTTTATATTTTTTTTCGTTTGCTTTGAGTTCGCCCATCTAAGTACCTCTTTCAGTGTGTGCTCCATTAAAGAGCTTAATGCCAAAATGCTTTTTTCCCACAAGAACTATGCTTATATCGTGCGAATAAACTGTTATCTTTAAGGTTCTACCTTCAAAGTTTTTGAGAAGTTCGTTGACAACTAGATTGATGTTGATTGTCAATCTAGTCCCCCCCCCCCCCTTCTTCCCCACTCGGCTTGGACCTTTCTAAAATTTAGTAGGTTGTCTATCCAGAAGTCAATTGCTGGTGATGCATCTATAGCACGTTATCCACGTAATCCGTTAAGGATAGCCGCAGTTGATCATTGTTGAATTCACCTGAGATGTCTGTGCTGGTTGACTGCAAGCACTGGCTGGTTGCACCATGTCTTATAAGTTCTACCAACTTCTCAAGTATTATGAGTAAAAAGGATATTAGGCTTATAGGTCTGTAGTTCTTCCGATACATGGGGCTGCTACAACCTGATTTTTGGTATGAAAACCACCCCAGCTGTCCTCAAGGCTGCAGGCACGTAGTTAAGTCTGATACATCATTAATATATTATCTCGAGCCAAGGAACAACTTGTAGAGTGGTCAGTTGTAACACGGCTGGAAAAATGCCGTCCGGTCCTGGGGATTTCAATTCTGAAAAAGGAATTTATAGCCCACCGAATTTTGCCTGGTACTATTAAGTTCTGCAGAGTCTGTGACGTGATTTTCCAGAAACTCTCTGTGGCGCTACTTTTTGAGACTTCAGTATAGCCTGAAATATGTAGAAGTACATAGAAGTGCATTTATGAATTCCTGACTGCATTCGGTCCATTCACAGTTGTCTTCCGCAGCTGACTCTGAATGGAGGGAGGGCTTTTTTGAGAGCAGCATCCTGGGCCAATGAAGTTCCATGAGGATCTTTTTGCTCGGTAAACATTGCACTTCAAAAGTTTGAGCCTACATTCGTGTCCCCCCCCCCCCCCCCCTCTAATTTTTTCGTGGACGACTAATATAGCCAGTTCGAAGACATCTTTAAGGCTCTTCTAAGACTAGCTCTACAAGATCAAGACTCCTCCATGGTGGTCGCGTGGGTCTACAAGAGGAATGGTAGGTTTTTATTAGCTGGTGTGAAAGGGTCTTTAGGAACCTTTCAAGTTCGGATTCGGTATTTATGGATCTTAGGGAATGTTGTCTAGTCTCAATGATTCTTTTAAACTGGTACCAGTTTAATATTGCAGCTAATATATTTGTGGTCTAACAAGAAAGGCTATTCAATCAACCTCCAATCTTTTATTTATTATATTTTGACGTTGCCACGCCATCTTCACATTATATTCTCTGCCTCCTGGTTGATCTGGAGAATGTAGTGTTGCCCGCCGCTACTGCCTAGTTGCTTCTCAGCAGCTTTAAACGCTCTAAAGTCAACAGCTAGCACAAACAGATTCTATTTTTGTAACAGCTTCAGCGCCGACTCTTGAGGCATCACACTGGGGAACAACTCTTACTACTATACCATCAACTTCAATCTGTACTACTAAACAATAAGTAGAGTTGTGCTATCCAGAAAGCCGAAACCCAAAAAACGATAAACTCGTTCAAAAATTAAGGTGATGTTGCATGAATGAAGCATCCTATCCGCCAGATGTGGCCCCGGTGACTTCTTTCTATGCATCCTAATGCTATTAATTGCATCTTTTGTCCTTTAAAGTTTGGAAATAAGAAAGCAAAAATGAATTTTTAACATTTCAAATACATACTCAGTTTTTATTAAACATTTTACAAAATAGTAATAAGTATAAAAAGAACAAACAAAGTTGTTTTTCCCTTTGGGTATGTGTTAAATTTCATTAAATAAAAAGAAATAATAAAGCAAGAATTCTTAATAAACGCCAATTTCGTTCATTTAAATTTTAAAAAAAGTTACAATATTAGTTTAAATATTTTTTTTTTTGTTTGTTTTTTTTAATTGCTCGTCTAGAGCAATTTTGTTGGAACGAACAAGACGGCTGCAATTAACAAAACAATTGTCTTAGATCGTCGTCTAATGTTTCCATATGTAAAGGACATTTGATGTATGCGTTCTGACAAGAAGTTTCTCTTTAAAGGAACTTACACATAAGGAAACTTAAAATATAGAAAATGCATGAATTCATATATGGAGCAATTACTTTTACATAGTTGTATAAAGCCAAATTATCGTAGAAGAAAAACAAAAAATAACTATATAAAATAATAAACAGAAGAAAAAAATTAATAAAAAGAAAAATAGTTTTAAAGTTTGAATACCAAACAAAATTTTAGAAATAATCAATTTTCTCTCGTTGAAGTAAGCACGCTTCCAAATGTCCCAAGCAGTAGTAAAGCATGAAGGTCATCGTCATACTATGCGATGCTGATGTCTTCGACAACCTCCGTCTTTGCCTTCACTGCTTTGGTGCGTTTTGCTGAGTCAGAAGGCGATTTAAGTGTAATCGTTTTACCAGATTTTTCCTGGCTTTCCTTTACCAACTGCAAAACGGGCATTTTTGTAAGATTTTTTTGCGATAACAGCTCCCAATAGATTCCGAGTGGACGTGGTAAGCGATTTTCAATGTGAATTACTTCTGTTGGTGTAACAATCAAATCCACAGGAATATCATACTTCTGGAAAAGACCTGCAGGCATACTCTCAAGCACCTGAAGAAACAGAGCAAGGGATATAAATTGACAATATAGGAATTATTATTGAAAATATTATTTAAATAGCAAAGTAAAAATGTATTTGAAATAACTTTGATAAAACGGGTGAGTCCAAAATTATTGTTAAGTTTAAGACTTTCAAATAAATGTGCATATTTCTTGCTTTCGTATTTTATGGAAAATTACAGGATTTCTTATATGAAAAGTGAGCAAGCGCATTATTTTGTAACCAAGCTTTTTGTTCTGTTTAATACCGTTATATGGTGAGTATACAATCTGGTGACTTGATCTTGTATACAACTTTTCGTTGTTTTTTTTAATTCACTTTTATTGAGAATTGATGCAAATTTGTGCGATCAAAAAAATAGTAGCCTTTTATTAATACATATAAAGTATTGAAAAATTTATATTATATATTATATTATAAATACATAAAAAAGTAAGTACGGAGCTATTTTCCATCAGCTAATATAAAGGCAAAATTTAATTGTGCCGTTTTTTTCCAGAAATCCTAGGACCAGGAAAAACCATTGTTCTAAAGTGAAAGTGCCTCCTTTAATCAAGAAGCATGTCCAAAAAGGATTCAGTTCGCAAGAGATTATTCTACGCGGTCAAATGAAAAATGGAGGGCCCTTTTTTGGTCGGACGAATGCAAAATTGTACGGTGGTGAATGTACGGTGGTGAAGGGTCTCGTCAATTTGTTCGACATCCCTAAAATAATCAGTACAACCCGAAGTATACCACAAAATCCATTAAACACGTTGGTTGCAGAATCATGGTTTGAACATGATTTTCTTTCTATAGTATTGGTTCAATATATTGTATGGAATAAGTAATGGATCAACATCTTTACTTCAAAATATTAAAGGAAAATATGCTTCCGGTTTGTCAACAATATAACGACACGAAACATTCGAGTAAACTTGTGAAGAAGATGGTTATTGGACAATCGGATTGCGCTCTTGGATTGGCACGCTCAGTCGCCGTATCTTAATCCAATTGAAAATTTGTGGTGTGATGTTAAAAAGGGACATTGTTGACTCTAAACCTTCAAACAAACATCAGCTTTGGGAAGAGGTTAAGCGAATTTGGTACTGCATACCTATCAAGAGATGTCAGGATCTGGTGAACTCAATGCTTCGTCGTTGTAAAGCAGTAATTGCTAACAAGTTATACAACTAATTATTAATTACAAGAAAGAATAGAATAAGAATTATTCTAGACTGTGAAGTTAATTACCAAATTTTTTGTTATTTTTCTATTCTTGTTGAACTTTTTATAATCACTACTATTCACTATTGTTTTAGTCCAAGGATTATGTTAAATAAAGTATAAGGTGTGGATAATACATAATCTTAACAAAAATTATTAAATCCAAGAACGTGTGATTTTTATTTGAAATAAAGTATTTTCGGAGTTTAAAGTGCCCACTGATTTTATACAAGAAATATTAAGACATCTAATGTAAACACTCTTTAAATGAGTAAGTGTAAGGCATACCTGAACATCATGAACCAATGTAGCAATAACAGTATCAGCTGTTATGGCGCCTACTTCGATGAGTAGCCCAAGATCACGATCGGTAAAATCATTACCACATCCAATGCGGTGACCTTCACGTGATACTGCAACCGAACCGATGACGATCATATCCAACTTGAAGCCATTATCAAAAGCTGTTGCCGAGAGAGAGAAAGAAACAATGAGTGCATAATATTTTAGCTATACAACGAGCTACAAAAATTAACAATTTATGCATACAAATCTCTGTGCGATGTTGCTGCGCATCCTGAACCATTAAAATTTCTTTCTTCTGTTCATCGGTGGTGGCATCGGCAGGGACATCCACTCTCAAACACAAAGTGCTCGAATCTTTTGAGGCGGGCAAATAAAGGTTTTTACCAGCTAGCAAAGTTGCCAATTTTACATCTTCTACAGAAGCTCCGCTATTCACTTTAACGCTCTCTAAATAGTATTATTATTATTTATGAATGAATATTGTTACAAAAGTTGTTATAAGGGAGGACACAATCAGAGGAGATACGCTGTGGATATGCAGACGTACCGGCATTTTTAAATTGTACAGTTTCTGTTAGCAGAGCAACTGCTTTGTCGATGTCCAAAAAGGCAGGACTTCGATTAAATATAGCCTTTACATCGCTGCACAACTTTTTATCTTGCATTTTGCGCCAGGTTTGATCGCGTAGCATACGTTTGTTTGGCTCAGCAGCGTTTTTAGCTAGAAATGAGGGGGAAAACTAGCGATCAGTATAAAAGAATTTAATATATTTCACATAGATTTAATTTCGACAAATTCAGGGGTTGAGGTATACAAAATATTTGAATATTTTGCATTAAACATGTGCATAAAATAAAGTAAGCCATTTGCCACTTTTTATTTATCATCAAAAATAATATGTGCTGTGATGTGCCGAAGACGTGCTAACATGTGCCGCATTGAAGAACCATTTTATTCATGTGCTGTTGATTATTTTTTCATAATGTTCCACCCAGCCATCAATTTTTTCAGAATTTTGAAAATTGTGCTGTGATCTACTTGAAATGTGTTTCATTTTATCGTAGGATTAAACAAATATCATGAAAATACAATTGTCACCAATGCAGCATAGGATAGCACACGCTGGGCACATCGCAACAAACATTTATTTTAAGTATGAATGGCAGAAACCGATAATTTTTGCACGTACAAAACACTACAAGTTAAAGTTGTGCGAGCATCTCCTTCATGCTCTTTGCGAACATAGCACTAACAACTTTAAATTTTCATAATGCAACTCATCACACTGAAAAAATAATCATCCTTGTTGGATATAGCTTAAAATTCACACACACACGCATACAAAAATCGCAAATTAATTCAATACACAATGACCAGGTGGAGGGCCTAAAATTCTTTTTTTTTTTATATTAAGACACAATAAAAACTTGAAAGTAATATATTACATACGCCTTAAATTCAAAAATAATTTCTTTTTAATTTACAAAATTTGAAAAATTCTATTTTAAGCCAAATGTAAATAGTGTTGATCGAAAAAAAAAAATCCAAATTCCAATTTTGTTCATGATCAGCATTTTTAATATATTTCATTTCATGTTTACAAGTTTTACAATTATTATTATTATGTATAAAATAAGAACAAATAAATTGAGTGGTATTATTTGTGTGTGTGAGGTATTGAAATTAAAACAAATAAAAAGAATACAGCAGACAATAATTCATAAACGCAAATGCTGTTTCATAATAAACGATGCAATGTTAGTTCATTTTTTATGTAGTTTTTAATAAAGAATTTATTTCAATTATTTTTTTTGTTTTTTTTAAGTTTTTTTTTTGTTCATTATTTTTTTGTTGTTTTAATGTTTGAACTGAATGGATGACGTTTGCTGCCGACAGCTCAACTGTCAGCGCGCATTAAACATCACACAAAAAAAAGGGGAAAGGGGGAGGACATTTGGAAATGACGTTTGTCTATCGAAGCGCAAAACTAGGGAAAATATTGAAATTAAATTTAAAGCTATTATATTTGATCGAGTATTAAAAAAAGAGCTACGTAGTATTGTTCTTGTAAAAGTGAATTAGTAGTAATAGTAAAAGCAGTATAACAAATGCAAATCAAGTCCAAGCAACAAATTCAGTTGACAAAAAGAAACGAACGAATCAGTTTGAATGGCAACCAAATGTTTTGTTGCATAAAGATGTTAGTTGTTTTTTTTTTTTTTTTCAATTTTCTCTCGTTGAGGTTCGCACGCTTCCAAATGTCCTAACCAGAAGTATAGCCGTTCTAAGACAGCACGGGACTCATACTAAACAGTGGTGGTGTCGACAGATTCAATGCGTGCAGCACCAGCATCTCCTCCAGCCGCAGCATCATTACCATTGGCTCCAGCTACACCACCACTCTTCTTACCATCAAATTTAATCAGCTCAACATTAACGTTGACAGTTTTTGTTTGTTGCGGTAGTGCTGCAACTGGTGCAACTCCATCACCTTCGGCACCGCTAGCATTACCGCCACCACCACCAGTGGTAACAGTCAATGAGAGATCAGCAAGCGACTTCAACACCTTATCAATGTCCTCTTCAGTGTTGGGGCTGCCATTACGGTTGCCAAAATGCAAATAGCATTTGCCATATTGTCCTACACGATCAATCATTAATTGTTTAATAGTTGAATTGAAACCTCAATTATAAACTACCTTTCCATGAAATGTAAAATGGATTGCATTCACGTTTGCGTAGTTCTGTTTTTAAATCCTTAACGCGTACATCACGAGAAATGTTCGAGAGTTTAATGCAAAAGTCATTTGTTGATCGTTGCTTGCGTGGACGTTGTGGTTTTTTATCCGTACCGGATTTGCGCTCTTGGCTTTTGGCTTCAACGCCAGATTGATCACCTTCAGACTATGTGAAAGGAAATAGATATATATTATTATTAATCAGTTTAAGCACAACTTTAGATGTGAATATGAAATATTTTCTACCTTTGTTGGTCGCCTCCTTCTGTTGTGGAATCGTCTGTTCTTAGGAGGATTACGCTTTTGTTGCATGTTTTCCTGTAAGTAATACATATTTAGTCATATACCATCGAAGATTTTTTTGAAGTAAATTTAAAGATCGTAATTATTGTTTAGCGAAAAAAAAACACAAAAACAATATTTAATTTGATAAAATTTCTTAATAGCTAAACTGTTCTACAATGCATTCTTTGGAAAATATAATGCTGTAAAACTCTTCAAAGGTCTTATACTATTTTAGAGCCTTTGAAAATTCCACATAGTTGCTTATTTTTTCACAGAAATATAAAAAGCACTACTAATTTCGTGCCTGGCTGACGTGGTTGGTGTGTGGTGTGCGAGCCAACAAGTCCCGAGTTCAATCCTCATCTCAGGTAAATGTTTTTCCTCTTCAGAGAATGGCAAACCTCAGAGAGTATTTTTATTTATTTATTTATTTATTGATGCATACCTCAGAGAGTATACTTTTGCCGTTCGAAGGTCGGCATAAGTTGTAGGTCGTTTTCGGTCAATTGTGTGCAAACATTTAAAAACACACAACACAATTGATCATAAGAAGATTAAGAAGATAAGAATTGATTTATTTTTGCTTTAATTTCGTTTTTGAGGCCTTATTGTGTTTTTTATGGTAAGATCTCTTAAAATTATTTGTTAAATTCATCTGTTCTTCATTATAAAAACGTTTTGTTAAACTGAAATAACAAAATTGCATATAACTTATTTCCAGTTAAATTTTTAACAAATCGGACTGACCTAAGTCGCAGTTAAATAAATGTTTTTGGGAAAAATGAGTTAAAATTTGAATAAACTGTGTGTTAAATGCAGGTCTGTTCGGAAATCACGATTTGCAGTATGCGCAATTACTTTGATGCAAATGATGAGTGACGCTTGATATAAAAATGACTTTTTTCGACATTTCTGAACGTTCTGCTTGTACTGCAAAAGCTTCATGGTTTTGCGAAAAATTATATCTAAACATGGGGAAAAACATATGGAAACTAATATTTTTTTCCTATGCAATTCTTGAAGAATTTATACATAATTGAAGCCAATCAAAATTTTTGTTGATTTTCGTTGCTTTCAAATTCTTCTCAAAATTATTTATCAAACTGATCTTAATTCATAATATAGTAATATTTCATATTTGGCCTCATATTAAACGATCAAAATTATATACGTACGCCTCCCTGGTGTTCGGTGTCTGTCTGTGAGATAGCACGACGTTGATTTCTGCGTTGATAGCGACGTCTGATGGGACCACGACGGCGACTTCTGTTGTTCTGATTTTGTTCAACATCAGTATCTTCTTCCTTCAGAGTGAGCACCTTACCAGCATCTTCCTGGTTTTTCTTGAGTGTCTGCAACACAGGTATTATCTTAAGACGACGTGCTGATAACAACTCCCAGAAGAGTCCAGCTGGACGTGGCAAGCGCTCTGAAACGCGTATAACTTCTGTCGGAGTTACAATCAGATCTACTGGAGTATCGTATTTTTGGAACAGATATGTAGGCAGGCTATCGACTACCTAAAAACAGAAAATATTACCCAAAATTTAATTTAGGTTAACCAATGCCAAATTTAAACAGATAATAACAAACAATAATTAGACGGTGAATAATATTTTTATTGTTATAACCTATTGATAACCTAAGCTACAATTTAAAACAGTACACAAACAAGCAAACGATTATTCTTACCTGTAGGTCATGGACTACTGTGGCAATTATGGTTTCAGGTGTTATGACACCAATCTCTATTAAGAGACCAATATCAAGATCAGCAAAGCCATTTCCTCGTCCAATGCGATGTCCCTTGCGCGAGACAACAACAGAACCAATAACGACCATATCTAACTTGACTTTATTATCAAGAGCTAAATAAGAATATGCATTTTTATTAATACTCATATTTAGAAATAATTATTAATTAATGCATACAGATTTCTGTGCGATGTTGCTGCACATCTTGGACATGTAGAATTTCCTTCTTTTGCTCCTCAGTAGCATCCTCTGGGACATCAACTTTTAAGTACAAGGCTGTTGAGTCACGTGTGCCAGGTAAATAAAGTGTTTTACCAGCAAGTAAAGTTTCCAACTTAACAGCATACAAGGCGCGATCGATATTAACCTTTATGTTTTCTATCAAGCATTAAAGAAAATATGCATGAACGGTTGATTGCATGAAATATATTATGTGGAAAACGTATGTATTTAAAACTTACGGGCTTTTTTAAACTCATCAGTTGCTACTAGAAGAGCAGCTGCTTTATCGCTGTCTATAAAACCGGGAATACGATTGAAAATCGCATTGAAGCCGGTGCCACACTTGTTATCTTGGATCTTACGCCAGGTTTGGACACGAAGTGAACGCTTTGTTGGCTCAACGGCTTGAGCTGGAAACAAAAAACAATGGTTTATAAAAATTATTAACAATTTCTTACTCAAAAAGGTTCGTATAAGTCATATTTTCGAAAGTAGTGTCTGAAATAAGATCTCAATCAGTAAAAACACTCATCTGAATAATTTATTTAATAATGTAATGTACATTTAAAATAGTCTTGAGAAAACTTTGAAAGGAAATTATGAAAATTCAAAATTTGGGAGAATTTCGGAAATTTTTAAGAATCAATCTTCAATTTATTAAGAAAAGCTCGATAAATATGATGTAGAATCTGCTGCGTCATACACAGCTGTAAAATATTGGATTGGAGAGTTCAAAAGAGGTCGAATCAGTGTAAAAGTATAACACGCCGGGGGAGCAAAAAAAAACAGTGACCACTCCAGAATGTAATGGGAAAATCCACGATTTCGTATTGGACAATTCGAAAGTGAAAGTGCGTGAGATAACTACAGCCGTAGTTATATCAAGTCTGTCGATGGTTTCAATTTTACATGAACATTTGGGTACGAAAAGGCTGACTGCAAGATGAGTTCTTTAGCAATCAGCCAAAAACACTAACGTCTTCGCGCTTCCCAACAATGTTTGGACATATTTAAACAAACTCCGACTGATTTTCTAAATTAAGTTTTCCGAGATCGTTCCTTTTAAGTCGGCATTTATAATTTTTTTATTGAGTTATTAAAAAAAAAACTATGAATTTATAAATTTTATACCTTTTTTGTAATTGTTTAGTACCAATTTTTTTTTTTAAATGGTTTTATTTTTATTAAGAGTTTATTTTGATATTAAGGACACATATAATGTAATCCATGTGGAACCACAAAAATTGAACGCAACGAAAAACATGCAACGAAAAAATATCTTAATCTAGAATTTCTAGATTTCCTGTTTTGTGCTGAATTGGTTCATTACCGTATAAAAACAATTGCCGAATCTACAATGCAGTTTAAAGAAATTTCTCTTAAAACAAAAAAAAATAAAAATAAACAAAATAATTGTGCTAATAAGTACATTCCTGATACTAGATTTATTTAATTAGTTTAGTTTGATCAAATTCCAATGCATATTTTTAAACCAATGTTGATCTCGCTCTTGTGAGATACATTCGTACAAGCACGCGTCAGTCAAACCACAAAATAAATATTTTTCTCATAATTCCCAAAAAAACTTAACTAAAACTTATCAATTCTATAAGAATAAAATCTATACAAAAAGTAGAGGTAACAATAGCAAAACCAACAACAAACTTCCAAAAAATAACAGAAGTAAGAGTGCCTTAATGATTAAGAAATAAGAACGTTAAATGTATTGAAATAAGTTGTTGTTGTTGTTATTGTTGTTGGCGTTCTTTCGCGATGAGTGAATAAATTTGATGAGCTGTAATGTTAAAAGCATCATTGCCAGCGTCTAATAGTTAACCACATCATCCTTTAGGCGTAGAGAACATTACAATTAAACGGAACAGAGAATTGAATGAGCACGAGAACAACAACAACGACGTCAGCTATTAAATATTTTTACTTTACAGTGTAAAAATGTGTAGATAGAGGAAGAAAATTAAATGAAAACTAGTAAAATCAAAATAACTCACAATAAATAAGTAGCAAATAAAAAGGAAGCAAAAAAAAAAGATTATTTATAAAATAATAATTCATGGTTTGATTGTGAAATGCTCAAACGGGAACCGTTATCTAACACATACAAATTAATATATGAACCAAATGTGTTGATGTCTGTTTAGTTTAATCCATTGTTCATGCATGGAAAACTTATCTCTATTCCAATGACATAAAAACAAATAATATCTTATAGCTACGTTCAGAATTTCGACACGAACACCTTTGTTGTCCGTCATAGTAACGAGCAACAATATTTTTTTTATGAAAAATTGCATTGTCATTTATTGCAATTCTTTTCTAACTTGTCCTAACTTGCCAGAAGAAATATCTTTATGCTATGTAAATAAAACATTATTTTTAAGGTTATTCTACAGAAGCAAGAAATAGCTTAAAAAACTATTGAGGATAGCAAGCTTTCATATGCACGTGTTAATAAAATAGTTTTTTTTTAAGCTTATTGTACAATTGCGAGAAAAAGCTTATAAAACAGTTAAGGATAAAAAGCTTTTCTAAACATTTATAGATATAATATTATTTTATAAGCTTATTCCACAAATGCAAAAACAAGCTTATAACAATCTTGCCTGAGTAATATTAATACAAGGGTTCCGTTTTAATTTTTTTAAAATTACTGATATACTTTTTCAATAGATGCTCAAGCTTTTTTCAAGCCTAAGGTTTATGTTGCTAAGCTTGTTATAATATTATTTGCAAGCATTTTGGTCGGTTGGGTATGTACTATCTATCAAAGTGCAGATGTACACAAAAACATGGGCGTGTTCCGCCCATGCCATGTTCCGTCAGCGCTAAAATTGAAAACTCTATAAAGAGACTTTTATTTGAGCTACAAGAATAACATTTAGCAGTTATGTATTTTATACTAGAAGCAAAATGTGTATAAAAACTGGGCATCATCCGCCCACCAACACACCCACCTCAATACAACCCACAATATTAAAAAAACACTATTTAAAGATTCATATTTGACCTGGAGAGATACAACTTCATATGGCATCATTTCATATCCAAACTGAGGTGTGCACAAAAAACTCTAAAAAGAGGTTGCTATATGAGCTACAGAGATAAAACTTGGTATGTGAGATTATTGTATCAAACAGAGAACAACTTGAGTGCATTCAAATGGCGTTTTGAATGTCTCGTCAAAATACGAGCTACGAATGTGTCTTCTGCATTAAAATTAATGCGCAAACACATGTACCAATCGCTGTAGTACGAATGCCGTAGAATACGATTGATGACGAATACGAATGCCTGCGAAACATGAATGTCCGACGAAGCCAGACATTCGCCAAAAGCAACGAATATTCATGCTTTCATGTTTATTCGCAGCAAGGAAAAAAATGTTAACTGCAGTCTGTAGCAGCGATCACCAGCGCGTAACTCTTTCCAATAGAGCTTCAGCTCAAACACGTGTTTCGAACAACGAGAATGAGGTAGGCCAAAAATAAATAAAATATGAAAAAACAGAAAAAGCGTGATATCTCGAAAACGGAGCGAGATAGGCCAAAAATTACCACTTTTTACGGAGTTCTAAGGGGGATGGTACTATCGAGACGCATAGATAGAGGGGTCGCACTTTACCAAAATATTGCACCAAAATATAAGAAAAAAGAGAAAAAGCGGAATATCTAAAAAACGGAGCGAGATAGGGTAAAAATAACAACTTTTATTTAGTTCTTTGGTATCAAACCTAAGATGTCTTTACAAAATGGGCGTCATCCACCCATGAACACGCCCACCTCCCATACAACTCACAATATTAAAAACACTATTAGAAGGTTAATATTTGATCTAGAGAGATACAACTTGGTATGGGAGCATTTTATCTGCTCACTAACACGCCCATACAAACCACATAAGTTAAACCTCTATAATTCTATAGGTAAGAAAATATCCTGAAATTTATAACTTTTTAAAAGTTCAAAAGTCACACCCGTCAGTTTTCTGGTGGCCATTCTGTGTGTGAATGGCGGCATTTTTTATTAATTATATTTTTTAATTATAGCCAAAAGTGTGAATTTCATGGTCACGTCTGTCACAATAGAATAAAAATTTCCATGTGGGAATTTTATGTTCAGAAAGTCATTAATTCCTTGACACATAAATGATATTGTGTAAATTTTAAAAATTATATTCTACACGTAATTTTGTACGAAAGTTTTTAAGGATTTTTTTCAAGTTTGACGCTTATTGTGAAAAATTTGTTGCACATTAATTTTTCAAAGTATTGACCATCGCTAGGCACTCTTTTCCCTATCTTTCTGTCAATTTTCGGCTATCATATCGAAAATCGACGCGTCGTTTGATGCGATCCACGAATCGATCCAATTTTGAAATTTTTCAAAAGAACGAAAGTGCTAAACCTCAAGGGTATGCGTCATCGGCAAATAAATACAATTAGTGTCTGGACAGTTCGGCGGGTGGGATAAGACTTCCAATTTCAGATTTTCAAAGAATGATTTGACCAACTGTCGTTCGTATTCCGACCGTTTTTGCTTCAATCCTCAGCCCTGTGACAGTTTCACACGGTTGCAGCAGCTCATAGTATGCCACGCCCTATTGGTT
Organism: Tetanocera ferruginea; assembly: GCA_958299015.1. Taxonomy (NCBI): domain Eukaryota; kingdom Metazoa; phylum Arthropoda; class Insecta; order Diptera; family Sciomyzidae; genus Tetanocera; species Tetanocera ferruginea. The sequence continues at coordinate 107,874,120 of OY282642.1, read as the reverse complement.
CCACCAAATACAGGGCATAACCTTGTCACCTTAAGTATTAGGCTTTGGATTCGATTATGGAGTATGGTCGGTAGGCCCGTATAATTTTGCGCTTGAGGTTATCGTATTGAACGCATTTCTCATCATCAGTCACAATACTATGCAAAAATTCTTCTTTTTTGCAGCTGTACACAAGTGAAAAAGCGGCGTTCGACTTTTATCGACTTCAATTCATACGGCACACATATCCATTTTTTACAGCTTTTGGGTCATTCCCATGGCTTTTAAGCGAACAGGTATGGCTTGTTGAATCACTCGCAATGCTTTTGCGATTTCTTCTTGGGTTTGAATCGAGTCTTCATATAATTAGCCTCCAATTCAGCATCCTTAAACTGTTCTAGCCATCCATCGCGCTCTTTGTCATCGGTATTAAAATCACCCTTCTAAAACGAAAAGCTGCATTTTTTTCAAATGAGAGCAGAGAAGTAAACTTTCCCGCAAATTGCGTTTTATTGGCAAAAGTTGACATTCGAAACACACAAAGTTTAAATTCAGCAAAATTACACATACTCAACAATAAAGCCTAATAATGAGGCTTCAAAATCAAGTTGGTAAGAACATTATCCAATTCGATTTAATACTGGTGTTCCCATCTAAACAAAAAATCCTTTAAAACTTTTTTATATATAAAAAAAAAAAAACGAAATTAGAGTGAAATTAAGGAAAATACAATAAACCTATAAATAAGTGTGAAAAATCATGTATGAATAAAAAATGATGCGCTTAATTAAAACATTTCATGTGAATTCACACATTTTACGGCAATTAAAAATCACTCGAAGGGTATTTTTCAATCGAATCTAGCATCTACACACTCATAAAGTTGAACTACGAACAGTGCTTCATGGAGTCCAACACCCTTCGGTGTGAATCCAATTGAGCGGAGTATAAAAATTAACTCCGAACGGAGCGACAGTTATGTGACAAATAATAGGAACACATTGCCGTATTTCGTAAAAATACGAAGAAAAAGAATATTTTCATAATATTTGGAGTATTTTACTTATTTTTATATAGGCTGAAGGAAATCCATAAGAAAAGAAAAATAAAAAACTTTAATTCAATACAAAAGAAGAGAAAAAAAATATTCCAACGTTTAACCGAAATAGTGTTATGAAAACAACTAGGGACAATTCCAGAATGTTAATGGTTAATCCAAATTTTTTATTAAATGCTTTTAATTTGAATACATTTTAATCATTAAATACCTTGTTGTTAATCTTTTATTTTAAAACCGGGCAGACATCGGCGAGGTATAGTTTAGCAATGTTTGGTACTTGGCCCGAGTAACAGCTTACCAAGCTTCCTGTATCAGGGATCAGAGTGCATATTTGTTTGTTTGTTTATTGAACCCTCAAAGCTATTTTCACTTCTTGCCACAAGTTTTCGATTGGTTTAAAGACCGATGATTTAGCAGGCCAGCTTAATACCTTGATACTGTAATTCGAGAACCATTTTTGGGTAGCTTCGATGAGTGCTTTGGGCCCTTTTTTGCTGAAACAGCCATCGATGCAGCTTATTATCCACATATTAAGGAAACATTACTACATATATTGCAATAGAAAGATATATATATATATAAATATATATACATTCATATATTGCAATAGATCACTGTTGTCATTCTATTCTCAATTCGATATATCGGACCGACACCTTGTTAGGAGAAACATCCGCACACCAAAATTTATCCTTATCCGAGATTGACAGGCTTAATTGTAAATTGATTTTGCGCTTGAAAACTGTGTTGACTGGCCTGCGCCCATGTTGAGTAGCGCACTCAGGGTTAAGGCAAAAATAATCTTTTACTATTATGTTTAGACAGAAAAGGTACTTTTCTAGTTCTCATTAATTTTAAATATTTATAAATAAGCCTTTTACGCATAGTGGAAGTGTCGAAATCCAATGAAAATGCCTTTTTGATAACATTAGAAGATGCAAAGGAGTTTTTTTCACAAATCTCAATAATTCCTTTCAAGAGTTTAGGATATTTATGGTTTTCGTCCACGAGTTTCCTTCTGTGGATTTTATCTTACAGCATTCCTACCAATTTCTTGGAGACATTTAACATTTCGACAATTTTCCTGTATGGAAATGTCTTATTGTGAAGGTGTTTTATATGTCCACGCTGCTGTGCTGTGATCATGTAATCTTCCTATTTTGAATTACTGAACTAAATTGTACGGCTATGTTCTCAATTTATTATTATATACCATCTCATATTGTATAGCTTAATCTTTTTAAAATATTTAAAATATTTAAAAACCTTAATATTTTAAAATATATAATTAACCAAACACGTAAATGAGCTTACTTCACAAAATGATGGGCCTGCGAACGAACGCAAAATATTTTTGATCTTATAATGACTGTTTACTTCATCCACATCACAGCAAACAATTAAAGGAGCCGTTTCTAATAAATTTATAAAAATTAAAAGCATAGATTCGTTTTGAACTATTTTATCACATAATTGTATATTTTGTTCCACCAAACAGTGTTCAAGTATTTTTTTATCCTATCGGTTTAAAAATTATGCATAAAAGAAATTTCTTTGAAATTTCCGATTTTAGTGATAAAAGAATTTATCTCAGATTTCTTTGTCTTTAGCTTATTTATCAAACTTTTTATCTGTTTATTTTTATATTTTCAGCTCATTCGTTGAGCCAGTTTCCAGTTTTTCATATAACTTAAAGAACAGCTGATTAATGTGCGGCTAACTGCAATACTAACAGAAAACTGAAAAAATTTTACTTCATGCAAAAACATCTAATATTTTTCGATATACCTTCGGCATCGGAAAACAATCGGCATTCTATGAATACCATTAAAGTTATTCAAAACAAAAAATTTTATTGTTGTTTACAACCACAAATGTTGTTAACAAATTTTTATTTATTTTTTTAATTTTTTTTTTAAATTAAAACCGAGCCCAAACATAACATAGCCCAGTCGTAGTGTGGTATTTTTGTAAAACCAAACTAGTTTAAACTGAAAGTCATGGAATGACCGTTATTGTGGAATCAAGCAAACTACAGGTTTTTAACTTCAAATTCAACCTTTTCCATTTCAAATGAAACCTTTTCCAAATCAAATTAAACTTTTCCATTTCCAAAAAAACTTTTTCCATTTCAAATAAAACTTTTTCCATTTCAAATTAAACTTTTTCCATTTCAAAAAAAACTTTTTCCATTTCAAATTAAACTTTTTCCATATCAAATTAAACCTCAGCCAAGAAAAAGATTTATTTTAGATTTTTATTGAATTATTAACTATTTAAGTAATCGAAAAGTATTACAATTTAAGTAATCAAAAAGTATTACATATTTCTTATTTAAATCGCTGTTTGAATAAAATATATAAAAAGTAATTTCACTAGTTTACACCACATTTTCAATATAAATGGTTAACCAAAATTACATTTGCTAAAAACCAAAAAACACTGTAATCCAAAATCCAACCGACGTTTATCACTAACACTTTTTAGAACTTTTCCATTCACTTCACCACACATATCTTCAATACTGACATGGTTTTCATAAAATCTCCAAAGAAATGATAGAATAATTAATGAAATTTGAAGATGAGTTTTTTAATGTTTTGTTTTAATTTTTAAAATTTTTACAAGAAATATCAACAAAAAACAAAATTAAAGATAAGTACAAAATTTAAAGTAAATATATAAATTATTAAAGTAAATATTGACAAGGGTACCCCTGCAGCAGCTGAAGGTATATAACAATCTGTGGAGGCAACAGTCGTTATAGATTCCTTGATAATGTTCCTTAAATCAGCGCGTGCATCAGGATCAGCTAGCATATTTCTCGCAATTAACTTGACTTTTGAAAAAACTTCTTCTATGGGATTATATCTTATATAATATATATCTTAATAAATCTTTTTCTTGGCTGATGTTTAATTTGAAATGGAAAAAGTTTAATTTGAAATGGAAAAAGTTTAATTTGAAATGGAAAAAGTTTTATTTGAAATGGAAAAAGTTTTTTTTTAAATGGAAAAGTTTAATTAGATTTGGAAAAGGTTTAATTTGAAATGGAAAAGGTTTAATTTGAAATGGAAAAGGTTGAATTTGAAGTTAAAAACCTGTATAAATAATTTATTAGTCAAATCAAATAATTTTGTAAACCATAAAATATAAAATGTTTTAATGAAATATGGATGCCGACCCGACCGCACATGGTTTCGTATTGATTATTTAATGGGATCAAGAAACAAAACTAAAAAACAGCACAACAAACTATTGCTGTTTTCACAAAATTTAGGTACATTTTCTACATAGAACATAAGACAGCTTTTTTTCCTCTCATGTTGGCAACGAGCTAGCTTCCACTAACAAGTAAAAAAAAGCATAAAGTTTAACGTCATACATAAAGATTTGTTACGGAATAGTACTTTTGGCGAAAATTAACTCAAACAAAACCCATAATAAAACAAAATAATGGCCACCTGGATTTTTTTTTAACCAGGACGATGTTGTTGTTTAATGTAATAACAACGGGATGCGACAAAACAAACGCAGTCGAAGCAACTGCGCTGCTCCGTCGCACGATCAGCGCCTGCCCTTGATCAAAACCTTTTTTATTTTCAAAGATATAAAAAGATCATGATATAAACAAATTTGCTGCATCTATTGAACATTGTTTGTACTCATGCATATTTATATATAAATTTTATTTATTTTTTTTTTATTGTTAGAATATGTATCATTACAATGTCCACTTTACTTACTTGTGGACGAGACTTCTTGGGTGATAGAGCCATTTTCGGGTGCACTTGCAGGGCTTGTTTCATTAGTCTGGTTATCCATCTTGATGTTGGCGCTTTTTTTTTCTTTTAGGCCGAATTCAACTTTATTGCCAAATTCGTTTAATAATTATTTTTTTCACACGATTTGCTTTTATCAGTAGAGAAACCACGTTTTTAGTTTTCCTTGGCAGCGCGTTGCGTACCCTTTTATCTCCTATCTCGCTTTTTTATTAACGAACGAGTGTCTATTTGTCTTTTTCTAGACTACGGGACAAAATTGCGGCCGCCTTTGATTTCTTCGATTTTTTTTTTCTTCTTCTTTTTCAACGTTGACGACGAACGAAGATATCGGCAAGTTTTTCAAACTGTGAATTTCCTTGCGGAATCTTCGCTGGTATTGTTCGAAATATGTTTTCTTCAGAACACTTTGCAAAATTATGCTAGATGATTATTTTCTTCTTTTCTGGTATTTTTCAACGAGAGAAAATTGTTTTTTTGGGGGGGTTTGACAGAAAAATCACGTCAGCTGCAGAAATAGAATTTTTCGGTGATTCGATGCGAAGCTCACGAAGCTGTGAAAATTTTTTCCAGTCGCATTCGTTGGGGAGCGCCAATTTGCCGCGATGACGAATTGTGTTGAAATTCCTTAAATTAATTCATATAGCGGATAGTTCTAAGTAGAATATTAAACCCTTAAGAATTACTGAGTGCGAGGAGGCTAGATATATAGCTTGTGGTGTAAATGGTGAAATGACATCATTCGCTCAAGGCGAAAATCAGAGATGCAGCAGAATGAAATCTTTTACTTTTATAGGCCTTTTTTTGAGTATGACTCACGGTTGCCACTCTAAATTTTTGTCCAAAACCAAAATTCATAAAAAAAAGTACCGAAATGACAAAACTAGGACCAATTTTTTCTGCATTTGACTGGCATACAAATATTGCTTGCAATATTTGATTCAACAAAAAAAATTCAATATGAATATTACTTTAGTAGTAAAAAATTAGTATTGCCATCTGCTTACCTATATATCACGTTTATCCGGCACGTTAAAGCGCACTCCTTTGTTTATGAGTATGTCGAAAAGACAGAAAATTAAAGAAGGAAAAATTAAACACTCCAGTGAAGGGTTTGGATATATCCCTCTCAAGATCGTTGTGTTTTGTGCATGGAAACAGGAATTTGCTTAGGCTCAGACCTTCCTAGGGTCGCTATACAAATGTTTGAAAATTACTTGTTCGATGATTAAAAGAATTTTCAATTTTCGTAGAAAACTTTTATTATTCAAAATCCTTAGGACCTCATTGTAAATAGAACAGCAGCTCTTATCATTCAAATACATATACAGACCAATGAAAATGTGAACGAAAATAACTTGTGTATGTGACGAGTAGTGTCCGACCGAAACCAAAATTTTGGCCGAAACCGAAACCGAAACCGAATTTCGGCCATTTTTGTAATATTCGGCCGAAACCGAAACCGAAACTGAAAGTCTGCATACAAATTTGTTTTTAAAAACATTTTATTTTTTTTTTTAAATTTAATTAAAAGCTTTCAAAAACAAAACAATTCAAACAGATAATAATAACGTATACATACGATAAATATTCTTTGAATATTAAAGTTCAACTTTAAAATAATAAATAAAGAGATAATTTTTAACACCACTTTAAGGAACTTTTTAGTGTTTAGAGTTATTCGGTTTCGGTTTCGGTTTCGGCCATATTGATGCCGAATAGCCGAAACTGACTAAAAGGGCCGAAACTGGCCGAAACCGAAACCGAAACCGAATATTCGGTCGGACACTAGTGACGAGACTTAAATTCTGCAACTTTCGTCGAACTACTTGCCAGTTTTCCTGCACCATTTTAAGCCTGGTGAACAGACCCAACTTGCTGCCTTTCTGTAGTTGTAGCTTTTATGCAGCTTTAACAATCAGCAGCTGATCCAGTCTGTTGAATCGAAACGATGATCTCATTCTGTTTGAGTGCCTTACTTGGTGATGGTTGTGCCTTGGCAGTGAGTTTGTCATCCGATATAATTATTAAAGCCACATTCTGAGGGTCATTGTCCCTGGGGTAGCGTTAACTAGCGTTAACAGTGTGGTGACCACACGGCTAACGGTGACGACGGGGATATGCCAAAGTCAAGATATCGGCAGCACTCGGTATCGTGTTCACGTAAAAAATTTTCCAACACTGGAACGGCACTATTTTTTTTTAAATGTTTGCACTTTTTTTATCGCTAAATTGAACCAAGCTTTAAAATTTACAAAAATATTTTTGGATAATTTTTTATTTTGGCAAGTAACGCAAGTCTAAGATAGCATATTTACGACATAAGCATCGAAATTGATTCAAAAGAAATATTTTTGACGTTTCGTAAGTTATTACGAAATACGAGCTAACGAAGCAGATACGAAGTGATATGAAGCACCTTATTGATTTTTAAAAATAACTCCTTGAAATATCAAAAGAATTTTTTTTTGGTAGCGAGCGGATCATTTATTTTAAAAAAATTAAGAAAAAGTAAAATTTTCTTTTTCTGATTTTGAAACACTGTAACTCACTCAAATTATATATGGAGGGCTTATATTCAATTATGTCTATCTACAAAATCACAAGCTTTTAGAAGAGCAAAAAACTGCACTATTCGCTAATTAGCATAAATTTTTATGAACCTTCTTCTACAGTATTAACAAAAATTGTTCAATGACCATCACAACTAAAAAGTTTGTTATATTTCGCGTTATTTTAGCTTCCATGGTAGACAGACATTTGTGATTATATAAATACAAAATAAATATTTATACAAGTATCCATATGGATGATATGCGATGCCAACAACGCGAAAAGATGCATCCGTATTTACAATTTCCAACAACGGCAATTATTAATTGCCAAACTTTAGAAATAGTACAAAAATATTCTTCCAATAAGAAACGTTGTCCTTTGCTTGCACTTTTTTCTTAAATTTTTCTTTTTTTTTTTTTATTCTTAATTTTTTCTTAACTGTTACTTTTCACGGCAAAATAAATGGTACACGGAGAAAACTGTTGTGCATTATTAATGCACAAGCTGTTCATAACTATAAAATGTTAAGGTACATTTTTGAATATGCAGCTTTGCGCATAAATTATGCCTAATAACCATAAATTCTGCACAATCTATTAAAATTGTGCATAAGTTATACACAAAAAATGGGCACAGTTTGTGAACATTGTTCATAGCTTAATTATTTGAAAATTAAACTCAATTGATCATAATATATGAACATTGTGCATGAACGACTATTAACACTTATTGTTCATGAGTTATGCCTACTTGTGCATAGATTTTGCCCAACATTTTGATATGTGTGTATCTTGTTGTAGATGGGCATAAGTTGTGCCCATTTTTGCATAGATTATGAACAATGCGTACACATATGGATAATGAGTATGCAGTAATTGCAAGTTAGTTTCACTTGTGTTCTTTGTCTAAAGAGTGCTGGTTGTGTTTAGAAGCGACAGTAGTGTGTTATATATCATTTAATATTATTTAGAAATATATAATTGTGTAAATTAAGAAAACCAGAGGTAAGTATTGAGTTATTATCATATATTTAACACTCAGAAAATCCGGTTTTTTTAAAAAATATCTCCGCGTTAGAACAAATAACAAATCCGAATTGGAAAGTCGAGAAGAAAGTGCTATTTCGGTATCAGGAATCGATTCAGAAGATAAAATTTGGCTAAAAACAAGAAATTCGCCTTGGGAGACGGTGGAATTGAACTGGAACTCCAGCTTTGCTCTTCGGCGCCAGGACATTAATATCCATCCGCTACAATTTATACTTTCCGACTGCCCATTATATGCGCATAGTAACGGATATCGTTTGCTAGAAAATTTAAATTTATATAATATATAAATAACAACTTTATATTTTTATATTTAGATCGATATTGACTTCCATAATTTGTACCCGGAAAAGTCCAACTTATTTCTTAACAACTGGAATTCACTGAAGGATAACATTATAGCAGCATGCAAAAATATTGTTAAATTTCCAGCTGCTAAAAAATTATAAATCATCTTCCAACAAACAAAGGTAAAAACAATTTAAACTTATGAAATAAAGAACTAATTTAATTATTATTTTTGAATTTTCTTCCAGATTTAGAATTAATTAAAGTCTCGAAGGTGGTGGCAGCAATTTTTAAGCCTGTGGCAAGAAAAACAATTGAGAAACAGACGTGGAAGGTTAGCACAGTCGACGCTTGGAATTTTGAAATTAATTTTGACATTTGAAAATAAAATGAAATTTTGTTTCTTTAATATTAGCAGGAGATGTAAATATTTGTTCACAATCTATGAAAATGTTGTTCATAACCTATGCACAGTTGTTCATAACCTATGCCCAGTTGTTCATAACGTATGCATAGTTGTTCATAACCTATGCATAGTTGTTCATAAACTATGTCCAGTGGTTCATATAATATGCCCAGTTGTTCATAGTCTTTTCCCAGTTGTTCAGAATCTATGAAAATGTTGTTCATAAGCTATGCCCAGTTGTTCATAACCTATGCACAGTTGTTCATAGTCTTTTCCAAGTTGTTCAGAATCTATGAAAATGTTGTTCACAATCTATGCCCAGTTGTTCACAACCTATTCACAGTTGTTCATAGCCTTTTCTCAGTTGTTCAGAATCTATGAAAATGTTGTTCATAATCTATGCCCAGTTGTTCATAAAACATGCTCATAGTGCTGAACTTAAGTTATGAACAAGTGTGCATAGATTATGAACAACTGTTCTTGGTCATTTTTCGTGAACAATTTTTGCATAAGTTGTGCCCATAGCGCATAATTTCTGCACACAATTCTATCCGTGTAGGTTCCATTAGTTTATCGTGAAAACAATGAATGCATTCAATCCGAAAAAGCGCTCAGCTAGCGAAGTAGCATAAAGGGATACTTTCTGCTGAATGGGTTTTTTACGAAATGTCAAATTTCCAACAAACTGATTGTTCATCTGTCAAAATGAAGTGAGCGTAAGCCCATAGTACAATAAACAAGGTAGCTGCAGGTCTATCAATCCTCTCTCCGAGTCGGAATTGTCAAAATTAATATAAATTGTTTGATGTCTCGTTTTGTCACAATTTTTCGTTCGGTATTTTTTGACAATTCTGACTTTCGGCTCTCAGCCCTGCAGCTACCTTCTTTATTGTACTATGTGTAAGCCTCTCAATTGAGGTATCATACATAGATGCCAACTTCGTGTGATAAATCACTTTTCGTGATTTTTTGAGGGCTGTGTGACAATGTGTGATTTTTGAAATGAAGCCAGTGATTTTTCACTCATGCGTGATTTTTTTAATCACTCACTTTATTGTTGAAGAGTGCGTTCAACAATAAAGTAAATGCGAAAACACGAATATTAACGAACAAACCCAACACTGCACCCAAAAAAATTCTGTAGTAAAAATAAATAAAAATGTATTTAAAACAAATGTAAAGTAGTAGCTCACCGTCCAAATAAAAATGTATTTATTTTTACTAAATTCGATTATTTATTTTAACTGCAGAGAAAAAAATTTTTTTTGTAGTTATTTTTACTACAAGCGTAGTATATTTTACTACATATTCATTTAAACGAAAATTAAAATCCAAATTTTTATGCGGCATTGAAAAAGAATTTTTACTGTAGTTATTCTTACTACATGTGTAGTATTTTTTTTATATTGACAAAAAAACTTGGTGTTTTGTTTTTAATTATTAAATTGTGTTTTTTAATTTCTTTATTTAATTATACAATTTAATTAACAACAATATCTTAAGAACATATTTACAACAATGTTTACAATATATTGAAAAATAAAATAAAATGATAAAAAAGAACATAATCAGCCCAATCATGAAACATTTTCTTCCGGGAATTGTAAGTGGGAGTTTCCGGTTTTAAGGTAGCAGATAAAGGTATCTCATTTTTTTATTTTACACTCATGAATATTGGCGGTTGATGAACAAAATTGCATTAAAAATTTCCAAAAAGTATTTTACCTTAATCTTAAAAACGGAAATTCCCATTTACAACTCCCGGGAGAAAATGTTTCATGATTGGGCTGAATATAACACGGGAGAAAAAACCATAAAAATGACGTTACAGCTTTATCCAAAGGCCAATATTGTGGGCAATTAAACTCTCATAAATTTTCAGCAAAGCTTTACTTCTTGAAATCTTAGTGTTGAAAGTTATAGTGGTAGGAGCCAAATATCGTCTACTAGAACGATATTATTTATTTATGTAAGCACTTAAAATTTTTATTAAAAAATTTAAAATTTGGTTACTTACCAGCATTGTGCAGTCTTGGTTGACAATATTATTTTTATTTTTAAAATAATTTTTAATTTAATGAAATGAAAAATCAAAGCTAGCTATAAAAAATTTTTTTTTCAAAATTTTTGTGTATAAAAATAAATACATTTTAATAAATACTTACTACATATAACTACATCGTGTAGTATTAATTATTTAAGTGTATATATTTAAGTGTAAAATATTAAGTTTATATTGCAAATTCAAACAATTTAAATTAGGTCCACTGACATATATTATATTGAGCCTATTTAGATTCATCATTGAAATTCCGCATTTCCATGCCCTTCATGCCCACACTTGACCATGGGCATGCCTGTTTCTTTTTCATAATTGCAAGTGAAACAATGGAATAAAACATTTTTTGACAACTCATAAGCAAAGAAAATATGTATATTTTTTTTTAAATAAAAAAATGCAAAGAATTCTGCGCATCCAGCCATACGGTGGCTAGAATTGTTGTTAAATTATACAATTGAAATCCTTTGCTTTCTTTTGGGGATAACAAAAAATACAACAAAATTTAGCCACTTAAAATTGACAAAGACAAAATACAAAATATTTTCTGGATAAAATAACATTTTATTGTTTGCAAAAATACATACATAAATATGTACATAAAACATAACTTTGTAACACAAAACACAACACGTTCACAGAAATTGAAATAAAAGGGACAATTCTTGGACAGAGTCTTATATTTGCAGTTCGTCAAGTTGCTGGTAATATTGCTGATTTCTTGATCGTTGTTAAATGCACTTCGTTGCAAATCAACCGAAAACACTAACTAGCATCTGCAGTTTTATCAATATGTTCGCTGTATACAAATTTATAATGCGCGTCCGCTTATGCTGGACTTTTTAATTAATTTATACACAAAAAATTGATGAACGAATTGTTTTGTTTATTTTTTAGTTTGCCCAACTGAAACGAAATTAAATTGAAACCTGCATGAAATTTCCAAATTTTTAAGTTTTTGAACGGCATTTCGGCTCAAAACCTTTCATCTCATTTTCACTACCCAATTCTTATCCGTTCTCGCTCACACTTTTTGTCATGAGCATGACGGTCTAAACAGGCACATTGAATTACCAAAAATTTTCATATCTTAATTTTGATCTAGTAAATAACACCCAAAAAAATACTGTAGTAAAAATAAATAAAAACGTATTTAAAACAAATGTAAAGTAGTAGCTCACCGTCCAAATAAAAATGTATTTATTTTTACTGAATTAAATTATTTATTTTTACTACAGAATATAAAAATTGTTTATTGCAATTAATTTTACTACAAATGTAGTTTATCTTACTACATAAGTATTTAAAGAAAATAAAAAATCAAATTTATTTTTTGCAGTATTCAAAACTAATTTTTACTACATATGTAGTAATTTTTACTACATGTGCAGTAATATTTCTACATTGAAATAATACTATGTTCACACTGAGATCAAATTAGGTAATTTCGTGAGATAATTTCGAAATTGTGCAAAAGTGTTCACACTAGGCTTGGATAATTTCGTTTGACGCTTGATTTATTTTTTGTCAATTTTTTACTGGCCACATTCAGCACTCTCAACAGTTGCCAACTTAAATGTTCAATTAAAATAGAGAATTCTTACTCAAAGTAAGTTTGTAAAATTATTTCGCATAAAGCCGTACATGTTATCAATTGTGCAACTTTAATTCATTGAAAACATCGCTCACTTAAGTTTCACTGAATGGGTTGTTAACCGAAGGGTCAAAACAGCTAAGTATCTGAATGTGGCCATTATCATGTGTCATGTATATTTTTGACGGCTCAGCTGGAATGGATAGCAAGATTGTTAATACGCCAAAAAAAGGGTGTGTTTAATTCACAATATATTCAGATTTCAGGGTTGCATTGCATTTTTGCCTAATTTCGTGAGTAATTTAAACGAAATTACCTTGTTTGAGGTAATTTCCAAATCAACAAATTGTATGGGAAATTACCATAGTTTTTAGATAATTTCAGTCGAAATTACATAAAAGCTCGAAATTACCTAATTTGATCTCAGTGTGAACATAATATAAGATTAAAATTAAGGGCCGTTTTCACAATATCCGGTTAAGCACTAATCGGAACTTTAACCAACGGTTAGCAAAAAAGCATTTTCTCAATGTTCGGTTATGACCTATCTGTCTGTTAAGTGCTGATTAAGTTAACGGCAAGTTGTAGTCCCGGTTAGCTGCTAATCGGAAGAACAGCTGGGTAGAGCAAACAATTTTGCATGAAATAATCATAATATTGGAAAAAGTAAGGAAGGACTTATATAAATGCACACTTTTATTAATAATTCTTAATAAAATTTATTGATTAATTGGACAATTGGATTTTACACTTTAATTTTTATTTAAATTTACATTTTTCACGGTAGAATATTAAAAAGAAGTAAGCACTAAACAGCTGATGTGCAGTTTTCGGTATTCACAATTGAAAAAGTTCACAATTAATAATCTAACCGGCAGTTGCTTAACCGACACTTGGTGAAAACGAAATTGTTTTGTTAGCTATCGTACGGTTAGCAATCTGCTGGTTAAGAGCTAGACTAACCGGACATTGTGAAAACGGCCCTAAGTGATTTATTTTTTATTGTAATTTATTATGTAAACATCTATATTATATTTTATATTTCATGTAAGATTATTAAAAAACGAAAACATGAACAGCTTCCTGTGACCACAATCACGCAACAGCTCGAAAAAGCTTAAGCCTATATGACACTTGCTTGTTTTCAGATCTTTAAACAAGCAAGGGATAAAAGAGACAGCAATGTCTTGTGTGAATGGGATGTCTGTAGAAAATTTTGTGAAAAATTCAACAGCTGTTGCGACAAAAATATAATTTATTTTGTGTCAAAAATCTACAACTTGTCCGAATTATTTAAAAATAATTACGAGCTCGAGCAGCGCAATTATTTTTTATTTCAATTAAAAACATTTAAATGCAACCAATTCAAATGCAAAAACAGCATTAAAAGGTACAACGGCAAAAATGCAGAATGTCTGCTTCACAAAATATTTATCTTGTTCTTCTTTCTGCTGTAACAAGGTATTCACAATGACTTTTTCGTGATTTTAAGCTGGTAGAAGCTGAAAAAGTAGAAAATTTTTGTATATTCTAGCGCTTGATTTGCTTGATTGTACATATAGCGTAGGCAGTCATATCAACGGAAAATTGTAGTGAGCATTTATCGTACTGCTCTTTACTTACAATTTAAGCGCTGAAAAATACTAAAACTAGCCAGTGTCATATAGGCTTTAATGATAGCGATTGTAAAACAGTCAGAACAGTGCAGAACAGCTTGAGTCTGAAGTCTTCAGCTTCCACTATGAACACGGCCTGTAGAATAGTTAGCGCAACAGTGCTCAATGCAACAATATCCACTGTAAGAAGAACATTAGAAAGCAATAAATAAATTTAACACTGATTACTTACCAGCAGGTCGAATTCTTTTCAATTTTGTTCTGTTTTGATTTTTAATTTTCAAAAATAAAAATATAAAATCAAAGGCAAAGATTGCTACTTTTTCTTTTAAAAAACTTAAGTTTGTATTCACAAGAAATACATCCGAACAAATACTTACTACATATAACTACATCGTGTAGTATTAATTATTCAAGTGTAAATGCAGTAAAAAGATATTGAACAACTACATTTGTATTTAAAAATAAATAAAACTACATATTTATAAAATAAGTACACGGTAGTAAATTTTACTACAGTATTTTTTTGAGTGAAGATATTAATAAATTTTTAACAATAAACTTTTGCTAATATAACCAAATAACAGAAAATATCTCATTATTTGTAAATTGTTATGGCATTAAATCTTCTTTACTGCTGCAAAATTGGAATTGCTTCTGAGGGATTTTCTGTCCTGTGTGTGATTTTTGCGTGGTTTTCTGTTCTGTGTTTGATTTTGCGTGATTTTTTTCTATGTGCGTGATTTTTTTGCTATGAGTGTCACACGAGTGATTTTTATTTACATTTTGTGTGATTTAGTGATTTCGTGTGTAAATTCTGGTTGGTATCTATGATATTATAAAATATTTTCTCTCCCTAAGATGGCGACAGCTCGAGGAAAATGTTGTGTGATCGGTTTTTGCTACATACCATTCAGCCCATAGCATAATTCAAAATGCCATCTTGGCGAATGCAGACAAAGCAAACCAGCCAAAGCCAACAAACAAATCTAAATTAAATTGAACATGGCGTTGTGCTTAAGCTGGAATGACACTTGCTTTTTTTCGCATTTTTAAGATCTTAAAATAAGCAGCGGGTAAAAGGGAAGAACATACTTTTTAAAAAAAGATAATGATATCAGGCGGTTGCTTTTGATATTCTAATGTAGTTTTGAACTTTGTCAAAAATAATGAATTCTTTGCATTAAATTAAAAAAACTTGTTAAAATATTGAAAGTTAAACTTCTTTGCAGTACTTGTGTGCAATGCAAACAATTTGGCTTTATATATTCATGTGAAACAAACAGAAAAAGAAAAGTATATCGTGAAATGTTACAGTTTAATGCGCCTCTGTCAAATTTCAAGCCGCTAGCGGCTGAAAAAGTAGATTTTTTTACATTTTTCAGTCATTGAAAATGACTGTTATGCATTTTTTTGGACTTGTAGCGTATTCCTCACACCAAATTAAAATTATAGAGCTTCGTTTCGTGTGTTGCTCTACTTGTATTTTCAATATCTTAAAAATGCGAAAAAAGCAAGTATCATACCAGCTTTAGTGAAAATTAAATTTAATATTTTTGTTGTGATGGCCGTTGTGATTTCGTTGTGGTGGCCTTGGCATGCAGGTTAAGTGTGTGGCTTAGCATGCTCGGAGCCCGGGTTCGATCCCCAGCCGCGGCGAAAAGTTTTTTCAATAAACATTTTTCTGATCGGTCACCACCTCTCTGCAGACAATGGCAAACCTCAGAGAGTAAATAATGCCATGTAAAGCTTCTTGAGAACATTAGCCGTTCGGAGTCGGCATAAAACATGTAGGTCCAGTTCTCGGCCAATTGTGTGCAAACATTTAATAACACACACAATACAATTGATCATAAAAAGCTCGGTCAAAGCCCTTTCAAGGGCTGAAATGGCCAATTTGTTTTTTTTTTTGTTTTTTTTTTTTTATTTTCGTTGTGATATCATTTTATATAAAAAACTAAGCAAAAATTTCTATAGCTTTAGCTTTCTATTCGTTCGTAGATTTTGTATGAGTTGTCAACTTCGTTTTGACAATATCGGTGGGCTGCTCTCCACCCTGCTTCTACACGGTTAAAAATTTTGGACTAGTTTTTAATCCAAACTTTGGTTTAAAGGAATTTTTAATCCAAAAAGTACTATTTTTTATTCCATACTTAAGTTTAATTTGTTTTTAATCCAAAAAAGTTTAAGTTTAAGACTATTTTTGGACTACAAATTTACATTAAGGTAGTATTTTCAGGAAAAATTATTTATGTTACCTAAGATTGAAAACTACTACTTCTACGAAATTTACGCTCAATATAATAGTTAATGTTGTTAAAGCATCCGAAGTTTATTTTTTAATTAAATGAAAAAAATTGTTTCTTAAAATCTGAACCAAAATATTATTTTATTCATTATTACATTCAGCAGTGTTTCATAATACATAATAAGGGTATTCATGCAAAGCGGCAAGCTTGTATTTTGGGCAATTAGTTATTTTTATCAGTCGATTGTGCATTTGGAGAGATATGTCAGCTGTTAAATTGTTAACAGTCAACTTTCAGCATACATATAAATAGCTGATTGCTGGTTTGTGATATATCTGCTTTGTGTAAACGGTTCTCCATACATTTCATTTATAAGGCTGATAAACTTATACGGTTAATATCATTTATAAGGGCATTACCCATTTGCATGAATACCCTTAATGTATATATAGTGAAGTTTATGGCAATATAATTATATATTCACACGAAGGCCTTTTGGCTGAAAAGCCAACGAAAACCAGCTCTTTATTTGACAGTTCTTCTATGGCGAAAAGCTGAATATTATGTAGCTTTCCAGCTGAAAAGCCATTGGCACGGACGCGCCATTCGCACGGTTTTAATTACTCGAAAAACAAGAAAGAAACAAAAAGAACCGATATGTATTTTAAGTGTTCTAACGCGATGAAAGAGTGCTACATTTTATAAAAATATTGGCAAGATTTAGTTCAAAGTACGCGACAAAAAAAAAAAATGTTTTTTTTAGCTCGTATAGAAATATGCAAAATTAAGCATAAATTAAGTTTAAGAACTTTTTTTAATATATATATACATGCTTATGGAGGTCAAAGGATAACTGTTCTTCGTAAACTTATGAAATATGAGAATTATCTCTTACCTTTTTTTCTCACGAGTTCTCACCTTTGTGGATTAAAAAGTAATCCTTATATATTTTTAACTTTTTTGGACTAAAATCTAATCCTTTTTGAATTATAATATTTTATACTTTCTGCGGATTCAAAATTATTCCTTTTTGGATTAAAAAATTTTAAACTTTTTGCGGATTAAAAATAAGTCCTTTTTAGATTGGAAAATTTAAAACTTTTCATTGGATTAAAAAGTAATCTTTTTTTGGTCGTGTCCTATATGTAATCCAAAAAAGATAAAAATTTAGCCCAAGATTTTTAACCGTGTACTTTGGTTATTATACTGATTCAACCGGAAAGTTGTGGAGCAGCTAAGTAGCAAATTTTCTGCTGAATGTTGCTAGATGCATATTGCGGAATACAGTACTAGATTTTCGCAGTGAGTCAGTACAGCTTTGATGCTAAAAGCGGTACAATTGTACCTTTTGGGGTACACTTTCAGTAGTCAGTATGAAAGAACCATAGATGCCAACCAAAATTCACTCCCGAAATCACTAAATCACACAACATATATGTAAAAATCACTCGTGTGACACTCACAGAAAAAAAAATCACGCACATAGAAAAAAAATCACGCAAAATCACACAAACAGAACAGAAAATCACGCAAAAATAACACAGAACAGAAAATCACTCAGCATCAATTCCAATGTTACAGCATAAAAGAGCATTTAATGCTATACAATTTTACAAATAATGAGATATTTTCTGTTATATGGTTACTAGATCAAAATTAAGAAGATATGAAAATTTTTGGTAATTCAATATAATATATATCAATGGAAATAATTTAAATTGTCTGAATTTGTAATATAAACTTAATATTAACTTTTTAAAAGTTTAAACTTTATACCTGCGCTAGCAAATTTCAATTGCAGTGTTGGGTTTGTTCGTTAATATACGTGTTTCGCATTTACTTGAACGCACTCTTCAACAATAAAGTGAGTGAAAAAAATCACGCGTGAGTGAAAAATCACTCGCTTCATTTCAGAAATCACACATTGTCACACAGCCCTCAAAAAATCACGAAAAGTGATTTATCACACGAAACTGGCATCTGTGGAAAGAACGTCTTTTTTCAAAAGTAGTCTTACAATTGGACTCCACAAATTATAAACATAACATGTTAAAATTTTATTTTCAATTTTGTTCTATTTTACTTTAATAAAAAATAAGATTTTACTTAACAACAAAATATGTTATTAGCAAAATTGAACATAATTTTAAATTAATTACTATACCTGAGCTGTTTATGTGTCTAATGGACTACGAATCACGTCAAAAACGTTTTCGTTAAACCACAAAAATCATAAAAATTTACACTTTTGAGTCCTCCAAAACTCTCCCTAAATTTTTAGGGTTTTTACAAATCTATATTTTAAAAATCTATTCTCAATTTGACTAACAGAGAGAGAGTTATAATAAGAAAACCTGTGAATACTCGCTTTATTTTTTTCCAAAATTGAAAAATATAAATAGCGGTTTTCTGTACTAGTGATGTCAGTTTTCAATATTTAAAAAACATCGATGCATCGGCTATTCAAACATCGAGTGAAAATTTTTGATGCATCAAAGCAAAACATCGATATTTTCGATGCATCGATGTTTTTCCGTCATCCCTAATATGCCTTGTTTGCTAGTAGAAGGTACGAGGTTAGAAAAAATGGAGCGCTACACGAATGAACAACGCATTCTCATTGTGAAATTGTTTTTCCAAAATGGTGAAAGTTTTGCTGCTACAGTTCGCAAATTGCGATCAAATTGGGGTCACAATAATGCTTCAAAAGAGTCAACTGTAAAGAGATTAATGGATAAATTTGCCGAAACTGGGTCTGTTAGTGATGTAAAGACAACAACGCGCCTTCGACCAGGTCGATCGACCGAAAATGTCGCAGCTGTACGTGATGATGTCGCTCAAACTCCATCCACCTCAATTCGACACCGAGCTCAACAAATTGGTGTCTCCAAATTCACTATGCAGCGAATTTTGACGAAAGATTTGCATCTTCATGCATACAAAGTTCAATTGACTCAGGAACTGAAGCCAGCTGACCATGGACAGCGAAGGGAGTTCGTTAATTGGGTATTGGAGAGGCAACATGAAAATGCTGATTTTGCCGCTAAAATCATCTTCAGTGGCGAGGCCCATATCCATCTTGATGGCTTCGTCAATAGGCAGAATTGTCGCATTTGGGGTGAGGAAAATTCTCGAGTGATTCACGAGAAGCAAATGCATCTTCAACGTGTCACTGTGTGGTGTGGTTTTTGGGCTGGAGAAATCATTGGACCTTTTTTTTATGAAAATGAGGCAGGTCAAGCGCAAACAGTCAATGGTGTTCGGTATCGTGAAATGATAACCAGTTTTTTCTTGCCTAGAATTGAAGAAATGAATGTGGAGGGCATGTGGTTCCAACAAGACGGCGCCACATGTCATACAGCCAGAGAAACAATTCAATTGCTGCATTAGTCATTTCCCGGTCGTGTTATTTCGCGTTTTGGAAATCAGAATTGGCCGCCTAGATCGTGCGATTTAACACCATTAGATTTTTTTTCTTTGGGGTTTTTTGAAGTCTATGGTTTACGCGAATAAGCCGACGACGACTCGAGCCTTAAAAGAGGAAATTGGACGCTGCATTAATGAAATACCGCAGCATTTATGCAAAACGGTAATTGAAAATTTCATTAAAAGATCGCGTGCATGCCAGCAAAGCCGCGACCGGCCATCTGCACGATATATTGTTCCATACATAACCTCATTTTGTCCACTTTACGATATAATAAAGTTTCACGATTTTTTTTTTTGAAATATCTGTTTTATATTAAATTTAAAAATTGCGTTCTTGTTGGGACACCCTTTATATAGAAAAATAGTAAAAAACACTCAAAAAAAGCATAAAGTTCAGCGAACAGTACAAAAAGAGCAAGAAATTACGCTCTAAAAAATTTGTTAGCTTTAAAAATAATTTCTCACTGCGCATCGAAAAATGAAACTAAAAAATGTTCTTCTCTTTTGAAACGGGCTATACTACATTTTTTCAGCCTTATTCATAAAAATATTTTAAAACAGCCTTGGAAAATTCAACAGGAAAAAAGCTTTCCCTGCAAACATTTTCTGAGGCTCTCCAAAAAATGACTATAAAAATAGTGTTTTTTATGTATGTTTTATGATGACTCATTAAAAGGACTCATGAAAGAGTCTTAAATATGACTGTGAAATGATTGCTAAAAAATAAGTCTCATAAAAGAGTCATTATTGTATCTGCTTTATGAGTACTCATAAAAGACACTCATTAAAGAGTCCTAAATATGACGGTAACATGATTGTTCATTAAAAAGACTCATAAAAGCATCATATTTTGATTGATATATGCGTAATCATAAAGAAGACTCATAAAAGAGTCTTATATATGAGTGTTTCATGGGAGAATAGAATCAGATAATTGCAAAAGCACCATATCGAATGAATAAATAAGAACTTAATCGAATATATTTTTTTTTTATTTAATTTTATTTAACTTCGTCACTGTCTGTTATGGATATATCCTGGGTACGCTTTTCGGAGAATTGTTTGTTTGTGGCGATATACATGCATTAAAATTTAACTACAACAAATGTTGCAAAAGACTTCTTATATGAGTCTTAAAAGAGTATTAAATATGAGTATTAAAAGAGTATTAAATATGATTCTCAAAAGAGTACGCAATATGAGTCTTAAAAGAGTATCAAATATGAGTCTTAAAAGAGTATCAAATATGAGTCTTAAAACCGTCATTACTATGAGTCAAAAAAGACTCATAAAACAAGCATATTTATGAATCATATTTTGGGGCCCACAACATACGAAAATGTACTCATAAAAGAGTATTTTTTGAGCGCATTATGATGATAAACCCTCATTTATATGAGTCTTGAAAGAGTCTTTTAAGAGTCATAATGTTTGCTGGGTTTTAATGTTAAAATGCCTTTAAAAATGTTGTTATTTATAAACAAATTGTAGCAGCTTGTTTGTTATAATAAAACACTTGCAATTTTAAATGGGAAGAGTGTCAAAAAATTGTTTGAGAATTTAATAAATTTAATGATAATTTTGTGTTTTTATTTTTCTGTTTTTTTGCTAGAAGCATTCAAAGATTATTTTTAGAGATGCCCAGATAAAAGAAGCCATTGACTGAATTTAGCTGTGAAATCCACAAAGTGGTTATACGGCTCATCAGGAAATAACCAAAAGACTTCGGAACTGGTTAAAATCTTTGAGCAAAACATTTCGAGGATGTTTTCATGTTTTCATCACTATCTTGATCCTAAGAGAAGGAAACAGTTAAAACAGTTAAATAACAGTTAAAAAGTTTTTATTAAAACGGCCGTTTACCGTTTATATGTTTTACTAATTAATGAAAATATTGTATGATTCCTCGATTGAGCGATGAACTATCAGTTTGTTGGAAATTTGACATTTCGCAAAAAACGCATTAAGCAGAAAGTATCCCTTTATGCTACTTCGCTACCTGAGCGCTTTTTCGGATTGAATGCACTCACGAAAGTGGTTTCAAGAGGATTAACGGCGTCGCTATGTTTTATATATAGAATTTATATTAAATTATTTAAAATAGCTTTGAAAATCGTATACAAGACATAATGATGATTGTAATTGGAATAAAAACTGAAATTTGTGCAAATACTGACACTTTTCCAAGCTTATCTTAATGATAACAAAAACATCACAGGAATATAAAGAAATCAATTTTAAGTATGTATATAACTATGCTGCGATTAGCGTATAGTCTGGGACATGTGCAGAGGCGTCACCATTAGCGTTAATTCGGCATCCTTAAGATTAGCACCACGCAAATTAGCCTCATGCAAATCACTACCAGACAGATTACAACGCTCTAAATCTGCTCCTGCAAGCACCGCACCTCGTAAATTACAATTCTTCATGTTAGTATTTTTAAGATTTGCTACTCGTAGATTTATGCCAGCCATATTGCTGCTCTCTAAACAGGCCCCTTTCAAATTTACACCCTCAAGATTTGTGCGTTCTCCCCTGGGATCCTCAAAATTGCAGCCTCGAAGATTAGCTCCTTCCATGTTAGCGCACAACCCTTTAACCGAAACTAATTGTGCACATTCCATATTTGCGAACGCAAGATCTGTTCGTTCCAAACAGCAACTAGTTAGGTTGGCATGCGATAAGTTACAACGCTGCATGCAGGCGTACTACACGGGTTCAAATTGGAGCATTTTTAATATAAATATATTTATTTTGAATCTAATAACGTTACCTTAAAGTTTATGTTGCGAAAGTCCAGTTTTCTCAAATCAGCACCAGCTAAGTTAACGCCCTGAAAACGAATCTCGGTTATGTGTGAAGTTTGTATGAGAGCCTTTATAACATCACGTCGCGTCAATGGCGCATTGTCTAAACACTCATTTGCCTGTTGCAGTTGTGCCTCTAACTGAGTAATTAAGGCATATATTCCAAAGAATTTGGCTTCCTCTAGCACACCTTCTAAGTTTATATTTGTATCAATTATTAACTGTCCGTGCCGTAGGTAGTTTATTATAGGTTCAAAATAATGTGGGCTGCGATCGATAAGATATGCGCCTTGCTCATCGACATCACTGGGATTCATCGCTCCATCTTGGGAGAACATACGTGCCAACATGCTATCCGGTTCCTTGTTAATCAGAGTACTTAAGGTAGTGGCGTATATCTTTCCGCCTACATTTAACTTAATCCATTTCGATGATGGAAACGCTTTTCTACTTACTTCCATCGGAATAGTACATTCCGAGGATTGGCACGATTACGATTTCCGGGGCGCCGCGATTTGAAGATGTTTTCTGGTAGAGAACAACAAAAAAACATGATTCGCCGAACAAAAAATCGATAACTCTATTAGTTATCGAGTTATCGATTTTTTTTTTAAAAAATTTGTTAACAGATCTGTTCAAAAAAGCATCTATATCTTTGCCGTTACTCAATGGATCTTTAAGATTGATATGTCATTTCAAAGGTCATTAAATGACCTTTCAAATAAATTTCTTATAAATATCATTGCTACAATATTTTTAATTTTACAAGCGAATTTATTCCAAAGTTGAATTTTTTAATAAAAAGAACCGTTATTTTCTAAAAAATTTACGTTATTGAGTTACTAAAAATATATTTTTTTTGAAAAGCTTACAGTTAGACCTTTTGTTTGACATATAAAAATATACATTTTTTATTTAATTTCACACTATATTACATAAAATTAAAATTTTCCAAGTGTTTTCTTTCACAAAAATCTGTTCACAAAATTTTTTATATCTTTGCCAATATCCAGTGAATCTTAAAGATTGACATGCTATTCGAAAGGTAATTAAATGCCTTTTCAACGATATATAATACAAATATAATTTCAAAAATGTTTTTAAATTTATAAGCGAATATATATCAGATTTGAATTTTTTAATTAAAAGAACCGTTTTTTTCTGCAAAATTTTCGTTTTTAAGGTACTAAAAATATATACTTTTTGATTAGCTGAAAGTTTTACCTTTTTTTCGATAGATAAAAATATTTTTATTTTTTTATTAACTGATGGACCAAAAAATACAAATTTTTTTCACTGACTCGAAAATCCCGTTAATTCATATAAATATTGTATTGTAATGGCGATATTCGTAAATATGGAGTAAGAAAGCAAAACATCTAAGGTAAATATGAGTGAAATAAGCAATTTTCCGTACAAGGGCAAATCATTGTATCATAAAAAACACGAGAAAAAGTCAAATAAACTATATATATTATATACCAAATGAAAGATAAATTTTCAAGCTTTAATAATTTACTCTTTATAATTCATAGTAATAACGGTAATTTTTGAGAAAATAACGGTTTTATGTAAGAAATTCTTTTTTTATTGCATAAAAATACCTATAAAATACAAAGTACTCAACAGATTTCATTAATTTAAAATTTTTCTAAAAGCCTTATATATAACCTTTTAAATTTTACCTTAATCATTAATATCGGTTATATATTAAGAATAATATAGCCGGTTTTCTTCATAGACCTTATAGCAAAAAAAAAATTTTAAAAAATCGATAACTCGGAAACAAATCGATAACACAACATTTCCTTTGGCTATTCTTATTTTTATTAAGAGTACTCTTCGAATCCATCGTCAAATCGCGGCGCCCCGGAAATCGTAATCTCCCCCGAGGATTTAACAATTTTCCCTGATGGCTTTGTGTTGATGTCTCCAGAATCTGATGTTGGATCATTGAAATTCATCGACACAAGTCACTGAGAAAATTTATTTACTGATAATGCTGATAAACAATTTGTTGACAGCGAAATGCTTCAAACCAAACGCATTGATGCCATCTTAAATTTTAACAAAATTGTCTTTGTCACATCTGACTAAAAATAATATATATATTATTCGTAGGACTCTGTATTAAATAAAAATCTCGAAAAGATTAACCCTCTGTTATTGAAAAATCACACAATATATCCCAAAGATCAGAACTTAAAACAGACACAAATAATCCAAAAGTAATAGCCCATCCACAATGACGACAACGAGCGACGGGCGTCAAACGTCACTTTTTTTCACATGTATTTCTTATGGGATGAACTTTTGGAGACAATCGCGACGACATTGTTGCCCGACATCAAATGTAGCTGTAGCCAGCTTCAATTTAATTCTAATTTGGCGACAAAAACAGACGACAAAAGTAAATGTCAGCCATTGTTTACATTCGTGTTTTTTTCATGCCGGCTGTTCGAGTGCTCGTTTTTGTGTTCAATTTATATATTTAATTGCCTACTTTGATGTGAGTTTATTAAATAATATAATTTAATTTAAATTCAATTCAATAACCTGAAAAAATATTGCTGATTTCACTAAGCACTTTCTGCTGTAGCTTGTTGTTGTCGCGTTTAAAAAATCGCTCGAAGTCAAGTCGCCCGAAATTTCTCTACAACGACAGAGTGGAGACCTGTCGTCCGTCACCCGTTGTCGTCATTGACTGCATTCAATCCGAAAAAGCGCTCAGGTAGCGAAGTAGCATAAAGTGATACTTTCTGCTGAATGCGTTTCTTTGCGAAATGTCAAATTTCCAACCAACTGATTGATCATCTGTCAAAATGAAGTGAGCGTAAAGCGCTCAACCGAGGTAGCATAAAATATTTTCGCTACCTAAGATGGCGACCGCTCAGGGAACATGTTGTGTGAGCGGTTTTATGCTACATACCATTCAGCCGGAAAGTTTTGTAGCAGCTACGTAGCAATCCAAATTGATTGTGGATGGGCTATAACTAAAAATTCTATGAACTTAACTTTTTTCATCATAATCTTTCCCACATCCCACGATAATTTAATACACTCAATACAAGGGATTTATCCCACAAATATGGCAACGCACATTATAGTAAGTGGTGCCAAATTTACATATTTTCATACAATAATAGAACGTTTTCATAGCACATTTAACTTCACAATTAGGTTATGCTGTGTATTTTACTAATAGCGTTTTCTTTTCTCGAAAAAATTTTAAATTCTTTTTAACTCTTTCATTTTTTTCGTTCTTTTCTGAAATAAAGTTCTTTCCCTTGAAATTGAATCGTGTTAATTTCTCGAAAATTTTTCGAAAAAGAATTTCTGCCCTTTCTACTTCAAAGGTTCGAAAAATGCTGACCTCAAATGCTACTAACTGAATGAACAAAATAAATGACATATGTTGAAAATAGTGAACGTTACCGTTGAGAAAAGATACCGTTCAGAAAAGATTGAGATCTTCTACGGAAAATGTCAAAATTCTTTTATGAAAAACAAATCAAATTTTTTTCTGGCGGGATCATGATTCAATAATTTAAAAGGTTATCCCGATATTTGACGTCTTCTCACGAAAATGAAGATAGATACCCTTTTTTGAAGAGGAGAGCATTTTTAATGACACAAAAATCCCACAGGTGCTTGAATATCGTACTAGTTTTTAGTACAATGTGTCTTAAAATTTCTAGTCAATACATTTTCTGCTACTTTTGTGTTTTGAAGCATCCATCAGATGATTTTTAAACGTTCTGTGACTTCACAGAGTCCAAGCTCGAAATATTTTCAAGAATTTATTGCCTTAAAAATTCAATGAAAGCAATGGATGCTTATTTTTTTTTTTTTTTTTAAGTAGTAAAATATTGAAAACACATACTTTTTTATTAAAAAAAAAACACAACACAACAATGAAACAACAATTTTTTTGAGGAGACCACAAAACCCTGTTTGTCATTCATTTTCGAGTGAGAATAATTTTTTGTTTACAAAAAATAAGGGTTTGTCAAATATCGGGATAACTTTATAAATTATTGAGTCATGGGCGGTATAAAATTTTTGAATTTGAAGTTTTAAAATTTTTTATTCTATTAATTTTTTTTTATTCTTTTTAAGTTTTTCAAAGAGGCAGCCAACTCGAAAATATTGAAACAAATTTGCTTTTTTAGTGATCTATTTTCTACGGATTTTATGATCAAATTAAAGAACACGAGAAAATCAAAGATGTTTGCCAACAAACAAAGAGGTTCGACAAACTGTCGAACAAGAATCTTGTAGCTAATGCTAATGTGCTAAAACACTTGATATTTTTTTCATTGAATTCAATTGTTGAGCCATGATCATTAAAAAAACTAAAACTATTTGCACATCGCTCATGTTATAATTAATTTATTATAAAACATTACAGCATAAAATTAACTTAGTGTAACACAAGAAACATATGTAAGCTATGTTCGCTGACTGCTCTAGATTAAAAGCTCTACATTAAAGCTAAGAAAGCCAGCATGGCGCAAAAAAAGTTCCTTATTTAATTTATAGATAATATGAAGCATTTTTTTAAGATAAGTAGTTTATTTTTTGTTTAGACTGTCTTTTTACTTTTAATTTAAATTTGCAGATTAATTAATTTTTTATATATATATATTTTAAACAATGGGAAATCTATACAACTCAATAAATCGTTCATTGCTATCATTACTATCGTTCACATCAAAGATCCTTCTTTTAAAAGATAAGAAACAAAATTGTACAATTTGATAAGTTAAATATATAACTAAATATAGATATATAAACAGTTTGTCTCATTTTCGTTCCTTCATTCAGTTTCTTATAGTTTGTTTACATGAAAAATCATTCAGCGGTGCTACTTTTTCATTCAGCAAACATAAATTTACATTCAGCACAACAGTGTTCATTTGAGCTTACAGGATCGTTTGAAACGAAAATGTGTACACTGCATGTGAAAGTGAATATGAATAATTTGTGTACACTGATTTTTTTCCATTGTTACGGAATCTAGCCCCAGATCAGCAAAAAGCTTTCGAGAGCTCTGGTTTATGCTCTTACTTGCTCTTGATCTTTGTTTTTTTAAGGTGCT
Source organism: Tetanocera ferruginea (assembly GCA_958299015.1). Taxonomy (NCBI): domain Eukaryota; kingdom Metazoa; phylum Arthropoda; class Insecta; order Diptera; family Sciomyzidae; genus Tetanocera; species Tetanocera ferruginea. The sequence continues at coordinate 107,846,145 of OY282642.1, read as the reverse complement.
CTAAGTAAGTTGCTCAAGTTGCTTGCTCAAACTTCCCTTATTTTCGTTTTTTCAAATATATGCTCTGAAATTATTTTCGACGATTTTGTTGATCTGCTCTACTCTGTTCCGCTCTGCACTGAGAATTTTTTAACGAGCACAGCTGTAATTTAATGGTATGCAAGCAAGTCCAGGGGGTCAATTCCCATTTTACGTTAAAGTGAAGTGAAATAACTTAGCTGAAACTTGTTTTCATTTGACGATTTCACTTTTTAACTTCATTGCTCGAAAACAAGCCTTGTGGCAAGTAGCTGCTAAGTGCTTATTAAAAAAACGTCTTATGTAAAACAGTATGTTAACAACGTATCCGATGGAAAAAACTTACAAAAATGACTTCATTAAGTTCACTTAATATAAAATTAACATAAAATTAATTTTAAATAATAATAAATAAATTAACATAAACAAGATAAGTTTTGCGGCAGCATGAAACCAAAAATAGGAAAGGAAATAATATATACTTGTCATTCGCAATATCAAAATGTTTCTTTAAATAATTGATGAGATACTCTATCTGCGTATCGCTGGCCCTAGTTTGTCTTCTCTGCGTTTCTGTTTGATTATTTGTTTTTTATTTAGATTTAAAAACAACTTTTGCTTTAAAAACAGTTCAATTTCTTTGAAAACTTGGTGTGAGTTTTTCGACTAATGTGGCTTTCACATCTGGAACTCGTGTGGCAAACAATATGGCGGTTTGTATGTGTTCGAGAAAGCGATCGTTCAAATTACGAAATTTGTTTGGCACACACAGGGTTACATTTGAGAAGAGTACATTTGAGAAAAAGTATTTATTGCTTCGAAATAAAATTATTTTAGTGTGGGGAATTTAAAGCAAAAATGCTCTCCAAGTTTTCCACACCTGCTTACTTTTTTCGAAACAAATTTTTTACTGTTATCACGTATACTGTATGCAGTTTACATAGAGTACTACCAAATAGAAAACAAAAAGTACCAAAAATTGCTCAAATCGTACTTAAATCAATAAAATGTACTCCACTTAGTACTACGCTTATGTTTCAATACAGCCCTATAGAAATGTTTTTTTGTTTGCTTTGTTGGACAGAGAAAATCAAAAATTTTTGTCAACAAGCCAATTAGTGTGCCAAACTGGCGAACTAGCTTCTTAACTATCGAACTTGTGTGGAAATGGCCACCGTGTGGCACACAAAAATGCAGATTTGAAACCTACATACCACTTTTGTCTTTTGATGCTTTTCGACCCACTGTAGCAATGCGTTCCACTTTCGTTCGATATTTCGATTACATCAATGTCCGAAAATTTGACGTTTTCTATATTTTTCCGCCGACGACGTTGTCATGATTTCTGAATTATTGCTCGCTGAATTTGTTGTACATCGTTTTTCTAATAAAAAGATTTTAAATAAAAATACGCAGTCAGAACAAACTGACGACGTTTTTGTGACAATTTAATTATCAAAGTAATCAATATATTTAAGTGAAAAACAATAAAATAAAAGATTTTCCTAGCTTGACATGGCTGCAACTGTTGTTGAGAGGGGGCAACGCGGTGTAAGTCGCGTTCTCTCCAAGTTGGACAATTCAATTGCAGCTGGCAATTATTATGAAGCTCATCAAATGTATCGCACCTTGTACTTTCGCTATACGGCTCAAAATAAGTATGAAGAATGCTTGGAACTGCTGTTCAATGGCACTCTTAAACTTTTGGCGAAACAACAGGAAACCAGTGCCGCTGATCTGGCACTCCTGATAATAGATACACTGGAAAAACGCGGTACTAGCGAAGACAACGATGTATGGATGCAGCGATTTGGTGTATTTATAGCGCGTTTGAGCGCTACAACAGTGGAACGAGAGACTCTTATTGTAAGTTTGGAGACTGATGCATGCAAATATACATATGTTATAATATTTCTTTCTTTTAGAATCGTTCTATTAAATGGAGTGGCGATATGACCGGTAACATTCTAGGTCATCCCTTAATGCATAAGTTAATTGCTCAGGTTCTTTGGTCTGAAGGCACTATCGAGCAGGCACGTCATCACTACTTGCTGTGTCATGACGGAGTACTCTGTGGCCGTATTCTAATAAAGATTCACGAACGTAAAGGATATACCAATGAAGTGGATCTATTCATTGCCCAAGCAGTGCTACAACAACTGTGTCTAAAAGATCGCCAGACTGCAGAAACCACGTTTATCACATACACTACAAATCATCCAAAGATAAATAAGCGGGAGCCAGTGTTTAAGCAGCCCTTGTTAAATTTTATTCATTTTCTATTTCGATGCATCGATAAGAAGCGCTTGGATATTTTTCGGGCATTGTGTGATGCATACAAAACAGCGCTTAGTAGGGATCCATCCTTTGAAAAATATTTGCTAAAGATAAGTGTACTATACTTGGACGCTCAGCCTCCAGCATCAGCTGGTGGTGGTTTAATGGGAGGTATGTTTGGCGATTTATTTACACGATTGTTTCAAGGTTTCGACGACGATGACGAGGATCAACCAGACAACAGACAACCAGGCAATAGAAATGTTGGTGACTCTAGTGCGGTGTCGCAAGCTAATGAACTAGATTAACATCAGTCTAATTTATATAATATATTATTTATTATACAAAACAAACAAGACGTAAGAAATTGTAATAAAATGTTTTGATAACGTTTCAGTTTGCTCCCACAAGTAACATATTTGCAACTCTTTTAGATTATTTTACCAAAAATTAAGAACATAATGAAAAATTAGTTCATATTTAAGGGTCCTCATCAAAAAAGTTTCACCCCGGGAATGAACATATTTTTTCCGAAATAAACAACTCTAGTTTAAGGATGCTGCATGCTTAAAAATATCGATGTTTTGCATCGAAAGCTCAACCTTGATTCTGCTCATGCTTATCGAACACAAAACATAGATATAGTTGGAGCAAACAAAAAGCTTTGGATACACTTTTAGCTGTGTTAATACCAATATATTTACAAAATACTTATATTGGTGGCAAGGTTTTTTGAGTACATGTGCAGAAAAATATTTTTATTCGAATCTAAGGATATGTTTTAGCATAGATAAATCTATGAAAACGAAAAAATTTGTTTCCCAGTGGGGCAATCAGAAACAACATCAAAATAAATACCGACACTGCTCTGTTCAGGGCTGCCAACTTGTTTCAATAAAATTCTCCAATGCTGGCTGTCAAATTTCCCCCATTTGGCAACAGATTTTCAAGAGTCGGTTCACATTGGCCTCACTCATAGTACAATAAACAAGGTAGCTGCAGGGTTATCAATCCTCTCTCTCTCAGAGTCAGAATTGTCATTCAGTATTTTTTGACAGTTCTGACTTTCGGTTCTTAGCCCTGCAGCTACCTTATTTGTTGTACTATGACCTCACTCAACCGACTCACTTTGATGTGAGGCCGCTCTCAAATGTTCACACACATGCATTACTTTGAGTCTGATAAACTCGAACCAAAAATTCTTTACTTTCAGAGTAATATCTACGCTTAAATTTGCGTTTTATTCCAATTAGGCAATTTATTATTTATTTAAATCAGAGGTGGACATAAGAGCTTCGGGGAGCCGTCGGCTTTCACAGACAAGTCGTGTGTGCGAAGCTGCCGAACTTCTTCAACGATAGCATTGAATCAGTTTGCGTTCGATCTTCACGGAGTAAGCATCTTATGCGCAAATTGTTATGTTGAATTTTTGTTTTGTACACACATACTTAGACAAAAATGTTGCATTTGTGTTGGAAGCTCTGCCAACGCTGTGCATCACTGATTTAAATTGATTTCACATATAAACATTGCGCTAAAATAGTACTACTCAACAAATAGACCAAACAATGACGAATGTCACTGAAAGGGAATAAACGTGAGTTGCCAAATTTTTAAAATTTTTGAAACTCTTGATTCACGTAACATTTCACCTTCCCAAAGTTGAGAGAAGCTTACCAAGATTGTCAAAACGAAGTTGACAGCTCATACAAAATCTACGAACGAGTAGAAAGCTAAGAATAGACAAATGCAAACAATGATACACTACCAACTCTCGTGTGTTTATATAAAAAAATTGTGATTTGTAGTTTTGCATTTTATTATTATTGTATTTAATAAAATTAAAAGTGAAAATGAAATAAAATGCAATTCATTGCAAGCAGTTGGCAGTCACTGTTGCTGCTGTTTAATCTCGGACCTCTTGAAACAAATCGCTGTGAAGTAACTGTTATCGCCCAGTTATTTTAATTTTTATTTAGTTGATTTTATTGTAAATATTACGAAAATATTAAATGTAATTTGCATTTAGCATAACACGATGTTCAATTGAGTTTAGATTTGTTTGTTTGCTTTGGCGGGTATGCTTTGTCGCCATTCGCTAAATGACCGATTTTGACATTTAATGGACTTTCAAAGAGAGCACGTTCAACCCTGCCACTACCTTGTTATTATTCTACCATGCTTATTCCTTCATTTCTTTTTACTTTTGACAATTGCTAGCCTAAACCATGATAGAATAATTAGGTAGGCGCATATTGGATAGGAAGTTAGCTAGATGTCAATATCAGCTGTTCGAATTTGAGTTGTTCTAATTGTTTATGCTGCCTTTTTGTTTGACGGTTATAGCACTCACAGCATTGTTTGTGTAAAACTAGACATTTGAGCAGTCATTTTAATATGAGCCTACCTTATTATTCTATCATGGCCTAAACTTGGTGCTATTTCATTCTTTGAAATTTCGGCTCTGCTCTCCGCTGAAAATATTTTCGACGACTCAGCTGATCTACACTACTCTGCTCAGCTCTGCACTGAGAATCGAACACAGCTATATTAATTTTCCCGCTGGGTTGTTTTTTGAAATTAATTTGACATCAAATATGTCAAACGCACCCAGCTCAAGTGAAGAAGAAATGACAACGAAGTAATCAGAAAACAAATTTGAATGAGATTTCTTCATCTTCTCCGTACCTAGCAAAAACTGCAAAGAATAGTTAAAGTTTTTCAATAATTTTAGGGAAAATATTTACAAATTAAAACCTAGTGCAAAATTAAGAGTTCATATTTTTAAAGTGAAAAACCTGTCAGGCGAAGTGAAAAAGAAATTCTATGAAGAAATTTTAGTGTAATTGAGTACCTATCGAGTTTGACCTCGTAGAACCATCGGTCGTTGGTAGTCGTCGTTGTCGTATTTTTAAATAAAAGCAGCGAAATAGAGCAAAAACCGAAACGAAGCAAAATTTACACACTTGCAAACAAAAAAGCTGGAAGAAAACTGCTGGCGTAATAAATTAAAATTGTTTTTGTGGCACATTAAAAAACTGTGGTTCTTCTTTTTCTCTCTAGAATTGGAAATATAAATCATGGACTCTATCAAGACAGCCATTGAAGATGAAATAACGGCAACGACTTCCAGCACTTCCACAGCTATTCCTCCTGATCAGTCAAAAGACGGATCATTTACTTCGGCTGCTTCTTCTATCACTCGTGCAGAATCATCCACAACACTTCAGAAGATTTCCTTAGCAGAACTAGAATTGACTTCAACATCTCAGAGTGGTCAGGGTGGTCTATTGACAAATGCTCAAAATGATGACGATGAACGTAGTTGTTGGATTTGCTTTGCTACCGATGAGGATAACAAATTGGCAGCATGGGTACAGCCGTGCAAATGTCGCGGCACCACCAAATGGGTACATCAAAGCTGTCTATATCGTTGGGTCGATGAAAAGCAAAAGGGGAACGCATTACGTGCCGTAACGTGCCAACAGTGCCAAACTGAGTATATCATTGTTTTTCCACAAATGGGAAAATTTGCAAATGTATTGGAGGCATTCGATAACCTAATAAAGCGTTTGAGTCCATTCTTGGCGGCGGGTATTTTTGTGGGTTCACTCTATTGGACAGCGGTTACGTATGGTGCCGTAACTTTTCTGCAGGTATCTATTGAATTGTATTAAACTGACCCAGACATGTAATTACAGCTTTATCTTTTATAGATTGTTGGTCACAAGAAAGGTTTGGCTCTGATGAAGAACGGTGATCCACTTGTACTGATTATTGGTTTGCCCGCAATTCCGGTTGGTCTTGTATTGGGACGAATGATTCGCTGGGAAGATGCAATCATTCGCTTAATACGTAATCGACGCAGTGTTGCGCGAAAGTTTCCGCTCATGAGTTTGATCATTCCATACCCGTAAGTTTTAAATTTTATCAAACAGAAACTTTAATGTTATAAGTGTACCCTATACCATGTGGGAACTCATATAATTGTTAACTAACTTTAAGCTCACTATTTCACAACCAATACTGGTTGATGCAACGACTTCTTTCCCTTTGCCAACTGACTATTTTTACATTGCGATGGTGTAGGTCAAGTGATACCTAACTAGACTCTAGGTATTAATCAGTTGTCCGACTCTTAGTGTTTTAAGCAGACTACTTGCTGGTTGGTGTTATACTAGGTACAAGTAAGGTTAGGTAATGTTGACACGACTGTCTCTTATGGGACACATATAGGTCAATAAAACCCGTTGTGATACCAGGGGTTTAATTATTTGCTTACTCTATTTAAACCAGTTGGAGCTATTAATAAAGCTACAAGTTAAAAGTTTAATTTTTTAACTACTTGTTAGTAAGAAAATGAAACTTAGCTAATGGTTGCTTATCAAAGAAAACTATAGGGAGTGCCCAACGAACTCTTCGCTTACATGTAATAGAAAAAGTAATCCAAAAAACTCCATTCTTCGATTACCTCTCGATTACAGAGTGTGTTATTTTTATACAAGCATGTCATTGGAGGTAGCCGGACACGCTGATATTTGAAACTTTGTGTTTAGCGCTTAATTTTTTCTTTCATTATTTTGTGTGAGAGGTAAAAGGTGTTCCAATGCGGTCCAAAAAATGCGGTCGCAATCCACCTAATTAGTGATTGCACACAGGCAATATTGTGAATTAATTTTATCAAACTAGGTCCGTATTCGATTTCTGAAGCCAACCAGAGTCCGGATATCAAGTGCGAATATCACTCAGTGCTGAGAATATTGCTGCCGCAAGTACAAGTGTCGTCGAGTCTCCCAAAATGTCTATTGGCCATGATCGTTCGCAATATTTGGTTCTAAAATGAGTTATGAATAAAAAATGAATGCATGAATACAAAATGAATTACGATTCGGTTTGAATAGCATTCTTCATGAATAGCATTCATTTGAATAAAAAATGAATGCATTATTTAGAATAACGTAAAATGAATAATAAATCAATTTTTTAAAATTGAAAGTGAATTCAAAATTTTATTCATGGATGAATTTTGCATTCATTGAATGCATTCTTGTTTCGTCAGTCACTGATTCAAGTTTTTGTAAAATCAATCCAATTGAATGCATTCTTTTACAGCTCTATTGGTCATTTTCGTGACCCTCCATGCATCGTATTATGCTCTTGGACTTGAAGTTAAACCCATATAAAGTTCAATTGACGAAACAACTGTTGCCTCAAGACCATGCACAACGCCGTACATTCTTTGATGGGGGTCTGCAAATGATTGCTGAAGATGGTGATGGTTTAAAAAAAATCATTTTTTTCGGGGGAGGCTCATTTCCACCTCGGCGTCTATGTTAACAAGCAAAGCTGTCGTATCTGGGGCTCGGAAAATACACAAGAGATCGTGGCGAAGCCAATGCATTCACCGCGAGTCACTGTTTGGTGCGGTTTAAGGGTCGGAGGCATCATCGGGCTTTTTTTCGAAAATTAAAACGAAAACACCGAAAATGTAAACTCTGAGCGGTAACACACAATGTTGAAGGACTTTTTTGTGGCGGAGGTTGAAGCTCAGGTCTGGATGAAATGTGGTTTCAACAGGACGGCGCTACACCACACACAACTTGCCTCAATTTTGACATTTTGCGTCGCAAATTCCCGAACCGTGTAATTTCTCGCTGCGGTGATGTGAGTTGGCCACCCAGATCATGCGATTTGTAACACGAAGAATAAAGTCTATGTGAATGATCCGAAGAGGATTTCAAACTTAAAAAGCAATATTACATCGGTGATTCGGGCCATTCCGGAGGCTTTACTGCAAAATGTCACCGCAAATAGGCGGAAAGAGTGAGATATCTACGGAATAGTCGTGCTGAACATATCCGCGAAATAATTTCTCAAACATAATCCTATTGTGTAACCTTTCGAACAAAATAAAATATTTGAAAAAATTCCGAACCGTTTGCGTTTTATTCAAAATCAAAGTTCCACACGTCTTAATGGCATTTTTTAACTAATAGCATTTTTTAACATTTTTGTGGTGACCGTGACCGTGGGTTCGATCCCCAGCCGCGGCGAAAAGTTTTTTCAATATAAAATTTTTCTGATCAGTCACCACCTCTCTGCAGACAATGGCAAACCTCAGAGAGTAAATAATGCCATGTAAAGTTTCTTGAGAACATGAACTTTAGCCGTTCGGAGTCAGCATAAAACATGTAGGTCCAGTTCTCGGTCAATTGTGTGCAAACATTTAATAACACACACAACATAATTGATCATAAGAAGCTCGGGCAAAGTCCTTTCAAGGGCTGAAATGGCCAATTTGTTTTTTTTTGTTTTTGTTTTTTTTTGTTGTTTTTTTTTTGTATTTTTTTACATGTTAGTTTTTGTAATGTTCTAGGAATTAGGAAAAAAATATAACAATAGAATTATTTAAAAATATAGTAATAAAAGGAAATACTAAAAACGTAGCTTTTTCAAGAGATAATTTTAAAAGTAATTTTTATTTATGTGCATTTATTTCTCGGGCTTCTAAAATTATTTGGAATATTAAAATTTGTATTATTTAAATTGTTTTAAATCGGTATATTTTATTATTGAACTCTAATCATTAGAACACTTGTTCGAATACGACAAAACTTTGTTAAAGTTATCTAAGATCTTTTTATTATTTCAGAGAGGAAGAAGAAGATCCAAATCTCCAGAATCCAGCAACGCCAACTCTTTCTGATCCAGTCTCAGCCACTCGAGTCTTCTGTGGTGCTCTTCTTTTGCCAACTATATCCTCTATTGTTGGTCGCCTACTTTTTGAATCCATCGAGAATACATTACATCGTACATTATTGGGTGGACTGACATTTATAACGGTAAAGGGAATTTTAAAAATTTATTTAAAACAACAACAGTATACAAGAAAGAAGAAACGCAAGATTGTTGACTACAATGAGGAAAATTTGCGTACATTTCTAAACCGAAATACATCGAGACACCATGCAACACCAGCAGCAACAGGACAGCAGCAACCGCCAATACAACAAGCTAACAACAGTCGCGATAGCATTGTTTAATCCATCGAAAAACAGGAGTTATTCTGTAAATTTGGACATAGTTGTTGTTTAAACTCTTCTACATAATTGTCGCATATAAACTCACACATATAAATATTATTATTAATCAGGGCACACTTTTGTAAAATTACTGTTCTTTTTTTTTTCTTTACATACAAACACAAGATTTGCGATTAAAAAATGAAAGCGAACATAAATAAAATATCACCTATTCACCTGTAATATATTATTGATAAATGCACAATGAAAAAATAATCAGTGTTGAACTGATAAACAAGTATATATATATATATATATATTTAATATATCGTATGTAATTAGGAGATGAAAAGGGTATTTCCTATTATGGATAAAATGATGATATTCATAGCTTTGTAAACTCTTATCTTAAATCAAAATTAAAATCAAATATTTGGTAATTTCAAAACTAATACATTTTTTTAAGTATTTAACAAAACTAGTTTGTTATAAATTCTCTTCTCTATGAAATTTTATTTCGAACATAGGAATAGATATGCAAAAATGTATTACCATAAATAAAAAACAACTACAATTACAAATGCTTAATTTTGTCTGGTCAAAAAACAATTTAGAAATATAACAGTGAATTTAATAATAATTTTGTATTTATTATTCGATAATTTAATTAGAATAACTAGCTAGTTTTAACAGTTAAGATTGCAGTATAACCCTCTTACAGGAATTCTTTCGAGTTAATAATTAAATAAAATTTCAACGTTGAAAACCTAAAACTGGTCTGGCATCAAATTAAAAAGTTAAATGAATCAACATTAAGTTGATAACGTCTGTTGAAAGTTGTTTAGACCTTAACAATTATAAACTTGTTAGATAAACAAACTAAAATATAGCGTGTTCATATCGTGATATTGTTTTTATTAAATATACGAATGCATTAGTTTTTTGAGTACTGATTAGATAAGAGTAATTCTGCAATCATGTACAACAATGCCTTTTGTTAAAGGTTAAAATATTTCTATTTGCGATTTTCAACACAATGGTGCAAATGGTGAAAAACGAATTTAGGTAAGGCATTCTTTTTGGGCCAAATCAAGAAGTAATATGATTATAAATAAAAAGTATTTATTTGGGATTTATCAGTTCTCAAGAAAAAGTTTATATTAAAAAAAAAGTTGGCCACTTAAGCATCTGTAAGGACTTTGACCGAGCTGTTTGTGATCAATTGCGTTGTGTGTGTAATTATATGTTTGTGACCGAGAACTGGACCTACATGTCTTATGTCGACTTAAGTTCATGTTCTCAAGAAGGTTTACATGGCATTATTTACTCTCTGAGGTTTGCCATTGTCTGTAGAGAGGTGGTGACCGATCATTTGTTTTTGACATTAATTTTATAACGAAACAAAAGAGAATGTATGTGAAAGGGTCAAACTTCGAACTCTAGTATTTATTAATATCTTAACAATACAAAAAATTTTTTCTAAAATTTAAATCTTTACGAGCGGTTTTCCCGAAACTACATTTTCTAATACGTCTGACGGGATTTCTCAAGTTCTAAAAAGCCGATCAACCGAAATTTGGTGTGGAACTTCTTCATATATCCCTCTATGGTTGGAACCATTATATTTTGTTTTTTACTGTTTTTAAAAAAATCACATTTACAACAGCCAAATTTTTTTTTTTTTATTTCCTTAGTTCAGACCATAGTGACATTCTTACTAATTAAAAATTTATTTTCTTTTTCAGGTGCCCAGAACGGTTGGAATCATGTCAATAAGGACGCATGTTTATTTTTCACCCCCTCACTTTACCAGCCAGTTATTTTTTCAATTATCAATTTCTATTATACCCTAAATCTGAAAGGTCAGGGTATATTAACTTTGTGGAAACGTTTGTAACGCATAGAAATAAGTGAGTCTGGTATAAAGGTATATATATTCTTGATCAGCATCACCATGTGAGTTGAGCTATTCATGTCCGTCCGTCCTTCTGACTGTGTGTTGTCCGTTAACACAGGATAAGAAGAAGGAGTTGAGATAATTGGATTTAACTCGGTATACATGGTCACATGAGCCCAAGGATTTGCATTAAATATTTTTGCAAAAATTGAAAACTCAATAAATAAGCTCATAATTAACTTACAACAATAAAATTTGGTATGTATGTATATTATATCAAAACAAATACAAAAATGAGTATCATCCGCCCATGAACACGCCCACCTCGCATACAACCCAAACATTGAAAAGTCATTAAATAAGCTTATGTTTAAACTACAGAGATAATATTTGGTACGTACGTACCTCCCAACAAAAAATTAAGACTGCAAACATTTTAACTCGCCTGAGAATCTCCAGCGAATCGCTTGGAAGATGAAAAAATCACCGGCGAGCTCTTCTGAGAGTCTTCCGGGTATCGCCGAATGTAAGTAGCTGAGGCCATAAAAGCGATTCCCCTGTAAGATTCGCCGACAAATCGCCGAGAGGAGTCTTAAGCGATTCGCCGGGAAGATTCGCCGATAAGAGTATTAAGCGATTCCCCATCAATTCACCGACGAATCGGCAGAAGGGATCTAAAATCGCTTTTGAGGCCGTCAGCGATTTGTTGCAAACTTGTTGAACGTTTCAATTTGTTGCAAGTTTGAACTAGCAGTTACATGTTGCTTACAAGCTAAATTTTGTGATAAATTTAAACGATTTTTCAAAGCCTGCTTCATATTCCAATAATAGATTTTGAAATCTTTTTAAAAAGCCGTCTTCCAACGATCGGCGGAATGAGCGAACGAAGATTTTGAAAATTTTTTGAATCGCGCATTCATCCCTTGGGTGATCGAAAAGCGATTCATCTTCAAACGATCGACGGAATGAGCGAATGAAGATTTTGAACATTTTTTGTCAAATGCGCATTCATCGTTTAGGCAATCGAAACGCGATCCATTTTCGAAATTTTTCGAGAATCGCGCATTCATCGCTTCGGCGATCGAAAAGCAATCCATCTTCCAAAGATCCCGGTTGCGTTCATAGTGAACGCCGATTCAGACAGGCAGGCAGACACGATCTTGAACTTATTTCCTCTTTCTGCGAAGGAGAGTGCAAGTCGTATGGAACATGATAGAATAATAAGGTAGGCTTATATTAATATGGCTGCTCAAATGTGTAGTTTTACACATACAATGCTGTGAGGTGCTATAAACGTTAAACGAAAAGGCAACAACAACAATTAGAACAACTCAAATTCGAACAGCTGATTTCGACATCTAGCTCACTTCCTCTCCAATATGCGCCTACCTTGTTATTCTATCATGGTATGGAATATCTTTTGATCGCGAATATTCAGGTCTTAACGTCAAAACCTGATGTTGTAACAAACACGCAAATTTGTAAGTTGATATTCGTAAGGGATGCCAAAAGGTTCTTGCATTAATGGAAAAGGTGATGGGGTTAATTTAAAATTATAAATTTGAATATTTTTTATTTTTGGTCACGATACAAAAAACCCTTTCCCCCCTCCCCCTAAAAGAGTTCCGTAACCACCAAGCTTTATGAGCTTTTTTTTAGCAATTCTAATATAAACCAATTCATGAGCAGTCTTCTGTAATTCATAGTTTTGATTTAGTTATGTTCTTATATAAAATAAGCTCATTAGATCCTATGCTATTAAGATAATTATCAAGCATATCCTTAACGGTTGCATTTTTCTGTTCAACTTCAAAACGTTCCATTGGCAACAAGTCGCAATCCATAAAGAAATATTAATTAACAATAATAAACAAATAGATGATTCTATTATTTGCTTTGGCTGGTTTGTTGGCTGGTTGTTGGTCGCTTATCAGACGCGCAGCAAGTTTAGATACGCTCTTCTTTTGTATGAGTGTGCCGTGTTGATTCACACACATATGCCTACATGCATTGTATTGAAAGCACCAGAACCAGCACTTAGTTCTTCAACTACAAGCATCTCACAATCAGTTTAACATTTTCCATCTACAAATAATATTAACTCTGTTTTTATAAAATTATTTCATTTTCTCATTAGTTGCTTTTCTTAACTAACAAATTCTGTAATTGTGGTAGTTGTTTGTATACAAAAATTATTACTGCGTTTTTGTGATAAAAAAAGAGAATCAAATAAAAAAATTTAGGCTGTATTTTTGTTATTGTTCCATGCCTACTAATATTTATTCCTTGTATATACTTCGCGTATGATATTTAATAATATTAATGGTGCAACAACAATATAGTCGGTGGAGTTCGCTCACTGCACTCGTAACGCAATCAGTCGAGTTTAACGTGTCATTAACAGCGGTTCTGTTGCAATTCGAAGTTGGCCGAGAGAGTGATAAAGAGAGTGCAAGGTGGTTCTTAAATGTTTGCTTGCATGATTAATTAGAGCAGTTCAATATTTTGAGCCAAGTGCATTAGCAAGCGGTAGAAGAAGCAACAGTTTAAGCGTAACAATAACGTTGTTTGTATAACAAACAGGTACATCAGCTGTACTATGGCTGCACATGAACCCATCAAGTATTTGGATAGTATCCTGAATGAAGAGGAGACACGTTGTGAGTATAGTCATGAGTGGAGAAACTTTACAATCTCACGTTCGGGACGCTTTAAATCGAAGAATAAAAAACGTGATGCAGTCAACAGAAAGTTATTTGATACATCTGAAAAGAAGCCAGATGAATCAATACCTATAACAAATGGATGCTATAAGGAACAAGAGAAGGTAGGCATTGAAATAATAATTATTTTAATGTTTTAGTCTTGAAGTCCCCGTTTGCTTCGATTTTATTTTATTTTTTTTAAATAAGTGTTTATCACAAGACAAAATGTAAACATTGTACATTATAAATTACCGAGAAGTTTCTTATCAGTGGCCTCGTGTGTCTTCTACTTATTTAATTTTTGGCTACTACTAAAAATTTCCATCACCAAAATAGGTTTGAATTTTGTGGTCTGTAAAACGCAACAAGCGCGTAATATTTCACCTATTTTTAAACACAAAAGAGTGTGATCTAATATGTTTTACCCGGTATTATTGTCTACCTTAGCTCTGAGCTTAGATCGTTACGAATTATTACTTATCGGAGTGATGTTTTATCTATATATATTGCTGACGACACATATACTATAATGCTTATGACTTACAGACTTCGATAACATATCAATTGTATTTCGTTAATCAGCAGGAAGGAAGTTTGATTATTATTGTTCAGAACAACTTCTAGAAAAGTTTGAAAAATTTGTTTATTTATTTTTTCTGTAAAACAATCCTTATCCCTACAATAGTCTTCCTTTCGCGAATCATACGTTTTATTTAAAAAGAAAGTTGAAAGTCAGTCATATTTTAACATAGATGTTTTTGCAATTTGTAGAGATCTAAACTGAAATCTTTCTTGTCATTTACTCAGACCTTAATTGTTCTATTTAATTGTTTTGTAAAATTTATTTAATAAATAATAAGTCAATAATATTGTGAATCTAATGCCTCGTAGGTTCATTTCAATGTTTAACAAGATATATAACTTTAATCTTTAAACTAGTAAGGCCCGTTAACTGATCTCAATTTTAAACAAAGTTTAGCTTAAACAAAGTTTAAAATTCCTTAACCTCAGTTTAAATTTTAACGCCGATACCTCATCTCAAAAAATCTAAGTTTAACTTGGAGAGGCAAGTTTAAATTTAAACACAGAAATTCTAGGTTTAAAAAATTTAAACTTAGCTTTTGTCAAAAATTCTCTCAGAACATTGGAAATATTCTCAATAATAAACAAAAAATAAAAAATAAAAAAATCATACTTCAAAAAATTCAAAACAATAAACAAAAAAAAAACATATTTTAAGTTTTGAAAAAAAAAATATTCCAATGAAACTGACAATTTGCATTATTTTATCAAAAATTTTTGAAATATTTTGATGTTCTACGTCAAAGTTGTAGAATTTTTATTACAGTGCCGCTCAAATATGTTTTTTAATCTCAGTTTAAATTTTTAAACAGAGTTTAAGTAAACTGCCGATAAAAATGAGATAAGTTACGAAAATAATTTTAACTGAGTTTAAAATTTAAACTCTGTTTACGAAATCTGAGATTAAGAAATTTAAACTTCGGAGATCAGTTAACTCTTTCAGGTTTGGTGGTTAGTTATCTAACCACTTATTGTTGCTTGTTTAAAACTTGTTTTCGTGCCACCTATTGACAAATTATTAAACAATTACATTTTTAAAGACATCGTTGGCAAGACTTTGTCGCTAGGGTGCACTGGTTATATTTATATCTTAATTTAAACTCGGGGCATCCCCTTGATTTTTTTTTTTTTTTTATGATAAATAAACCTTAATCAAACTAAAAATGCAGTTGTTTTATTAATAAAATAATATATGTAAAACTGTGGCTGAAAGAGTTAACGGGCCTAAGACGAAGATGATAAGTAGATCACTATCATCCTCGAAATAAAAAGAATTGAGTTTAAGTAAAATTTTGTTTTTGTAAAGTCACAATGGAATTACGAGGACTGCCTTTTATATGCCTCAAGATTAGAAGAAAAAATTCATCAAAGTAAATAGCATTATTTTTTTCAATATAGTCTGAATTAAACTGATATAAAAATTTGAAATCATTAAGACAAACAAAAATAGAGACGCACAGTGGGAGAAAAAGTAAAATTTTGATATTAGGGGTATTCACGATTCAGTGCAGTTGCCAGTATAGTTGAGGACTTGTGCACTTAACAAAAACAAAATATACGTACGTCAAAAATCTACACAACTACATTTCTACTTTTGCCTTAAACTTGAGGACTTGAGCAGTTGTGTAGTTGTGTCACTTGTAGTGATGCAACATTTAAGAGTTTTAGTTTCAATTACTTGATAAATAATAATCTCATTCAAATTATAATAATAATCTCAATAAAAATTATAATAATAATCTCAATTAAAATTTTTGTGTGCTCACGAAAACCTAACTGCACAAGTCCTCAACTACACTGGCAAGTGCACTGAATCGTGAATACCTCTATTGTAAATAATTTTTTACCAAATCGACAGTTCATACATCAAATAAGGCAAAAACAAAAAAAAAACCACTTGGAAATCTTTTTTAGTTTGGTCAAAAAATGTCTTGAATTTAAAACTTTGAATTTTTTAAGAAAAAATTTGAGAATATCACTCGTTTTTACTACTTAGGTGCTCCACTTTTTTGTTTTAAAGAGATTGGAACTGACGGCGCTTGGGGTGGATGCTGCGCTGATAGCACTATATATTAAATGCAAGTAGGCAGGATTATAAGTGCAAACCTCGGAACAGCATCCACGTGTAGATCTGTATCAAAGGAAACCCCTAAAGTGGGAGTTCTATCGCCTCTACTCTGGAACCTAACGGTGAATCTAGTACTGGTTAAACAAGAGAGAGAGATTATTACTAGAGAGATAGTATCACCACAGGAAAATATATATCTACTCTTAGGGATGTTATGCAAAATTGTTTAAACACCCTCGTTAATTGGGTTTCCAGCTGTGAACTCAGCGTTAACCCAGAAAAAACTTAGTTAGTGATCTTTACTAGGCAAAACAACTTACCCACAATAAGTCCTTTAAAACTGGAAAATACAACACTTATTTTTTCGGATAAAGAAAAATGCCTGGGTCTCACTATATTCAAGAAAAAAAGCAGTGGGTAACAAATGGGGACTACAACCAAGTGTTACACACTGGCTCTATATGTGCATTGTACTGAGCTGTGCATTTACTGAAAACCACTCCTACGAACGCACTCGACACAATTCTCCACCTTATACCACTTGATATCCTAACAAAACAGATAGCTGGTAACACAGCGACATGTCTGGAAGCCACAATAGGACATAGTACATAGTACTCTAGTATTAGGCAGGTAGCACATCACGCAAAATGTTTTCTTCCTCACAAAGTTTGATGTATCCATTCCCTCCAGAAATTAAAGGGATACTGGAAGCCCTCCACATAGCCATGCAATCGAAATCAACACCGATGGATCAAAATCGAGTCTACTCTGAATCACTAAACCTCAATCTCGCCTTAAGGCTCCCTGACCACTGAAGTGTCTTCAAAGCGGAAGTTACTGCTATACATGAAGCTGTTACTTGGCTTCAGATAAATGAAATATCAGCAAGGATATTTTCATTCTATCTGATAGTCAAGCCGCTTTGAAAGCCCTGAAATCCGTTCAAATAACATCTAAAACAGTCCTTAGCTGCCGCAGATCTCTAAATGAGATGACAGAGCAGCTAAAAATCTTCAAATGCTAGATCCCCGGACATGGAGACTTTCCAGGAAATTGCAAAGCAGATGAACTAGCTTAAACTGGAACTACAAAGACCTTATCGAGTGAAAAGGAAATAATTCTGTGTCGACAAGAAATAACAGCTAAACACATTTTCAATATTTCAGGGGAGCATTTTTAAAATTAAAAATGCTACCTAATATAAGGTATCCTGACTTTTGCTATTTAGATTTGATAGCCTCAAACATTTAATTTTCAAGTTACAATTATAAAAATGTGCGTACGAGACATAAGAGACAGCCGACATAAGAGCCGGCATAAGAGACAGCCGCGTCAATCTAACCTAAGAGATTGGAATTGATATGAAGAAATAATAAAAACATCTCGGCAGATATGATTTACACTTGCAAAGGCAACTGAGATATCAGCAGTATAATGTATTGCTAAAAAAAGACCTGTTAAAATTTGGATAATAAGACATAGTCCAAGAAGGGAGCCAAAATTTCATCAAGAGGAAAGAGGATTTCATTATCGAAACGATTGAATATTAAACATTATCGAATCATTTACGAAATGAGAATTTAAATAAGCAAATCGTTTTCGGATAATTGAAGCAATTCGATTTCAAAACGAAATTGTTTATATTTTCATACGAGTATCTTATCTAAATAAATTATTAGGAGAAAAGCGTTAGGTTAGTGCTATATATTTATTTGAGGTAAAACTTTTTTTTTAAGTCTAAAAAAATTTCTGAGGTTCACTGAGGCAAGTTTTTTTGAAGTTTTTGGTTTTTTATCAATATGAACCCAAAAAAATATTCTATAGTAAAAAAAATTACTTGACAAGCTGAACTGTTTTTCAAATTACAATTTAATAGGGATCTATCCGAAACATGCATATTTATAATTTTATAGTCGGTTGGGAAGTTTTTAGTTTCTCACAGTTATCCTTCATTCTTTTTTCGAACCAGAATAGACATTCTTTGAATTTGGTTAATCATTCATGACTCATGGCTCTTTCCATTTAACACGTTCTAAATATTTAATCTTAAAAAATCTACGACGGGTGCTCACAAGTCTGCAGAATATGTAGGTGTCAAAACGTTTTCGGATGAGAATTTTTGAAATTGTTCTTAGTTCAAATTGAATAAACGAACCTTGAAAGGTTCAAGTTTGTTGGACTACAGTAAAAAAAAAACCCTAACCCATTAAGGTGGGACATAATATTCGCGGCAGAGAAAACAGACCTTTTTATAAAAATTCATAACTTAGTCAAAAACAAACATTTTTCCAAAATTATTTTTTATTATTGTAGAAAATTGAACAAATTATAAGAAATAAAATTCAAAAAATATATTTTTCACTACAACATGGTTTTATAGAGCTCCAAACTGGCGGCAGAGAAAAAAACGGGGCTTCGTGGTTGCAGCGCTGGGAGCCGCAAAAAATGTCCGATCTGAAAAAAAATGATTTTTTTAAATCATAACAAAATTGGTTATCGTATGACAGGAGCTTTTTTTGTTTTTTTTTTTTTTTTCAATTTTTGGTGATGTTCCAAATTTGAAAGTGTTTTTCCAAAAATATTGACTTTAAAAATTCATAAAAAACCGAAAAAAAATTAAAAAAGCTCGTGTCATACTATAGCGAATCAAATTTAAAAAAATACAAAAAAAAAAAAATTTCGTCAAAAATGAACTCGCTAGTGCTAGTGAAAAACATGGTTTCGAGATAAACGCGTTCAAAGTTTGTGACAAAGAAAAATAAAAATGCGCTGTCACTTATCCGGCTGTAACTTTTGAACCCTGTTACTTTTGTTGTAACTTTTTTTAAGAATCTTAAGAATATTTACTAAAATAAAAAAAGTCAATCGGACCCATTCACCCTAACCTATTAACATTATTTGGTTCTACGATCCATATTCTTAAAAACTTAATGTTATGGATACCAGTGAAGAAATTTATGAAGGAAAAATATACCCATCAAAGTAGATGGGTTGGACTCCGAACATTACACGATATAACTACTAACCATGCATGTACTTAGATCTTAGACTCTTTTGAGTTGACTTTTCGACAAGTTTGATGTTACATCGCAGTTGTTATCGGTTTAAGGAGCAGTAGCCATAGGATTTGATCTACTTAATGGTTAATAAATTAAACTATTAGGGTTTCTGCTGCTGGTTAAGCTGTTTAATGGTTAAAAATTTACAAGTGCTTGTCCTTGTGTATCAGTTTTTCATATTTTTCTTAAAATGGAAAAAAGTGGAAAAGTGTATTGTACTAAATCATAATATTAAAATAAAATTATAAAATATTAATTTCTAAATTTTTCCTTTGAGCAATTATTTAAAAAAGAACTGTTAAATTTTAATTTTTTTAGGAAGATAGGTGCATTTATGTCTAGACTTACATTTATTTAATTGTTTCATAAAGCATTTTAAGCCGACGATTGTAAAACTGTCTCGACTGTCGACGGACTTCAGGCATTTTACACGTTGAATTTTTCCATTTTTCCCATATTGCTTTTGGTTTATATAAATATTGTTTTATATTTATTTTTTTGTTTTTTTGCCAAAAGTCACTCATTAACTTTTTTAACAAATACATTCATAGTTTATCAGAGTTTTAGCCTGGTATAGGTATTAAATTTCCAAAAGGTGTTTTATGTTTACTTTCTTGATAAGAGAAAAATAAAACATTGCGAAAAAATAAAGCAACAAAATAAGCTATATCGATGGTTAAGCTCACTAAAGTGATAAGTGAAAAATTTCATATGTTCAGGAACGTCGATTTTGTTTTTAAATTTCAATACATCTCAATACAAAACACTAATTTTAACTGTGTACTGACACGCATTGACTGGCTATGCATTTTCAATAAATTTACACAAGGTAAATATAATATTGAGGGATTGAAAAATGCAGTAAACCTATTTTCGTCAAAAGGTCACTTATCACTTTAGTGCGCTTAACCATCGATATATTGTTTATAAATATATACAAACACTGATTAACGTAGCTTTTTGAATGTTCATAGTCCGGTTCTGTCCGGGACTTTTAAGCGTTCATCTCGCTTCGCAATGTTAAATATAAGGATGGTTGGTAAATATTTTTATAGTTCAAATAAATTTATATTAATTTATTCTATATAAGTGGCTATATGTTTGTATAGTTTTGTAATCAAATTCCTTCACCAGAAAACTAAACTTTAAACTTACAGCTTTATTGTTCAAAAATGAAACAAAGTATATTTTATTATTTGCAGATAGCAACTCGACAAACAGCGGCAACAGTTACAACTAAGGACTTCAATGCATTCCATCAACAAGCTCAAACAAGTAAAAATTCTAGTGCAAGAGTAAGGGACAAAGTCAACAATTACATGAGTTACCGCGAAACGAATTTATAAATACATAAAATAATTCAAAATAATACAAATCAAATAATTATTATTCTAGCATCTACTTTAATTATTGAAGAAAGTTATAGTTTTAGACAAGCAAAAATTATTTGTAAACAACCAGCTGGTCTCAGACTGGCTAAAAGAGCTAGTATTTAAATTAACAAATCAACATATTTGTTTCTTTGTAACGTGTAAAGTATTAAACCGTGATAATACAACTACTTCTTTTATAAAAATAGTTCATACCATATTATTTTTATTATTAGCTAATGTATTTTATAAGCAATTTTAAATAAATGAAACAAAATATGAGATTTAACGTACAACATTCATTATTTTTACTGCCTTACTAAAATCACGAAGCAGTAGCTCTTTCAGTGGCGGTAGAAGCAGGTGATCGCCTTATATAGCTGACATCGAGCAGGCAAAACTTTGCGCGGCACATTGGACACGAACACTTCTGTTCAAGCCATACTTCACGATCATATTCATTCTGCCTAGAAGCAAACCAACGAGCTAAACACTCTACGCACCACATTGGACGACAATAGCAATTACTGCAGCAGCGCTCCGAACTCAGTGGACGCCCTTCGCTATCAATATCCTCACATTGTTTGTTTATTTTAATATTTGGCTCAACGTTCATACAAGCAAAACATTTATCGGCAATGAGATCAGCCGCATAGATAGGATTCTGAGCTACTTGCTTCTTGAAGACATCAATGAAACGGTCAATGACATTGCGATGGAACTGCACATCAGATGGTATAGTTATCGGCCGACTTATACGTTCTTCTAGATTACGAAAATCTAAAGCGTTGATGCGTATATTAAAATCAGAAACTCCTTGACGATTAGGTTTGACGATTATGCTAACCATTTGAAGTGTGTCAGTATTTTCTTGCGAAACATTGTACGTTTCAGTCTGCCGGATGCGATTGTTATTACGATATTAAATAAAATATATTTTTCAGGACCAGTTACCTTAGACACACTTAAAGCTGTGTCACTCTGGTGAGCAAAATGCACATTGTAAAGAGTTGTCTTAATTATCCAGTTCTCAGTAGCGATAACAGTAGCAATCGAGTTCAATTTCTTTTTATAAATATTGCTTCTGTAAAAGGAAATGATAAAGTATTTAATATAAAAGATCAGAAAAAGTTAATCACCTGCGAAACTCATCGGCTATATCAGTACCCACTGCGATATAGCTGTGCGGAACATTAGAGAACTTAATAAGTGTCTGGCTTATTGGATGTCGCTTCCAATTCTGTTGCCGCCAATTGAATATTAACGCTGGTACGGCTAATAAGGCCAATAAACTAAAACGCTGTGCCATTTTCCAGGTTAGCGTCTTAAAAGCAAACACTTCTTGCGGCATAGGAAAGTCCGGATCAATATTAGCTGCATCTTCAAACACAGAGAACTTTAGATGATGTATTAGGAAGTAGACGGCAGGAAGACAGCTGTGAACAAAGAGATTCAGAGAAGTGCGGCGCTGATGATAGCGAATAAAATTGATATCCTCCAGTCCAAGAAAACTTGCGAATAATTGCTCGATTGTAAGGCCAAGCCGTTGGAATTCTTCAGGTGGATATATGATGCACATGCAAAGCAACAAGTAGAAAAGATTAAAGAGCAGCTCAGTTTCGTCCATTACTTGATATAATCAAAAACTCAAGGTAAAATATACGATGTATTTATGTCAAATCAACGATATTTTTGTTTTTGAGATAAGAAAGGTATGTTCAGTGTAAGAAAACGTAGTCAATATCCCAGTGGAGGTGTTAGTTAGTCATGGGTGGCATATTTTTCTGTTCTCAAAATTGAATTCATGCATTGGTTGTATGCTCAGAAGATATATATGAATTATATTCGTTAAAATAACTCTTTATGAAGCAGAATTTATATTTTCGCGATAAATTTAGATTTTCAATTGTTCTATTATAGTTTACTGCACCAAAGCTTTGAATAGGACGATGTTGCAAAGCAAATAGTTTGATTTTTTGCCGTAGAAGGTGATCCAATACAAGGTCTTTTTCGACTGGGTAGTTTTGACTGCTGATATGTGTCAAATATACGACTCAATCATGAAAAGACTTACTCCTGTAGTGGAATTCTCAAAAGCGTTAACGACACTTGTGTTATCGTTAACCCGCCCTTAACGACACTTATCTTTAATTGATATTCTCAACATATTTGCTAACAATGTTTGTCCTTAACTTTGACAGTTCGATAACGTTAAAATTGTGTTATCATTGCTTTAATAGCACTTTTTTCGTTGAGTTATTAGAAGCTCAGAAAATATAATGAGTTATACTGATTTAATTAGTTTATACTGGTTTTGCAAGTTTATTTCTCGTCAAATGGTTAAACTCAGATTTGTACTGGTAACTCAAACTTAGCTCCCTTTGTAGACAAATCATTGAACTATAAACGCAAGAGTTAACCGTTCGTTAGTTGACTGAATTCAGTTTTCATCTGGCAACTAAAAATAACAATTTATAACAAATACGCGTTGCAAATTGTTATGGCCATCGTTTTACTAAAAATTGCTTGTAAATGATGAATATATTCGTTAGTAAATTTTTTTTATTATTATTCTTTATAATTTTCTAAATTAAATGTCATATGTTAAAATAGTTAGATGTAATTTAATTCGATACGGTATTAAAATTTGATTCGTTCAAGTAGGTATGTGATTTAACAAAACAAAAATGCAGTAGTCACGAAATATCATGTTCTAAATATATTAACTTACGTGTTAACATACCATTTAAAAAATAAATGAATAATTTATTGTAATAAAATTTTATTATATCCACTCCTCTTAAATTAAGTTGAATTTCTCAAAAAAAAAATTTGACATAAGTAAATGCATCATAATGTTTAGTATATATTTCATGACACACAAAATAATTTTTATAAAATAGAAAAATATACGATAAAAAATTAATCGTATTGTTGCATTTTTAATTCAACTTTACTCACGTGGAATGCATCGGTGACTCTCAAGGCTTATTTTTTTCGTTTCGTTTCTTCATCTATAATCTCATAATAAAATGTCATAGTAATTTGCTATTTTACGGCTTTAGTGCACTGGCTATGTTTTCATTCGATGCCGAACTACAGTCATTCATACTTAGTTCAAAGCTGTTCTCACCACTGGTACCAGTAACATTCGTCAAACTAGAATCATTATTGGAACTTCGTTGATCAAATATGCTCAAATTGGGTACAGAGCTATCATCGTCATCATCATCATCGTCGTCGTCGTCATCATATTGATAATTTACATCGTCGTCATCAACATCACTATCCCCATTTTCCGTAATGTTTTCAAGAATATTTGATGGTTCGAAAATTGGACTACTTTGATTTAGGCTTCTAGAATTAGGTGGATGTTCCTGAAGTTCATCACGTTCACCATTTAGGTTAAGTGCACTAATAACAGGCAGACTTTCGCTGGATTCCATTTGTATATTAGTTGTTTCAGTTTGCGCCGCAGTTGTTGTTGTTGCAGATACATTTAAAATGCTGATCATAGGAATTGGCGCTTCACTCAAATTAGTGGATTCTGTGTTTTGACTATAATCGGTATTGTTTGTTTCTATGCTGATGATATTGGAGCCAGCGGATGATGATATGTTGTCATTGTTTGTCATAATTTGAGAAAATTTCGGCAAGTTGCCATCCTCAGACAACTGCTGCTGCTCATTAAAACAAATGATGTTGTTTGAAGCTTCCGCGGTTGTGGCTTCGTTAGTGTTTTGAAGTTGTTGTTGCTGATGTTGCGTTTGTTGCTGCTGCTGTTGTTGTTGCGACAAACGCGCTGAACGCAACGTTCTTGGTGGTCGCACCGGAACGTTATTGTCATGCATTGCAATTTGTTTATCCTTTCCATGATACTTACTGTAGAAATCTCTGTTATCAGCTAAACTATTGTCATAATTGGCATTGTGATTGAGTGCTCCTGTGCTCGGATAAAAATCAGTATCATTGGCCATTTCTTTGATATCTATAAAAGCTTCGCTAGGTAGTGATATGCTAATGCGTCTTCCTGGTCCATTTGAAGGTCGTTCAGGAGGTGGTTCTGAAAGAAATCACATATAATGAAAGAAAAGTGAAACAAAAAAAAGTCTCAACTATTTTCCCTTACCATTGAGAAATTCGATAGCCACATAGTCGGCTGCACGAAATAAATCCGCTTTAACCAGCAGTTGCAGTAAAACTCCCAATGTAGGACGTTCAGTTTTACGCCCCGATGTACTCCATTCATCAAAAAGAATTTCTGTATAAAGCCTTGACTCTCCCGGACGCTTTATGGCGTTCTCAATCAGTCGTACATGATCATTAGTGTACTTGAAACCCCCACTTATAGCTTGTTCCCAATCCAGTGAACCGTTCGCGCTGCAAGCTTGGGCATTAAGCTCCTTTGGAATAATTTCCATAAGCTTCTTCCAAAAATTGTTGTCGTCCAGAATGACACCAAGTTTGTAGACGTCATTTGACTTCATATGGCGCAGCTCCGTTTCGCGGCTGTACATCTTTCGTTTTGAGTGCAAAAATTATAAGTGCTATTCAAGATTATGTTGACAGTGTGGTTTGTTAATAATGTAACATTTTTTGTCTAAAATTTTTGTTAATATACGAGAGTTCAACAAGTTATCTTATTGTCTAATTTCGATTGAAGGCGTCGCCGTTTGCGGCTTTTGTGTTTTTCACTGTTTTCACTAAAAAATCCATCTTCCACAAGTTGACAGCCAGCTGATTAGACATTGAACCTGAGCACACAGTACCTAGAATGACGACAAAAATGTTCGTTTTGTTATATCGAACTATATATCGATAACAGTTGAACGTTCTGAACTATTTTCCGAAAACACATTCGAGTTAAGAAAAAAAGATTTGATTATATTTAGTTATGAAAAAATTAATAGCACACATAACAATAACAGATGGAGTGAAAGTTCTTGGACTTACATAGTAAAGCATATTTTTTTGGTAAAATTCGATTAAAGCGGTAATATTAGTAGTATTCAATCACCGTATGTTCGGTAAGTTTATGTCAACGTATTTTGCAATAACAAAATTGCAAGGGATCAAACATACGCAGTTTACACCACAAAAACGTAGTGCATAGTTTTTATTCAGGATGGGTTCTTGGAAGCACAAAGCGTATTTAGTTATATCCATTATTATCCCAAGCTGAGCAAATCGCCTTTCCATTGGTGCCACTAACATCTCTGTCCGATGTATAGTTTGGGAGCTACACTGAAATGAATAAATTTTACTACAAATTTTAAAAAAAAAGTGAAGACCATGATTTTTAAAAAAATTGGATGGTGGCTATATCCCAAGCTAAGCGAATGGCCTGTCCATTAGTGCCTTGAAGTCTTTGTGCCTTTGAAGTGGAAACAGTTTGCTATAAACTAAGGATCAGAACATTGATTCGCTACAAAATCTTCGAGAACGACATTTTTGCAGTAGAAACAATTTTTTAATACAAACGAACTATTCTGCGGAGGTCCTCTTTGAGGACCTTGACAAAACTTATTTTTGGGAAGAGATAATAAAATTGGAGAAACGGCGAAGTGCATAGTGTTCAAATAAGATTATTAGGGCGTTCGAGATGCTGCCGGCCTAACAAAGAAAACACGTTTTTTCCAAAATTCTTATTTATTCTTCCACGTTGTCTCCTTTCAGCTCGATACACTTAATCCCACATCTTTCAAATATTTCGAAGCATTTTAATAATACAATTTTTTAAGATCTGCGATATACCCGTTTCTCCGTTTCAGTTTCTAATTCGAGACAGCCTGAAAATATGTTTGTAGAATGTGTTTTGAAATGATTTATAATATTATAGCACGTTGTAAAGAAAATAACTATTCACCTTTCTTTCTTGGTCGCGTTTCATTGAGTTCAATAAGTTGTTTATAATAAGAAAACAGTCTTTATATGGCTACAATTTTAAAATTTATTTTGCAACAGCATTGCATTCTATTCATTAACAAAGACAAAAAAGTTAAAAAAAATAAACTACTTAGATACATCTTCATGTAGTTGAGGAATGTATTATACATGTATTTTGTTTGGACGAAGTTATTAGTCTGATAAGGTATTGCTTGCTTTTACTTTTTGATGATATACTTAATAGTTTCATGATAAGTTTGAACATGTTGTGAAATCTT
This sequence comes from Tetanocera ferruginea, assembly GCA_958299015.1. NCBI lineage: Eukaryota > Metazoa > Arthropoda > Insecta > Diptera > Sciomyzidae > Tetanocera > Tetanocera ferruginea. Next base: position 107,818,980 of record OY282642.1, on the reverse strand, counting down.
ACAATCATATCTATGTATAGTTATTTTATTGGTACTTGTATATAAGGTCACTTTCAAAATTTAAATTCCTTTAAATAATTAAAACTATTATGTATATTATATTCTTATGGTACTAAGGACAATATAAGAAATAAAATATTCGAGATAATTATAGCAAAAAAATTGCAAAAAGACGGATAAAAACTGATGTTAACGATTTCTAGACTTTTAATCTTAATAGAGTTTTTTTATAGTCAGCACTGTAAAATGGAATGTTAAGATTTTTTGTAATGTTTACTCTTGACTTAATGTACATTAACAAATTTCTTCATAAATGTGCGTTTGGTTGTTAGTGATTAAAGCTACAAATTAGTTGTTGAAGATGTAGGCTGAAATAAATGTTAGTAGTGTGACGACGAGTGCAGTATTAATATTGTTTGTATATCGTCGACATGCATGATTTCTGGTAGTTTTACCTGAAAATATTAAGAAAGAAGAAATAAGAAAAATTTTAGCAAAATACATACATTATGTACAAGCATAATTTAAAGTCTTGATGGCTCACCCATTTGGAAGCGTAAAGTTGGGCTAGACATGCGACCATCTCCACCATTGCTGTAAGCAAGCACACGCATATTGTAGCTTTTACCCGGCGTTAATGTGTTTATATAGCACTCCAGTTTCTGGCCAACTAATACAATTGTATCATTTGCTGTTATCATGTTCTGATCAGTCTCCCACACACGAACCTACAAGTTATAAGAAAAATACTGAATATTCTTAATGCAAATGAAGCTGAATTGCTTTACCTTATAGCCCTCAATTGGTTCCTCATCCTGTGACGGTGATACATAACGCCAAACAACACGCACCGTGGACGGATTAATGCCAAAGACATGCACTGACGACGGTGGTTTTTGCGGAGCCTTGCGATATGTACGTTCTACCATGTAAAATTAGCTTTAGTTAAAGCAACAAACTAAAATAGAAATCAACAAAAATACCTTCAAAGCGTTCACTCTCAGGTCCTTCACCAGCGGCATTGTACGCCATAACCTTAACAAAATAGTACGTATCCGGTTCAAGACCCACAATCAAAGCCCAGTTACGAGTTGTACGTGATAGATAGTAAACTGCATCTTCTTCTTCGTGTGTGGTTTTCCAATACTTCAACTATTGTGGATAGTGCATAGTTAACTCTGGTTGCCTTACACTAAACATAAACTTCAACTTACTCTGTGTCCAATCAGCTTGCCACGTATATTCTCGCGCGTCATATCAATGGGCTGCCATGTAACATTGAAGGCGGTTGAATTGTGAGCCAATGCTATGGGTTTTTGTGGTGCCACCTGTGGCATATCTTCCGCCGAGTATATAACAACTATTTCGCTTTCGGGTCCACTGGCCACACTATTTATGGCCTGAACTTTTACCTCGTATTCCGTGTAGTAATTATTTGGTGGAATATGCACAACAGCAACGCCCATGTTTTCCTGTCTTTTCAAAATTTCCGTCGCCCATTCCAGTTTACCACGCAAACGCCAGGACACTTTGTAATGTATACCATGGCTATTTTGCTCTTGTGGCAATAAAGGATCCCATGTGATGGTAAGGTCACCAATCTTGCCACCACCGCCGTTAACATTACGTGGCGCTATGTAGGGCTTATCTTCGTACGTGCTATAAATTGGTGATGGCGCTGATGGTATGCCAATTCCCAAGTCATTCACTGCGGCCACACTGAATTCATATGATGACCATGGAGTAAGATTAGTTACCTCAGCCTGTTGCCTGCCTGTGTAGCGGTCAACTTCATGTGCACGCACATGTTCGGAAACATTTGCCCAGGTACGATTCCAATTTGTGCGTCCCAAAATATTATAGTAACGTATGAGGCGTCCGTTGTTAGTACCATCGACCCACTCAATCAAAGCCTTTGTTTTGCCCACCTCTATAACTTGCACACCACCAGGTGCACCAGGAGCACCTTCGACAACAACCGATGTTTTGGTGGAAATCTGATTGACTGCCGATTTTACAACACATTCGTAATCTCCACCATCTAGCAAAGTTATATTGTGCACAGTGAGACGATTGCGATCAATAATCTAGAATTTTAAGTAAGACAAAACAATTAGTTGGAGCTCAATCAATATCAATCGCTTTGCGTACAATTCTCTCCGTGCCATCGTGGTTGTTGCGTAGTATTTCACCATTGTGCTTCCAAATGAAAGCAACGTCCAGAATCTCATCATAGGTTACTTCGCATTGTAGATATATCAAGTCGTGCACCTTTGAAGTAATGCGCATGGGTGGTGTTTGTATAAAGCGCAGCTCCTCTAAAAGAAAGAATTGAAAAAGTGTTGAAAATTAATAAAGTTGAAAAGAATCAAGTTAAATACTCACGCAACACAATCACGCGTGCACGCGATTCATCAGAGCCACCCTGATTGCTAGCAACGCAGGTATAAATGCCTTCATCATCACGTGATGTTGGCGAAATGATCAGCGTGCCACTCGGCAATATGCGACGATGTCCGCCAGAACCAATCACTTGTCCATCTTTTTTCCATTGGAATTTGGGACGTGGTGCTGCCTCTGGATCACAAACAATCGTCGTATTGCCATTGTAAATGGCATAGATTTCAGACTCTAACGGACGCTTCTTAAAGGATGGTTTCATTGAAAGCACGCGCAATTGGGATGATGAAAATGTGGTTTTTAGTTGATTGTTAGCACCACACTGATACATGCCATCGTCTTTAATGGGATCCAAGTATTTAATTGTCATAACGTTGTCTTGTATAATATAGCGATCTTTATCGACATTCTCCGGATCGAAGAGTTCTGCGTTCTTGTACCATGTGTAGTTTACATCGGGAATAGCAGCTGCCTCACATAGGAATGTCACATCACTGTTGTAGTCCTTGATTTTATCTTTTAGCGGAATAGTAAATTCGGGCTTCATTTGTATGTTGACAAAGAGTGATTTATCAATAGTTTTGCGTGAATTTGTAATGGTGCATGTGTATTCGCCGTTATCGTTTGTGGTGGCGTTTTGTATAACCAGGACGCGGTTATAGCTAGTTGTATAGGCATTACGTTGAAGAGGTTGTCCACGACGTGTCCAATTATAGGAAGGGATCGGATAGCCAAAAGCAACGCATTCCAAACGAATATCTTCGCCAGCAACAGGAGCTTCAGGGAAAATCTTTATAAAAAAAAACACTCGAGTTATTGTTAAGTTTAGGCTTTAGTGAAAAATACCTTTGGAAAAGTATTAGCAAAAATCAATGCTTGATAGTTGCTGTTGGGTAGAATGCGCAGTGCGAAAAATGGACCGTTGCGGCCAGTGTCGGAAACCAAACTCTGCACGGTGCACGAATAGTTGGCGCGATCTACAGTTTCTATGGAAGAAAAGTAGAGCGCTCCATCGCGCGACACAAACACGCGATGATCTTCTTCGACAAAGTTTGGAAAGTAGTCGCGTGACCAATAGTACTTCACATCCGGATAATGTTGCGGTGGATCACAGAAAATTGACTTGCCCCAATTCATGTCACCTGTCTCAGATGAACGTTTCAGGTTGAACTCCATTATAAAGCCGAAGTTAAGGTGAGCGCTTTCGGATCGTATGCGCCCGAAACGATTCTCGGCAACGCAATGATATGCACCTTGATCTGTAGCCTGCTTTGGGTCATATATAATCAAATTTCCACCGGATATAGTATAACGATCTTCTTGCAGCGGATCAATGGATTTATATTCGAGCGTGTCGTTAACATAAAGTTCACGATACCAACGATAGGTCGGCGTTGGATAGCCACCAGCCAAACAGCTAAGTGTAACATCATTGATGAGCCGACTCTTGCTTGTATCGAATGTAGTATCATTGGGCTGTTTAAGGAAATATGGACCGCGGGGTATTTTTTCAAAATCGCGCACATTAAGACCATAGTCGAAGGGTCGTCTGTCATCATTTTTTATATTTATATTGTCGGGATTATGAAGTTGTTTCGATTCGCATATGAAGAGATTTAATTCAACGTCATAGGTAGGCATGAACATCCAGCGATCATTCTTTTTGGAATAGCCATAGACCAGTCTATCTTTTACGTAGCCATTATCGTTGCCATATCGGTTATCTTTTGAAAAAAAAAAAAATACAATTTAAATTAAAACTTAATTAAAATTTTTGGGAAAAACTTACTTATAAATCCTTGCAAATTCCGATTGCGATTTCGATTTGCTGCAGAGCCACTGATCGTGTTGAAGTATTCATTGATTGGGCCCGCGTTCTGCTGATCGTTCATGCCACTTTGTACCAAGAAGCGGTTATCATGTAAATCTTCGTTTTCAATTGGTTGTTCTTCGTCGAATGAGAAGGAATCCTCAAGCATTAAGAATTGTGAATTATCATCATTTATCCAGCTATTAGGTCCTGTTTGACGTGCTGAGACCCAAAACCGATTCTGTCGTCGATCTTGGATTATAAGTTGCTTGAGTATAAATGAATGTCTGTCAATGTTATCGACATTCAACAGCTCAGCATTGTAAGCTTTGCAAATCTTTTTCGCCTCCAGCCAATTACGTCTTGGTGACTTAATGAAGCGATAACAAGTCTGTCGGTATTCAATCCAATGTTCGGGACAGAAATTCTGTTCATCAGTGTAGGTATCAAGATAACCGATGCCACTGGAACTGATGCCGCTGGCACGATTGAATGGATCATAGGTATTACCAACACCACCGGACAGTTGATTTGTGCTGAGTTGGCGATTTTGATCGGGAAAACTATTTGGACCAAGTAATCCACCGCCACCGCCTTGTTGAGTTTGAATATCTTGCAATGAAGTTAAAAGTGGATTTTCAAAGTAGGTTGTTTGTGGCAATTGTGGTTGTTGCGTGTTTGTATACTGCGGATTATAGCGTGGCTGGTAATCTTTGTTGTAGGTGTTTTGATATGTTTGTTGTTCGTTGGGATTTTGCGCGTCTGCTTCAGCTTCAATGCTACATGCGTGCAAGGCTATGATTAATAAAATCAGTAAAACTGGCCGTGCGTTCCCGATTAGGGTGTTTTTAACACCTTTGTGTTGCATTATGAAGTTATTATTCTAATTTCATAAACATTTGATTCAATACGCAGCTTCAGTACACATTCCTTGGTTTCCTAAAAAAACAAAAAATATGAAGATATTTAATTGAGATGTAATTTTTGTGATGATCAGTAATTAACGAAATACTTAATTTTGATATTTGTTAAAAATATATCCAACTATTTAGCAAATTTTTCGGGAAAATTTTATAAATAAATCTCTGGATTTTCTATTCTCCTAGTTTCGATACTAAAAAACTAATAAAAGCATCTCGAAGCAGATTTGGCTTTATTGTTGCTCAAATTTGCAATTTTTGTTAAACAACAACATCTGAATTCAAAAATTTATTTTTACGATCAAAAGGTATAATAAATCACTTTTTGAAATTTTTTTATGCATTTTTAAGGACTTGCATGTTTACGTTAAAAAATTTTTTTTTTTTTCAAAATAATTCTTTTGATAGCTCAAAATTTGTTCATTCAAATGTAAAAATTTGTTGAACAAATATGTATAAAATTTCATAAGGCTGTTTTATGAAAATAAAATAATTAGTATCGGAGATATATTTAACAAATGCCATATTTGAAAAAAAGCGCGAACAACTTAAAAAAAAAACGTATACATCAAAATTTTGTTTGCGATTTTCGTGTTTGAAGACTCCAATACTTATCCTACTATAAGAAAATTGTAGTGGGAAACCGTGTAAAAAACTTTTTTCTGATTTTGGCGTATAGTGTGGTTAATGCTTTTGCAAGAAGTTCACGAACGTTATGGCCCGTAATGTTATAAATCTTCTTACTATTAATATACGATCGTTGCTAGAAACGAGTGTAGAATTGATCTTCTTAAAATTTTTTATAATAACGATATTGACTTTGCATTTATACAAGAGTTACTTTTACATAAAAAAAAGTTTATTTTGAAAAGTACAATTTTGTTTCTGATAATTCACCTCTTGGCATTAAACAGGAACTTTAAATATTTTACATTACAATTTCAATTTTAGGCATAGAATTTCCTAATTTTTTTTATTCAATTAAATTGAATGGAAATGTTCAAAAATCCTCTCCCGGTTCTCTATATTTTCTTGATCAAAATTAATTGATGGCCTTGTTAAAACTACGGATTTAACTAAAAATTTTGATCTAATCTTATTCAAAATTTTTTTTATTAAATTCTAAAAAATGTTCTTGGGGCAATTCCGTCGATAATTTTCATGGTAAAATTTTGTTCGTTTGACTGCAATCTTGCTTGACTTCTATAGACTTTATAAACTCTTTCTATGAACTCTTTTAAAAACTTTATGAAATCTTTCCAAACGGTTCTTTTACTTTTTTTTACTTTTTTAATAAAAGTCTTTTTACAAGTTTCAACAATACGAATTGGTAAAGTTTACAGTTTGATTTAGATTCTACTTTATTTTCTGGTCTACCATTTTTTGGTAGACTATTGAAAAAATTCTATTGAAAAAATTTTCCTGCCAGATATCAGAACTGGACTGAATATTGTGATAAAAACCCGATTGTAATAAAACCCCGCTCTTTGCCGGGTACTCTCTTAATCGCCATTTTATAATTGCGTCATTTAAACTCTATTTAACTGAATTTGTTTTTATTTTTGTGCTATTCTTCAACACAAAAATCTAAAGTAAAAAGTAAGAAGATGCGTTTAATTGAAAAATTGTAAATGTTCACTCCGCGTTGACATTTTATAGAGTGAAACACAATTAATAGCCGAATGACAAATTAATTAGCTACAATTTTGCCATAGCCAACATGTGGGTTTTGATCTTTTGTTAGGTTGAATGGATTTTGTGCTGCTGGCTAACGCTTCTACATGGAAGTCTGCGTTACTATATATAAGGGTGGCATGAAACCTTTTTGTTTGGAATAGAAAATTCATTCTATGTGAGGCATTTATTTCTAAGAATTGCTTTATTTAAACCGTCTCTCAGTGACATAAAATATTTGAAAACGTTTTGAAATACAAATTAGCTGCAATTTAATAAGTTCGAACAATTGATAATTTAAATCATGTTTTTATTATTTAATTTTGTTCTTATAAGCCATTCTATGCCGATTGTGTTGGTCTCTTAGCGTTGTAGTTCAACAAATCTTAACAAAATTAAAAGTATAATTTATATACAGTGGAATTCGGTTATAACGACCCTGAAGGGAACGGATAATTTCGTCGTTATAACCGAATGTCGTTATATGCGAACATAAGTTTTTTGTTGTTTATTATTAATTTAATTCAAGTATTATGAAGAAAATAAGAATGAATGAATGAATATTAAAAGTTAAAACATAAAACTTAGTGTAAATAAATACAAAGACGATATAAATTATAAAAGTATGTATATAAATAAAATAATGACTCTTAAGGCATTTTATTATGCATTGATCTATTGGTTGCAAAATAGATGTTGTGTTTGGAGGTAAAAAGGCAAGTTTAATGTTTTGAAGATTGTTTATTTGTGGATGAGCTGGGCAGTTATCAACTAGCAAAAAAATTTTTTTTTTTTTCTAGACCGTTTTAATCCAAGGTCCCATGCATGAATCGCTTTTTCAAAGAGCTCAGAAGTCATCCATGCTCTCTTGTTGGCTTCATAATCAACCAGTAATTGTTGTTTATTCTTGAAACACCTAGGTTTCTTTGACTTTCCGATAATAAGCAATTTTCTTTTTACACTTCCATCCATTTTTGCAGCAACCAAAACTGAAATACGATCCTTCGCAAGTTTTCCTCCTGTACACTTTTCACCTTTAAATTTTAAAGCCTTATCGGGCATGAGCTTAAAGAAGAACCCTGTTTCATCAGCATTATAAATTTCTGAGTTCTGATAGCCATCTCTCAGTTTTGGAAACACATTCTGCAGCCAATTGTTGCAATCACCTTGCGATACATCAGCTGCTTCACCAGAAACTTTACAGGTAACAATACAATGCCGCTTTCGAAAACGGTAAATCCAACTTTCTGAACATGAAAAATTTGTTTTACTTAAAATTTTAGCAAAGTCATTTGCTTTTTCTTGTAAAACACGACCGGTTAGAGGAATATTTCGCGCTCTTTGTTTAAACCAAGTAAGTAGAGCATTTTCTACATCTTGATGGGGTGTAGTACGAACTTTTTTATTTTTAAAGACTTAGATTCAAATGTGTTCCTTATCTTTTCCCTGTTTTTCCATATGGTGGATATATAAGAATGGGACACTTGAAATTCTTTGCTCAAATCAGAATTTAATTGACTATTTTCAAGTCGCTAGATAATTGCGGATTTTTCTTCTACGGTGAACGTGTTACGTTTAGTTTTTGGAGGCATTTTGAACACAATAAAAATCAATCATGCACTTGCAAAGAACAAATCGACAAGGAATAACAGCTAAACTCATTTTCAATATTTCAGGAGAGCATTTTTAAAATTAAAATTGCTACCTAATATAAGGACACCCTGACTTTTGCTCTTTAGATTTGATGGCCTCAAACATTTATTTTTCAAGTTACAACCATAAAAATGTGCGTACTAGTGTTTTTAGTTGCGAAAAATCGCAATGAAAGTAAGTACCTCAGTTTGTCCTAACTTGACTTTAGCGGTTATTCCTTGTCGACACAGAAATACGTACTGAATTAAATCACACGCGCATCTGAAACACACGTGCGCAACTTTAGCTTATGCAATCTAACTGTGATTTTATTTTATAACGGTTATTTCGGTTTCAACAAAGCGATAATTCCAAATATCTAGTCTCATTTTGCTTTTGACATACATTCGTCGTCGCTATATGTGAAAATAATTTACCATATTTTATGAAAACTGCGTCGTTATATGCGAACTCGTCGTTATATCCGACGACGCTAAAAGCGAACTCAGTTTCTAAGGAATAATCAATTAAAATGTTGGGACTTCAAGAATACGACGTTATAACAGAAATGTTGCTATAACCGAGGTCGTTATAAGTGAATTCCACTGTATTATAAAATTAAGCTCACTCTTTTCATTATTAATTAGCAAAATGTTGTATTTGTAACAAATTCTACGGAGAAATTTTTGCTCAGGGAAGGAAAAAATGCGCGGGAAAATATTTTTAATACATACATTACTCATCTCCACCCTATTTTATATGTGCGATAGTCGAACTGCATTTGTTTGTGTTATTGTGTTTTTAATTACATAATTGATTTCGATTGCTTAAGGTTTAATATTATGTTCACCAACATATGAGGTTTGTTCCATGATCAATATGATCAATATGTATTTCTTGACCCCTCCAAATAAGCAACAGAATTTGTATCCTCCTACGACATGAAGTCATTAAATAGTGAGTTAGAGTTACATGGTCTTTAAGAAAAGGATGAAGTACTCTGTAGATGTAATAAAGAAACGTTTTTATTTAATTAGAATTGAAAAAAATTGTGTTTTGGTATCTTTTATGTAAGTATTTAAGCTTTTATTGCTTTGTTATTTACTTTAAAGTTGAAACAATACTGCATTTTCTTTAGCAATTTTCAGCTAAAATCAGTATTATTTTCGGATCTAAATAGAATTTCAATAATTCTTTCTATTACGCTTATTCATAACAAGCTAATATTTACGCTGGTTGTTTGGACAATATTTTTGCTAATGTCTCTTATACGAGGGATGATTGCTATTGATATTTATGGCATAATAATTAAAAAGAAATGTTTATGATCGAAGTTTTTATCAAATGTTTACACATTTATAGATACAGTAAGAAATAATAAGATAAGCTTGAACAAATCTGCTTAGATTTTAAGATTTCGAAATGGCTTAAACAAACAAACAAACAAACTTGTTTCAAATTGACTAGCAAATATCTCGATAAATTATATCTAATAATCTCCTTACTAAAGTACACAATATTTAAACAACATGTTTTTATTCTAAGTATACGTAAGGAATTGTTTACATATGAATATTTTTCAAGTGTTAACATAAACATATTAAGATACGAGATACGAAACAGATTTAAGTATAAATATTTAATTATAAGTCTTAAGATGCTCAATAGATACCTTTTAAAAAAGTTCTTTATTTAAAGTGAACAAAAATGTGTTATTTAATTTTTAAATTTGTAACACCAAATTTTTATAAAAAACAAGTAAGAAATTATTTTTTTGATAGTTTGGCAGATAACAAATGATATCAAACAGGCTCTCGTAGTTGCCCGTTGGCCCTTCATACAAGTTTTTTTCTAGTTTTAATTTGTCTTTGTACAACATTAACCACACTTATAGCATCATTTTCTATTCCTAACGAGCGACTCAACGAACGAGCGCTAGGCGAACGATTTTGTGATTCAATTGAAATCTGTATCTCTAACGAACTTGCTCGCCAACCCTTACAGCAAGCTTATGCTTCTTACGTTTTTTGAAACTGTTATACACAAGCAGTTCTCAAATTCAGCATTGCAAGATCAAACATTTCCAAAGTTTTTTGAAATTTTTCTATTTTCTTAAAGATTTCTTAAACTTTTGGCTTTGTTCCTTGTTTGTTGGCAATCCCTTTGTTCAGTTTGTTTATATTTATAGACACCTGTTCTTGTTTATGTTTATTTTCGTTTGACAAATAATAAATTTATTTAAAAAAATTGTGTTGTCTTTGTAAAAAAAAAGTGCTATAATGAAATGTTTGCAGCGATTGCAGCTGTAATTTAGATCAAGCTGATGGAAGGACATTCATGGTGAAAAGGCGAAGATAGCGCAAATATTTTGGACCCAGCAGACGCTGAGTAAGTTTTTTCATAACATTTATTTTCAAGTGCTTCACTGCTTTTAGGCACTGTTTGGCAACTCCACGGGGAGCTTTACCTTCTTCGAGCTAAAGCCACCTACACGAAGTGCAGCACTCTTGATATTATCCATTTCTAACAAAATGTTTATCAAAGAGAGCTGCACAACGATAACATAAAAGTGTTCGTTTGAATTTGAAGTTTCTCCTCGTGATCTGACTCACTGCTAGAAATACAAATTTCATATATTTCAGAGCTTTACGGCATCGTTCGCCAGCTGATCAGCTGTTATCGTTTGTTGATTCTGTTCGAATAACAAATTTGAAAACAACGAACGAGCAATACTTTGAACGAGACGTGTGTTCGGATAGGGATACAGAATGAAGCTATTATTCTCTTTTCAGTATATTTTCCAGCGCGTTCTTATGTTGTCTTCTTCGACAAAGGCAACAATGGCTGCGTTTCTAATACAAAATTTTTCGCAACAGTTGCACAACTGTTGAGTAAAATGTCTTCTGAACGGCAATAATCAGTTTCCGCTACTCACAACATGTTGTGAATTTTGGGAGCGCTTTATTTTTCAGCTACATTTACTCAACCTGTTGTAATTTTCAATTTGACATATTCACATAGTTTGACACAAATAAAAGTGATAATTCTTTAATGAAAATATTAATTATCTCGTCCAAATTCATATATCCAATAGTTATTAAAATTTTCGCGCTCAAATAAGTCAATTTTTGGAAGTGTTTACAGAAAATGAAAATAACCGGTCAGAAGACACACAACATGTTGTAAACATGTTGTATGTATCACTTTCCGCTACTTCTGTCTTAGAAACGCACCCAAAGTTCAAAATATTGTCTTTGTTTTTTTTTAATTGACCCGCGCTTACAATTTCTTGGGCACCAAATAGTGTAAAGTTCTTTACATCTATACATCAACAGTTAATATTAATCAAAGAAATGTATGAGTAACTTTTTGAAACAAAAGACTAACATGAAACTCCTTGGCATATTAATGGTTATTCAAATATAACATCTCTTCGCCATATCTTTATTTTTCAAAGAATGTCCACAAAAAGCTTTCGAATAATATAATATTAATATTATGATTTTGACGTTGTTCAGACAGCGTTAATGTTCAACCAGAGTTATGATATTTCAAAACCTTTCATATATCACAGTAATCAAAATTAAAACATTGAAGGCAAGATATATGATAATAAGAAACTTGTTAAAATCGCATACAAGAAGCCCTTGCAATGCCGCGTACTCTTTTCTAGTTAGCCTATTTCAAATTTTCCAATTGTGTTTTTTATTGCTTCTAAAATCAACCGTACAAATGTTCGTCAATCTTTTTAAAAAAATTGCTTCTATTAAATAATTAAAATAACTTTGCCAACACGTTTGCGTATGACTAATAAGTTTGTCATCATGGGGTGTGACTTTATTTTACCTAAGCTTTGAATCTTAGCTTGAAATTTCGCATTAAGATAGTTTTTAAAAATTATTACCACTTATTTTCCTGATTGCTTCTCCGCTGGTCACCTTTTTCGCTTCCTTATGTTCAGGCTTTAGCTGCTGTCTTCACCAAACCGTCGGCGTCACTGCAAGCTGCTGCGTCAACTTGCTTTTGTCACAGCTCCAACTCAAACTCAAGCTTTAACACAAGACCAACTCAAACCACACCTTAATTAGTAGAGGCTTTTGTATTACTTTCAAAATCAGTTTTAGATTAATTAAAGTGGTAATATCTTAATGAATAATTGTTGTGTATCACTTATATATTGTGCTTTTGTTTTTTTAACTAAACACTTGTATTTACAAATAATGTAAAAATATACAAAAGTCTAAACAGAAATTATTCCAACAACGAAACAACGACACGCAAAGCAGAACAAAAATGAAATGAAATTAAATGCGAGAACGAGAAGGAAAAATTGACACTTGAATGGGACAGTGCTGCCAAGCTTTATTTTTATTTGTTTACATTAATTCCGCATGCGTTGCCAACTATTTTTTTTAATTTGAAGGTGTCTAATGGCTTTCAGTAGAGCGCAGAGTGATCTAAACACAAGCGAATTAACCATGGCCCAAAATTTCCGATGTTTACTTGTAAAATTACAACTTTCAGCATTTCATTTCGTTTTTTTTGTGTATTGTAGCTTATTTATTTGGTGCAAAGAACTTTAAGGCTTGATTACCTAATCGTACGGTAACGTAGCGTGATGTTACATGTCGTTACCGAAATCGTAAAATGTCGGGATGTAGCCTGTAGTCTGTAGAAATAGATTTCTATGCCAAGCTACGTTATTTTACTTCTTTTAAGAATTCGACAGAAGTGAAATAAACGAACAATTATGTTTAACTTAAAAAATTGTAGAAGTTTAGATTATTTAAAAAAAATTATGTAGACTTTTATTGACGAGGAGAAGTAAATAAATATAAAAAACTCTAGACATCTTTGAGGGACTGACATTCATTACATTGCTCTTCGATTTTGAGAATCATTCATCCTCAAAGCAACGTCTTACGCTTGTGTAATCAAGCCTTTACTTTGGAAAATATAAACAGCTGATTACTGGTACTGGTAAATAAACGAACAATTATGTTTAACTTAAAAAATTGTAGAAGTTTAGATTATTTAAAAAAAATTATGTAGACTTTTATTGACGAGGAGAAGTAAATAAATATAAAAAACTCTAGACATCTTTGAGGGACTGACATTCATTACATTGTTCTTCGATTTTGAGAATCATTCATCCTCAAAGCAACGTCTTACGCTTGTGTAATCAAGCCTTTACTTTGGAAAATATAAACAGCTGATTACTGGTACAAGTTTGCCAGCTCGGTTGCTCACCTAAATCGTGGAGCAGATATATCCGGTTTGTGCTAACGGTTCTCCATACATTTCATTTATAAGGCTAATAAACTTATACGGTATATAAAATTTATAAGAGTATTGCCCTTTTGCATAAATCAATTCCGAACTGACCTATTGGTAAAAGTTCTTATTGTATAGTTTCTGTGCAGTGAATAAGTATATTTGGGAAGGTGGGTGAAAGTTTTCATAAACTGCTACATAAACGATCATAATATATAGCAGTTAATATATAAATGATTTCAAAATGACCGATTTTTATATATTATGTAAAAAGCATTCCATTTTTCGCAGTATTCAGCTAAATCCTGAACGATTTTTCAAACGGACTTTTTTAAAATCTTAATGCAAATTTGTTAATCAACCGTCAATATTCATGAGTGCAATAAACAAAATTGGCATGTCTATCTGCCATCTTAAAAAGCTACCTTTTCCAATTCCAGGGGAAAAATATTCATGAAAGGGCTAATTTTAGTGCTTAAAATGACAAAATACTACGTCGACTTACTTAGTATGTCTTAGATTTGTCCTTCCATCATATTTGATCTATATCATAGTTTTCATAGTTTATATTTTTAATTACATCAAGTCGTTGACGTTTCTTGCTTAACTACAACTGTTTGCTTCAGGCAAAACAGAAATGCCAATTTTTTTTAAAAATTTAATTCATTGTTACTTTTTAGCTCTATGAAATAAGGCTCTGGGAAATAATATCCCAAACTTAAAATGAAGTTTGTTTGCAAGCATTTCAATAAAGAACAATAAAATTGATATTTGGAGAGTTATTTCCTTTATTGGATCCACTATTTTAAAGTAGCGCTTTTTATACCCTAAACCTGAAAGGTCAGGGTATATTAACTTTGTGCAAACGTTTTTAACGCATAAAACGAAGCGAGTCCAATATAGAAAAGTATATATATTCTTGATCAGCGTCACCACGTGAGTCGAGCTATTCATGTCCGTCCGTCCGTTCGTCTGTGTGTTATCCTTATACATAGGATAAGAAGGAGTTGAGATAATTGGATGATACTTGGTACACATGGTCAATAACCCAAGGATCTGCACTATTGAATATTTTTTGAATCCTCCCACGGACACGCCTACCTTCCATACAACGCAAAAATTGAAAACTGCATAAATAAGCTCATAATTAAGCTACAACAATAAAATTTGGTGTGTGTTTTCTATCAACACAAAAATGTCATCGAAAAATGGGTGTCATCCGCTTACAGACACACCCACTTCCAATACAAATGTTTTTTATGACAAAACAAAGATGGTTTTGGAAAATGGACGTCATCCGCCCACGGACACGCCTACCCCCTATCCAACCCAAAAAGTTTAGAACTGAATAAATAAGATTATGTTTGTCATAGAGAGTTCAAATTTGGTATGTATGTATTTTATACCAAAACCAAGGTGTGTTTAAAAATTGGGAGTAATCCGTCGATAAACACGCCCAACTCCCATAGCGAAAGCATAATAACGGCATTAACTGCGAGCTACAGGAATAAAACTTGGTATGTGTAAATTTTTCATCAACATTTAAATGCATATAAAATATAGGCTTCATCTGCCCACGGACACGCTCATTTTCAATATTATTTTTATTTTTGGAAAAATATGGTTAGGGTATTATACTTCCTTTACTTGTTTTATTATGAAATAAAACCCCACGATTTCAAAACAAAAAAAACACTTGTTTTTTTTTTTTTTTGGATATATGTATTATTTCGTATTTGAATTTATTCCTATAGGATTATTGGGATTTATTTAAATTTATTTGAGATGTTATTTCAGCCAATTTGGGCATGTTTTTGTGGGGTCTTATTTCATTATGAAACAACATCCCATTTAAGGGTCTTCAATTCAATTTGATAAAAGGATCTCATTTCCTGGGGCCTTATTTCATAAAACCTTTACTTATAATTTATTTTATAAAATCTTTAGTATTTTTATTTCATTTTTTTTTTAATTCTATAAATTTAAAAAATTTTCTTGCACATAAGTGTTGATCAATTGCTAAAATTATATATAAAGTTTAATCTCATTTTTTTGTCCAAAAATTACCAGCTTTCATCGGTTTTTCTTTAAAGCCACGTACAAATATTTCCGCCTCCCACCATGCTGCATCATGTGCAGATTTAATGATTATAGTTTCATCCTTCTTTACAGTATTCTCAGTTTTCTGTGAAATATTCAGATTACTCATATCCTTAAAAACCTCCAACTCTTTGCAGCACTGCAGTGCAACTGTATCGGAGGATAAAATTGGTTTTTTATGCACTAAATGTAGCTGGATGTTTTTACAACTGGCAGGTAGTTCACAGAAGTCCTTAGGAATAACTCTAGCCTTGGTAGCAGTGCCAACCAACAGGCTATCGTCAAGCATTTCTATTTCCATAAACACGTTGGTGGGATTAAGATTTTTAGAGAAAATCTCATAGAGATCTTCACTTGTTAGCAGGTTGCTGTAATGAACAAAATTATTTGAGAAAAAAGTTTTGTTATAGATTATTGTTGCGCACATTAAAGTCTGATTTAAACGTGATGACGGAATAGGGTGATGCACATGCAAGTGCGTTCTTGAGATCGCTACCGTAGATATATCTATAGTGTAGGCTTCGATGGGTGTAAAAATGGTAGACCCAAACAGGAAACGCAGGCACTTTATTTCATTCGTTTCAAAAGTTTGAGCTATCAACTACGTATGAACAAAGTGGAATTCATTGAGCACAAAATTAGGAAGCATTAAATGTTGTCTACCTCACGCATTGAACTGATAGATTGTTTTGTTTGTGTGGCACGCTCTCTTTGCGCTTCCATGTTAAAGTTGTGCATAGTTGGCATAACTTCATCCTTCGAGCTCCTATGATCCTCATCAATACTTGGTGGTTCTTCCTTCCATTTGTCAACATAATATTTGTATGTTTTGTAGACAAAAGGAATTTGGTTTCGTTGATAAAGTAATAATTCCAGAACTTCTGTCACCACTTCGGCAACGGAACCAGCTGTGAGCACATCAATTTCTATGTTTAAGTCAAGATTTATTGTGGGAGGCATCACTGCTTAAAATGTTTATTTAAATATGTTTGTATTTATTTTAAAAGCCGAAAGTAGCGCAAACAAATTTTATTAATTGCTAAAGAGTTGCCACATTTTGATGAGCAGCGAGTAGCCAGATTATAATATAAATAGGGGGTTTCGCACGGTCGTACATGTAAGTCAACATTGTACGACGACAAAATAACGGGAATATTTTGTTGAGCTTTCAAAAAATCGAACATGTACGACGACTTCATTTCGTTGATGGGCACGATTACGATTTCCGGGGCGCCGCGATTTGAAGATGTTTTCTGGTAGAGAACAACAAAAAAACATGATTCGCCGAACAAAAAATCGATAACTCTATTAGTTATCGATTTCTTAAAAAAAAATTTTGTTAAAAGATCTGTTCAAAAAAACATCTATATCTTTGCCGTTACTCAATGGATCCTTAAGATTGATATGTCATTTTAAAGGTCATTAAATGACCTTGCAAATATATATCTTATAAATATCATTGCTACAATATTTTTAATTTTATAAGCCAATTTATTCCAAAGTTGAATTTTTTAATAAAAAGAACCGTTATTTTCTAAAAAATTTACGTTATTAAGTTACTAAAAATATATTTTTTTTGAAAAGCTAACAGTTCAACCTTTTGTTTGACATATAAAAATATACATTTTTTACTTAATTTCACACTATATTACATAAAATTAAAATTTTTCAAGTGTTTTCTTTGTTAAAAAATCTGTTCACAAAATTTTCTATATCTTTGCCAATATCCAATGGATCTTAAAGATTGACATGCTATTCGAAAGGTAATTAAATGCCTTTTCAACAATATATAATACAAATAAAATTTCAAAAATTTTTTTTAATTTATAAGCGAATATATATCAGATTTGAATTTTTTAATTAAAAGAACCGTTTTTTTCTGTAGTATTTTTGTTTTTAAGGTACTAAAAATATATACTTTTTGATAAGCTAAAAGTTTTACCTTTTTTTCGATAGATAAAAATATTTATATTTTTTTATTAACTGCTCGACCAAAATATACAAATTTTTTTAACTGACTCGAAAATCCCGTTAATTCATATAAATATTGTATTGTAATGGCGATATTCGTAAATATGGAGTAAGAAAGCAAAACATCTAAGGTAAATATGAGTGAAATAAGCAATTTTCCGTACAAGGGCAAATCATTGTATCATAAAAAACACGACAAAAAGTCAAATAAATTATATATATTATATACCAAATGAAAGATAAATTTTCAAGCTTTAATAATTTACTCTTTATAATTCATAGTAATAACGGTAATTTTTGAGAAAATAACGGTTTTATGTAAGAAAATATTCTTTTATTGCATAAAAATACCTATAAAATACAAAGTACTCAACAGATTTCATTAATTTAAAACTTTTCTAAAAGCCTTATATATAACCTTTTAAATTTTACCTTAATCATTAATATCGGTTATATATTAAGAATAATACAGCCGATTTTCTTCATAGACCTTATAGAAAAAAAAATTTTTAAAAAATCGATAACTCGGAAACAAATCGATAACACAACATTTCCTTTGGCTATTCTTATTTTTATTAAGAGTACTCTTCGAATCCATCGTCAAAACGCGGCGCCCCGGAAATCGTAATCTCCCCCGTTGATGACTCTCAAGAGTAACACATCGGTGTTATAATGGCTAGGCAATTTTAAGCGGCAATTATAATTGATAAAATTTTCGATATATGTTCACATTTTAACCCCCTAGCCACACGTGCCAGTAACAGTTCGAAAAACTCAATACATTCTCACTTTTTCACTAATACACTCACACTTTGACATCGACAGCCAGCACTGGCAGTCCACTGGCAACAACTTTTACAGAGACAGTGAATTTTGACAACCGCAGACAGTGGAATCAAAATAGGAAAAACAGTGTTGCGTTTTCTCCCTATACTATTCCAACTTGAAGTATGTATTTTTTTTTCATGCCTTGTAGTGAAATAAACATGTAATTTTTTTAATTACCATTGTTTAACACATAAAATATGATATGAAAAAGTTTTTTTTTTGAAAATATTTTAATAAATATATTGTTAATATTTGAAATCAACATAGCTTTTTCCCCATTTAAGTTTTGTGCTGTTTTGGAATTAAAGGCATCACTGAATAAAAGTAAACAAAAGAGGAAAATGATCGCATTGTTGCTGGAACCTTTGGCTTTTGCAAATGAACTTTCACTACCACGTGTGGCCGTAGCGTAATTTGTTGCTTATTTCGAAACATTTTCGAAATTAATACATATTTTCCACTGGCAAGACATTACTTTCACGTGTGGCTGCAGGGTAAGAAAACTTTTATAGATATCAATGAACACTGTCCAAAATTGCACATTGTTTGTTGTATTTTTTTTTTCTTACTTTCTGTTGTTGCCTAAGTTGATGTTCACTCGTTGAAAACTTTATACAAATGATAAATGCAGCTAGTGTCCGACCGAATATTCGGTTTCGGTTTCGGTTTCGGCCAGTTTCGGCCCTTTTAATCAGTTTCGGCTATTCGGCATCAATATGGCCGAAACCGAAACCGAATATTTGATCGGACACTACTAATTCGGTTTTTACATATATTTCAATGGTAGATGTGAGTTCGCTTTCATCAAAATTTTTAATGGTGTTAAGTAGAACAAAACCGTGAAATTCAGTCATTTGATTGACCGTGTGAGTTGAGTCCAGCACAAAACGATAAATGTAGTTTTTTTAGATTCTAATATTAAGTTATTTAACTTTAAATACTAAAAAGTTCCTTAACGTGGTATTAAAATGATCGCCATATTTATTATTTTAAAGTTGAACATTAATATGCGAACGGTCATATTCATAAAAATATCTTGAAATAGATTTAAAGTGCTCAATAGTCAAAAAGCTTTTTAGAGATAAAATGTTTTTTAAAATTTTGTTATTCATAAAAATATTGTCTCAGCTTATTTGTTAAAATAGGAACACTCTCAATTTGAAATGGGAACAGTGTCAAGAATGGTTCGTGAATTTGATAAATTCAATAATTTTTTGTTTATTTGTCACAATTTTATCAATACTTTGACATGCAAACAGTCAAAAAATTGTTTAATCTATGTTCTTCTATGAAAAAAATTGTCACTTATAATTTTTATTTTCAATATTTTGAAATGTTTTGCCATGTTTTCATATTTTTTGAAACAGTTTGAAGTATTTTTGACAATATTTGTGCTCACATTAGAGTAAAAATTTTAAAAAGGCTTTATCAATGGTTTATTGAAGGTTACTCATTTAAGAAGCCTTTATAAGAGATTTTTGTCGTTATTGGACGTTTATGGATACTGTTTTTGAAATTTTTTTTGTAAAGGCTTTATAAGAGGTTCGTAAATTTTTATGAATAAAGGCAAAAGAATATTTATCGAATGTATACGTTATTATAATCTGTTTCAATTGTTATGTTTTTGAAAGCTTTTAACTAAAAAATTAAAAAAATAAATTGTTTTTAAAACAATTTTCATGTAGACATTCAGTTTCGGTTTCGGTTTCGGTTTCGGTTTCGGCCGAATATTACAAAAATGGCCGAAATTCGGTTTCGGTTTCGGTTTCGGCCAAAATTTTGGTTTCGGTCGGACACTAAATGCAGCGAGTCGGACCGAAAGACGTTCTCATTTGCTTTCGAAGGATCGTACATGTCGTCGTACATGCCCAAGTCGGCTGACATGTAAGTCCGTGCGAAACCCCCTAATGAGAAGACTAATTGAATGACGTTTTAAATTTGTAACAGTCTTATAGCCTGGTTATGAATTAAACGTCAGTTCTATTAAAACGCTGCAAAAGGTATTTGATGCTTTGACTTTTTTACCACGTTATAAAAGCACTTCACCAGTTTATAACGCGTTACAAATCTTCAGAAAAAATTTAATGAACAAATTGAAAAAAAATATAACGCTTTATAAAGAAGTTTTATTTTATAGCTTGTTTTAGATATAACGCGTTATAAGCAAATTTATAACTCTGTGAACAAACCGGTTTTTTTTTTTGCGTTTTAGCACAACTGACATTTTATTTATAACGAGGTTTAAAGTTCGTTTCAATTTGGTATATAGCGCGTTCTAGATGGCGAACAAACTGATTTAGACACAAAAAGAGTTTCACATTGAGAGAAATATGCGTTAAAATTAAATGCAATTGTGTTCTAATTAAACGAATTTGTTTTTGATATAGAGCTTGAAACAATTTCATTTAAGTTAAACACAAATATTTTTAAAGTTAAATTAAAAGCAAACATTTTTGATTTTTTAAACAATGTTTTGAAATATAAAAACCAATTTGAAACAAAATTTTTAATTATTAAAAGAAATACTTTACAGTATGATTTTTTCGATGCCACTTTTTAAGTTTTTCCGAGTTTTTGATTTCTGATTCGTAATCAGCGACCCTTGGGAACCTCCGGATACCAAATCTTAACTCCATTCGATGAAGTTGGCATTTTATATATTTTCAATATTGAAAAAATGAATTACTTTTAAGTTTATTTTACATTCGATAGTTTTCAAACCAATTCAAAAAGTGTCAAAGAAAGTTTCAAAGAAATAATAAGAGAAAAACAAAAGGGAAGGAGCATATAGTTGAAATTTAAACACTTTTGTTTTTAATTTTGTTTTGCAGAAACGCAAATGCGTTAAATTTCTATTTTAAAATTTTTTGTTTAATTGTAAAGAATGTTTTTTTTCCCGTGCAGAATAAGTTTTATATTTATAACTCCGCGAACAAACCGGCCGTAACTGTTGTGAAACTTATAATATTAACTTTTAATATTAGCTGTGTTTTTTACCAAGCGAGTAGTTTGGTATTAAGTAAAAAAGCTTAAGAATTTTTTTTCGTATTTTCATCGTATTCACATTGTTTTTGTTTTCTTTTTGAAAGATAAATCAAACGTAGGAGCAAAACAAACGCTTGTTTTTTCTTTCATATAGAAAACAACAAAAAATTTGAATACGACTTGAATTCGAATACAACGATACAATTGTGTATTTCAAGTTGTGAAAAACCTAAATATGTATTAAAATTATACATATTTATACACATTCACAAAACCGTATTGTATTATAAACTCCCCATAAGCATTTTTTATAATATCATATAACTCATCGTTTACATTAGACAGTGCTGTTAAGACAGTCAAGAATATGTAAAAGTTGTCATAAATTCTTCGAAATTAGGTCTATGACGTAGGCGTTCCATTAGCAAGACAGTAGATAAAACAGTGAACATATTTGACATTGGTTTATATCAAATTTTCAGTGTTTCTAATATTATTTCATTATTTATTATTTTTAAAAATACATATTACGTTTTATCTTCAATTTCCAATGAATTATTTGACGATTTTCCATTTTCCATTTTTTCTATATAGAAAAATATGTAATTTTACTGTTCCAGCTTTCCAGCTACTGTCTAGTCAACTGTCTTCAAAAAAGTTCAGACAGTTGACCAGACAGTTGCAAAAGTGAGTGTGTGTTGGTAAAAAATTAAAGTACAAATTAAAGTGTTGGTAAAAAAGTAAAGTACAACATTGTTTTTTCCTTATTTGACATTTACTTGCTGCAAGTGTCAAAATCCACTGTCTCTGAAATTTCATTGCAAGTAGACGTTCGAGTGACTCAATTTTTGTGGTAGTAAAAATGTTTGAATGTATTGAATTTTTCGAACTTGCTCTTGCACGTGTGGACGCTAGGTAAGCAGATTGACGAGAAAAGATGAAGAAGAACTTTGTTGATAAAATCGTAGTTTGTAGCTGTACGAGTGTAAAATTGTACAGGAACATGTATTTAATACGATGCATCATAATCAATCAAAAATTCTATTTTGATTTTTTGGTTACGGCTTTTTTGATTTCATGTGACTATTAGGGAATTCACAGTTTGCTTCTAAAGTTAACACCTGGCAACTTTAGAAAGATATTTCAATCGAACTGTGAGCACCGCTTTTTGTGTTTTAGAGCTAAATTGCAAAAATAGTTTTCAAAAATTTGAAATTTGTTCAATAACATGCCTCGAATGAACGGAAACGAAGAATTATGGAAAAATGTACTTACTTCTTCGACGATCCATTCTTCTTCCATTTTTTGCAACAAAATTAAATCAGCTGATTAGTGATACCACATTAGCACAAAAGAAAGACATGAGCAGAAGTGAGATAACTTTAGCAACAAGTGGTATCTCAAGTTTGTACGTAAAACAAAAACAATGAAAGTTAACACGTGCTAAAATGTTCTAAAGTTAATAGACGGCAAAGTTAACAGAGCAGATAATACAGAACTGTGAGCACCCTATATATGTTTGAAAATATGACGAGATCAATAGAAAAAAACAATTGCTTCAAAAGTGTTGTGTTGATCGTAGGTTAATTTAATTTTAAACTAGTGCAATGCATACAAAAGACTTTTAGGCTGCATTATTGTCTATAAATGAGATTTCAATATTTAAAAAAACCTTAAAAAATCAAACAATATACGCCATCGCCCCCCCCCCCCCCCAATCGAAAAATAAAACCGAACTGAAGTTATGCTTTCATTTGAAATTAATTTCTTAAAACTTGTATGTGCCGACAAACTAGATATATATATATATATATCTATAGTTATTAGACTAGAAAAAAAAATTTGTTTAATTGCTTAACAAATCAAACAGCTGCTCATCAAATATATAAAAAAATTTCGGGATCCCGGGACTGAACAAATCTTGGGATACCGGGATTGACAGTCTTACTGCGTACTAACAGCTTATGTAGAGCATGATTCAATACTTTAAAAGGTTATCCCGATATTTGACGTCTTCTCACTTTTTGAGTCGATACCTTTCCTGCTGCTTTTGTATTTTGAAGCATCCACCAGATGATTTTTAAAGGTTCTGCGACTTTACAGCGTCCAAGTTTGAAATATTTTCACGAATTTATTGCCGTAAAAAATTCAATGAAAGCAATGCATATTTATTTTTTTTCTAAGCACTTAAATATTGAAATCACTTACTTTTTTATAAAAAATAACAAAACACTGAAAAATAATTTTTTTTGAGGAGAGCACAAGACCCTGGTTGTCACTCATTTTCGAGAGAGAATATATTTTTGTTTATAAAAAATAAAGGTATGTCAAATATCGGAATAATCTCATAAATTATTATATAATGATGTAGTGTACGCTCAGCTTTACCAGATTATGTTTACGATTGTGAGAAAAAAATCAGCTGTCAGTTTTTGCTACTCCAAACCATGACTCAATAATTTATAAGGTTATCCCGATATTTGACATACCCTTATTTTTTGTAAACAAAAAAATATTCTCTCTCGAAAATGAATGACAAACAGGGTTTAGTGGTCTCCTCAAAAAAATGTATGTTTCAGTGTTGTGCTGTGTTTTTATTTAATAAACAAGTATGTGTTTTCAATATTTTACTGCTTAAAAAAAAAAACAAAATCAGTATGCATAGCTTTCATTGAATTTTTTAAGGCAATAAATTCCTGAAAATATTTCAAGCTTGGACTCTGTGAAGTCGCAGAACCTTTAAAAATCATCTGATGTATGCTTCAAAATACAAAAGTAGCAGAAAATGTATTGACTAGAAATTTAAAGATATATTGTACTAAAAAAATAGTATGATATTCAAGCACCTGTGAGATTTTTGTGTCATTCAAAATGCTCTCCTCTTCAAATAAGGGTATCTATCTCCATTTTCGTCAGAAGACGTCAAATATCGGGATAACCCTATAATTATTGAGTCATGCTCCAAACTAATAATGATATAAAGTTTAGAGCTATTCTTCTCTTTCATAATCTATTTTTACTTAATTTTTATTTGAACAAAATTCTATATTGAAAAAGTTTCATTTTCCAGCTATTATTTTGATCCCACTAGTTTATTTCAAGTGCAATTAGAACTAGCTTTTGTTTTATATATTTAGTTAATAATAAGACGGTTAACTTTCGTTGACGGCTTGATTAATTTTTTTGAAATATCTATTGAAACTGTTTGCGATAAAATACCTTGCCATGTAAATACAACTCAAGAGGAAAAAAATTGAACCAATTTAAACCTTTTACCATCTCTGTTATTCGAGTTGAATACAATTTGCTCAGCTGTCACTATTGACAGTTCTCACCACAGACGTGTTCTTTTATTTGCATTTTGAAGAGAAGTGGAGGAAAAAAGTAATTTTCCAGGTTAATAAAAATATAAAATTAATTAAATTTAATTAAAAAAGTGAATGATTGTGCTTAAATTAAAGGAGAGATTAGCTAAATTATAAAATGTCGTACAATTACGAAGAGATGAGCTGGTCAGGTGAGTAGATATATTTATTATAGAACAGCCCACTGAAAAACATGAAATGCATTTTCTTACATTGAAGTAATAATGTAAGTAACAATGAATAATAAATAAAATTAATTATTTTACATTTGCAGATGTACGTGATGTCTTCCGCAAGTGGCGCGAGGATAATGAACGTAAAAGTGACGATGTCATCTTGCTTTGGGAAGCGGTGCTCGAGGACAAGGTTCAAAAGACTGGCAACGAACGGCACTTAATACTTGAGCAGGTGATAATGGCGGCGCTCGATACGGCTCGTTTTGACATTGCTACAAAGTGCACCAAGGAGCTGAGTGTTGAGTTTCCAGGTAGTATGCGTGTTATGAAATTCAAGGCAATGCGTCTAGAAGCGCTTGAGCGTTATGATGAGGCAATCGATGTGCTAGATGCTATTATAGCAAAGGAAGAAACGAATGCAGCGCCACGCAAACGAAAAATAGCAATTCTCAAAGCCAGAGGACGGAAAACTGATGCGATTAAGGAACTTACCGAGTATTTGAAAAAGTATATAAAAATGAAGTTGAGTGCTTTAAATAAAAATGAATTTGATTTGAATTATTTTAAGATTCATGTCCGATCAGGAGGCTTGGCACGAACTATGTAATCTATATCTGTCTGAGGGCGAGTACGGCAAGGCCGCATTTTGCATGGAAGAAGTGCTGTTGCACAATCCACACAGTCATTTAGTACATCAAAGGATTGCCGAAATACGCTACACAATGGTGAGTAACCCGCATCGGGGCAATCGAAAACAATGTTTAATTTATAATTTTTAATTTATCTATGCATGCAGGCTGGCATGGAAAATATTGAAATAGCAAAAACGTACTATACACAAGCGCTAAAGCTTAATCCCAATAATATGCGAGCTCTTTATGGACTCTATTTGGTAAGATAATCATTAAGTAACATTTAAAGTTTTGTAAGATATGTGAGATATGATTTTTCTACTTCGTCATATTTCATTCTTCACAATCTAACACTCTGTGCATTATTTGTGAATTGCAAAGGTTTTATTTCTTCCAAAATTATCTGTTCCTGTTTAGTAGTTTGTTTTAGCAAAAAGTAACAGTTTTGTAAATAAAATTTCGTGCATAATTAAACTGCTACTGCTACTCACATCTTTGCATTTATTTGAATTGAAAAACTAATAATTTTTTTAATAAATCTGACATAATCCTAATAATAAGTCCTTTTCTTTCATTTACTTCTAGTGCTGCAACTTCATTGCCAATTCCAAAGCATTGGGCTCGAAACGTAAGGAAGCTCAAAAATTGTCACAGTGGGCGCTCGAGCAAGTTACCGATCGCACTGCACATACGTCAAAAATTGAAAATAACGATAAATTGATAGCGGCCTTAGACACTGCATTCGGCAGCATGGACATCAAAGCCAATTGACACGCAACAGCCAATGCAAAATATTTAATATAATATAATAGACAAGATACTAAAACAAACAAAAAAAAAAAAAAAAACAAACTTATTTGTATGTTATTGCGTATTTATATATGTATGTTTAAACTTAAAAATAATCTATTTACAATTTCTTAGTTCGAACCTTTGAAACTGTATTTGCCCAAATGTTTTTCTTCACTTAAATGTAAACGGGAAACTTTTTGTTAAACAATACAAAATTTATACATAGCGGTTCTTTTATAGGTATAAATATTTATTTAGCCAGATTACTTGTAATATCCAAATACATACAATTTGACTTAAGTTTACCAAATTTTTAACAAATATTGCTTTCAAGTGACCAAAACTCTATATAACATAAAGCAACATATTCAATAAACAATAAATTACAAAAATATAACTTGCTGAATGAGAACAGCAAAAATAGAGCAGATTACAACTAAATTACACAAAATATAATTTAATATATAAAATAATACCATACTTCATGCTGTGTTTATGTGTTTTTCAACCCAGCTGCTGTGTATTTTGTTTTCTCACACATGCTTGGCAGAAAAGCTCATCGTTCGTAATAATACAGAAGTGTTAAGTTTTTCCATGGATTTAAAATTTCTTTGCATACGTGTTGAGAAATTCCTAAAGTTGCGCAGCTGCGTACCAAAAACATCCTCCAGCAGTGTCAAATATAATGAAGATTCCGCAGTTTGCAAGCGCTGTGAAGCTTTGATTGCAATACCATCAAAGTAATTGAGTTGCGGTAATAATGCGATGACCTGCTTGCGGTATTTATTTTCCTCATTATCGGTGACGCCATTCAATTGGGTATGTCCCACTGGATTACACATCATTGAAAGCTGTCTGAGGTTTGGACATTGTACCTGCAGTTTTCTTAACCAATCCTCGATGTTGATCAAGTTGCAGTTGTTGAGCCTGAAGTTGAAAAAACAAAATCTAAGTGAAGTTAACTGTTCATCATTTCAGTTGTAAATTACCATAGAACTTCGAGATTTCGGAGCAACGGCAACGTTGGACATTCCAGCATGAGATTACGATCTAGTATGAGTGTTCGCAGATCTGTGAATTTGGCCAAAAATGCCAAATTCTTAAATTGATTGTGACTAAGGTCCAAAAATTGTATCTGATCCGCCAGCTGTGCGATAATCTCGGCAGGAATCTCCTCCAGCTGCCCGTAGGCTAAAGAAAGACGTGTATTTTGTCGCTGCGTTGGATGCTTTAGCATGTCGCTGTCATACTCAAAGATGTTATCGAATTGGGTTCTGTAAATATTTGATTAAAAGCAAGTTTGCTTCAAATAAATACAAAGATTCGACTAACACTTTTGGCTTGTCCATATTCAGCGTATTCTAAAAAAAAATGATGTGAACTAGAAGCAATGTCAAAATGCAACAAAACTTGTAATGTTTTGGTTTTAAGCGTAAAGGTATGTAGATCCTTCTCAGCGAAAGACACGAAATATACTCACGGCTGATACCCTCTGATGGCTGACTTATATAGTGAGCTGGCCTCACATAATCTTTGTTTAATTTTCTCGCATATTGCTACCTGTTTCTATTGTTGTTCTGAAAGGGACGTCAAATAAATAAGACTAACATAACTGTTCATTCAAGATGAAGTGTATGAAAGATTATGTGTCTAAAACCCAAGCTGGGTCTACTCATATAAGGTATGCATCAGTGATTTATTTTTAATTTCTTGGAATGCTTTTGCATTTGCTTGAATATTCATGGGTTTTAAAAAAGGGTCCTTCAGGCAAGAGTATTTAATCTTTCTGAGATGATCTCTTGTAGCTTTAAAAAGTAAGATTGCGTTATAATGACGAGCTAGAACAAATTTGAAAGTATTCTTAGTTCTGCGCTTGTTTTTGATACTAAATTAAACTAGTGCTTAAGTATTTTTATTGCGACATTTTGAAATCATAAATTTTAACTCGTAATTATAAACTCTTATTAAAAGTTATGTCTCAGAGTAATCGACATAGTTTTCAGAACCGCTTTTAAAGGGTTAACTATATTTTTTATAAAGTAAACCTGAAAGGTGAGGGTATATTAACTTTGTTCAAAGTTCAAACGCTACGGTATAGAAAAGTATATATGTATGTATATTCTTGATCAGCGTTACTTTGTAAGTTCTCTCCGTTCGTCCGTTTGGTTGTCTGTGGGATGTAGTATCTGTAAGCAAAGCCTAACGAGAAGGAGTTGAGTTAAGTGCATGCAACTTGGTAAAAACATGCATGTGTTAACATGGACTCAATGATCTATCTGCACTATTAAATATTTTTGAAATCCAACCAAGGAGTTGGAGCCTATCCTCAAGACAACCCAAAAATTTAAAACTCTATAAAGATAATTTTACTTATTTGCACAACTTAAAATCGAAAATGTCGCTAATTTCTAATTCACCTTAAAGAAAATCAATATTTCACATTTCTTCATTACTAGTATGAAGAACTAGTAGTAATATAATTTCGTAAAATGTGAGTGCGGAACGCTTGATTTTTTGAAAAATTGCATAGCATATTTTTAGGCACTTTTATTTTGTGATATTTGAAAAATTTGAAAATCTTCAAAATTTTTATATATTTTTAATTTTGGAATTTTCAGTTTTATACAAATGTTTTAGCTTATTTCGTCGCACCTACTATGGTTTCCATTTTAGCTTTAAGGTATTTTATAAATATTTAGAACCTTAAATTGGTAGTTGCACAATTTAAAACCGAATATGTGACCAATGCTGATTTCTTATTCAGCTTAAAGAAAGTCAATATTTCATGTT
Organism: Tetanocera ferruginea; assembly: GCA_958299015.1. Lineage (NCBI taxonomy): Eukaryota > Metazoa > Arthropoda > Insecta > Diptera > Sciomyzidae > Tetanocera > Tetanocera ferruginea. The sequence goes on along the minus strand of OY282642.1, from coordinate 107,789,631 downwards.
TTTTCCTTCCGAAAAACCGGCCCGTCATTTTTGACGGGAAAGAACTAGTTATAACATATTTCCGTAAAATGTGAGTGCGGAACGCTTAATTTTTTTTTGAAAGATTTCACAGCATATTTTTAGGCATTTTTTGTTTTGTGATTTATTGAAACTTCAAAAACTTTTTGTATTTTTTTTTTATTTTGAAATTTTCGGTTTTTCAAAAAATCATGATATAATTACTCCAAGGTTATATTGACGTTTCTGTTGGAAACGGACTTTTGTCAAAAAATAGAACAAGAAAGAGAGCGCTCTAAATCCGTCATTGCATACAATTAATTTTCACTGGTCACATTCAGCGTACCCAACAGTTGCCAACTGCTAATGCCTATATGACACTAATTTTTTAGTTTTAATATTTTTCAGCGCTTAAATTGTAAGTTCAGAACAGTACGACAAATGCTCACTATAATTTTCCGTTGATATGACTGCTTACGCTACATGTGCAATCAAGCGAATCAAGCGCTAAAAAATACAGAAATTTTCTACTTTTTCAGCTTCTACCAGCTTGAAATCACGAAAAAGTCATTGTGAATACCTTGTTACAGCAGAAGGAAGAACAAGAGAAATATTTTGTAAAGCAGACATTCTGCATTTTTGCCGTGGTACCTTTAAATGCTGTTTTTGCATTTCAGTTGATTGCCTATAAATGTTTTGAATTGAAATAAAAAACATTTGCGCGTCACGAGCTTGTAATAATTTTTAAATAATTCGGACAAGTTGTAAATTTTTGACACAAAATAAATTATATTTTTGTCGCAACAGCTGTTGAATTTTCCACACAATTTTCTACAGACATCCCATTCACACAAGTCATTGCTGTCTCTTTTATCCCCTGCTTGCTTTAAGATCTGAAAACAAGCCAGTGTCATAACACTATAAGTCAAAACTTGATGCACATAAATATGAAGTTGCTCATTAAAATGCATTTAAAAATAAAAACTTTCGGTAAAATTTCCATTGTATTTGATACAAAGCTTAACATTTCATAAACTTGAAAACTTTTCTGAAACTTCAATACCGATAATAGCGCTCCCCGATGTGTTGCTGTCACAACAGTTGACACAGCTGAATGTGGCCAACGAATATAAAAACGAACAGCTGTTTTTGACAAGAGTTCGTTTACTTGTAGCTGAGAGAATCAGCATTTGTCAACACTACCTGGTAAAATTATTCTATCATGTCAAAAAATGTTTAAACCTTTTTCGTCGTACCTACTATGGTTTCCGTTTTTATATAAAGGTTTTATATAAATGTTGTAACTAAAAATTGTTTTTTGCACAATTTAAAATCGAATATGTGATCATTGAACTTATTAAAACCGGGCGCGTCATTTTTGACGGGAAAGAATTAGTTCTATTATAACTCTTTTTCTCACTTTTTTTTTAATTTCTTCCAAAAAAAAGTTAAAAGTTTTTGATAAAATATTCTCAAAAGAACTGATAATTAACTCATTCGGTCATTTCAGAGTATTTCGAAAGAAACATTTAATGCAAAAAAGCTACGTTCAGTGAAGATGCTAAACAATTTTTTTTGTAACAGTATTGAAATAATGAATTTTTTTGTTTAGAATAAAATTGAAAATGCTAAGATATTTTAATTCCATCAGAAACTGTATTGCTCCACGAGCCCAATGCTGTGCCTCTTCGATCATGTGACATTATGTTATTTTTTTAAGATCCGCTAAGAGTGAGGAGTGGGTATCTCTTCGACAAAATTCCGTGTAAGTTAAAATTTATCGACCTGCATACTGCACGTTACGATTCGATTGCTTCATAAAGAATTTGATTGAACAATTTTTTGTTTAACCTGTTACAGCATTTTTACGTTTGAAGATATCTATCGGTTTGGTTTGAAGTTTCTTTCTTTATTTATTATTTTAAAGTTGAACTTTAATGTTCAAAGAATATTTATCGTATATATACGTTATTATTAGTGTCCGACCGATTATTCGGCTTCGGCTTCGGTAATCGGCATAATCGGCCTATATTTTGATCTTCGGCTTCGGCTTCTGCTTCGGCCGAAATAGCCGATTTTTTTTGCCGAATGTTATTGCTTTGCTAAACAATTTTTTTATAAGTTTGTTGAATTTTTTTGAATTATTCAGTAAACATTTGAAACATTTTCATTGTTCACTTTGTGTTTCTCTCCTTTTCTGTTCTCTCATGAGTTGGTGTTCATTCCTTGAAAATTTTATTCAAATGATAAATGCAGCGAGTCCGACTGTAACGTTTTTGCTTTTGTTATGGACTGAAATATAAACGCTAGAAATTTTCTGCCAGATTTCAGTTAGTATTACATTTCTGTAGCTTTTCTCGACTGGATCGAAAATATATTCAAATTTCTTCTACTTTATCCTGACGTCAATAATTCGATTACAGAAAAATCCGAATTTTGCAGAAAAACTCTTACGTTTAACTCAAATTTAAGGGGACTTTCAAAAAAGTTTATTTTAATGTTTTAAAATGCCTTTAAGTTGAATAAAAAACAAGATATCATTTTGAAAAATTATATATATATTTTGTAGTAAAAAAATCACACAAAAAAAATTTGATTTAATTTTTTTGATTTTTTTATCTACAAATATGGCTACTGGAATTATTTAAAAAAAGCATCAAAAAACCATAACGGGCATGATTACAACTCACTGGAACATCGGAAAAAAAACAAAGAAGGGGGTTTTTATCAGCATCAAAACCGCCATGGAATGAACTAGAAGAAACAAGTTTGGTCAAAAAATAACAAAATGGCGGCGTTTTTTCAAAAATTGACAAGTTTTTTGGACAATATTGGCCAAAAACTCAAAAACTATAGAACCGATTTTACTGTCCGTAGTTCATGCCATGCATCGACAAGTGTAAAACAAAATATTTAAATTTCAATTTAAATAAATGATTCTTTAAACAAATTCCTGTAGCAATACATCTGATTAAAATAATAAAAAAAAATTTTTTTTGAGTAGTTTTTAAAAAAAAAAAAATATATTTTTAATTTTTCAAAACGATATCTTATTTTCTATTCAACTTATACGCATTGTAAAACATTAAAATAAAAAAATGTTTGAAGGTGTGACGTCCCCTTAATGATTTCAGTAAGTTTTTTGTACTGAAATGAATATTAAAGGTGGTTAAATTTTAAGGGCCGATGCTGATTTTGATAAAACACAAATTATTCAGAAAATTACTGTCATTTCTTTTTATTATGATAATATTGGTATGGTTCAATTATGTATTAAACAAAATATCGGCCAAATGGCTGCCGTGACCTCGGCGGCACACCTCCATCCGATGGTACAAATTTTCGATGACGCTGAGGCATAATTGAGGTTCTATGCCGCTAATGTGCCGAATTATCTCATCCTTTAGCTCTTGAATTGTTGCTGGCTTATCGACGTACACCTTTTCTTTCAAATAACCTCAAAGAAAGAAGTCCAACATTGTCAAATCACATGATCTTGGCGGCCAATTGACATCGCCACCACGTGAGATAACACGGCCATTGAATTTGACGCTCAAAAGAGTCATTGTTTCGTTAGCTGTGTGGCAAGTGATACCTTCCTGTTGAAACCACAAATTGTGCACATTTAAATTTACTTATTCGGGCCTTAAAAAGTTCGTTATCATCTCACGATAGCGAACAGCATTCACAGTAATTGCCTGACCGGCCTCATTTTGGAATAAATACGGCCCGATGATGCCGCCAGCCCATAAACCGAACCAAACAGTCGCCCTTTATGGGTGCAATGGTTTTTCGACAATCACTCTTGGATTATCATTCGCCCAAATGCGGCAATTCTGCTTATTGACGAATCCACTGAGGTGAAACTGTGCCTCATCACTGAAGATGATTTTCTTCGAAAATGATCATCCACTGTTGCTATTTCTTGAATAACTTTAACGCGTGGCTCGATTATGTATCTTTCCATGGTTCAAATTGAGTTAGTCTGAAATGGAGAAATGCCAAATGAAATGCAGAAAAAACTTGACGTTTAGGTGTGGTTCACATTCAACATCGGCCCTTAACAAAAGCAAAGAATAACTTTATAATTTTTTACTTGAAAACATTTGTTTCTTCTTCGGCTTCGGCCTTCGGCCGATTATTTCCATTTTGCCGAAGAATCGGCTTCGGCTTCGGCTTCGGCAAAAATTCACGTTCGGTCGTACACTAGTTATTATAATCTGTATGAATTGTTATGTTTTTAAAAGCTTTTAAAAAAAATGTAAAAACAAATAAAATGTTTTTTAAAAAAATTTTCATGTTTCGGTTTTGGCCGAATATTACAAAAATGCCGAATTTCGGTTTCGGTTTCGGCCAAAATTTTGGTTTCGGTCGTACACTAGTCTCGACACTCCTATGCATACCATTGGTCTCATTTCCAACTATGTTCTGAATTGAGGAACGCTTGATTTTTTTGAAAAAATTCACAGCATATTTTTAGGCATTTTTTGTTTTGTGATTATTTAAACTTTAAAAACTTTTTATAGAATCGCGCCATAATATTGTAAACACCTTTATTTCTCTACAAATTTAAAAATAAGATAATTGTTAAACGATTGTCAATTGAATTTTGACTGACTTTTTTGTTTTTTCACTAAGATTTATTCATTGTAAAGACAAATTTGGACAAAGAGAGTTTTTGGGCTTAAATGGTCGTTTTTAGTTTCTGGAGTGCCTTTTCATTTTTTCATTTCAAATTAACCTTTTTATTAACTGTTATCTTTTGGCTCGCGCCTTTTGTTACTATTTTTTTCCATATTTGAGTGCACCACAAGTTACCAAGCATTCCATTTATATCTTTTAACCGAAAATGAGAAAGAAAAAAATTCAAATCTGCAACAACTAGGCGGTTGATTTCTTCATACTTGGTAGAACATTATTCTATCGGCAGATTGAAAATAAACCAAAATCAGAGCAGCGTCTGTCGCCAATATCACAAAAAGTAAAAATACAACACCAATAAGTGAGAATTATGAAAGCAGCAAAAGAAAAAACTTTTGTGTTCAACCAAAAACTCAAGGTCGGACAAAAAGAAAAGTGATGATTTTGGCGCTGTAAAACCGACCCAATCCACCAAAGAAAACTGCTAGAGAAATAAACGGTGCTTGTGTTAAATTTTCACATAGAAGCGTTCAACGTATTTTCGTACAAAATAATTTAAAATATCGACGACCAGCCAAAACCAACAGAAAGAAGGAAACAACGACTTTATTGCGCAAGTCTTCATGTTTATTACAAAGAGGAATATTGGAAAAGTCTCTTAACATCGCCAACTATACATACACTGATGGAAATATGTGTTAAAATTAAATGAAATTGTGTTCATATTAAAGGAATTTGTTTTTGAAATAGAGCTTGAAACAAATTCGTTAAAATTAAACACAACCGCTTTTAAAGTTAAATTCTAAACAAAAGTTTTTGTTTTTAAAACAATGTTTTTGTTATGAAAAACAATTTAAAACAAAAATTTTAAAATTTAAAACAAATATTTTAAAGCATAATTTTTGCCATGCCATTTTTTTAGCTGTTTCGAGTTTTTGGCATCATATTCATAATCACCTACCTCCGGGACCCTCCGAATACCAAATGTTAATTCCATTCGATGAAGCTTGCATATTAAATATTTCAATATTAGTTAATATTAATTAGTATTAGTTTTTATTTTATCACATGGTCTATATTTGTCAAACCAATTAAAATAATTCTAAAATTGTCATTGTATTCAGATTTTTGTTTGTTTTTTCAAAGAAATAATGAGAGAAAATAAAAAAAAAGAAAGGAGTTCTTAGGGAGTTGAAAATTAAACACACTTGTTTTAAATTTTGTTTTGTAGAACCGCAAAGGCGTTAAATTGCTATTTTAAAATTTTTTGTTTTATTTTAAAGTATGTTTTTTTTCTCAATGTAATAAAAATTTGTTTAATTTATATTGGTTTATGTAAAGAATATAATTTAATTATTCTCAAGGTATGGTTGATAACAATTGCCACCTAGAAGCTGTGACGAAATCCGTTAAGTATGCACGGCGAATGAACGATTTTTAGAAGAGTGTGTTAATAGGTGGGTGAAGTATCCAACGTCCTTAATGACCTAGAGTTGCATAACCGAGGAACGTCGAGGTCTGATTTATTATGTTGAGGGTACAATCAACAGCAACAAAAGCATACACATCATTGAGAATATTTAACTGCCATATTTGAAAGGCCTTGATTGTCCTTTAGGCAAATATACGTTCATGGCGGATGTAGCTCCATGCCATACATCGAAGAGAAGCACAAGCTGTTGCAGGCGCGCACCCAGGAAAAAAGGTTTTATGTTTTTACTTTCAGACTTATTTATATTTGTTATTCATTAAATAATTTTAAGAGAACAATTGTCTACTTTTCTTTTATGTAAGGTCATTGCACTTGAAATGTTCTCAATATAATTCTCTAGATCCCTACGAACACTTAACAGCGGTGGACCATTTATTAACCCAGTCTGCTCAGTTTTATTAACCCATTTCTGCCTGGAACCAGATCCGCTCATAAGATTTTGATAAAATTTCCTACACGATTGTATGATCAATTGATTCAAAATGATCAAAAAAACAAACATTCAGCTCCTAAGGCCTATTCTGGGGTTGTGAGAAATGACAATGAGAAACATGTTCTTATTTACTATTAATTTTGTTTTACATTCATTTACATTTTTTGTATTTTATCGCTTTTAATTTGAATTTGAATAATTGAAATTTATTTTTTTTTTATTTGACTTCGGTTCTTCACTAGATTCATAATATAACCCCTTTTAAATTTTGATCAAATATGAAAATATTATAAAAGTTTTCTTAAATAAGGACATTCAATGAAAACTTTTTACCGCAAAGCAGGAAATTTTTACCCTTATACACGTTTTTTATATGTTTGTATACATTTTTTCACATACTGAAGTAAAACACATATTCAAAGATTTTGTAGTTTTTTTTTTTCACCCATACAAATCGGCCCGCCCTATTGTAAATACCTGTAAAATCTAATAATATTGTCGATTTGTCATGTTTTTGGTGAAAAAAGAGATGGGTGCGTTAGTTATGCCATCCTCAAACCTCTCTACCATCATTACAACTTTCAAAGACATTGATCAGTACATTGATCAATTTTGAATTTCAGTTGATTAGAAATGAGGAAAGAATTAAACAAAAGTTACAGCGTAAGACCATGTCTTGCCCGGGATTCAAACGCCGTACCTGGAATTATGGTCAAACTTCATTTCCAATCGACTTCCGGGGTCGTTTTATGTTTTTGATGTAGTGATTTTTGACAATCAAACCTTTATTTATTTTAATGACAATTCGACTAGACAATAATTCACAATTATTTCAAAAAATCGCAATCATGAGTCTGTCTTTTGACGGAATTAAAAATTATTGTGATTAAATAAGCTATTTTTAAACATTTGTAGGAAACTATAAGATTTTGGTATAATTTAGATAAATTTCAATTCATATTGTGTTCAAATTTATGCTAATTGAGTTTAAAGTAAATCATTATTTCATGTTTTTCCTTCATTTAAACCTGGCCCGACTAATTTTCATAAATTGCTGGAATAAATGGGCAGTGCGATTTTTATAACAATTGAAAATAAAATAAAATAAAGTCTTCCGAATTTTTCCATACTAATATCCTTAAAGATATAATAATTAATAAACATTTAAGAGCATTAAGAGGTGATTGATTTCCTCAAAGATCATAGCATAAAAAAAGCTACAAATCTTGGAAAATTTTTTCAATTATCTTATGTTTAAGTGATTTATTTATTTCAAGTATTATCACAAGTATTAAGGACGACTATATATTGAGTTAAATGTGTATTTTGAGCTGAAGTTTTAAACATGTTTTTTTTATATCAGTCAATGCTTTATAGTTATATTTTATTATTATTTATTTTCGTCTTATAACTGCTAAGAAATATCATTTTAAATAAAGCCATAAAGACTAGAAAAAATATAAAAATTAAAATAATATTTATATAGATAGAGTGGAATAATAATGTATTGTTATGTAAGTAAGCATGTATGTATGTATGTATGTATCTTTGTGCGTGTGCGTATGTGTATGTAATTCGGGAAACGAGGTACTTTCAGTACTATTGATAAGCTTGTTTTTCCTGAACGCATGAATAATAATAATGTTGAAGTTGTAAAAACAGCGATTAATATATAAAAACGCCGGACTAATGACCAACAACAACAACAACAACAATTACAATGAGCAAGTGTAAAAATAGTAAAAATACTTTATTATCAGTTGGTGGACGAGCTCTGGTAAGACTTTTTTCTACGCTTAAGTCGAAAGATCTCCTTGAAACTAAGCGTAGGCGAATTCTTCGTGATGTTGCTGCTGTTGTTGTTGTTGTTGTGCATGTGTATGTTGTTGCTATTGTTGCTGTTGCTGTTGCTGCTGTTGTTTCTGCTGCCAATAAATATATTATCAGACTGGCTGTTGTTGTTGTTGTTGTAGTTGGTGTTTGTTGTTGCTGCAGTCTTTATACCGTTCAGTGCTTTTGTGCCATTTTTAAGCGTTTTTGTTGTTGCTGGTGATTTAAAACTGTTGTTACAATTATACTGGCCATGCTTAAAGTTGTTGACTTTCTGCACTGAGGTCGCCGATAAGGAATACTGCGCCACCCCATCCAAGACCTGTAAATTGGGCATAACATGAAGTATGTATTCACGATAGTCGCTGACAATATTGGTAGGCGTCACAAGATTATTCGACGAATTTATTGGCAATGTGCAGAAATTAAAGCTTGAATTGATGCCCGGATTGCCCATGAGCGAAAGATGCTCTAGTTGTGGACATTGCATTGAGATGCGTTCAATCCAGGCTGTCACATTGGAAATATCACAGTTGTTAATCCTGCAAGGAAAGTTGTGTATCAGATATTTTCCATGGTTATGGTATATAATTGAAGGGCTTATTGCAAAAATATGATATGCCACACTGCTTTAAAAGTTCATATTTTATATTCATTACGTGCCTTGATGCATTGTCAATATCCACTGAATATATTGCGACCATTACCCGATCAATTTTGGCCGTAAACGTTATAGTTCTTGTAAGCATTTTAATGATTTCATACAAAAATACATATTTTAAAAACTTTAAAGTCGATTATTTCGAAATATTTTTTTTGTGGCATACCATGTTTTTACAATAAGCCCTTCAATTATAAAACTTACCATAAAATTCTTAAATTTGGCAGATATGGAAATGTATTGACATTCAGGTGTCCATTGCGATCCAAGATCAATGTATGCAGCGCCTCGAAAAAACTGAGAAATGACAGATTCTGAAAGTTGTTGTAACTCAAGTCTAGGCATTTCGTATGAGCGGCAAATTTTTCCGCAATGCGTTTTGGTATGGTACGTAGGTTTTCATAGGCTAGCGAAATGCGACCGTTATCTTCGAGTATGTTCTCGCCAAAGGATTCGTCGCTCGCATAGCTGCTGGTGGAGATGTTTGATGAGTGCGTCGAATAGGATGAGTGGGAAGACATCATTTTGTAATAATCGCAGATACTGTTCGAACTGGCGTCGTTATAGTCCTCGATCAGCAAAAGTTCGGACGATTTAAAGTTGGTACAGTTCTTCAGAATTCTATGAAGGGATGATTCACTGAAAATTAAAAATAAAAAGTAAGTAGAATTGAATTTGTTGTTAGTAATTTGCTAAAAAATTAAACTTTTTACAATTTGAATTGAACTTTTCCCATTTCAAATTAAACAGTTAAAGGTGGAATGTAAGAAATTTCAGGGAGCGAATAACACTTCGATTGAATCACATCAAACATATCGAAACGACAATTTTTTTACAAAATCCTTGCATATAAATAATTATATTATTATAATTACTATTATTTTGTAATTATAGATTATTGATAATGAAATAAATTATAAGTTTCGATAAGAAAACAAATTTTTGTAAATTGCTGGTAACACCTTTTTCGCGGTTATGGCTCGATATGCACGTTCACGACAGCCATCATACGAAAAACAGAAAACTTTTCCGCACAGCAATCGACCAGAAAAAAATATTTTTCATTCGTTAACGATAGCTGTCATGCCGAATTGTTTCAATAAGAAAGTACTTCACGGAAACTGTTATTCCACTCCAGATAAGATCCATGATTTTTCAGTTACTATGGGACAAGGTCATGGCCATTTTGTCAACGAGTGTGGTGTGCGAGTCAACCCGAATTCAATCCTTACATCTGACAGAAAGTATTTTTTTATAGAAATACATTTTTCTGGCGACAGGAATGAGACTCGAAAATTTTTCGAAAAGATAGACGCCTGGCCGATGGTTTCAAGACCGAAGCCTTTTCCTGCAAGTATGAAAACGGGAATCTAGTGTCAGATATCCAGAGTACACTGATGCTAAGGAGGAAACACTAATCTGGTCTTTTAAATGGCGACATTGACAACAATCCCGCCAATAGAGATGATATGCCGGAAACCCCAATTATGGATGACAGTGTTGAAGTTCCGCTGACCGACTATAACGAGGTCTTAACAGCTAGAGCTCGGCTTAAAAACAACAAAACCACAGGAGCTAATGGCCTACCAGCTGAGTGTTTAATACCGGTGGTGAAGCTCTGTTTACCATATTTTTGTCGATTTCAAAGCCGCCTGCGACAGTCCAATATGGAGTCACCTATACTCTATCATGTCTGAATTTGGTATTCCTGCGAAGCTAATACGTTTTTACAGAATGACACTGAATAACACTAACAGCGCAGTGAAAATCGGGAAGGACCTCTCCCTTCCGTTCAATACCAAGCGAGGTTTCAGACAAGGTGATTCTTTATCATGCTACTTCTTTAATATAGTCATGGAGAAGATCATATTAGTTGACCTGAGACGCAGCTGCACATTTTTCTGCACATTAAGTGTTATACTGCTGGCGTATGATGATGATATTGACATCATTGGCCATAAAATGCGCGAAGTCAGTGCAGTATTCTACAGGCTAGAAAAAGAGTCGATCTTGCAGTGAATGCAAATAAAACGAAGTATCTTGTGTCAACAAACAAACTGTCCCAGCGTCTTGCAAGCCACGTCACTGTTGACAACACTTCCTTTGAGGTTGTGAAGGATTTCGTTTACCTCGCATCCAGCATTTACTCTTCCAACGATATCAGTATTGAGATTAAACGTATAGCTCTCTCTCTCGACGAACAAAACTAACGCTCTATAAGTCAATAATCTTGCCCTAGTAGGACGGGCATCACAAACCTTGACGTTGACCAGCTCTGATGAAAGAACTTTGGGAGCATTCGAGAGAAAAATCCTTCGCAAGATCTATGGTCCAATCTGCGCTTATGGCGGGTACCGAATACGATGGAACCACGAGCTAGAGTGATCGTATCATTTGTAGAAAACAATGCTGCAAATATACTACTTAAGTGTCAGATATTTGTCAGGTTAGCTCAACTTATCCATACTTTCTATGCACTTAAAGGCGTTATGGTCATCCTAACTTCCATAACAAAACTTAGTCAAGAATTTGGCATAACAGTCAGTCCCTGGCGTTATCTTTAATGCAATTTTTTTGTGATGTAAATTTTACATGGCCTTGACAACCATCATCATTTGGTATTATTCAATATCAATGTCACACATACTGCTTATCTTTTGGCTTTGCGCATCGCAGTGGTCTCCAGACCATCTGGTTTTAAAATATGAAAATAAGAGAAAATTTCAATCACATAGTAACTAAAAGCCGTTGCTGACCACGGAATCTCATTTTTACGTATTCCTTTGGGAAAATAGCTATGTTCATATTTTAAAATCATTCATATTAAAAAAGCAGATAGTGTCGCTTTTGAGCATTTTGTAATAATTTTCATTGTGCAGATTTAATAAATGTATTTTTAAGCGGAGATAGTATCATACATTTTTGTTTTTAACGAGTCTTATCAGTTATGTTGCTCCATGTTTAAGTGTTCAATGCTAACTGAAATCGGACGCATTGAAGTATTCTTTATTATCTTTATGGTTGTAACAAATAATTTTCATCCATAAATTATGATTTAAGCAAATTCATGAGTGGTAACAATGATCAGCGGTGTAAAGTTTTAGCTAAAATACCGAAAGGCAGTTAGTTATAGAAATGAAACAGAGCCATTTAGAAGAAATTTTTAAAAATTAGAAAAGAAATATAAAATTAGAGAATTATTATTATAGAGATTAGATCGTAGCTTATTTTTAAATTAATTTGATTTTCCATCCAAGAACGATATTAGCTTCGGTTAGGCCTAAGTATATTTCGTAAACAATTTACAAACTGTACTAGACGTGAAAAGAACAAACGTGAACAACTGAAATATCTTCGTTATATGAATCAAATTTTCACCCGAGGCAATATTTTGCGTATGTATTGTAATATTTTTGTGCAGGTTTGGCAATTTTTTGACGGCTTGTTGTCTAAAAACTGTGAAGAAGTCAGAGAAAAGATACAATATTTTGGAATTTTGACCTAAAGATGACCAAAACCTATTTTTTGGTATTTTGGTATAAGTTTACTAAAGATAAAATCTCTGACATTCTGAATAACTTTGCCAAAGAAATATTGATTAAAGAGGAGATCCTCCATTAAAGAGGAGATTTAGGTATAATCTGGAAAATCTTTCTTTGACGGCAACATGTTCAACAAAAATTTTTGTATGATGTCGTGCCGAAAACTTCAGAAACTTATGTAGTAGTTCGATTCTTTATATCCGAAATTAGGTGAAACAATGCCCTTTTGACATGTCTTTGGGATTTTTTTAAAAAAACCATCACAGTGATATTTTTGATTACCAATTTTTATCAAATTTAGGTAAATGGTACATGTGTATTAATACAATTTTATAGGAAGTGATTTAAAAAAAAAATCCTTTATTTTGTGAGAAGAAAAATACAGATTATTAAATCATTTTTGAAATTTGTACGGCAATATAATAATGGTTAATTATAATAAAATATTAATTATTCATTAAAAATATCATAAAGTTGGAAGAATTTAATTTAATTTTCATGACTTGATAAACGTTTATAAGACAATTCAATTAATTCAGATATTTTTTAAAATCAACATTTATTTTAAACAAAATATATTCATTCATTGCAAATTATTGACTTCAATCATGACTTCATTTTAAAAATACAGGCTGTCAAAATGGTGTCTGATGACCGGTGTTTTCAATTCTCCAGAAATTCGTTCTCTTATTAATTTTAACTCTAATCGTAGAAGCAGTAGAACTCCTCCTTTAAATCGCACGAGTACCTTTGTTAACAACTATAGCGCTTTTGATATTAACTTGTCAATAGGTCAACTCAAAAGTAGACTAAGAGCTATTCTGTAACTAGATCTAAAGACTGTCCCAGATATAACTCTCCCTTTTGTTTTTAGGTTATTTATAAAAAAGTGTTACCTCTATACATATACTTAAATAAAGTATAAATATTGCAGATTAAAAAAAAAAAATACTCATTAGTAAAATAAAAGAGCAACTGAAGAGATGTCGTCTCAACAAGAAGAAAAGCGGAAAGCAATTATTTGCAAATACCTAGAAAATCCAAACACCACGTACAAAAAGATCGCTAAGGAAGTTGGCGTGCGCGTAAAAACTGTCGGAAGGACCATAAAACGATACAAATAGCTTACCTCTTTATAAAAAACGCCAGGCTCAGGGAGAAAAAGTGCTCCAGCGAACCAAGCGGTGGCCCAGAACGTTAAGCAGCTGTTTACTCAGAATCCAGGCACTTCGATTCCTGATATGGCAACGGATTGAAAAATTTTACAACCTAAGGAGCTATAAAGTACAAAGAGTACCTGATAGTTCAGAAGAAAAGGACGCCGAAGCCAAGAGGAGGACTCGAAAACTGTATCGCGGTTACCTGCCCAAATTTGATTGCGTGATCATGGACGATGAAACGTACTGCAAAGCGGATTTCAAACAGTTACCTGGACACGGATATAACACTGCGGTTAGAAGGGTCGAAGCATCCTCTAAATTTACCACCGAAAACTATACCAAATTTCCAAAGAAATACATGGTGTGGCAGGCCATTTGCAAATGTGGTCTTCGAAGCAAGGCCACAGATTTGTGACAGATCTCACAATCAACACCGAAATTAACATCAGAGAGTGTCTAGAGCGGCGTTTTCTGCCTTTTATACGTCAGCACCAAGGTTCAGTACTATTTTGGCCTGACCCAGCAACATGTCACTACGCCCTGAGAACGATGGATTGGTACCAAGCCAATAATGTCACTATGGTACCAAGAGTAGCCAATCCTTCGAATTGTCCCGAACTTCGTCCAATCGAATGATATTGGACTTTAATGAAAATAAATCTTTAGAACCCCAAACAAACTGCGAAAAACATCGAAATATTTCGACGTAAATGGCGTCGGGCATACATTAAGGTCAACGAAAGTTCGGTAAAAAGCCTAATGGAGGAGCTTAATCAAAAATGCATAATTTTTTGTGTATTTTTTTCAGTGTAAATAAAATTTTCATTTTTTTTGCAATGTTCATTTAATAATAAACTGAAAGAATTTTTAAAAAAACATCATTGGTTTTTTTAAAATAAATAAAAAAACGAAAGGACAATTATTTCTGGGACAGTCTTTATGTATGCATGGTTAGTAGTTACGTCCTGTGTTGTTCCTGAGCCCAACCCAAACTTTGGTGGTTAAATTTTTTTCACATTTACTTTGTTTTGAGCCACAGTTTATTTTGAAATGTATCTAAAATCAATTTTAGAGTTGAGGTGGCAGCTTAGTTCAAAAAAAGAAAGATTCATAAAGAACTTTCAATAAAAAATGAAATTTTTCGATACCTCACGCGTGATTTGTAACATGTGGCAAAACCAAAACTTCTCAGTAAGGTTTGCCATTTCACCATGAATAGATCATGATACAATAATAAGGTACGTTAAAGAGATTCAGCACACCGGCGTCTAATGTTAGAATGAATATTAGCGATACAACTTTTTGGATTGGTTGGTTAATGTGGGACAAAACATATTGAGAGGGAATTCTATTAGGGTTAATAGAAAAAAGTAAGATGAAATGTATTTGCTGACGTGAGTTCTTTACTTAATTGTTTTTAAATAATTTTTAAAAATTTTAGAAACTACTTCAGTCGGAGAAATATCGAACTGGAGAAAACCCCAATTTTTAAATATTAAAAATTATTAAAAAGCCAAAAGTATTTTAACGTAAGGACCTCTGTATGAAACCATACAAAATACAGCTGGAGCAAAAACTGAAGCGGATGACTTACTATAACACCGTTTGTTTGGTGAATGGACCTTAAAAAAGCTGAATGATGATTCACTTTTTTATGAGAAACTGTCTTTAGTTTTGGCTCAATGGGTACGTCAACAAACGGAATTGCCAAATTTGGTTTGAAGAGCAGCCAGAGGCAGTTCAAGAGCTGCCAATGCAGCCTGAAATCAGGGTTGCTGTGACCAAACAATTTTCTCTACCAAAAATCTCAAAAAAAATTCGAAAAAGTTACCAAAATAGTTCCACTAGTATTAAAAATAATTTAAAAAAATCTCATTTTATTCATGTAAGGCTTACAAATTCAATTCTTTGTTTGTTTTGTTTTATCACATTTCATTACCAAACAGAACGTTGTACAGTATTGTGTAAAACCTAAAGAACTCGACCTGTTCATTTGTATAAGAATAAGAATAAAAAGTCGGAAAATAGAGAAAAAACTGTGAAGTATGTAATATTTTCCTTGTAATTTTGTTACAGTCTTAAAATTTGTGAAGGTTTCGTCAAAATGAGTTATAAAAGCCACTATTTGCATATTTTAAAGAAAAGTGAAACAGAGTTGAAGCAATTAGAAGGATTTAGGGTTCTCATTTCTGGCAAAACAATACTAAAAGGAGGCTATAAATGCCAGTGGTATGTGACTGGATGCTTGAAAGTGAGTTTTGGTATTCAACTCTTAAAAATATGTGGAGATCAACTTGAAGCTGAGAAAACAGATGAACCATTTCACAACGTAATAGCAACACAACCAATGAGCTTTTGATTTATAACTTAGCTGAACCTAAAGTAACGCTTTTGGCATGCACTAAAGCTAATGGACATCATTAAGAACAGCCTTTCAAAGCCTTCGTTATTTTGGTAGATTATAAAAGTTGCAGTATGGTGACTGCAGGTACTGTACATGATGTTACTTTACTTATGAGTGTCAAAACTTTTTATTCATTTTCAAGTCAAAAAGGTTTTTCTTCAAGAATTTTTGCCAGAACCTTGCCGTCCACTCTAGGATGTTCTGACAAAAAATGGTGGTTCCATATTCGTCGTTTATATACCATCCAGCTATACGCCGATCAGTGGCGTAACTCCATAGGTGCAAGACGGTGCAGAGCACCGGGGCCCTTGAACGATAGGGACCCTTCGCTGACACTACAAATAGCAAATGGTTACGAATCTGATATAATAAAAAATGCGTTAAGTTTCAAACAAAACACTGTGATTTAATATCCCAAAATTTTACTCCACAATTCATCAGTTTTTAAGTGGTGGTGAATTGGAAACCCTTAATCAATTGTGTCAAAAAATCATTACAAATTTTGAAGCAATTGAATGCGACATTACAGAAGTTTGTAGAGCTATGCTGTTGTTCTTCACAATCCCAGCAGGGCTGGCCCGAGAATTTGTGGCGCTCTAGGCCAACAATTTAAACTGCGCCCCATATTTTTTTAACGCGCTCTGGGCATGCAAGCCACACATTGACACGCATGCCGTGGTCGCCACATACACGGTTCGGAATAAAGTTTTCCTTTTTCAAATTTGTACATTGTAATGTGCATTCTTTCCAAATAAGGTGAAATTTTCAACTTCATTTATAGGAAACAAGTAGTTTATAATGAATTTCCAACCAGTAGCGTAGCAAGGGGGGGCGGGGGGGGCGGTCCGCCCCGGGTACACGCCAAAATGGGGTGTAAAATTTGGCAAAAGGACTTTTTACCACATAATTTTTGATTTTTTTAATAAAAAGAACACACCTCAATGACTACGGTTTTATATTTGAATATCAAGAGGGTACAAAAGTGAATGAAAATATTTTTTACCATCACCACGACTTCGTTTTTATTGAAACAAACTTAAACTTTATATTAAATTTTGTTCAATATTAACGCTCACACTAAAACCCAAGTTAATTCCATATGTAATTTTTCATTGGTTAGGGGTGCAATTTCCAAACAAATTATATTAAAATTTTCAAGATATTAAGATGGAGTACAAAATTAAAAATGTAAAAACCTTTTTTTTATATTTCATTAAGTTTTATAAAAAAGCACTTTTTTACATCTGATATTCAGGTTAAGAAGTGTTCAAACTTGCTAGCAGAGTAGACATTTCTAAAACCATTCAGTTTCGAAAACCTGCATGATTTTCAGAGTATGATGAATGGAGGCGTCAGTTGTTTTGAAAGCAATACATTTCTCTAGAACTTTTCAGAAAAACATGTTCATGTCATAAATTTCAAAAATAAAAATATACTTTATGATTTTGTGATTACTAAGTTCTGAGACTATATATCATGAAACAAACCTCACTTACAGCTTTTAACATGCTAGAACATAATTTTGAATAGTAATATGTTTTGGGTATACTGTTACATAAAACTACTAGTTTAAAAATCATTTATAAACTTTTAACTTGCTTAAAAAAATTTCTAAAAAATTAAATTGATTTAAATTCATTAAGTTTTTTATTTAAATTAAATAAATGGCGTTTAATGACAATTTTATGACCTTCTGACGTTTTTTTTTTTTTATTTTGTTTTAAAGATGTCCATTAAAAACTCTAAGATGGTTTTCCGACTCCTTTATTTTGCTAAAATAATTATTGTTCTGTTCAAAAATCATCCAACAAAAACTAACAAAAATACAGTTTTTAATAGAAGATGCATAGTTCCTTAAAAATTATTCTAATAATTAAAATTAAATTTTGTTCTCAATCAACGAATGTGAAGAAACACCAGATTTCTTGGAATTGTCAGCTCTTTTTGAGCCATTCATGAGTCTTGACCTTGTTCAACCTGGGCAAGTTTGCTTTGGGAGTTATGTAGATAATGAGAATGAAAAAAAATTTCTGATATCAATTTGGTATCACTGTAATATTGTGATACTGAGATATTAATGGTGGTATTTATGGTGATATTTTTAAAGCAGTCAAATGTTACAGACCTCAATCTTGTCTATAAAAGTCCAAGCGGAGATTAATATAGATACACTGAGAAAAAAAACATACTTAAAAATTAAACAAAAAATATTAAAATAGAAATTTAACGCCTTTGTTTTTCTACAAAACAATATTTAAAACAAGTGTGTTTAATTTTCACCTACCTATAAACTCCTTTCTTTTTTTTATTTTTCTCTTATTATTTTTTTGAAAAAACAAACAAACATTTGAATTCAATGACAATTTTTGAATTTTTTGAATTGGTTTGACAAATATCGAACATATCATAAAATAAAAACTAATTAATTAAATATTAAAATATTTCAAATGCAAACTTCATCGAATTAAGTTTACATTTGGTATTCAGAAGGTCCCGGGGGTAGCTGGTTGTGAATCTGGTGCTAAAACTCGGAAAAGTTAATAAAATGGCATCGAAAAAAATATGCTTTAAAACATGAGTTTTTAATTTTAAAATGTTTGTTTTAAATTTGGTTTTCATAGAAAAAACATTGTTTTAAAAACAAAAACTTTTTTTTTGAATTTAACTTTAAAAACAGCTCTGTTTAATTTTTTTGAATTTATTTCAAGCTCTATTTCAAAAACAAATTCGTTAGATATGAACACACTTTCATTTAATTTTAACACATTTTTTCCTCAGTGTACTATAAAGAAATTGATAAAAATTATGAAAAATGTTTATAAATGAATTTTAATATATCATTTATTTTATATAGAAAATGGGGGTTGATTTCGAAAAAAAAAAATAATTATATTAATAGTTATTCAGGGTCACTGGGGAAAATTTGTCAACGTTTTGCTTCCAGGTCCTATTTTTTCTTCAATTATGCAAAATTTTTCGTAATTTTTCGTAAAGTTTTCTATATTCAACTAACTAGAGTTTTTATATTAAAACTGATATTGTGTGGTTTACTCTTAGTACATTTGTCTCTCACAACTTATAAGCCCGGAGACAAAAATATTGGAACAATTCAGAAAAAATTCTTTAAGTTTCTGAAAATTTTAGATTCTCACTTCTTTTATCAAATATTCATGGATAGCATAGTTTTGTTTTTTTTTAATCTCTTTTAAAATATGTCATTTTTTTAAAGGTTGATTCGAAAATATGTAGTAAGATTCATCGACTTATTGTATAAAAAAAAATCTTCTTAAGGGGTGCACAATTTAGTTTCCGCCCCGGGTGCGACCAACCCTAGCTACGCCACTGTTTCCAACTATTTGTAACGAAAATTTCATCTTAAAAAGTTGAATTAACTTAATGTAGAAAATTAAGACCGAAAAGTAAAGAAAAGGAAAAATATATGAAATTCTCAACTATTTAAGAAGAATAATTAAAATTTTCGGTCAAATTATGCAACAAAAAGGTCGAAAATTGCAACCGCAAAGTTCAAAAACGAAAATTTTAACCGAAAAAATTTAAAAATTCAACAAAAAGGTTGACTTTCTTAACCCAAGTTGTAAGCAATACAATCCAAAGACCGACTTTTCAACCGAAAAAGTTGAAAAACTGAACTAAAACTGGACTTATTCAACTCAACAAGTTGAAAAATTTAACAAAAAGGCTCTCTCAACGCTAGTAGCTAAACAATTCAACTAGAAGTCCAATTATTAAACCGAAAAAGTTAAAAATTAAAATAAAGAGTTGACTTTTTTAACCCTTGAAGTTGAGAAATTCTACTGAAAGGTTGTTTGTTTTATTTCTATAAGTTGAAAAATTTAAATAAAAGTTGGTCCCGAATTATTCTTAACACTATCCTTAATAAACAAATATACGAACAATTGGTAATTTCTAAAATAGTCTTTTTATTGATACCATTATTATAATTATAAAACTATAATTGATAATTTTTTGAAATTGTAAGTACTCAAATAATTTGAATTCACTGCAGTAGGCTGCATAAACAGAGAAAATTTAAGTGTAGAAAATTTCATTATTCATGGCAAAATATATGTTATAAACATGTTGACTTTTTCAATAAATTTTTCAACCTATAAAGATGAAAATCTGGACTTAAAAAGTTGAAGAAGTAAATTTTAAAGATAATTAATTTGTTCCTTAAGCCTGGTTTTCACTATGTCAATTTCAATGGTCAGTTGTTGTCAGTCACATGAAAAATGCCAACACGTTGTCATTTTTTTTTTTCTGTTTGACAATGGCGACAAATAGGAAGAACTGATCTCTTCACATGTTTATAGCAAAAATTGCAAAAAAAATTTTATTTATGTGATTTTTTAAACTTTTCAATTTCATGTCAAACAAAAAATGACTAAGTGAAAACCAAGCATTAGGTTTAAATTGTTTTTCAACTCACCAATGACGAAAAACTTTGCCAAAATAGATGAAAAAATTTACTATAAAAGTTGCAAAATTCGTTCCCTAAAGTTCGAATTATGTTTCAACTTATTTAAGTTTATTAATGTTTCTAATTATGTTTCAACTTATTAAACTTGTCTTTTAAATTTAAATTTTAAATATATATTGATTTCAACCAATTAAAGGTTAAAAGTTTGAACGTCAAAGTTGAAAATATAATTTTATATAGAAAAAATGTTTGTTTCAATAAAAAAAAATTTTATTGAGGTTGAAAATTTAGACTTGAATTGTTAACAAAATATAATGTAAAGTATCATACTTTTAATTAACTGTTAAATACATGTAAGTCTCATAGGTCCTTATCACTTATGATAGATTGATATGTATTTTTGTTATATATGTGTTGCGCCCCTATCTGCATGTGCCCCGAGCCCGGGCCTTACTGGCTTGGCTCTAGGTGTTCAAACCTCACTACTTACTTAAATTATAACTACTTGTTAAAAAATCTTTGAAAAAGCAATGTTTTCAAATTTCATTCAAAAACATTTTTAAATATTAATAAAAATTGTTCATCGAAGAAATCAAAATCAAACACAAAGCACGTCTCAATATAAAGGTATCTCAAATATAAAGGTAAGTTTCGATTCGTAACAAATCATATAGTTACAAACACTAGGGTTTGCCCTGAATCCCAGTGATCTCCGCAAGAGCAGATCGGTCATTTAGTAAATTGAAAATTATTAAAAATTATTTAAGAAATAAGAGATAAGCCAATCCAGGTTATCGAAATTTAGCATTGTTTTCTATTCAGAACAAACAGGCGTTTGAATTAGATTTAAGCAAATTAATAGAAACTTTTGCTAATGATAAAGTAAGACAAAAAATAGAGTAAAATAAAATAAAAGCAATAATGTTTCTGAACTTATTTTGTTTTGAAGATGTTTTTATTTTGCTGGTAGGCGCCCTTTTTTAATTTTGTACAGGGGCTCTTGATCATCTAGTTAAGCCACTGACGCCGATATCCAACCAATGGACCAAAATGTCATTCGCCTTACGAACATACATAAATTACAGAACGAATATTCTTGGCATAGCTGTTAAGAGATGAGATGTAACTCACTTCTTAAAGACTGTCACTCTTAATAATGCAATCTTCTTGTTAGTTAATGACAGAACCTAAGGTCCTTTAGGTTCTGGGATCAATTAAATTTTGATGGAATAGAATAATTCTGACAACTCATTTTAAAATATAGAACAATTGATGGGACCCAAGGAAAGTGATTATGAAGACGATATTATTTCTCAAATTACACTTCAATATCATTTATTTCAAAACAAATAGACCACAACTTTGAAAGAAAATAGAACAGGGAGCATTATAATTTAAAATATACAACAATATAATGTTTACATTGTTAAATTTTACATGGAGTTAAAATTTTATAATTTATCTGAAATGTTACCTAAATATTAATCTGCCTACCAAACCAAAAAAGTTACCATTTTTGGTAGAATTATACCAAAACCGAAACACTGCCTGAAATGTGCACTGTTTGGTGTGGTTTGTGGGCATTATTTATCAAAAATAATGAAAATCGCAACGTAACAGTCAATGGAGCAAAGTACCGTGCGATGATTAACGACTTTTTCTTGCCCAAAATGGAAGAATTGAACTTGGTTGACACTTGGATGACCGTGGCATGCAGGTTAAGTGTGTGGCTTAGCATGCTCGGAGCCCGGGTTCGATCCCCAGCCGCGGCGAAAAGTTTTTTTTAATACAAAATTTTTCTGATCGGTCACCACCTCTCTGCAGACAATGGCAAACCTCAGAGAGTAAATAATGCCATGTAAAGCTTCTTGAGAACATAAACTTTAGTCGTTCGGAGTCGGCATAAAACATGTAGGTCCAGTTCTCGGTCAATTGTGTGCAAACATTTAATAACACACACAACATAATTGATCATAAGAAGCTCGGTCGAAGTCCTTTCAAGGGCTGAAATGGCCAATTTGTTTTTTTTTTTTTTTTTTTTTTTTGACACTTGGATTAATCTAACGTTTTGGAGCAGTCCAATGGATACCAAGATCATGCGATTTGATTTCACTTGATCGTGGGTCTACGAAAAGTCTCTCGTCTACATGGATAAGCCAGCCACAATTGCAGCCCTGGAACACAACATTACGGCTGCCATTGGTGAGATAATGACCAAAATGATGCAAAAAAGACTATCTCAGGCGTAGCCGTGGGCAACATTTACATGAAATAATCTTTAAAAAGTAAATGCCAGGTTTTTAAGCATTGCTGATAATTAATATTTCATTTACTTTTGCAAATTTTCTCATCTTATTTTTCAATTTTCAAAAACCAAACTCTTAAAAAAAATCACCCTTTATATCGACAACAGCTGCTATAACAACATAACTTCCTTATACAAAGCTTATATCGTTCAAATCATGCTCTGTACGACTTCGAAATTGGAAAAAATTTTGCTTGTGATGAATAACTTTAGCTAAAATATCACAGTTGAACCATATTTTGTGTAGAGTTTTGATATTTTTAAAGAATTTCTGCAGATATAATTATTAAAAAAAAAAACAACCTTAACAATAACTCCAGCTCTGATCAGTTTCAAGTGACTAGAGGTGGGCAAAGCTGTTTGACACTCTTTGAAATATCTGTTTCAAGGCGATCGATATTTATAATGATTTTGCTTAAAATGTTTAAAACTTATTTTTTTCTTCATACTATAATGCCGATGTTTAATGAACTCCCGATACCAGATCACTTTTTATGCGATTTTTTAAATATTTTTTATTTTATGTATATGTTTTTATTGTATTTCACAACGCATCATAGTTTTGCTACCATGATAGGAAAATTACCTCTCCCGCTCTTGCTCTCAAATTTTCATTATGCGTGAGCAAGAAAATTATGCGCCCTTTGTTAACCAAAATTATGCTGCGTTGTGAAATTCAAAAAATAAAATTATCATGAATACGTGACTTAACCAAGGTTCTTTTCATCGTTAGCATTATAAAAGCTTTAGTCGATGTTTGTCAAAAGTTGCATTTAATTGCATTGAGATGCATTTTAAACTTACCTAATATCAATATTGGAGCATCCAATTGACATCTGATCGGACATAATATTGAGAATCAACACAGTGTCTAGAAATGAGCAAACAAACAAAAAACGTAGATTAGTTTCTTTATTTAAGATTCAATTAAATTTTTTTTTTTCATAATAACTTATGTACGAATTTTATTGATTATTCAAATATTTGGTTACTGATCGTACCAGGCCGCTAGCAACAACATCAACAGCTAGTTCACTTTCACTCTCAGCACGATTCTTTGCGGGAATCAAATGTTTTAATAAAGAAATGCATTCCCGAAGTCTTATCACACCGACATTTTTTTTTTTTTTTTATTATATTGGTTTTATTTTTGTTTTTGTTAAATTATGTTTTTATTAAATAAGGTAAGTTTTCATTGGAATTTGTTGAATTTTCGTTTTAATCTTAAGGCTGTCAACGTTTATCAAAAGTGCAGCTGAATCCGGTATAATGTTGAAAAACGACCGGAGAGACAATCAACAACATCCCTCGACTCAACAAGTGGAAGTGAGCGAGAAGTCATCAGCAGCAGAGTCTATCAGTCACCGAAGAAAGAATTATTTACAAAAAATCCTACAACAGATCTTGTTGTTGTTGCTGACATTATTGTCATGATTGTGTTGCTGCTGTTGTTGTTGCTATGCTCTTCACAAATCCTCATTTATGTTCATAATTTTGAGCGTGCGTTTTTCTATCTCTCCCGATGTCTGTTCATCCATCTGACTCTGTTTATTGCTATGGTCACAAAAGAAACTGTAGTGCCTAGTGCTATTTAGTCGTTTAAATGTAGTCGTCTCTTCGTTATCATTCTTATCATTTGCAACCTCAGACTCTTAGCTAGTGATGATGATGATGTTGTTCGGTTATGGTTATCTCAAAACTCGAGTTCAAGAGTTTTTCTGATGAACTCGTGACGACCGTGGCCATGCGTGCTTACTGTGTGACATGCAAGCCAACAAATAGATCCAGGTTCAATTCTTTCATCTGACAGAAAGTTTTTCTATAGAAATACATTTTTCTGACCAGTCCACAGTGTTTCGTCTAGAACAAGCTCGTCTAGATGTACAAAATATACCAAAAAGAGGTATGCAATTTTGTCACTAAACGACCCAAGAAAGCAAAACAAACAA
Source organism: Tetanocera ferruginea (assembly GCA_958299015.1). Classification (NCBI taxonomy): domain Eukaryota; kingdom Metazoa; phylum Arthropoda; class Insecta; order Diptera; family Sciomyzidae; genus Tetanocera; species Tetanocera ferruginea. Next base: position 107,764,776 of record OY282642.1, on the reverse strand, counting down.
ATTTTTAAAAAGATCAGTACTTTTGAGCATTTAAGCACAAGTTGCTGCTGACTGCATTTGACAGACGATGTTAGCACGTGTTAAGTGAAGTGATAATTTTTTATCAAAGAGCATATTTTTCAAAAAATGAGAATGGAATGCACAGTTGAAGGTCAGAATTTTTTATTTTTGGTAAAAATTTAAAGCAACAAATTTAGCTATTCTTAAAATGAGTATATTTTACATGATAAAGAACAATGATAAAGAACATTTTTGATATTTTGTCGAGCGCAACTTTCATGTAGCATCCGAGATGAATTTTTGTTTTTTGTTCAACTGTATATTTTTGTTTTGAGTACACGTACCTCCTGCCAAAAGTTGAGGTTTTTGAAGAATGACCTAATCAACAATTCTGAAGAGTTGAGCACTGGACGAAAAATTTTATTTTTTAAGTAGGTCCTATAACTATCTTCAACAAGATTAATACGCTTACAAATTATTTACAGCAAAACTAATTATCTTTAAGTGTAATGTTCTATTTAACATTATCTCGTAGTAGTTTAAGAGTATTGAGTTATAAGAGCATTCCTGCCAAGACGCTGTATCTAACAAGTCATTTATTACAGACTTCTACAAGACTACGGCTATCAGAGACAAACTCTGAAGAGTTTTGGCTTTATGGATTAAAGTTTATAGACATCTCCAAGACCTTTATTTAAAGAGTTCTGATCTGATCTGGTCTGATTTGGTATACTGTAAAATCAAAGGCCCTGTAAGAGTCAGTAAAGAGTATAGTACATCCTTAAATGGCATTTTTCAGAGTAGTAGACTTTTTATAAGAACAACGGTTTGACTTCAACACATACAGTCAGAACCGAGTCACATTTTTATTTTGTTACATAAATCAAGCTTTTGAGGAAGATTGTTCATCACACGCAGATAAAAGTTTCTCGGAATATGATTAAATAGGCATCATATTTAGAGAAAAATGATATAGAATTTGCTCCAGAGAATGCTTTTCTCTAAATGTGATCCTAAAAATTCCTTAAAAATGATAAAAAGCATCTATGAAAAAGAAAAATTTAAAAAAATATATCGTTTTTAGAGAAAGACTTTTTATTTTTGAAAAAAAAATTGTTTATATCGAAAATAATACTTCTCATAGTGAATTTTTTATCAAAATATACATTTTTTCATTTTCAATAAATTTTTCTCTATAAATGAGAATTTTTTTGTGCGAGAAATGAGAATTTTTTTGTGCGAGAAAAATACTTATCATTATCAGAGATATTGAAATATTTCTATATCCGACAAGTGAAGAAGTATTTCTTTGAAAATGTGAAAATTTATTTTAATTGAAGAAAGTTTTATGTAAAAAATGGAAAATAACTATTATCGAAGAAAGAGAAATTTTTTATTGGAGAAAGATATGTATTTTTTCTGAGTGCATCAAACAAGGTGCACATTGTTTTTTCGACCTGAGGAATACGAGAACCAAAAATATAATTTTGTCCAGCTTGTTCGAGACGAAACACTGTGCGGCCTTCACCTTTCTGCAGACAGTGACAAACCTTAAAGAGTAAACAATGCCGTGTACTCATTAAATCTCATTTTTTCAACCATTTCATAGCCTTTCGGAGTCGGTATAAAACATGTAAAGTGACTCACAGGTAATTTTATGCAGTGCAGACATACTTTTAACTTTGAGAAATATAAAAAGGAATAGGAAAGGCAAATAGTGATTACTTTTCAAAGTTTAATAAATAAAAGAAGTAAAGAAACGCTAAAGTCGGTCTAGCCCGACTATGGAATACCCTAAACCTAATTTATTAAAATATATATTGTAATATAATACCTAATCATATTAAAATATATATTGATATACTTAAACAAACATAAATTCATTCTTATTTTTTCATAGTCCATGTATTCCTTTACAGTTTTTAACAGTTTTCACTTGTGTGGGTTTTATGGGAGTAGGACGTGTTCGTGGGCAGATGGCTCCCATTTTTTGTTCACACCTTAGTTTTGATATAAAGTAAGTTCTCTTATACAAAGTTTAATCCCTGTAAGTTATATACAATCCTTTTTATGGTATTTTCAATATTGTATGTTGTGTGGGAGATGGGCGTGTTCGTGGTCGGGTGATGCCCATTTTGTGGGCACACCTTAGTTTTGAAATTAGATCCTCCCATACCAAGTTTAATCCCTGTAGGCCGTGTATAAATCTGTTTATGGTATTTTCAATATTGTGGGTTATATGGGAGGTGGGCGTGTTCGTGAGCGGATCACGCCCATTTTTTGTTCATGTCTTAGATTTTGTACAAACCAAATATTATCTCTGTAAGACATAAATACTTATTTTTTTTGTTGGAACTTAATTACGAGCTTAGTTATGCAGTTTTCAATTTTTGAGTTGTATGGGAGGTAGGCGTGCCCGTGGGCGGATTCCAAGAATATTCAATTGTGCAGATCCTTGGGTCCATGTGACTATGTGCACCGAGTTTCACCCAATTATCTCTCATTTTTATGTATTTTCTTCACCAAAATTGAAACAAATTTCATGTAAAAAGAAAGCGTGTGAAGACGATTTTTATTTCTGTGCAAAAAAATAAAATTCCTTAAACTATTTTTATATCTGAACACAAAAATAAAAATAAAAAAATGATATTAATTACTGTGCGAAATAATAAAAATCAATAAATGAGTTTTATTTCTGACCAAAAGAATAAAAATTAAAAAATCATTTTTATTTTTGAGCCAGAAAAAAAAATGCGGCTTGTCAAGGCAGGAAATGACCTAACCGAAACTTTAAATATTGAACGAGTTTTCAGACCAGACGACCCGCTATCATTCCATTTCTTCAATTTCATAATGGAGGGAATCTAATGAAAGACACATCGCGTTGGCATGTTCTAATATAAACAAGTAAAGAAAGTCTAAGTGGTGACCGTGGCATGCAGGTTAAGTGTGTGGCTTAGCATGCTTGGAGCCCGGGTTCGATCCCCAGCCGCGGCGAAAAGTTTTTTTCATTACAAAATTTTTCTGATCGGTCACCACCTTTCTGCAGACAATGGCAAACCTCAGAGAGTAAATAATGCCATGTAAAGCTTCTTGAGAACATGAGCCGTTCGGAGTCGGCATAAAACATGTAGGTCCAGTTCTCGGTCAATTGTGTGCAAACATTTAATAACACACACAACACAATTGATCATAAGAAGCTCGGTCAAAGTCCTTTCAAGGGCTGAAATGGCCAATTTGTTTTTTTTTTAAAGAAAGTCTAAAGTCGGTCTAGGCCGACTATGAAATACCCTAAACCTACTCATCCAAAAAAAAAAAAAAAAATATTATTGAAAATGGGTGTGTCCGTGGGTGGATAAAGCCTTAAATTTGATCTCTCTATGACAAACATAATCTTATTTATTGAGTTTTAAACTTTTTGGGTTGTATGGGAGGCAGGCGTGTCCGTGGGCGGATGACGTCCATTTTGCAAACCCATCTCTGTTTTGTCATAAAAAACATATGTCTCTGTAGGTTAAACAGAGGCTTATTTATTGCGTTTTCAATTTTTGGGTTGTATGGGAGGTGGGAGTGTCCGTAGGCGGATGACACCCATTTTTCGAAAACATCTTTGTGTTGATACAAAACACATACATACCAAAGTTTATTGTTGTAGGTTAATTATGAGCTGAGTTATGTAGTTTTCAATTTTTGCCTTGTATGGAAGGTAGGCGTGTCCGTGGGCGGATTCCAAATATTCAATAGTGCAGATCCTTGGGTTCATGTGACCATGTGTATCAAGTTTCATCCAATTATCTTAACTCCTTCTTCTTATCCTGTGTATACGGACAACACACAGACGGACGGACAGACATAGATAGCTCGATTCACGTGGTGACGCTGATCAAGAATATATATACTTTTCTATATATAGAATATATATACTTTTCTATACCCTGACCTTTCAGGTTTAGGGTATAATAATAAAACAATTTGGGCTTAAATGATTCTGTTGTCGTTATATCTACTTCTTGAAGATTTTTTGTTTTCAGTATGAATTATTTTTAGAGCAAAATTTCGAAAATAAAAACAAATAGTTTGTTATCGATCAAAATAAAACGAACCCGTAAATAAACTAAGTTCTGTTTTGGTTATCACTAAAAAACTAGTTTACTGATAAAAATAATTTGCAAAAACAATTTGATTTCAATGTCAATAACCTTTTAGTTTGAAATACAGAATTATGAAAGATTTGTTACTTGCAAAAAAATAAAAATTTTGTTTGAAAAAAATCAATTTTTACATTTATATAAAATAATTTTATTTTTTAAAATTAATTTATATAATTAATACAAGAAAAATTTATCAATCGATTGTTTTAATTTGATTGAACATGTTAATTGTACACATTTTTGACAATTGCTTGAGCTAGCATCAAAAAGTTCATAACAAATTCTTCGATTTTCAAAGGCTTTCCACAACTCAGAAATAGGCATTGTTAAAAAATGTTCACTATTTCGTTACACTAAAAAAAAAAAAAACTTATGCATCTCCGATTAAAAATTTCTCTATTTTCGATAATAGCAATTTTCTCTCTTTCAAATAAAATTTTTTTTCAATTAGAATAATGAATAAATTTTCACATTTTCGAAGAAATATTTCTTCACTTGTGGGAAATGAAAATATTTCAATATCTCTTATAATGATTAGTATTTTTCTCGCACAAAAAAAAAATTCTCATTAATAGAGAAAAATTCATTGAAAATGAAAAATTTTTCCTATATATTAATAAAAAATTCACTATGAGAATTATTCTCTTCAATAAGAACAAATCTTTTCTCAAAAATAAAAATCTTCTTCTTTAAAAACGATATATCTATAACTATATAAAAGGAGACTCACGGCGTATTTGGTGACGAGTGTTCTCAATAACCGCTGAACCAATTTCTAAAATTTTTTCACTTTTCAATTGCTATGATAAGCGAAATTACTATAGGGCACTACGTTTATCAACTTTTAAAACTTTTTCTTAAATTATTTAAGAACTCATGTATTTTTATCCATTCTAATGCTGTACAAACAGCAGAAAAACTATGCTTAAGCTCTTGCTGTGAGAGTAACTCTCAACACAGCGCGGCTGCCATGTTGTGTGGTGAGTTCTATCAGTTTTTATGGAAAATTTTAGTATCACATTTAGAGAAAAGCATTCTCTGGAGCAAGCTCTATACCATTTTTCTCTAAATATGATGCCTTTTTTAATCATATTCCAAGAATTTTTTTCTGAGGGTATTTTTGGGTCCAAGCAATTGCTTTAATTTAAAATTTTCGCTTCTATTTTGAAATTTAGTCAGACAATCGAGTCAGTTGAAATTTTGGCAATTATTTAAATTTCATGACTACAAAAAAAAATGTACAAATTCAAAAAGAATTGTTCAAGCTCTTTAAAATTTTAAAAAATATACCCTCAAAATTTCAAAATGATATATCTTTTTCACGATACAAAGATATTCCTAATGTTTGATTACAATCAAACGTTTATTTCCGAATTGTAAAAAACGGGCACTGAATGAAATTGATTTTTGTGTATCTAAATATCTCAACTAGCTCTTAACTGATTCAAGTTTATGTTGTGCGTTTTAGAAAAAGGTCTTAAAAACTGTATATCACAAAAAGTTATTCCTAATCGGTAGACTTCCTTATCAATTTAGACTGCTAGTGCATAACTTTATTCCCAAAAGAATCACACATATTCTCTGAAAATCCCAAATTGAAGATAATAAAGTTTAATTTTTCAATTAACTTTCTATAATAAACCTCAAAAATTTTCATCTTAAGAGAAATATGAAAGATAACATTGCTTGTATAAAGATAAGATGTGATAAGATACGATGACAAGGCATGATAAAACTAATGTATACTTAATGCTGTATCTTTAAGCAAATGAACCCGCCTCTTTTGCCCATTAGAATTATAGTACTTCCGTAACTCAGACTACACTGACAACATTGTAAATTATGCCACAGTGATGTTTGTTATTTGTTATGATTGTTTGTTATTTGTAGACTTTATATTATAAGCATTTTTAAATAAGAAAAAAAAAATTAAAAAACAATTCATTGAAACGCAGAAGTTTAAATCAAGACTTCACATACAGCATCACATTTAAACTGAGATGATTATTTATAAAAATATATTTTTATTGAAAATCAGTTTATTGCACTGCTTATCAGCAGAAAACAATTTTGTATAGCTTTATTCGCTTATTGATCAACAGGCATCATGTTGATGGAAAATAGTTCAATTAGCCTTCTTGCAGCCCTAGTAGCAGCAGTTACATATATCGAAGTGGTATAAAAGAAAAAAAATTTTTTTTTTAAAAAATTTCAACTTTAAAACAACTAAAAAATATGTGCTTCGTTGTTAACTTTCTACTCGTCACTTTAAATTATCTGCAGGCAAAATTCGTACAAACTACACAGTATTAAAAACTCAAAATATGTAATCTTTGTTCCTTTTGAAAGTGATTTCTTACAATAAAAACCTTCGTTCGTTTAAACTCGCGTTGAGCTACATTTCATTATTTTGTCTAACTTATATATATAACATAGAGCATATCAGCATCGCAAGTTACATTGAAATGAAACTGTTGACCATCTACAGATTAGAGAATTGTAAGTTGGTGTATCTTTATGGGTCGATTTAAGTACACAATAATATTGAGTAAATAAACAATATTTGCATATCAGCATAAGAAGGATTAATATTGATTTTGGAATTAAACATCGGTCAGAAAAAAGTGAAGGTATTCCAATTATCTTCAAGATATCTCAATACAATTAATATACCATATAGACGGGGTCGACTGAGTTTAGAATTTCTTTCTCTAAAAAATATATGCATTATTTTATAGGCTTATATATGTGCGTCCACAGGATTTCGCAAAGGAGGTATGGAGGGATGGTATTTGAAATTGTGTTTTTCTATTTTCTTAGAAATTTCGTAAATACATTACTCATATTACATGAATGATTGACAAATGGTACAGTGATACTACAAGGGGCATTCACTTCCGCCAGTACGAAAGTATGCCTTTTTTTTCAAAAGGTACCATATTCGTGTCATAAATCGGCACAACAGTTTTTCTCTAAGAAACAGTTATGTTACATTAGTAAAATCTGTGTTATCGGCACGAACATAATGTTTCACGATCATTTGTACAAAAATATTTTTTTTAATAATTGGCATTTTTTGATCGAATTTTCTTGTATTTGATTTCGAAAGACGACCTTATTTTTTTTCTTTTTTGATTTTGGTGAATACAGCGAATTGACAATTATGAATTGACACCTTTTGCATGTGTTAGAATCAATTTTCGAAGCACTTTTTCCACTGCGATTAAGAAGGAACATTACATTCGCGGCAGAGAAAACAGACCTTTTTTAAAAATTCATAACTCAGTCAAAAACAAAGATTTTTTCAAAATTATTGAAGAGAATTCAACAAATTACAAGAAACAAAAGTAAAAAAATATATTTTTCACTCCAACATGGTAGAGCTCCAAACTGGCGGCAGAGAAAAAAACGGGGCCTCGTGTTTGCAGCGCTGGGAGTCGCGAAAATTGACCGATCTGGAAAAAAGTGACTTTTATGAAAAATTCATAAAAATCGAAAAAAAAAAATGTAAAAAAGCTCGTGTCATACGATAGCGAATCAAGTTTAAAAAAATACAAAAAAAAAAAATTTCGTTAAAAAATTAACCCGCTAGTGCTCCAATCAGTATGAAAAACATGGTTTCGAGATAAACGCGTTCAAAGTTTGTGAACAAAGAAAAAAAAGGCGAAAATTCAAAATGCGCTCTCACTAATTCGGCTGTAACTTTTGAACCCGTAGGAATTTTTCCATGAAATTTTTTTCTTAGAATCTCACTATTTGCTTAAAATTTCAAAAAACGGCCAATGTCATGTCCCCCATAAGGTAGCTCTTCTTTCATCATTTCTAGCCAATAAAATTAAAAATTCATCAAAATATACAATTTTAGAAGTTGTAGCTGGTGGTAGAGATGTTTGTGGAATGAGATTGCTTAATAACTCGAATTGACTGAGGTAAAGGCATAACACTTGCCTCAGATTCAAATTCGTATGTTGGTGTAGTGCTCCACCACACATACAACATTCTGCACTTGTTTCGCTTGTATTCCCTTTCTCTCCTACTTATCTATCACTCCATTTCCGAACCAAGGCAGACTTGACAGAATAGGTTTGACACTTGAAAGCCTTGGTTCAAAGCTTAAAAAAAAGAAGAAACCATTGGGTGTTATCCGCAATCAAATCGGGACTGTACGACGGATGACCAGGTTGATCGATGAACACTTTTTATTTTAGTTGATGTGTGAGAGTTTGCATTGTCATGGAAGCGAATGATTCGTTTTCTGCGATTGTTTTACCGAATTTTTCGAACACATCTGGCAAATAAAATATGGTGTACCATTCATAAAAGAACGTTCTACGTTGCTCTAATGAAACAGTGGCAACATGGCCAGTTATTCCAAGAAAACTGGCGACCATTTTCTGCGAAGTGGATCGTGCAAGATGAACTTTTGTTGGATTTGGCTCGTATTGAAAGACTCATACAGTCAATTTATTGGTTAGTTTCGGGTTTATATGTATAAATACATGATTCGTCAGCTATTGCGAGTTATATACATTTTTTGAAGTATCAAGTTTGAGTTAAAGTGCCATTCCCTGCCCCTTTGTGGACGCCAATGGGCTTATATATCTTTGACTACTGTTATTTATATGGGAGGTGGGCGTGTTCAAAGGTGGATGACACATAATTTTTGGGCACAAATTAGTTTTATGTAACATATGGACCTATCAAGTTTTATTATTGTATCTCATGTATTAATCTCTTTATAGAGTTTCACTATTGAGGGTTGTATGGGAGGTGGGCGTGTTCGCCGGTGGATTATGCCCGTATCTTGTACGAATTTAAGCTTTTCTATAACATGCTCCCATACCAAATTTATAGCTGTATGTCACACATAAACCTATTTATAGTGTTTTCAATATTTTGGGTTGTATGGAAGCGAACGTATTCGTAGGCGGATCATTCACATTATTTGTATACGTCTTAACTGTTATATAATACTAAATAAAAATGAAATTTTAATTCTGCAGCTTAAATAAAACCCTCTAAAAAGCAATTTCAATTTTTTAATTGTCTAAGACGAATGCGTTTTCATGAGTGGACTCCAAAGATACTCAAAAAAGCAGATCCTTAGTGCAGATTCATATTCATATTCATATTCATATTCATATTCATATTCATATTCATATTCATATTCATATTCATATTCATATTCATATTCATATTCATATTCATATTCATATTCATATTCATATTCATATTCATATTCATATTCATATTCATATTCATATTCATATTCATATTCATATTCATATTCATATTCATATTCATATTCATATTCATATTCATATTCATATTCATATTCATATTCATATTCATATTCATATTCATATTCATATTCATATTCATATTCATATTCATATTCATATTCATATTCATATTCATATTCATATTCATATTCATATTCATATTCATATTCATATTCATATTCATATTCATATTCATATTCATATTCATATTCATATTCATATTCATATTCATATTCATATTCATATTCATATTCATATTCATATTCATATTCATATTCATATTCATATTCATATTCATATTCATATTCATATTCATATTCATATTCATATTCATATTCATATTCATATTCATATTCATATTCATATTCATATTCATATTCATATTCATATTCATATTCATATTCATATTCATATTCATATTCATATTCATATTCATATTCATATTCATATTCATATTCATATTCATATTCATATTCATATTCATATTCATATTCATATTCATATTCATATTCATATTCATATTCATATTCATATTCATATTCATATTCATATTCATATTCATATTCATATTCATATTCATATTCATATTCATATTCATATTCATATTCATATTCATATTCATATTCATATTCATATTCATATTCATATTCATATTCATATTCATATTCATATTCATATTCATATTCATATTCATATTCATATTCATATTCATATTCATATTCATATTCATATCATATTCAGATTCATATTTATATTCATATTCATATTCATTTTCATATTCATATTCATATTCATATTCATATTCATATTCATATTCATATTCATATTCATATTCATATTCATATTCATATTCATATTCATATTCATATTCATATTCATATTCATATTCATATTCATATTCATATTCATATTCATATTCATATTCATATTCATATTCATATTCATATTCATATTCATATTCATATTCATATTCATATTCATATTCATATTCATATTCATATTCATATTCATATTCATATTCATATTCATATTCATATTCATATTCATATTCATATTCGTATTCATATTCATATTCATATTCATATTCATATTCATATTCATATTCATATTCATATTCATATTCATATTCATATTCATATTCATATTCATATTCATATTCATATTCATATTCATATTCATATTCATATTCATATTCATATTCATATTCATATTCATATTCATATTCATATTCATATTCATATTCATATTCATATTCATATTCATATTCATATTCATATTCATATTCATATTCATATTCATATTCATATTCATATTCATATTCATATTCATATTCATATTCATATTCATATTCATATTCATATTCATATTCATATTCATATTCATATTCATATTCATATTCATATTCATATTCATATTCATATTCATATTCATATTCATATTCATATTCGTATTCATATTCATATTGATATTCATATTCATATTCATATTCATATTCATATTCATATTCATATTCATATTCATATTCATATTCATATTCATATTCATATTCATATTCATATTCATATTCATATTCATATTCATATTCATATTCATATTCATATTCATATTCATATTCATATTCATATTCATATTCATATTCATATTCATATTCATATTCATATTCATATTCATATTCATATTCATATTCATATTCATATTCATATTCATATTCATATTCATATTCATATTCATATTCATATTCATATTCATATTCATATTCATATTCATATTCATATTCATATTCATATTCATATTCATATTCATATTCATATTCATATTCATATTCATATTCATATTCATATTCATATTCATATTCATATTCATATTCATATTCATATTCATATTCATATTCATATTCATATTCATATTCATATTCATATTCATATTCATATTCATATTCATATTCATATTCATATTCATATTCATATTCATATTCATATTCATATTCATATTCATATTCATATTCATATTCATATTCATATTCATATTCATATTCATATTCATATTCATATTCATATTCATATTGAAATAAATTAAATTTAACTGAAGTTTTCCATCGAAATAGTTTAAAGCTAAAGTATCGATAACTTGGCTGCATTCAATCCTCTCTATCAAAATGAATGAGAGCCAAATGAATAAACAAACTTATTATTGTGATTGTGCTCATATAAAATAATCAGTTGTTTACGCTAGACTTTTGAAGCTTTTATAGCTGAGCGAACGACGCATTCGGTAGTAGAACTCAGCTAGTGGGCACACACAACGCTAAAGCGCTGCTAGCTGAATGCTTTTGGAGGCCGAATCGCTTTGCCGCTTATGAATGAAGAGATGATGATGAACAATAACGACGACTGATGATGGTGATGATGACGATGATGATGATGATGGTGATGATAATGATAATGATGATGATGATTGTATTGATGATGATGATGATTATGGTGATGATGACGAAGACGACAAAAACTAGCCAAGTGGCCAAGTGACTGACTACCACAACGTAACGATGACGACGAAACCTATTCACGATGTATGGAGCAAGTTTTGCTTGCTTACTCGCTAGCTTGCGAACCATAAAACTTTTTCTAGTCGCGCGCTTTGCAAATAGTTTGTTTTCATGCTTAGACCTCGAATGTATAAAGCTTTGCTGGCCAACAACTAGCTAGCACTAGCTTTGAAACGCTGTGACTTGCCCTCGTTTGCTTAGTCGATAGCTAGCTAACACGGAATACGTACGAAAAATACGTGCGTGTGTAAATATTTTGGGCACAATCGGAAATTACAAAAACAAAAACAGAAAAATAATAATAATAAAAATAATAAAAAAAACAGGCCCCCCTTTGTTTGCTGGAGCTTTTATTTTTAATAATTTTTTTTTCAATTTGAATGCCGAATTGTTACGATACGAAATCTAGAAACTATTTTGGACAAAGAAAACAATAACAAGAATATAATTCGAAGTGAACTTAAAAGTTTGACAGTTTCTTAAGTAATAAACCAATAAATCCCAACAACAACAACAATAACAATTATCAAATTTAGCACACACGCAAGTGTTATGGTAGTTAGATAACTTCTAGCTACTAGATTAAGATATCGGAGTGAAGTTTTTGCCAAAATTATCAACACAATAAAAATAGTAGCAAAGCAGAGCGACAAGATATTCGGAGCATTCATCAGTTTTAGTTGCTAGTTTTTTTATGCAATGCGGTTGAACTTTTTGTAGTTGCAGTTGTTGTTATCGCATTTCTATTAATTTGTGTTAAGTTTGTGTTGCGTTTAAAATTGCAATCTACTGATAACAGCTGTTGTTCAGCGCTTAGAGAGTTCATTGATCAAATCGTTTTAATTGATATCGTCAAAGCAATTTACAAAAATAAAACACAACAAAAAAAAAGTTAAAACAATACAATAAAAACAAAAAATAAAAAACCTACCTACCTATTTTGTATTACAAATAAAAATACAAATAAAACACCATATAAATAAAAGAAATAAAAATAACTAATCATAACAATAAACACTGTAGCAGCAACAACAAAAAAATTAATGAACTGACTGGCAAGTCTAAAGTTCAATTTATTGCATTTCTCCTCGAGCACCTGCACAATAACGCTTACGATTTCACACCGACAAGCTTGTCCATCCCATCGAACTTACTTGCCATTTGCAGTATTTAACTGCGGAGTGTCAGCAACGCAGTTGCAACCGCTGCACAACGCAAAAATTCAACCTTTGCCCTACGCAGCGTTCTTATAGCAATTAGCAGAGCTTTCGGCAGCATCACCTGACGTCATTTAAAAAAGCCGCAGTTGGACCTCGTGGGGGACCTAGTCTTATCTTAGAACTCAGAATATTAACGGGGAGTTGTGTTTGTGGTATGTACGAGTGTGTATGTTTTGTTGTTTTATGTTATTTATTAGCACACTATCGCTAATTCTAAGTACTACATGAAGTAGATACATATCTACACTTGTTCATATGTGTGCTTGTGATCGTCTCTCTTTTGCTAAATTTAGTTAATTAAACGCACTTAATTTAATCTCTGCTGCTAAGTATTCCTACCCATATATTTCTGATAGTTTCTACTGCGTGCTGTTTTTCTATCTTCACAAATTTATCGATAGTTCTTGAATGCATGAGTGTGGAAGACAACGCATTTGACACAATTTAAATCAATAACAACGACGCACCACTTATTCCACAGTGGTGGCCAAAAAAGTAGTGATGCAATGAAATAAAATTTAGATTAGCTATTGTGACGCGCTTCACCTCCCTTAATGTTAAAAGACTTAAGGACCCATTAAAGTTTTTTTTAACAAATTAAAAATTAAAAATTTTATTGTAAAGCGACTGTTTACTTTAGCTAATTTATAATAATTATATAATGTTTAAGGAACATTATTTAATTTTTTTTTTATAAAAAATATTAACTAATAAATCCGGAATTTCCGGAACCCGGAATATCCGGCAATTTAGTAAATCACCTAAAATATGCGGTGGACACGATTTTTTTCAGCTTGTTCGTACAAAAAAACAAAACTAATAATAACGTTCTGCAGAAGCTTTTTAAGCTTGCAATCGAAGATTGTAGAAAAATACTGATTTTTACGAAAATGGTAGTGAAAAAACCGATTTTGGACTAAAATATGAAGTTTTTAGGTCATAAAATAAAAACTATTTCTCTAAAACAAAAACCGAACGATTAAAAGTAGCAATGGTATTTGCTTTACAAGTGAAAAAATTTGGTGCGATCTGTGGAATAGTTTTCGAGTAATGCTGTCCACCGGTTTCAAACATCACTTTTCAAGAAAAATGCGTCTAAAGTTAAAGACGTTTGCGCTTATAAATACAACAATTTTTATTCAATTGACTTGAGACTTTCTCAGAATATTTTTTTTTACTGTAGAGTGTCAGCAACGCAGTTGTAACCGCTGCACAACGCAAAAATTCAACCTTTGCCCTACGCAGCGTTCTTATAGCAATTAGCAGAGCTTTCGGCAGCATCACCTGACGTCATTTAAAAAAGCCGCAGTTGGACCTCGTGGGGGACCTAGTCTTATCTTAGATAGTTAAATAGTTGAAATAGCAAAAATGTTTCCCCAGGAAATACCCCAGAGGTCACGGGTTCGAATACCGACTAGACCATGTTTCTATGCATGATAAGTTTGTGGATGAGATTGATAAACTGAGGTCCAGGCACACCAATTCTGTGTCGACAAGGAATAACCGCTAAAGTCGAGTTAGGACAAAGTGAGGTTTTTACTTTCATTGCGTTTTTTCGCAACGAAAAGCACTTGTACGTAAATTAAGATGGCTGTTCCTTGAAAATTAAATGTTTAAGGTCATAAAATCTAAACAGAAAAAGTCAGGGTACCCTGATACTTATAAGGTAGCGATATTAATCTTAAAAATGCTCTTCTGAAATTTTGAAAATGAGTTTAGCTGTTATTGCTTGTCGACACAGAATTATCTCAGATCCAACTTCTCATGTTGATATAGCATTCCGCCACATAGAGAACATTCTATACTTGTTTAACTTGATTTTCCCTCCTTTTCTACTTACATATTAAGGCAGACTTCTTGCCTAGGGGTACAAATTTTGGGTAGTTTTTAAAAATTTAATAACAAAAATTAAGAAACTTATTGATTGGTATTTTACCAATACAACAAAAGAAAAAAACAATTTGAAAATTTAAATCTTTAAACGCGTTTTTTTTAAAAACAAGCCTCCATTTTTTTCTTTAATTTGCGTAGTTCAGACCATTTCAGTTCACCAGAAGGTATGAATTCATGTCAAGGTCGTACTATTCTGTGATATTTTCAATTGTAAAAATTTAGTGAATTTTTTTTTGTATTGTTAAAATATCAAAAAATATTTTATAAAAAGTCTTTTAAAAATATTCTTAATTCGTTTTTTTCGAATTTAAAAAAAAAACCAAAATTTGTACCCCTAGCCTAGAATACCGCCTAAATCCAGACGTAGACTTGTATGAATAGGTTTGACACCTGAAATCCCTGGTCTAAAGCAACATAAAATGTATTCATAAATACTTTCACTTTATTTTGCTTTAATTGTGATTTTGTGGTAGCAATTTTAGATTTTTTTTTTTAACCCTGCAACAATAATGTGTGGTCTTAGAAAATTCATTGTTTCCCACGTTTTAATTAAAAAAGTTTTTAATTAAAACAATTATACAGTACATTAAGAAATTAATATCGAAGGTTTGATTTTATTTTCTGGGATAAGAGTTATGTGGCCTGAAAATCCCAATTGATGACTATAATTCCGGCAGACAAATGCAAGAAAAAATGCTCGTAAGTGATGTCTGAGCACCAACTTGAAATAAAACTACGGGGAATATTTTTGATGAATGCTGCAAACTTGCATTTGCTTTAAAAAATGCCGCTTTTGACAGTAAAAGTTTAGTCAATTTAACTCAACACCTTTTTTCTAACCATGGAGGTCGAAACCAATCAAAGAGCCTTTTTTGAAATGTTAATTTTCACAAAATAGTATATGTTCCCTAATAATTTTAAGCCATTTTAGCCAATTATGACTAATTTAAGAAGGGATGTGACGAATGTCATTTAGCGGATGCAAAGGCGGATCTGTAAAGAGCGTTCAGTGAGGATGCGGATGCAGATAATTGAATTTCAAATACGCAGGTTCATATGCGGATGTTTTCAATAAAATTAGAAAATATTTCTAATAGGTTTTTTTTTCTCAAACAAATTTTGAACTTTTTCTGCCCATTTGATTTTTTTGCATTTTTTTGTTTTAAACAAAATAAATGACATAGTATGTGGAAAATAGTTAACGTTACCATTGACAGTTCAGAAAAGATTGAGCTCTTCTACGGAAAACTAAAAAATTCTTCTATGGAAAAAAAATATAATCTTTCCTTGCGGAAAAAGCAGCCAACTCGAAAACAATTAAAACATTTTCTGTCACATACCTTAATTAAAGTAAGTTATTACTTTAATAATAACAATATTTATAATAACTTCTTCCCAGATAATCTGGAACTAATCTGGAACAAATGGCTACATTTGATAAACGCTTCGAAGGAAAAAATAATATAGAACCGATTTCCTAAGACAAAGCAAGGATTCACTTTTGAATAAACTTTTTTGTAATCAATTCTCAAGAAATTAGGTTTCTTAAATAATCTGTAAAACATAGCCAAAGTCGAAAAAAGTCGAATAAAAAGTGTTAGCTGTCAAAATTAATAACAGATACATCATTTGAAAGGTCTATGATTCTTCTTTCTGAAAAAAGTGAGAAAGTGAAACTGGTTGATAATAAACTAAGTTACAGGCTTATAAGTGAGCAAAGGTACGCAGAACTGTTTTTAAGTTTTACTCGAAACAAACTTCAAGAAAAATATATATTAACTTTTCAAGTATTTTGGACTTTTGCACCGTCAGTTGATAACAACTGTTAAATTTCATTTATTTCCATACATTTTTCCGCAAATACATGTTCCATACGGGAGTTTTATATACAAATTGCACTTTAATGTTATTTTTTGCTTATCTTAATTAAAAAAAAAATCATATTTTTATCACAACTGATAAGGAAGCTCTGAAAAATGTATATTTCTTATTATATACCGCAAAATATATTGAAAGACATACTATAGCAATATGCGTTCCAACAAATATTTCATATTATAATTAGGTAAATCAAAAGGTGTCATATCGTCATACTGTTCCAGTGTTTACGACTGTCAAATCAACACTAGTTGTTTCCAATGCAAAATTAACAAATGAAGTTTATGGAATACTACACTCAATAAACATAAGTAGCTCGCAGTATTGCATTTGTTCTATCACAATATTGCATGTGACGAATATTAAAAGTTTTTCGGATGTATAAGTTAAAAAGTATAAAAAGCATATTAATACCGAGAAATAGTTACAGTTTGAACGATATTAGGTGCGGACCATCATGACGCTTGCCTTTTATGTATTACGATTTGTGTTTCTAAAAGGTGATTTTTGAAGCGTTAGGTTTTTGAAAATTGAAAAAATAACGCAAATTTGCAACAATGAATGAATGTTTATTTGGAGCGATACATTAATGGCTGCCGTTTACTTTTTAAAGATTATTTCAAGTAAATGTTGTTTGGTGTACTTTTTCCAGCATTTCGGCCGGTATTTTTACAATGGAAGCTGTAATGTTGTCTTCCAGTTCTGCAATTTTGTCTGCCTTTTCCATTTCAGTGTCCGGCATTTCGGCCGGGTGTTCACTAATGGCAGCTGTAATGTTATCTTCCAGCGCTGCAGTTTTAGCTGTCTTGTCCCTGCTGTACAGGAGAGACTTACGTAGCACTACAAAAAATAGTCAAGTCAGGTCAAATCTGGTGCGAAATTTGTTCGATTATGATCGAAATCGATTATGATGAGTCATCATTGATGACCATAAAATAGACGTTTTGTGTCTTGGTCTATTCATGGTGAAATGACAAACTTTACTGAGCATTTTTGGCTTTGGCACATGATACGAATCTCGCGTGAGGTTGAAAAAAAATTTAAACTGAAATATCGCCTTCTGTATCATATTTATTTCTAATATAATGGTTTGTTATCAAAATCAGTTGTGCTTGAGTAACTTTTAATATAATGAGCCTTATAAAGAAAGTTTTAAAAGGTTTATTTCGAAGGACAACTAGGTAAAAATCATATCTTATCTTGAGTTATAAGTTCTAAGAAAAGATTTTTAAATGGAAATGGCTTTTTCAGAAAGTCAGACTGTTATGGTTTATAAAATTTCAAAGTGGTCTTTTGCTAAACTCTAAAATAATTTAAATTTGCAGTATATTTGGAGTGCTGAAATTTTTCTCAGCTGCTTTAGTTGATATTGAAATAAATAAAATCGAAATATTTTATAAAAATGCTAGTGAAAAGTAATCTGAACTGAGTGTCATATCGTTTATGAACAATAAGACAAATAAAACCTTGTGCATAGCTTATGAGAAAAAATTCCTAAGAAAGGTTATTTTTTTAGTGCGCTCGGGAAGTAAAACCAATTAAGTGTTGCAAATTAAATTATTATTTTCGTCATATTTTAATGCTGATTTGCATTAGTTTATATGACTGTCTGTTATTATGTTTTGTGTGTTGTTATTCAACTCACGTGGCTTATTATAACAGCCTCTACTGTGTGCAATAAACAGTGGGGCGCGATTTTGAATTGACTCAATTACATTAAAAATACGACTCATTTATTGATGTAGCATGTATGTATGTATGTGGCGTGACATTTTC
The DNA here is from genome assembly GCA_958299015.1 of Tetanocera ferruginea. Taxonomy (NCBI): domain Eukaryota; kingdom Metazoa; phylum Arthropoda; class Insecta; order Diptera; family Sciomyzidae; genus Tetanocera; species Tetanocera ferruginea. Next base: position 107,746,031 of record OY282642.1, on the reverse strand, counting down.
TTCAGACGCACAACCAGGTGATACTCGTACTCAATTCAAACAGTCTTATACAAAAGTGGTTTAACATTTTTGAATGTAGAACCGTCTGCGGTTTGACGCTATTTTGAACTTGCTCGAGCTATTGAACTTTGGTTAATGTTGTTTTTGCTTTTGTTTTTGATTTGCTTGGATGACATGACAACAACGTCAACTTCATAATTGTATTGAAGGCCATAAGATCTGAGGGTTGTATGGGCCGCCCATGAGGCGCAGACGTTGAGAGTGTGTCTAGAATTTCAATTTGTCGTCTGAGTTCAAGAGCTTTTGATTGCGGTGTTGTTGTGTTCTGTTAAACGTGCATCGGAGGCGGTTTGGAGGACGTCGCAAAATTCAAAGAATGTGCGTGTCCGGTTATATAAAATAACAAGAAAATAACATCTGTGAATATATGCCGCTTGCATACACGCACACTTGCACACATGTACATGACTATTTCTAAGAGCTGAAGAAATAGAAATTATTTGTAAATTTAAAAATTCTGTGGCGTAAGAAATGAGGTTAAAGGTAAATAAATAATTTATTTAAGCATTTCTTTATTGGTCAAGAACTGAAAAGAATTTAATTTCTAGGTAATTGAATGCAGAAGCAAAAGAGGTAGAGTACACTTCGTTGAACTGTTAATTTTATACGATTTTGTCGTAGCGGAAAGTAGAAAGAGTAGAACTAAATTATGACTGACTTAATTTAATACGAGACTCACGCATAATACTTTAATCAAGTATAGCTATATAGAAATGAATTACATTTAGACCAAATAAAGAAAGAAATAAAATAATGTGAAAAAATATGCAATAAAAACTTGTCAAGTTTTATTATGTGAACAGAATTTATTAAATATATAAAAAAAAAATCTAAGTTTAATACGAATAAGCTTTATAACTATGCCGGAAATAGATTTTTCAAAGCATCGATTATATATCGAAGAAACGACTGCCAATGAATGTACATATATTTGAATGGTTATCGATGACACTAAAATAAATTACAGCGATTTTTATTGAATACATATCCTGACATATATTGCTAGATTATTTTTTTTCGTTGGACAAAATATAGCCATAAAGTATTCAATATTAAAAAAATTAGAAACACAAAACAAATTGGCCATTTCAGCCTTTGAAAGGACTTTGAACGTGCTTCTTATGATCAATTGTGTTGTGTGTGTGTTATTAAATAATTGCACACAATTTACCGAGAACTGGACCTACATTTTTTTATGAGGAACACAAACGTGGTTATAGTTATATTATTCATATAACTATAATTCATCATCATAATGATTGCATAATTTCTATTTATTCAAACGAATGAACAGCATGAAATGGTCTTCTCCAAAAATTCTGAAATCCCAGGGCTAGCATCATGCTTCGCACCTAATGTCGCTCAAGCTATAATTATTGCTTGCTATAACAGTGCCGTTCAAACTTTTCCTACATACCATCCGAATAATAATTTTTCAGTCTAAAAGTATGCATAAAAAATTTATTTGATATAAAAATTGAAGTGTTTAAATGGAGTAATTTTTTTTATCATATTTTCTACTCTCAATCGTTCCATTCATTCGTAGGAAGGGATTTCTGAGTCATATATATTCTGAAAATCATACAGAAAATTGGTGGTTTCTTTAAAATAATATAATAATTGTTAATAATAACGAAATAATCTATATAATTAATAGGCTAAGGTTTTTTTTGTGACTTCAACTCCTCCCAGACCAATGGACCGATTCTATCGATTTAGATGTCATTAAATCAGGTTTAGGCTGTATATGTGCAAACCACTTTTAAAAATTGTGATTTCACTTCAGGGGGTTCCCAACCTTTTAAAACAGAAATAAAATTTTTGTACAAAAATCCGTTATTTTATCGATTTGAAATTTAGTTTGAGAAGAGCTTATGAGTTGATCGAATTTGAATTTTTTTCAAAACTAAAAATTTTTAACCAAAATTATCTTTTATGCATTCCTCAAATGTCAATTGTCCGAAAAATGCAGTTTCAAAAATCAAAAATTCCACTTTCCGAGCAAACGACTCAGTCAAATTTTAACGGTTTTCAAATTTTTTTTGTTTTTCTAAATTTTTGTTTAATTTTCTTTGAAATGTGTTGGCAATTACGGTAATTATCTTGCCAAATGTATTTTTAATGAATTTTCTTAATATTTTCTTTAGTTGTTTAACGTGTATTTTTATCAAACGCCAAGACAGAGAAAAAAACTCTCTGAAATTTAAAGTTCTGTATTTGGAAGCGAATATCTCTGCCACTTTTTAAAAAATTTCATTTATTTCTTTTTTGTATTTAATTGCAACTAATTGACTTTAAAATAATAACTAAGTTTTTACCGTTACTTTATTATTTATATTTTAATCATTGCCTTTAAAAAGAGTCCAATAAAATTAATGTTTTCTCAAAAAATGTATTAAAAATTGTTTTTGTTGTAAAAATAAAAAAATTTCAAATTTGCATTTTTGATTTTCTTTCATTGTATATAGTTTATTTAAGACGAATTTGTTTTTGTTTGACAGAAAAATTAATAAATACTATGTGTCATCGAAAAAACAAGGCTACCCCCTATGGTTTTTTGATCGAAATTTTTTTTTTTTAAATGTTGTTCTTATAATTTTTAAATCTTCAATAGGCTTCAAAAACAATATATTTGAAAAAAATTTCATTATAGCTACAACCAATTAAAAGTTATAGCCATGAATCTGTTTTAATCATCCTGCTTATCTATATAATTAATAGGCTAAGGTTTTTTTTGTGACTTCAACTCCTCCCAGACCAATGGACCGATTCTATCGATTTAGATGTCATTAAATCAGGTTTAGGCTGTATATGTGCAAACCACTTTTAAAAATTGTGATTTCACTTCAGGGGGTTCCCAACCTTTTAAAACAGAAATAAAATTTTTGTACAAAAATCCGTTATTTTATCGATTTGAAATTTAGTTTGAGAAGAGCTTATGAGTTGATCGAATTTGAATTTTTTTCAAAACTAAAAATTTTTAACCAAAATTATCTTTTATGCATTCCTCAAATGTCAATTGTCCGAAAAATGCAGTTTCAAAAATCAAAAATTCCACTTTCCGAGCAAACGACTCAGTCAAATTTTAACGGTTTTCAAATTTTTTTTGTTTTTCTAAATTTTTGTTTAATTTTCTTTGAAATGTGTTGGCAATTACGGTAATTATCTTGCCAAATGTATTTTTAATGAATTTTCTTAATATTTTCTTTAGTTGTTTAACGTGTATTTTTATCAAACGCCAAGACAGAGAAAAAAACTCTCTGAAATTTAAAGTTCTGTATTTGGAAGCAAATATCTCTGCCACTTTTTAAAAAATTTCATTTATTTCTTTTTTGTATTTAATTGCAACTAATTGACTTTAAAATAATAACTAAGTTTTTACCGTTACTTTATTATTTATATTTTAATCATTGCCTTTAAAAAAAGTCCAATAAAATTAATGTTTTCTCAAAAAATGTATTAAAAATTGTTTTTGTTGTAAAAATAAAAAAATTTCAAATTTGCATTTTTGATTTTTTTTCATTGTATATAGTTAATTTAAGACGAATTTGTTTTTGTTTGACAGAAAAATTAATAAATACTATGTGTCATCGAAAAAACAAGGCTACCCCCTATGGTTTTTTGATCGAAATTTTTTTTTTTTTAAATGTTGTTCTTATAATTTTTAAATCTTCAATAGGCTTCAAAAACAATATATTTGAAAAAAATTTCATTATAGCTACAACCAATTAAAAGTTATAGCCATGAATCTGTTTTAATCATCCTGCTTATCTATATAATTAATAGGCTAAGGTTTTTTTTGTGACTTCAACTCCTCCCAGACCAATGGACCGATTCTATCGATTTAGATGTCATTAAATCAGGTTTAGGCTGTATATGTGCAAACCACTTTTAAAAATTGTGATTTCACTTCAGGGGGTTCCCAACCTTTTAAAACAGAAATAAAATTTTTGTACAAAAATCCGTTATTTTATCGATTTGAAATTTAGTTTGAGAAGAGCTTATGAGTTGATCGAATTTGAATTTTTTTCAAAACTAAAAATTTTTAACCAAAATTATCTTTTATGCATTCCTCAAATGTCAATTGTCCGAAAAATGCAGTTTCAAAAATCAAAAATTCCACTTTCCGAGCAAACGACTCAGTCAAATTTTAACGGTTTTCAAATTTTTTTTGTTTTTCTAAATTTTTGTTTAATTTTCTTTGAAATGTGTTGGCAATTACGGTAATTATCTTGCCAAATGTATTTTTAATGAATTTTCTTAATATTTTCTTTAGTTGTTTAACGTGTATTTTTATCAAACGCCAAGACAGAGAAAAAAACTCTCTGAAATTTAAAGTTCTGTATTTGGAAGCGAATATCTCTGCCACTTTTTAAAAAATTTCATTTATTTCTTTTTTGTATTTAATTGCAACTAATTGACTTTAAAATAATAACTACGTTTTTACCGTTACTTTATTATTTATATTTTAATCATTGCCTTTAAAAAGAGTCCAATAAAATTAATGTTTTCTCAAAAAATGTATTAAAAATTGTTTTTGTTGTAAAAATAAAAAAATTTCAAATTTGCATTTTTGATTTTCTTTCATTGTATATAGTTTATTTAAGACGAATTTGTTTTTGTTTGACAGAAAAATTAATAAATACTATGTGTCATCGAAAAAACAAGGCTACCCCCTATGGTTTTTTGATCGAAATTTTTTTTTTTTTAAATGTTGTTCTTATAATTTTTAAATCTTCAATAGGCTTCAAAAACAATATATTTGAAAAAAATTTCATTATAGCTACAACCAATTAAAAGTTATAGCCATGAATCTGTTTTAATCATCCTGCTTATCTATATAATTAATAGGCTAAGGTTTTTTTTGTGACTTCAACTCCTCCCAGACCAATGGACCGATTCTATCGATTTAGATGTCATTAAATCAGGTTTAGGCTGTATATGTGCAAACCACTTTTAAAAATTGTGATTTCACTTCAGGGGGTTCCCAACCTTTTAAAACAGAAATAAAATTTTTGTACAAAAATCCGTTATTTTATCGATTTGAAATTTAGTTTGAGAAGAGCTTATGAGTTGATCGAATTTGAATTTTTTTCAAAACTAAAAATTTTTAACCAAAATTATCTTTTATGCATTCCTCAAATGTCAATTGTCCGAAAAATGCAGTTTCAAAAATCAAAAATTCCACTTTCCGAGCAAACGACTCAGTCAAATTTTAACGGTTTTCAAATTTTTTTTGTTTTTCTAAATTTTTGTTTAATTTTCTTTGAAATGTGTTGGCAATTACGGTAATTATCTTGCCAAATGTATTTTTAATGAATTTTCTTAATATTTTCTTTAGTTGTTTAACGTGTATTTTTATCAAACGCCAAGACAGAGAAAAAAACTCTCTGAAATTTAAAGTTCTGTATTTGGAAGCGAATATCTCTGCCACTTTTTAAAAAATTTCATTTATTTCTTTTTTGTATTTAATTGCAACTAATTGACTTTAAAATAATAACTAAGTTTTTACCGTTACTTTATTATTTATATTTTAATCATTGCCTTTAAAAAGAGTCCAATAAAATTAATGTTTTCTCAAAAAATGTATTAAAAATTGTTTTTGTTGTAAAAATAAAAAAATTTCAAATTTGCATTTTTGATTTTCTTTCATTGTATATAGTTTATTTAAGACGAATTTGTTTTTGTTTGACAGAAAAATTAATAAATACTATGTGTCATCGAAAAAACAAGGCTACCCCCTATGGTTTTTTGATCGAAATTTTTTTTTTTTAAATGTTGTTCTTATAATTTTTAAATCTTCAATAGGCTTCAAAAACAATATATTTGAAAAAAATTTCATTATAGCTACAACCAATTAAAAGTTATAGCCATGAATCTGTTTTAATCATCCTGCTTATCTATATAATTAATAGGCTAAGGTTTTTTTTGTGACTTCAACTCCTCCCAGACCAATGGACCGATTCTATCGATTTAGATGTCATTAAATCAGGTTTAGGCTGTATATGTGCAAACCACTTTTAAAAATTGTGATTTCACTTCAGGGGGTTCCCAACCTTTTAAAACAGAAATAAAATTTTTGTACAAAAATCCGTTATTTTATCGATTTGAAATTTAGTTTGAGAAGAGCTTATGAGTTGATCGAATTTGAATTTTTTTCAAAACTAAAAATTTTTAACCAAAATTATCTTTTATGCATTCCTCAAATGTCAATTGTCCGAAAAATGCAGTTTCAAAAATCAAAAATTCCACTTTCCGAGCAAACGACTCAGTCAAATTTTAACGGTTTTCAAATTTTTTTTGTTTTTCTAAATTTTTGTTTAATTTTCTTTGAAATGTGTTGGCAATTACGGTAATTATCTTGCCAAATGTATTTTTAATGAATTTTCTTAATATTTTCTTTAGTTGTTTAACGTGTATTTTTATCAAACGCCAAGACAGAGAAAAAAACTCTCTGAAATTTAAAGTTCTGTATTTGGAAGCAAATATCTCTGCCACTTTTTAAAAAATTTCATTTATTTCTTTTTTGTATTTAATTGCAACTAATTGACTTTAAAATAATAACTAAGTTTTTACCGTTACTTTATTATTTATATTTTAATCATTGCCTTTAAAAAAAGTCCAATAAAATTAATGTTTTCTCAAAAAATGTATTAAAAATTGTTTTTGTTGTAAAAATAAAAAAATTTCAAATTTGCATTTTTGATTTTCTTTCATTGTATATAGTTAATTTAAGACGAATTTGTTTTTGTTTGACAGAAAAATTAATAAATACTATGTGTCATCGAAAAAACAAGGCTACCCCCTATGGTTTTTTGATCGAAATTTTTTTTTTTTTAAATGTTGTTCTTATAATTTTTAAATCTTCAATAGGCTTCAAAAACAATATATTTGAAAAAAATTTCATTATAGCTACAACCAATTAAAAGTTATAGCCATGAATCTGTTTTAATCATCCTGCTTATCTATATAATTAATAGGCTAAGGTTTTTTTTGTGACTTCAACTCCTCCCAGACCAATGGACCGATTCTATCGATTTAGATGTCATTAAATCAGGTTTAGGCTGTATATGTGCAAACCACTTTTAAAAATTGTGATTTCACTTCAGGGGGTTCCCAACCTTTTAAAACAGAAATAAAATTTTTGTACAAAAATCCGTTATTTTATCGATTTGAAATTTAGTTTGAGAAGAGCTTATGAGTTGATCGAATTTGAATTTTTTTCAAAACTAAAAATTTTTAACCAAAATTATCTTTTATGCATTCCTCAAATGTCAATTGTCCGAAAAATGCAGTTTCAAAAATCAAAAATTCCACTTTCCGAGCAAACGACTCAGTCAAATTTTAACGGTTTTCAAATTTTTTTTGTTTTTCTAAATTTTTGTTTAATTTTCTTTGAAATGTGTTGGCAATTACGGTAATTATCTTGCCAAATGTATTTTTAATGAATTTTCTTAATATTTTCTTTAGTTGTTTAACGTGTATTTTTATCAAACGCCAAGACAGAGAAAAAAACTCTCTGAAATTTAAAGTTCTGTATTTGGAAGCGAATATCTCTGCCACTTTTTAAAAAATTTCATTTATTTCTTTTTTGTATTTAATTGCAACTAATTGACTTTAAAATAATAACTAAGTTTTTACCGTTACTTTATTATTTATATTTTAATCATTGCCTTTAAAAAGAGTCCAATAAAATTAATGTTTTCTCAAAAAATGTATTAAAAATTGTTTTTGTTGTAAAAATAAAAAAATTTCAAATTTGCATTTTTGATTTTCTTTCATTGTATATAGTTTATTTAAGACGAATTTGTTTTTGTTTGACAGAAAAATTAATAAATACTATGTGTCATCGAAAAAACAAGGCTACCCCCTATGGTTTTTTGATCGAAATTTTTTTTTTTTAAATGTTGTTCTTATAATTTTTAAATCTTCAATAGGCTTCAAAAACAATATATTTGAAAAAAATTTCATTATAGCTACAACCAATTAAAAGTTATAGCCATGAATCTGTTTTAATCATCCTGCTTATCTATATAATTAATAGGCTAAGGTTTTTTTTGTGACTTCAACTCCTCCCAGACCAATGGACCGATTCTATCGATTTAGATGTCATTAAATCAGGTTTAGGCTGTATATGTGCAAACCACTTTTAAAAATTGTGATTTCACTTCAGGGGGTTCCCAACCTTTTAAAACAGAAATAAAATTTTTGTACAAAAATCCGTTATTTTATCGATTTGAAATTTAGTTTGAGAAGAGCTTATGAGTTGATCGAATTTGAATTTTTTTCAAAACTAAAAATTTTTAACCAAAATTATCTTTTATGCATTCCTCAAATGTCAATTGTCCGAAAAATGCAGTTTCAAAAATCAAAAATTCCACTTTCCGAGCAAACGACTCAGTCAAATTTTAACGGTTTTCCAATTTTTTTTGTTTTTCTAAATTTTTGTTTAATTTTCTTTGAAATGTGTTGGCAATTACGGTAATTATCTTGCCAAATGTATTTTTAATGAATTTTCTTAATATTTTCTTTAGTTGTTTAACGTGTATTTTTATCAAACGCCAAGACAGAGAAAAAAACTCTCTGAAATTTAAAGTTCTGTATTTGGAAGCAAATATCTCTGCCACTTTTTAAAAAATTTCATTTATTTCTTTTTTGTATTTAATTGCAACTAATTGACTTTAAAATAATAACTAAGTTTTTACCGTTACTTTATTATTTATATTTTAATCATTGCCTTTAAAAAAAGTCCAATAAAATTAATGTTTTCTCAAAAAATGTATTAAAAATTGTTTTTGTTGTAAAAATAAAAAAATTTCAAATTTGCATTTTTGATTTTCTTTCATTGTATATAGTTTATTTAAGACGAATTTGTTTTTGTTTGACAGAAAAATTAATAAATACTATGGCTACCCCCTATGGTTTTTTGATCGAAATTTTTTTTTTTTAAATGTTGTTCTTATAATTTTTAAATCTTCAATAGGCTTCAAAAACAATATATTTGAAAAAAATTTCATTATAGCTACAACCAATTAAAAGTTATAGCCATGAATCTGTTTTAATCATCCTGCTTATCTATATAATTAATAGGCTAAGGTTTTTTTTGTGACTTCAACTCCTCCCAGACCAATGGACCGATTCTATCGATTTAGATGTCATTAAATCAGGTTTAGGCTGTATATGTGCAAACCACTTTTAAAAATTGTGATTTCACTTCAGGGGGTTCCCAACCTTTTAAAACAGAAATAAAATTTTTGTACAAAAATCCGTTATTTTATCGATTTGAAATTTAGTTTGAGAAGAGCTTATGAGTTGATCGAATTTGAATTTTTTTCAAAACTAAAAATTTTTAACCAAAATTATCTTTTATGCATTCCTCAAATGTCAATTGTCCGAAAAATGCAGTTTCAAAAATCAAAAATTCCACTTTCCGAGCAAACGACTCAGTCAAATTTTAACGGTTTTCCAATTTTTTTTGTTTTTCTAAATTTTTGTTTAATTTTCTTTGAAATGTGTTGGCAATTACGGTAATTATCTTGCCAAATGTATTTTTAATGAATTTTCTTAATATTTTCTTTAGTTGTTTAACGTGTATTTTTATCAAACGCCAAGACAGAGAAAAAAACTCTCTGAAATTTAAAGTTCTGTATTTGGAAGCAAATATCTCTGCCACTTTTTAAAAAATTTCATTTATTTCTTTTTTGTATTTAATTGCAACTAATTGACTTTAAAATAATAACTAAGTTTTTACCGTTACTTTATTATTTATATTTTAATCATTGCCTTTAAAAAAAGTCCAATAAAATTAATGTTTTCTCAAAAAATGTATTAAAAATTGTTTTTGTTGTAAAAATAAAAAAATTTCAAATTTGCATTTTTGATTTTCTTTCATTGTATATAGTTAATTTAAGACGAATTTGTTTTTGTTTGACAGAAAAATTAATAAATACTATGTGTCATCGAAAAAACAAGGCTACCCCCTATGGTTTTTTGATCGAAATTTTTTTTTTTTTAAATGTTGTTCTTATAATTTTTAAATCTTCAATAGGCTTCAAAAACAATATATTTGAAAAAAATTTCATTATAGCTACAACCAATTAAAAGTTATAGCCATGAATCTGTTTTAATCATCCTGCTTATCTATATAATTAATAGGCTAAGGTTTTTTTTGTGACTTCAACTCCTCCCAGACCAATGGACCGATTCTATCGATTTAGATGTCATTAAATCAGGTTTAGGCTGTATATGTGCAAACCACTTTTAAAAATTGTGATTTCACTTCAGGGGGTTCCCAACCTTTTAAAACAGAAATAAAATTTTTGTACAAAAATCCGTTATTTTATCGATTTGAAATTTAGTTTGAGAAGAGCTTATGAGTTGATCGAATTTGAATTTTTTTCAAAACTAAAAATTTTTAACCAAAATTATCTTTTATGCATTCCTCAAATGTCAATTGTCCGAAAAATGCAGTTTCAAAAATCAAAAATTCCACTTTCCGAGCAAACGACTCAGTCAAATTTTAACGGTTTTCAAAAAAAAATTTTTTTTTGGGTTTTTTGGTGTTTTTTCATCTAAATGTGTCATAAATCGATGTTGTAGGTGTTCTGTAAGTACCTTTTATTAATTTCTGAAATATATCTTAGTATTATTTATTATATCTATTTTTTAATGCGTTTTTTTTTAACATTAGTTATATTTTATAGCTGGAAGAGTTAAGCTGCGATGTTTTCGAATAGTAATAATGTTTTTCTCAGTTGTTATATTAGTGTAAGTCCGTCTTCGTATTTTGACAGTTACATTAAAAAATTTTGTGTCAGATCAAACGTTTAAAGTCAAACCATTCAGATAATGATCTTTTATATCATTATTGAGACTCAATATATCGTTTCTAACAATTAATTTTTATTGAATTGCTCGAATTCGGGCAACAGGTTTACTAGTAAAAAATTAAAGCTCCAAAAAATTTGCCTAAGACACTTTTTAAAATTATGTGAACTTTTCATGTATTTTATCAATTGTAATATTTCCATGTGAGTTTCAGGAGATCAAGTTGTCTCGTACTTTGTCGTTCGATTTATATTTCTTCACTTATTTAATTCTTTGGATTGACATGATGTTTTTTGTGATTAACAGTGGCGTAGGTATGGGGGTGTCCACGGGTTCGGACCCGCCCAGAGCAATATTAAGTTAAAAGTTGTTTTGCGTTTATCGAAACATTTTGATGATAAGAAAATATTTAAGGCATGTTTTTATGATAACTTTGTCAAATAAAATATTACAGATTTTTTATAAATTTTTTTTTATGGAATCATTTTATGGAACTCCTGGATTTAAATTATTGAAAAATGTATGAAATTTTCGTGACCGCAAACTTTTGTAGTCAATATTTTAAAAACTAATATTGAGCTGTTTTTAAAAATAAAGTTAATTCATAAAAAACATGAAATTGCAGATGCTTCAACATGCATAATGAATTAAATCGATTATTCATTTCTTCGTAAAATGCTTAATTAATATGCATGATCTTCTTATTTTCTTATGTATATTCTTAATTATGTTCTTGTCGTTATTCTTGCCTAAATTATAATCTCTGTCTTTATTCTTATCTTAATCCTGATCACTATCTTTACTCTTATCATAATCTAAATACTTATTCTTATTCTTATTCTTATTCTTATTCTTATTCTTATTCTTATTCTTATTCTTATTCTTATTCTTATTCTTATTCTTATTCTTATTCTTATTCTTATTCTTATTCTTATTCTTATTCTTATTCTTATTCTTATTCTTATTCTTATTCTTATTCTTATTCTTATTCTTATTCTTATTCTTATTCTTATTCTTATTCTTATTCTTATTCTTATTCTTATTCTTATTCTTATTCTTATTCTTATTCTTATTCTTATTCTTATTCTTATTCTTATTCTTATTCTTATTCTTATTCTTATTCTTATTCTTATTCTTATTCTTATTCTTATTCTTATTCTTATTCTTATTCTTATTCTTATTCTTATTCTTATTCTTATTCTTATTCTTATTCTTATTCTTATTCTTATTCTTATTCTTATTCTTATTCTTATTCTTATTCTTATTCTTATTCTTATTCTTATTCTTATTCTTATTCTTATTCTTATTCTTATTCTTATTCTTATTCTTATTCTTATTCTTATTCTTATTCTTATTCTTATTCTTATTCTTATTCTTATTCTTATTCTTATTCTTATTCTTATTCTTATTCTTATTCTTATTCTTATTCTTATTCTTATTCTTATTCTTATTCTTATTCTTATTCTTATTCTTATTCTTATTCTTATTCTTATTCTTATTCTTATTCTTATTCTTATTCTTATTCTTATTCTTATTCTTATTCTTATTCTTATTCTTATTCTTATTCTTATTCTTATTCTTATTCTTATTCTTATTCTTATTCTTATTCTTATTCTTATTCTTATTCTTATTCTTATTCTTATTCTTATTCTTATTCTTATTCTTATTCTTATTCTTATTCTTATTCTTATTCTTATTCTTATTCTTATTCTTATTCTTATTCTTATTCTTATTCTTATTCTTATTCTTATTCTTATTCTTATTCTTATTCTTATTCTTATTCTTATTCTTATTCTTATTCTTATTCTTATTCTTATTCTTATTCTTATTCTTATTCTTATTCTTATTCTTATTCTTATTCTTATTCTTATTCTTATTCTTATTCTTATTCTTATTCTTATTCTTATTCTTATTCTTATTCTTATTCTTATTCTTATTCTTATTCTTATTCTTATTCTTATTCTTATTCTTATTCTTATTCTTATTCTTATTCTTATTCTTATTCTTATTCTTATTCTTATTCTTATTCTTATTCTTATTCTTATTCTTATTCTTATTCTTATTCTTATTCTTATTCTTATTCTTATTCTTATTCTTATTCTTATTCTTATTCTTATTCTTATTCTTATTCTTATTCTTATTCTTATTCTTATTCTTATTCTTATTCTTATTCTTATTCTTATTCTTATTCTTATTCTTATTCTTATTCTTATTCTTATTCTTATTCTTATTCTTATTCTTATTCTTATTCTTATTCTTATTCTTATTCTTATTCTTATTCTTATTCTTATTCTTATTCTTATTCTTATTCTTATTCTTATTCTTATTCTTATTCTTATTCTTATTCTTATTCTTATTCTTATTCTTATTCTTATTCTTATTCTTATTCTTATTCTTATTCTTATTCTTATTCTTATTCTTATTCTTATTCTTATTCTTATTCTTATTCTTATTCTTATTCTTATTCTTATTCTTATTCTTATTCTTATTCTTATTCTTATTCTTATTCTTATTCTTATTCTTATTCTTATTCTTATTCTTATTCTTATTCTTATTCTTATTCTTATTCTTATTCTTATTCTTATTCTTATTCTTATTCTTATTCTTATTCTTATTCTTATTCTTATTCTTATTCTTATTCTTATTCTTATTCTTATTCTTATTCTTATTCTTATTCTTATTCTTATTCTTATTCTTATTCTTATTCTTATTCTTATTCTTATTCTTATTCTTATTCTTATTCTTATTCTTATTCTTATTCTTATTCTTATTCTTATTCTTATTCTTATTCTTATTCTTATTCTTATTCTTATTCTTATTCTTATTCTTATTCTTATTCTTATTCTTATTCTTATTCTTATTCTTATTCTTATTCTTATTCTTATTCTTATTCTTATTCTTATTCTTATTCTTATTCTTATTCTTATTCTTATTCTTATTCTTATTCTTATTCTTATTCTTATTCTTATTCTTATTCTTATTCTTATTCTTATTCTTATTCTTATTCTTATTCTTATTCTTATTCTTATTCTTATTCTTATTCTTATTCTTATTCTTATTCTTATTCTTATTCTTATTCTTATTCTTATTCTTATTCTTATTCTTATTCTTATTCTTATTCTTATTCTTATTCTTATTCTTATTCTTATTCTTATTCTTATTCTTATTCTTATTCTTATTCTTATTCTTATTCTTATTCTTATTCTTATTCTTATTCTTATTCTTATTCTTATTCTTATTCTTATTCTTATTCTTATTCTTATTCTTATTCTTATTCTTATTCTTATTCTTATTCTTATTCTTATTCTTATTCTTATTCTTATTCTTATTCTTATTCTTATTCTTATTCTTATTCTTATTCTTATTCTTATTCTTATTCTTATTCTTATTCTTATTCTTATTCTTATTCTTATTCTTATTCTTATTCTTATTCTTATTCTTATTCTTATTCTTATTCTTATTCTTATTCTTATTCTTATTCTTATTCTTATTCTTATTCTTATTCTTATTCTTATTCTTATTCTTATTCTTATTCTTATTCTTATTCTTATTCTTATTCTTATTCTTATTCTTATTCTTATTCTTATTCTTATTCTTATTCTTATTCTTATTCTTATTCTTATTCTTATTCTTATTCTTATTCTTATTCTTATTCTTATTCTTATTCTTATTCTTATTCTTATTCTTATTCTTATTCTTATTCTTATTCTTATTCTTATTCTTATTCTTATTCTTATTCTTATTCTTATTCTTATTCTTATTCTTATTCTTATTCTTATTCTTATTCTTATTCTTATTCTTATTCTTATTCTTATTCTTATTCTTATTCTTATTCTTATTCTTATTCTTATTCTTATTCTTATTCTTATTCTTATTCTTATTCTTATTCTTATTCTTATTCTTATTCTTATTCTTATTCTTATTCTTATTCTTATTCTTATTCTTATTCTCATTCTTATTCTAATGCTAATTTTGGTTATCATGACTTAAGAGCCACGAACCGTACTTAATATCGCTTATGCTATGTCCACACAGAGAGTTAAGTTAATTTTAACTAACATTTAACCGAAGTTGTTCACACAGAGATACCGTAGCAGAATTGAGTTAAATTTGCCGACAATGCTGCTGGTGTCTCTGCGTACACATGCGTTTTTTTCTTACTATGCGAAAGCTCTGCCCAAATTTGGATGAAAACTACTTTACCCACTATTGCCCAAATTCTTTTCGAAGTTCTTTTACTCATTTTTTAAAGAAAATAACAACATATAGTTAAAAAAATTAATTTTATTATTAAGGAATCAGCTGTTCTATTTTGACAGTTCTTGTAAAAAAAAGTTTCTTTCATGAAAAATACCACTGAATATACACATTTATATTATTTTGTAGTGTACTTTTAGGCACTTTTTACATTGAGTCATAAAAACTCAGAATATATAATGAGTTAAGTTGAGTTAAATCATACATTTTTGTACTGGTAACGCAAGAGTTTATTTCTCGTTAAATGGGTAAACTCAGCTTTGTACTGGTAACTCAAACTTAACTCTCTGTGTAGACGTAGCATTAAACTGTTCATATTTGCCATTACAGCGCACTTACATAAAAGCATACGAAAGTGTTCAGCCTGAAAGTATGCATCAAAAAGTATGTAATTTTTTAAGTCATGCTCTGCAGCTTATTTCTATGAAACTGTTATTGGTAACGGCCATTACCGTGCTCTTCAAACTGCAAACAGACAAAATGTTAAGCCTGAATGTATGCAGAGAATTTATGTTTGATACATTGAACTGATAACCTGTCATAGGACGGAATTTTATACTAGCGAAAATAATAATTTCCTGATCATGGACATTTCCTGATCGGCGAAAATAATAATTTCTTTTAAAAAAATTATACAAGTTGATTATAAGTATCTGTTTATATATCACCTACATAGATAGATAGATCATCTTATAAAACTTTGTTGGATTATCAAGCAGCCACTACGCTGTCGAAGCCCTTGTGTCGAACGTCTTGGTGTTGCATCAATGCGTGCCGAGTTGAAGTCTTTACAATGATGAAATTTCTCATATGAAAATTTGTGTTTGAAATTTATCCCTTTTTCGTGACTCGCCCAAATAACTTTCGCAAACATGCCTTCAATATCAGGCTCCAAATTGAAGCATTAAGTTTTTTTAAAACAACAATTTCGTAGGAAAACTAATTTCGTTGAAATTTCGATCACTTTAAAAGTGTTTTCGTGCTGATTTCAACTTGAACCCAATTTTGAAAATTATATCTTAATGGATAAAAGTACTGAACATTCCCCAACATAGCCTTCAATATCAAAATTACTGACTTGAACTTGTGAAAAAGTCCAGCACACAGTTCGTTTATAAAGTTCATGTAGTAGAAGGTGCTATTTGGAT
The DNA here is from genome assembly GCA_958299015.1 of Tetanocera ferruginea. NCBI lineage: Eukaryota > Metazoa > Arthropoda > Insecta > Diptera > Sciomyzidae > Tetanocera > Tetanocera ferruginea. The sequence continues at coordinate 107,729,739 of OY282642.1, read as the reverse complement.
CTAAATGTTTGTTTAATCACCAAATTTATCTTATTTTTGTATGATTTGTGCGTTAATGATCGCACGTGTGTTATATTAAACGTTTCGCTACGTTTGGTTTATAACGCTGCAAGCAATAAAATAATAATTCATGCGATTCAAATTACTTTAATTATAGATTCGTTTTTAATGTTTTTATCTTTAATGTATCTTTTATACATTTTCAATTAAAAGATAAAAATATAAAAAAAAAAATTAAACTACAGTTAGCTAAAATAATTTCAAGTGTTTTGTTTTGTTTTTAAATATGATGCAGCGTCATTAAAAAAATAATTTTAAAATATTTTGAAAAAGTTATTTAACTGAAACATTAAAAAAAAATTCAATCATAATAAAACTCAGAAATATGATCAAGAATATTTTTCATATTCAACTACAAATAGTTTTTGTATTAAAAATATGTTAAGAGATTTGTTTTGAAACAACTAACAAAGTTTTATTTCTCATGCGTTTCAGCTGTAGAGGTTTTAGCCCAAGGGTAGAAAATATATTTATATTCAAACAGCTGAAACTCAATAAAGAGTGTTTATAAATAAATTAAAACAAAAAATACATAATTAGCTAACTTGAATAAAATATGAACAAAAAGTAAAACTTGTATCTTAAGGTTAACGTACTTGTATATAAAGTCAGTCTGATACGTTACTAGAATACTTATTGCTTGACGCTTTAAACTGCACAATATGACAGGCAACAACAACAACAATATTAATATTGTAAGTGATACTATAAGCAGTTAGGTCAGAACTAAATAATAACAGAACAATTAATTTAACAATCTGTACACGTACACAATAAACATTAATATTTATTTCAAATTAAAAGCAAATAAAAAGTAAATCCATTGAAAATGTGCAAAATAGTCATAAGTATGTGTTTGTGCGGTATCTATGACAGTAGATATGTTGGTTGCATCAAGTTCGTTGCATGTAGCACATGATAATCTATTTTAAAATACAACGCATTTATAAACATATTTATTTATGTATTATATTAAAAAAAAACCATCTATTTTTATTCATTCTTCTATAAACAATATTTATTTATATTTGTTTTTGTTTTTATTTTTACAGATTACGTTGGAGTCCATGATGGCCGGAACAGGTAAAGATTTGCAATTTGATAAGACTAAAAAACAAAAAAACAAAAATATTATCTGAACAAAAACTTGTTATTGAAAAGTTGTTTATAATTCAAATCACGTCTTCATAGAAAACAACAGCAGATAGCCTTGAAATCAGTCATGACATCAATCAGCTGAAGTTATAGCTTAAAAAACGTACATTACTAATCCATTAATATATGTACTCGTAACTCAATATAGCCAAATATTGGCAACATATTTATTACGCTGTCAGTGCAAAAGCTTAATTTTGCAGATATTAGGGAGATCAATCTCGAATGGGAAAATTTCAAACCTACGGAATTCCGGATTTTTTTTGCCTGAAACGCAACAAATTAATATTTGTTAATTTCCGGATAAAATATTAATTCTTGACTTTTGTTTACAATTGAAAAAAAGCTCCCGTATAATCCCTGCTAAGCATTTGGAAGACGATTGGAAGATTAGATAAATGGGCGACGCGCTGGCGATTCGCCTAAGGGTTCTTTGGAAGATTGATCGCTTTTCGATCGCCGAAGCGATGAATGCGCGATTCTCAAAAAATTTAAAAATCTTGCTTCGCTCATTTCGGCGATCGTTGGAAGATGGATCGCTTTTCGATCGCCCAAGCGATGAATGCGTGATTGACAAAAAAATGTTCAAAGTCTTCCTTAGCTCATTCCGGCGATCGTTGGAAGATGGATCGGTTTTTGATCGACCAAGGGATAAATGCGCGATTCAAAATCTTCCTTCGCTGATTCCGGCGATGGTTGGAAGATTGCTTTGTAAAAAGCTTTCAAAATCTATCATTGTAATATGAAGCAGGCTCTGAAAAATAGTTTAAATTAATCCAAAAATTTAACATTTAAAAAACTTCATGAAACTGGGATAAAACAATGTCTGAATAGCGCGCTAGTTTAAACTTGCAACAACTTGTAACATTCAACAACGATGCTCTGCAACAAACAAAAACCCTTTCTGCCAATTCGTGGGCGAATCTTCCTGGCGAATCGCCCAAGACTCTTCTCGGCGATTCGTTGGCGAATCATCCCGGTGAATCGCTTAAGACTCCTCTTGGCGAATCGTTCGCGAATCTTCCAGGCGAATCGCTTAACACTCCTCTCGGCGATTCGTCGGCGAATCTTCCAGGCGAATCGCTTAAGACTCTTCTTGGCGATTCGCAGGCGAATCTTCCCGGTGAATCGCTTTTATGGCCTCAGCTGTTTCATTCGGCGATTCCCGGAAGACTCTCAGAAGAGCTCGCCGGCGATAGTTTCATCTTTCAAGCGATTTGCTGGAGATTCTCAGGCGATTAAAAATGTTTGCAGGGATGTCTGATGACAAACACAGTAGAGCGTATCGATGATCTCCAATTCGGGTGTCAAAATGAAATTGTATATAAAAATTCGTTTTTACTGGTAAACCTCTTTTTTTGGTTGAAATCAATTTCGACGTGCACTGAATTGCATTTTTGAAACCCAGAACTGAACGAAAATGTCCCAAAACAAAATATTCCCCAAGAAGAGCGGATAAAAATCGCCAACATTTTTGGAAAAAATTACCTAAGAACAGAAATTTGTTAAAAAAAACTAAAAGATTAAGCAGATTTTTTGGATCTAAGAAATATTGACCGTTTCCATTAGTGGCTGCTGTGGCTGAATTTTGTCTGGACATAATTTATATCCGTGGTACCTATGTGCAGCCACTAACTTATACAGATCACTTCTGTGTATACTTAGTATCTTATAACACTTAGTTTAATCTCATCAGATTGTTGTAGATACAACTTAAAATTGCTAAAAGACAAGGGTAACCAGATGGTCATATGGATGGTTTAATTGATTGACCTTCTTTAAGTCCCAAATGACCTCCTTTTTTGCATGTGAAAAATCTTTTGTAATTTTATGAAAAAGTTTTTCTCTCTATGGGCACCACTTTTTTTCCTCATTTTCCTTATTATTTTTGCCTTTCCTTACAATTACATTATTGACGATTTTGTGCTTCAAATTTACAACTTTGTAGTAGACAATTGGCAATAGAGTGACTTTTTTTCTGTTTGCAGACACTTTATTTTGTTTGAATACATACAGTGGCCGACAAAACTCTACACACGACCAATTTTTCTTAAACTTACCATTCCCTAATACATTTGGAAAAAAAAGTAATGATGCAGGGTTGCTTTAAATCTTAAAAAAATAATATACATATCTAATATTAACTTTTAAAGTTATTCACAAAAAACTCAAAAACGGCAATTTGCACGAATTTGAAAAATGAGAAATAATATTTAAAAAGAATAATAAATAAAAAATTTTATATTTTTAAGACCACTATCAGCATCGATGACCGCTTGGAAACATCTGGGCATTGAAGCTACTTAATTTTTGAGCTCTTCTGGCATTATTTTCTGCCATTCCTCTTGCAGCTGCTCTTTTAGAATTGGAGAATCACTAATAGTGTACTATGGGATCTTTCACTCCAAAATTTCCCACACGTGTTCTTTTATGTTCAAGTTCGGGCTTTGTGGATGCGAATACAGCTGTCGTGGAGCATAATGCCATGACAATAATAAGCCAGTCCTTCACCACCTGCGACGTATGCTTAGGATCAATGTCCTGTTGGAAAATCCTCATTCCTAGGCATAACGGATGGCTTCAAATTGTATTCTAATATAGACTTGTATTGGAAGCGATCCATAATGTATCCATCATGTTATCCCAGATTTCCAACGCTTGAGGCTGCAACTGCTCTCCAAACCATAAAACTGCCACCGCCATACTTCACAGTCGGGATTAGGTGCTTGAGATTCATAGCAGTGTTCGGTTTTCTCCAAACTTTTGGCTTTCCCGTGCTATACAAATATGTTGTATTTGGACTCATGCGTACATAGAATACCATCCCAGAAGAATTAAATTCCGTTATTTATATGCTTTCCCGCGAACTCCAAGCGAAGTTTCTGGTTTTTGGCGCTTTTGAGGGGCTTCTTGCGAGGAGTTCTGCGGTGAAATCCTTCATTATTGAGTGCTACCCTTGTCACTATGCGTGGGTGAACAACAATTTTGGATGTCTAAGCTATGTCCTGGGCCAACTTAGTGGCATGAACTTCGGGATTTCGGTCCTTTGCGAATGAATGTAACTTCTCTATGGTCAAGTTTCTTCGGATGACCAGTACGCGGCTTGCTCTTGACGGAACTTGATTTTTTAAAGCTACTAAATATGGTCTGCACCAGAGACCTGCTATTCAGAGTACATTCATCAAAAATAAGTATTCATATTCATTCAACCTTCAATGCACGCCACTCTGATTCAATCCACTCACGCCAAAGACACCATGTGGGCAATCAATACTCATGAGTCTAAATGAAAGAGAGTTTAGTTGGCTTCGGCTCTAAGTATTATGATACTCTTACTCAATTAACGCAATGACTTGTCGATACTAATAATTTTGCCTTATTCTGACTTCGTTGTATAGAGGCTATAGAATCCACACTTCCCCTGCAAACATTTTATGAAGCTCTCAAAAAAATGACTAAATAGAGTGTTTTTTTATGCATGTTTTTAATGAAAACTATCACTTTATCCGGATTGTATCCGTTGAAATTTTTAAAAAGCATTGTAATAGTTAGAATTAATTATAGTTTGAGCAACACCAGATGCGGAGCGTAACGCTTGTTTTTAAAGTATTAGAAAAGATGAAAATATAAACTCGGGGAAGTGCATCTTCTATAGTAAGTAATTAGTTAGCGGAGTTTCAGTATAGTTTCCATGAGGCTTTAATTTAGTTAACGCAGACGCTATTTAAATAACTTTTGAGAGTGGTTTTTCACAACCGTACTCATATTGTCTATGATTGGACATTGGTATCTCACTAGATACATGCCAATTTTGTATAGAGGTAGTCATCTTAAATCTCTTAGAAAGAGATACTCTTCTTAACGTAAGAATAGTAATTATAATATTATAAAATATTCAAGAAGGTACTCATACCATTTATTGTTGTACGTGCTTAATCTAAAGGATGATAAGCATTTGCATCACAATCCATGACCCAAAGTAGATTTGCCGCTGGCAGTAGACCATATGAGCTATAACATTCTCCAAAGCTGCTTCGGTTTTGTGAACCAGTTTATATCGTGGTTATGTCTGGACGGCCTCCAAGCCCAAAATTAAATCTGAAACAAGGAAAAATGTTGGTATTGAATACAAGCTCCGCCCTTATACAACAGTTTGTACAACTATACATTAACCCACCTTTCATTACCTAGAGCACTTTAATGGCTTTCGTTTTGGTATACAATTCTTGGATTCTATAGGTCTTTGGTTAGTTTGCTGCTTTGGCATGTTGAGGGTTTTCCTGATGAGTCAATCATTATCGTCATTTGCTCGGCGTACTTCAAGTTAATTTTTTACTCGACCCTTGGGTACCGCCAGAGCTTTTTTGGTCCACCTGACCTTGCAAAGCTTTGCTGGGAAAACGATGACTTAGCATTTCTAGTAGAGCACAGTTGCTCTTTCTTTTTTTAGGTGTTTGAGCAATTGAAGCAGCTCGAAGATCTTATATAGGTTCACTCCGTGGATTTTGAGCGTTCATTAAGTTTGCCTTTTTGCTAAAGGTCTGAATTTTATTGAATTTATAGAAGAACTTGATGCTAGTTTTACTGACAAGTTTAGCTTTTTACTGACAAGTTGGATTCTGTTAAGAATTGATTATCATTTGTACTAATTTTAATATTTCGACCTTGAATCACCCTTATACTACTGGTGGGTACGTTCTCCGACTTCGGTCTGAAAGTTAAACATTTTTAATGATCGGTCGTTCACACCGTGTTGGGTTAGTCGTGAGATATAGCTCTCTAATTTTGTGGATAACCACAATATCAATATAGCTGGACACGTTACTTAACCCCTGAGGCTTAGGATTTGTTCTTGAAGCAGTCACATTATCTACCCGAGCTTCTTAAGATTAAGATTTCACCACATGCCACGTGGGATTTTTACGGTCTGAAATTGGTGTAACCACGTGGGTTTTAGCGTATTTCCAGAACACGTGTAGTATTTTAAAGGATCTTTAGTGTCGCTACACTAGCTTTCTTCATTCAGTTCAATTCATACCCTTATTTTGTCAAACTGCTTTTATGGCGTTTTCGGAACAGCTAACCTCATTGGCTTTAGTGTTTGAAGTTTTCATACAGTTCCCAAGAGTACGGAACAGGAAAGTCTAACGAGGAATAGTTTCCGCTTGCGATAGAAAACAAGAGATTCGAACAGTATTTCGAATATCAGGCAAAAAATGTTATCTCAAATAATTTTTCAGAATTCTATTAAACTTGGGTGGCAGATCAGTGTTTAATGTTTTTTATAATAGCTGTGTTTTTTACCAAGCGAGTAGTCAAAAAACGACTGCTTACTCGCTTAAGAATTTTTTTAAAACTTGGAAGCATTTTCTGAAAAGTCAAAAACGTTGTTTATGTTCTGATCAAATTTTTGTAAACAATTTTTGACAAATTTATTTTATATATCAAAGTTCTGACAATTAGTGATGCATAAATTTTCTGATTTTAAGCATTGGAGACTCGGTTCTGAAAACAAACCCGATACTCAAAATATTTTCAGTGCTAAAAGCTTAAGCAAACAACATAGTTTTACATAATGAGTATATTTGATAAATTTTGTTTATCTTACCTGTTAAATTATTATGTATTTTTATTGAAATATTGATCTAAAGCAAATTATGAGTATTTCGTGAAAAGTATTTGGTACAAAAAATGTTCATTTCATTCACCACTATTGACTATCAATCAGATATAGTTGCCACCTTTGTAGGAAATTCATACAATTATTGAAACATAACTTGGAAGCATTTTTTTTCGTTTGGTCGGCAAACTTTTAAGCGAGTAACAGTTTCCTGTGTTATTTAAGCGAGTATACATATGATAAGCGGTCGTTTTTATACCCTAAACCTGAAAGGTCAGGGTATATTAACTTTGTGCAAACGTTTGTAACGCATAGAACGAAGCGAGTCCGGTATAGAAAAGTATATATATTTTTGATCAGCGTCACCACGTGAGTCGAGCTATCCATGTCCGTCCGTCCGTCCGTCCGTCTGTCCGTCTGTGTGTTGTCCGTATACACAGGATAAGAAGAAGGAGTTGAGATAATTGAATGAAACTTGGTACACACAGTCACATGGACCCAAGGATCTGCACTATTGAATATTTTTGGAATCCGCCCACGGACACGCCTACCTCCAATACAACGCAAAAATTGAAAAATGCATAACTCAGCTCATAATTAACCTACAACAATTAAATTTGGTATGTATGTGTTTTGTATCAACACAAAGATGTTTTTGAAAAATGGGTGTCATCCACTCACGGACACGCCCACCTCCCATACAACCCAAAAATTGAAAACGCAATAAATAAGCCTCTGTTTAACCTACAAAGCTAAAATTTGGCACATATGTGTTTTATGACAAAAGAAAGATGGTTTTGAAAAATGGACATCATCCGCCCACGGACACGCCTACCTCCCATACAAAGCGAAAATTGAAAACTGCATAACTCAGCTCATATTTAGTCTACAACAATAAAATTTGATATGTATATGTTTTATACAAACACAAAGATGTTTTCGAAAAATGGACGTCATCCGTTCACGGACACGCCCACCTCCCATACAACCCAAAAATTTAAAACGCAATAAATAAGCCTCTGTTTAACCTACAGAGCTAAAATTTGGCACATATGTTTTTTATGACAAGACAAAGATATTTTTGAAAAATGGACGTCATCCGCATACGGACACGCCTACCTCCCATACAACCCAAAAAGTTTAAAACTCAATAAATAAGGTTATGTTTGTCATAGAGAAATTAAATTTGGCATGTATGTATTTTATACCAAAACTAATGTGTGTTCAAAAATTGGGAGTAATCCGTCCATGAACACGCCCACCTCCCATAGCGAAAGCACAATAAAGGCATTAACTGTGAGCTACAGGAATAAAACTTGGTATGTGTATATTGTTCATCACCATTTAAATGTAATTAAAATATAGGCTTCATCCGCCCACGGAGACGCCCATTTGCAATGAAAATTTTTTTTGAAAAGTGGGTTTAGGGTATTTCATAGTCGGCCTAGACCGACTTTAGACTTTCTTTACTTGTTTAACTACTCGCTTGATAAAACCCAACCAGCAAGAAACGCTCTAAATTTGGCTTATACGGCGAATTCTCTAAGCTGCTTTGCAGTGTAAGCAGCCCAAAATTTAAGTAATTTTTCGTACTTTGAGGTATCAACAAGAACGTTGCATAGACTGCTAAGCAGCTTTCTAATCGAACTTCAAAAACTTTTTTTAAAAAAAATATTTTCCTTGTTTTATTTCTGATTTTAATTTTTTTATTTTTTATATTATTTTATTTTCTTCTTTTTTTACCATTACCGCTTTTGTTCTCAACTTGTACCATCTGATTCGCAGTGAAAAAACTTTTTTATTAAAATGTTGCCTTTGCCAGGGTTCGATCCCGTGTCTCGCCGATTTGAAGTCCGACGCCTTAGCCATTCTGCCATGTAGCTTTATATCGAGACGAAGATTTTTCATTTATACAGCTAATTCTGTCGTAGGTACCCATAAGCAGCGTTAAGGTGCAAAATTAGGTTCAATCGAACCATTAAGCAGCTTTAAGTTCAAAATAAATGTAAAGAAGACGTACAAGCGGCACTTCAGAACTCCTTTCGAACTTAATTATCTTAAACCTGCACAGAAGTATAACTTGTAACTTTTGTAACTACAAGATCTATTGCCTGAAATTGACACCATAAAGCAGCTTTAGGTGTGGCAAGTTCTACAACGTACCTTTAAGCAGCTTTAGGTGTGTCGAGTTCTACAACGGACCATAAAGCAGCTTCGAAGTGCCATGGAACTTATTTTGCCGCTTAAAACAGCTTTAAAGGGAACTCAAACGCAAATTTCTACTCATTTTGCTGGTTGGGAAACCACAGCTAATGATATTCTATTGAATATATGTATATCTAAACTATTTTATCTCTTACAGTTTACGATCCGAAATGGAGTCTGGAGCGACGTGAATCCTCTGGTCATTTGGTGTGGCGCAAAGAGTCACCACGTTCCAAAGTACGCTTTCGCTTCGACGTTGAAGTGTTAGAATTTGAGAAAGGACCACATGAAGATCACGAGCACTTGCATGACGGATTCTCCATCAACAACGTCGCATCGACAATTGTGTTATGCGCCACATGTGTTGCAGCTGTTGCAGCCAGCGTATTTCTGCCCTGGTACCTGATGGAAAAGGCGGCAAATTTTTAAGCCAACCAATTTAAATAATTTCAAATTGTTGTAAATATAAGTTATTGTCAATTAATTTGTATCACTAGAACTGACACTAGAATCCTAAGAAGCTCGCATGTTAAGCTTATATCTAAGTACGTTTGTCTAAATTTTAAGAATTTTGTAAAAATATTATGAGAGGAACTCATGTGATGAGCCTGTGATTGAGTGACGATCTAAAAAAATGTATTAAGTTAAGAAAAGTTTTGATAAAATATTCAAATGTGATGCAAATTCCAAGCAATGCCTTTCATAATGGTGCAACATAACTGCAGAAAATAATGTGTTTATATTTTATAGTTTTATTAAGCAATAAATTGTCGTTGAGGTCGCTTTAAAATATAATAATAAGATTATTAAATAAAAAGTAATTTAATTTTAAATTAAAAATAAGACTTGCTTAATGTTTAAAAACAAATAAAACATTTAAATTTGTATTTAAGCCAAGTTCGTTATAAATGAAGGCCTGAAATTAATTTTAAGATAAACGAAATCATAACCTAAGTTAAGTCAAAATAGAACATTAGTACTTGTATTCTGTATTAAGATTCTGTAAATAAATTTTTAACAAGCCAAACATGTAAGTTAATTAACATTTTATGATAAACTCAGCGCTAAGTCCGTTGAACAAGGATTTACTGCAGGCGTGGTTTCGCATTTTTATTGCTTTTTTTCTGTCTTGTAAAATTAATCATGGCTGCAGGACGATAGCATATTTTATGTCGTCTATAATGGAAAAGAAGACAACAAATAAATGGCAGATGTCTTAATTAAAATTCAGCAAGAAAGGACATAGTGTATGACAATTACAGGGTGAGTTTTCACAAGATTGGGCAGAACACTATTTAAGAGATAATTTTTTAATTTGATTTTTGTTAAACTGTTCTTCGCTAATGAAGAAAAAAAAGGAGGAACAAAATTTGAAATTTCAGTCTATTTAGAAAAAATGTAAATTTCTTTTTAATGACTATGAATGATTATTCCACTACAAAGTATATCAGTGAAAATAAGTCAAAACTTCTTGACTCAAAAACATCATTTTATGGAAATTACAGAACAATTTAAAAAAAGCATTATTAAAGAATAATTTTTTTCTTACATTGTTAAATCGGCATGATAAAATAAAAAATATTTTGATAAAAAATTACAAAATTCCTTAAATTTCACTATCAATCCATAAGTGGCATGCCTTGAACACAAATGAGCATGTTTTTGTTTTTATAAACATTACCAACATGACTTATAGTGGGCACAAGTGCGCATATTAATTTTTTTGATAAATGATCCAAACATCACGTGAATTATGCAAGATTGGGCGTGTTCATTTTTTGATAAACAATCACATTAGGGCTTAATATCAAGAACATTAGAATAAAAACAAAATTTATTAGTTTGGGATTGTTTTCAGCTCAAATTTTTCTCCGTGAAGCAGTGATTCTATCTACTAGATCGTCTAAGGATTTTATATCATACAGGTAGGATGATATGGTGGTCTACAAATAAAAACTTATCAAACTAAAAATTTTATTTCTGAGTAAATTTCTGATTTTAAATATATTTTTATCCTATTCGGATAAGTAGAATGCTAAAAAAAAAGATTTCCTGATATTTTGTTTGTTATTTTTTTGGTGCAAAATAACGAATTCATTTGAAAGATAAATATTTTATTGTTCAAAGCTATATAACCCAACCCAAGCAGTTTCCAAACAGTAGCTGTTGGTTTCTAGCTGTGTTCTTCAAAGTTCCTACCTAAGCAGTTGAACTTCTACAGCTGAATTTTTTATAACTGCCATATAATATGGTGTTCCTTTTTTATTAGAGTATATCCTTATGCTAGGGTTTATTTTTCATTATAGATAAAACATATACTCAAGGTAAATAATATCGTAAATCCTTAAAAAAAGAAAATATATAGAAAAGAAAGGAAAGTAAAAGAATGCCGACCTTATTTATATACAAAAGTCGATAATAAAACTACTCACAAACAATGAGTATTTTTTTGTAAATGACGAATGTAGTTTCACTGTTTACGTCGGAGGATTTAAAAATTAAGCAACCAATTAGAAATTGGTTCATAAGTAATGTTCTTCAGTTACGTTGGCTGGTTAAGTTGGTTCATAAGTAAGTCTTCATAAGTAAGTTTGCTTGTTTTAATGTTAGTATTGAACGTATTTAATTGTTTGGGAACAACAGCATATGTGTTATGCTGCTACTTTAATTATGGTTATTTATTATTTTTATTTACATGAATCACTTACTTTCCTCATTAATTCCAGCATTTTTAAACATTTTTAAATAATTTCTTTTCAAATTATGCATTACACCCTGTATTGTTATAAAGTTCATTTTGTGAATTTTTATTTTTCTACGCCATTTCGTTTCATCAAAACACAGCATCCACAAGTCTGCCAGAAAGCATGTTTATTACAACATCCCCGAATAAAAACATACCCTGTTTTGGCGACATCATTTTAAATCCTTGTTTGCTTTTAATGGCGTCACTTTATGATGATACACCCTTGTTTATAAACGACAATGTATTGCGAATGTTGACAAATTTAATGATAGTATAAAAATCCACCACAAGATGTCTTCTTTACGTTGACTTTTGCTTAGGGGAGGCTGGGGTGGGTTCCATCTTTTATTTTAGAATTGAAAATGCTTATTCATCTCAAATCCTTAGTACGCCAGTAACTTATAAGCCAGCTCAAAATGTTGAAAGCTTTAACCAATCTCTCATCTTATCTTGTGATTTTGCTAGTCCTAGACCTATCAAATTTGCTTAATCTATGCAAGTATCTCGAGCCAATATTCTGATCACGTCTTTAACCACCGCAATGTGGTTCTCGAATTTGGAGAACAGCAAGTAATTCTAACATTGAAATACTTCAAAGATACCAGTCTTATATACTTTGGACAATAGTCAGTGCACCATGGTTTATTACAGTTAAGCAATTCGCAAGCACCTAAACATTGCGGTGGTTAAAGACGAGATCAGAATATTAGCTCAAGATTTTTAAGTTGCACCAAATTCACTAGTACACTTAATTAAAATCTTTGATTTACTAACTTTTCTTATAGTTGATATAATATAATGTATAACGGTGTACTTAATAGTAATCATCCTATGGGAACACCCTAGAACTTTTGCCAATGGCGCCAAATGTCAGTTCGGTTTTGACAATTGTGAAGTAAAAAAAGTAAAATACAAAAAGACAAGCTATAAGCCTTAAAGACAATCCTTAAAAAATTATATGCTATAAAACGAGCCCGTATTGTCAGCAACTCTGGAGGCGGGGCCACTTGGCCTATATCATTTTCTCAGAAAATTACAGCAAAAGGATAGGAAAAGAAATTGGGTGATTAATAATTTTATTAATAATGACTAATAATAAATGATGATGGAACAAACTATATTTCAAGCGATTAAGAAGTGTAGTATTATTGGCCCGTGTACAGTAAATAAGTAGTGACTTTTTGGTATAAATAAAAATTTTAAGTAAGCTCTATTTTCGAATTTCGAACTTATGTGTTTATTTCTTTTATATAAACATAAATTAAAAATTAAATATGAATATTGAAAGAAAACGTATAAGTTATAAAAATAAAGTTGCTTCATGAATTATTTGGCATAGGCTCAAAATATAATTGTTAAAAATAATGTTTTGTAATAATTATTAATTTAAATTAATAAAAATATCAAGTTAAAAAGAACATTTATATTTAAAATATATTCTTTTTTAATGTTTCTTTCTTTCTTAAGGTGGGACATAACATTCGCGGCAGAGAAAACAGACCTTTTTTAAAAAATTCATAACTCAGTCAAAAACAAATATTTTTCCAAATTTTTGTTTTTTTTTTTTATTTTAGAGAATTGAACAAATTACAAGAAAAAATATTAAACAAATATATTTTTAACTCCAACATGGTTTTATAGAGCTCCAAACTGGCGGCAGAGAAAAAAAATAATAAAAATTACTGTTTTTAAATCTTGATTATCGTATGACAGGAGCTATTTTTACAAATTTTTTTTTAATTTTTGGTGATGTTCCAAATTTGAAAGTGTGTTTTCGGAAAAAATATTGACTTTAAAAAGTCAGAAAAAGTCGAAAAAAGCTCGTGTCAGACTATAGCAAATCAAGTTTAAAAAAATAAAAAAAAAAACAAAGAAAATTTCGTCAAAAAATTAACCGGCTAGTGCCGCAACCAGTACGAAAAACATGATCTCGACATAAACGCGTTCAAAGTTTGTGAACAAAGAAAAAACAAGTAAAGAAAGTCTAAAGTCGGTCTAGGCCGACTATGAAATACCCTAAACCCATTTTTCAAAATCAAAAAAATTTTTATTGCAAATGGGCGTGTCCGTGGGCGCATGAACCCTATATTTTATATGCATTTAAATGTTGAAGAAAAATTTAAACATACCAAGTTTTATTTCTATAGCTCACAGTTAATGCCTTTATTATGCTTTCACTATGGGAGGTGGGCGTGTTCATGGACGGATTACTCCCAATTTTTGAACACACCTTAGTTTTGGTATAAAATACATACATACCAAATTTAATTTCTCTATGACAAACATACCCTTATTTATTGAGTTTTAAACTTTTTGGGTTGTATGGGAGGTAGGCGTGTCCGTAAGCGGATGACGTCCATTTTTCAAAAACGTCTTTGTCTTGTCATAAAAAACATATGTGCCAAATTTTAGCTCTGTAGGTTAAACACAGGCTTATTTATTGCGTTTTCAAGTTTTGGGTTGCATGGGAGGTAGGCGTTAGCGGACGACACCCATTTTTCGATGACATCTTTGTGTTGATACAAAACACATATATACTAAATTTTATTGTTGTAGGTTAATTATGAGCTGAGTTATGCAGTTTTCAATTTTTGCGTTGTATGGGAGGTAGGCGTGTCCGTGGGCGGATTCCAAAAATATTCAATAGTGCAGATCCTAGGGTGCTTGTGACCATGTGTACCAAGTTTCATCCAATTATCTCGATTCCTTCTTCTTATCCTGTGTATACGGACAACACACAGACGGACAGACAGACGGACAGACAGACGGACGGACGGACGGACGGACGGACGGATATGGATAGCTCGACTCACGTGGTGACGCTGATCAAGAATATATATACTTTTCTATACCGGACTCGCTTCGTTCTAAGCGTTACAAACGTTTGCACAAAGTTAATATACCCTGACCTTTCAGGTTTAGGGTAAAACAAGTAAAGAAAGTCTAAAGTCGGTCTAGGCCGACTATGAAATACCCTAAACCCACTTTTAAAAAAAAAATTTTTTTATTGCAAATGGGCGTGTCCGTGGGCGGATGAAGCCTATATTTTATTTGCATTTAAATGTTGATGAAAAATTTACACATACCAAGTTTTATTCCTGCAGCTCACAGTTAATGCCTTTATTGTGCTTTCGCTATGGGAGGTGGGCGTGTTCATGGACGGATTACTTCCAATTTTTGAACACACCTTAGTTTTGGTATAAAATACATGCATACCAAATTTAATTTCTCTATGAAAAACATAACCTTATTTATTGAGTTTTAAACTTTTTGGGTTGTATGGGAGGTGGGCGTGTCCGTAAGCGGATGACGTCCATGTTTCAAAAACATCTTTGTAATGTTATAAAACACATACATACCAAATTTTATTGTTGTAGGCTAATTATAAGCTGAGTTATGCAGTTTTCAATTTTCACGTTGTATGGGAGGTAGGCGTGTCCGTGGGCGGATTCCAAAAATATTCAATAGTGCAGATCCTAGGGTGCTTGTGACCATGTGTACCAAGTTTCATCTTATTCTCTCAACTCCTTCTTCTTATCCTGTGTATACGGACAACACACAGACGGACGGACGGACGGACGGACGGACGGACATGGATAGCTCGACTCACGTGGTGACGCTGATCAAGAATATATATACTTTTCTATACCGGACTCGCTTCGTTCTATGCGTTACAAACGTTTGCACAAAGTTAATAGACCCTGACCTTTCAGGTTTAGGGTATAAAAAGGTGAACATTAAAAATAAATAGACTCACTAAGTCTACAGCTCTCCGGCTGTAACTTTTGAACCCGTCAGTATTTTTCCATGAAATTTTTTTTCTTAGAATCTTAAGAATATTTAGTAAAATACGAAATTATAAAAAAGTGCTTTATTGTTTGACAAAGTTAGATTTTATCAAGTTCCGCATCTTCCTTTCTCCACACGTAGGATCCAAAGTGAAAGCGATTTTTTTCTAATTGGGAAAAAGTTCTCATCATATATGAAAGCAAATTTCCGGTCAGATGGTCGATCCTTAGTGTTGAAATTGATGCGGAACTTGACAAAAACGAACTTTGTCAAACAATAAAGCACGGTATGGGTTCAGTGGTGTAATGGTATGCCATGTCAACTGCAGGTCCTGGAAAGCTTCACATCATCAATGGTATTATGGACCGACACGTTTACTTTAATATATTGCAGAATATTTTGAAGGAAAGTGTGAGAAAGTTGTGCATTGAGAGTTCATTATCAATTGGCCAGACTAACGATCCGAGACACAAGGCCTATAATGTGAGAAGCTGACTGGAAAGTTGAAAAATCACACAATTTCTAACGTGATCAGCGAAAAACAGCCCTTATTGAGGAGTGGAAGAATAGGGAGCCGTCCTACTGCCGAAAACAGGTGAATCAATGCGAAATTATTTGGAAGCGGTTACTTAACAGAAGGGCTTACCAACTAAATATTAACTATGCGTTTTTTTTTTAATAATGTTGTTTATGTTTTTAAAAATTAACGTCGTGTTCCATTATGACTTTGATATTGGTTTTTGTTATTAATTTGGTTTTTTTATTTTTGTAAATCAATGAATTGTTAATTCAATATTCTTATAATTGTTTTATATCAACCACATCAAACTCTTTTGAAAATATACAAAAACTTGCCAGTTGAACCATCAAAATAACTTAAATTAGGATTTGAATGCAATTTTTCAGATTGCTCCATTATTACTTTGAGCCACTGTATAAAGAGACCGGTAACTATCTTTGTGGCCAAATTTTCTTTTTTAAAAACATTCAGTTCTTTTTCTACGATTAAAATTAAAAAAACATTGCCATTTTGTTACGAATTATTTCAAAGAAGTCTTATCAGAACCACACTACAATATATCTACAATATACAAATACAATAAGGGTATTCACTTCACTGCTGAAATTTCCGAAATCGGAAATTTCCGAAAATTTCAGTGAAATTGTTGTTGCTTTGGTTTTCCGAAGTTTGCTTAAATTTAATCATCTTTTGAGTTGATGAAAAATAATCGTCGGAAATTTGCGAAGAAAAAATATGTTCAGTAGTCGTAAGTAGACCTGTTTGACAGATGTGAGTCATTGTGAATGTGTACAAATTCAAAATTTAAAATTTTTTTGTCAAATCAAATCAGTTGTCAAATTTTTTCAAATAATTTTAATTTAATCTTTTATACAATGGAAGAAACATCTTTAAGGGTAATTTTCTTGTTGGATTTTAAATCAATTAAATAAATATTTCACGTTTAGGAACATAAGCGGGAGGGCAACTACTATTCATAATACCGTTCAATTACCGGCAATAATAATTTATTGCTTTTCTTTATTTTGAATGAATGTGAGTTATGGCAGTTTAGGGTTTGACAGAAAAAAAAAAATTAAACAACGGTCGCTCACTTCAACTTTTCGGTAATTTCCGATTTGGGAAATTTCAACAGTGAAGTGAATACCGTAAAATGTGAGTGCGGAACGGCTTGATTATTTTGAAGAACTTCATAGCATATTTTTAGGCATTTTTTGTTTTGTGATTTATTGAAACTTCAAAAACTTTTTATATATTTTTTTCATTTTGAAATTTTCAGTTTTACAAAAAATTCTTAAAATTATTTTGTCGTATGTACCCATGGTGAAATGAATATAAGGTGTTCTCATCCCCAATATCAGAAAAAAATAGGCTGCCTTATTTTGACAATTTCTTTTGAAATCGGAAAAGGGTTGCATATTTTTGTACTTTCCTGATACTAGTACTTTATTGTGATGCTACTTGAATATGATACTATTATACATGTAACAATGAGATTTAAGATACTTATTTTTGAAATAAGTAAATTTTAGCTTTTATATACTATCAACTTTTAGATATTTTCTAGAAGTTTGATCTTTTCTATGAAGATTGCATTCGGTTTTAGAAGAGAACCGCTTGACACTTGACAACATAAGCCCACAAATCAGAGCTTTCTTGACAATCTTCTAAATTAAGTTTACTTATTATGTAACATTTAGAATTTAAAATAGAAAATTTTTTATTTGTCGGTAAGTTTCCATTTTCGGTAAAGTTTCCACTTGACAACTTTTCTGACACTTCCGTAGCGATAGCTTCGCTCCCCGATGTCTCGCTATCACAACAGTTGACACAGCCGAATGTGGCCAACGCATATAACAGCTGTTTTTGAAAGGAACTCAATTACTTGTAGATGAGAAAATCAACACTTGTCAATGCTACCTTGTAAATTATTATACTATGGACCCAGGCGATACTAGTATACATGAATATTCATTATATATGTAGTCAAATGCAATTATAATCTAATACAATCAGCCCAATCATGAAACATTTTCTCGCGGGAGTTGTAAATGGGAGTTCCCGTTTTAAAGATAAAGTTAAAATACTTTTCGGAAATTTTTAATGCAATTTTGTTCATCAACCGCCTATATTCATGAGTGTAAAATAAAAAATGAGATATGTTTATCTGTTATCTTAAAACAGGATACTCCCATTTACAACTCCCGGGAGAAAATGTTTCACGATTAGACAGAATAATAATAATCTAAAATAATAATCCAAGTCATAATCATGTTTCGAGAAATCTTGCTAAAAGTTTTCATATTTATAAAAATTCTATGTTAGGTTACTGTTTTTTTGTGATAACTTTTGCTAGAATCAAGTTTTTTATATAAAACACGACTTGTGTGTTTTACTTACCAAAAATAAAAAAAGTACTTTTTTTGAATACTAAGGGACTCAAAACAACACCCTTAAAAAATATGTATCTGAAACCCTTATGATTGTCAAAATAAGGCAGCATGTCAAAAAAAATATTAAGGGTATTCATGCAACTGGGCAAAACCCTTATAAGCGGTATAAACCGTATAAGTTTATTCTCCTTATAAATGAACTGTCAAAGTTTGTATGAAGAAGCTTTTGCACAAACCAGATATCTTTGCTCAACGATTTAGCTGGGCAAACGAAACCACATCTGTCCCAGCCCCAAAAATTATCGGAAAGAAAAAAGTGTATAGACATTTCAAAGGGCTTAATTTGCACCTTCAGAATATGTAAATTTTATAATTTGCACCCTTATAGTTTTTGAAATAAATTAGATTGAAAATGGAGTATATGATGCAATTTTTAAATTGTCATATCTCGTTCAAAAATGCATTTTTCAAAGTGCACCTTGGCCCAAAAATTTGCAATTTTGTTATTCTAATTTGCACCTTCGTTAAAATAGTAGAAAATCAATCGGTTCTTCGTAAATAATGTAAAAATACGTAAGTCAATACTGCGCATGCGCTGTCCAGAAAACGGCTGCATTTACTAAAGTTTATATTGGAGGCCAAATGATCACAGTAAAACGTGTTATTGTGCTGTATTGATTTGTCACAATATTTTTTTTTTTTATCATAAGATTAATACTATTATAGTCTATACTTTGTTATCAATACAGAGATAGTATTACAAGCTATAAATAGATAAACCCCATCACAACAAAGTCCTTAGTGGAATGCGCGGCGCGCGCGTGTCACTGATGCGACGCATGCGCAGAACGAGCAATCGTTTTAAAACATTTTTTTGCATTTTCAGAAAAATTTGATGTATTTTTCGCACGTTTCTCAATGGTGCAAATTAGATGAGTAAAGTTGCAAATTATTGACGCAAGGTGCACATCGAAATATCAATTAATTACCGAGATATGAGCATTTGAATATTGCAAAATTTGACATTTTTTTTTTGCAAAAAGTACGAGGGTGCAAATTCTAAAATGCTTATATTCGGAAGGTGCAAATTGAGCCCTTTCGAATGGTATATATACTTTTTTTTTTTGATCATTTTTGGGGCTGGGACAGAGGTGGTGCAAACGAACAGGCAAACTTATAACATCAATCAGCTGATTTATTTTATTAAAGCAAAAGAAAAAATTAGAAGCAGGAGAAGATATAGTCAAAATTGTAAAACTAATTAAATAAAATGGAAAAGGTAAGAATGGAAATTTTGTGAATTGAAGGAATTACAAAATATTTATATACTTCATTTGCAGAAAGCAAACCCTGAACTTGCAAACAGCTGATATATGATGAAAATGCTCAATCGACTTTTAAGGGATGCTCATGCAACCTGCCTTATAAAAATAACTAATTGCCCAAATTTTATTCTTGCCTATTTGCATGAATACCCTTATTGAAAAATGTCATGGGATGAGAACACCTTTCAATTATTTCACCATGGTATGTACCTACATGGTTTTCGTTTTTACTTTAAGGTATTTAATAAAAATTTGGAACTAACAATTTTTATTTGCATAGTTTCATATTGAATATGTGTTCATCGCTGATTTCTAATTTAGCTTTAAGAAAGTCAATATATCATGTTTTTGACTTGATTCAAACCGGGCCATCATTTTTGACGGTAAATAACTAGTACATAAATAATGAAAAATCAAGTGTTCCCCACGAATTCTAGCGTTTACCTCTTTTATGCATACGGGTCATTATCATGTTATAGACATAAATTTACTGAAGACGATAACTAGCAGAAAATACCTACTCGTTATTTTCCTAACACATTCATTCGTTATTATCAACTCTTTGCCTTTTATGTTATTAGCAAATACAACAATCTAAAGTGTCCGAGCTAAGAACAGTTTGATGGTTGGTGTGATGTGCAGATTTGAAACACGCTTGAAACGACAGATGTCGCTTCAATGTTAATGCAAAGGTAAACATAAGTAAACAAATATTCATGACTCAAACTAGCACGAGAAAAGCCAATAAGAAAAAAAAAAAAATTAATTAGTAACGAATTTGTTCGAAAAATTTGATAAATTTGATCAAATTCTAATGATAGCTTAATAAAATGTAATAACGACAAACTGTTTTGTGTGGATATTGAAAATAAATAAGTATTCTTAAAAAATGTTTAGAAAAATAATTTAACCGATTATTTTTTAGACGCTGTTTGGTACTGCACTCTCACTGCAGGAGCGTATCAGCTACGATGTCTATTATTCTTCAAATCGTAACACAACGTAGCTGACGTGTGGCAATTGTTCAAGTGCAGAGTGCCATAAAAAAAAAAATCAGAAAATCAATTTGCTCTTATATAACTTTAAAGAAGGTAGTGTTTCGGACAATAATCAATGATAATCAATTCCAGAGTAGTTAAAAGCTTTTGAGTTGAGGGTAGTTAGAATTTTTAAAATTTTTACTTTGATGTGAAACTTTACGAAAAAAAAACCTTAGCAAACATAAAAAATTATATTGACTCAAATAAATGCAAATAGACGACATATCCCAACAAGCAAGAAAAATATTTTTTTCCAAACTTAGAACTCGTTCCTCCAAGTCAACTCCAACATCTTGAACTTGCACAGCATTTGTGACTTGCACAATTTGCATAAAAGTGAATTTGTGAATTACAGCAAAATAATAAAAGTATCTTAATATATAAAAGACAAGCGTCCTACTCCGTGCTCTATATCGTAAAACATGTTCAGCGTGGACCAGAACCTGTTGTAAAATTATCCATTTGAAATTTTTGTACTTTCTAAACCGTTTGCTCTATATCGTAAAACCTGTTCAGCCTGGACCAGAATCTTTTTTAAAATTATCTATTTGAAATCTTTGTTCTTTCTATACTTTTTAGAACCTGTTCAGCCTGGACCAGAACCTGTTCCTAAATTATGTATTGGAAATCTTTGTACTTGAAGAATATCGTCATTTCCTCAACTACTATGCATCAAACATCATGTCTTGCTATTACAGTGCTTCTTAATTAACAGAACCAGAACCTATTCGGTCTACATAAACTGAACAGCAATTATTACATTCAGTGACGTTGGTGTCAATTTGTATTGCTAGAATTAAATCACAATGTTCGGTCTTCTGATCCAAGTCTTAGCGATTGGCTACTCAAGTTTGGAAATGGAGATGAAGTTATCATAGAAATTCCCAATCATTTTGTTTGTAAAGGTTAACCCTTTCAATAATCGCTTGCCCAGAATAATCGTGGACAATTTTTTTGAGCTTATATTCCCATCATTTAAGCAATAAAAAGATTAAAAAACATCCCTCTGATTTTTACATGAGCTGCTTTGCTTTTGGCAGGCTGTCTAATATAATGGACAAAACCACTATAACCTTGTATTATAATATTTTAGTTCAACTAAAACAACCGGAGACAAATGTAAATGCGTTATTTATGCAAATGTTATTATAAAAAAAAAAATTATACTTTGCACACCAATCACAATAATCACTTCTTTTTTGCAAAATTTATTAACACGCGATATAAAAAAATTGAAGGCTTCTGTTGGGCATAAAATCGAAAATCTAACTAAGTTATACGTTATATATCTCCCTAAAACTATTTTTGTCATGTTGGCACAACTTCATTTCATAGTACCAACCTATTTGATTTTAGAAAAGACGTTGGAAAATAAAAAAAAATTTTTTTCCGAAGAGTCCAATATAATGGACAAATCCATTGAAAGGGTTGAATAGATTTTTGGCGATACTTTGAGTCCGAATAACATCAACCGTTATTCCAAAATTGCTATCCTGTGCCCAAAAAATTCCAATGTGAACGAAGTCAACGAGCAAGTTCTAAATATTTTAGTTGGTGACACAGTGAGAGATCTGAGCACGGATTCAATTGAAGACAGTGATGATAACGATAAACAAAATTACCCTGCCGAGTTTTTGAATGAATTTTATCCTTCAGGAATGCCACTGCATAAGTTAAACCTCGAAAATGGAAGTATTATAATACTTCTTCGAAATTTCAATACCAAAAGAGATATCTGTAATGGAAGATGGTTAGTTTTGAAAAACCTAAAAACTTAATTAATCATCGCACAGGTATTGACAGGCGCACTGGCGAACATGAAATAGTTTTCATACCTACAATTGATTTGGCCCCGACAAACACAGACTTGCCTTTCATTCCCCGGAGGCGACAATTTCCAGTTAAACTGACATTTTCAATGACCATAAATAAATTGCAAGGTTAAATATTGCAAAAAGTAGAAGTTTTTCTAAAAGAACTGGTAATTAGTCATGGGCAGTTTTAGCGGGCTGAATTTGTAAAACTAAGCATTATAGATGGCAAGGGACAAGGTTAAAAATTCTAAGAATTTTTTTACTAGAAATGTTGTATATAAAGAAGTTTTATAAAAATAATTAAATAAACATGTTTTCAAATAAAAATCCAATAAATTTTTTGTCGCATTTTGTACTCTAAATGGTTCCTTCCCGTCGTAGGACGGGCTTTTACACTAGTATTAAGTATAATAAATAAAAAAATTCATTCAATTAAAATTTAAATGAGGAAAAGAATTAAGCGCCAAGTGCATAAAAATGATAGATTTGCTATCAGATAATTATCTGGATTATAATCCTGCTTGAGGAGCACTAGAAGAACCTGGAACTTCAACTATTGCAGAAAAAAGCTACATAGTTTGCTGCATATAGTTTGTGTTAAATAATTTTATGGAAATATGTAATATTAGGTTTGAGACTACTTACAATGATTGAAATAAAAAAAAAATAATTGGAAAAGCTTTCTCTTAAAAAACTGTTTATTTTTTCATTTCAGGTTGGAGATGATTTAGAGAAAGACATTGGACATCAAGTGAAGATTCAGCCTTATCTCAACTGGAGATCGAAGGTTTCTTAGAGAATTTCCTTAGAGAATGGCTTGAATCTCAAGCGGAGGTCAAGTAGATATCCAGCACTGGGGATTGGAGAAACAAGCTGGAGCTTCACTAGAGTTCAAGCCAATCTCCAAGGTTTACTGGGATGACTTGCAAGTTTTTATACCCTAAACCTGAAAGGTCAGGGTATATTAATTTTGTGCAAACGTTTGTAACGCATAGAACGCAGCGAGTCCGGTATAGAAAAGTATATATATTCTTGATCAGCGTCACCACGTGAGTCGAGCTATCTATGTCCGTCCGTCCGTCCGTCCGTCTGTCCGTCTGTGTGTTGTCCGTATACACAGGATAAGAAGAAGGAGTTGAGATAATTGGATGAAACTTGGTACACATGGTCACATGTACCCAAGGATCTGCACTATTGAATATTTTTGTAATCCGCCCACAGACACGCCTACCTCCCATACAACGCAAAAATTTAAAACTGCATAACTCAGCTCATAATAAGTCTACAACAATAAAATTTGGTATGCATGTATTTTATATCAACACAAAGATGTCTTTGAAAAATGTACGTCATCCGCTCACGGACACGCCCACTTCCCATACAACCCAAAAATTGAAAACGCAATAAATAAGCCTCTGTTTAACCTAAAGAGCTAAAATTTGGCACGTATGTTTTTTATAACAAAAAAAAGATGGTTTTGAAAAATGGACATCGTCCGCCCACGGACACGCTTACTTCCCATACAACGCAAAAATTGAAAACTGCATAGCTCAGCTCATAATTAGCCTACAACAATAAAATTTGATATGTGTGTGTTTCATACCAACATAAATATGTCTTCGGAAAATGGACGTCATCCGATCACGGACACGCCTACCTCCCATACAACCCAAAAATTGAAAACGAAATAAATAAGCATGTGTTTAACCTACAGAGCTAAAATTTGGCACGTATGTTTTTTATGACAAGACAAAGATGGTTTGGAAAAATGGACTTCATCCGCCCACGGACACGCCCATTTACAATAAATTTTTTTTTTTTTTTTTGTGAAAAGTGGATTTAGGGTATTTCATAGTCGGCCTAGACCGACTTTAGACTTTCTTTACTTGTTTTTTGTTTAAATCTCTTTATACTGTCGTACATCACAAAACCAAAAAATTAGTAATTGTTGGGGTTTTGGGTATTTTTTCATGCTCTATCGATCTGTGTACTCGTAATTCTTCTATCCTTTATGGATTCTAAGATATTCTCTGTGAACTTTGACATACACGCCACAAAAATTATAAAAATTATTCTTATAATACCGTATTCAACACTTTTTTGGATATGCGGCAAAAACTAAACCAAAAATATAGAATTGGTACAACGGACATTATTGTGATGTACACATAAAGTAAAATATTAAGGTGATTCATGTCACCTTGTAAGGTTTCGTATGTTGTAAATCGTATTCTTTGTAAAAGAAATTGACATGAACGAACTTTTAGGATCGTTCGTACCTTTTTTTGTTATCTTGAATTGGTTGCTTTTTATATGATTGAGTGCTCAGGTATCGATGCAGCACTAGGCGCAAATTTTAGCTACTTTTAAAATATTTATTTTTGTCTTTATGACCGGTGATGTGGAGATGCTGAAGTTTTAGATGTTGAGCTTAACGGGTCAACCGCTACTCAATGCAGAAATTAAACACGAATTCCGGACCTCGTCACTTGGAAACTATAGCGACACGAAATTAGCGCATTTAAGCATGGACTTGTCGCAAAGCCATCAAAAACGAAGGACACAAAAGGAAAAAGAAAAAATATCCAAGATAAGAGGGTTGGAAATGTTGCACTAACTATCGTTTTGCATGGAACAAAGAATTTTTTTAGGATCAGTCCTTCTTAGGGTCTCTATCCTGAAGAGATCGTAATGATTGAAAATTATTTACCATCACTGATTAAAAGAAAATTTTCAATTAATGAACAAAACTTTTATTATTGAAAATCCTACTTCATATTCTGATTTCTTGCACCATTATGAACCTGATCAGATTGCCTACATTTTTTTATTCAAAGTTGTGGCTGTTTGGGTGCTCTATCGCTGATATGAACTTGTCCAGTCTGTTGAATTTAAACGATGGGCTTATTCTGTTTGAGTGCTTTCTTTGACTGTTTTGGCGCCTTGTTGAGACCGAAATAGTTTAAACCACATTCTGAGGACCAGTCATTGGGAAGCTTATACTTCCGCACAAAGCGAAGCTAAATCAAACCATAGTTGTCTTCATGTTCCTTTGGCTAACCCTCAAATACAATTGTTTTGTCCAAAGCCAAGGCGGTAAGTTCGTTTGACTTGACACATCCATTCAAACTTGAAAGCCGTCGTTGCCAGTTGTAGTCATCAGCTTCAACATAGAATCTACGTCGTTGCCTGAACCATGATGAATGGCAGGAAGATGAGACAGAGTATGATGGTGGCGATCATCAACGTACAAAAGGTGATCCAAATTTCTTGCTTGTGGGCTGTACCCGGTATCGAGTTCGCGTGTATTATTTACCAGCAGCAGAAAGATTTTTTGTTCAGAAATCAACATGAACTGAAAGTTTTCAATTTTAAAAAATTATTTTGAATTTTTGTATGAATTTTTTATTTTGACAACCAACACAAGTTTACGATTGCTTCAATTTTCATATGAAATATTTTTGACACATCGTAATTTCTTACGAAATACGAGCTTACGAAGTACATACGAAGTAACATGAAGCACCTTATTATATTTATACCCTAAACCTGAAAGGTCAGGGTATATTAACTTTGTGCAAACGTTTGTAACGCATAGAACGAAGCGAGTCCGGTATAGAAAAGTATATATATTTTTGATCAGCGTCACCACGTGAGTCGAGCTATCCATGTCCGTCCGTCCGTCCGTCCGTCCGTCCGTCCGTCCGTCCGTCCGTCCGTCCGTCCGTCTGTCCGTCTGTGTGTTGTCCGTATACACAGGATAAGAAGAAGGAGTTGAGATAATTGGATGAAACTTGGTACACATGGTCACATGAACCCAAGGATCTGCACTA
Source organism: Tetanocera ferruginea (assembly GCA_958299015.1). Taxonomy (NCBI): domain Eukaryota; kingdom Metazoa; phylum Arthropoda; class Insecta; order Diptera; family Sciomyzidae; genus Tetanocera; species Tetanocera ferruginea. Next base: position 107,703,239 of record OY282642.1, on the reverse strand, counting down.
TTGAATATTTTTGTAATCCGCCCACTGACACGCCTACCTCCCATACAACGCAAAAATTGAAAACTGCATAACTCAGCTCATAGTTAACCTACACCTATAAAATTTGGTGTGCATGTGTTTTGTATCAACCCAAAGAAGTCTTTGAAAAATGGGTGTCACCCGCTCACGGACACGCCCACCTCCCATACAACCCAAAAATTGAAAACACAATAAATAAGCCTCTGTTTAACCTACAGAGATAAAATTTAGCACATATGTTTTTTTATGACAAGACAAAGATGGTTTTGAAAAATGGACATCATACGCCCACGGACACGCCTACCTCCCATACAACGCAAAAATTGAAAACTGCATAACTCAGCTTGTAGTCAACCTACACCTATAAAATTTGGTGTGTATATGTTTTGTATTAACACAAAGAAGTCTTCGAAAAATGGGTGTCACCCGCTCACGGACACGCCCACCTCCCATACAACCCAAAAATTGAAAACACAATAAATAAGCCTCTGTTTATTCTACAGAGATAAAATTTAGCACATATGTTTTTCATGACAAGACAAAGATGGTTTTGAAAAATGGACATCATACGCCCACGGACACGCCTACCTTCCATACAACGCAAACATTGAAAACTGCATAACTCAGCTCATAGTTAACCTACACCTATAAAATTTGGTGTGTATGTGTTTTGTATCAACACAAAGAAGTCTTCGAAAAATGGGTGTCACCCGCTCACGGACACGCCCACCTCCCATACAACCCAAAAATTGAAAACACAATAAATAAGCCTCTGTTTATTCTACAGAGATAAAATTTAGCACATATGTTTTTTATGACAAGACAAAGATGATTTTGAAAAATGGACATCATACGCCTACGGACACGCCTACCTCCCATACAACGCAAAAATTGAAAACTGCATAACTCAGCTCGTAGTTAACCTACACCTATAAAATTTGGTGTGTATGTGTTTTGTATCAACACAAAGAAGTCTTCGAAAAATGGGTGTCACCCGCTCACGGACACGCCCACCTCCCATACAACCCAAAAATTGAAAACACAATAAATAAGCCTCTGTTTAACCTACAGAGATAAAATTTAGCACATATGTTTTTTTATGACAAGACAAAGATGGTTTTGAAAAATGGACATCATACGCCCACGGACACGCCTACCTCCAATACAACGCAAAAATTGAAAACTGCATAACTCAGCTTGTAGTTAACCTACACCTATAAAATTTGGTGTGTATATGTTTTGTATCAACACAAAGAAGTCTTCGAAAAATGGGTGTCACCCGCTCACGGACACGCCCACCTCGCATACAACCCAAAAATTGAAAACACAATAAATAAGCCACTGTTTAACCTACAGAGATAACATTTGGCACATATGTTTTTTATGACAAAAAAAAATATGGTTTTGAAAAATGGACGTCATCCGCCCACGGACACGCCCACCTCCCATACAACCCAAAAAGGTTAAAACTTAATAAAAAAGAGTATGTTTGCCATAGAGAGATCAAATTTGGTATGTATGTATTTTATACCAAAACTAAGGTGTGTTCAAAAATTGTGAGTAATCCGTCATTGAACACGCCCAACTCCCATAGCGAAAGCATAATAAAGGCATTAACTGTGAGCTACAGGAATAAAACTTGGTATGTATAAATTTTTCATCAAAATTGAAATGCATATTAAGTATGGGCTTCATCCACCCATTTTCAACAATATTATCGTATATTGAAAAAGTAGGTTTAGGGTATTTCATAGTCGGCCTAGACCGACTTTAGACTTTCTTTACTTGTTTTCTATTAATTTTTTTTTTCTATGTGCTCTAAATACATATATGTTCTTATATATAGAAAAATAATTATGATTTTATTTTATATTATTTTGCCGTACGTGTATGTAATTTGTTGTTGTTTTGAAACACTTTCATAAAAAATGTTTGCATTTGCATTAGTTGTGTTTTGACTGCGATTATTTAATTGAATGTTAACATTACTTTAACTATGGACGACAATTTAACGATAATTTCTTATTTTAGTATGACTGATGAAATATTAGGTGAGGATATTCCAGACTTAGCGGATTCTTACTCAATTGGTAAGTCAAATTTATTGCAAGCAAAATAAATACAATAAATTTACTGACTTTGAATAAGATGATTCGGTACGTGATCCTGATTTTAATGTTATAAAGCAAACAGTGGAACTTAATTGTTATTATGAAAAATTTTTAAGTGGTAAATAATTTAATCTACTTCCTATATAATTATCTTAATGTTTTGTATGCAGAATCGACTGAGGAATCTAGCCCGTATAGTACAATGAACTGAACACATGTTATGAGAATAGATCACCAAATATCCAAATTCAGATTGAAAATAATAATGCACTTCATGTACCATCAAGTTATGTATCATATACTTACGCCGAAAATAAGTCGAAAAAGGCAATCTAACAAAGGAAATTGGAAACAAAATTTAAAAGTCGACAACAAGGATTACCCTTTGTTCCATCTAAAGGAGTTTTAAATTATGGAAACAACTGAGCATCAACTTGCTTTTATTTACGTACTACAAATTTTGTTGAAGATTTTAGACATAAGATTTTTAATAGTTTTTGGTCTCTTAATGATAATAAAAAAAAATGAGTTTTATGCTAAATTTGTAGCTTTAAAAGAAAGCTGTTAAAAGACGAAGAATACAAAATTCTTAAAAAAAATACTTTTTTGTATTACTTAGAAAAAGATAATATAATTCATCAAATATATAAAATATTCTTTTTGAATACATTAAGTATTTCGGACTAACGTATTCATTATCATTTTAAACATCTTCGTAATGAAGCGACTTTTGTTTCTGAAAGCTTAAAAAGAGGTAAACATATTAAACATTGTGTTCCTGAAGAAGCAAGGAATATAATTCTTGATCACATAAAGAGTTGTTCTACAATTGACTCCCATTGTTGTAGATCCAGCTCTTCACGAAAGTATTTGAAATAGGGTTTATCATTTGCCAGAATATATAGTCTTTTTCAAGAAAAACATACTGAAGATAGCATCTGACTATCATCCTTTACAAGAATATTTAACAAAAACTTTAATATTGGATTCTACAAACCAAAAAAGCATTAGTGTTCTACAATGTTTAAAAACCAAGAAAAAGTAAAAACTTTAAATGAAAATGAGAACAGCCAGTACGAATTACACAGAAATCAGCATAGATTGTTAAATCTTGAACGTGATAGAGATAGAAATAATATTAATCCAGAACAGCCAGTACGAATTATACAGAAATCAGCATAGATTGTTAAATCTTGAACGTGATAGAGATAGAAATAATATTATTCCAAACATGCTCGTTATTTGTTTTTATTTATAGTGTTTTCACTTTACCCAAAAGATTTTCTTCAACATTTTATTATTAAAGAAAACTTATTGTATTGAAAATGGCTGCTACTGTATGTATGAAGTTTCTATTATTTTGCCGTACGTTAATATTATTTTGCCGCATGTAATTGAACTGCAAAAAATTAAGTCAAAAGTGGAGCATGCTTCAGAATGCTTTTAAACAAAAGAGCTTAAGAATCAATAATTTAGTTTTAAGCTAGTTCTGAATTCAATATCAAAATAAACCATGTATATAAATATATGCCACTATAATATATGCCACTATAAGCTATAATTTTTATTCAGCTCGCTTCATTTCTGGATGAACGTTCAAATAATTGCGGGTCGACGAAATGTTATTGAACAGGTGGTATCTCCTAATTTTGTTTAACAGTATAAAATCAGAGTTGAGTTGAGTACAGAAAGAATAATTATTGAATCGGTATAATCTAGTTAAATACTATATGAGTTATTGTATATAATTAAGACAATTTTAAGCAAATAACTTCCAAAAACTTTGTTACATGATATCTCAAAATTTTTGCCAAAAGAAACTTTTTTTTTATGGAAAAAGTTTTATTAAAGTATTTGTGAATTTAGCACAACGCTTGGAATGAGGAATAATGATAACGATGGGAAACTCATTTCACTGCAAATTTTATGATTACAGCATCAGCTTCATGCTGAAATGAAACTTTTTCGGTTTTACGAGTTTGTCGAGAAATGGTGGTCGTCAAAGGAAAAATGAAAACAACAAAGAAAAAAAAAAAAAACGGAAAAATAAAACGAAAATAAAAGTGCTGACGAACACGCAATGGCAATAATATTGATGAACATTGAGCCACGATAAGTACACTGAAAGTTTTACTTGTACATAAAATGTGATTTCAGATATTTAAATTTTTTGATCAAATAAATGACTATTTCAATAATTGTTTTTCAATTATTGTAAAGATAAAAATATTATTTTTGAGACAATGAACTCAAGGAGTTTACAAAAAATTAGTTTCTAAAAATTTTTTATATGTTAACCTATAGTTGTTTAAGTGGCGAGTTAGATGCCTCAAGCCACGAAGATGAGATCTATGTACGTTACGAGAGAGGCATTTTATGCTACAATAGCTCTAATCTGAATGACTAAAACAAAGAAATTTAACGGGGTTTCATTAAAAATAAAATTTCCTAGAAATTTTTTGAAAAACCAAAAATTAAAAATTGCCTGAGTTTGCCTTATTTTGCTAAAGTTTAAATGTTGGCGAGTCGCGTAATAAGTTAAATAATAAAAAACAGAAAATATATTTTTGAAATAACAGGTTGCTAAACAACAATATTTTGTAAACAAAAAAAAAAAACCATAAAGCAAAAAAGGCAAACTATTTTGTTGGTCGGTCGCTGTTTGCTTGAACTCGGAATAGTTGAAGATTTCAATACTTTTTTGTTTCTCTACATAAATAAAAAAATTGGTGCAATTATTCCAATTTTTCTGCGAAATTCCTTAGAGACGGCAGAATCCATACTCGAGTAAATATTTCTAGATCGCAATTGTATAAAATTTTGAATCTTATGCCGGATCGAAAAATATAGGGGAAGAGTGGCATAGTAGTTTTCATACGAATGCTACTAAAGTTATAATTTTTAAGAAGCAATACTCGCCAAATGGCACCCACAAATATTTGACAGTTCACTGATAATAAACGGTGTTGGTGCATCGTATTGAGGATTTCGTCATCATAAGGTAAGTTTTTCAGAACATTTTATTTCTTTTTTGACGTCTTCACCTTAAAAACTAACAGTAATATTATTATACTATAATTTTATGGATATTTTAGACCTACCAATAATATATTAGTTTTGCCGGTAAAATCTAGATTTCATACTCTTTTTTGAGGTTATGTTTCTTTGGACAATATGTTTTGAAAGAGCTGGGTTGCGGTGGAATGAAAAAGCCGACTCTTTCATGACCAGCTTTTTCATAACCTATTTTTTCATTATAATTCCTGACCAATATTTTTGAAATAATTGACTAATTTAATTATTTAATTTGGAAATTTCATTACAATAGACAATAATTGTTACTTAAGGCAACAATCCAATCTGAAAAAGATAAAAGTAAGCGTAAAAGACCAGCACCATCTACCATAGAGGAAGCTGCAAGTGAAGTGCTCGGACATCGGACATCGGAGACTATATATAAGACTGCCCTTTCCTTTAATGTTGCAAGAGCATATTTATCTAAAATAATAATGAAGGTCAAAACTTCTAGCCAATCATCCTACAAACATAACCCTAACATAGGTAATAGGTAGAAAACCAACACGAATTACAAGATGATTTTAGACCTAATTCATCTTCGTCTGCTTTGGCGCCTATAGTTTAAGTTGCAAGCATATCAGGGCAACTTGATATATCACAAGAAATGATTAGACGCTTTTTAAATGCAGGTCCCACAAAAAAAAAACAGATCTCATCTTTTATTTTGTTTTTAGAATAGGTATTATTATTATAGATTTCTTTCAAAGCGATTGCATTTTTTTTTGCTGAAAATTTTTTTAAGTTTTTTAATAATTTTTTCTTTTTAGTTTTGAATTTTTATTTATTTAATTTTATTTATAAAAAAAAATAATTTTTAAAATAACAATAAATATTTTCAATAAAATCTTCTTTATATTTAGAGAAAAAATATTATATTTATAATATTTGTAATAAGAAGTTGGCTCTTTATGTGTTATGAAAGAGCCGAATTTCATATTTTTTATAAATTGCTACAAGTCCAAGAATATTGTTGATTTTGGAAAATATTTCATGATATTACGTACATAAATTAATGAAAAAGTACTTTTGATACAAGTATTATAATTTTATAAATTATTTTTATATTTTTTGTAACATTCTTTAAAACTGGTTCTTTCATGCCACTCTTCCCCTACTAATTAGAGTTTAATTTTTTTTTTTATTTTTTTTCAAAAATCTCCAAATGAACTTAAAAGTGCCACTAAAGTAATTTTTCGAGTTATAGCTCGGAATATCCGAAAATCCTGACGGAATGGGTAAATTCTGACCTAACGATTGGGATTCCACCAAAACGATTTCTTCTGAAATGGTCCAGAAACTGCCCAAATGCATAACCATTACCTATAAATTACATTATAAGCAGCTCAAAACGTCATTTTCCGAGTATTTAGCCTTGTAGGTACTGTTGTTATCAAGCCAACTTGTTCTTGAATTAGAATTTTTCGCAGTATATTCCTTCGGAAAAGACTCTCAGTTGTCCAAGAGCAATCACGAGACAATTTTTAATGTCATACGGTTTTTCCTCAAAATACTACAAACAAATTTTCAGTGCATTTGCTCGCATTTTTCCAATTTTTCTTAAGACTCGTCATGTTCGCTCGATACTTACGTGTATCGTAAAAACATAAAAATTTATTATGGCAAAAGAATTTTTTTTTCTCGATTTATTTCTTTTTGGCAAAAGCATTCAAGCGGCAAAGGATATAAAAAGGATACATTATTTATTTTGTGCATAAGTATAGCAACAGAAAAAACCAACAAAAACAACAACACAGTTATGGTGGATCCTGACTAAGCACAAAATCCATTATCTGCCCGATAATAATGCTTGGTGAACGGCATCTACGGACTGGGTTTAAGAGATGTATGGCATTAGGGAGGTTTTCTTCTGGATGCTGGCCAAATGCAAGAACAAACCAAGAAACACGATGTGTCCAATGATGGCGGCCATTGAGTTGATAAGAGCTGAGCAAAGCAGACAGACGCTGAACATAAAATGAAGGGTGCACTTAAATACATATTGAACTTAGAAGCAAATGAAGAATAATGCTCAGCTCGGGTCGGCCATAAAATTTATTACCAAAAACAGTTGAACGCAGCGAATTGCGTTCATGTGCAAAATGAAAAGTGGAATGAACACATACATGAGCCGTGCGTTGAGCGCCAACTGCTGCGAAATGGCCGGCATGTGTACTCCTGAGAGTGCGATAAAAACTGTCTTCGGGGTTTTGTCGCATTAAATTCTGATTATTTTAAGCATTTCTTTTTTATATCCTTCCCCCACAATTTTTTAATGTGCCTTGGCCGAGTTGCACTGTTTCAGCAGTTTTCAGTCTTCATGCGTAAATATTTGTTTTGAAAAAAAAAAAAAAACAAAATTATCAACAAAGTTAAACATATTAAACCGTTCAGTAGCAGCCGAATTTCAATAAAATCCTCAAACGTACCGCTGAATTCACACTTCAACTCGTTTCAAATGAATTCTGTTGTTGTGCTGAACCTCGCCAAGGTTTCTCAGAAGATCTGTTCACAGTTTGTTTACGCTTGAAAATGAGGCGTGAAGAAGTTCCGGGCATAAAGTGCGATTCCACAAGCATTGATATTGTTGCTACATGGTGCCAACAAGATTTGATCAACGTGTGGTTAACTCTTAACAGTCAAACGTCCAAATATTTGCTTATCAGTCTTTGTAGAAATCTTTAAGGTTTTCTTACTTGACCGTAGAAAATTGAGAATTCAACGGCGCATTTTTAGAATTGTGTAACAAATAGTTAATCTAAAGCAAACAAAGCGACACTGAATTCTTGACACCACTAACAGTGTATCCTGAGCGTCAATTTTGTTGCTATACAAAATAATATCGGAAAGAATACAAAGATTTGCTTCATCCTTTCAAAGAGTATTGGCGACATACAAATTGAGAAAACAGTAAAAGTCAATAATTTGTTCATGATTCGAAAAGTTTATTAAAACCAAAGGATATTTAAAACGTTTACTTACTGACTTACTAACTTAGATGGCGCTTACAACCGTTGATCGGGTTTGTCCTCGCCTAAGAATTTTCGCCAGCCTCTTTTGTCATGGGCTTGTTGGTGACAGTTAGAAACTCCAAGCATCTTCAGGTTACCCAATGCCTCATCTTTCCAACAGAGATGCGGTCTTCCTCGTCTGCGTTGACCGTCGCGGGCTTCAGAATCAAATAATTTTTTACTGGAGCATCTTCGTTCATTCTCTCGACATGACCTAGCCAGCTAAGCCGCTCAATTTTAATACATTTGACTATACCGATATCGGCATATAGCTCTTACAGCTCGTAATTCCATCGGTACTCGCCATTGACGCAAGTTGATTGATTGATTTGACCATAGATCTTACAAAGAATTTGCTCTCAAACGCAAAGTCCTTTCATCAGAGCTGCTCAACGTCCATCTTTGTGATGCGTTGTTTGTGATGCGTTCTAGTAGGAAGCGCATGATTATTAATTTATATAGCGCGAGTTTCGTCAAGAGAGAGCTCTGCTTCTCAATTGCCTACTGAGCCCAAAGTAACACAAAGTTGGCAAGAGTTATCTTTCGTTTAATCTCAATACTGATATCATGTGAGGAATTTATGCTGGATCCCAGTTAGACGAAGTCCTTTACAACCCCAAAAGAGGTGCTGTCAACAGTGATATGGTTTCCAAGACGCTGACTGTTTGTTTGTTGACACAAGATACTTCGTTTTATCTGCGTTCACTGCAAGACCTATTCGACTCGACTCTTTTTCTAGTCTGGAGAATGCTGCACTGATTTCACGCCTATTATGGCCAATGATGTCAATATCATCAGCATATGCCAGCAGCATAACACTCTTATAGAAAATTTTGCCGCTGCGTCGGATGATCTTCTCCATGACTATATTAAAGAAGTCACACGATTAGAAATCAACTTGTCTGAAACCTCGCTTATCGGTATCGAACGGAGGGGAGAGGTCCTTTCCGATTTTAACTGCGCTGCTGATGCGTTGCTCAGTATCATCCTGCATAGACGTATTAACTTTGTAGGAATATCAAATTCAGACATGATGGAATATAGGTGACTCCTTATAGGACTGTCGAAGGCGGCTTTGTAATCAACAAAAATATGGTGTGTGTTGATTTGTTTCTCAAGGGTCTTCTCCAAGATTTGTCGTAGCGTAAAAATCTGGTCGATGATGGACTTTCCAGGTTTAAAGCCACACCTTGGTAAGATCCAATCAGTTGGTTGATGATGGGCTTCAGTCTTTCACATACTACGCTCGACAGGACCTTATATGTGATATTAAGAAGGCTAATCCCACGGTAGTTGGCGCAAATGGTGAGATCGCCCTTTCTTATGGATAGAGTAAAGTACAAGAGGTTCCAATCATCTGGTTTTCATTCTTCCTACCATATTCTGCATAGAAGCCTGTGAATACATTTAAACAGAGCTTCGCCACCGGTCTTGAACAGCTTAGCCGATCGGCCATCGACTCCTGCAGCTCTGTTGTTTTCAAGCCGAGCAATACCTGTTAAGACCTCGTTATAGTCGGACAGCGGAACTTCAACTCTGTCATCCATAATTAGGGTTTCCGGGATATCATCTCTATTGGCGGGATTGTTTTCAGCGTCACCCTTAAGAAGAAAAGAGAAGTGTTCTCTCCATAACATCAGTGTACTCTAGATATCTGTCACTAGACTCCCGTTTTGATTCTTGCAGGAAGAGGCTCCGGTTTTGAAACCATCGCCTAGGCGTCTTGTATTTTCGAACAATTCTCGAGTCTCATTCCTGTCGCCATGCCATGCATCTCAATTTTTTCACACTCACACATTTCCGCCTCTCGTTTTTTTCGTTTGAAAATGCGTGTCTCTTCCCTCCTCTTCTCTCGGTATCGCTCCATAACAGCACACGTTACAACCGACTGCAGGATGGCTTTGTAGGAGGTGTCTTTCTCTGCAGTGGCATCGCGACACTCCTGGTCGGGCCACTGGTTTCGGCGTTCACTGTGCGCATATATCGTCGATCGGAGAAGTGCTTTCTTGAAGTGGGAGTAAGGGTAGAGTAGCGAAGGCTTCGGCTGTCCGTTTTCGAACTTACTTATGCGCTACCATATATTTGATAAAGTTATATATTTAAACCTCAATGATTTTTAGAATGTCAAGAATTTACTACGAATATCAAATTTATCACATTAACATATTTCAAAATGAATACCTTTTATAAAACGAAAAAACGAATTGGCCATTTCAGCCCTTGAAAGGACTTTGACCGAGCGTCATATGATCAATTGTGTTTTGTGTGTTATTAAATGTTTGCATACATTTGACCGAGAACTGGACCTACATGTTTTATGCCGGCTCCGGACGGCTAAAGTTCATGTTCTCAAGAAGCTTTACATGGCATTATTTACTCTCTGAGGTTTGTCATTGTCTGCAGAGAGGTGGATCAGAAAAATTTTTTATTGAAAAAAAACTTTTCGCCGCGGCTGGGAATTGAACCCGGGCTCCGAGCATGCTAAGCCACACACTTAACCTGCATGCCACGGTCACCACCTTTTATATTGAACTTTTATTTAATAAAATATTCTTCGACTCAAATTATTTTAAAAAAATTTTCAAAACCTTTGGAAACTGGTTGAATACTATGAAAATTTATTAATATTAATTAAATTTGTATATATCTTTTCAAAGGTGAGAACATAGTTAATTAAATATCATAACGAATGGTTGTTCTTGTTGAAACCTTTCAAATATCTTTATAAAGTATCGATTTTAAGCTGGGTAGCACTAAATCTTAAGCTTTTGTTGGTAGGACACCTTAGTATCATATCGTATATCGTATAGTCCGTTTTTTACAACATACAATCATAATTTTTATTTTTGTACACTTCTCCGGGAACCACAAGTGAAAATTTGTCGAAAAGTTTACATTTTGGGTACGTTTTTTCTTAAAAAAGTTATTTTTTTCTTTATCATTTTATTAGCAAAACAAAATAGAAAATAAAACTTTTTTGACCGTAAATGAGTGAAAAACTTAATCATAAAAAATTGTTCAACTAAATAAATAAAATATGCAAAAAAAGTATGCTTTTAAATAAAGTTCTCAAGTATTTTCAACTATTAAAGTTACTAAAAAAGTATCTACGTATGTCACCTACAAATGTCATAAATAAAATGTACTTGTCATTTTAAAAGTGATTGATTACTACGCAATATAGCACTACATAGAATTTTCTATACATCTATATTATTTGCTCATCATTTATTAAATATTGATTACATTGATTGCATAAATCGTTTGACAAAGAACTGTTAAGTATTTTTTTCACACTATCTATCTTTAGATACGCACACAATTTGTTCGCACTGTGTGCGAATGTAATTAAAAGTGCAAAATATCATTCATGCACCATAATCGGACATCGGCCAGAGAGTTGCATCCGTCGTTCATAGTGCGACACACTAACAGTTCGGATAAACATTTAAAGAGTTAACAAAGGAATGGTGCTAACATTTTAACACCCTGTGCACTGGCAAATACGACAATAACGGAAAAACATTATAACATTGAACAACGCGCACAAGTCAGCGAGAGTACCAACTAACAGCGAAGACAAATAACGCCAATGACGTCCTTAACTCTACACAAAACCCATGAATACCTTGTTAGTGAAATGCTTGAAGAAGAATCTTGCAGATGGATGCACATATGCGATACACTCGTGCTGAGACTATCTTGTTTGTTTGTGAAATAGTATCTATGGAATATCATTCCGGACGATTCACACATTTGTTAAATTCTCACATTTTTATAATGGTACAAATGACTTAGTTGTTAAATGCGCTAATTAAGTCATTTAAGGCGCACGCGATCTAATTGTGAGCATTTGAATGATTGCTTAAAAATTAAAAAGGAGAATGTTTGTTGAGAAGAGAGAAGAGTTGGCGCCACTATGAACATAATTGAAAATAGACGCATTTATAGATATTATTTTAATCGATTAAAAATGAAAGTAGAAAAATATAACTTTAAATTTTATTATGAAACATGTTAAGAAAGTTTAAAGTGAATCTAGTCCGACTATGAAGCTCATCCTAAGCCCATTTTTTCAATATATAATAGAGTATAGTTACAGCTCATTCACGTGATTTGAACTAAAAGTTTGAACTGCATGAAGTGCGTTTTTGAAAACACTGAATCACTCCCTGTTTGATTAAATTTCCAGCAATCAACAATATATACGGTTAGAATAAATATGTTAATTAAACACTGGTTCTCATTTGTTAAGAAACGGTTAAATTTAAAAAATGTGAATTAATGACGAGAATTGCACAAAAATTTTGTATTCCCCGAAGTGTTATTTCCCGAACTATAAACCGTTTTCATTCAACTGGTTCTTTAATTGCATCACATGGAGGTGGAAGACCATGAAAAACAATAAAAAGTTAGGAATAAAAAAAGTTATTCCAAAAGTAAAAAAACGAGCGAGCCTTACAGTAGTTGCATATAATATGTTACATCTGACACCTCACCTTGGTAATGACCCTGGTTAAAAAAGCATTTTTAGTGTTTAAAATCGTTTGAAAACTTTTAAATACATTTAATTCTTACTACTATATAGATGTATACTTAGTAGCTTGGTACGATTTTGAAATATATTGAACATAAATAAAATTATCAAGGGAGACAAGAGAGGATCTTCACATGGCAACGTGCCTAAATGCTTCAACTTGGTGAGGCCAGCATTATACATGTCGAAATTGTCTCAAGCCTACTCAAACCTCCTGGTGGTGTGTGCTGGAAACGTCAAAACTATAGCCCGATAATTTTTACGGCTAACTTCAGCGGCGGGCTTCTTTTGGACATCCAAAAAAGTTTGCGCGTTAGGTTTAGAGCCCACCACGTAATAAAATATTTCAATGCAACGAACAAAAATAAATGAAAGAATGATCCCCAAATCTGATGACGACTATAGCAAACAAAAAACTGATAATGATTTACGAATATGCACCTGGAATGTCCGCACCTTAAATTGGGATAGTGCCTCTATCCAACTAATTGATATCTTGGAAAGTTATAATGCCGATATCACCGCAATCCAAGAAACACGATAGAAGAAACAGGGTTGCTTACGGCAAGCATCCTGTAATATCTACTACGGTCGTTATGCGGAGAAGCACGAGATGGATGTGGATGTGGATTTGTAGTTGGCAAGAGAATACGGCATCATGCCCTGCAATTCACTCCTGTGAACGAACGACTTGCTTCAAGGCTTTTCAACATCAGCCTAATATGTGCCCACGCTCCGACTGAAGAAGAAGATGACGAGATCAAATAAAGTTTCTATGAGTGCCTTGATGATGCATACGAGTGCTGCCCCTGTCATGACATTTAAATCGTGCTTGGTGACTTCAACGTCAAGGTGGGCAAGGAAAACGTATTTGGCCCAACGGTCGGAAAGTTTAGCCTCCACGACAACACATCCGATAACGCAATAAGGTTGATTGACTTCGCCGCAGCACGAAACATGGCGTTAGTAGCACTAGATTCAAGCATCTCAATATTCATAAGGCCACCTGGCTGTCCCCTGATCAAAAAAACACGCAACCAAATTGATCACGTTTGATAGACGTAAGGCACCCTTCCAGTGCACTAAACTTACGCACTGTCCGTGGTGCTAACATAGACTCGGATCATTTTCTTGTCGCAGTCAAGATCTGCACACGGCTGTGCGCTGCTAAAAATGCTCGCAATCCTACACAAAGAAAGCTAGACGTCGACAAGCTGCAGTCAAGCCGAAGCCTTCGCTACTCGACTCTCACTCCTGCTTCAATAAAGCACTCCTCTGATCGACGATATATACGGACAGTGGACGCACATATACCACTCTATGCGTACGGCTGCCGAAGAGGTGATAGGCTACCACCGCCCTCGCCGAAACCAGTGGCACAACCAGGAGTGTCGCGACGCCACAGCAGAGAAGACAACGCCTACAAAGCCACCCTGCAGTCGGTTGTAACGCGTACTGTTATGGAGCGATACCGAAAGAAGAGAGACGCATTTTCAGGCGAAAAAAACGAGATTCGGAAATTCGGGACAGGAATGAGACTCGAAAAATAAGTCGCCTGGCCGATGGTTTTAAGACCGGAGCCTCTTCCAGCAAGGATGAGAATGCGAATCTAGTGACAATTATCCAGAGTACACTGATGGTATGGAGGGAATACTTCTCTATTCTTCTTAAGGGTGACGCTAAAAATAATCCCGTCAATAGAGATGATATCCCGGAAACCCCAATGATGGATGACAGCTTTGTTCTGCTGCCCGACTATAACGAAGTCTTAACATGTAAAGTTCGGCTTAAAAACAACAAAGCCGCAGGAACCGATGGCCTACCGGCTGATCTGTTTAAGACCAGTGGCAAAGCTCTGTTTAAATGCATTCTCAGACTTCTATGCAGAATGCATTCCAGTTGATTGGAACCTCATTATGCTCTGCCCAATCCACAAGAAAGGCGATCCCACCATTTGCGCCAATTATCTTGGGATAAGCCTTCTTAATATCGCATATAAGGTCCTGTCGAGCGTAGTATGTGAAAGACTGAAGCCCATCATGAACCAACTGATTAGACCTTACCAAGGTGTGGCTTTAGACCTGGAAAGTCAACCATCGACCAGCTATTTACGCTACGACAAATCTTGGAGAAGACCCTTGAGAAAGAAATCAACACACACCATATTTTTGTTGATTACAAAGCCGCCTTCGACAGTCCTATAAGGAGTGACCTATATTCCACCATGTCTGAATTTGTTATTCCTACAAAGTTAATACGTCTATGCAGGATGATACTGAGCAACGCATCAGCAGCGCAGTTAAAATCGGAAAGGACCTCTCCCCTCCGTTCGATACCGATAAGCGAGGTTTCAGACAAGTTGATTTCTAATCGTGTGACTTCTTTAATATAGTCATGGAGAAGATCATCCGACCTTAGACGCAGTGGCACAATATTCTATAAGAGTGTTATGCTCCTAGCATATGCTGATGATATTGACATCATTGGTCAAAATACGCGCGAAGTCAGTGCAGCATTCTCCAGGCTAGAAAAAGAGTCGAGTCGAATAGGTCTTGCAGTGAACGCAGATAAAACGAAGTATCTTGTGTCAACAAACAAACAGTCGCAGCGTGTTGGAAACCACGTCACTGTTGACAACACCTTCCTTTGAGGTAGTGAAGGACTTTGTTTACCTGGGATCCAGTATTAACTCCTCCAACGATATCAGTATTGAGATTAAACGAAGTATAACTCTTGCCAACAGGTGTTATTTTGGGCTCAGTAGGCAATTTAGAAGCAGAGCTCTCACTCCACGAACAAAAATAACACAAAATAAGTCAATAATCATGCCCTTCCTACTATACGCATCACAAACCTGGACGTTGAGCAATACTGATGAAAGGGCTTTGAGAGCGTTCGAGAGAAAAATCCTTCACAAGATCTATGGTCCAATTTGCGTCAATGGCGAGTACCGAATAAGATGGAACCACGAGCTGTTTAAGCTATATGCCAAAATCGATATAGTCAAGCGTATTAAAATAGAACGGCTTCGCTGGCTAGGTCATGTCGAGAGGATGAACGACGAATCTGCAGCAAAAAATTCATTATCATATAAAAAATTCTTTGCAAACATCGCCTAGACATGACCAACTGCTGAGAACGTCTCCTGGTGGAAGTTTCGGGGGTTTCCCTCAATACTTGCTTGCGCTCGAGAAATGCCAAAAAATCTCCAACTACAAGACGTTTTCCAGGACATCCGAAATATGTGCGAAAGATTATAGTCAGTCCTTTGTTGCCCAAAAATGAACCAATCGGTCAAATGCTGGAGCACTAGGTGCATTTGAACATGCAAAACATTTCGATATGATATTTATGTCTGAATAATTAAATGCTAACTTTCCAAATATAGTTAAACAACTTGGTTCTTTGTTCTGTGCTGAGCCTTCCATTATAAATTTCCAAAGTATTTCAAACTTAATTTTGAAACAAAATGAAAAAAATACGTAAGCAAAAAATACATTCACTAATTCAATCATAACATTACTTATGCGCCATCCTATACTACGAAATATCCTAATATATTATTGTAAAGAAAATTTTGTTGTTTTTAAAAAAATTCAAATTTATGAAAACAGGATTTTTTTCTGAATGTACAGAGTGGCGTCCTATCTGTAGTGAGTTTCATAGTGCTTGAGAATTCAAAAATTCCCTCAGCTATAACGTCAAAATAACCACTCTTCGAAACAAGTAAGACTAAAATCTTCAGAAATGCCTCATGATGCCTCATAATGTAGGGATGTTAATGTTTAATTTGGCAAAACTAATCTAGTTGATCTTCAATAATGTGGCATGGAAAGAGCGATATCTTTCGGACTTTGTGACCACTCGGAGTTACTCGTAATTTTGTGTATCATATTGTAAAGTTGTTTGAGGATACTGGTGGAATAATCGATCGTCCAAAATCCGACCACCCCGTGTTGTAAGAACAAAACGAGCAATCAAATCGGTGAAGTCTCGAACAAAGTGAAAACCGCTGCGAAATCAGAGATTCGGAGAGAACCGCGTGAGATGAATATTTCGGCGCAATCGATCTCTAGTATTCTTAAACATGCCACCTTCTCACAGTAGCGTTAATGGAACAACGTAAGCGTAACGTAAGCCCACAGACTAATTCTGTTTACTGACGAAAAACTTTTCACCGTAGAATGATAGAGTGTATGCTCTGTCATCACGAAAGTTCAGAAAGTTCAGAGAGGTCACCACCCAGCTTCTCTGATAGTTTGGTGAGGAGTCGCTTATGATGGGATCATCAAGCTCCATTTTTGTGAAAAAGGAGTCAAAACTTAGGCGAAAATGTATGAATCCGATGTTTTGGAATTGGTTGTGATGCCTCTTAACATGTCATTATTTTAAAACAAGCCATGGACCTTTCAACAAGATTCTGCTTTTCTTTCAACAAGAAAAAAAAACAATGTTCCAGACTTCATTTCCACGGAGCAGTGGCCAGCAGGTAGCCCAGACCTGAACCCATTGGATAACAAATTGTGGTCCGTGGTAGAGGGTATGGCTTGCTCTACTCGATACCCAAATATTGAGTATCTAAAGTGAGCTCTTGTTCGAGCAGTGGAAAAATTTCCTATGCATGTCGTGCGTGCTGCGATCGATGACTTCGTCTTCGCTCGTGCTGCCCCGAAAGCAAATGCTGGCCATTTCGAATAAGTTATTCTAGAATTTGTTACTAGATCAAGATTTCGAATAAGTTATTCTATTAAATAACTCAAAAAATAACTAAAGTAATTTTGAAAAAATCTTTTGTTTTTTTCATATTATGACCAAAACACCGTCTACCAAAACATGAGAGTACAAGTATTGTACAATGCCTTTTTTCATGAATTTTCCAGGCTTGGTAGCCAGCCCTTTGGTATGGTATAGTAGCTCAAATGTCACAACAAAGTAAAGAAGTTTGAGTTTTCAGATTTCCAGGCTTTCACAAAGGAAGTAATCTAGAGTCTCTAACTTCTCTTTGCAGAGTTTGCAGCTATCTGATTCAAATAGATCTATCATTTTGAGACAGTATCTGAGAGTAGAGTGACCTGTAATATAACCTGTTAGAATTAATTATACAGGCCATTGATTTAGTTCTACTGAGAGTATTAAATTTCTTTGCTTGCCGCTAAACTTTTCCGAAGGTAGCCTTTGACAGATTATTAAATGGTTCAAATCCAATCAGGGACCGAGATACCCCTCTTTTGGCAAGGCAGCCTGCCTTTTTCCTTGCTTCATGCCCTGGTACCCACCATAATTCTATATTTGTGTCTCGTCCAAACACAAAGACTACACTGAGAAAAAAACACATACCTTGCTCCGGTAAAAAATTTCTCTATTTTTGATAATAGCAATTTTCTCTTTTTCAAATAAAATTTTCTTCAATTAGAATAAATTTTTACATTTTCGAAGAAATATTTCTTTACTTCTAGGAAATGGAATTATTTCAATGTCTCTAATAATGATAAGTATTTTTCTCGCACAAAAAATTTCTCATTTATAGAGAAATTTTATTGAAAATGAAAAACTTTTCTTATATTTTGATAAAAAATTCACTATGAGAAGTATTTTCTTCAATAAAAACAAATATTTTCTCAAAAAAAAAAGTATTTTTCTCTAAAAACGATATATTTTTATATTTCATGGAACCTTTTTATCATTTTTAGAGAATTTTCAGTATCGCAATTAGAGAATAGCATTCTCTGGAGCAAAGTCTATACTATTTTTCTCTAAATATGATGCCTTTTTTATCATATTCCGAGACACTTTTTTCTGAGTGTAGTTTTGAATCAAGCTCGTATGCTTGAAGAGCCTTTAATGCCGCTTGACTGTCTGAGAGTATAAAGATATTTGATCTCATAGTTTTCCTACGGAGACATTTCCGAACACATACTTCAATAGCATATATTTCCGCTTGAAATATGATTGGAATATAGCTCATTTGAAGGGCTTTTTGGACCCATATGGGACCAAACAGCCCAACTGCTGTACCATAACTGTGATCCTGATTCTGATATGAACCTTTATTTTCTCCATATTTTTCTGCTAGGTATAACTACCTTCTTTCACTTTGAGAAATAACGTTTTGGTAACATATTGTCAGGTATTTTAAGAAAGGGGTCATCTTCGACGGTTTTTCATATGCCCTTTAAAAATTCAGCATATTTCCATCCAGAATAGTACCTGTGATAGTTGAGTTTTTGAAATGAAAAACGCTTAGGAATATCGGCTTGAATTTTCGGATTTATATTTTTTGAAACTTTTTGAAAACTTGCATAGTAGTCGTGGCCGTGCATGTGAATGAGACACAGGTCTCTCGGTCTCTCGGTAGACCTGACCCGGGTTCGAATCACCAGCTGGCACTGAGAGTTTTTTCAATGGACATTACTTTTTCTAAACCTTCGTCACCTTACTGCAGACATTGGCAAACCTCAGAGAGTAAATAAGCCATGCAAAATTTCTAGAGAACATGAACTTTATCCATTCGTATTCGGCATAAAACATGTAGGTTCAATTCTCGGCTATTTGTGTACATGTTTCCAAACTATTTTATACACACCAAAGCCTGCACAAAAATGTGTATTCTTGAATTCCATTTGTTTTTTTTCTTTTAAATTAAAGTTTTCACTTTCGTTCTGAGCCGTTCTGAGCACATATTTGCTCTACAGAGCACATTCAGATATGACACCCTCGTTTATGATCCATTATTAAATACAACAAACACAACAATATTAACAACAAATTGCCGTCATATTTTCCACTTAATGGATTTATGATGAGTCTGAGTTCGCGCGTTTCGTTTTACGGCTCTTCATTTTAATGTTAAAAGCCTCTTAACACAATTTCGCTGAAGCATTTTTCCTTTTTTTTGTGTTTTTTTTTTTTTTTGTTATTGTTTATTATTACCTATTAACGTGGCTCGTAGGTGTTAGCGGTATGTGTAGCTATGAGAAGATTGTATTTTTTTTTTTTTGTTTTTGTTGTTAGCCGTCTGCTTATAGCAACCGAGGTGTTTGTTTATTTGTTTGTTTGTGCTCTGGTTGAAGCTACTGTGTTTTTCTTTTTAATGATTTTTAAAAATAAGTAAAATTGGTCTACACGTTCGTTTCTCAAGCGTAAAGATCTTCCTATTGGGTTTAAAGAGATGAACTGCGCAGGACACAAGTTTAAAGGTTGTGCAAAAAAAGGGGTGTTCTATTGGGTAGCTATTCGCGCTAAAAAGAAATATTTTAAAAATGTAATAATGTATGCATACATTAAGTAAGAAATGGAATTGAAATAAAAATTAAAATATAAGGAAATATCTTCGGTTTGGACGACATTAAAATACTTTCACAGCCATGTTGAAGTATATTCGATGATATGAAAGTTTCGATGACGTCAATATCGGGGTGAGTATGTTATAAGCATGCGTTTTATAAAATTTTTTCAAATTTAAAATTCACAACACGTTTTATATATGAAAAAAGCATATGTGTGAAATATTAAGTCAAAACATTACATTAAATTACATTAATTTTATAATGCATTAATTTTTGTGAAATTTATGAAGGTTGTTATATTTTGATGGCGTCACTTTATGGGAGGTAGGCGGAGAGTTCTTTCGATTTTGTCAAACTTTAAAATGTTAGAGTGAGCATTTTAAATCACAGCTTATGTGTTAGTTTTCAAGTTAACAAATTAATTATTTTGCAATTTTTTTCGATTGTAATGATTAATAAAGCAAAGTTTAGGAGCATTTCAAACTTGAAATTTGTATAATATTTAGTAATATTTTAATATATATTTAAATATTATATGAGGTTTAGGGTATTCCAAAGACAATCTAGACTGACTTTAGAGTTTCCTTACTTGTATAATAAGCATCAATTTCTTGTGTGTCGAAAATATTTTTGAAAATATTGAAAATATTGAATGCGAAGTTCGAAAGTCGATTAAAAAAAATTCGAACTAACATAAACAAACGCCGCGATACGGGTCTTCTAATTTAGCCTCGTTTTTCACCCCTCACTCTCAGAATCGATCTAACTTTTGCTAACCAGAAGTTGTTTCATAGTGATAATTATTATAAAATGATTTTTATTTCTTGCTCAGATATAAAAATTATTTTTAATTTTTATTTATTTTTGCTTAGAAATAAAAATTATTTTTGATTTCCATTTATTTTGTTTAAAAATAAAAATTATTTGTTGATTTTAATTTTTTTGCTCAATATTAAAACGCATTATTTAAAAGGAATACAACTTGGGCATGTGTAAATTTTTCATCAGAATTGAAAAGTATAGAAAATATCGGCTTAATCCGCACATGGACTTTTCCAATACTATTATTAATGAAAAAGTAGGTTAAGAATATACCAGAGTCGGGCTAGACCGACTTTAGACTTTGAAATTGAAAACTATTCGCCCAAAGCCATTAATTTAGGGGATGATATAATGAGCTTCTGGCATGAAAAACAGTTTATATATCCATTCCTGTGGTCTCTAGCGAAAACAGTTCACAGTGTTCCAGCTACACAATTAAATGTGGAATGGTAATTTTATACACTTCTACTAATTTAAAGTGACCAAAGATGTTATTGTCATCAGCAAATTTGGAAAAATTTTGTTCTTAAAAATTAATGCCAGTCATTTAAATAATTCTTCATA
Source organism: Tetanocera ferruginea (assembly GCA_958299015.1). NCBI lineage: Eukaryota > Metazoa > Arthropoda > Insecta > Diptera > Sciomyzidae > Tetanocera > Tetanocera ferruginea. The sequence goes on along the minus strand of OY282642.1, from coordinate 107,681,815 downwards.
AAATAAGCTTCAAATTTAATATCATCTTAGTTTCTTTTCAAATTTGGAAAAGAAATAAACTATAACTATTAAGAATGTCCTGCAAAATAAAGCTTGTGAATTCGATTTTTAATTTACGAGCAAAATAATAAAGATCTTTAAACGATTTAAATTTCTGATCAAAAAAAGAAACAGTTTCGATAGTATCGTAAGTGTAGACGTAGAATTCCGTTTAAGTTGTAACCTCTTCTACTTTGTCTCTTTGGTGCGATTGTTTTGTCCATTTTGTACGTATTTTTTATTGATTTTCCGAAAATTAACAAATAAATTAATAACACTCAATTATGAACTAATTATCGAGACCAAAACAAACAAAAAGTTAAAAGTAAGCATGATTAAATGAGCAAGCAAAAAGAAACAAACAAAATGTTAAATTTTTTCGATCATTTCGTTAAGTTTGACAGTTTGACTTCATTGATTTAGTTGAAAAGAAGGCGAAGCAAATGAACTTTTCATTGGTGCCACTTTCGTCTCTGCCCGATATACAGTTTGCGAGCTACAGTCAGTTTAACTACTAATTTCAAATTAAAATTAAGACCCCAATTTTTGAAAAATCGTATGGTTACTATATTTCACGCTGAGCACATGTCCTTTCCTCTCGTCTCTGTCTGATATTTAGTTTGCGAGCTACACTTGCGTCTCTATTCGATGTATAGTTTGCGAACTACACTCGCTAGTGCTAGTGGGATGTGGAATACAAATTAATTTGCATTAAAAACAAAAATTAAAATTTTACGCCATCTATTGGGTAAATGTTTAAAACGAAATATGATACAACTCGGTTTTTTCATAAGAGTTAAATCTAACCGGATCAGAGACCCATTTCGTTAAATTGGACAGTTTGAGTTCATTGACTATGTTGAAAAGAGGTTCATGACCTCTGGTTTCAAAATAGTATACTAGAACAGTAGTGCATAAACCCAATGCGAACCAATGCTACCAATGCGAACCAATCAGTTCGTGCAAAACAAAAACAATACAAGCACAAACAACGAAACAAAAACAAAGAGCAGGCACAGCTAAGCAGCTGATGATTGATTTTCTTATATAAAAACATGAATTTTTCTTCTTATATTTTAATATTTTGTGGCTTTAATATAAAAGTGACAAAATCCAAAATTAGATCTTCATTCATCGCAGGATATATCTGATATTTTAGTGTTTATATTCTCTTTGAACGAACAGTATTCAAGGCTGTAGGTATACCCTAAAGTATTAGTCAAAAAAGTTGCATGACCTTGAAAAAATCTGTTAAAACGACCCCATAGAAATCGCGCTGTAAGACGTTATTCTACGTCAAAATAAAAATCAAGAACTATTATTTTATGTTTCTTTTATTTTATTATTTAGCCAAATAATAAAAATCAAAAAAATTCTTTCTATTTCTGACCAAAAAACAAAAAAAAAATTTTTCGATTTTTATTTTTGTCTCAAAAATGGTTTTTTTGTTTCAGTTAAAAAAAGATGAGAGTCAAAAATGATTTTTTGTTCGATTAAAAAAATAAAAATCAAAAAGAATTTTTTTGTTTGAGCATAAAAAAAAACAAAATCAAAAATGATTTTTTTGTTTGAGTAAAAAAACAATTCAAAAATAATTTTTATTTTTGAATTTAAAAATAAAAATCAGAAAACGATTTATGTATCTGAGCAAAAAATTAAAAATCATAAAATTATCATTATTTCTCAATTATTTCGATATTGCTCATAATTATTACGGTCCCTGTTTTTTACCGTTATTGATAGCCACTGTCGTATAAAAACGCATTAAAATTTCAGCCCAATCGCCTCGATTTATTTTTTTATAGAACCCTGGGCGATCAAAAAATATTTTTCAGAAAACATTGCTTTAAAAGTTTTGACAAATACAGGGAGCTTGTCAAACTATAATGTTTTAATCAACTAATTTTTGTATTTCATACAAAAAGCTCTACGGGTTTTGAAAAGCTCTACAAAAACTCACGTAGAGGAAGACGAAGGTCAAAAAAAGCTGAAAATCAGTCTAGTAGTTTGTGAACGAACCAAAAGGAAGACCAAAAATTATTTTTCCTATGTGAAAAAGCTTTTTCAGTATCCGATCGTACTCTAGAGGAGAGAAGATCCAGACTGTTGGGTGAAAGTTTTGATGCTTTTGTTTAATAAAAACTTAAATTTAAATGTTTATTTAAAAAATTTCTTTGCTTTTCAAAAAATACTTTTTATATATTTAATTCAATGGAATTTATATGTATCTAAATGTTTTAATGGCTTTAGTTGCCTGCGGATTCCATCAAAAGATTAATCAGTTTGTTGCAAACTAATTTATATATTCTTTTTATTTGAATATCAAAGATGTATAGAAATAAGAATAGATAAGAATATTTGAATCGTAGTAGTCGAAAAGAGGTTTAAAAGTTAAAGTGACATAAAAGCGTTTCAGTACTATATAATGATGCACAAAGTTTCGAACGTGTTTTCTCGAAATAACTTTTTTGAAGTCGCAGAAATGATTTAGAAAACACTATTCAACCGATTGGGCTAAAATTTCAAGGGATTATTTTAGGCGTGATCCATTTTAGATCCATAAAGATACAGTATTCTTTTGAAATGCATTTGTGAAGTAGGGACATAAATTATAGTCCAACTTTATAATACAATTTTAATCTTCCCTCTTTAAATGGTTCAAAGTCGCGATCATGTCGTCGAACTACAATCAGGACTTACCTAAGGAAGCCAAATCACAACCCTTTAATAATAAAATTATTGTTTTTTATAAATATAGCAAAGCAGAAAAAAATATGAAAATAAATTTTAGTATGAAGAAATTATAACTGTCTTAAAAGTCTTTAAAGAAAATGTCTCTTTTTACACAACATGTTTAAGTTTTATGGGAAAAATGGGGCCCTGTGTAATTTCAACACCTCTGTGAATTGAATGCGCTCCAGAAATTTTCAGATATACATTTTATTTTAACCCCTAGTAGATATCCTGTTGTGATTCTACAGCGAGTTTGCGCTCAAGAAACAATCTCGACATTACGGCGCTTCTAATATAACATCCAACACGAATGTCTGCAGGATATAATTTTGCAGAATATCTTCTTCTTCACTGTACATTTTATAGGTTGCTGCCAGTGTGCACCACGTTTTGCAAACAAACCCAAAATTTATGATTTGCTTGAATGTTTGCTAGCATGTGTGTTGTTGTTGTTGTATCTGGGGTAACATCCCCAAAATTGTAGATACTAGGTTTTATGAATAAACAACAAAGCGAGGCATAGATAGATACAAAGAGCGAGTAGATAGACAACAAAAGCGTTAAGATATACAACCGCCATATATTTTATATCTATGTGTGTTCCTTGCAATATCGGTGCTATTGTTGTTGTAGTTATATTGTTGTTGCTGCTGTTGACTTTGACTCGTTTTGTATTTTGCCGCAGCGCAGCAGCTTATGTTGGTTAGGCGCGTTGATGAATCGACTGCGTCATCGAAGTCATCGCCTTCAACTGAAGCCAGTTCCAGGAATCTAACAACAATTCACACCCAAAGAAAAGTCGCACTTCATTCACAATTCGAACGTTTTCCGATGACGAACTAACAACAAAACTTTACTCGCAAAACAACAAAAACGAAAAAATCGCACAAAATAAATTTTACATCTAACCATCTAACTACCTTTTAATAAAAAATAAATATAAAAAAAAAAATAATACAAAGACGTGATCGACGCCGCAGCAGACTACTTTTTAATAAAACATTCATTGCACTCTGCTCAAAAGTCTCAAATTAATAATATTATCCAATAAAAAACTGAACCGAGTTCAATCAATTTAATTTGTATCTGCTGTAAACCAAAGTACGTCGCTTAAGTATCCATCAGAATAGTTTATGGTGTGCGTTTGTTTTTACTTCGAAGTTCGAACAGTGAATGGTTAACGTGCTTTTTTTCGGGCCATTTTTAAACATTAATTTTAATGTTTATGTTAATTTCCAAATTTAATTGGCAACAAATAATTTATCTAGCCAATAATCGTTAACTTAATAGTACCGCCGACAAATTCATTCAGTAACGCTTAATGATTTGTTGTTGTTGTTGCCGTGCAATTGTTATGTGGTCAAGTGCTAATGAAATAAGAGTTACCGTCGGAATTGAAGAACCACATTTGAACTAAGTGGAATTTTGAGCATATAAGAGTGAGTGAAAAAAAAGAATCAACTTTAAACAACAACAACAACAACAACAATAACAACAAAAACAACAAAAACAACTACTTTTACAAGCTAGAGTATTGCAGTGTAATTTAAACTTAGATAATCATAGGTCAGGAGATCATCACTTATGTCATCATTTCACTGCGATTTTGTTAAAAAATTGGCCGGAATTAAACAGGGTGAGCGAGTAAAAAGTTTTTGTGAACAATTAAGTAAATTAAGGGTTGTAAATAAGTTACTTGCCATAATATATGATTTTAAGGGGCACAATACATTCTTCATTCAACAATGCACTTGTTTATAGAAGAATGTTCGATATGAAAGAAATCAATTTTTAAATTTAATATTTAAAAAAATTAAATTAAAAGCATAAATTAATAATATAAAAATTTTTGAAAAAGAGAGACGGTTTTAACGGCCTCTGTTGTCAAGTAGTAAGTGTGATTGACTCCCAACCCAGAGAAATTATTTTAAAGTTTAGCAAAAGACAACCACTTTGAAATTTTAACCTTGACTGATTAGCTTTGACACATGAAATCCTTGGTTAAAAAAAATTATAAGAGACTTCTTTAAAAAAATAATTTTTTTGATACAAAATATGTAAAAATTCAACCATTTGCTTTTTAATATGGCATTTAAATTTAATATTTAAAAAAATTAAATTAAAAGCATAAATTAATAATATAAAAATTTTTGAAAAAGAGAGACGATTTTAACGGTCTCTGTTGTCAAGTAGTAAGTGTGATTGACTCCCAACCCAGAGAAATTATTTTAAAGTTTAGCAAAAGACAACCACTTTGAAATTTTAACCTTAACTGATTAGCTTTGACACCTGAAATCCTTGGTTAAAAAAAATTATAAGAGAGACTTCTTTTAAAAAATAATTTTTTTGATACAAAATATGTAAAAATTCAACCATTTGCCTTTTAATATGGCATTTAAAATGTTGTTTATTTACATACAATTATAAATGCTAAAAAAAGAGTGTTATTTTCAATCAAGTTTTAATTGTTTTGTGGAGCAAAATCACATGTAAGGACATTCATTTAAAGGAATTGAGAGACGGTGTGTGGCATTACCCATAACTCTTCATACTTTTTGGTAAAAAAAAGTTGTTAACAGGCATGAAAGTACTCAAAAATACAACGGTTGGCACGTTGTTGGTTTTCCCGGACTAATTTTTCATACAACTTTAAAACCAAAATAGCTTTGACATATGTATGTATGTATATATAAGATCTACAGGGTGCGGAGAGCGATAAAAATACAATTGTTCCCACAACTAATCACCACTTATAACTTCCTGGTTTCAACTTCTCATAAGTGCAAAAATTTCGCCGCAAACACAGAGAAAATTATGCTCCTTTAACTTTTATTTTACTTTTCAAAAACGGACATTTTAAAATGAGCTTTCAAACGTTCGTTTGATATTTTAAAATTAACGTTTTAAAAATTGCTTGTAATGCTTTTAATTCTTCTAAAATGTTAATTTTAAAATATCAAACGAACGTTTTTAAAGCTCATTTTAAAAAATTTTTATAGAAAATTAAACGAACGTTTTAGAAGCTCATTTTATAATGTCCTTTTTTAAAATTAGAATAAACGCCAAAGGAGCAAAATCTGGGTTAAACGTATTCAAAAGTAGCACATATCCTGCAAGGAAACGTTTTCACAGTTTTCTCTGTGAACAAAAACATTAACGATTTCTCACAAATAAAAGCAATGTTCATAAATATCACGAACGAAAACTCTTCACTGTAATCGGCTTCGGTTCGCTAATTCATGATCGTTCGTTGGTTGTTAAGGTTAATTTTAAAACACAATGCATAGTTCATATTGTGGAGAATCTTTAATAGATTGTGAGCATATTTCTGAAGTGATAAATTGCTACTCTCTGTGACAGCGAAAAATAAGTGAGATTTTGTTCAAAAAAATATTACAGGTAGAAAAAAATTATAAAGGTATTCAAAACACTTGAAAAATTATAAAATACAAATTTACTTTCTTTTCAATATTTTATACACTGACCATTTTTTAAATTAACCAAGCAAACGCTCAAAAAGAAACAGTTTCGATAGTATCGTAAGTGTAGACGTAGAATTTCGTTTAAGTTGTAACCTCTTCTACTTTGTCTCTTTGGTCCAATTGTTTTGTTCATTTTGCACGTATTTTTATTGATCTTTCAAAAATTAAAAAATAAATAAATAAAACACTCAATTATGGACTACTTATCGATGCCAAAACAAAGAAAAAGTTAAATAGTAAGTATGATTAAAGGAGCAAGCAAAAACAAACAAGCAAAATTTCAAATTTTTTCGATAATTTTGTTAAGTTTGACAGGTTGAGCTCATTGACTTAGTTAAAAAGAAGGCGAAGCAAATGCACTTTCCATTGGTGCCACTTTCGTCTCTGCCCGATATATAGTTTGCGAGCTACAGTCAGTTTAACTACTAATTTCAAATTAAAATTAAGACCCCGATTTTTAAAAAATCGTATTGTTACTATATTTCACGCTGAGCACATGTCCTTTCCACTCGTCTCTGTCTGATATTTAGTTTGCTAGCTACATTTTCTGTTCGATGTAAAGTTTGCAAACTACACTCGCTAGTGCTTATGGGATGTGGAATCCAAATTAATTTGCATTATAAACACAAATTAAAATTTTACGCCATCTATTGGGTAAAAGCATAAAAAGAAATATGATCCAACTAGTTTTTTTCATAAGAGTTAAATCTAACCGGATCACTGAACCATTTCGTTAAATTTGACAGATTGAGTTCATTGACTGAGTTGAAAAGAGGTTCATGAACTCTGGTTTCAAAATAGTATACTAGAACAGTAGTGCATACATAAACCCAATGCGAACTAATGCTTACAATGCTGCCAAAGCGAACCAATCAGTTCGTGCAAAACCAAAGCATACAAGCATAAACAACGAAAGAAAAACAAAGAAAGCAGCAGGCACATAAGCAGCTGATGATTGATTTTCTTATATAAAAACATGCATTTTTCTTCTTATATTTTACTATTTTGTGACTTTAATATAATAGTGACAAAATCCAGAATTCATTCAGCGCAGGATATATCTGATATTTTAGTGTGTATATCATCTTTGAATGAAGACTATTAAAGGCTGTAGGTATACCCTAAAGTATTCGCCAAAAACGTTGCCTAATGACCTTGAAAAAATCTGTTAAAACGACTCCATACAAACCGCGCTGTAAGACGTAATTCTACGTCAAAACATAATTTCAGAAATCTACCGCATGGAAATATGCTTGATGATTTTTTCAGTCTACGCTTTAACTATGAACTTTTGAAATTACGCTCATCTATGAATCTTTTCATGATAAAACATTTTACGATTGTAAGTTATCATGACAAATACTTAAGAGAGAGTTACGATTGTAAAGTATCATGATAAATACTTTAGGGTGAACATGCAGTGATTTCATGAATACACATTTCTCATGAGGGCACTTGTCAAAACGATCGTTCGTAGGTACACTGAGAAAAAAACACATACCTTGCTCCGGTAAAAAATTTCTCTATTTTTGATAATAGCAATTTTCTCTTTTTCCAATAAAATTTTCTTCAATTAGAATAAATTTTCACATTTTCGAAGAAATATTTCTTTACTTCTAAGAAATGGAAATATTTCAATGTCTCTAATAATGATAAGTATTTTTCTCGCACAAAAAATTTCTCATTTATAGAGAAATTTTATTGAAAATGAAAAACTTTTCTTATATTTTGATAAAAAATTCACTATGAGAAGTATTTTCTTCAATAAAAACAAATATTTTCTCAAAAAAAAAAGGATTTTTCTCTAAAAACGATATATTTTTCTATTTCATGGAACCTTTTTATCATTTTTAGAGAATTTTAAGTATCGCAATTAGAGAATAGCATTCTCTGGAGCAAAGTCTATACCATTTTTCTCTAAATATGATGCCTTTTTTATCATATTCCGAAACACTTTTTTCTGAGTGTAGAGCACGAGAGCAAACAATCATGGCATTAAGTCCATCATGAGAGAACACGATGGCGATGTTTTAGTGAACGTTCGATTTCTTAAGTATTTATTATGATAAAATACAATCGCAAATTGAATCTTGACAAAGAATCATCATAAGCAGATTGAATTTTTAATCGTTCATGAGCGATTTTTTTGCATCCTGATTTTCTTGTTTAGACTAAACTAACGGGGTGGGGGATAAGGGCTTAAGCTACCCCTCACTTTTTTTAAAGTCTGCCAAATTGATATTTTTTGCTGAAATTTGTCTAAAATATTGGTTTTTATTTACAATAATTATGAACGGAATTTAGATGACTATTTCATTTTAAGACATAACAAATAATATTCTCAGTCCGCCAATTCACTTTCAGTCGTACCCAAAATAAACTTCAGTCGGCTAAATTTGCTGAAACGTTAAAAACTGAATAAGGGCACAGATGCAGTTTTGTTTAATATACCCATATCGCTAATAACACAGAACGACAATTCCAAGGATTTTAAAAAAATAATGGAATTTTGTTAAAAGGTTCTGGTAGAAGAGACAAAAAAGTTACACGTGTGTCGGAGTTTTAAAATTTAACGTGTAAATAACTTTTAATATGCTTTTAAAGTTAACACGTTTTTCAAGCAATTGAGATATTTAAACCTTTAAAAAACTTGAAATATTTTTTTTTTTTTTTTTCTAAAATGTTGTTATAATTATAAGTATAATTACAGTGACTTCAGTGAAGAAAATTCGTTGCGTAATAATTTTGTACAATTTTCGGATCAACCATAAATACAAATCGGATATTATTGATGGATTAATTTTTTCCTTTGTAGCGTTATTTCATCGGAAGACACGTTTGGTGAAAGCGTTTACCTTACTTATCAGATTCTGTTGGTAGCTACATTTATTTGTTGAAACTCAAAATGGTGCTTAAAATGATTTTACTACTCAAAATGGCTCGTCCATTGCAATTAATTCTATGACTCATAATACCATATAGTATGCAGAGCTGTAAAATTTGCATTCATATTCAGAATTCTAAGTACAAGTGAATAAGGAAAAAAGAATGCTATTCAATGAAAACAAAATTGATCCATGAATAAAATTTTCAATTCACATTCAATTTCAGAAAATTGATTTATTATTCATTTCGATTATTCATTTTTCTTTATTCAGAATAATGCATTCATTTTTTTATTCAAATGAATGCTATTCATAATTATTAATTATTATTAATTTTTTAATTCATTATTAATTTTTTATTCATTATTCATTTTTTAATCATTATTCATTTTTTATTCATAATTCATTTTTTATATCATAACTTTTTTATTCATTATTAATTTTTTATTCATTATTCATTTTTTATTCATTATTCAATTTTTATTCATTATTCATTTTTTATTCATTATTCATTTTTTATTCATTATTAATTTTTTATTCATTATTCATTTTTTATTCATTATTCATTTTTTCTCATAACTTTTTTATTCATTATTAATTTTTTATTCATTATTCATTTTTTATTCATTATTCAATTTTTATTCATTATTCATTTTTTATTCATTATTCATTTTTTATTCATTATTAATTTTTTATTCATTATTCATTTTTTATTCATTATTCATTTTTTATTCATTATTAATTTTTTAATCATTATTCATTTTTTATTCATTATTCATTTTTTATTCATTATTCATTTTTTATTCATTATTAATTTTTTAATCATTTATTCATTTTTTATTCATGAGAGAACACTATTTTCACTCAATTCACACGAAGCTATCCAGTTGCGAATTTAAAACTGAAATTTTACTTCAATTAAAATTATAAAACAATTAGTCAAGGCCCCGGTGATTGCGCTGTTGCACCAAACTAAAAATATACTACTTTGGTTGCAAAATTAACAACACAGGCATGAATAAAAAATGAATAATGAATAAAAAATGAATGCATAAATGCAAAATGAATAACGATTCTTTGTGAATTGCATTCTTTGTGAATAGCATTCTTTATGAATAGCATTCATTTGAATAACAAAATGAATGCATTATCAGAACAACGACAAATGAATAATAGAAATGAATAATTAATCAATTTTTAAAAATTGATTGTGAATTCAAAATTTTATTCATGGATCAATTTTGCATTCATTGAATGTATTCTTATTTCGTTATTCACTGATTCACTGATTCAAAATTTTGTAGAAGCAATCAAATTGAATGCATTCTTTTACATCTCTGAAAGTATGATACATTTTTATAAACCATTCGAAAACTCAATGCACTCAAAAGTATATAGTTTGTACACATTTGAAAAAAAAAATTTGAGGGTTAAAATAAATTTAAAAATATTACGAATCGGTTTTTCTTTTACATTATAACTAGCCGTTATAAAATTATTACATTTCGGAAGGAAATTCCTAAACGTTTTTAAAGTGTGTTTTCAATTTTTATTTGACCAAATTGCTGAAAAATAGTGCCAACTTACTTACGCGCATATCTTTAAAACAGTTACTCTTTCAGTATAGATGTTTGGGACAGTTTTGAAGAAATTGTTGTATCTATAATTTTCATCCGAATGATTTTACTCTAGGGATTACATTAACGAAGATACCATCTTTGGTAATCTTTAATCCGAATATCTTTCGATGCGCACATAGAATTGTTGTGATCTTTTCAGAGGTGGTTTATTTTATTTTACTTAAGGTGTGTGCAATTCAGCAAAATCTGATTGTTTTTGAAGACAAATACAAAGTAACTGAACTATTGAACATTTTGTTTTCTATTAAAAAAGCCCTGTTTTCGAAGAAATAATTAACCCCTTTACGTAACTCTTTGAGCAAAAAATGGTCTCAAAATGTAAAGAACCCAGAGGCGTTCCTAGGCTTGGTGTCACCCGGGGCGGATACCCATGGTGTCACCCCTATAAGAAATTTCTAAATGTAATTAGAAACCAATTCGATGAGATTTTGTGTTTTTATTATTTCCTTTATGTTTTCCGAAAAAAACAACAGATGACAAACAATAACAAATTGTTAAAAAAAAACAATAAAAAAAAATAATACATTTTGAAAAATTTTTGTTTTTATTGTAGTAAAATGCGATTTTAAAGAAATTAAGAACTGTTATTTGAACTTTTTTTGCTGTAAACTATAGTAAGCGCCGCAGGGAAAAATTTTTTATTAAAATCGCACGATTTTAAATCATTTAATTTATAAAAAAAAATCGCCTGCACCGAAAAAATTTTACCACACAATTTGTAATAATAATTTGTAATAAAAATATTTGATTTCTTATCAATTAAATGATGTAAAAGAGGGCTAAAAGTTATTATTGCAGGCGAAACATTTTTATTGAAAATGTCGTGATTGTTAAATTTAACAAAAATTGCAAAAATCGTTGAAATTGGTCAGTTCCTAAGGGTACTTTCCTTTGGTACTTTTCCTATATTAATTTTTTACATTATTTTGTATGGGAGATGCATGCCAAAGTTGGCCGATCTTAAGGGGGGGGGGGGTTGGGTTCTGAAGGCAGAAAAAAACAGGTTTTTACAGATTTTTTTTTGGGCGTACGGTAAAAGTAAATTTATTTCTAATTATTATACATTAAAGAGTAGTTATTGAACTATATTCTGTGAAATATTGGTTGAAAAATATTGAAAATTGACCGAATGGCAGCAATTCTTCGCAGGCGCCTCAGAAAAAATACATTTTGCGGTGCACGTCATACCTCAGCACTGGATCATCTGAAATTAAATAACCAAAGTTTTTCTTTTAATTTTTATGTCCCTCTAGGTATCCCTGTCGAGTTTTTCCATTTTTTTTAAATTTTTGAACTTTTTACAAGACTTGAAAGTGAAAATACCGATTTTTGGCCTGAATTCATGACTATTGTTGTTAATAATAAAAAAAATAAAATCAAAAACGAAAAAATCTCAACAGGGTTACCTCATGAATTATGTAAGAAAATACTGTAAAAAATTTGAGAACGATCGGTTGAATAGATTTTGAGTTACAGAGTGCACCGACTCAAAAAACATCGATTTGAGAAAAACGCGTTTAAAGTTTTTCGTAGCGAAAAGACCCTGATAAAACACGCCTACTTCCAAAGCTATATCTTTGTGAGTTTTGCTCCGATTGACTTCATATTAACAGACAACATTCTTGAGTTACTATACTTTCATAATATGCAATATGCAATAAAAACCATACCCCCCCCTTAACAACATTTGGTCAGACGGCTGGCAATTAGAGAAATTGATGCGCACTAAAAATGGTAGAAATTGATAAGACGTTAGGGGTACCTCCCTAGTATGTATATTAAAATTTTACATAATATTGTATGGAAGGTATGTGCAAAAGGAACCCGATCCTAACGAAACTCAGTGAGAATGTTAAACATATAAATAATAGACGTTTATTGAAAATTACAGAAATTAGTAAGACTTTATTTTTTATCCTGCATAATTTTCTTGTTTATGAAAAGGTGGAGATAATATTTTGAAAGTCAAAAGTTAATACTTCAAATAAAATTTCAAAAAAGTTTCGCTAAATCCAAGAATCCGTTTTTTTTTGTTTTTGTTAAAGATTTTAAAGACATGTGAAAAAAAATCTCTTAAATTTTATATAACTTAATAATTTGGTTCAATATTTTAAAATTAAGAAAAACAAAAAAACAAATTTTGTAACTATTTGCGTACCATTTCGATGCATTAAAAGTGAGCTGTCCTAAATACTGGGATTTCTTACTTTAAGAGTTGCAATATTTGAAATAACCTCATCGAAATCAGTAATATTGATTTCAAGCTCGTTTGCAATGGATAAAAAAGCAAGATCGGAAACTCTGGCCTGTCCCATGGAATACCTTGGAAGTCCAATGGAAGTCCAAGTAAGTCATTATTAATTTAAGCTTTGAAAAACTCCTTTCGCATGAAGCTACTGATAAACAAATTGTAGGAAATAATTTCAATGCTATTGAAATATTTGGCGAAGTCTCCAAAAAGGACCACTCGACAATGAAAGTGAGCATTTCTAATGCTGTCTACTTGTTGGCGCTTTCGAAATCGATTTGTTTTGCATTTATGTGCCTACGTACCATCGCAAGCAATTCCAACAACTAGCTCTTTTTCTGAAATTTCATCGTAAGCTGCTGCCAAATTTTAAACACTTAACATGGACTCATTTGCGTTGTGTTACAAAAAGTTTTCTGATTTTACAGCTCGAAACGTTTTCGCAATGTTTTCTCCTCTTTGCTTAGACTTGCATGCAGAATTTTATATTTTGAAACAGCAATTAGATTTTTTACCGTAAAGTATTTTATCACTTTTTCTGTTTGTGAAAGAAATAAAAAAAAATCGAAATGGTGTCACCCCTAAAATGGTGGTACCCGGGGCGGACCGCCCCCCTCCCCCTAGGAACGCCTCTGAAAGAACCATCCATTGCAAATATTTAGATGCAGTTAAGAGTTATAAGAACGAATTTGTGACTTAAAGGCGAAATTTGACCTTGAATTTCTCTCTTGTTTAACCTAATCCGATAAAACTGAGTATGAGGGCATAATATATAGACCATGCACTACTAGAAACCATTGAGATATTGGAAATTTTTTTCGTGTCCACTGTGTTTTCTTTCTAATATATTATTTTTCAGGGACCGAAAGAAAATAACTGCTATTTAGAAGATTTTGAGGGAAGAAAACATTATGCTAAAGGCACTGGAAAAGAATGTCACGTATACCAAATAGATTCTTGTTTCATTTGCTGTACAAACATTTTTGTTTAAATTTCAAATTTAAATTTAATTTTTTTTTTTAAATTTTTAAATAAATAAGTTTTATATTAATAATCATAAAATAACTGTTATTGTAAAGTTTTATTTTTTTTTTGATCATAAATAGCAGTTATTTTTGGAGTTTAATGTTATTAATCAGAAAATAAAACTTATTTTTGAGTTTTATTTTTTCGCTCTGAAAAAAAACTTATGTTTTAAGTTTTATATTTTTAATCAGAAAATAACACTTATTTTTGAGTTTTGTTTTTTAGCTCTAAAACGTAACTCATTTTTTGAGTTTTATATATTTAAAAACTTATACTTATTAAAAACTTAGAAAATAAAATTTATTTTTGAGTTTTATTTTTTAGTGTTAAAAAAACAAATCTTATGTTTTAAGTTTTATGTTTTTAATCAGAAAATAACACTTATTTTCAAGTTTTGTTTTTTAGCTCTAAAATAAAACTTATTTTTTGAATTTTATATATTTACATAAAATATAAAATTCATTTTTTCACTCCGAAATAAAAGTTATGTTTTGAGTTTTATTTTTTTTACTCAGTATTAGACCGGATCGAAATTTAGATTCCGCCGGTCGGGGTCTCAAAAGTTAGAGGGACTCATTAAAATGATTTCTGCATACTTTTTTTTCAAATCGGAGAAAAACCGCCGAAGCAATTTTGATTCTCCTGAAGGTCCTTTTTGGTAAAAAAAAACATGTTTTTTGCTTGTAACTTTTTATTTTTCACAGAACGCATACCCACACCTGCTTAAATATTAAATCTCTTACTTATACCAATATTCTGATATACAAAAACTTTAAAAATTATGTTTCATTATAACTCTTATTGACCGCCAAAAATTGAATTTTTTTTTGAATTGAATTAAAAAGGCATTTTTTTAAAACCGCTGTAAAAGGCACATTTTTAATTAGATTTACGTGGAATTTTTGTTGTTGGAAAGGTATTAAATTCTTCTTTCTTTCTGTGTATCGTTTTAATCAAAGCTTTGTGCAAAAACTGACAGAATTTCAGAAATCGACTTTAGAAATCTGATAAATTGAAACATTTCTTATTCATACCAACAATGAATTTAATTTGTTCACTGCTTTATCGTCCAGTTTTCGATATTTTTTGTTTTTTTAAATAACATAGCTTTGATTAAAGCGATACACATAACGAAAGAAGAACTAAATACCTTTCCAACAATAACAACTCCACGTAAAGTTAATAAAAAATGTGTCTTTTACAGCGGGTTTTAAAAAAATGCCTTCTTAAAAATAGCAAAAAATTAAATTTTTGGTGGTCAATAAGAGTTATAATCAAACAAAATTTTAACAATTTTTTAATGCCAAAATGTTAGTATGAGTAAGAAATTTAACATTTTAGAAGATGTGGGTATGTGGTCTGTGAAAAATAAAATGTTACAAGCAAAAAACCTGTTTTTTCTTACCAAAAGGACCTTCAGGAGAACCGAAATTGCTTCGGCGGTTTTTCTCCGATTTGAAAAAAAAATATGCAGAAATCATTTTAATGAGTTTCTCTTACTTTTGAGACCCCGACCGGTTGACATTGTTTGTATCCATATAAAAATGATCCGGTCTACTCAGTATATAACACTTATTTTTGAGTTTTTTTTTACTGAGAAAATAAAACTTATTTTTTTGAGTTATATTTATACCCCCATGCGTACTTCGTAAGGAGTATATTAATTTTGCCACAAAGTGTGTAGCGCCCATAAGGAGGCGTGGTAGGTATAGAAATATATATATATTTTTTACTCAGAAAATAAAACTCATTTTTTGAGTTATTAAAAAATATTTTTTAAGTAAATAAAATCAATAAAAAATAATATCCAAAAATTTATGACCGATTTTAAAATTTTTTAATTCCCTATAAGCGTTGATTATTTATTATATATATTATATTATTAAATTCCTAACATATATGTTTTAAACTTTTTCTAAAAAAAGTCGTTTTGCCAAATATGCTCCTACCACGGGGCATCCTTGACATTTGACATGAATATTTATACTATTTAAGAAATCAATTATCTTTGGGAATTGTTCTAAAGATATGTTAGTTATGGATTATAACGTAATGACTTCTTTTTTTTTTTGTTTTTCCCTCCTAGCTCTCTAAGGGACGTTTGCAGCCCCCTACCTAATTTTTTTTTTTCTTGTTTTGATGCAAGGAATCACCTGCTTCTATTTTGATCTCTCTATCCGACTCACCCTGTATTTTACGAAATAAAAGTTTTAGCCTACTTTAGGGAACTTTGAAAATTGCTCAATTTCAAATTTTGAATGGGTGCTGATCCGAAGTTAGTAACTAAAATAAAACATGACTAGACACGGTTTTTGTTTTTGTTATTGTTATTAGAGACCCAGAATGCCATTTTCAATATTTTTCATCAAAATCGGGTAAAATCGACATAACATGGTTTGCTCAGAAACCGTCTATTCAATCAAGGGCAAGATTTTCTTGATCAAAATATCGAAAAAAATTATAATTGAAGGGCTTATTGTAAGAATATGATATGCCACATAAAAAAAATTTCGAAATAATCGCCCTTAAAGTTTTTAAAAAATGTATATTTGTATGACATCATTAAAATGCTTACAAGAACTAATACGTATACGGCCAAAATTTATCGGGTAATGATCGCAATATTTTCAGTGGATATTGATAATGCATCAAAGAACATAATAAACATAAAATATGAACTCTTAATGCAATGTAGCATATCATGTTTTTGCATAAGCCCTTCAATTATTGGGAAACTTTCACACAAATCTATGGCAAATAGTTTCATTTAAAACAAAACAAAACTGTTTCCATGGATCTAAGGCTAGTGTTTGGAAACATAAATAAGAAAAAAAATATATTTGTTTCAGTGCCGCCGGAAGTACAATAATAGCAGTATTTTATTACTATGCGGACGTTCCAAATATAAATACATTTTCAAGTATTTGTAAAAAATAGTTATTAAACAGTATATTTCTTGATAAAAAAAAGAAAAAAACTTTCGTTTTCTCCAATATCCGAATTCGATTTCCGTAAAACAAAATCATGCTATCTATTAAGATTTGTTTACTTGTTCTATTTTATATATCAAGGTATCAAAGTTCTTTTAAGCGACAAGTCTTGACATACAAGTCCCTTACGGAATCGCATGCAATAAAAAAAATTAAAAATTTTTATGATTGTTAATTTCTAAATCTTATATTGTCAGTTTTTATTCACACGAGCAGAATCTATTCACAGGTATAGCTCCTGGATATTGATATGCCCACATGTAAAAAGTGGAGCTTAAAAATGCTTTAATAAAAATTGCTTTCACTGCCATTTGCCATTTTAAACACAAAACATTGTTGCAACATTCTAATCCGTTCGTTATTTCATTGTTGCCATGCATCAAAAGCGATAAGAAAAGAGTACTTTTGTTGCGCCATCAAAACTCAAAATGTACTTCATTTAAGAGAGGAAACAAAATATTTGAATGGGTTTTATTTCCGGTTTAATGGTGTTATATGTTAGCCAAGCAGCCATTCCACGCATCCAAACATAGTTCACACGGTAGACAACTCAAAATGGTTCAACAACAAAAATAAATATTACAGAAACAGCACAAAGTGCGGATTTTTCATGATGGCGCATACATTGCAACACAGTCAAAATAAATTAGATCACGTAGCACCGGAAATGGAGTCACTTAAGAATGCAGATAAATCCGTGGCAACAAAATGAAAGCCACGCGCACAAAACAATCTGCAGTTAATGTGCCGCCGTTCAATGCCGTTGCTTGATATAATCCGATGTAGAGGGTAAAACGTGTGCGCAAAGTGGTTGAAATTCATGGCTTCGGAAGCCATGACAAAAAACGTTGACAACGAAATGGTGAATTTGATACATTGTTGTTGTTGCCGGCTCATACATTGTTCGCTTTTATGGCAATATTAATGATAAAATATTTGTATTGTTGTTGTTAATGTTGTTGTTGTTGTTGCTTGTGCTATGTCTGTCACACATCAGAGCTCAATTGATTTGATGTTCAGGATTAAGGCGTGGCTTATGCATGCCTTTATTATAACGCGTGCAAGAGTGAACTGGCATTATCCATAGAATTTATTGTGCGAGTGTAACAATGTAAGTCGAGCTATTTTAGGGTTGCCATTTCGCTGTTCTTATTGTGCAGGTAAGGCAGTTGCACTGCTATAACGACGTCGATAAATGTTTATACAGTGGTACACTGTGGAAAAATGTAGCGCGAATAAACTAGTGTGTATTAACGTATTTAAATTGTTTTGAGTTATTAGATCAAGCAGGAAAGCCTTTTTTATGTATGCTTTGCAAATATGTGCTTTATTTTCTAATTTAATTTAATGGTCGCGATTTAAATTTGGTAACAACTATTGATTAAAATTAATTTTTTAAATTTTTAATTGAGCTCTTAACTGAAATAAAAATTTTTGTGTTGGCAAAAATAAAATTTAGGATCCTCACTTGGTATAAATAAATGTTAATAAACATTTATCATTTTCCATGCATATCTTATTTTCTTTGCATGAAAGGTTAAGAATAAAAAAATATCTTATTCCACATTCAAATACATATTTGCAATTAAATTAAAAAAGACATAATAACATATGATTTAGAATATGCCAAATATGGTTTTTAATATATTATCGGTCTTATTCATAAAAATAATTAATTAATATATTTTTTAATATATTATCGGTCTTATTCATAAAAATATCTTAAAATGCTCAGTTAAAAAGCTTTTTAGAGATAAAATGTATATTAAAATTTTGTTCTTCATAAAAATGTCGCCTCAACTTGTTTGATAATATAGGAGCACTCTCAATTTGAAAAAAACGGGGCCTCATGGTTGCAGCGCTGGGAGTCGCAAAAATTGTCCGATCTGGAAAAAAATTACTTTTTTTTGGAAAAAAAATATTGACTTTAAAAATTCATAAAATATCGAAAAAAAATTTAAAAAAGCTAGTGTCATACGATAGCGAATCAAGTTTAAGGCCCGTTAACTGATCTCCGAAGTTTAAATTCCTTAACCTCAGATTTCGTAAACAGAGTTTAAATTTTAAACTCAGTTAAAATTATTTTCGTAACTTATCTCATTTTTATCGGCAGTTTACTTTAACTCTGTTTAAAAATTTAAACTGAGATTAAAAACATATTTTAGCAGCACTGTAGTAAAAATTCTACAACTTTGACGTAGAACATCAAAATATTTCAAAAATTTTTGATAAAATAATGCAAATTGTCAGTTTCATTGGAATATTTTTTTGTTTCAAAACTGAAAATATGTTTTTTTTTTGTTTATTGTTTTGAATTTTTTGAAGTATGATTTTTTATTTTTGTTTATTATTGAGAATATTTCCAACGTTCTCAGATAAATTTTGACAAAATCAAATTTTAAATTTTGTAAGGCGGTCTTCTCATTCAAAACCCGTTTTTTGACCCTTTTTAAAAAAATTCTTATTTGAAAACGCAAAAAATAATTGAAAACTTTTTTTATTTATTGTATTACAAAAGTTTCAAAGTAAATAAAAAATTTTTTTTTGCCTCGATACGTGTGCTGTTCAAAAAGTAATGAGACTTCAAAGTTGGTGGTGAAAAAAAAGGTGTCGTCACGGCGGCCACGATTCCGGGTTTCCGGAGCGTCCGAAATGAAAAAAAAACGGGGTTATAATCAGTATAGATGTTATTCTCGGGTGAACCTCAAGCTTAATTTTGTGATTTTTTTTGACAAAATGGCGGCCATTAAAAAAAAAAAATTCAATTTCGGGCTTTTTTTGTAGTTTAGTGTAAAAAAAAAATAGTAAAAACTTGTTTAAAATTATGGTCGAGGTTCACCCGAGAATGGTGACAATTCTGCGTCGATTCCACTTTGTTTCATGAAAATCGGTTCAGTTGAACTGGAGATATCATGGCCGCCAGTTCGAAAAACGTGGTTTCGAGATAAACGCGTTTTAAGTTTAAAATAGCTCATTTTGACGAAGACCTTGCTTCATAAAAAAGGCTGTATCTTCTAAAGTATTTTGAATTTCTAAAAATCCTTTTAGGGGCATATTCACAACTACCCTATAAATAAATGCAAAAAAAAGTCGAAAAAAAAGTTGCTCATTGAGAAGACCCCCTTAAACCTAGAATTTCTGTGCTTAAATTTAAACTTGCCTCACCAAGTAAAACCAAGTAAAAATTTTTTGAGATGAGGTTTCGGCGTTAAAATTGAAACTGAGGTTAAGGAACTTTAAGCTTTGTTTAAGCAAAACTTTGTTTAAAATTGAGATCAGTTAACGGGCCTAAAAAATCCAAAAAAAAAGTTCGTCAAAAAATAAACCCGCTAGTTTCGTAACCAGTACGAAAATCATGGTTTCGAGATAAACGCGTTCAAAGTTTGTGAACAAAGAAAAATGCAAGGAAAAATTAAAATGCGTTCTCATTAATCCGGCTGTAACTTTTGAACCCGTAAGAATTTTTGCCATGAAATTTTAGAATCTTAAGAATATTCACTAAAATACAAAATTATAAAAAAGTCGATTTAAAAAACGGCCAATGTCCCCCTTGGGGCCAACGTTTAAAATAATAATTTTTTGGTTATTTGTTATAATTTTATCAATATTTTGACATTCAAATAGTCAAAAAAATTTTGATATCTATGTTTTGCTCTGAAAGAATTATGATTTATTATTTTTATTTTCAATTTTCTTAAATATTTTGCAATGTTTTCATATTTTTTGAATTGGTTTGAAGTGTTTTTGACAATATTTGTGCTCAGATGAGAGTAAAAAATTTAAAATTGCTTTATCAAGGTTTTATTGAGAATTTTCATTTAAGAAGCCTTCATAAGAGGGTTTTTGTTGTTACTGGACGTTTATGAATACTATTTTTGGTATTTTTCTTGTAACGACTCTATAAGCAGCTCATAAATTTTTATTTAATATATTATCGATGATTTTATTTAATATTTTTGATTATGAAAGCGATGTTCGAATAATATGTCTAAAAAAAAATGACGAAACCTTGAATACCAAAATGAAACATTCAAAGTATGATCTCACCGAAGATACAGTATTGTGCAAACCTTAGCAACTCTATCTTCACATTTGACGGAAGTCATTCATTTTCTTTAATGCCCATAAATCGATTAATAATTAGGTTAAGTTTTTAAGTTTAAGTAGAAATCTTAACAAATATACAAATTCTGAATCAGTGTTTTATTTTCGATAGCAAAAATACCAAAATCAAAATATACTGCAAAAAAGACTGTGCAAAACTATTAATTTTCCGTGTTTTACTATTGTTTAAGAACTTTATTAAGAACTTTATTTTGGTGCTTTTTTCAATTCGATATAACCATCTGTGGTATCATTCTTATAAAATAACATTTTTTTTCAGTACTTGTTTTTCGTTATGTTAAAATTTTTTAATTTCTTATCATGTCCTTTATGTTTTGATGTTGAAAAAACAACGATGATGGCAACGGTGTTGACATCGAAAGCTCTACATCGATTCTCGATATTTATTGAACAAAAAAACTTCGATGTTGACCAACATTGTCATCAATACAGAAACCAATGTAAAATCCAGGGATTTATTAAGTACATAATCATTAAAGTGGCTCGAAAGTAAATTTTTTTTACACTTGTATTGAGAAAGTTGCATTCAAGAAAATGCTACTACTGTAATCAAAAAAGGATTTCGGTTTTGATTTGACAAAAACAGTTTTTCGTCAAATATCGTCCCTTTTTCAAAATAAAAGGCACGCAAAACCCTGAAAGTATGGAATTTAGAACTTCGGAGACTTTTTATTTGCACCCAAATTTTGAGATGATATTTCGCCTTCATAAGAATTTACGGTAAAAAATCGACGATTTTTGACTATGAAATTAATTTTTTCAAATCAAAACCACAGGCAGACGTCAAACTAATTGCAAAGTACTTTTATATTGAGTACCTTCTCGAATACAGCTTCCGCTATGAGTGTCAAAAAACCTGTTATCCTGCCTAAACAAAACCAGTTTACTTAAAACGCTTACATTTTGTAAAATCACACAATGACAATATTCCAAGCTTACGTATGACCTTCTTTTAAAATAACCAACAGATTTTTGAGAAAATTTTAAAATTTAGTGAATAACTTTGTGAAAAAGTTCAGAGAAAATTAAATTTAAACCTTCTTTTAAATTAACCAACGGATTTCTGAGAAAATTTTAAAATTTAGTGAATAACTTTGTGAAAGCGTTCAGAGAAAATTAAATTTTTCAAAACATCGATTATTTGTTTGTGACATCGATGTAGAGATGTTTGAGATATTGCACTAAATTCGATAGACATCAATTTTTTGTCTCTTAATCGAAAATCGATTATCATCGAACATCCCTATCCTAAATATGAAAAAAACTTTAAACAAAAATAAAATAATTATTAGAACAAAAAAAAAATTGTATATAAAAATCACAAAAAAGTTATAAAATTTATGAATCCATAGTTTTTTCTAAAAAAACTCCATTGAAACATTACAAATGCCAATTAAGATGGACCATATCGGTTAACTTCATTTGGAAAAATTTTCCTTCCATGCTGATTAATTAACATGAGAAAAATGCTGTTTACAACGCTGAATACTTTTCTACTTGCTCAACAGTTTTCAACATTTCTACATAGTAGAACAGCAGTAAATTAGTTTAATTCGAATTTAGGAAGGTTCTGAATAAGCTGCAGGAATAAAATTATTGAGTGAATCTTTCTTATCTTAATTTGATCCTGGCTTGAGCCGTAAATAATTTGTTTGAGGGAAAGTTTTATCCACAAGATTGTTTTTAAAATTAAAGGCTTTCTTAAACTGAGGATTCCGTCATACTTTAGAGGATATTTTAGTACAACAAGGTTCCAATATATATATATTCTATAGAATGTTTGTGTATTATAAGGTTGTCCAATAAGAGCTTTTTACTTTGTTTTCTTAATAAAATACATAAAACTTGATGTGTTGATGGAAATATTTATTTGAAATGATAATTCGGTTCTTTCAACTCAATGTTTAAAAATGATTTCCCTCAAATGTTGCCCACGACTAGCTCTTAAATAGTACATTCTGTGGGTACAATTTGCCCAAATGCCCAAAGTGTGAGATCGGTGACGAATCGAGTGTTTACGATGTCCTCGAACACTCTCCGTTACTGCAGTAATATTCTCAAAATTACGGGCTCTTAACACTTTTGTTAAATTTGGTGATGGTGTTATGAATAGTGCGCTCAGTACACTCATAACGACCAAAATTATGTTGAAGAACTCTATTACATTCTATAACTGATGATTGAGTTTGGTAGTAAGTTTCGACAATTAATTAACGTTGTTCAGAAGAAAGTCTGTTCATAATTGAGTCGTATTGAATACTGAACACAAACGTCACAAGGACAAGCGATTTGACACATAACAGCTGTCAAAACAACCCAGTTGAAAAAGAGACCTTGTATTAGATCACCCTCTATATAGACTTGTCTGATTGAAAATCAAAGTATGAAGTATTATTTTTGGTTTCAAAAGCCATGACGTTTTCTTTCGTAGAACGCAAAAACATTCCCAACGAACTCAAGAAACATGAATACATTGAGTTAAGAAAAATGTTTGGAAGCGCTGTGCAATCCAATCCAAGCATCTTGTTCAAGAAATTCATTATAGATAATCCTAGCCCTAAACCAAGATATCGCTAGCGCCATCTGCCTTAATTCATGACATCCTTACCGAACTCTGCCGGTTAACAACTAAACACCAAAAACATAGAGAGAAGAAGACTTCCAAAAATTCAAATTCGACCATTTTCGCGAGCGAAGGTGACGAAGCTACTTGAAGTGAAACATGTTGAATCGCCAGCCAGATGGTAAACATGTTGCACTCTCGCAGTCGGAATGAAACATATTCCTCTATGGACACAAGGTTGTCAACATGTCTGTGAAGAACACAACGAAATGACAACTGTTTTGTTGTTGCATATGTTGTTTTTGGCTTACCATTCGTCGCAAATGTTGATGCAAATTTTAGCTAAAGTGAAAAATGACAACAGTGCAGAATTTTGCAAGGGCGTAATTGTTGTAAATGTTGATGCTATTTTTAGCAATGGTGAAAAATGGCAACAATGCAGCCGAGCAATTATTTTGCTAATTTCTGCAAAAGTTACATTTTTCGACATTCAGTCAATTTTATATACAACGATCGTGGCGGCCTGGGTTCGAACCCCACGGCTGGCACATAATTTTTTTCTATCTATTTTTTTTTAATTTTTCATCAATTTTTATTATTGTATTTCTTTTTACAAATAATTTTATTAGTTTTTTTTAACATTTTTTTTATGAACAAAAAGTTAAAAAGCTTCTTTCGATGAACAAAAAATCAATCAAGAATATATTAAATCTTCTTCCAAATTTATACAAAAATATTAATATAAAAAAAAAAACCTAGATAAAGAATTTTTGATACATAATTCATTCAATATTTCAGAACATATTTTAATATTAAAAATATTAATTTAATAAAGCAATAATTTAATATTTAAATAATTTAATTTTTTAATAATTTAATATTTTAATACTTTCATAACTTCATAATTTAATGATATTTTAAATTAATAATTTCATAATTTAATACCTTAATACATATTTTTTATAAAATTTCTTTAAATTTTGTGTAAAATTTAAATAACTATTTTAATAATAATTTAAAATTAAAATTATATATTTTTGATTTATATTGAAAAATAAAAAAAAATAATATATAATATATAAAATATAAAATATAAAATATAAAATATAAAATATAAAATATAAAATATAAAATATAAAATATAAAATATAAAATATAAAATATAAAATATAAAATATAAAATATAAAATATAAAATATAAAATATAAAATATAAAATATAAAATATAAAATATAAAATATAAAATATAAAATATAAAATATAAAATATAAAATATAAAATATAAAATATAAAATATAAAATATAAAATATAAAATATAAAATATAAAATATAAAATATAAAATATAAAATATAAAATATAAAATATAAAATATAAAATATAAAATATAAAATATAAAATATGAAATATGAAATATAAAATATAAAATATAAAATATAAAATATAAAATATAAAATATAAAATATAAAATATAAAATATAAAATATAAAATATAAAATATAAAATATGAAATATGAAATATAAAATATAAAATATAAAATATAAAATATAAAATATAAAATATAAAATATAAAATATAAAATATAAAATATAAAATATAAAATATAAAATATAAAATATAAAATATAAAATATAAAATATAAAATATAAAATATAAAATATAAAATATAAAATATAAAATATAAAATATAAAATATAAAATATAAAATATAAAATATAAAATATAAAATATAAAATATAAAATATAAAATATAAAATATAAAATATAAAATATAAAATATAAAATATAAAATATAAAATATAAAATATAAAATATAAAATATAAAATATAAAATATAAAATATAAAATATAAAATATAAAATATAAAATATAAAATATAAAATATAAAATATAAAATATGAAATATGAAATATAAAATATAAAATATAAAATATAAAATATAAAATATAAAATATAAAATATAAAATATAAAATATAAAATATAAAATATAAAATATAAAATATAAAATATAAAATATAAAATATAAAATATAAAATATAAAATATAAAATATAAAATATAAAATATAAAATATAAAATATAAAATATAAAATATAAAATATAAAATATAAAATATAAAATATAAAATATAAAATATAAAATATAAAATATAAAATATAAAATATAAAATATAAAATATAAAATATAAAATATAAAATATAAAATATAAAATATAAAATATAAAATATAAAATATAAAATATAAAATATAAAATATAAAATATAAAATATAAAATATAAAATATAAAATATAAAATATAAAATATAAAATATAAAATATAAAATATAAAATATAAAATATAAAATATAAAATATAAAATATAAAATATAAAATATAAAATATAAAATATAAAATATAAAATATAAAATATAAAATATAAAATATAAAATATAAAATATAAAATATAAAATATAAAATATAAAATATAAAATATAAAATATAAAATATAAAATATAAAATATAAAATATAAAATATAAAATATAAAATATAAAATATAAAATATAAAATATAAAATATAAAATATAAAATATAAAATATAAAATATAAAATATAAAATATAAAATATAAAATATAAAATATAAAATATAAAATATAAAATATAAAATATAAAATATAAAATATAAAATATAAAATATAAAATATAAAATATAAAATATAAAATATAAATATAAAATATAAAATATAAAATATAAAATATAAATATAAAATATAAAATATAAAATATAAAATATAAAATATAAAATATAAAATATAAAATATAAAATATAAAATATAAAATATAAAATATAAAATATAAAATATAAAATATAAAATATAAAATATAAAATATAAAATATAAAATATAAAATATAAAATATAAAATATAAAATATAAAATATAAAATATAAAATATAAAATATAAAATATAAAATATAAAATATGAAATATGAAATATAAAATATAAAATATAAAATATAAAATATAAAATATAAAATATAAAATATAAAATATAAAATATAAAATATAAAATATAAAATATAAAATATAAAATATAAAATATAAAATATAAAATATAAAATATAAAATATAAAATATAAAATATAAAATATAAAATATAAAATATAAAATATAAAATATAAAATATAAAATAATAAAATATAAAATATAAAATATAAAATATAAAATATAAAATATAAAATATAAAATATAAAATATAAAATATAAAATATAAAATATAAAATATAAAATATAAAATATAAAATATAAAATATAAAATATAAAATATAAAATATAAAATATAAAATATAAAATATAAAATATAAAATATAAAATATAAAATATAAAATATAAAATATAAAATATAAAATATAAAATATAAAATATAAAATATAAAATATAAAATATAAAATATAAAATATAAAATATAAAATATAAAATATAAAATATAAAATATAAAATATAAAATATAAAATATAAAATATAAAATATAAAATATAAAATATAAAATATAAAATATAAAATATAAAATATAAAATATAAAATATAAAATATAAAATATAAAATATAAAATATAAAATATAAAATATAAAATATAAAATATAAAATATAAAATATAAAATATAAAATATAAAATATAAAATATAAAATATAAAATATAAAATATAAAATATAAAATATAAAATATAAAATATAAAATATAAAATATAAAATATAAAAAATTGTTTAGTTATAAAATAATTAAAATATTAAAATATTAAAATATTAAAATATTAAAATATTAAAATATTAAAATATTAAAATATTAAAATATTAATATATTAACATATTAAAATATTAATATATTAACATATTAAAATATTAAAATATTAAAATATTAAAATATTAAAATATTAATATATTAACATATTAAAATATTAAAATATTAAAATATTAAAATATTAACATAATAAAATATTAAAATATTAAAATATTAAAATATTAAAATATTTAAATTTTAAATTATTAAATTATTAAAAAAATTAAATTATTTAAATATTAAATTATTGCTTTATTAAATTAATATTTTTAATATTAAAATATGTTCTGAAAAATTGAATGAATTATGTATCAAAAATTCTTTATCTAGGTTTTTTTTTTTATATTAATATTTTTGTATAAATTTGGAAGAAGATTTAATATATTCTTTAAGATTTTTTGTTCATCGAAAGAAGCTTTTTAACTTTTTGTTCATAAAAAAAATGTTAAAAAAAACTAATAAAATTATTTGTAAAAAGAAATACAATAATAAAAATTGATGAAAAATTAAAAAAAAATAGATAGAAAAAAATTATGTGCCAGCCGTGGGGTTCGAACCCAGGCCGCCACGATCGTTGTATATAAAATTGGCTGAATGTCGAAAAATGTAACTTTTGCAGAAATTAGCAAAATAATTGCTCGGCTGCATTGTTGCCATTTTTCACCATTGCTAAAAATAGCATCAACATTTACAACAATTACGCCCTTGCAAAATTCTGCACTGTTGTCATTTTTCACTTTAGCTAAAATTTGCATCAACATTTGCGACGAATGGTAAGCCAAAAACAACATATGCAACAACAAAACAGTTGTCATTTCGTTGTGTTCTTCACAGACATGTTGACAACCTTGTGTCCATAGAGGAATATGTTTCATTCCGACTGCGAGAGTGCAACATGTTTACCATCTGGCTGGCGATTCAACATGTTTCACTTCAAGTAGCTTCGTCCAAAAACATAGAGAGAAGAAGACTTCCAAAAATTCAAATTCGACCATTTTCGCGAGCGAAGGTGACGAAGCGACTTGAAGTGAAACATGTTGCTTCGCCAGCCAGATGGTAAACATGTTGCACTCTCGCAGTCGGAATGAAACATATTCCTCTATGGACACAAGGTTGTCAACATGTCTGTGAAGAACACAACGAAATGACAACTGTTTTGTTGTTGCATATGTTGTTTTTGGCTTACCATTCGTCGCAAATGTTGATGCAAATTTTAGCTAAAGTGAAAAATGACAACAGTGCAGAATTTTGCAAGGGCGTAATTGTTGTAAATGTTGATGCTATTTTTAGCAATGGTGAAAAATGGCAACAATGCAGCCGAGCAATTATTTTGCTAATTTCTGCAAAAATTACATTTTTCGACATTCAGCCAATTTTATATACAACGATCGTGGCGGCCTGGGTTCGAACCCCACGGCTGGCACATAATTTTTTTCTATCTATTTTTTTTTAATTTTTCATCAATTTTTATTATTGTATTTCTTTTTACAAATAATTTTATTAGTTTTTTTTAACCTTTTTTTTATGAACAAAAAGTTAAAAAGCGTCTTTCGATGAACAAAAAATCTTAAAGAATATATTAAATCTTCTTCCAAATTTATACAAAAATATTAATATAAAAAAAAAAACCTAGATAAAGAATTTTTGATGCATAATTCATTCAATATTTCAGAACATATTTTAATATTAAAAATATTAATTTAATAAAGCAATAATTTAATATTTAAATAATTTAATTTTTTTAATAATTTAATACTTTAATATTTTAATATTTTAATATATAAATATTTTAATATTTTAATATTTTAATATTTTAATATTTTATTATTTTAATATTTTAATATTTTAATATTTTAATATTTTAATATTTTAATATTTTAATATTTTAATTATTTTATAACTAAACAATTTTTTATATTTTATATTTTATATTTTATATTTTATATTTTATATTTTATATTTTATATTTTATATTTTATATTTTATATTTTATATTTTATATTTTATATTTTATATTTTATATTTTATATTTTATATTTTATATTTTATATTTTATATTTTATATTTTATATTTTATATTTTATATTTTATATTTTATATTTTATATTTTATATTTTATATTTTATATTTTATATTTTATATTGTATATTTTATATTTTATATTTTATATTTTATATTTTATATTTTATATTTTATATTTTATATTTTATGTTTTATATTTTATATTTTTCAATATAAATCAAAAATATATAATTTTAATTTTAAATTATTATTAAAATAGTTATTTAAATTTTACACAAAATATAAAGAAATTTTATAAAAAATATGTATTAAGGTATTAAATTATGAAATTATTAATTTATAATATCATTAAATTATGAAGTTATGAAAGTATTAAATTATTAAAAAAATTAAATTATTTAAATATTAAATTATTGCTTTATTAAATTAATATTTTTAATATTAAAATATGTTCTGAAATATTGAATGAATTATGTATCAAAAATTCTTTATCTAGGTTTTTTTTTTTATATTAATATTTTTGTATAAATTTGGAAGAAGATTTAATATATTCTTTAAGATTTTTTGTTCATCGAAAGACGCTTTTTAACTTTTTGTTCATAAAAAAAAGGTTAAAAAAAACTAATAAAATTATTTGTAAAAAGAAATACAATAATAAAAATTGATGAAAAATTAAAAAAAAAATAGATAGAAAAAAATTATGTGCCAGCCGTGGGGTTCGAACCCAGGCCGCCACGATCGTTGTATATAAAATTGGCTGAATGTCGAAAAATGTAATTTTTGCAGAAATTAGCAAAATAATTGCTCGGCTGCATTGTTGCCATTTTTCACCATTGCTAAAAATAGCATCAACATTTACAACAATTACGCCCTTGCAAAATTCTGCACTGTTGTCATTTTTCACTTTAGCTAAAATTTGCATCAACATTTGCGACGAATGGTAAGCCAAAAACAACATATGCAACAACAAAACAGTTGTCATTTCGTTGTGTTCTTCACAGACATGTTGACAACCTTGTGTCCATAGAGGAATATGTTTCATTCCGACTGCGAGAGTGCAACATGTTTACCATCTGGCTGGCGAAGCAACATGTTTCACTTCAAGTGGCTTCGTCACCTTCGCTCGCGAAAATGGTCGAATTTGAATTTTTGGAAGTCTTCTTCTCTCTATGTTTTTGGCTTCGTCACCTTCGCTCGCGAAAATGGTCGAATTTGAATTTTTGGAAGTCTTCTTCTCTCTATGTTTTTGCTAAACACTAGTATAAAAATATACGTTTCTGAAATATGCTACTGTTATACAAAATTGCCCTCTATAAGAGAAGTTATTAAGTGTTAAGTTAAGGTTTGTGTCACCGCTAAACAAACAGTTCTAATGAAACATAACCGAGCTGCTTATATGATTTGACACTTGAGGGCGTACGAGCAGGAGGCGGAGCCAAAATTAATGATGGCCGCCAGTGCATGTATAGCGAAACTGCGCATGTGTTGATAACAGTTATACGTAGAACAGCCAAACAAAATAATGCGGAGAAATTGTACCAAATATGTTGAAATTGTTTTTAACCGGCGGAATTCATTGTTTAAGGGAATGAATTAAGATAAGAAAATGCTAGTTTAAGCATATTTATTAATATTTTATGATGTGTACGCAAAGCGAAAATGGAGAGAGTAATTGAATTACAAGTTGAAAATTAATTTGCAGTACCTTAATCAAGCTTCTTGTGATAAAGTAATGATAATATGTATTTAAGAGACCGCGATTAATGCCTACATATAATTTTAAAAAACTTTTCTGATAAGAAAACAAAAAATTAAAACAGTATTATGAAAGTATTGAGAAGTGTACTAGCTAAGTTAAATTTGCTTAATTTAAATAAATTTGAATTTGTTTGTGAATTTTAATTTGAATAAATATAGTTTATATATAGTTAGTTGAATAATTAGAGTTTGAATTTGAATTTGAATTAGAATTTGTATGTGAATTTGTATATAAATTTGTTTGAAGTTGAATTTGAATTTGAATTTAAATTTGAATTTGAATTTAAATTTGAATTTGTATGTGAATTTGTACATAAATTTGTTTGAATTTGAATTTGAATTTGAATTTGAATTTGAACTTGAACTTAAACTTGAACTTGAACTTGAACTTGAACTTGAACTTGAACTTGAACTTGAACTTGAACTTGAACTTGAACTTGAACTTGAACTTGAACTTGAACTTGAACTTGAACTTGAACTTGAACTTGAACTTGAACTTGAACTTGAACTTGAACTTGAACTTGAACTTGAACTTGAACTTGAACTTGAACTTGAACTTGAACTTAAACTTGAACTTGAACTTGAACTTGAACTTGAACTTGAACTTGAACTTGAACTTGAACTTGAACTTGAACTTGAACTTGAACTTGAACTTGAACTTGAACTTGAACTTGAACTTGAACTTGAACTTGAACTTGAACTTGAACTTGAACTTGAACTTGAACTTGAACTTGAACTTGAACTTAGAACTGAATTTGAATTTGAATTTGAATTTGAATTTGAATTTGAATTTGAATTTGAATTTGAATTTGAATTTGAATTTGAATTTGAATTTGAATTTGAATTTGAATTTGAATTTGAATTTGAATTTGAATTTGAATTTGAATTTGAATTTGAATTTGAATTTGAATTTGAATTTGAATTTGAATTTGAATTTGAATTTGAATTTGAATTTGAATTTGAATTTGAATTTGAATTTGAATTTGAATTTGAATTTGAATTTGAATTTGAATTTGAATTTGAATTTGAATTTGAATTTGAATTTGAATTTGAATTTGAATTTGAATTTGAATTTGAATTTGAATTTGAATTTGAATTTGAATTTGAATTTGAATTTGAATTTGAATTTGAATTTGAATTTGAATTTGAATTTGAATTTGAATTTGAATTTGAATGAATTTGGTTCTGGCTTTGAACTTTTCTGGCTTTGATTTCAGTTTTGGTTTTAGTTTTGTTCTTGGAGTTGGTTTTGATTTCGATCTTAGAATAGCAACTAAAATGTGGGTTTTAATTAAGAAGGTTTTGGATTTAAATCGATTTGATTTTGTTTTATTTTTTTTAATGAAAGTTCCTTAGGCTTTAGTGTAGAACCAAAATGATAATTTTTAAGACTTTATCTCACGCAACATCAGGTATTTTGCTGGCAGAGCTATACATTAAAACCAATGTGAAAGTAAACATTTAGATATTGACCAAAACAATCATCACGACTTTGGCGAACTGGCATGCCAGCGATCCTCGTAAGTTTGATCCTTCTTAACGTAGTGAGTCGAAGGAATAACTATGCATCTAACAATGATCTGGGTGGGTTGTCTAAGATCAGTCTTTTTATGTTGAAATAAAATTTTACGATTATTGCCAACTATAAAAAATATCTAGGCTATTCTTCTCGCTTCTCAAAATTCTTGCACGAACGTTACGCAATAATATGCTGCAGAGTTATAAATGTGCACACAAGAAGGACATTCGATCTTAACGACCTTGAGTTATATTGTAGGCAAATAAGATCTAACAACAACAACAACAACAACAATGATGTGTAGTGTTCATTTAGAAGAAAGAGTTGATTGATATGCAGTGAAATGAGAATCTGTTGAAAGATAATGACGTAATGATTTCAAGGTCAGACTGACTAGTTTGGAGGTCTTTCGTCAGAGGCTGAAAGAGTTTTAAAGGATGTGAATGCAAATCAGTTAAGAAGCGACAGAATGGTCGCAACATGTGCGGGTTTCATATTTCAAAATACTCTTCAAATGATTTAAAAGAAAACGCGCGAAACATGTGTGCAAGTTTAAGTTTTCGAAAGTGTTATTAAGCTGTGATTATATGCTAAGAATGCGGTTCTGTGATACGAAAAAAAAAAAATTATGTGTATTATTTAAGAGTAATGAAAAGAAAAACACTCTTCCTTCACTTTCGGCATTTCGGTGAGATAAGCAAAATTTCAAAATGTCTCATTTTCCAAGCCACTGACGCGAAGAATCATTTAAACTTAATCCCTTTCGACTTCAAGTTTTATTGTTTCACCCCCACAGCAGTCAGCAGTTTTTCTCAGCAGTTTTCTTAACGCAATCAAAGGAATTTAATTCCTTTTTTTTAACGTTACTGCAAATATAATCTAGACAAGAACAAGAATAAAAGCAAAAACAATGAAAAATTAGAAAGTTTGTCATAAAAAATAAATCGCTTTCATTCGCATGACTCGCTTAGCACTCAGTAGCTTTGACTTGACGCGTGAGTGTGTTGGACGGTATACGTGTGGATCCAACATAAAAATGGCGCAATCGCTCAATTGTCCGAGCCAAAATGTTATTTCGTGCTGATTGTCGATGATGATGATTTGTTTGTGTGCGCGTTCGTGTCCTTTTTTTTTTTTCTTCTTACAATGCATTCTTATACGTTTCACGATTGCAATTTCAGTGGCAAAATAAAACGGTAAAAACTTGTCATAAAAGCTAAGCGGCTGTCGTGTGCCTTATGTATGCTGCTTTTTTATACGAACTGATTTTTGACCGTTTTCCCAGTGATACTCAACTTTTAGATTTTGACTTAATTAATTTTGTTGAAGCTAGCGCGGAAATTAATTGCTTCTGTTGGCTTTCCTAATGACTTAAGATAACGGTTAGGTTTTACATAAATTTTAAGAATTGTAGAGCTTGCAGGATTTTGCTGATATTAAATTGATTGAAGGCAGTCTTAGATTGGAGTTTAAACAGAGTTATAGTGAAAATGTTTGTGCTGTAAGCAGCTATCCGCAAATCAAGTCAAGTCAAGAGAAGCTTGTGGCATGACCAAGTTCAGCGAAGTTTAAGGTACATGATCATTTTTATTATAAAAGATAATAAGTCCTTGGAGATAAACGAAAACAAGTGCTTATTTTGAGAAGAAAATCATTTATGTTTTATATTTTTCATTGTTGGAAAAACTGCTTCTAAAATTGATTAAGAAAAATTGCTTGAACTATTTTTATGCTTAATTTTTTTTTACCATATATTTTTGAATCAACCTTTTCGAAAATGACATATTTTTGAAGAGATTTAAAAAAATTCAAAACTATGCTATCCATTGATATACGATAAAAGAAGTGAAAATCTTAAATTTTCGGCAACTAAAAGAATTTTTTCTGAAATCTTTCAATATTTTATTATAATCGCAAAGTAGTAACAGCTTCTTCGGTCTTATAAGTTATGCGAGAACCATTTACTAGCAGTAAAGCAAACAATATCATGTTTGAATAATTGCAGAATTACATATTAAGAAGTCCTTAAAGCTTAAATTATAACTATACTAAAGTATAAACTATAGTTTTCTATAGAAAATTGTGAAAAATTTTGAATAATTGAAGTAAAACTAGAAACTGAAAGGAAAACGTTAACATATTGTGATCCAGTGAGCCTGAATAACTATCAATTTACATTTTTTTAGGGGGCAACCATCTCCTTCCCTTCCTCTGGGTTCAGTTTCTGTTCAACACAATTGAATGCATAACAAAATTGATCATGAGAAGCTCGGTCAAAGTCCTTTTAAGAGCTGGCCATTTGCCAGCTCATTACTTTTTTTTTCTAAGCTACAGATCAGGTAGCTGTAACTGCTAAAATTTTTATTTATATTAAAAAAATGCGTTTATTTTATTCAAGTTTATTCTTTATTTTAATTATTTATTCATAATTATTTTCAAGTTTTATGTTTTTACTCAGAAAATAGTACTTAATTTCGAGTTTTATTTTTGTGCTCAAAAAATAACACTTACTTTTCGCTCTTGAGTTAAGTTTTACTTTTTCGCTCTGAAATAAAACTTAAGTCTCGAGTTCTATTTCTTTTACTCAGTAAATAAAACTTCTTTTCGAGTTTTTTTTATTTTGCTCTGAAATAAAACTTATTTTTGAGTTTTATTTTATATGTTAGAAAATCATACATATTTTTGAGTTTAATTTTTTTGCACTTAAATTTTGCAAATTTTAATACTTATGTTTTTAAGTTTTATATTTTCGTTCTTAAAAAAAAACTTTTTATTTTTTGAGTTTTTTTTTTTACTCAGAAAATAAAACTTATTTTTTGAGTTTTATTTTAACGTTCAAATAAAACACTTATTTTTTGAGTTTTATTTTGCTTTGCTCAGAAATTAAATATTTTTGTATGTTCTATAGTTTAACTCAAAAAATAACACTTATATGTTGAGTTTTATTCTATTACTCACAAAATAAGACATTTGTAATTTTTACATCAACTCTTAAATTTGACTCTCGTTTAATTATGATTTTTTTTAATGCCATATTTTAAAAACCAAGTTATACTTTCCTTGTAAAAATATAAAACTCAAAAAAAAACTTTTATTTTTTGAGTAAAAAATATTATTAAAAAATAAGTTTTATTTCTCAGTAAAAAATTAAACTCAAAAAATAAGTTTAATTTTAGTTTAAGTTTAATAATAAGAGAGAAAAATTCAAAAATAAGTGTTACTTACTGAGTAAAAAAATTAAACTCAAAAAAAAAAGTTTTACTTCAGAGTTCTTCACTTTCAACTCAAAAATAAGTTTTATTTTGTAAGTAAAAATATAAAAGTCAAAAATAAATTTTATTTAAAAAAATTAAACTCAAAAAAAAAGTTTTATTTCAAAGTTCTTCACTCTTCAACTCAAAAATAAGTTTTATTTTGTAAGTAAAAATATAAAACTCAAAAATTAATTTTATTTTAGAGCTAAAAAATAAAACTAAAAAGTATGTGTAATTTTCTGAGAAAAAAACAAAAAATAAGTTATATTTCAGAGCGAAAAAATAAAACTCAAAAATAAGTTTTATTTTCTAAGTAAAAAAATAAAACTCAAAAAAAAAGTTTTATTTCAGAGTAAAACAGTTTAACTCAGAAATAAGTCTTCTTTTCTGATTAATAAAATTAAACTCCAAAAATAAGTGTTATTTATGAGCGAAATAACAGTTTTTTTATGGTATTTAATATAAAACTAAAAAAAATAAAAATCTTAATAGTTTTAACATGAAATGAAACAAGGATCAATTTGGTATTCGTGACATTCATCTCCAATGTCTTTAAGATGATGATTTTTGCCTTCAAAATTTTTAAAATAACAGCTATTTTCGGTACATGCTACAGACTAAAGACATCAGACACTCCATGATTATTGTAAGATTTGTTTTGTGCATTCTTAATTGTTTTTTTTATGTCTAATTTAGTAATTTGATAAGCATTTTTTTTAATTTTTTATTATTATTTACTTTAGGTATACCAGCAGGAACAATTACAACACAATTAGCTGCACAAAAGAATCGTTGATGATGTAATTTTTTGATTATTTTGTTTTTGTATATTTTTCTCTTAATCTTCTCAGCGTCTGCTACGATAACAACACCACTAACCGGTATTGCTAATTTAAGATTTGCATGAATTCTCAGAATAAGCTTAGCAGTTTGCCAACAACTTATTCCCCTTCGTTTCGAATTGTGGCTTTAAGACATTTGTCAGTATCACCAATTTTTTCGAGTACCAAGATAGTGTTATTTGAGTATCATGCCTTTTGATCACTCTGATCCCACACAGCCAACTTGTGCTATCTTGCAGTTGTGCAAGTTGTTGTGAAGGTTAAACACGTCCCGAGTCTGTTTTGTTGAATTTTGAGAATTTATTCGACTATCATAAATATTTTCACTTAAATGGTTGCAGTAAAAAACACAAGTTATTTACAAATGTTTGCAGTTTTAAGTATTTTGACTAACCATCATCATCATCCATCATCATCGTTAGCTCTAACAGTGTACCTCGTTGACTTAAATTAACCCATAGCATGAAAAATTATTAGCTGCTTGTTTAAAAAAGACAAGCACATCATGTATGAAATGGAAGAGATTTATTTTTACTGCATTCAATACTAGAGAAAAATAAAATCTGTATAATCGAAAATACCACAAAATTACTCAAAACCTGTAACGTGTTTGTATGTTATTTTGCTTTTGAAACAACTCGCTTGTTTTTCCTTTAGCATTGCTTAATTATGACTTTTTATGGTTATAATTTCGTTTGCATGGAAGAATATATTAGAAAAAAAAAAAATTAACAAACAAATGACACATCATAAAATCATGTCGTCTGCGAAACCTACACTGTTTAAATTAGCTACTGTTTTTCATTAGTTTTGTTTTTTTTTTTTTTACAACATGCCCTTCCCTTATCTCATTAATCTCGGTAGTTAGCTGAAGCGTGTAGGTAGTGTGTTGGTTGTATTCCGTATGGCAAGTTTAAAGAGCTTGGCGAGTTGACAATATTAGAAGTTCAAAAGACTTGAACTGACTTTTCACGCAAGCAAATAAGATCGAATTGTATGGAAGAAAAAAATTCTGCCATTCGGATTTCTGCTTTATTTTTTAAGCATAGTTTAATCATTTTATTTTATTTTTTAAGCATAGTTTAATCAAAAGTAAAAAAATGGTTTTCAATCTACGTAAATGCTTTTTGTGGCGGAAAAATTATGTTTTTGATTCTGACGTCAAAAGAAAAATATAAATAGTTTCAATAGTATCGTAAGTGTAGACGTAGAATTTAAGTTTAAGTAGCAACTTTTTCCGAAAATTAATAATCTCTTATCGAGACCAAAGCACAGAAGAAGTTAAAAATAAGCATGATAAATAGAATAAGAAAAACAAAAAACAAAAAAAAAAAATAGCATAAAACGAAATATGATTCAAGACATTTTCAATGCGCCCTCTTAACGCTGAGTAGAGAACCAATGTTGTGAATAAGTTCTTACAAAACAAAAACCAACACAAGCAAAAACAAAGAAAGCAGCAGACGCAACATAAGCAGCAATGATTGATTTTCTTATATAAAAATATAGATTTTTCTTCTTAGATTTTGCTATTTTGTGACGTTACTATGTTAGTGCAAAAATTTGATATTCGTTTAGCGCAGGATATATCTGATATTTTAGTATATATATTAAGTTTGAACGATGAGTATTAAAGGCTGTAGGTATACCCTAAAGTATTGGTCAAAAACGTTTCATGCCCTTGAAAAATTTTTTTAAACGACCCCATACAAACCGCGCTTTCTTTTTCTATTCTATTCACAATTCTACGTCAAAATGGCGGATCAAATCTGAAAATTTTTGTATACTTTGTTTTTTTTTTGTTATATTTTAATTTGCATGTTTTATAATTTCGTAAGCAACACAATTTTGTATCCGCCATTTTGCATATGTGTATGAAGTAGCAGTTGAGTCTTTGGTAAATGCGGTTGCTTTCGCTTCAAATTGTCGCGGAATCCTTCCAACATCTTTGCATAATATACGCCGGTGATAGTTTTTGATTTCTGGTGAGTTGTGTTGAATTCATTTTTGGGTCCAATGTTACCATACGGCTCAAAAAGTTGTTATTGCGCTTGAACTGTTTGTCAAAAGATAGAAAATTCGGCATTTATATGCCAGATAGCTTTCTTATATAACTATAACACGCGGCATATGACCTGACCCTTAGTTTCTAACAGCACAACTTTTCACACATATTATGCAACAAATATGTCTCTGTCCAATTATGTAAAAACCAAAATACTCACAATAAATCTTTAAAATAAGCTCTGTTAAATGTCGCTTATCTTTTTATGAAAGTCAGTTTAGCACAAGTATAACAAAAACAATTACGAACATTAACACACCTTCTTGACATATTCACACAATCATAATATTAATTAAAACCAACACAACTTGATTTCAGAAACAGACAAATAGTTTAATTACTTTTGCTTTCATGTCCGTTGCTTTGCGTCATAAAACTATATATGTTATAAAACTTAAAGTTATTTTTATCTTATCACAAAAACAAACTCTGATTGAAAAAATAAGTGCACTTTCATAATGAGAGTAACAGTCAAAACATAATTACTTATTAGAGTTCGTATGGCACAAGAGTACTGTTATTATTAGTTTTTGGCTTGGTTTTTGTTATATCTATTCTGAATTTGCAAGAAAATCAGTTTTTGATTTGTACTCAAAATAATATACATTAGTTTTAAAACTATTTGATGTATCTAATGCTCTATCCATGCTATTATCGATTTTTCTATCCATTCTATTATATATAAAAATGTTTTTTTTTTACACAACCTATTGTAAATGGAACTTAATAGCCATCTAACCAAATGAATGGGTCACTTCATCAAAAAATTGTAAATTTAAAGAAGACAGTAGAGGGTATTTTTTCTATTTTTTCTATATGCCGTTGCGAGGTGTAAAAATAGGAAATGTATGATCCGCGCAATGTATTCAATGGTTAACGGATTGTACATTTCCTATTCTTGTACTATGCAACGGCATATACTAGACATAGAGAATGCCCTTTATGTATGCATGTGAAAAAGTGCCAAAATCCTGGTGCACTTGTTTCGGCAAACCTTCAACGAAAACTTGCAAGCCTTGTTTTAGACCCATAGTAGAATGGGTCGGTCTTGGAGTTAAGTTCATTCTTCCCTAGGAAAGCTATGGAATCTTAATAGAAAACTACGTGCATAGCGGTATTGAATAGAGGATAATGCATAAATAAAAACAAATTAATTAAAATTATTCTGAAAATTAAACCTTCAGATGCATATTTCATGACTTTCACTTATGATGTTATCATCCAACATAACCCGTCTAACCATGTTTTCAATCTATATGATCAATTTTGCAACCTTTTATTGAAATATGATAAAAAAACAATTATGATCACGTGCACAGAAAGCACAACATCAAAAACATCTACTCCTTGCATGTGCACAGAAAGCACAACATCAAAAACATCTACTCCTTGCATAAGACCTTGAATATGTCTTACCTTGCTTCGATTTTAATTTTTAAAATTTAGCGCCGCAAGTTTGTTCTGTGAGTTTGCTCACCTTTAACCTTTCCCTTTTTTCGCAGGATAATAATATTTTGGGAATATATATGACAAACAAATATAT
Organism: Tetanocera ferruginea; assembly: GCA_958299015.1. Taxonomy (NCBI): domain Eukaryota; kingdom Metazoa; phylum Arthropoda; class Insecta; order Diptera; family Sciomyzidae; genus Tetanocera; species Tetanocera ferruginea. The sequence goes on along the minus strand of OY282642.1, from coordinate 107,641,266 downwards.
GATAATTATGTTTTTAGAATAGGTTGAAACGAAAATTTAAATTTTTAAGAAACCAAATAAGTCTTTTGGTAAGTTTTGTAAAAATTCTGATATTACTTACTTACTTAGATGGCGCTTGCAACCGTTGATCGGTTTTGGCCTCCTCTTAGAATTTGCGCCAGCCTCTTTTGTCGAGTGCTCTTCGTGGAAACTTCAAGTGTAATCAGGTTATCCAATGCCTGGTCTTTCCAACGGAGATGCGCTCTTTTTCGTTTGCGTTGGCCACCACTGGGTACCGAATCGAATAATTTTTTCGCTGCAGATTCATCCTCTCGATATGACCTAGCCAGCGAAGCCGCTCTATTTTAAAATACGCTTTATTATATCGATGTCGGCATATAACTCATACAGCTTTTGATGCGATCTTATTCGGTACTCGCCTTTGACGCGGATTGAACCAAAGATCTTGCGAAAGATTTTTCTCTCGAACGCTCCCAAAGTCTTTCCATCAATGCTGCTCAACGTCCAGGTTTGTGATCCGTATTGTAGGACGGGCATGATAATTGACTTATGGAGCGTCAGTTTTGTTCATCGAGAGATAGCTCTGCTTCTCAATTACCTACTGAGCCAAAAGTAACACCTGTTGGCAAGGGTTACCCTTTTTTTAATCTCAATACTGATATCGTTGGAGGACTTAAGGCTGGATCCCAGGTAAGCGATCTTTCACTACCTCAAAGGAGGTGCTGTCAACAGAGACGTGGTTTTCAAAACGCTGGGATTGTTTGTTTGTTGACATAAGATACTTCGTCTTATCTGCATTCCCTGCAAGACCCATTCGGCTTGACTCTTTTTCTAGCCTGGAGAATGCTGCACTGACTTCACGCGACTTATGGCCAATGATGTCAATATCATCAGCATATGCTAGCAGCATAACACTCTTCTAGAAAATTGTGCCGCTGCGTTTCAGGTCAGCAACTCGGATGATCTTCTCCATTACTAAATTTAAAAAGTCATACGATAAGGAATCACCTTGTCTGAAATCTCGCTTGGTATCGAACGGAAGGGGGAGGTCCTTCCCGATTTTCACTGCGCTGCTGGTGTTGTTCAGTGTCATCCTGCAAAGACGTATTAGCTTCGCAGAAGTACCAAATTCAGACATAATGGAGTATAGGTGACTTTTTATTGGACTGTCGAAGGCGGCTTTGAAATCAACAAAAATATGGTGTGTGTCGATTTGTTTTTCGAGGGTCTTTTCCAAGATTTGTCGGAGCGGAAAGATCTGGTCGAAGGTGAACTTTCCAGGTCAGAAGCCACACTGATAAGGTCCAATCAGTAAGTTGACGATGGGCTTCAGTCTTTCACACAATACACTTGGCAGGACCTTATATGCGATATTAAGAAGGCTAATCCGACGGAAGTTGGCGCAAATAGTCGGATCATCTTTCTTGAGAATTGGGTAGAGCACACTGAGATTCCAATCATCGTGAATGCATTCTTCCGACCATATTCTGCATAGAAGCCTGTGAATGCATTTAACCCTTAATCCGGTAAGTTGGCCTCAAGGACGGTTACCTATTTTCGTTAATAAACATTATATAGATCATCCTTACATGCATTTAACCAAAAGGCGGCCTCAAACAAAGAAAAATGTACTAACCTATACGATCATGAACACATTGCATTGAGAAGTTAGGGAATTAAAGTAATTTTGTTTCAGGAAACAAAATTTTTAAATCTGACTTAGCCGATTAAGGGTTAAACAGAGCTTTGCCAGCGGTTTTAAACAGCTCAGCCGGTAGGCCATCGGCTCCTGCGATTTTGTTGTTTGTAAGCCGAGCTATAGCTGTTAAGACCTCGTTATAGTCGGGAAGCGGAACTTCAACGCTGTCATGCATAATTGGGGTTTCCGGGATATCATCTCTATTGGCGGGATTGTTGTCAACGTCGCCATTTACAAGACTAGCGAGAAGTGTTCCCTCCATAACATCAGTGTACTCTTGATATCTGTCACTAAATTCTCCCGATTTCATCTTTGCAGGAAGAGGCTCTTGATTCTTAATAAATTCTTTGAAATTCAATATTTGAATTAATTTGTACAGCTATTATATTAAATAAAATTGTATGTGCTTTAATTTTTTTTATTCCTGTCGCCTTGAATCTCAATTTTCTCGCACTCACGCATTTCCGCCTCTAGTTTTTTTCCTCTTATCTATGATATCCTAACAGTTTTTAAAGTTTAAAAAGGCGATCGTCAAAACTTCTGATATTCAGAAGAGATTAGGTTTCGGTGCCAGTCGTCCTTGAGGTTAAGTTTGAAATATGCCAATTTTTTTGCCATTTTGTTTGATTGCCATTTTTTTTAGGCATATTAATGTGTTTTCGAACTAGTTATTACAGATACGCAAATGGCTATTGAACCAAAAAAGTAAAAAATAATTATGTAATTTTACAAGATCTCCATGAATCTCATTCATGAGTTTTGGTACAGTAACCAATTTCATGCGACACATACTATTCATTCGAATTTGCCTCGAATTCGAGATCTCGGATATTTATTTCGAAAACGAAGTTCGAAAATGTTTTGCTAATGAACCCGAGGGTGGGAGAAATGCACATTTCATTCTCGAAACGAGATTTTTTATCATAATCGAATCACTACCGCAGCGAGAATTTCAACATTTGCAAATCGTTTTCAAATAATTTTATCAATTTTTTTCGAAATGAAGTTTTTTTTTTAATATATTCTTATCTTACGCAAATCGATTATTATGTTTAAAGATTATAAGATTATTATTGTTATAAAGAAAAAAAAATATACATGTTCAGATTTGGTATCCACGTTTCCCGAATACAAGTCTTCTACGTTATCTACGTTATTGAAAATGTGGGTTCTACTCCCAGCTGAGGCAAAAGAATTTGAATTTATTGTTGTTTTTTTTTTAATTTGGTGTTTTTTTTTCGAGTGTTGAAAAAATCTGACGGGATCACGAATTTAAAAAAAAAAAAAACAAAAATGTAGCGTTGATTAATTTCAGCAATATAAGAATGTATTTTATTATGCGATATTGTGGACTCGTTTGGAATTCGATTCGAATACGAGCTATCTAATCCGAGTGCTCGGTTTCGTTATTAATTCGAAACTCAGCCGAGTACACGTTGTGGTTTATTGGGATGCACAAAAGAAAAATACGAAAACATTAATATTTCTTGTACCCTAATGTTTAAAGTTCATAAAGTGTGTGTACAAGATACATGAAATAAAAAAAAACTTCTTAAATGGCATGAAAAAATACAAGGGTAACGTCAATCATTCGTAATTTTTGTAAAAAAATTCATGGAAGCGTGACCAAAATTCATACAACCTATGTACATTTAGGCGGGTCGGTCTGCAGACAAAAAAAAAAAAATGACAAACTGAGTTAAAATATGCTTTGGCACATTTAAAGAACCACCACGAAATAATTTCGCAATGCATTATTACTCATGTAGGAATAAACTCTTTGGCTTCCTGAAGTTTTTTGAATAAAAGTTCCTTTATAATTTTCTAATTTTCTAAGAGCCAACGCGGAAACGATCTTCGTTTTTATAGCTGTCACTAGCTAAGTATGCTTTAGAAACTAATGGTTCTTATATTTATGAATAGTTAAATATAAATAGAAGGGATGTGACGGAGCTCCGCATTTGGCATCTGCATTTGGATCCGCATCCGCTGTTTGAATTTTTTTTATATTCGCATTCGCATTTAAGATAAAGAACAATTAAATTCATTGAAATTCAATATTTAAATTCATTTTTACAATTATTATATTAAATAAAATTGTATGTGCGTTAATGTTTTTTGTTACGAAACGCGTTACTTTATGTCATAACTTAAACGGGTATATCCTTAAAAATAACAATAGAGTTCAGCTACTACAGCTTTTTCGCACTTTCTCAGCTGTAACCCATTTAAAACCACGACCCATAGCATAAAAAAAATTGTATGTTAAAGATTCCAGTGGCTAAAAATAAGTTAATGTGGAAAAAATTTTACCGTCCAAAGTTTGGATTTAGCTCAGGGACAACACAAGACATAACTACTAACCATGCATACAAGAAAAAATATAAATGATAAATTCTTAAAAATATTTGCTAATTGTATTGAAAACATTCGCATCCGCGGATTTGAATTTTGATCATCCGCATCCGGCTTTTCAATGAAAGCAGCTTACAGATCTGCATCCGCATCCTTTAAATGACAGGCGTCACATCCCTTATAAATAGTGTGCTCATTCATGACCTTAAACAAGTACATCGACAAATATTTTGAAAATTGGTAGTTGTAACGAATAGCTTTACAAGCTAACACTTTATGCTTGAAAAGCAAAAGCGTTTAAAGACTACTTCTGCACACATTTTTTAAACAGAAAAGCCTTTCGTGATATTGTTATTTTAATACATTTTTATATTTTTATTTTTAATTTTCTTATTTTAACTTGAGTAAAGCTTATAAAATTGAAATTTCATCAACTAAATAAAGCTTATTAACTAAAAGCAAAACAATGTTTTTTATCAAAATAATTAAGAAATTATCTCGATTATTTTTATGGCTGCAGCAGTAAATAATAATTTATTCTGTTATGCACAAAAAGGGAACGATTAAAACAACTGGTTAACATCAACTACAAAAAACAAAAACAAGAAATAAGCGTCCCCCAACCATAAAACATAAATGCCAAAATATGTATCTTTATGTGTTTTTAATGTAAAATCAATTATTTCAAAAAATCAAGAAAATAATCTGAATATAGAAGTGGTAACTCTTATTTTATGTTTTTTGATGTCAATAAAAAAGTAACATTTAATCCATTCAAAACTAAAAAGAAAAAAAAAAAATACAAAAACTTAAAGCAACTCCACCATTCTTACTTGTCACTCCAAAGCCGCGTAATCTGATCGCTGCGGCTGAAATTAAAACTTGGCTCTTTTTTTTTATGAGAAGGCAAACCGAATTGAGCTGAGATTGAGCAGCAGTGTACCGAATGAGAAACGCCTGGCAAGGGCGTCCAAGGGACGGCATGTATGGGTCGTTCTTTGCTTTTTAACCATTTTATATCTTGTCATCTGTCAGATGAAAATGAAAATTTATGGGCTTGTAATTGAACGCGTAGCGAGAAAGAAAAAAAAAAAAACAACCAAACAATTAAACAAAAGCAAGAATCAACCAAAGACGATGTGCTACGAATATCAAGCAAGTTCTTTTGGAATAGAGGATGCTGGCAATGAAAGGCTGGCAGGCAGGCAAGGCAGGCTGAAAGTCAGACATGAATGCGGCCATCTTTGAAATTGAAATTCAATGCGGTACGTCAAGTTGTCTTGACCAGACCAGCATAGCATTAAAACGAAGAATTCAACTTTGAAGAAGAAGCAGCAGCAGCAGCAGCAGAAGAAGATGAATAAGAAGAAGTGGAATGAGATAACGCATTTACATAAATTATCCCCCTTTTGTGCGTTTGTGCGATCGTCCGTCCGTTGCTGCGAACGTCTAGTTGAATGCTCGTTACCAGCTCAGAGATTCTCATGTTACTCACCAACAAACTGTGACCCAACCCAAGGCACTACGAACACCAGAGTTTCGAGTCTGCGCTACAGACGAGGCGATAAAAAAACACAACACCAACAACAACAACAACAACAACAACAATGAAACACAATACATTGTAAACGCAAACCATTTGGATAGATTTTTTCGCGTCTCTTATGAGAGTCGTTAAAAAAAAATGTTAAACAGCCACTGCTGGGTGAGGAGGAGGAGTTGAAGGTGGTGATGGTAGATAGGGTGGCTAGTTATTTGACTGTATCCAAATGTAAGCTCGTTTTTCATGTATTCGATCAAATATCTTTAACAGAAATAAGTAAACAATAACGAATTTTCGTTTACATCAACCTGGAGAAAGTATCAAATTTAATGAGTACAAAAATCATATAAAATGGAGATTTGTGACATTTGAAAAAAAAAACACTGAATTATAACTGTTAAATTAATGGCCCTCAAATTAGCGCAAAAAGATCAAGCAAGACATTGTTATGACTTCGAAATATCTGCCATAAATTGCTGTTCATTCATTAATAATGATGCGTCAAACATCAGATGATTCTGGCCAGAGAGCCAGAGAGAAAATATTTATAAATATTCAACGATTATAAAACTGTTTGAAATTCAAGCTAAAATTTAACGATTTTTATAATTAAAGAAAACACGAATAGAGTGGGAATGATTATATTTTAAAAGCATTTATGATATTATGATAACTTATGATATTCGAAGAGAAAAATTTATTAATTAAAATGATGAATTTTTAAGGTCGTAGACATCGGCAGGGGATAGTGTTGCTAAACACGTGTTAACGTTTTCTACAATAACGTGATATCAAGAAATATTCATTGCCAAAATTTTGCAGAATTGATGCAAGGTTAAATATTTTTTTAACATTTGATATAAAATTTTGCTATCCGTCATAAATATAGGCAAAAAATATTAATTAAATAAGTTAAAAGTACCTTTTCTTCTTGCTTTTCATATATTCAAAAATGTTTTATTAACTTATAAGTATCTATAAGAGAGAGAAAACCATAAAGCTTAAATGGTTATTTATATATATATATTTTTTGTTTTATTTATTTTATATGTAAAAGTTTTATGAGTTTTCAAACAAGCATTATTTATTGAAATCGAACCACTATTTTATAACGTTATTTGGTTATTTCGCAGCGTTGGCTGAAATGTACAATCATAAAAACATTAAAAAATCGTTTAAAAAATTGGTCGCGCTGAAGAAAAATAAAATAAATACGTTTTTATGCCTATTTTCAGAAAATGTTTGGACTATGCAACAAAGAGTTTGATGTTATCGAACGGTGTTTTATTTTTTTACTGTAATCTTTGAATAAATTATCAGTAATGACATGCCTTAAAGAAACCAAATATATCATATATCATGAAGAAACAATATTGAAATACATTCATAAATCATTCTTTTAAGGAGGGACATAACATTTGCGGCAGAAAAAACAGACCTTTTTTGAAAAATTCATAACTCAGTCAAAAACAAATATTTTTCCAAAATTTTTTTATTATTGAAGAGAATTGAACAAATTATAAGAAAAAAATCATTAAACAAAATATATTTTTTACTCCAACATGGTTTTATAGAGCTGCAAATTGGCGGCAGAGAAATAAACGGAGTCTCGTGGTTGCAGCGCTGGACGTCGCAAAAATTGTCCCATCTGGAAAAAAATGACTTTTTTTAAATCTTCACAAAATTGGTTATCGTATGACTGGAGCTTTTTAAAAAATTTTTTTTTTTCAATTTTTGGTGATGTTCCAAATTTGAAAGTGTGTTTTTTCGAAAAAAATATTGACTTTAAAAATTCATAAAAAATTGAAAAAAAAATTAAAAAAAAGCTCATTTCATACGATAGCGAATCAAATTTAAAAAAATACAAAAAAAAAAAAATTTCGTCAAAAAATGAACCCGCTAGTGCCGCAACCAGTACGAAAAAAATGGTTTCGAGATAAACGCGTTCAAAGTTTGTGAACAAAGAAAAATGCAAGAAAAAATAAAAATGCGCTCTCACTAATCCGGCTGTAACTTTTTGAATCCGTAGGAATTTTTCTATGAAATTTTTTTTTCTTAGGTCCGTTAACTGATCTCCGAAGTTTAAATTCCTTAACCTCAGATTTCGTAAACAGAGTTTAAATTTTAAACGCAGTTAAAATTATTTTCGTAACTTATCTCATTTTTATCGGCAGTTTTCTTAAACTCTGTTTAAAAATTTAAACTGAGATTAAAAAACATATTTGAGCGGCACTGTAGTAAAAATTCTACAACTTTGACGTAGAACATCAAAATATTTTAAAAATTTTTGATAAAATAATGCAAATTGTCAGTTTCATTGGAATATTTTGTTTTCAAAACTTAAAATATGTTTTTTTTTGATTATTGTTTTGAATTTTTTGAAGTATGATTTTTTTATTTTTTGTTTATTATTAAGAATATTTCAAATGTTCTCAGAGAATTTTTGACAAAATCTAAGTTTAAATTTTTTAAACCTAGAATTTCTGTGTTTAAATTTAAACTTGCCTCACCAAGTTAAACTTAGATTTTTTGAGATGAGGTATCGGCGTTAAAATTTAAACTGAGGTTAAGGCATTTTAAACTTTGTTTGAGCAAAACTTTGTTTAAAATTGAGATTAGTAAACGGGCCTTAGAATCTTAAAAATATTTACTAAAATTTCAATTCGATTTCAAAAAACAGCCAATGTCATGTACCCCCTTAAGGTAAATACACTTTTTTTACAAACAATAGTTGCTCAAAAAAATTATTTTCATAAGAAATGTACATTTAAAATAATCCTCTTTGCTGTTTTTTAGAAAAAAAAACCTAAATTTTTTAAAACATTTACTCAATTTTAAATTACTTGATTTTCTTCAAATAAGTAGGAATAGTATTAAAGTATCGAATTTATTTATTATAAAAGATATATCCAAAAATCTTTTAAATTTTATTAAGTTAAATATTATGCTTCAATATTCAAACAAAAACTAAACAACAACATTTTTTCCTATTTTATTAATTAAAGCGCTGCAATATTTGAAATAACCTCATCGAAATCAATATAACTTGCTATCTCGTTGTCAAACGAATAAAAAAGCAAGAGCGGAAACTCTTGTCTCTCTCTTGGGAGACTTTAAATAAGTCGGCTTTCACGATCTGGAGTTCTTGTAGTATCTATATAATTAATAGGCTAAGGTTTTTTTTGTGAATTCAACTCCTCTCAGACCAATGGACCGATTCTATCGATTTAGATGTTAGTAAATCAGGTTTAGGCTGTATATGTGCAAACCACTTTTAAAAATTGTGATTTCACTTCAGGGGGTTCCCAACCTTTTAAAACAGAAATAAAATTTTTGTACAAAAATCCGTTATTTTATCGATTTGAAATTTAGTTTGAGAAGAGCTTATGAATTGATCGAGTTTGAATTTTTTCAAAACTACTACAAATATACAAATACTATGCAAAATTTTCAATAGGGTAACACCTTTGTAAATTTAGTATTTATAGTATTTGTAAAATGTATATGTTTCGTTTGTGTACAATTTTCAAATTTACTACAAATATCAAACTTATCAAAAATACAGAATACAAGATCATAAACTCCAGATTGTGAATACCGCTATTGAAAACGTTTCCGCAATGTTTTTTCCTAATTGTTTGGACTTGCAAGCAAAATTATAATTTTTGAAACAGCAATTAAAACAATGAGACACACACATTTTAACGTAAAGTATTTTTTAACTTCTTCTGACTGTTTGAGAAATAAAAAAAAAAAATCGAAATGGTGTCACCCCTAAAATGGTGATACCCGGGCTGACCGTAATCTTTTATATTTAATATGTCTTTTATATGACTTTCAGGTGGTATCATCAGTTTTTTGAACTTCAACTTGTGGGCTGCACAATGGGGTAAAACTGTTAAAATATGAAATATGAAAAACATAAAAGAATTCCTAAAAAATTATCTATAGTTGACCAATTATTGGATATGACTGATCTTTTTGACTTTTACCATGTTTGTTGGTGGTATATCAACTTTATTGAAACTCTACTTGTGAGCTGCATAGTGGGGCAAATTGAGCATTACCTTGGAATTGTGTATGACCTTGCAAGCAATAATGAGTAGAATAAGTTTTCAGAGATTCCTCTAATTCTGCTAGGCCTTAGATCCTTAGTTGAGTAAGACATTAGAGCTTTCCCTCCCCGATGAAATGGTTTTCGGTGAAAATTGAATGTTACCACAACAACTTATGGTATGCAATGATCAATCCTTCAATATCAGAAAGCTTATGTACGCTTAGAAAAAACGTTCAGAGAATGACAGTCATTATATTTCACAAACCTTGAAGAATTGTTAACTCGATTCGTATCAAATGACAAGATATGATTTCCACTCCATAACCTTCTTTTGAAAAAGTAATATAAAAGAAAATTTATTGAAAAAAAAATGTTAGAATTTTAAAAAAATAAAACCACAGTTAAGGTTGTTATTGACAGACGCAAGCCAGCTTTTATAAAGCAAGCCAGCTTTTATAAACACAGACACTGCAAAAACACATACACATACATAAGTATATATATATAAGTATTTGTCCTTTTTTAGTTTAAAATTCCAAATTTAAGTTTGAAGTGATAAACTTCGTCATCTAAAAAGAATTTGAATATAAAAGAAAGAAGAATATGAATTCAGCCAGTAAGCTTAAAGTTTCAACTTACAAAAAAAAAAAAAAAAAAACAACAAATTGGCCATTTCAGCCATTGAAAGGACTTTAACCGAGCTTCTTATGATCAATTGTGTTGTGTGTGTTATTAAATGTTTGCACACAATTGACCGAGAACTGGACCTTCATGTTTTATGACGACTCCGAACGGCATAAGTACATGTTCTCAAGAAGCTTTATATGGCATTATTTACTCTCTGGGGTTTGCCACTGTCTGACCAATTCTGACCGACTCAACTTATACAGACGAAATTCCGGTAAGAAATTTTAATAGTCATTTTGAAATTTTAAAACTGAAAAGTGGGAAATATAGATGAATTCATAAAATTCGAAAATTTCACACTAATGCTATGTCTACACAGAGAGTTATGCTACGTCTACACAGAGAGTTAAGTTTGAGTTACCAGTACAAAGCTGAGTTTTCCCATTTAACGAGAAATAAACTCTTGCGTTACCAGTACAAAAATGTACAATTTAACTCAACTTAACTCATTATATATTCTGAGTTTTTATGACTCAATGTAAAAATTGCCTAAAAGTACACTACAAATTAATATAAATGTTTATATTCAGTGGTATTTTTCATGAAAGAAACTTTTTTTTACAAGAACTGTCAAAATATAACAGCTGATTCGTTAATTATACAATTTATTTTTTTAACTATATGTTGTTATTTTCTTGAACTTCGAAAAGGATTTGGGCAATAGTGGGGAAAGTATTTTTCATCCAAATATGGGCAGAGCTTTCGCATAGCAAGTAAAAAACGCATGTGCACGCAGAGACACCAGCAGCATTGTCCGCAAATTTAACTCAATTCTGCTACGGTATCTCTGTATGAACAACTTCGGTTAAATGTAAGTTAAAATTAACTTAATGCTATGTCTACACAGAGAGTTAAGTTAATTTTAACTAACAATTAACCGAAGTTGTTCACACAGAGATACCGTAGCAGAATTGAGTTAAATTTGCCGACAATGCTGCTGGTGTCTCTGCGTACACATGCGTTTTTTCTTGCTATGCGAAAGCTCTGCCCATATTTGGATGACAACTACTTTCCCCACTATTGCCCAAATCCTTTTCAAAGTTCAAGAAAATAACAACATATAGTTAAAACTAGTAAGGTATATCTTCGACTTGGCCGAAGTTAAAATACCCCCACGGCCGATTCTTAAGGGTAAAAGAATCTTAAATTGGAGAGCTTTTTGTATGAGATTTTGAGAGATTTTATTATTTTTATGTATCTTAAATACATACATATCAAATTGTTTTCCTGGAGCTTTAATATTTGCCTTTTTATAAAGTTTTCAATTTTGGGATTGTATGGGAGGTGGGCGTGTAAGTGGGTGAGTGACGCCCATTTTTCTAACACACCTCAGTTTTGACATAGAATACACAAATACCGAGTTTCTGTTTTGGTTCTTTAATATTAGCCTCTATATAGATTTTTCAATTTTGGGGTTGTATAGGAGGTGGGCGTGTTAGTAGATGAATGCCGCCCATTTTTCTAACACATCTCTGTTTTGACATAGAATACATAAATACCGAATTTCAGTATTCTAGTTTTAATATTAGCTTCTTTATAGGGTTTTCAATTTTGGGGTTGTATGGGAGGTAGGCATGGTTTTCATCCGATTTAGCCCATTCTCGAACTTGATCTTAGTTTTTTAAAAATAAGCTTAAATATCGAATTTCATTACAATATCTTCAAAATTACGGCTGTAATCGTGTCCACAGACAGACGGACAGACAGACAGACGGACAGACAGACGGACATGGCTAAATCAACTCGGGTGGTGATGCTGATCAAGACTATATATACTTTTCTATACCTACCACGCCTCCTTGTGGGCGTCACACACGTCGTGACAAAATTAATATACCCCTTACGCAGTACGCGTGGGGGTATAAAAATAAATTGTATAATTAACGAATCAGCTGTTCTATTTTGACAGTTCTTGTAAAAAAAAGTTTCTTTCATGAAAAATACCACTGAATATAAACATTTATATTATTTTGTAGTGTACTTTTAGGCATTTTTTACATTGAGTCATAAACACTCAGAATATATAATGAGTTATGCTATGTCTACACAGAGAGTTAAGTTAATTTTAACTAACATTTAACCGAAGTTGTCTTAACTCTCTGTGTAGACGTAGCATTAAGTTGAGTTTAATCGTACATTTTTGTATTGGTAACGCAAGAGTTTATTTCTCGTTAAATGGGAAAACTCAGCTTTGTACTGGTAACTCAAACTAGAACTATCTCTGTGTAGACGTAGCATAAGCTTGTAAAAAACTTAACTTGTATGATGAAAATTCAAACTTAATTATTGAAAATTTCATAAAAAAGGTATTACTTGGAAATTTAACACATTTTTTATGTCAATTAAATGCGTGAATTTAAATTAAAGCCGATAGAAAAACTTAACTTTTAAAAAAGTTAAAAAACTTTTAAGCTGATTTGAAATCTGAACATATGTGCTTATTGAACTAAGCTAAGATTGAAGAAATCATCTCAACAATTTGAAAGTTCAACTGAAACGTAAATGTGTAAAAAAATATACTCTGCTGCTAAAATAGCAGCTGGGCTGTAATACAACAACAAAGACATAACCAATGACCATACAAAGTCATAACTAATACAAATATACATAAATCTAATTAAAAACTAGTTCTTAAAACACTCTTGAGCTGACCTTATGCTGAGTTCAAACTAACAAATACTACGGTTGTTAACTGTGTTATACATGCGGCTAAGAGCAGCAGTAGCAAAATAATTTGTTCTACTAAATGGTAAATAAATTAACTTTTATTCAGGCCAAAAGGTTTAAGGCAATTTCAAAGTGTAAACAGAGTTGAAAGAATTGGCTTTGATTGTTTATTTTTCTCCAATGAAAATATATGTAAAAATTTTAAATTTTAGATAAAAGTCAACATTGGCCAAATTCAATCAATAGCCGGAATTTTTTGAATATATTAATGTCAATATTAATATACACAGGACATGCTCACGGCAAAAACGATTTTTTTTTAACAAATATTGAAATGAATTTCACAACAATAGCAATATCTAATATATAAAATCAAATGTTTGTCCTTTTCGTTTTTAGTAGTGCGTTTTTAAGACTCAATAAATCCTAAACTCCTGTACCGATTTCAATGAAATTTGGTATGAAGGTATGAACTGCACCCAATATAAAGCATAAGTATACAAGTGGGGGAAGTATGCAGGCGTAACATAATATTATAACTCCTAAACATCTCGACCGATTTCAATTAAATTTGCAATGAAGGTTCGACTGCGCCCAAGATAACAGAGGCTATCAACAATTCCAAAGACTTCGGCAAGGGGGCACTTTAAGTAGTACGTTTAAAAGACTCAATTACTCCTAAACGCCTGAACCGATTTCAATGAAATTTGGTATGAAATTTCAACTGCACTCAAGGTAAAACATAAAATATACAAAATTCCAAAGACTTCCGCAAGAGGGCGCTTTAAGTAGTGCGTTTTAAAGACTCAATTACTCCTAAATGATTTGACCGATTTTACTAAAATTTGGTACATGAACAGAATTGAGGCTATTTAAATTTCAGAAAACTTTCGTGAGAGGACACTTTATTCAATCTACTATGTTTGGCTCATTCACGTCAAAACGGATGAACCGATTTCGATGAAACTTGGTAGGCATTTGTATCTGTTACTGAAATAGATCCTATGATTCTAAAAGTTCTTTCGACAAAAATCAAGGAATAAGCCGATGGAAAACGAAAAAAAAAAAGTTTAACGAATACGAGCAGAAGGTATATGAAGATGAAAAAAATTAATCGAACAGTATCGACCAACACCGAAGTAGAACAAAGACAATCCAAAATCGAATCGATGCTAAAAGGATTTTATTAATTGAAATTTTTTTGAGATAAAATTGCATATTAAATGCATGACTTTTCAAACTGCACTCAGAAAAAAGTTTCTCGGAATATGATAATGTTGAAGCCGACTGATGACTACTAGGTCAAAAATTACTGTGCAATAAATAAATTAAAGAAAACGTAGCTTTGTCTAAATTGTAAAAAAGAAAATTTTTTATTATATGAAAAATTTAGAATTTCTTTTGGGTCGAAAAATTATTATAAAATATAAGCACGAGCTTGCAGAATAAAAAAATATAATTCATATATAAAATAAAATTGCAATAAATCTTCTTAAAAATAAAACCCTAAATAATATTTAATTCATTTGAGTTGGTTTAAATAAAGTTCCAAAAAAAAGCAGGTAGGATGAAAAGAAATACAGTCCACCCGCGCTCGGAGAATGCTTTTCTCCAAATGCGATCCTAAGAATTCTCTAAAAATGATAAAAAGCTTCTATGAAAAAGATAAATATATAAAAATATATCGTTTTTAAGAAAAAGACTTTTTATTTTTGAGAAAAATTTTGTTTTTATTGAAAAAAATACTTCAAATAGTGATTTTTTTATCAAAATATAGGAACAATTTTTGATTTTCAATAAATTTTTTTCTATAAATGAGAATTTTTTGTGTGAGAAAAATATTTATCATAATAGGAGACATTGAAATATTTCCATTTCCTAGAATTGAAGAAATATTTCTTCGAAAAAGTGAAAATTTATTCTAATTGAAGAAAAATTTATTTGAAAAAGAGAAAATTGCTATTATCGAAAATAGAGAAATTTTACACCGGAGAAATATATGTGTGTGGGTGACTATTTTTCCTCAGAAACCATATGTCAGATCGAGACGTTGAAGATATAATTATACCCTACTTAAACCTGAAAGGTCCGGGTACATTAACTTTGTGCAAACGTTTGTAACGCTTAGAACGAAGCGAGTCCGGTATAGAAAAGTAGTATATATATTCTTGATCAGCGTGACCACGTGAGTCGAGCTATCCATGTCCGTCCGTCCCTCCGTACGCCCGTCCCTCTGTCCGTCTGTGTGTTGTCCGTATACACAGGATAGGAAGAAGAAGTTGAGATAATTGAATGAAACTTGGTACACGTGGTTACATGCACCCAAGGATCTGCACTGTTGAATATTTTTGGAATCCGCCCACGGACACGCCTACCTCCCATACAACGCAAAAATGTAAAACTGCATAACTCAGCTCATAATAAGCCTACAACAATAAAATGTATGTATGTGTATGTATGTGTTTTATATCAACACAAAGATGTTTTCGAAAAATGGACGTCATCCGCTTACGGACACTCCCACCTCCCATACAACCCAAAAATTGAAAACGCAATAAATAAGCCTCTGTTTAACCTACAGAGCTAAAATTTGGCACGTAGGTTTTTTATGACAAGACAAAGATGGTTTTGAAAAAATGGACGTCATCCGCCTACGGACACGCCTATTTCCCATACAACCCAAAAAGTTTTAAACTCAATAAATAAGGTTATGTTTGTCATAGAGAAATTAAATTTGGTATGCATGTATTTTATACCAAAACAAAGGTGTGTTCAATTGGAAGTAATCCGTCCATGAACACGCCCATCTCCCATAGGGAAAGCACAATAAAGGCATTAACTGTGAGCTACAGGAATAAAACTTGGTATGTGTAAATTTTTCATCATCATTTAAATGCATATAAAATATAGGCTTCATCCACCCTTGGAGACGCCCATTTACAATAAAATTTTTTTGTTTTTGAAAAGTGGGTTTAGGGTATTTCATAGTCGGCCTAGACCGACTTTAGATTTTCTTTACTTGTTTTTTTTTTTAATCATGTCTGGCAGGTACAGTTCTACGGAAAGTTGACTAAACACTTTCGACGGAAGGAGGGGGCAAACCCCAAAAAACGGTAATTTTAAAAATTTCAAAATTTAATTAATAATTTCAAAAATATTAAAATGAGAGCAGTTTTGAAAATCGTTCTTTTTCTGTGCTCGAGGCACTAACCCGAGTAACAGCGGATTAAAATATGGTCAGAATTGCTAGATATATTTACGTTAAACAGAAATATGTTTGCTACAAACATAGTAGAAAATGTCCTTTTTCTGTGTGTTTGAATGAAATATGAAATTGGCTTTATGTATCTATCTTATTTTAACCAAGTATAATGGCGCAAACGGTGTAGAAGGTGGTCGTGTACTGTAGGGCGTTTTATGAAAAAAAGTTCACCAGCCAGTTGAAAAACCAAACTCATAATATTTTCAACGCTTTGTCTTATGATAAGGTAGATGTTAATATTTTGATTTTTCTTTGCATTATTATTTGCTTTTATTCTCCGATTGTCAGTAACAATTTCTTGATTCAACTTAATTTCAACTTACCTGGCAAAAAACTTCAGAATCTTTTTGAATTGAGAAAAAATCAAGGAAAAATAAATTGTTCAGCTCGAAATTCTCTATCAGTTAAAAACTTAATCTTTCAAATAAATTCATAGCACCTCTAAATTAAAAAAAAAAACATTTTAGAATATATTAAAGAGTAAATTTTTGCCTCTCTTGATTACACGATATAAAAATATCTTTAATTATAAGTGAGATTAAAAAAGAAATATTTCACTTCGATTGACATAAAGAATATATTTAGGAGATACAAGCAGAGTACCCGACCTTGTTCGGATACAGCTAATTTGAGTTGAATTGAATCAATAGCAAAGAAGGATTAATTTATATTCTCTTTGCTTGAAAAAATAATTTATTAATTATTATTAACTTTACCATAACTTTTTTGTCGAAATAAAAAGTGAATTTACTTATTATATTTTTAAATGTTCATCAGGGTTTTATTAAAAATCAAGAGTTATGAAGAATAACAGTTTTGTAAAAATAATTTTATTTCAACATTGATGCTGATAGTTAGCATATGAAAAAAATTTCAGAATCTTTGTCTAATACAATCACAACCATCTGAAAAATCATCATTTTTTTTTTTTTGTGGGCTGTACAATGGGGCATGGCAAGCCATTTGTGGTAAAGTTTCCGAGAGTAAACATACAAACTTAATTACAAATTTTAGTCAAATACGACTGAAATCGTTTGAAATATAGCATTTTTATTGATTTGTGGGCGGTAAAAGGGGGTATGGCAATCCACTTTTCGTACAGTTGCCGACAGTCAGCACACAAACCTAACTACCAAATTCTAGTTAGTCTAAACTAACTAACAGAAACAAAACAGTCTGAAATATAGCATTTTTATTGATTTGTGAGCGGTAAAAGGGGCGTGGCAACATTTATATAGCCTATGTTCAGCGCAGTAATTTAACGAATCTTTTGATATAGGTTTTATAAAAATTCGTCGAGTAGTTTAGGAGACTATTTTTTAAGAAAAAGTAGTAGACTAAAAATTAAGAAAAAGTATTGGGAAATTGTAAAGTTAATGTTAATGTGAAGCATTAAAACTTAGAAAAATCATTATGAATGCTTGGAGCAACTAAAAAATTTCAGGATAAGAAAAAATTAACGGAAAACTAAAACTTAGAATATTTGACGTCATAAAAATGACTTCCCAGTTGATTGCAATTTTGCAATCCTCCACCAACTTTACTATAATATTTTTTTTTATTTAAAATTTAGGTTGGGAAACAATTTTTTTTTGTTTTTCTGCTTCCGCCAACAGATAAACTAATTTTATAACTCGCTTAAAACGCTTTAAGAACACCTTAATTTCACCGCAATAACTCATTAATGACTGTTATTTAATGTCTTCATTTAAGGGAGCTTAAGAACAAAAACGAAAAAAAAAAAAATAACGCTCTTCCTTTGTCACTGCTTGCTGGCTGTTGGAACAAGGAGTGCTGGGTAGGAACAAAAACAAAAAAAAAGTAAACAGTTTATATTAAGAAATAAATCCGAACATTATATTAATTTATGACAGAAGCAACAACATTGTCGAACTCATAATAGTATTTGTTGTAGCTACAAACATTTAAATTACAAACATTCACACAATCATACACACACACACATCCAACATAGCACAGCGCACACTCAAACTAGCGCAAATGCTACCAGAACAAAATATAAAAAAAAGTACACTCAACCAACAAAAACACCAACAACAATAAAAAATTGTTATAGTCAATTAAATAAAATAATAAAAAAATCTTTTACTGACTTTGGCGCACAGTTTCACGGTTCCACAATTGTTGTCAATTTGGCTGGCGTAATATTTGTGCCATAGTTTAGCCTACAGTGCACTCTTCTCTCTCTCTCTCTGCGCTGTTTACTGTTAAATGTTGGTTCCATTCATAATTCAGCCTGTTTGCGTAATTAATGAAGGACCAATTAAAATGATCTGTTTAGCGGATTACTTATATGTAATATAAGTTTGGACAACAATTCATTCATTCAGCTGCTGTACAAATTAGCTGGCGAAATATTGATGGTGATGACGATGATGTTGATGTTGATGTTGATGTTGATTATGATATGGATGTTGATGATGACGATGATGAATGAGAGCTTTGCAGATGTTGGTCATAAATTGATGAGCTATTCTAGTCGACTTGCTCTGTGTCGAGACGTCTGCATTTTATGTGCCTTCATTATGTATTCCAATGTTATCAAGAAGGAATGACGAAGTGGCTGTTGGTGAAATGGTTGAATGCTGTTGACGCTACTGTTGATGAAGTTATTTGCTTTTAGCCACATAAAGTCGCACAGTTAGGAAATTGCATTTTTCAGCAACATTAAAATAACAATATAGATTCATTGTCAAACCATCAGACGAGGACAACGAAGACGACGACGACGACAACGCACAGTGAAACGTTTCATTGATAAAAATAAGCAAATTTTTTGTATACAAATATTTTGTCTGACCACAAAGTTTCCAAAAGTTGAGTTCTTTTGTTAATGACACATGAATATATGTGTGTAATAACTTAATTTTAACATATAAAAAAAAAACAAAAACAAAACAAATTGGCCATTTCAGCCCTTGAAAGGACTTTGACCGAGCTTCTTATGATCAATTGTGTTGTGTGTGTTATTAAATGTTTGCACACAATTGACCGAGAACTGGACCTACATGTTTTATGCCGACTCCGAACGGCTAAAGTTCATGTTCTCAAGAAGCTTTACATGGCATTATTTACTCTCTGAGGTTTGCCATTGTCTGCAGAGAGGTGGTGACCGATCGGAAAAATTTTTATTGAAAAAACTTTTCGCCGCGGCTGGGGATCGAACCCGGGCTCCGAGCATGCTAAGCCACACACTTAACCTGCATGCCACGGTCACCACAATTTTAACATATATTTCTATTAATTTTTTCCAATATTTTTCACTCAATATTTTAAATTTTCATATGTGAGTATACAAATGGCTATTGATGGTAAAATAAAAAAAAAACAAATTGAAATTTTATGCATAACCCTTATTGTAAGCCAATTAAATTCAGTCAAGCTACCGTTATCAGAGAGAAGTAGTGTTGGCTTTTTTGGTATTAATTTAAACTCAAAATAAAAGAAACTTAAATCATTCGAGAGGTTATGTTACCCAGATGTGCAGAATGTATATATAAATGATATATCTGATAGAGGGGTTCCCAACCATCTAAGAGAGAAATTACATTTTTGAGAAAAAATCTGCTCTTTGATCAATTGGTGCAGAGAGAGTTCTTGAGTTGGCCGAATTTGAGTTTTTTCAAAAGTAACAATTTCTTACAAAATATATTTTTATCTATTCGTCAATTGTAAAATTTTTAAAAAAATGTGTCTTGAATTTAAAAATTTGACTTTTCATGTCAATATCTTGGTCGAATTTAAACGGTTTTTCAATTTTTCTAATTTTTTCTAAAAGTTTATTAAATTTCCTTTTAAATGTGCTAAAAATTACAGCAAAGTTCTAACCAAAAGTATTTTTAATGAATTTTCTTAATATTGTCGCTTGTTATTTAGCGTGTGTTTCAACCAAATGCCAAGAGAGAGAAAAAAACTGTCTCAAATTGAATGTTCTAAATTTGGAAGTTATGGCCTCGAACTTATTTTAACCATCTCGCATATCTTATATATTAATACGTGAACATTAAAGTTTGTCGTACGCTTTTTTGGTATTGATTAAAACTCAAAATAATTGAAACTTATATCATTTGAAAGGTTTTGTTGTCCAGATGTGCAGAATGTATATATAAATGACATATCTGATAGAGGGGGTTCCCAACCTTCTAAGAGAGAAATTAAATTTTTGAGAAAAAATCTGATTGATATGAAATTTGGTTGGAGGAGAGTTCTTAAGTCGCTCGAATTTGAATTTTTTTTAAAAGTAACAATTTCTTAAAAAATTGTAGTTTTATGCATTCATCAATTGTTAAATTTGTAAAAAAATGTTTTTTGAACTCAAAAATTTGACTTTCCTTGGTCGGATTTTAACGGTTTTTAAATTTTTTTCATTTTTTCTAAAAGTTTGATAAATTTTCTTTTAAATGTGCTAAAAATTACAGCAAAGTTCTAACCAAAAGTATTTTTAATGAATTTTCTTAATATTGTCGTTAGTTATTTAGCGTGAGTTTCAACCAAATACCAAGAGAGAGAAAAAAACTGTCTCAAATTTAATGTTCTAAATTCTGAAGCAAATATCTCCGCCATCTGTGAATAGATTTTATTTATTTCTTTTTTGTATTTAAGTCTCATCAGTTAACTTGAACTTTAGCCGTTCGAAGTCGGCATAAAACATGTACATAGGTCCAGTTCTCGGTCAATTGTGTGCAAACATTTAATAACACACACAACACAATTGATCATAAGAAGCTCGGTCAAAGTACTTTCAAGGGCTGAAATGGCCAATTTCGTTTTTGTTTTGTGTTTTTGTTTTATGGGAATGGAAATATTTCATGTCACTAATAATGATAAGAAAAATTCTCATTTATAGAGAAAAATTTATTGAAAATGAAAACTGTTCCTATATTTTGATAAAAAATTCACAATGCGAAGTATTTTCTTTTATAAAAAGACACATTTATTCGGAGTTATTTTGAAGATGAGTTTCCAGTTTTAAAAAAATCAAGTGAAAACACGCACCTCAACTACACGTGTATTTTATTCACGAACTACACGTGAGGTTCGTATTAACGTGAATATTATTCAGGTACTTTAGGCATGAGTCGAACTTTTAATAGTTATTTGAACTTTAGTGAAAAATTGGTTATTTTCGGCCTATATTGGTCCGTTTTCTAGACATTCCACTTTTTCTGTTTTCATCTTATCCATAAAAAGTGGTTATTTTTGGCATATCTCGTTCTCAGAAACTCGGCTCTGCTTAAAGTATGTGAATACTATTCACGTGAATAAGAAAATCACGTGTAGAAGACACGAACTACACGGAGTTTGAATTTTCGATAACTGGTGTAGTTCGAAACTCGAATTTGAGCTGAAGCTCTAGTTCGAAGTAAGCTTCAGTAAACATTGTTAAATTATAGTGATCCATAAAAATGTTCATAAAAACTAATAGTTTTTTATTTTAAATTATTTTTGAATAAAAAAGATGCATCATTAATACAAAAACAAACAAGAAATTATTTTTCTTATATTATTACGCATTAGAAATCACTTATTCCAAATATTGAAGATATTTGAAACTCGGAGCAGCCGTCTTTTAGAAATTTTGAATTGAAATTTTTGCGGTTTTGTGAAAAATTTAGCTCAACTTCGGTTCTGTAGGCATCTATTGCTGCTTTGGAAGTCAAATGGTAAGCATGTTTGAATACCACCGCAGAGGTCCTGGGTTCGAGTCCCGATCTGGTGTTGGAACTACGCCTTAACAAGCAATTTGGAGAATTTATATAATAAGAAATCCTTAAAAAAATTAATATATTTTTGACATTCTTTTAATTAATGTGCTTGTTTTACTTAAAGTGAATTTTCATTCCGATCGCTACTTCTTTTATTGCGAATTATTTATATCACAGACGAATCACTGTGCAACGTTCGAATTTTCTTCACGATGCCAGCAGATAGAAGCAAAATGAATATAAAATTAGATTTTTTTTTTATATATTTTTTAATGTAATACGAAAAGAAATAAAATTTGCAAATAAATTTACATATTAATGTGTTGCTACTGTCAGGCGTGGTTGGATAATGGGCTGCAAGAACATCGAATGCTATACCTCTAAAAACAACATCATGTGTCTTAAATCGTAAAAAGTTCATAATATCTGTAAATATTATATAAATTTTTGCATTGAAATTGCTTGCAATTGGCTGTGCAACATAAAGATTTTAAGTGAATTTTTAATTCCAATTATTTTTGGCGTTTATTTGGTCGCAAGTTTTAGTTGTTAAAGATTTGAAATTGTTGAAAATCAACAAAATCGAAGACCAAGTCCACCTTGGATCGATAGATTAGTGGGAAGAAAAAGCAAATCATTTGAATTATTTGCAGCATGATTTCTATGTGATGGAAAAGTTAAAAACTTGTGAATTTCTATCTGAAGCAATAACTTCAGACAATTCAAGTTTTAAGAGTTTGAATGACATAAACATGAGATTCCATAGGAATTCTGTCTTTTAACTTAGCACAAATAATAAACAATAAATATGAAAAAAAATATACATTAAATTTTTAAAAATGTAAATTAACAAAATTTTCTTTTACCACACAAACTTTGCTTGGGTTCTACTAAAAGGACGCATAAAGCAACAGAATGGCAAAAAGGGTTCTGTCCAGTATTCAGTGTTAAAACATACAAAGGTTTTAAAAAATAACCAAACAAAAAATATACAAAAATTTGATAAAAATATTTTTTAAGCAAGAGTCGTGTTTTTTCATTAAAAATAATCTCATTAAAATAAATTAAAATTATGATTGAAAGCAAGGTACACCTTTTCGAATATCAAATTGTAAAAGTTGGTTGAGAAAAGTGCAGAAGTACTGTTAAAACTGTAACAGTCTATAAATTGAAAAAGTTGAAAACTTTAACGAATCTCATAAATGGTTAACAAAGTTGCTATTCATATCGTTGACTCGCATTCATTGGATTGGTTAGAGATGGTCAACAATTAAAAAATGTTAAGTTATGGTTTGAGGACTCTACTTAAATTAAAATAATTAAATTTAGTGAACGAACATCAACAGAGCCTTAGAATCAAACAAACGTTAAATGGCACTGCACTGGTTTCAACGACTAACCGGACACTGGAAGTAAATGAATGAATGATTGGTACTAAGGAAAGGTCAAAAAATAGTACTCAGTCTTTGGAAAGCTTTATTATTAGTTTACACTTAGGAAAAAGTTTCTCGGAAAATGATAAAAAAGGCATCATATTGAGAGAAAAATGGTTTAGACTTTGCTCCAGAGAATGCTCTCTAAATGTGATCCTAAAACTTCCCTTAAAATGATACAAAGCTTCTACGAAAAAGAGAAATATATCGTTTTTATAGAAAAATACTTTTTTATTTTTGAGAAAAGATTTGCTTTTATTGAAGAAAATACTTCTCATAGTGAATTTTTCATCAAAATATTGGAAAAAATTTTAATTTTCAATAGGGGTATTCACACTGACTTGGGTAGTTGGGTACGGGTAGATTGAGTACTTTTGATTGCTGCGAGCATACTTAACTGCAATTGAGTACTTTGTAGAATAACAGCTGATGAGAGATAAGTAACAGCTAGAAAAGAGTTAGCACCATATTATTCAAGTAATTTTATAAGCGCAAAATTAAGGCCATTGTGCAGGCGTAAAAATGTTATTTTATATAGGAGTAGTTTTTAACGTGAACTTTGCAGCATTCAATAATTTGTGTCTCAAAAATTTTAAAATAATTCAATTTAACACATTTGTCTATTTTATTCACTTGTAATTTGTTTTCTTTGTTTTAGTTTTTTGTTAATTCAATTATTGCTTACTTTTGGAAAAGGTGGTAACCCATAGAAAAGCACTCAATCAATCTATCCAAACAAGTCAGGGAGTCAGCTAGAGTAGATTGGTAGATGGGTACTTGGGTAGAATGGCACTTTTACAAAAATAAAACGTATGGCATTTGCCAATCTACCCAACTACCCAAGGCAGTGTGAATACCCCTTATATATTTTTCTCTATAAATGAGATGTTTTTTGTGTGAGCAAAATATTTATAATTATTAGAGACATGCAAATTTTCATTTCCTACAAGTGAAGAAATATTTCTTCGAAATGTGAAAATTTATGCTAATTGAAGACAATTTTATTTCACTCAGAAAAAAGTTTCTCGAAATATGTTAAAAAAGCATCATATTTAGAGAAAAATGGTATAGACTTTGTTCCAGAGAATGCTTTTTTCTAAATGTGATCCTAAAAATTTTCTAAAAATTTTCTAAAAATGATAAAAAGCTTCTCTGAAAAAGAGAAATATATAAAAATATATTGTTTTTAGAGAAAAATAATTTTTATTGTTTAGAAAAGATTTGTTTTTATTGAAGAAAATAGTTCTCATAGCGATTTTTTTATCAAAATATAAGAAAAATTTTTTATCGGAGAAAGATATGTGTCTTTTTTCTGAGTATACTTAAAAGAAACCAGATGGTGCTCAAAGCAAAAATCAGCCACATTCAATATTAAAACAAGTAGAGAAAGTCTTAAGTCGGTCTAGCCCGATGATGGACCTCCCATAATATTCAAATATATATTGATATACTAAATTCATGTATTCTTTATACCTATAGAATTAATACAGGATTAACTTATCTGATTTATATGGTAAGTGGTCGTGTCGATGGGAAGATAACGCCCATTTTTTGCGCACACCTTAGTTTTGATATAAAATGCCTCCCCACAGTTTCATACCTCTAGGTCAAATATGAATCTTTTAATTGTGTTTTTTATATTGTGGGTTGTATGTGAGATAGGCGTGTTTATGGGCATCACATCTTATTTTTGATACAATAACCTTACATACCAAGTTTTATCTTTGTAGCTCATATATAAACATATTTATAGAGTTTTTCCTAGTGGGTTGTATTAGATGTGGGCGTGTTGATGGGCAGATGGCGCTCAGTTTTTGTTCACATCTCAGTTTTGATATGACCTGCTCCCATACTAAATTTTATTTCTCTAGGTCAAATATGAACCTTTTAACAGTCTTTTTAATATTGTGGGTTGTATGGGAAGTGGGCGTCTTCAAAGGCGGATGACGCCCATTTTGTGAACACATCTTATTTTTGACACAATAATCTAGCACATCAAGTTTTATCTCTGTAGCTCAAGTATAAAGAGTTTTTACCAAAGTGGGTTGTATGGGAGGTGGGCGTATCGGTGAGCAGATGGTGTACAGTTTTTGTACACACCTCAGTTTTGATATGAAATGCAGCTATAAAAAGTTTTATCTTTCTAGGTCAAATATTAACTTTTTAATAGTATTTTTAATATTGTGGGTGGTATGGGAGGTGCGCTTGTTAATGGGTAGGTCACGCCTATTTGTGTGCATCTGCGTTCTGATATATAATATAAACATGCCAAATTTTATTTGTATAGCTTATACACAACCCTGTATACAGAGATTTTTATTTTATGGTCGTATGGGAGGTAGGCGTGTCCGTAGGCGGATTCCAAAAATATTCAATAGTACAGATTTTTGGGTTTGTGTGAACGTGTGTACCAAGTTTCATGCAATTATCTCAACTCCTTTTTCTTATCCTCGACTCACGAGGTGACGCTGATCAAGAATATATATACTTTTCTATACCGGACTCACTTCGTTGTATGTATACCTTGGGAGACAAAGGGGGTGATCTTCACATGGCAACGTGTCTGACAGCCTCAACTTGGCGAGGTCAGCACTATCAATGTCGAGATCGTCTCAAGTCGACTCAAAACCTCCACGTGGTGTCTCCTGGAAACGGCAACCTAACACCCGTTAGTTGATGGTTTATTTGAGCGGCGGGCACCTTTGACCATCAAGTAACGGTTGTGCGTTTGGTTTGAAGCCCACCACTTAAAAAAACATTTCATTGAAACAAATAAGAATAATGCGAAAAATGATCCCCAAATCTGATGACTACTACCGCAAACGAAAAACTGATAATTATTTACGGATATGCAGCTGGAATGTCAGGACCCTAAATTGGGATGGTGCCTCTTCCAACTGTTTGATATCTTGGAAAGATATAATTCTGATATCACTGCAATTCAAGAAATGCGATTGACAATCATACTATGATATCTACTACAACGGCCATGCGGAGAAGTACGAGTTTGAATGCGGACTTGTAGTTGGCAAGAGAATACGGCATCATGTCCTGCGATTCACTGCTGTGAACGAACGACTTGCCATAATCCGCTTCAAGGCTAAATTTTTTAACATTAGCCTAATATGTGCGCACGCTCCGACAGAAGAAAAAGATGACGAGACCAAAGAAAGTTTTTACGAGCGCCTTGAACACGCATACGAGCGCTGCCCCCGTCATGACATTTAAATCGTGCTTGGTGACTTCAACGCCAGGGTGGGTAAAGAAAACATATCTGGTGCAACAGTCGGAAAGTTTAGCATCCACGACAAAACGATACAAAACGACATCTTTTTGTTATGACAGACCACATCAATAAATAAATTAAAAATTTTTACCTGCCAATCGACATAAGACATTTTGAAATATTTTTACAATAAAACAGTTGAAGCTTGAAGGAATTTAATTTTGTTTTTGTACTCCAACACATTTTGGCAGAATCTATGATATTTTATCCTATCCCGTACACAAACCAAGTAAAAAATAAGAACTAGGCAACACAACTTTACTCAATTCAATCGGTAGTTAAGTTTCTTTATTCTCAACTAGCTGGAATTTGTTGTTTTCTCATTCCAATTTTTTAAATTCAAATTTCTCATTCAAATTTTGAAATAAGCGATATTAATTAAGTATAGGAATCGCAAGTAGCTATAGTTGAAAATAAGCTTTTCTAAGTTTTCAAAAAGTAAAAATATTAATTGTAGTGCCTCTTTAAAAAACAAAAGTGTCAATTTTTATTTTTATTAATATTTATTATGAAGTAACTAGGAAAAAATATTGGGTTGTTAATATTTTTACAAGAATAATATTAGCTTTAGTTTAGGAGTGAAATATCAAATGGATTGATATGATCACTTAGCCTTTGCAAGTACATATCTCTTGCTGAACTTTGTTTCTGTTATGTTGATCATTATACAACGATGCTTAAATCTAATTGTTATAATCCATTCTCATATTTCAAAGAAGCGTTCGTTATACTTAAAGTAACAATATTTTCTAATTCATTTGAAACAAATTTATGTGTTACAGATTTTGCGCGTTTTCCGTGACGTTGACCGCACATGTCGCACTTAGCAAATACATTTTAGATGATCGTATATCAAATATTTGTTACATATCTCAAATTTCCTGCAACAAATAATGGAAGTCCTTGAAAGACCCTTTCCATCTCTCTAGTCAAGAAACAAAACCTTTAAGAATTGCTACACAGCCTACATTGGATGATAAAAAAAAAAAACACACACACACAAAAATAAAGCAAAACCATGGCAGAGAAAGAGATGGAGCACTGTTACCAAGCAAAGATATGAAATGAAATTCAAGATGTCTGTCCGTGCTGCCATGGCAGGGTAATAAATTTAATCCTGTCACCGTTTTAATGGAGCTGCCCTAAATTTATGCCACAATCAAATACATACAAGATATATAATCTATACACAAGCACACTAACAAACGTAATAACAAACAAGCAAACACATTGGTTGCTGACTGCCTAGCTACTCGTTCATACTTATATGGACGGAACAACGCATTTGCTCTCAAGGCTCGGCTCGGCTCGCCTCTTTTAAGGTTTAGCTTGCTGGATGACGCTGTGAATAAAAGAAATGAAAGAAACGATAATTTATAAGTCATAAAATGCCACACACCCAAGACGCACGACGCATACTCACACACACACACTTATACACACACAGACACACAGTCAAACACACTTGCGCGCCCAATATCCTTAATGCATTGATATAGAGCCAACAAGTTTTTGGGCACGAAAATTTCTTCAGAAGTAAAGAAAGCAAATAAAAGAAAATTCAATATGGTGCTGCCTGGGCTGGCTGTATGACGATAGAAGGGCAGAACGTAACAGAAATAGCATGGAAAAAAATTTACAAGATAAACAAGTAGAATTTACAGTTGATGCTTATGATTTCCCAGGATCTGCTAACCAGCTTCCAGATACTATAAATTAGGGTTCCATTTTTGGCAGCACCAAAAGTTTTTGGGTGGTTTATTTGTGTTGTGTGCAAAAATACATCAAAACAAGCGAATGTCTTGCGAAATAAATTAAAAATGTTCAAGCTGAATAAGTTTTGGTCGTAAATCAAGGCAATTTGTTAGTGTTGTTGTTGTTGTTGTGCTTTATGCTTTATGCTCTGTGCTGAATGCCATGTCATGCTGAAAAATGAATGTAGTTAAATTTCTTAATTTGTAACGAAGAAGATTTGAATGAAAAATAAAAATTGCAACAACTTGAAGTAGCGCAGATAATACTAGTTTTATAGAAAATAAATCAATTGGAATGATGGCAAAGGCATAAAACCAAATGTTAGCTAACCTTGAGTTGTAGTCGACATAAAGAGTGAATTTTTGACAATATTAAAACTAAAAAGTAAAGAAAATTTGCAATTGTAAATGAAATATTTATTTGGAGCAATACATCATTGCCTGCCATTTACTTTTTAAAGATAATTTCATCTAAATGTTGCTCGCCTGAAGTGGCTGTGCAATTGTGGCTGACGAGAGACTTCACATGGACCCACAAAAAATGGTCTAGTGGAGTCAAATCACATGATCTTAGCGGCCATTGAATGCTCCAAAACGTGAGATGAACTGCTTACCAAACTCTTCTTTCAATAGGTTCATGCTATAGCGTGTCGAGTGGCATGTGGCACCTTCTTGTTGAATACACATGTCAACTAAGTGCAACTGTTCCATTGTGGACAAAAACAAAGTTGTAATCATCGCACGGTTCATGGCTCTATTAATTGAAACGTTGCGATTTTCAATAATTTTTGAAAAATAACGGTCTAATAATGTCGCTCACCAAACCAACAGTACATTTTTCAAGGGCCATTAGCAGCTTTTAAATTGCGTCTTGCTGGTCTGTAGACCAAATTCGACAATTCTGTCTGTTTTTTTTTTGGACAAAAACAACGCTCACGGGATGCCGCACATAAATACAGTTTGAAGCCGTCGGGAAACATGGACGTAGGAAGCTGCCATACACTGTAAAAAGTAAATCTTCATATAAGGTGAAAAAACTGTCTTAAAATAAGCTGCAACAGCATTAAGATGGCTTTTGCTGAAATTACTTTTGCCTTTTTATACAGTAAAACAGCATTCAATGATGTCTGACTTAAAGGCAGTAAAATGGTAAATGCAGCCTTACCTTTGCTGAATTTCAGCCCTTATCGTAAACAAACTGGCCTAAATAGCAATGCAAACTATTTTAAATTAAGACCCATATGATGAATTGTAGCTATTTTTAACATAACAACCCATTAATTTCTTTAAATTAAGCTAGCTTGTCTTAAAATAAACTTCCAAAAGCTAACATGCATTCAAACATGCTTCTTTAGGTTTTTAAGCATTTAGAATATTAAAATGCAAAACATGCTTAAATTCAGGCACAAGTTGATTTAAAGGCAGTCTTTAAAATACGCTTTACTTTTTACAGTGTAGTGAACCTAAGAAACACACGAGCTGATGGCACCAGGCCACGTATCTGCCTTGAACACTTCCCATGGTAATGTCTAAACAGAAGGCTTAGGCAACCAACATTAGTCGATGCCCAAGAGAATTGAGAGAAGAAGAAATGGTGTCATCCCTTATTGCACGACCTTGAATTCGGTCCAGAAGTTCCAAATATGATCTTGAAGCTCCTGCCCATATGTGCGAATTGTACCCCATTTGCGGCCTAATATAAGAGTAGTAGATCATGCAAAGATCAGTTGGGCTGAAGTATTTCTGGCAGCGTTTTAAAAGCCTAGGCATTTGGCCGCTTCTTTCGACACATCGAATATATGATCCTTCCAGCGAAAAAGAGAATGAAATGGGTTAATAGACAGCAGTGTGCCTTGCTCGCACTGAACTCAACTCTATTCGCAAGACTCCACTCGGAGATTGTTTTCAGATCGTCAATGATTGAGTCATTCATAAGTAGCCTCTTTGTCTCAACCTCCAAAGAGCTCGGGGGTTTTTGGAAGGAATACGAATGACAAATGCTGCTGTCGTCATAAATGAGTGAAATAGGTTACGACAGAAGGTCTTTGGTAACCCTGTAGGGTTACGCAACCCTATGGACTGCACCCTGCGGTACTACTGCATCGATTACGACACGAATCGATCTGTCCTTGCTTTATGTCACACGCGGTCAAACGCGGTCAAACGAAATATCTAGGGCGACAACCATACTCTCAGCAAAAAACCCTCGACTACGGCCACCCTCATTGAGCGCACATTGTTGACGTACCAATTGAGCCAAAAATTAGTTTCGTAACTTCAGACAATTTTTTAATAAAAAAGTGGATCTTCATCTAAATGTTCTAAGGGTTATTCACCAAACAAACAACGTTGTGGTAAGTCACCCAGTTCTTGAACCAGCTGTATTTTGTATGGTTTCATATCGAGTTTGTTACGTAAATATTTCAGGTGCAGAGCGCCGTTCTCAACAATTGGGCTTTGGCGAGAAATCGACATATCCCGATCCGGTACAGTAGCAATATTCTTTTTAGTCGTTCAGGTTGCAGACTTTTTAGCCTCAGGACTGCAATGGTAAGGCTTCTCTGGTAAACACTGTCTATTACGTTTCAGAATAAATTTTGATCATAAACTATTTCGTTTGCACGCCGTCATCCCAGCAAAAAAATCAACAGATCTACAAACACTTAGGAGAACGAGTGTCTTCTTCCTAGATCTTATGATTGAGACTACTTTTCGGTTCCCCGATATGAACTGCAAAGTGTATTCGGCGTAAGTTTGATTATTCATATGTTCTGATTGATAAATTCACTGGCCATTGTCTTTAAGTCTATGTTCTAAAGTTCCAGTATCCAATGACTACTCCGGAGCTGATAATACGTGCAAGAAGAGGAAAGCGTACTGCATTTTCTCTGTTATGGTCCTGCCCTAAACATGAAGAGACTACCCAGTAGGGGAAGTAATCATTACTGAATTAGCTACAGAATGATTACTTGGTAATGGGAGGTACTTCCAAGCTAGATTACAACACACATCAATAAGTCATTAATTGAACATGGGTTTGTCATAGTTGGTAATGAGTGGTGCTTACATCCAGTATTACCAGTAATTCAGAGAATTACTAGTTACCTCCTGTATTACCTGTAATTCAGGGCAAAACTAATTATAACCTGTATTAAACATAAGTGAATGGTCAACTGGTTACTTCCAGTATTACCCAGCAAAATCTTCGCTTACATATAATCGAAAAAGTAATCCAGAAAATTTCATTCATCGCTTACCCTCTCGCTTACAGAACCCATTATTTTTATACAGGCATGTTATTGGAGGTAATCGATGAAGCTTTCGCTTGACATGGGAGTACTTATGTAAGCACAAATTAAACTTGATGAATAACTTCTTCTCAATAATCACTTATATATTAACAACTAAGAAGTTATTGAATAAGATGTTATCTGCACAAATTAGAAAAGCGATTCAAATATTGGAAAAATCAATTTTTTTTCGTGCATCTTTTGCTTAACAGATCAACAACACCAATCAAGGGTTAGAGAATTTCTTCTTTAAAATGAGAAAAATGATTTTATTTAATAGATATACAGTGAATCAAAAAAGTTTAGGCACAAGCAATGTTTCTGAAAAAAAGTGTTGCTTAAGTATCTAATAATAACGAATTTGACCAAAGTTTTAATGAAGAAAGTACCATTAGAAATAGTTCTTTCTTAATATCCAAAAAATGTCCCGTTACTTCAAACTACCAATCAAAATTTAAGCGGATGAAGGAAAAATCCTTATCAAAAAAGTTTAGGCACACTTTGTATGTGTCTCATGTTGTTTCTTATTTAGCAATATCTCTTGGTTTTTTGTCTTTACTTTTGCGCTTAAGTTATTTGTTAAAAGTTTTTACTGAGTGTTGATGTTGGTTTCGGTAAAGATTGAGCGGTTTCGGTAAAGATTGAGCGAAGAAGTAAGCAATGGAACAGAAATTTCGGTTGACGTTCGTAAAATAATAATAAATGTTTATGTATAGAAAAAACCGTATCGCGAAACCGGTAAATTAGTAAAGAGATCATATTCAAGTGTCAGTAACATCATAAATCATTATAAAGTACCGGTAAAGTAAAGCGTAAGAGCCGATCTGGTCGTGCCAAAATATTAATGCTACACCAGGATTAGATTGTAGTGCCTGCAGTTACTCAAAACCCTAAAATTTAGCTGTTAAATTGTGCCACGAAATACAGCAACGATTTGAAAAAACTTTGATGCTCGACCACTTCGCGATACACTTAATGAAGCTGGATATTAGGTACGAGTTTATCGGCGCAAGCTACAAATTTAAGCTTCAAATAAAAAAAAAAGTTCGGAGTTCCCAAAACCCTACGTAAATGAGCCGGATTCATTTTGGGATTGTTTTATTTTTAGTGATGGACCTTAATACAATTTGTTTGCATCATATGGCGCTCAAAACCGTTTGAAAAAACTGAAAAAAGAGCTGTAGGAAAATAGCATAAAAAAACAGTGAAATACAGTGGCGGAAATCGAATGATTAAGGGCTATTTGGCGGTGTCTGGAGTTAGGAATCTCATTTTTATTGATGATAAAATGGATAAACACCTTTGCTTGAGTATTTTAAATGAGCATTTGACACCCAGTGTTGAAAAATTGGGGCTAACTGGGATACAATATAAATTTCAACAAGATAACGACCAAAAAAATTGGTCTTATCTCTTGCTGGAATGGCTTATCTAGCTCTGAAATCAGCTAAAACACCTTTGCAAGCACCCGATATGAACCCCATTCAGCATATTTGGTACTTACTAGAAAAAAATACGAAATCTCAAATAAAATACTTCTAAAATGCGCTCAAGGAAGCTTCAAGGAAGCCATACGCACCGAATGGTCAATAATATCACCAGAGAAGACATCAAAATCTGTAAGAATGCGAGGACGTTAAGAGGCGATAATTTAGGCCAAAGGAGGTCTAGCCAAATATTCAAGGACTTGAAATTTACTCACATTAATAAAAACATAATCACTTGTGCCTAAACTTTTTTGATGTCAAAATCATGTTTTTTTTAGTATTGTTACATTTAATATGAATTAAAATTGAAATTAAATTTTTATTTTGGTGTAAATACAAAACGAAATGTTTATTTTTTAAATGCTTATACTTTTCTTTTCTGCAAGTGTACTGGAAAAAGTTGTACTAACAAATTTAAACTCATAACTGCTTTGTGCCAAAACTTTTTTGATTCACTGTATGTATCAGTTAATTAATTAATGTAATATATTCACCTTTAACACATTTTTCTGTATTTCATTCATAAATCTGGCCTTTTTTTCATATTCAAAATTATAAAATTTGACACTTTTGAAGCAAAAATAAAAGTCAAACAAAAAATTTCAATTATAAAAAAAACAGAACACTCATTTCAAAAGCAAAAAGAGCTGACATAACTAACTGCATTACGAGTAATATACAATATAATGCATTATTGGTCACCAACATTTATGTAATGCGTTTTATCATCGGATGCAAATCAAGGCAATACGAAAAATTTTGCTGGGTACCTATAAGTTAGAGTGTAATTAATTACTTAAAGTATTATCTATAAGTCAGATGGTAACTAACTACTTCCAGCATTACCTATAACTCAGAAGGTAACTTATTACTTTCAATATTACCTATAAGTTAGATGGTAACTAATTACTATTAGTATTACTTATAAGTCAGAAGGTAACTAACTACTTTCAGTATTACTTATACGAGCGAGAATAACTCATTACCATTAGTATTACTAATAAGTTAAAAAGAAACTACTTACTTTTATTATAACCAAAAAGAGTAGAGAATCTAAAGATGGGATACTATACAATCTCTATCTCTCTTATAAAATACACTACAATCTATATAAACTTTTTCTCAACTCCTTGGCTGCAGGCTAGGAAGAAGAAATCAAAAATTTGATTAAATCAACGGAGTGCCGGACTTAATCCGTAAAAAGGTGGTGTACAAAATGTTTCACTAGGAAGATTCAATGGTATCACAATAATCTTAATTGGTTTCTACACGGAACAGAAAAGTGCATAAAATTTATGTTTTTGAGCTTATGTTTTGACTAGTGTCCGACCGAATATTCGCTTCCGGCCAGTTTCGGCCCTTTAAATCCGTTTCGGCTATTCGGCATCAATATGGCCGAAACCGAATATTTGGTTGGACACTACAAATCCAGTTCTTATATGTATTTTAATGGTAGATGTGAGTTCGCTTTCATCAAAATTTAATGGTGGTTAGTAGAACAAAAACGTGAAACTAAGTCATTTGAATGACCGTGTGTGTTGGGCCTAGCACAAAACGATAAATGTAGATTTTTTTTTTATTGTAAAATTAAGTTATTTAACTTTTAATACTAAAAAGTTCCTTAAAGTGGTATTAAAAATGATCTCTTTATTTATTATTTTAAAGTTGAACATTAATATTCAAACGGTCTTGTTCATAAAAATATCTTAAAATAGATTTAAAGTGCTCAATAGTCAAAAAGCTTTTTAGACATATGATGGCTTTTTAAAATTTTGGTATTCATAAAAATATTGTCTCAGCTTATTTGTTAAAATAGGAAAACTTTCAATTTGAAGTGAGAACAGTGTTAAGAATGGTTTGTGAATTTGATAAATTCAATAATTTTTTGTTTATTTGTCACAATTGGATCAATATTTTGACATGCCAACAGTCAAAAAAATGTTAAATCTATGTTCTTCTATGAAAAAATTGTCACTTCCCAATAAACCAAACGAATTTGCCTCGAATTCGAGGTGAATCCGAGATCTCGGATATTTATTTCGAAAACGAAGTTCGAAAATGTTTTGCTAATGAATCCAATGGCGGGAGAGATGCACATTTCATTCTCGAAACGAGATTTTTTATCATAATCGAATCACTACCGAAGCGAGAATTTCAACATTAGCATATCGTTTAGTTTTCGAATAATTTTGGCAATTTTTTTTTTAAATGAAATTTTTTTAATATATTCGTGTCTTCCGCAAATCGATTATTATGATAAAAGATTATAAGATTATTATAGTTATGAAAAAAAAAAATTACATGTTCATGACTCGTACCCACGTTACCCGGATGCAAGTCTCCTACGTTATCCACTAGACTATCGCACTTGCTGTTTTAATGCTGCGTAATTTGCTTGATTATGAAAACAAGTGTTTGAGGAAGTGGGTTCGACTCCTAGCTCAGACAAAAAAATTTATCAGTATTTTTTTTTGCTTTTGGTGTTTATACCCTAAACCTGAAAGGTCAAGGTATATTAACTTTGTGCAAACGTTTGTAACGCATAGAACGAAGCGAGTCCGGTATAGAAAAGTATATATATTCTTGATCAGCGTCACCACGTGAGTCGAGCTATCTATGTCCGTCCGTCCGTCCGTCCGTCCGTCCGTCTGTCCGTCTGTGTGTTGTCCGTATACACAGGATAAGAAGAAGGAGTTGAGATAATTGAATGAAACTTGGTACACATGGTCACATGTACCCAAAGATCTGCACTATGGAATATTTTTGGAATCCGCCCACGGACACGCCTACCTCCCATACAACGCAAAAATTTAAAACTGCATAACTCAGCTCATAATAAGTCTACTGCAATAAAATTTGGTATGTGTGTGTTTTATATCAACACAAAGATGTCTTTGAAAAATGGACGTCATCCGCTCACGGACACGCCCACCTCCCATACAACCCAAAAATTGAAAACGCAATAAATAAGCATCTGTTTAACCTAAAGAGCTAAAATTTGGCACGTATGTTTTTTATAACAAAAAAAAGATGGTTTTGAAAAATGAACATCGTCCGCCCACGGACACGCCTACTTCCCATACAACGCGAAAATTAAAAACTGCATAGCTCAGCTCATAATTAGCCTACAACAATAAAATTTGATATGTATGTGTTTCATACCAACACAAATATGTCTTCGGAAAATGGACGTCATCCGATCACGGACACGCCTACCTCCCATACAACCCAAAAATTGAAAACGCAATAAATAAGCATGTGTTTAACCTACAGAGCTAAAATTTGGCACGTATGTTTTTTATGACAAGACAAAGATGGTTTGGAAAAATTAGCTTCATCCGCCCACGGACACGCCCATTTACAATTAATTTTTTTTTTTTTTTTTTTAAAAGTGGGTTTAGGGTATTTCATAGTCGGCCTAGACCGGCTTTACTTGTTTTTCTCTATTTTTTAAAAAATCTGAAGGGAATTTAAAAACAAAAAAATCAATGTTGCGATGATTAATTGCAGATATATAAAAATTTATTTTATTAAAAAGATTGCGGATTCGTTTCGAATACGAGATATCTAATCCGAGTTCTCGGTTTCATTACTAATTCGAAACTCAACTCGGGTTATAATTTTCATTTTCAATATTTTGGTATGTTGTTTTGCCAATATTTGTGCTCAGATTAGAGTACAAATTTTAAAAAGGCTTTATCAAGGGTTTATTGAAGGTTTCTTATTTAAGAAGTCGTCATAAGAGATTTTTGTCGTTATTGGATGCTTATGAATACTGTTTTTGAAATTTTTTTTGTAAAGGCTTTTTACTTTTTTCGTAAGTTTTTATGAATAAAGGCAACAGAATATTTATCGTATATATACGTTAGTATAATCTGTTTGAATTGTTATGTTTTTGAAAGCTTTTAACAAAAAATTTAAAAAAATAAAATGTTTCTTAAAAAAACTTTCATGTAGACATTCAGTTTCGGTTTCGGTTTCGGCCGAATATTACAAAAATGGCCAAATTTCGGTTTCGATTTCGGCCAAAATTTTGGTTTCGGTCGGACACTACTTTTGACTTAACGAAAATATTCGTACTTTTTGAACTAACGCACTCTTTCATTAAAATTTAATGAATGACATTCATAAACTTGAAAATTAATGAACAGAATTAATGATTTCGTATAGTTCAAGGAAAAAAAAAAATATATCATAAGAATTTAGTGAACATAATCCATTAAAGGTAATGAAATTTTCATTAAAGTTAATGAAGACTTTCATTACAATAAATGGAGAATTTCTGTATAATTAATTAATGAATTCATTAAATTTAATTAATAATTTAATTCAAATTTAATGAAGAATTTAAAAAAATTCATCGAGGAGAAAAAAACCATTTTACAAAAAATTAAACAAACTTTTCAGTTTTATTTTTCTGGTTACTTTTCATGAGGTTAAAAATAAAATTTTTGATTTTTTTTGTTAAAAATTTCGACTTTTACAAGTATTCTTTTTATATTGTAAGCCATATTTGAAAAAAATAGTGATCGAATTTTT
This sequence comes from Tetanocera ferruginea, assembly GCA_958299015.1. Classification (NCBI taxonomy): domain Eukaryota; kingdom Metazoa; phylum Arthropoda; class Insecta; order Diptera; family Sciomyzidae; genus Tetanocera; species Tetanocera ferruginea. The sequence continues at coordinate 107,603,481 of OY282642.1, read as the reverse complement.
TATCATATTCTATATTAAATTTTGTTAATTTTGATACCAAAAACACAAACATTCTCTGAGAAGAACAATTAAAATAAATTAAAATAAGCAAACAAGCCATTTAGTTGTATGAAGCATTTACCACTCAAGTGGTCTATATCTAACTCAATATAGAATACGATAAAAATAATTTTTGTTTTTATTTATGTGGCTTAACATAAAAAAACTAGTAAGGTATATCTTCGACTTGGTCGAAGTTAAAATACCCCCACGGCCGATTCTTAAGGGTGGAAGAATATTAAATTGATGAGCTTTTTGTATGTGATTTTGAGAGATTTTATTATTTTTATGTGTCTAAAATACATACATATCAAATTGTTTTCCTGCAGCTTAAATATAAGCCTTTTTATAAATTTTTAAATGTTGGGGTTTTATGGGAGGTGGGCGTGTTAGATTGTGTATGACGCCCATTTTTCTAGCATACCTCAGTTTCGACAAAGAATACACAAATACCGAGGTTTTGTCTTGTAACTTTAATATTAGCCTCTTAATAGATTTTTCAATTTTGGGGTTGTATGGGAGGTGGGCGTGTTATTGGGTGGAGAAAGCCCATTTTTATAACACACTTCAGTTTTGACATTAAATACACAAATACCGAGTTTCCATCTTGTAACTTTAATATTAGCCTCTTTATAGATTGTTCAATTTTGAGGTTGTATGGGAGGTGGGCGTGTTAATCAGTGGATGACGCCCATTTTTCTAACACACCTCAGTTTTGACATTGAATACACAAATACCGAGTTTCCGTCTTGTAACTTTAATATTAGCCTCTTTATAGATTTTTCAATTTTGGGGTTGTATGGGAGGTGGGCGTGTTAGTGGGTGGATGACGCCCATTTTTCTAAGACATATCAGTTTTGACATAGAATACACATATACCAAATTTCAGTATTGTAGCTTTAATATTAGCTTCTTTGTAGAGTTTTCAATTTTGGGGTTGTATGGGAGGTAGGCGTGGTTTTCATCCGATTTAGCCCATTCTCGAACTTGACCTTAGTTTTTTTAAAAAAAGCTTAAATATCGAATTTCATTACGATAGCTTCAAAATTACGGCTGTAATCGTGTCGACAGACAGACGGACAGACGGACAGACGGACAGACGGACAGACGGACAGACGGACAGACGGACAGACGGACAGACAGACGGACATGGCTAAATCAACTCAGGTGGTGATGCTGAGCAAGAATATATATACTTTTCCATACCTACCACGCCTCCTTTTGGGTGTTACACACATCGTGACAAAATTAATATACCCCTTACGCAGTACGCGTGGGGGTATAAAAATATTGTAAAAGTTAACATTTTTATCATAAAAACCAAAAATTTTACTTTGAACCAATAATTCTAGAAATAATTATCAGATTGCCTTCAAACTTAGAAAAAAGTTTGCCTCGACATAGTAATTCCTTAATAGGTTATTAAGATTATTAATAGTGATAGAGGTTACTCTGAACACTGAAATTTTAAAACCTTAAATGCCAGGTATCTGTGATCGGAACCTCTTCTGTGACCTTCACCAGTGACCTTATGCCAGACTAGTTTTGAATGTTAATTTGTGCCACGGTTTCTTTAGATTTCGTATAGGCAGTTTTCGATTGCCACTGATGGAATTTTGAACAGGACAAAATGAAAATCAAGAACAAGCTGAGTGTGATTTTTAAAATTTTATATTGTGTTAAATACAGGCAGTGTAGTTAAGTGCACTGGGTTAAAGCTAGCATATATACACTCAGAAAAAAATACCTATCTGTCTACGATAAAAATTTCTCTATTTTCGATAAAAACGAATTTCCTTTATAAAATAAAACTTTCTTCAATTAGAATAAATTTTTACATTTTTGAAGAAATATTTCTTCTCTTGTGAGAAGTCTCTCTTCATTTATCGCTAATAATGATAAGTATTTTTCTCGCACAAAAAAGTCTCATTTATAGAGAAAAATTTATTGAAAATGAAAAATAGTTCCTATATTTTGATAAAAAAATTGACTATGCAAAGTTTTTTTTTCAATAAAATTAAATCTTTTCTCAAAAATAAACAAGTCTTCTTCTTTAAAAACGAAGCTTTTTATCATTTCATTGGAATTTTTGGAATCACATTTAAAGAAAAGCATTCTCTGCAGCAAAGTCTATACCATTTTTCTCTTAATATGATGCCTTTTTGAACATATTCCTAGAAACATTTTTCTGAGTGTATCTAAAAATTCATACCACAGCTAGTTATCTTTTTGTAGAACGACGAAGAAATTTTGCTACTGTCGAACGTACAGTTTGACGTAGCTGAGTTGTTTCTCTATGAAACTCCTTGACCATATTTTTTTTTTCATATGGTTGTTAACACAGTCACGAGTGTCTTTAATCGAATTCTTCGTTAGTCGTAAAGCATTGTTATATTGTCATAAACTAACTAATATATTGTCATAATTTAATAATCTTCGTTTAGTTAATCTGAGTTGTCTTCTGTTGTTTTGCTAAATACAGAAAAATTAATACTTATAATAATAATAAAGAAAAACAAATACATGCCTAATTAAATCCCAAACAAATTTCTTGCATTTCAATTGGAATGCGTTTATATATATATTTGAAGCCTCTAGTGCGCAACAATCAGTTGTAATAATTTACAGTGGAAATCGTTTAAAATTGCTATCGTAAATTTGTACATTTTTAATTATTTAAAAAAAAAAATGACAAATATTTTAATAATATTGTGTAAAGCTTAGAAAATGTGTGGTTATGCAGAAATTATACACGCTCGATTAAGTTTAACATCTTACCATACAGGACATTAGCTAGAGAAAGCTCTGATTTGCGCTATGCTACTGGTGGGCGATTTTCTACAGACATTTCCAGTGACATCAGCATAAATTATACCCTAACTAAATTACACAAATGTTAATGCAAAAAGAGTTGAAAATAAAATAAAATTATGAAATAACACACACAAATTACAGACGCTGTAAAAGAAGGTATAGAAATAAGGAAATATTTCTCTTTTTTTTTTACAGTTAAAACTACTAGTTTTTGCAGTTAAAACTTGGCAAAATAACATGGTGTAAAATTATTTAAAATACGTTTTACGGTAATTGAAAAAAAAAAAAAACATACAAATGCTCAAAAATAAATTAAATTTTCACTTAGCATGTAGGCGTAACTCCTTCATTTTCATGTTATTATCGCATAGCAAACATCTCCTACAGTTATACAATCTCTTTAAGCTTCAGCTCATGAGTAACATAGATTTTTTTTTTTCTATTTATTTTAAGCCGTACAAAAACGGTTTCGACATGTTTCAAACTTCTTTATTTTACCCCACACCTTCTTCAAAATTCTCATACTTCTTCAGGGTCACGCTTGACTGATAAGTCTAGCCAATGCAATTCAAGCTGGAAATTCTAACAAAACGTAGCAAAAATTGAAATGAATAAAGCACAACAATTTTAAAATAAAGAAAGAAAAAAACAAAAAAAAAAAAAAAATTAGTAAAATTCTAGCAAATATTTGTTAAGAAGTCTTTAGCTTAGCTTGAAGTGGTACCGAGTAGCTGGCATCAGTTCTGCGAAATTCAATTTTCAATGCCAACCATTGTGACTGAGACGAGTGAGGCTGAGGAAAGTGTTGTTGCAAGATTCCCAGCTAGCTTCCTGCTTCTTAGTCACCTCTGTTGGCTATTTTTAAATTTTTTATTTTATTTTTAATATTATGTATGAATTTCTACAACTGTGTTTTGTGCAATTTTCTCAAGCATTTAATTATCGTTGATCGCCTTGAAAAGAAGCAGAAGCAGTGGATGTTGGTGGCTAGTGGCTGTTAGCTGTTAGCTGGAAGTTAATAAATTCTTTCTTGTGCTTCCTAGACTTGAATTTTTTCTAGCAATTTATTCCTACTTTTATAGTTAGAAGTGTTGTTTTTATCTTAATTGGTTTTTTTCTGCTACTTTAAGTTCACTTTCTGCAATTTGATCAAGATGATTTTATGTCCCATACATTGGTATACAGGTTCGTATTGAGGCATTTTGCAGGAACAGGTGAACTTTGGCTTAGCGCCCTCTATTCTTTATTTTTAACTTTTGCAAGATTTGATCTGAGTTATTTTATATTTTCAATAATTAAATAATATTAACAAAAAGCTATTAAATTACTGAGAGTTGCATTTCAATTGTTATAACTGTATTTTGTTTGATCATGTGAACCTGATTGGAACGAAAGAACTAGAAACCAAAGTAAAAAAAAAATAGAAAAAAACTGGCAATATTTTACAATAGATTCGTGTCAACTAAATAAAATCATGTCGCAAATATGCTGCCCGTATTCGAGCAATTCAATAATAAGTTATTTTAACAAAAAACAATTCAATTTGGAAAATTCTTTGGAAAGTTTTTGATTTTATGTTTTCAAAATATGATCTTAAAATACCATTTTTTGCACGTTAAAAAAATATACAATATATTATACTAAAAAGCTTATCTTTCCACAAGCTTATAAAATAAGAAAAATGTTGCTGGAAAAATATCAGAAAATAATTTCATGAGAAAATATTTACAAAAAGTTGAATTGGATATCTGACAATAACAAGAAATGCCTTTTTATAAAAAATTAAAATAGACAAAAAAAAAATATTCAAATAGCTTGTGTAATAAATGATTTCTTATGAGAATGTGTTTTGATTTAAAAACCGCATAACGAGGGCTTAGGTCCAATATAACTCCCATATGACTTTTAAAAGATTCACGCAAACTTATTTTTTGAGAAATTTTGTGAGTCTTAAGGTATTTTAATTCTCATTAAATTCTAAAACTTTCAGAAAATGAAAGCGCTCTAGAGTATTTTAACATTTTTTTAATGCGAACCGGCCTAAACTCAACTATAGTAAAACCAAAACGAAATTACTCAAAAAGCGTTTCACTTGTCCAAGCAGTGTTTTTCTATTCTTTTGCAAGTCCCAAAATTTAAAAAAATTGACTACAAAATTTTCCCTCTCGAAAATAAATGACAACCAGGGTTTTGGGGTCTCCTCTAAAAAATTTATGTTTCAGTATTTTGTTTTTTTTTATATATAAAAGTATGTGTTTTCAATATTTTACTTAAAAAAAATAAGTATTAAAAATATTGCTTTCATTGAAGTTTTTAAGGCAATAAATTCGTGAAAATATTTCAAGCTTAGAGTCTAAGCATGTCACGCTGTGAAACCCAGACCCTTTAACCCTCCGTGTGACTAGTGTAACAATATCGTCTCCCTACTTTTTACGACATAGCTGTATTTTAAACATGTGCAATGGGCGACTGTTGGTATCTCCTAATAAAAACCTTGATTCTTTGTATGAACCTGCCAAGCCGCGTCAGTTTTGTTTTAGCCGTTTGTCCGTACTGTGAGTGCCAAGTTGGACCGACTACAAAATCGTTACAGTAGCCGCAGGACGTGACTTTTTTTACTATTTTTGGTAAGTAAAAAATATTGTTAGTTTAGCTCCAAATGAAGTAATTTTGTCATATTTTTTACTGTTTTTAATGTTCAAATCAATGCAACATAAAAAACACGTATTTGTGACCAAAAAAAGTATTTATCCAAAAAAATCTGAATTTTTTTAAAATGTGTTTACTCGTAAAAGGCAAATTTTCAGGTTGCAAAATAATTATGGTTTTTTTGAACGGAGCCAATACTGGGTAGGTTTTCTTGAAGACATTTATATGAAGCTTTAGTCTCAAGAATATTTTTCCTTAATATTGATTAGAGCAGGAGATATGAATTTTTTACTTAAAATTTAAAAAATGTTGCAAGAGAAATTTTGCGAGCATATTTCTCAGCGCAACAGAGTACTACTTTCAAACGCGAAAATTTTTACGCGTATTTTTTTACAGCTTTTGTATTTTGTATGGAGATTCGAGTGCAATTTCAAATGAAACTGAACAGAGATCTAGGCTTAGCAGGTAAACTTAAATCTTGTGGTGTTTAAGTGTAACTGAACTTTAATTTATAAGGTAAAATTTCATATATTTACAACAAGTTGTAGATGGCAAAGCAAGCAGATTTAGCTACAAAAACAGTTGCAAAACAAGATAAATAGTTATATCTCTGTGAACAAATCGGCAGATAGAGTTTTGAAATTTAAAAGTGTTGCACTAACGCTGATATTTATATAACAATTGAAGTGCCTGAAATAATAAAAATTTGTGATCAAACTGATATCAAGCGAACGAATTCCGAGTTCAATCCTCACTTCGCGCAAGTGAGTTTTTTTTCTGTTCGGCATTCACCTCTCGGCCAGCATTTCATTCGAACACAATGAGAAACCACAAGAGTAAGCAATAAACAAGTAAAGAAAGTCTAAAGTCGGTCTAGGCCGACTATGAAATACCCTAAACCCACTTTTCAAAAATAAAAAAAATTTTTATTGTAAATGGGCGTCTCCGTGGGCGAATGAAGCCTATATTTTAATTGCATTTAATGCCTTTATTGTGCTTTCGCTATGGGAGGTGGGCGTGTTCATGGACGGATTACTCCCAATTTCCGAACACACCTTAGTTTTGGTATGAAATACATACATACCAAATATAATTTCTCTATGACAAACATAACCTTATTTATTGAGTTTTAAACTTTTTGGGTTGTATGGGAGGTAGGCGTGTCCGTAGACGGATGACGTCCATTTTTCAAAACCATCTTTGTCTTGTCATAAGAAACATTCGTGCCAAATTTTAGCTGTGTAGGTTAAACAGAGGCTTATTTATTGCGTTTTCAATTTTTGGGTTGTATGGGAGGTGGGCGTGTCCGTTAACGGATAACGTCCATTTTTCGAAGACATCTTTGTGTTTGTATAGAACACATACATATCAAATTTTATTGTTGTAGGCTAAACATAAGCTGAGTTATGCAGTTTTCAATTTTCGCGTTGTATGGGAGGTAGGCGTGTCCGTGGGTGGATGATGTCCATTTTTCAAAACCATCTTTGTTTTGTTATAAAAAACATATGTGCCAAATTTTAGCTTTGTAGGTTAAACAGAGGTTTATTTATTGCGTTTTCAATTTTTGGGTTGTATGGGAGGTGGACGTGTCCGTGAGTGGATGACACCCATTTTTCAAAAACATCTTTGCGTTGATACGAAACACATACATACCAAATTTTAATGTTGTAGGTTAATTATGAGCTGAGTTATGCAGTTTTCAATTTTCGCGTTGTATGGGAGGTAGGCGTGTCCGTGGGCGGATTCCAAAAATATTCCATAGTGCAGATCTTTGGGTACATGTGACCATGTGTACCAAGTTTCATCCAATTATCTCAACTCCTTCTTCTTATCCTGTGTATACGGACAACACACAGACGGACGGACGGACGGACGGACGGACGGACATAGATAGCTCGACTCACGTGGTGACGCTGATCAAGAATATATATACTTTTCTATACCGGACTTGCTTCGTTCTATGCGTTACAAACGTTTGCACAAAGTTAATATACCCTGACCTTTCAGGTTTAGGGTATAAAAAGCTTATTGCATACATGAAAATTAGCCATTTGGATTCGGCATTAAACATATACGTAGGTCCAGTTCTCGGTCAATTGTGTACATACATTTAATAACACAATCTACACAATAGATCATAAGAAGCTTGGTCAAAGTCTTTCCCAGGGTTGAAATGGCCTACGTTTTTTATCATTTCGCAAAGAAGTAACATCTGTTAAACATTGTAACTGATATATAACAAAATATAATACATTTTTTTAAATAAAATTGATTGAGTCATCATTTGAGCGCCCTTTTTGTTATGAACCAAAAGTGTGGGCCTTCTTCGCTTGGCCCTGGTGTATAACCTAATAAAGCCTGGGTCTTCTCTCTCTCTCTTTCTCTCTGTGAAGCAAATAAATAAGAAGCTCCGTATTGGCTGCTTAGTTTGTTTATTTTGTTTATCTTGATCTGCTGAATGTTTCTTTCTTTAAGCCTAATAAAATTTATAAGGTATTGAGAATACTTTTTGGCAGGGGACGTTATTTCATTGGGACTTCCACAGTCCTGACAATATTGCTGTTAGTGTTCATGTTGTGCATTAAGTGCTTCATTTTAATACAGATAATTAACAACATTTAATTTTCCCCAAAAGCAATTTAAAGAAAATCTTCTAACTGGCTTATTAAAAAAAAAAAAAACTTATGCAGCCCCATCATGAAGAATTTTTCCCTAGGAATTGGAAGAAAAGGGATTTTTCATTTTAAAGAAAGCAAATAAAGACAACATAATTTTTTTTTACTTATGACTCATATCAAAAATTTCTTCTGCTTTATCTTAAAAGCAGAAACTTTTTCCCTTTTCCAATTCCAAGGGAAAAATTATCCATCATTGGGCTGATGGTAAGACATACATATGTCATAATATAAGACAAAGGTTTGCAAAAGGGCTAAATTAGTATACATAAATGGTAATACTTAAAACTTAATATATATAAACTTATACCATTTTAGGCTGAGAACTTATATATTTTATCTACTTTATCACTGCAGAAACCATTCTGAAATTTAACGAACATAGTTCGCATACATTTAAAGCTGGTTTTTTAAATATTATGAAACTTAAAAACTTAAAAATAAAATATTGTAGTGCCAGTCTTTAAAAATTTAAGTTTTTTTAAAACATATTTTGATATGTAGGTTTTTGTTTATTACACAATATTAAAATTTGTATGCCAAATAGTTTTTGAAATAAGAGGTTGTTACATCAAAAACATCTTTAACCAGCAGACTAAACAGGCTGTTTATTGGACATTCACCAACTCACGTCAGAATTTATTGTTCTGAAATATTTAAAATTATTTTAAAAATATTTCAAGATATTCTAAAATATGTCAAAATGTACCAAAATATTGCAAAACATTTGAAAAATTTTCAAAATGTTACTAAAATTATTATGATATTTTTCACTATTTGTATTTGGATATCATAAAATAAATATTTTCGAAAATTTTTCAAACTAATTACTTAAAATATGTACAACTCTTTCTGAATTGGTGATTTGTTGAGAACTTTAAGCCACGAACAGAAATGATTTATATGTTGTCAAAGTTATTAATTATCTTTAAAAATTATAAATATTAAAATAAGGCGTTGATTTATCCAATAAAGGTTTTTTTTCTTATAAATACACATAAAAAAAAAATATATTTGAATGATGCGTAAAAGTGTAAAGAAACCTTAAAAAGACTTCTGTGACCGCTGTTTAAAAGCTTCATTAGAAAATTAATGCCTGTTGTTATGACTTATTCGACGTTCCAGAATCCCAAAATATTCTTTCAAGAGTTGATGGTTGAGAGTAAGCTGGATGTATTTAGTATGCTTGGGAAGTTTCTTCTCTTTGAAAAACATTTTTTATTGGTTTGTGTAATAAAGCTACTGTAAAAATCTAACGCGTGCTTTTGACATTTTTTTGCGGTAGAAATCAATTGCTCTTTAAAGCTATGCTTACAGTTAAAATGTTTAAAATTTTGCATACTTTAAATGCATTTATCGTTTTGTTTTAAAAACATTTTTTTAAAAAACTTTTTTTGTGACGCCATTTCAATATAAAAATTTTGAGACACCAGGAAAAAAATTGGCGGTCAAGATTACTCAAAAACTAATCAGCCAATTGGCTTTACATTGTTTGTTAGCCTTAGGTTAGGTTGACACGGCTGTCTCTTATGAGACAACACATAAGCCAATTAGGCCCGTTGTGATACCAGGGGGTTAATTATTTGCCTACTGAACCAGGCGGTGGAACTGGTTATGAACCAGAACAATTTATATTTCAGGGATTATGTGTATATATTTCAGTGTGTTTACTTCAAATTATAAGTATTGTTTTTAATTTTGATTTTCGCGTGGTACCGTTTGGTTAAAAAAACAAAAATTTTGTAAAAACTCAATGTCGATCTGTACACTGAGAAAATTGTCTTACTCTAACGCTTATTTTCATTTTAAGAATGGACATTTTAAAATAAGCTTCTGAAACCTTCGTTTGATTTTTTATAAAGGAACATTTTAACATGAGCTTTTAAAATGATCGATTGATATTTGAAAATAAACATTTTTAAAATAGAAGAAAAATTAGAAGCTATTTTTAAAATGTTCATTTTAAAATATCAAACGAACGTTTTTAAAGCTCACTTTAAAATATTCATTTTTAAAATGAAAATTAACGTTAGAGGAGCAAAATCTGGATTAAACATTTTCAAAAGAAGCACTTTTCCTGCTTTTCCTTCTAAGAAACGTTTTCATAGTTTTCTCTGTGTAGACTTAAGAGTGTACACTAGACCGTCTAGAGATCGATTCTGTAATTAGTAGAAAAAAAACATTTGAGGTAAAAAAAAAATCAAAAAATATTTGCACAACATCAACAAAAACACAAATATATAATTTTTCCGGATCGAACAAGAAACACTGAAGATATAACGAAAAAACCAAAATAGCATCATAGGGACCACTTTAAAAAAAAATATTTTTTCAAAAATGTCTTTCAAATATCTAACGATTGAGGCGGGGTCAAAAATAGGTTAATTTTGGTGATAAGCTCTAGTGTACACTTTAACTGGAATTTTTTTTACAAATTTTCATACATGAGATATTCTGCGTGCTAAAAGAGATCACTTTATCTGGATGTTTCAGGAACTTTATTTTAACAAAAAAATACAAAAATTAATACGAACAAACATATTTTTTTTTTGTAAATTAATTACTTTAAAAATGTGACCGTTACCTATAAATCTTTCACAAAAATTATCAGCAACTTTCGCAAACATGGAAATAAGTATCATTACTTTCTTTTGGAACAAGAAAATATAGCAAAGTTTGGACAAAGTTTTCGGATGGACACAATTAATGAAATTTTTTAAAATTGTCTGCATCTAAAATTGGAAAAATTTACTGAAACATACATATTTTTTTTTTCTACAAAGTTTGTGCCGATAATCTTGATTCCCGCAAAACAGCTTTTTTTTGAACTGCGTGCAATATAGAGGCTGCCAGGATCATGTGAAACACAGCGGAAAAAAGTTTTTTATTATTAAGTTATAAAAAGTCATAATATATTTAAATAATTTATATAAATAATAAATATTTTAATATATTTTTATATTAAGGCAGGACATAACATTCGCGGCAGAGAAAACAGACCTTTTTTAAAAATTCATAACTCAGTCAAAAACAAACATTTTTCCAAAATTTTTTATTATTACTGTAGAGAATTGAACAAATTACAAAAAAAACAAAATAAAAAAAATATATTTTTTAACTCCAACATGGTTTTATAGTGCTCCAAACTGGCGGAGAAAAAAAAGCGGTGCCTCGTGGTTACAGCGCTGGGAGTCGCAAAAATTGTCCGATTTGGAAAAAAATTACTTTTTTAAATCTTAACAAAATTGGTTATTGTATGACAGCAGCTTTTTTTTAAAATTTTGTTTCAATTTTTGGTGATGTTCCAAATTTGAAAGTGTGTTTTTTCGAAAAAAGTATTGACTTTAAAAATTCATAAATTCAAACAAAAACTTGTGTCATAAACAGCGAATCAAGTTTAAAAAATAAAAATAAAAAAAAAATTTCGTCAAAAAATGAACCCGCTAGTGCCGCAACCAGTACGAAAAACATGGTTTCGAGATAAACGCGTTCAAAGTTTGTGAACAAAGAAAAAAAAGGCGAAAATTGAAAAAGCGCTCTCACTAATCCGGCTGTAACTTTTGAACCCGTAAGAATTTTTCTATAAATTTTTTTTTCTTAGAATATTAAGAATATTTACTAAAATACAAAATTTAAAAAGTTTGATTTAAAAAGGGCCAATGTCATGTCCCCTCTTAAATAAAGCAATTTTAGGGTGTAACATAATTGATTGCTTGAAGGCTAGAAATTGCTTGTTCCTGCATAAATTGATAAATTCTAAGACTCCAACTTATCTATATCAAAAACTCCACTTCAGTACTTCTACTAGGACATGCAACTTAATTATTCCCAAATTTACTTGCTTGAACTCTAAACGATTATTTTTCATCAACGCTATAAAACTCTGGAATTCTTAACCTCATTCCATAAAATCTATTGTCAGCACGAATAACTTTAAGCTTTCTTTTATGTCATATTTCTCTAACTACTAATTGTCTCACTTTTTTGAAGTGAAACTTCTTTGGCGGCGAGTGAAACTTCGAGGTCTCTTATTCGTGACGCTAGGCTAACGTTTTCAATTCATATGAAAATTTAAAAAAATTATTGCCGCTGCCGAGAACTGAACCCCGAACATCATTGCTTAAGAGTGGGAATCTATACCATTACGCTATGTAGGCACATGAAAATGATCAAACAAAATGTAATTAAAACTGAACGCGTAACATTCTGAAAATAACATAATTAACATTAACATAACATTAACATTAACATTAACATCAACATTAACATTAACATTACATTATTAACATAGCCGTAACATTAATTTTCATCCTACAAGTATGCACGGAAAAAATAGAAAAATAGCTAAAACAGGAGCAGAACGCGTTCGTGAATATAGAGAGCGAATTAGAGCTCTTAAGAATGCAGCCGCAGCTGGGTCTGCAACTAATGATGAAGATAAGGTGATTGCAACATCGGCTGAGTTCCAAAATGCATTTGTACGAAACATCAGTGTATTTTGGTGAATCTACAAAGAACCATTCCTTTTAAATTTAAGACTGATTCTTTAAAAGTTAAAATTTAAGTGTTTTTTTTTTTACTTGTATTTTTCGAGGAAAAATAAAGGTTCTTTTGACTTTTATTTTATCTTTAATTTTTTCGGTCAAAATAATCAAGCACTTTGTGTTTTTTTTAAAGGCCGCTTGACAGATTGAACTGTTGATACCATGTGGAAAATGTCTTACCGATAAGATGAAAATAATAGTATCAACATTTTTTTATTGATATTTTTACTGATATTTTTGACCGAAAAAAATAAACGGCAGAAAATAACTGTTATTTTCAATCGATAAAATAAAAGTCAAAAGTAACTGTTATTTTTGCCCAAAAACTATAAGGCTCAAAATAACTTTTATTTATGTCGGAAAAAAAAAAACAAAGAGATAAAAGTTAATATGTGACACTTTCGATAAAAACCATAGCTGATTGGCCCCTGGATGCAAATATTGAATCAACAGATTATTATTCCATTTCGTATTGATTGAATTTCTTTTCAGATACTTTCTCTCTCTATTTCACACTAAAATCTCTCTTATTTCTTACTGTTAAAGAAGTTTCACTTCTGCCACGTGTACGTTGCTACACGCGAGTTTTTTTCTTTCTGTTACACCCAGAAAAAAAATCGTGTAAAAATAACACTTTTTTAACACTAAATCATGTTATTGAAATTCAACACGATCAGTCATGTTAATAATTAACACTTTACATAATAATTCAAGTCCGTTAAATGAACGTTTGTGCACAGCGCAAAATCACATAAAATGGCTTCTGCTGAACAGAACATTCAGAAAAGGGGCATTTTGTCACTTAATTCGCTCAACAGCAACATTATTCGCACTGTCTTTTGTTTTGATGCAATGAGCAAATCAACACTTTACTCATGTTATTTTTTAACACTGCATAATACAGTGTTAGTCTTTAAATATTGATATTGTTTTGTGAGTAAAAATTATCATGTTAGATTGACAGGAGCCGTGTTGAAAAATTTTGCCTCATTTTTCCCTGGGTGTACTCTTTCACTAGTTTTTAATTATAATTAAGCCTTTGAATTATAGGTGTTTATATAATTCAATTATAAATATATTTTATAGGTGTTGAAAACAAACACTTTTTCGAAAATGACGAAATATCGACTTTTTGGGGTCTCAAAAGTGTTTGTAAGGACAAAAAATTTCAACATTTTTCTTAGCCAATATTTGTATATTATCACAATCTTTACTTTTTTGCTTATCTGGGGTATGCATTCTGAAGAAAATAAAAAGTTATAGGCGAAAAACTTGATTTTTTTGCCAAAAAAAGGGTTCAGGAGAACCAAAACTGCTCCATGGGGATTTCTCCAATAAAAAAAAAAAAAATTATGCAAATATAGTTTTTAAGAGTCCCCCTCCAACTTTCGAGTCGGTGTCTGGATGACTTTTTTTTTTCTCCATACAAAATCGATCCGGCTTACTGGTCAGGGTATACTTATTACCTCAAAAGTCGATTTATCCATGTCCGTTCGATCGCACAGGTTAAGAAGAAGGTTAAGATAATTGCATAAAACTGGGTACACTTGTTAATATAGATCCAAGGATCTGCAATATTGAATATTTGTACACTCAGGGAAAAAATGCTGTTTTATCAAACAAATCATGGGTTGAAATAACAGATTTCACTGTTATATATCATCCAACAAATGAAACTTTCAAATCAACAGTCGGTTGACTGTTGGTCTATGGAACACGAAACCCGTATAAAAACTTATTTATTGAAATTTGATCACTAGTTTGAAAGTTCATGTATGGTCGAGTGTGCTAACGTGTGCGTCAAGTACTCGAGTGTCCACGGTTCAAATCCGGTAAGGCCAACAAAAATTTTTTTTTTTATATAAATTTTTTTTTTTTTAAATAAAAAATGATATTTGCAATTTTTTTTTTTTGCAAGATTGTAAGCATTTTATTTTGATAGTTATTTTTGACCAAACAATTAATGAAACAGAATTATTATTATTTCAATTTTTAAATTACAATTTTTGATACATACACAGCTAGGGTTCGAACCCACGTCTCCCGCATGACAGTCTAGTGCACATCCACTGAGCTGCTGGCAACGATAATATAAATATAGCAAAACATATATAAAAACTATTGCTTAGAAAAAATTGACAATTCAATACAAAAATATTTCAACAGATGATGAACAGTACAAAAATACTTTGAAACGTTCATTCAACAAAGAAAATTGTTTACTTAAAAGCAAATCATTCAATCGAACAGTGTTTTGAAATAACAGCGGCCGACTGTTAATATTACAGTTGATATTTTTCTGAGTGTAGTATCCGGCAACGGGCACACCTATCTTCCATTAAACCCAAAAATTGAAAACTCTAAAAACCAGCATATTGATCTACAGAGACGAAATTTGGTATGTTTGTATATGATATTAACACTAAAATGCATGCATATCATCCGCCTTCGAACAGGTTTACCTCCCAAACAACCACAAAATGTAAATCACTTAAAAGTGACTTGTAGGTTGGTTTGAACTCGAGATTCATTGGCTCGGATGCCACTCACTTAGCTTGCAAAACACCAAAAAATAAGTTTTGGGCACCTTTAGGTCAAAATTTCAAAATATTGTATATTTTATAATTTAAACTGGAATTAAAAAAAATAATAGACAAGATATAGCAAGTTTATACAGAACTCCTTTTTATGTGTTTGGTATATGGGCATCTCCCAGTGGCACGGACGCGACATTCGCACGGTTTAAATTACTCGAAAAACAAGAAAGAAACAAAATGAGCCGATATGTATTTTAAGTGTTCTAGCGCGATGAAAGAGTGTTACATTTTATAAAAATATTTGCGATATTTAGTACAAATTAGTATAAAAAAAATAAGCAATCATTAAATAGAACGGACACGACAAAAGATAGAAGTTTTTTTAAGCTCGTATAGAAGTATGCAAAATTTAGCTAAAATTGAGAACTGTTTTTATACATAATATACATGTTAATGGAGGTCAAAGGATAACTTTTCTTCGTAAACTTACGGAATATGAGAATTATCGCTTACCTTGTTTTAAATAGATATAGCACGAATACGGACGCGACATCATGGACGTAGTAGTAAAATACAGTAAAGATGTTCATTATAAATTTTAATAAAAATACATCATAATAAAATAAAATAAAATAAAGTTAAAAGCTGTTAGAGTGCTTTATTTTAATGTTTTTTTTCACTTTTGGTGGACCTTTTTTGGGAGATGCCCATATGTTATTTGCATATATGTTCTCATGGTTGCTTTGATTACCGTCATGATACAAAAATAAGGTAGGCTCATATTAATGTGGCTGCTTAAATGTCTAGTTTTAGACTAACAATGCTACAAACGTCAAACGAAAAGGCAGCAACAACAATTAGAACAACTGAAATTCGAACAGCTGACTTTGACATCTAGCTCACTTGCTCTCCAATATGCGCCTACCTTGTTATTTTATCATGGATTACCGTAAGCAGAGTAGTTTTAGCTACAAATCTATCTGTTCAAATCTCTGAAATCTGTTGAAATTAGCCAAGAGTATTTTGATTTTAAATTAGTGTGTTGCAGAAGTAATAAAAAAAATTACAAGTCCCTCTGGCGTATGCGTAACTTTAATTGAGGAAAATTTGGCAATTTTTAAATATTTTAACAAAGCAGTGAGAACTTCGAAACTTCGAAGTATTCGAAGTATTCGAACTCTCAATAAGAAAGTAGCAGCAAACTAAAGAAACTCAAACCAGCTAAGTGTGCTTCTAACGATTTCTACAACATGTGCACACTATCCATTGACACACACATACATTCACATAAATATTGCACATATACACCAACAAACATGCATGCCGTCATATGTGGAGTACTCACAGCTGGGCATTAAAAGCGACTTCACTTGCTTTTAGCTTGGCAAACGTCAAAGATTTGTGTTGTAAATCCAGTTCGTCCACTTGTTTCACATGTGGTCGTTCGCCACTTTGAGTATGTGTTTGTATGGCTCTAACCCTTTCGCGTGCTGAAGAAGAATTTAAAGTTTCTTTTATGGACATGTGTTTTCTTTGATTATTCGTCGTTTTTTGTCGAATTTCGAACTTCGAATTTCATACGCTAGCGAGCGCGCATTCAAGACGAAATCACGAACAATCAAAGCCCGCTTGAGTTGTTCTTGTTTGGCTATTGCTTTTGTCGCTGTTGTTGTTTTTGTTGTTGTGGTTGTTGTTGTTTTTGCTGTTGTTGCTGGCACTTTTACTCGAATCGACTTTACGGCGGAGTTTTAGTGCCGTGCGTCGTCATTGTCATCGTCATCATCGCTGCATAAAGTCGATATAAAAATATATACGGAGTGTGAGCCATAAACCAATAATAACAACAACTAAAATAACAAAACAGAAAAAAACAAAAAAAAAAAACACAAAAAAATTAGCAAGGTTAAAGTATTGTGTTCACTTTATTGTGATATAATTTTTTTTTTGACGATTTTGCATTCGATCGACAAAAACTCGTTCGTAACGAATTTTCAAATAAGCTGTGAGAATGCAGTTCTGCGCTCCGTACTCAAAGAGCATGTGTTCTTTATACTATTTTAATGGCTAAGATTAAATTAACAAATTGTTTACAAAAAAAGTGTAACTTCTAAATTCCATGTTACAGTCAGAACGCTGCTGGATAAATTAAAACTGAAGTACAATTAATACTCAAGTGTTGTGCAAAGCATATATTTTTTTTTCAAGTGAATCAATGGATATGTTTATAGTTTAAAGCAATTATAAAAAAAAAAAAACAGCTATTAAAAAACTCAAGCACATGCATCGTTATTTAAATCATTGACGTTGGTGAAGTATTAGATGTTATAAGGTAAGTTTTTATGATGCTCTAATTAGTGCCACTTAGGTTTAGAGGGGTAGAAAAAAAGTGAAGATTTTGTTATGCACGAGTACTTCTCAATAGAAAAAAAAACAAAAAAAAAAAAATTAAATAAAACCAAAACACTTCAAAGACCAGGCAAGCTATGCCGAACTTGTTAAAAAGTGGATTTTATTGATTTTTTTTTTATGCATAGTTTTATTGGCAACTCGAACATGAACAATTATAATTAAAAATTTTAAAATGGCAATATAAGCAAAACCAGATGCTTGTGGGCGTCATTTTGTCAAATTTAATTATTTTATCCAGGCGAAAAATTTTATGTGAAATTTTTGTGGAGGCTGAAATACAAGATTGATTAAAGTTAAGATATTTTGACAGAAGTTGATCGAAAAGACATACAAAAATCTAAAAAAAATTAATAAAGCAGAAATTTAGACACAAAGTAATTACAATTAATTGAAAAACTTATTCTAAACAAGTAAAGAAAGTCTAAAGTCGGTCTAGCCCGACTATGAAATACCCTAAACCTACTTTTTCCAAATTCCATTAAAGTAGCGGATGAAGTCCATATTTTATATGCATTTCAATTTTGATGAAAAATTTACAAACATTTATAAAAATTTCAAATTTTATTCAAAGGCAACTCACATGTTAAATCCTTTATAGTTTTTTCGCTATTGTGGGTTACGACCAATTTTTGAATGCATCTTAGTTTTGATATAAAATACAGACATAACAATTTTTATCTCTGTAGGTTTAACAGAAGCTTATTTATTGAGTTTTCAATTTTTGGGTTGTATGAGAGATGGGCGTGTTCGTTGTTGGTTGATATCCATTTTTCAAAATCATCTTTGTTTTGTTATAAAAGACAACCGTGCCCAATTTTATCTCTGTACGTCAAACATAATGTTATTAATTACGTTTTCACTTTTTGGGTTGTCTGGTAAGTGGGCGTGTCCTTGGGAAAATCGTGTTCATTTTTCAAAATAAGCTTTGGTTTATTAGAAAAAACATGCGTACCAAATTTTATCTCTGTAGATTAAACATGAGCTTATTTACAGATTTTTAATGTTATTGGTTGCATGGGAGATGGACGTGGCCGTGGGTGGATGACATTCATTTTTCGAATACGTATGTATTTCTCTTTATATAAAATGCATTCGTACCAAATTTTATCTCTGTACGTTAAGCATGCGCTTATTTATTGAGTTTTTAATTTATGGTTGTATGGGAGGTGGGCGTGTCCGGGCAAAAATTGGGCAAATGACACCAATTTTTCGAAAACATCTTTGTTTTGATGTAAAATACATACGTTCCAAATTTAATCTGTGAAGGTGAAACTTGAGCTTATTTATCGATGTTTAAATTGTTTTGTTGTATGGGAGTTGGGCGTGGACGTAGGCGGATGACAACCATTTTTCGAAGACGTCTTTGTTTTGTTAGAATATGTACATACCTAATTTTATTGTTGTAGGATAACTATGAGCTCATTTGTGCAATTTTCAATTTTTGCGTTGTATATGAGGTTGCTGTGTCCGGGGGCCGATTCCAAAAATATAAAATAGTGCAGATCCTTTGGCCCATTTGACCATGTGTACCGAGTTTCATTCAATTATCTCAACTCCTTCTTATCCTGTGCATACGGACAACACACAGACGGACAGACGGACGGACGGACAGACAGTAATATCTCCACTAATGAAGTGACCCTGATCAGGAATATATATACTTTTCTATACCAGACTCACTTCGTTCTATGCGTTACAAACGATTGCACAAAGTAAATATACCCCGACCTTTCAGGTTCAGGATATAAAAATCGACACTAAATAAAAGAACAATAAAATCAATCAAGTAACCATGCTTCATTAATCCTAGTGTGTGAAATTGGGTCTAACTAGGCCCATTTTTATTTTAAACAGGTATTTCTCTAACATTTTTTGACGCCTCGATCTGAATCTTTCTGACTTTTTGCGTTGATGCCGCATGATCACAAAAACAAACACTTGTGTCGATCGGAGACAGTTCATACCCTGCAAACATTTGGAAGACGATTGGAAGATAAGATCATTTGGCGACGCTCTAGCGATTCGCCTAAGTGTTCTTTGGAAGATTGATCGCTTTTCGATCGCCGAAGCGATGAATGCGCGATTCTCAAGAAATTTAAAAATCTTCCTTCGCTCATTCCGGCGATCTTTGGAAGATGGATCGCTTTTTCATTGCCCAAGCGATAAATGCGCGATTGACAAAAAATGTTCAAAATCTTCCTTCAGTCATTCCGGCGATCGTTGGAAGATGGATTGCTTTTTGATCGCCAAAGGAATGAATGCGCGATTCAAAAAATTTAAAAAATCTTCCTTCGCTCATTTCGGTGATCGTTGGAAGATTGCTTTTTAAAAAGCTTTCAAAATCTTTCATTGTAAGATGAAGCAGGCTCTGAAAAATAGTTTCAATTAATCAAAAAATTTAACTTTTAAAAAACTTCATGAAACTGGGATAAAACAACGTCTGAAGAGTCCGCTAGTTCAAACTACTAGCAACAACTTGTAACATTAAACAACGATGCTCTGCAACAAACAAAAACCCCTTCTGCCAAGATTCGATGGCGAATCTTCTCGGCGAATCGCTTAAGACTCCTATCAGTGAATCGTTCGCGACTCTTTCTGGCGAATCGCCTAAGACTCTTCTCGGTGATTCGTTGGCGAATCTTGCCGGCGAATCGCTTAAGAGTCCTCTTGGCAAATCGTTCGCGAATCTTCCAGGCGAATTGCTTAACACTCCTTTTGGCGATTCGCCGGCGAATCGCTTTTATGGCCTCAGCAGCTTACATTCGGTGATTCCCAGGCGATTAAAAATGTTTGCAGGGTAGAAGCTATTTGTCTTAATATTTTTTTAACATCGAAAATAACTAACTGGGCTTAAGTAAGTCAGAAATGTTTAGTTGAGCAATAGCAATGTATACACTCAGAAAAATATAAACTGTAATATTAACAGTCGGTCGCTGTTATTTCAAAACACTGTTCGATTGAATGATTTGCGTTTAAGTAAACAATTTTCTTTGTTAAATGAACGTTTCAAAGTATTTTTGTGCTGTTAAAATCATCTGTTGAAATATTTTTGTGTTGATGTTGAATTGTTTATTTATTCTCATCAATAGTTTTTAAATGTGTTTTGCTATATTTAAATTATCGTTGCCAACAGCTCAGTGGAAGTGCACTAGACTGTCATGCAGGGGACGTGGGTTCGAACCCTAGCTGTGTAAGTATCAAAAATTGTTATTGAAATAATAATTTGGTAAAAAATAACCTTCAAAAGAAGTTGCTTACAATTTTGCAAAAAAAAAAAAAAAATTAAAAATTACAAATTTCATTTTTTATTTTAAAAAAATATTTTAAATAAAAAAAAAATATTTTCGTTGGCCTTGCCGGTATTTGAACCGTGGACACACGAGTACTAGAGGCAAACGTTAGCACATCGGCCATACATGAACTTTCAAAACAGTGATGAAATTTCAATAAATAAGTTTTTATACGGGTTTCGTGTTCTATAGACCAACAGTCAATCGACTGTTGATTTGAAAGTTTCATTTGTTGGATGGTATTTAACAGTGAAATCTGTTATTTCAACCCATGATTTGTTTGATATAACAGCATTTTGACGTAAAATTACGTCTTACAGCGCGGTTTGTATGGGGTCGTTTTAACAGATTTTTTCAATGTCATTAGGCAACTTTTTTGGCGAATACTTTAGGGTATACCTAAAGCCTTTAATACTCTTCGTTCAAAGATAATATATAAACTTAAATATCAGATATATCCTGCGCTGAATGAATATCTAACTTTGGATCTTGTCACTATATTAAAGTCACAAAATAGTAGAATATAAGAAGAAAAATGCATGTTTTTATATAAGAAAATCAATCATCAGCTGCTTATGTTCCTGCTGCTTTCTTTGTTTTTTTTTCGTTGTTTATGCTTGTATGCTTTGGTTTTGCACGAACTGATTGGTTTGCTTTGGCAGCATTGTAAGCATTATTTATGTATGCACTACTGTTCTAGTATACTATTTTGAAACCAGCGGTCATGAACCTCTTTTCAACTCAGTCAATGAACTTAAATTGTCAAATTTAACGAAATGGGTCTGTGACCCGGTTAGATTTAACTCTTATGAAAAAAACGAGTTGGATCATATTTCTTTTTATGCTTTTACCCAATAGATGGCGTAAAATTTTAATTTTTGTTTTTAATGCAAATTAATTTGGATTTCACATCCAGAGGCGAGAGGAAAGGACATGTGCTCAGCGTGATTTATAGTAACCGTTTGGTTTTCTAAAAATCTTTTTTAATTTTCTTAAGATTTAAGGAAGGAGGTCTTAATTTTAATTTGAATTAGTAGTTAAACTGACTGTAGCTCGCAAACTATATATCGGGCAGAGACGAAAGTGGCACCAATGGAAAGTGCATTTCCTTCGCCTTCTTTTCAACGAAGTCAATGAACTCAACCTATCAAACTTAACAAAATGATCGAAAAAATTTGAAATTTTGCTTGTTTCTTTTTGCTTGCTCATTTAATCATACTTACTATTTAACTTTTTCTTTGTGTCATTTATTTTTTAATTTTTGAAAGATCAATAAAAATACGTGCAAAATGAACAAATCAATCGGACCAAAGAGACAAAATAGAAGAGGTTACAACTTAAACGGAATTCTACGTCTACACTTACGATACTATCGAAACTGTTACTTTTTTTCCTTCAGTGTAGCAATATGTTTTCTGAGGAACCGATCGATTATGTACTTTTTAAAGCCGAAGATAAGTTGATGCAGAAATTGATTTCTTTTTGAAAACATTTTCTGTGACAGATGGTGATTTGAACTTTGTTTTAACGGGATTCATTGTTGGCTTGCATGCTACACATTAAGGACGTACGGCCACGGCTGCTACAATGTGCAGTTATTATTATTATTAACAGTGAATTTACTTTTCTGAACATCCAACTATAAACACACAATGCTTTGCGGCCCGTCTGAAGTGACTGTGCAATCTAAAGATTCCTTTTGCAGAACCTTATAAGGCTTATTCTGGAAGTTTTGTTTCAAATTTGTCCGTTTGTCTTAAAAGGACAAATAAATATTATATGGGGGAAAACATGAATATAAACAGACACCCCCTAGCATTAAAGCTTATGCCAAAAGTGCTTCAGAACTAATACAGTTTTTTTTGGGTGTCCCGAAAATGGTCTTTTAGTTAAATCAAAATCATTACAATTTTTAGTGTTTTATTTATAACATTTGTATTTTTAGTTCGATCATGGACAACATTTGTATTTTATGCAGCATATCGTTGGATAGGTCTGTACAAATACTAAATCGTGTTCTTTGGTGTCATTGGCGTCAGATGTCATCTACATGTACATATTCTGCATTCCATAATCGGATAAAAAATACAAATATTGTCCATGATTGGACACATAACATGATGCATTAAATACATTATTCATGAATTTAAGAAAGTGAATAAATTTATATGTAGTCAGTACACGCACCCTTGACTCAGTAAATACTGCTCTAGTTGCGTTCCCAAGATGCAAGATGCAGTACATACATTTTACATAGCTGTCTCTGTACTGACTACATTACTTTTTCCTTTAGTGTGGGCAAAGTAATCTGTATATATATTTTACCCCAACTTAAAAGTAGTAAAGTCGTCTATTCTAGGCTCATTACTTTGTTTCAGGGATTTGATTAATAATTTAATTTATTTTTAAAAAAAATATAAGTCATTAATTTTCAAAAGTTGTCTTATTCAATTTTATTATTTTGTATTTATTGATTAAGTGTGGATACGACAAGTTTTGAAATAGAACGATTCAAATAGTACACGAAAAATTCAAGGGTTTTGATGGTTTGATTAAAAATGTACTCTATTTTAAGTCGTTAATTAAAACAATAATATTAACATTAGTTTCTAATCAAAATCTGAAAAAAATAAGTGCTTTCTCTGTAGAAATAATGTATACTTATTTTTTTTTAACAATTTTCAAATTGTTTTTTCTTTTCTTTTATTTTGTCATAAGTCCGTCGGAATATTCATCATTAATTCATGTTAGTTCGACTGTGTATAACAGCGTAGTAAATCAATAAATTTAGACAGAAAATATTTTTTTAACCATAATTAAAATGATGGGTGTTTTTTTCTTTTAACCATTTTGAAGTCATAAAAATGTTCATAATTTGTTAACAGAAGTGAAATTAATAAAATATACAATTAACATTATGTTAATTATTTAAAGAAAATAAGCAAATTTTACAAACGTAGTTAAAAAAGAAAAAAAAAAATCTTTACATTTATTGTTTGAAAATAAACAGTTGTTAGCAAAAAAATGTAATCACATTTACATACATACATATATATAATCTCAGTACATTTTTTTTTTCTTTTTTTTATAAAATCTGACATAACGTCTTGATATTTTTTTTGAAAAAATAAATGCTCACATCCTGCTTTTTTTTTTCTTATTATTATTTTATTGTCATTAATTGATTGGTTTATTGAATATAATTGTTTCAGTTGATTGAATATAATAAAGTGTCTGCCTGTCTGTCTGTCTGCTTGCTTCTTGAAGCGTGTTTCAAGAAGCGAAGCGTGTAATAAAATTGGCTGTATCACGTGGTGGTGATGGTGGTGGTGCTTGTGGTTTATATCAATGGTTCCCTGATATGAAAACGTACAAAAATATTTATTGTTTTTTTCGTAAAATAAGGGACTCATTCATTCATTCAGTTAGCTAATCAGTCAAGTCGTACAAGTGCTATTTAAGCATCAGTAGCGCCTGCTTTCGATATTTGTAGCAACAGGCCATAAATATTTATTGCCTAACAAACACTTGTCTAATTTAAGTAATCGTTAATATCGTATTCAAAGTAATACCAGCTAAATTAGACACGAGCACAATAGCACACGTCTAACAGGCATGGGTGCAGAAAATGTAAATTGAAATCAAGCCTTTTATATGCATATCTTGCGTAATAAATGTACACGAAGCAAATTATTACGTTTGAATTTTGCTTAAACGGTAATTTGAATAAAAAAATTCTTTGAGTTTTACCCTAATTCATTGTTTGAAATGAGTCCCTTATTCTCAATTGGGCTTAAATTTAATACTATTAAAGAAGAACAAAAGAAATTAATATATCAACTTAAATTAAAAATCCGTATTTGTATTATTATTTTTTATGTATGCATTCTGAATACAGATTAAACTTTTGGCAATCGTTATCCGTGCATAACAATTTGCGACAGAAGCACTAGAAGCCACCATACTTATTTGCCTTCAGGTCGTATGGACACATGTCGCATCGAGGACGTTTCTTTAGCTGTGGTTGATCTTCTACGTCGGAACGACTCTTGTGACAGGTTGAAGGAATTTTATTTTTGAATATATGAAGGGCTTATTGCAAAAACATGATAAGCCACACTTCTTTAAAAGTTCATATTTTATGTTCATTATGTTCCTTGATGCATTATCAATATCCACTGAAAATATTACGACCATTACCCGATCAATTATGGCCGTATACGTAACAGTTCTTGTAATCATTTTAATGATTTCATGCAAATATACATTTTTTTAAAAACTTTAAGGTCGATTATTTCGAAATATTATTTATGTGGCATATCATGTTTTTACAATAAGCCCTTCATATATACTCTTCAATATAAATACTCTTCTATTTAATATATATACTCGTTGCCTATTGTTCGCCAAATACAACAGATGGCGTTTAGTATCATTTTTGATACTAACTGAGGATTTGTAATTTATTTTGTTTCATGGGAGATAAGTTTCATAACAAGACTTTTTTGCTTCCGTTGGAGTTAGCACGCTCCAAGAATGTTTTGACGTAGAATTACGTCTTATAGCACGGTTTGTATGGGGTCGTATTAACAGATTTTTTCAAGGTCATTAGGCAACTTTTTGGCGAATACTTTAGGGTATACCTACAGCCTTTAATACTCTTCGTTCAAAGATGAAATATATACTAAACTATCAGATATATCCTGCGCTGAATGAATATATAATTTTGGATTTTGTCACTATTACATTAAAGTCACAAAATAGTAAGCATTGTAAGCATTAGTTCGCATTGGGTTTATGAATGCACTACTGTTCTAGTATACTATTTTGAAACCAGAGGTCATGAACCTCTTTTCAACTCAGTCAATGAACTCAATATGTCAAATTTAACAAAATGGGTCTGTGATCCGGTTAGATTTAACTCTTATGAAAAAAAGGAGTGGTATCATATTTCTTTTTATGCTTTTACCCAATAGATGGCGTAAAATTTTAATTTTTGTTTTTAATGCAAATTAATTTGGATCAACATACCACTAGCACTAGCGAGTGTAGTTCGCTAACTATATATCGAACAGAGGAGACGAAAATGAAGCCCGCAAATTAAACATCAGAAAGAGTCGGGAGGAAAGGACATGTGCTCAGCGAGAAATATAGTCACCGAGACGAAAGTGGCTTCAATGGAAAGTGCATTTCCTTCGACTTCTTTTCAACGAAGTCAATGAACTCAACCTATCAAACTCAACAAAATGATCGAAAAAATTTGAAATTTTGGTTGTTTCTTTTTGCTTGCTCATTTAATCATACTTACTTTTTAACTTTTTCTTTGTTTAAATAAAAATAAATAAAAATAAAAATACGTGCAAAATGAACAAAACAATCGGACCAAAGAGACAAAGTAGAAGAGGTTACAACTTAAACGGAATTCTACGTCTACACTTACGATACTATCGAAACTGTTTCTTTTTTTTTCAAAGAAAGTGTTTTGTTTGGATTTAAGCTTAAGTTTTTGATTTAAGCTGAATCGAATTACTTTTTCTAAATATCTTATTGGTTTAGCCAAAGTACTTTTAAGAGCTAAAATAGACCATTCGATATTTTTATACAATAAACCTGAAAGGTCAGGGTATATTAACTTTGTGCAAACGTTTGTAACGCATAGAACGAAGCGAGTGCGGTAAAGAAAAGTAAATATATTCTTGATCAGCGTCACCACGTGAGTCGAGCTATCCATGTCCGTTTGTCCGTCTGTGTGTTGTCCGTATACACAGGATAAGAAGAAGCAGCAGAGATAATTTGCTGAAACTTTGTATACATGGTAACATTAACCCAGGGATCTGCATTATTGAATATTTTTGGAATCTTGCATGGACACGCCCACCTCCCATACAACCAAAAAATTGAAAACGCAATAAATAAGCCTCTGTTTAACCTACAGAGCTAAAATTTAGCACGTATGTTTTTTATGACAAGACAAAGATGTTTTTAAAAAAATGGACGTAATCCGCCTACGGACACGCCTACCTCCCATACAACCCAAAAAGTTTAAAACTCAATAAATAAGGTTATGTTTGTCATGGAGAAATTGAATTTGGTATGCATGTATTTTATACCAAAACTAAGGTGTGTTCAAAAATTGGAAGTAATCCGTCCATGAATCCGCCCACCTCCGATAGCGAAAACACAGTAAAGGCATTAACTGTGAGCTACAGGAATAAAACTTGGTATGTGTAAATTTTTCATCAACATTGAAATGCATATTATATATAGGCTTCATCCGCTCTTGGAGACGCCCATTTGCAATAAAAATTTTTTGTTTTTGAAAAGTGGGTTTAGGGTATTTCATAGTCGGCCTAGACCGACTTTAGACTTTCTTTACTTGTTTTTATCTAGACTACTTCTTTAAGTTCTTCCCCAGATTCAAGACTTGTTACTTAAGTTTGATGTGCATCCAATCTGCTCTATCCTTTAGATTACACTCCTTTTGTGTTTAGGTAGAGACACAGTTTTGTCTTATTTATTTATAGTTCCGAGTATAAACTAAATCGCATTTTGCTTCATCTTCTTTCATATATCACTCAACATTCGCGTTGCATCTTTAACATATTGCGTTGCGTTACGCAATATTAAATTAACATCCAAGTCAAAGTCATAAAGATGTGTACCAGCATGTTTCCAACCATGCCAATAAATATTCATACCGAATGCAGCATTTTCAAACTGCTGTATGGTAAGTTAAAATACTTCTTAACACACATACACACAAATTCAGAAATGGTGGGAATCTAATTTGTATGTACAGTATATCACTCTACAGAAATTCTTCTTTAATAAATTTTGTACAGGGTACTTTTAGAGACGGGAATAATTAAAGAAATTATCAGCTAGCATTTTCTCAAGCGTTATTTATGAGGATTTTTCTTAAACAAAGAAATTTAAATTTAAAATTTTACAAAATCTTAGTAGAAAGAAAAGTTCAGTGAAATAACGCCCAAATAAAAAAATGAAATAACGCCCATAATATTTTGCGCTTTAAAAAATGAAATAACGCCCAAAATAAAAAATGAAATAACGCCCAAAATAAATGAAATAACGCCCAAAAAAAAAAATGAAATAACGCCCAAAATATTTTGAGCTTTAAAAATGAAATAACGCCCAAAATAAAAAATGAAATAACGCCCAAATCAAAAATGAAATAACGCCCATAATATTTTGGGCTTTAAAAAATGCAATAACTCCCAAAATTAGAAATTAAATAACGCCAAAAAAAAAACATGAATAACGCTCAAATCGAAAATGAAATAAGGCCAAAAATATTTAAAATATTTTTATTAAGACAAAAATTAACAACCACGTTTATGAAAATATTAACAGAATAATTGCATTGAATCTACGACTAAGGTACGACAATACGGACAATTGAAATTATTTGAGCCATTTGCAAGTGCAGATGCTTGCAATTTTAAAATGCATTCATTGCAGAATTTGAAATGCTTGCATGGTAACAACACTGTGTTTGATGGCAGATCATCGCAGATGCAGCATTTAGCATTTGTATCAGATGTCGGTTGAGTGATTTCTTCATCTAAGTGAGAATTTTCATCAGAATCTGTACTAAAGCTGTCATCTTCAAAAAGGTCTTCATAAGGATCCATATCAGTGCAGATATTATTTCCTGAAAAAACCATTCGATTAAGAAAAATTAATGGCGTAATCTTGCCTTTTTCAAGAAGTTCATTTGCATCTTCAATTTTTTTTTCTTTATCTTTTTGATATTTTCGAACATGTTTTTCTCCAACCCCACCACCGCTTTCAATTAATGTTTGTAGCTCTCAACCTTTTGAAAATTCTTCGTTCCGAAGAATATTAACAAATTTAAAAAAATTTCCTGTTTTGGGCAGTAATCGACCGAGTGCATTATTATATCCTTCTATAGCAGATGTTGTTCTATTGCTTAATTTATAAACAGAAAAATTTGTTGGGCCAATCTGAAAAAAGTAAACATGTTAAGCAAAAATGCATAAACCCTTTTTTTTTTCTATTTACCTTCGAAATCCAATGCTTTTCAAAGTATGTCAAAAAATCGCTAAATTTATTTGCCGAGTCAAATGATGTTATTTCTTCTTTAATGATATAGTACGTGATTTGAATACACAGTAAAAGTTCGAGGATAAATTTTATATTTTTAATAACATTTCTGTTGTATAAACTCGTTTTATTCCAAATTTATTATTAGTTTTATCCCACTCAATATTATAAAACTTGCATTTCCATTCAAACCGCTATTTTACTCCAAAATAGTATAAATTTTATATCATAAATTTATAAAAATCATATATATATTCCAGTTGTACACACGAAAACCTCACGAAGCCACTCGTCTTTCACGTACAAATCGAGTTTTCGAAGCTACCGAACTTCAGCGATGCTAGCAGGCAATCAGTTTGCGTTTGTTTTTCAGTCAGTAATCATGTTATGCACAAATAGTTCCGTTGAATATTTTTTTGTTCACACACATTACGACAAAAATAGTGCGCTTGAATTGGAAGCACTGCCAACATGATTAAACATGCGAATTTCTGAGTATAATTTTTACTCTTTATTTTTCCTGTCAAATTTTTTTTGAAAATGTAAAAAAACAATATATCATGAAATCTATCAATTGAAAACTAAATATGATTCCTGATTTATGACTTTAAATGTAACACATATTAACATATTTAATGTATGCTTACATTTTTGCCACATATTTTTATAAAATATTTCTATAAAAAGTAGCCAAATGTGGTATAAAAAGATTTTATACTTTTGCTTATAAAAATTTATACCAACCTGGTGTAAACACATTTTATACTTTTTTTGGATAAAATCTATAACAACTTTTATAAATTTGGTTTAAACGATGTTATGGTATACATTTTATAACATATTTGGAATTGATTTATATTTATACCAAATAGTATAAAATTTATCCTCATATTTTTTACTGTGTAGCTTTACTAGGCAGCAAAGGCAGCGCTAAAATTTTGTGGTAAGCCAGAGAAGCTTGTTTGTTGGTTCTTATAAATTGTGACAGATTGTTTAGCCTTTTTGCAGCGTAGCGTCTCAATGCTTGGCAGTAGTGAAACCAACATCCATTCACGACTGAATTTTCAAAAGTCGACTTCAAAGATTTTTTTAAAGCTGGCTCAAAATCTGTCATAAAGCTTTTCGATTGTAAATTGAAAATATTTTCTTTTATGTAATTAAAAATATGTTCGTAGCTTTTTTTAGTTCTCTTATCCATTAAGACGTATATGAAAGGAAATATCTATGAACAGATTTAATACGAATAACAAGTCAATAAGTATTAATAAAAATAAAGGAATAAATGTGCATACCTTCTCTTGAAAAAAGTCCACATGGATGTTAAGAAGTTGTGTAAAACAACCTTGCGGTACCACTTTGAATGTTCCGTCAATTAAATATTGTCTATCGTTGGAAGGAATATATTGCGTAATGATTTTGATGATACATTCAGAAATAAAAATGCAATATGCAAAGTCATCCTCTTTAATGCATGCTTTAAAAAAGTGATATGGTGCGTCGTGCATTGTAACGCCGTATTGCTTCCAAACATTTTCTCGATTGAAAGCTTCCACAACTTCCAGTGGTGTTTTTGGCGATCGAAAAAAGATGTCCTTTGTTAAGTATTGTAATCCGCGCTTCATTTTGCTGTAGCATAAGTTGCTCGTTGCAGCTTGATTTCTATTTGTAATTTTTTTTTGTAAGCTCTAACATAAATATCACTTAGACTTATCTTGAACACTCCAAATCGAAAGCGGAACGAATACAGCTTACTGCGTTGTTTTGGCCAATTATGTTTGAATTATCGATACATTTTTTTTTTTATTACTGCAACGGCTTTCAATTCCTTGTAGAAGGCTTCTTGATTTCCATGATTATGATTTACATTTTTTTTTGGTTGTACACACAAATTATGCGGTAAATACATTTCAATTCGCGATTTACACTTTTTTTCGTTGCATACGTAAAATATTTTTGTATCGGTTTTGGATTTAATTTTATATAATTGTTTCTCGTTCTTTAAATATAACAAATTACTGCTAGCGCGTCTTCCGGAAACAAATGCATATTCTGAATTTTCCATTTTACTTAAGCAAAAAATGAATCCGTTCGCAATTAACCGACAAAAATTATGAAAGTTCCAACGTGAAAAAATTATGACACAAAAAAATCAGGTAAATTGTCGCTGAATTAATTCCATTAAAAAACACAAGTTGTAAGAAAACTTTATAGGTTTTTTTTTTTTAAATTTTAAAAAATGAAATAACGCCCAAAAAAAAAATGAAATAAAGCCCAAAAATTTGGGCCTTATTTCATTATGAAATAACGCCCAAATTTGTATGAAAAATTTTTGGGCGTTATTTCATTTTTTTTTTTTTGCCTTATTTCATTATGAAATAAATCCCAAAATAAAAAATGAAATAACGCCCAAAAAAAATGAAATAAAGCCCAAAATTTTGGGCGTAGTAAATATGTATGGAGAATTTTTGGGCGTTATTTCATTTTTTATTTTGGGCGTTATTTCATTGGGCGTTATTTCACTGAACCATTCCAAAGGGGCTTTCTTGAGATATGTAAAAGTCTTAAGGTAATCACAGTTGTTGCCAAAAGTGAGGAATGTGCAATACGAGATGTGCTTGGCTCAAAAAAGTTTTGTTTAAATTGATCTTGACCGGAGCTGCTATCGAGTCCATAACTTAAAATCAATTCCGTTGATATGCAGTTACTTTTATCAGAATTCATTATTGCTATAATAACTTAATTTTGCATCTCAATTATCCTCGTTGCTGTGTGGCTTAAAAGCGTTTGTGGAACTTTTGCAATTCTTTCGCTTATTGCAAACCCTCAGATCTGCACTTACTTTTCTTAGCAAGGAACTTCTTGTAAGATGGAACAATATCAGAATTTCCCTACTTGCTTTCAATACGCATATTGCAATATTGGTGCTATGTAATATTATTTTTAAGAAGAAACGCTAATGCCTCTTGCTCTGAAGCTACAATCGGTGTTTGTTGATCTTGAAAACATATTTTTATAATTTATTTTAGAAGGTATTGTTGGTCTTACCATCGTTTCTTTAAGAATGGCGGCCAAATCCACTCTTCCTTGTTAACGAGCTGATGTTGTTGCTGCTTGAACCAGTAGATTCGTCTGGTTATCTTAAGTTGCCGAAAGTTCCGCTGCCTCAATTCTATTACCACGATCTGACTTTTCAGAAAATACCAGGAAATAAGAAAACGTTATTATTACAGAATTTGACGTTAAATTGAAAATTTTCACGTCAAAATGATATGAAAAATATTAATATGATATGACACCGTTTTACTTTGTACTACCAATTCACAACGTTAAAATAAAAGCACAACATATCAATAAAATTATAATTAAACAAGCTTAGATGCCACTACCATCTTGCTAATTATTCCATTAACATTCCGTTTTGTGTAGAATGTCTCCATATTTAAATTATATTTTCTATTTTAATTTTTATGTTATTTTCTGCTATAAATGTCGAAGAAAGGAACATGCAAAATTTTCAATTTTAAAAATCGTCTTATAATTGCACTTTTCATAACTAAACTAACTAACTTTTTTAAAGTGTCCAAAATAGTTGATTTGGCATTACGAGGTTAAGGCAAAACCGTATTATTTCAACATTGTTAATAATAAATATAAACAAAAGTGACATCTATTTATGTAGTTAAAACCGACCCAAAGTTATTTAACAAGTGAATTGTTCGCGGTAAAATTGTTAAAATTTAGCAAAAAAAAAAAAAAAAAATTAGAGGTTCTTGCTTTGCCACATTTTGCGCTAAAAGCAGCCTGTTAATCACAAAATGCGCAAAAGTTATGCCAATTTGTTGCTGGAACAACATGTGGTAGAAAATGATTTTACGGCTAACATTTACCAGAATAAATGAAATTAACTTGCTTACGTAAGTAAACAGAATTACCGTATCTGGACAAGTGAAAACATTGCTTGTATGTTTTTTTATTAAATATTTGCTATGTGGCCAGCTTCGTTTCAATGATTTTGGTTATGATATATCAATAGTATTTGAATTTTGTATTTACAAAAAAAAAAAATTAGTTCCGTTTCGTTCCTAAAAATACTTTTTTTTTTTGCCAAAATCAAAAGTGCCTAAAATTGATAATTGTTGGAATGTAAATTTTCATCATCATATAAATAAATGGTTTTAATATTGTTCCGGGACATGAAGCCATATGTATAAGCTTAAATAAAGATGAAGCATACACTTAAAGAAAACATTTTTACAATATTTTGTTGACTCTATTTTGACAACAAATTTTATAACTCAGTCTAGGGAATAGTACGGGTACGGGTACGCGTACGGGTACATTGAGTACTTTTGATTACTGCGAGCACCCTTATAGAATAACAGCTGATGAGAGATGAGTGACAGCTAAAAAAGAGTTGCCACCATATTATTCATGTCATTTTATGACGCAAAATTTAAGCCATTGTACGGGCGTAAAAAAATTATTTTATATAGTAGTAATTTTTAACGTGAACTTTGCGGCATTTTATAATTTAAATCTCAAAAATTTAAAAATAACTCATTTTAACACATTTGTCTATTTTATTCACTTATAATTTGTTTACTTTGTTTTAGTTTTTTTTTCAATTCGATTTTTGCCTACTTTTGGAAAAGGTGGTACTAAATTAGGTGGTAACCCCTGAAAAAAGTACTAAATTTGAAAATAAATCAATCTACCCAAACATATCAGGGGTCAGACATGTAGAGTAGATTAGTAGATGGGTACTTGGGTACAATAGCACTTTTACAAAAACAAAATGTATGTGGTTTTTGCCAATCAACCCAACTATCCAAGGCAGTGTGAATACCCCTTGTGTTTTTCGTATTTACCAATTCCTAGGCAAAATTGAGTATGCAATTTTTTTGGATTTTTCATAGATTTAATAAAACCATTTGACAAGGTTTTATCTTTGAGAGATAATCTTTTTACTTTATCTTTTTTAAATTATCTTTTTAAAAAGTGAAATTCCCTCAGTTTATCAAGCATTTACAGGTACATGCCAACATATATGTACAATAGACCGGATCGAAATTCTTCCGGTCGGTGTTTCAAAAGTAAGGTTGCGGTTATAGTGAACGCCGAGTCAGACAGGCAGGTAGACAGGCAAAGTGAACAAGCGAGAAAGATAGCTATCTGCATCTCATTTTTTCACACAGATTTCAGCCTGCCTGTCTGAATCGCGTTCACTATAAACGCGGCCTTAGAGGAGCTCATTAAAAATATATCTGCATACTTTTTTTTCGGAGGACTACCGCCGAAATATAATGAAACATAATTTTAAAATTTTTTTTATGTCAAAATATTGGTATAAGTAAGAAATGTAACATTTTAGTAGATTTGGGTATGCTTTCTGTGAAAAATAAAATGTTACAAGCAAAAAAACATGTTTTTTTTTAACAAAAAGGACCTTCAGGAGAATCAAAATAACTTCGGCGGATTTTCTCCGATTTGAAAAAAAAATATGCAGAGTAAAATAAGTATCATTTTAATGAGTTCCTCTAACTTTTGAGATCCCGACCGGTTGACAAGTTTTTTTATCCATACAAGAATGATCCGGCCTAATGTACAAGACCTATACGTACAAGAAATTTGTTTTTGGTTAAAAAATTGTTGTTTAGTTGAAAAAGTCTTCCTTGCTGTTATTCCACAGTATTAATGTCTAAGGCTGCGTGCATAGTAAACCCCGATTCAGACAGGCAGGCAGGCTGAAATCTGTTTGAGCAAACGAGATACAAATAGCTCTTTATCTCGCTTTTTCACACACTCTGCCTGCCTGCCTGTCTGAATCGGAGTTTATTATGCACGCGGCCTTATTTGCTAGCATGAAGAAGCTTTTGTAACTTTTTTCTAAAAATCGATAAATTTTAAATGTAAGTCCAAAAAAAATGTTCGTTAAAAAAATGATTTTCGACCTGATGTTGCAGTAAATCGCCTTAGTTGCCAAAAATTCAAAATCGACTTTTTGATTGATTATGTTGCACCGTAACAAAACACATGTTCATGAAATATTTTACACTCCTACAACTAAAAACAACGCTTTAATTTAGAAAATTAACCTAAAAGTTTAAAAATTGAAAACATTTATTTTTTTCAATTTAGAAATTTTATTGCTTCTGCTGTAAAATTTTTCATATGTAACGGTACATGATTTTCATATGACGATATATTCTTTCTTAAAGTTCTTTCAATTCTGAATGGAATTTTTCAAAAATATTTTTTTTTTAAAGTTAACATTTTCATTTTTCTGTTAAATATAAGGCATAGAAAATATCTGTGTCGACAAGGAATAACAGCTAAACTCATTTTCAAAATTTCAGAAGAGCATTTTTATACCCCCACGCGTACTGCGTAAGGGGTATATTAATTTTGTCACGACGTGTGTAACACCCAAAAGGAGGCGTGGTAGGTATTGAAAAGTATATATATTCTTACTCAGCATCACCACCTGAGTTGATTTAGCCATGTCCGTCTGTCTGTCCGTCTGTCCGTCTGTCCGTCTGTCCGTCTGTCGACACGATTACAGCCGTAATTTTTAAGCTATCGTAATGAAATTCGATATTTAAGCTTTTTTTAAAAAAACTAAGGTCAAGTTCGAGAATGGGCTAAATCGGATGAAAACCACGCCTACCTCCCATACAACCCCAAAATTGAAAACTCTACAAAGAAGCTAATATTAAAGCTACAATACTGAAATTTGGTATATCTGTATTCTATATCAAAACTGAGAAGTCTTAGAAAAATGGGCGTCATCCACCCACTAACACGCCCACCTCCCATACAACCCCAAAATTGAAAACTCTACAAAGAAGCTAATATTAATGCTACAATACTGAAATTTGATATATGTGTATTTTATGTCAAAACTGAGATGTCTTAGAAAAATGGGCATCATCCACCTACTAACACGCCCACCTCCCATACAACCCCAAAATTTAAAAAATCTATAAAGAGGCTAATATTAAAGTAACAAGACGGAAACTCGGTATTTGTGTATTCAATGTCAAAACTGAGGTGTGTTTGAAAAATGGGCGTCATCCACCCACTAACACGCCCACCTCCCATACAACCCCAAAATTGAAAAATCTATATAGAGGCTAATATTAAAGTTACAAGACAGAAACTCTGTATTTGTATATTCTATGTCGAAACTGAGGTATGTTAGAAAAATGGGCGTCATACACAATCTAACACGCCCACCTCCCATACAACCCCAAAATTTAAAACTTTATAAAAAGGCTTATATTTAAGCTGCAGGAAAACAATTTGATATGTATGTATTTTAGACACAAAAAAATAATAAAATCTCTCAAAATCTCATACAAAAAGCTCTCCAATTTAAGATTTTTCCACCCTTAAGAATCGGCCGTGGGGGTATTTTAACTTCGGCCAAGTCGAAGATATACCTTACTAGTTTAGATGAAAATTGCTCCCTTATATTAGGGTACCTTTTTTTTGTTGTTGTTTAGATTTGATGACCTCAAACATTTAACTTTCAAGGTACAACCATAAAAATTGGCTTACTAGTGTTTTTCGTTGCGAAAAAAAGCAATGAAAGTAACAACCTCATTTTGTCCAAAATCGACTTTAGCGGTTATTCCTTGTCGACACAGATATGTATCCAGACATAAATACATATATGAATCCATATAATATATAACAAATATATAATATCCAGAACATATTTTGTTTTAAATTATAGCGAATGAGAGAAGACATCAGAAGGTCAAGTATTACTTGTGTGTTTATTTTTAATAAGTATCAAATTATTAGCTTGTTTTAGTTTAATTTTGCAAAAAAAAAAAACAAATCTGATTTCAGCTTTGTTACGGTTCAACTGAATGAAGTTATTAAGTGACTTATAAGAGAGTATTTTCAACTGATATATCGCTGTTCCAGTAGTAAAATCATTATGTAACAAATTTTATATTTTGAATAATGACGGTTTTAACAATAATTGGAACCAACTGAACCAAACTGTTCCTGTGTAAACTGTTGGTTTATAGTTTTTTTATAGCATAAAAACAATTAACGTTGGACGATATAAAAAAAAGAAACACTTAATGCATTTGACAAGTTTAAAAAATAAAAAAACCAGCTATTTAATGAGTATTAATTTTTATTATTTATGCTAATATTGTTTACATATTAATAAAACATGTTATTCATTTAAAAAAAAAAAAAAAAAAAAAAATTGGCCATTTCAGCCCTTGAAAGACTTTGACCGAGCTTCTTATGAGCAATTGAGTTGTGTGTGTTATTAAATGTTTGCACACAATTGACAAAGAACTGGAATTACATGTTTTATGCCGACTCCGAATGGCTAAAGTTCATGTTCTCAAAAAGCTTTACATGGCATTATTTATTCTCTGTGGTTTGCCATTGTTTGCCGAGAGGTGGTGATCAGAGACCAAAAATAACTGTTATTTTACAATTTTCGAATGAAAAAGACACAATGAAAAAATTGTCGAAGGACATTTTCAAATATACCATTATAATACAAATGGCCTCAGCTTCACGAATATTTAAAGCCTTTTCAATTTTCGACTGATTCTATAAAAGTTAAAATTAACTGTTATTTTTTGCCTTTTATTTTTTCAGACAAAAATAACGCTTACCTTTGATTTTTATTTTATCGGTCAAATATAACAGTTATTTTGTGACTTTTATTTTTTCGGTCAAAAATATCAGGCAATCTGTGTTTTTTTAAAGGCCACTTGTCCGATTAAAAAACTTGTGATACCATATGTAAAACGTGATCACCGATGAGATCAAAATAATGGTATCGATAGTTTTTTAGTCAGTTAAATGGCTTTTGAAAAAACACAAATTGCCTGATATTTTTGACCGACAAAATAAAAGCCAGAAAATAACTGTTATTTTCGACCGATAAAATAAAAGCCAAAAGTAACTGTTATGTTTGCCCGAAGAATATAAGACATAAAATAACTTTTATTTTTTTCGAAAAACATAAAAGTTAAAAAATAACAGTTAATATTTGACTTTTTTGATAAAAACCATAACCGGTACGGTCCCTGGTGGTGACCGATCGGAAAAGTTTTTATTGAAAAAAACTCCACAATCACCACGCTCACGGTAGATGTTATTCATTTTCTGATACATAAGTAAGGATATTGGTTTCAATTAAAATAAATATCTTCTTCGCGTTCGTCAAAATTCGTTTCTGGTAAGCGCCCTACGAAGAAAGCAGCGTCAATTTCTCTAACGTGAGCGGTCCTGTGACAGTTCTTATTTAACCTATCACAGGACAGATTCTTTATAACTCAGAACGGTAGGAAAAGTAGTTGCATGTTAAATGTTAGCTAGTCTGTCATGTGGAGCACGTGGGTTCGCATCCTAGCATGGTATCCAAAATTTTAATTTAATAAAAATTTAAATTGAAATTCCGTTTCATTAATTGCTTGGTCAAAAATATCCTTCAAAAAAAGTTTGCTTAAAATCTTGAAAAAAATTGTACCTACATTTCATTTCTTATGAAATAAAAATTATTTTAAATAAAAAAAATTTTTAATTAAATTATTATTTAAATTCCAGTTCCATTTCATTAATTGCTTGGTCAAAAATATCCTTCAAAAAAGTTTGCTTAAAATCTTGAAAAAAATTGTACATATCATTTCTTATAAAAAAATTTTTTTAAATAAAAATAAATCATTTGGTGGTTTTGTCGGGGATTGAACCCAGGTCGGTCGACTGCTTAACGTGAACGCTAGCAAGCTCGGCTAAACATGAACTTCCAAAACAATGATTCAATTTCATTTACAACATGCGTATAAGAGTACCGTTTTCTATACAAAGACTGGCTACTGATTAGGTCAACAGTTACCTATCAGGTATCAATTGACTCTATCACGTGAACCTATCACCTATCGTTAACCTAAACATGAAATACAAGTACACAAGAGCTTATATCTTCTTCTAAAATCTTCTATTTCGTGGTTCAGTTGGTAACCGGCTTGTTAGATGTAGCCCGGGCTCGGTCCTCAACTAAACAGTGCTGTATTTCTATTCTTTAAAATTAACAATTTATACACGGAAAGAAAAAAAATGGGCTTAAATCAAGCTCAAAGCGTTCGTAACTGAAATCAGCTCAATAGAGCTCAAAACCATCTCAAAACATGCTTTCTCGTTCTCGATTTAAGCCAGAAATTGGGATTGAACATTTTTTTGATAAACACGTCAATTTGTGCTTAATACGAGTAATCTTGGGCTTGTTTGAAAAAAATTAATTATGCTGTTGTTGTTTTAACACATCAAAGAAATGAGTTAACGAACGACGTAGTTCTCAATTGGTTTTTGTTCCTGTTAGTATAAAAGTGCAGAAAATAAATAAAAAACATTATATTTTCCAGCCCGAAATGGATCAAATGTATCTAATTTGGATTGAATATATCTAATTTGGCCAATGAAAATATAATTTTTCAACAAAATGTCATAAAATTTTTGACACTTGAAAATATAGTTTGTATATTTATAGTAATAGTTTTTATTTGAAAATATTTTTGGTATTTCACGTAGTTTGATGAGCAATTCAAAAATTTCTTGGATTGGACATGTTCATTTTTTACTAACAATTTATAAATGGCATGCATTGGGCACAAATGAGCATTTTTTTTTATTAACAACACCAAAATGACATAAATTGGGCACAAGTGAGCATATTAATTTTTTGATAAACAAGCCAAAATTTTCTTATATTGGTCGCATGTGACCATATTATATTTACATATTAATTCATATTACATATTAATTATTTGATAAATGATCCACAAATTACATACATTATGCACGAATAGGCGTGTTAATTTTTTGATAAACAATCACATTAGGGCTTGATATCAAGCATATTATGGTTTAGTACAGAATCACTCCCAAAATTTGGTTTGAGATTGTTGTCAGCTTAAATTTCTCTCTGTGCATTAGTATGCATCGTGCATTGAACCGCGTACAGTTGCAACCGCTGCTTAAGAGTCAAACGCTTTAAGATCGTGCCGTTTCTCTGCACTCTGATGATTGAACATTAACAAATTAAAGAAAAACTCTGAGTATTTAAGAATATTGTAATTAATTAGGTTTTTCCTTTAAAAAAGATATGAAATAAGAATTTAAAAACAATTGGGTACAAATTATTTTATTTCTCGTTTTATGCCTCAGTGTTATTTTGTATTATTTGAGTTTCCGGACACATAACTTATGCTTAATTTTTGCATCTTTTACATCTTCATATCCTTTTGAAAATTTTTGAATCTGAAAATTGAAACTAAAATGATTCACAGACAAGTATTTAGTCTCTATTGATTTCAATTACTTGGTTCTACTATGATAAGAGTGCTTTGTAGCGCATCCAAAAATTTCTAATTTCTAATTTCTAATTTCTAATTTCTAATTATTTAAGTACTTTTTACTTCTTCATTAGAATCTGTATAGATTTGATACTAAATCGTTTGGTACATAAAACTAATAAAAATAAATCAAAGATATTCTTAGCAACTGTCTACATCATTTATGATATTTCGATAACCTTTTGTTTCTAGGTT
Source organism: Tetanocera ferruginea (assembly GCA_958299015.1). NCBI lineage: Eukaryota > Metazoa > Arthropoda > Insecta > Diptera > Sciomyzidae > Tetanocera > Tetanocera ferruginea. The sequence goes on along the minus strand of OY282642.1, from coordinate 107,562,848 downwards.
GAGGTCATTGCAGTATAGACCATCTTCATTATCACAATGTCCACAAGAGGCCATGTTTTAAAGGAAAAATTCCTAAACACTATGAATACTTTGTATCTATAATTATTCCATATATATGCATATGTTCATAACTAAGTTTACGCTAGCTCCGCAATTGTTTCAATGACCATCAGTTTGTTGAGTAAAAATGGTTGATTACATTAAAGTACAAGACATATTCTTTGCAATCAATTTAATTTGTTGTCACCCTGTGTTTGATATGTTTATACATATCGTTATGATTTAGTTGCTTCTGTTGCTAGCTGCATATTGATATTGTGTAGACATAAAAACGCAGAATCCAAACAGAATGTCAAACATTCATATCCGCATTGCTTACTAGTGGCACAGCCGGAAATTAGAAACACCCCCACCCCCTCTCAATAGCTTGTCACAGCCTGCCACAGATACAGCTATCAGCATGTCGTTGCAGCATCCACATGCTATAGCACACTCTCACTCTGTGTGTGGGTGTGTTTGAGTATCTTTGCTTGTGTAACGCATACGGAATTCATTTTAAGCGCCCAGCGGGAACAGCCATTTGGTGAATTCACAAGCAGAGTCTATGGCAAGCATTTTTGAATTTGGCCAAAAATTGTTAACATTTCGTTGTACAAAAGCTTAACAACGCCTGCGTTTCCTATCAAGCACCCTCCTCCGCACTATTACAATAGCGGTTTGATAGAGGTGGTTTTGGTGGGTATTTCGTATGGAAGGAAGCATGTGTCAGCAGCAACAACATTCGGTAGCGTTTGCCAACAATAGCGGTAACGAAAAAAACAGCAAACACATCAAGATCGTAAAACTTCCAAAAAAAGCAATATTTTAGCAAAGTGACTGCGTGCTGGTTGGAGAGGAGGCGGTTGGGTTTGAGGGCGAAAGCAAAAGCAAAAGCATTAAAATGCAAAGCCATTAAATATTTAACCCCTATTTTAGTCCATTTCGTACAATCGGCATTAGCCGTGTACATAAATTAAGCTCGTTTCGCTACCCCATTCGGAAGGAGTGCCGAAGTAATTACTTTTTCTTTTGTTGTTTTTATTACTTTTTTGCATGCTTTTCGAATGGATGATATTGAAAAAAAAAGAAAAAAAAATAATATTGGAAAGCTTAATAAAGATGGAAACTGAAGAATTTAATCGAATTGAAACAAAATTAAATAGTATTAAAAGTAAAACTTTTGAAACATAAATCTGAGGCAAACCTATTTTTTTTTTAAGCAACGTTTTCAAAATGAAAGAAGAAAACTTAAAGTAAAGTTATGAGCATGACTAATATTAATGCGAAGAGATGGGTTGAGAAATGTTTATACCTTACTTTTAAATTGTGTGTTAAATATTTTCAAATCTCGATTACAATTTAGTTAAAAACAATATTTTCAAGCACTATCTTATATTTTTTCTCATCTTCATTATAGATTAAACTTCTTCGATCATAAACCAATAAAGAACTTTTTATAAAAGTAATTTAAGAAAACGTGATATATGACAAAATATTATTTAAATTATTTTAAAAATATTGACTATATCGAGCCCAAACCGTAAAAAAAAAATTTTTACTGAATAAACAATTTTCTAACGTGTTTCTTTTAGTATTACATGTACTTAAAGTCAACTTTTGAAACGGATCTAACTTTGCAACGTATAGTCTTAAAAGTTAAATTTTTTGAGTGGTGATGATTTAGGTATATTATTATATTATTTTTTTAAGATATGGTATAATTAAATCAGTGAATACTTCCCACTTTAAGTCCGAAAATTTTCTTTTTTCTGAAGATTATACGAGTATGCACTTGTAGAGTTACGGATACAGATTATGTAGATCTCACGATATGTAATTGCTGGAGGCGAAACAACAAAAATTGTTTTAGCATTAGCTTTTATTTAGCTTATAAATAAATGTAAGTTTCGAATATGTAGGGGGTTTTTACAAATGGAAAAGTAAAAACAACAAAAAAAAAAAAAAAAAAAATTGAATTGGATACATTTTGGGAACATTTTTTTCTCTACATTTACTGTATAGATACTTTGTTAAGATAATTTTTGGGTTAAACAGAAAATATTTTTAAACTTTTATTTAATTGATTTGAATATTGATAAATTCGTTTTGATATGGCTTTTTTAAAAAAACATCATATATTTGATAGATCTATTTAGAGATATAGATATATTTGATTATATTAAAAAAGTACCACTCAATGCAATTTTTTATTAAATTTGTTCTAATTCAAAATTTGTATTATTACCTCTCATAAATATGGTTTAATGTTAAAATGTATGAAGAGATGATTTTCAAATTTTCAAAATTTTCAAATTTTGTTTTTAAATTTGAAAAATTATCAAGGGGGTACTCTTGTGCAAAGTGAATATTCAAGTCATTTTGACTTTTGTGCTGAACATCTGGTATTAAAAACAATATTTATTAAAGCACATTAATGAAAGGTAAAATTCAAAATTTTGAATTAAAAAATTATAAATAAAACATAGCATTGAGTGGCATTTTTTTAAAGATCTATCAAAAATATAATTTTTTTTTAAAAAAACCATATCAAAACGAATTTAAGGCGAAATGCACTTTGAAGGCTGTGGACTTATTTTAAAATTAATGCTTTTTATTATAAAATTTAAATAAAAGAAATTATTTCCATTTCTGATGAGTTATTCATTCACAAAATTGAGGTTCTGAAATTATTATTTTATTTTTTTTTTTGGATTCGCCAAAGGAGTGAGAAATCTCATAAATACGTATAGCCCGTACTATACACGCAGAGAAAAAAAACGTTTATCGCCAGTTTGCTGCAAACGAACTTCGTTTGTCATGCTTCAAATCATTGTTTGTAAACGTTTGAACAGTTGGCATAATAATGGTTAGTTGCGGGAAACACGTTATTTAGTTGCAAGAAGTTAATTTTGTTTGTCATAAACGGCAGTGATTTTTAAATTGCAGCAACCGAAAAATTTATTTTTTCCAACTGAAAACTTCGTTTGCAGGAAAAGAAATTAATTTTTTATAAGCGAGTAGTTCTCAACTGACAAAAAAAGTTGCTTGATTTCGGTGATGAAAAGCGTTTAATATTTGCCATCAACGAAAAGGAAGTATTTTAAGAGTGTGAAGAAACAGACACAACTGTGAATCACAAACGCAGTCACACAACTGCTACACAGCTCGCTTTCGTTGATGACAATTGTAAAATATTTGCCATAAACGAAGAAACAAGAATGTGTTACAGTTTAAGTAAGCGCAGCCACACAAATGGCATCTCGCTTGTACCTTTGCACTTTGTCTTAACAAAAACTTTAGTTGTTGTTTTTATAATAAAAGTCAGTTGCGAGAAACGCGTTATTTAATTGCAAGAAATTAATTTCGATTAACGTATGTTGTTTTTAAATTTCGGGCACCGACAAATTTGTGTTGTTCTTATGACATACATTTCTTATGACATACATATTTGTAATCTAAAAAAATTCATTCTAGACAATATCTCACAATAGCTCAATGGATGCATGCTAGACTGGTACGCGGGAGACGTGGGTTCGATTCTTGGCTGTGTAAGTATCAAAATTTGAATTTAATTATTGAAATTGTAATTCTGTTTCATTCACTACTTGGTGAAAAGGAACCGTCAAAATAAGAATAAGAATAATAAAAATAATAATAAAAAACATTAATTAAAAAAAAAAAATATTTGGTGTTCCTGTTGGGAATTGAACCCAGGTCACTCAAGTTCCTAGACTCGAACGCCAGCACGCTCGGCTAAACTTGAACTTCCAAAACAATGATAAAATTTCATTAAGTTCGATGTTTTTTCGTTTCAAGCAAGAATATTTTTAAGTTGATGACAACTGAATACTCGTTTGCAGCAAATACAGTTCGCAAACGAAGTATAGTTGGTGAATTTTTCAGTTACGATAAACGAAAAATTTCTTTGTGTGTACGCATGCACGACTTACATTCTAAAATCTTTCCGGATCAACCGGAACAGACAGAATGCACCTATGTACTAAAACACACACCCATTTGGCGAAGTATGAATTTCCACTAAGCACATTAACTGGCTTTTCAGCGGAACTTAAAAATTTTATACAAAAACACGAATTTATTAAGAATATTTTAATTTAAAAAAGTAAACAACATCAAATAAGTAGTAAACTTTACATAAAACTCTAAAACAAAGAGACCAAAGTAACTATAAATAATATGAATATTAGTAAGTTTGCGGCAACTATCCAACCCAAGATCCTACGTGGAAAAGAGATTAAACTCTTAAACACCAAACCAATTCCAAATATAACGCAGATATATACGTGTAAATATGTAAAAACATATATGTGTATATATATACGGGTCACTATGTAATTTTGGAACACCGTGCTAATGTTATTAATTGGATATGTATTTGGGCCAACGCAGGCATAAACTTGCATGGAAAAGAGATAAACTCTTGCGCACCAAACTAAGTAACTAATAAGTCAACTGAATAAGAAAAATTTTAAAATTTTTTGATTAAAAACAAACAAGTTAAAGCATACATATCGTATTCGATGGTGTTTACTTCATCAAACGCAATATTATAAAGGAAAAACAACTGAAACGGTCTCGAATATATGGAATTACTTCAGCCAATATTTTAACAGAATATAACACTGTTATTAACCGAGTTAATTTTTGAAACAAAATTCTAAAATGTATCAATTATTTAAATGTAAAATCATTTTCCGTTTCAAGCCATCCACCGAATCACAAAAATTAATTAAGCTGTAGCTATTGTTGAAATCACTACGCATACATCGTAAAGGGTCATGAAGGGAAAAATTTGAAGTGCACTGGCTCAACTTAAAAAGCACAAAATGTCTAGATCCTCTTCTTGGGATGTTAAAGTTAAGAGATGAGAGAATATATTGGGAGTCAATATCACCACAAAGTAATTTATATAGGAAGGTGACATTAAGCACCATCCTTCTGCTTCTCAGGGAAGGCAGTAAAATTTGCTTAAGGCGGGTTTCATACGAATGAAGAATAATATCTGGGTTCCAACGACGATGACGTAAAGCAAAACGTAAAAACTGTTTTTGAACCGATTCTATTGCATCAATGTGGACGTTATATTGAGGGTTCCATACTACGGAAGCATATTCAAGAATAGGCCTTACGAGAGATATATACAGTAATTTAGTAGTGAAGGCATCATTGAATTCTTTCGCCCATCTTTTAATGAAACCAAGAACACCTCTAGCCTTATTTACAGCCAAATTTACGTGGAGATTGAAGCGAAGATTTGGATCCATAATTACACCAAGATCAACAAAACTATGAACAATTTCTAAGTGGATGTTGTTTTTTTAGTGTAATTTGTACTATGAGCAGTTCTACGTGAGAAGGTCATTGATTTGCATTTTTTTAAGGTTTATTAAGGTTAAATAGGTTGAAGTTACACCAATCCACTAGTCTGTTTAAATCAGATTGTAAAAGATGTTGTTCATCGAGTGACTTGTAGGTAAGAAAAAGTTTCACATCGTCAGCATATATTAAGACGTCACAATGTTTAATTGCCGAGGGAAGGTCATTTATAAATAGTAAGAATAAAACCGGTCCAAGATGACTTCCTTGCGGAACACGAGATGTAACCATTATATTTTGTGAAAGAGAATTTTTATATAAAACTTTTTGAGAACGTCGCGATAAATAAGATTCTATCCAATTTAGCAATTTTACAGGAAACCCAATTAGCTTAAGTTTATTCAATAGAAGATTATGATTGATGCTGTCAAAAGCTTTGCTAAAGTCCGTATAAATAACGTTAGTCTGTTTTCCCAAAGTAAAACCTTTTATTACACGAGTTGTAAATTCCAAAAGGTTTGTTGAAGTTGATTTACCCTTTAAAAAACCATGTTGAGTGACAGAAATGGAAGAAGATACGAAGTGGGTTAGTTGTTCAGTTATGATTTTCTCAAATAATTTAGGGATTGCGCTTAATTTGGCGATGCCTCGGTAGTTAGTGACATCAATTTTGGAGCCAGATTTATGAAGGGGTCCACTTTGCAAGGATATATTAAATATGTTTGTTAGAGGAGCACACAGGTTGCTAGCACTTTCCTTAAGAATGCAACTCGGAATTTCATCAAGGCCAGTCGAAAAAGAGCATTTAACTTGACGAAGGTAATGCATAACAATAATTGAGTCTATTACTGGAGTTTCAAAAAAGCTAACTGGAGGTAAATAAGGATGCTCAGTACGCATATTAAATGGTATGTTGGAGTAAGTTGATTTGAAGAAGCTTGCAAACATGTTGGAAATAACATTGTCACAAGACGATTCCTCTTGATTGAATCTCATAAGGGGTGGAAAGTTGGAAGCCTTACGTTTTGAATTAACAAAAGTATAGAAGAGTTTCGGATTATCATTAAATTGAGATTTGATGTTGGCTATATAAGCAGAATAACACTGTTTATTTAATAGCTGGTATCTGGAACGACAAGATGAATAACAAGCAAAGTCTATATTAGAACCAGATTTTTTAATATTTTTTAAATAAGCGATTTTTTAAATTTTTTATTGACTTAAGTTCACTTGTTAGCCAGGGTGGACTTAAGGGTTTAGAATTATTTTGCTTTGTTGGGACGCACAATAAGAATCACCTTTGCAAAGTATCATTAAAAAACTGTACCGAGGTTTCGAAGTCATAATATGAATACGGTGGTTTAATAAATAAAATCGGTGACCAGTAGAGTATATCGACTTGTATGGGAAAAATCTTACCCCCGATTCATTAATAATGTTAATAACATTATAAACATTATAACATTAATAAACCATTAATGGGTCTCCAGTACAAAAGTTGATAAAAAATGCACAAAAATGCATTTCGGGGGACGCCAAAATTAGTTCAAATAAAAACAAAGTATACCAATCGACAGGATTTTTCATGTACTTTTTAATTTTGGTACCGGAATTGGGGGTCAGATTTTCGATACACTCTAGTGACCAGTTAGTCTTCGAGAGTAAGGCGTTGAGTTTAACATAGTCTGTACTTTTGAAATTATATATTTTTGTATTTCGCTTATCAGGTGTAAGTTTATTTTCATTTTCATGAGCAAGTAAAACTGTTATTTCAAGAGTTGGATGATGTTCATCTTCCGGAAAAGATACAGGGTTTGAGCGATTGAGATATACAGTAGTGCATCTATCTACAATTAGAAGAAGATTTTTATGATTTTTCCTGCTAAAAATCAAAAAATTTTTATACCCCCACGCGTACTGCGTAAGGGGTATATTAATTTTGTCACGACGTGTGTAACACCCAAAAGGAGGCGTGGTAGGTATGGAAAAGTATATATATTCTTGCTCAGCATCACCACCTGAGTTGATTTAGCCATGTCCGTCTGTCTGTCCGTCTGTCCGTCTGTCCGTCTGTCCGTCTGTCCGTCTGTCCGTCTGTCCGTCTGTCTGTCGACACGATTACAGCCGTAATTTTGAAGATATCGTAATGAAATTCGATTTTTAAGCTTTTTTTAAAAAAACTAAGGTCAAGTTCGAGAATGGGCTAAATCGGATGAAAACCACGCCTACCTCCCATACAACCCCAAAATTAAAAACTCTGCAAAGAAGCTAATATTAAAGCTTCAATACTGAAATTTGGTATATGTATAATCTATGTCAAAACTGGGATGTGTTAGAAAAATGGTCATCCACCCGCTAACACGCCCACCTCCCATACAACCCCAAAATTGAAAAATCTATAAAGAGACTAATATTAAAGTTACAAGACGGAAACTCGGTATTTGTGTATTCAATGTCAAAACTGAGGTGAGTTAGAAAAATGAGCGTCATCCACCTATTAACACGCCCACCTCCCATACAACCCCAAAATTGAAAAATCTATAAAGAGGCTAATATTAAAGTTACAAAATGGAAACTCGGTATTTGTGTATTTAATGTCAAAACTGAGGTGTGTTATAAAATTGGGCGTCATCCACCCATTAACACGCCCACCTCCCATACAACCCCAAAATTTAAAAATCTATAAAGAGGCTTATATTAAAGTTACAAGACAGAAACTCGGTATTTGTGTATTCTATGTCGAAACTGAGGTATGTTAGAACAATGGGCGTCATACACAATCTAACACGCCCACCTCCCATACAACCCCAAAATTTAAAACTTTATAAAAAGGCTTATATTTAAGCTGCAAGAAAACAATTTGATATGTATGTATTTTAGACACATAAAAATAATAAAATCTTTCAAAATCTCTTACAAAAAGCTCTCCAATTTAAGATTCTTCTACCCATAAGAATCGGCCGTGGGGGTATTTTAACTTCGGGCAAGTCGAAGCTATACCTTACTAGTTTTTTAAAGAAATATGATAAAATGCATTCCATTTCTTTTGAATATCGTAACAATGTCCATATTTGTTACTTTGGATGATTAAAACTATTGCTTACTGGTGTGATGAGACTTACAAGAAAAAAGCATCCTTTTTGTATGTAAGCCCTATGAAATGTAAACTTTTTCCATAAAATATTTAAACATAAGAATAGGCCAAAAGAAAATAAAACTTTTGATACCCATATTAGGTACTTTCAATGTAATAACATTTTTTCTCTAAAGTAAATAAATGCACTTCAATAAAACAAAAATTTTAGTATAAACAGTAACAAATTTAAAAATAACAAAAAAAAAAAGGTAAGTTTACAAATTGCCTTAAGTCCAACATAAATTAATAAGAAATAATTGTGACAACATACTTCTTTGATATCGACTAAACATTACTAAAAATTACAACAACAAAATTACGACACAATTTTCTTATGCAAAGTTGGTTTTGTTAGAGCTTTCGTTTGGTACCAAATTTGTAAATGTTTCCATGAAAAATAGCAAAATTAAAGCAAAAAAAAATGCTAAATTTTGAACGCGAATTTGAACCTCTAAACCATCGATTGAGCAAGTATAAAAAATACGTCAACCTTAGATTTTTGTCTTCTATCACATATCCGAAAATCATTCAAATCGAAGACTGTCACCTGGGGACCTTTCCTTGTCAATCAAAAACAAACATTTTTCAAAATTTTTTTTTATTATTGTATACAATAGAGAGCATACAATATTATTGTTCTCTATAGAGAATTGAACAAATTACAAGAAAAACAATTCCAAAAAATATATTCTTCACTCCAACATGCTTTTGATAGAGCTCCAAACTTGCGGCAGAGAAAAATAGGCATTGAGCCTATTGAATAAAACGTAAGCAATTGCTTTTCCTTGGAATTTCTATGGAATTACTTAAGTGTGGTATGAATAAAAACTTAAGTAATTCCTTTTTTCTTAAGCAATTCCTTATTTCCTTAGCAAAGGGAAATTTTATTATCTTTTCCTTAGTTTTTTTGCTTATTTGCTTATTAAGCAATACCTTAAGCTTATAAGGAATTGCTTGTTAGGAATTGCTTATTTTTTATTCATTAGGCTCATTGTTGCTGCTGCCTGTGAGTCTCAAAAATTGTTCGAGCTGGAAAAAAATGACTTTTTTTAATCCTAATAAAATTGGTTATTGTATGACAGGAGCTTTTTTAAATATTTTTTCAATTTTTGGTTCCAATGCTCCAAATTTGAAAGTGCGTTTTTTTCGAAAAAAAAATATTGACTTAAAAAATTCATAAAAAATACAAAAAACAATTTAAAAAAGCTCGTGTCATACGATAGCGAATAAAGTGTAAGATAATACAAAAAAAAAATTCGTCAAAAAATGAACCCGCTAGTGCCGTAACCAGTACGAAAAACATGGTTTAGAGATAAAAGCGGTCAAAGTTTGTGAACAAAGAAAAATAAAAATGCTGTAACTTTTGAACCCGTAAAAATTTTTTCATGAAATTTTTTTTTTCTAAGAATCTTTAGAATTATTTACTAAAATACAAAATTATAAAAAAATGATTTAAAAAACGGCCAATGTCATGTCCCCCCTTAATAAAAGTTATGAACATCTAAGCATGCGTCAGGTGCTGCACTTAGTGAGCAATATTTGTACCTTAAATTACGTTTTAAATATGTAAACTTTCAGATTTTTAAGAAAGTTGAAACAAATTATATGAAATTCAATACATAAAGCTACAAAATCTGCTACTTTATGGGAAATAGAAAACTCTCTTATTACGGTTGCCTTACGCTGCACTAGTTTAAGGGGTTGATAGGGTTGGTTGATAAACTCTTCTACGTACTTTCGACTCAATTCTTAATAAAGACTGAATTCTTATTAAGGGTGACTTATACGTTGCGCCAAACAAAGACCAGCAAATTAATCCACAAGATATCATATCTTTATGCTACTGTAAGCAACTGACAGTGGAAGGGGAAGGGTCCGCCATTCAAATCAACCAAGCATGTATATCAGCTTTGTTTAAATTAAGGAAAAATTACGTACAAAAACAAAGCTGCAGCTAACGAAGCAAAATTTTGATAACATCAGTAAAAACATTAAAAAAAATCTCTGATTACGAACAGTGGTCATGTTCAACGGGGTGTTCACAGAGTCGAAAATTGTGTTTGTTGTAAAAAGTTTATTAGTTAATTTTGCATTGGTTGAAACTAAACACAATTCGTAACTATAATTTTTACTCACTTGTGTGGTGTGCATATCATCAATTATGAGCCATAAACAGAAATGCAAAGGAAACATTTTAAGATTAAGTGGTTTAAAATAGTATAAAAAAATGATCTGTTAACAACTTATTAATTTGAATAACTAACAATGTTTGAATTTCAATTAAATTAATGAAGATTTTTCTTGCCATTAAAACTGGCAGTGATGACAACAACTGTAAATTTTGTTGCTGTTTTTGTTTTGGCATTATTATCTGTGTTGTTTTTCTGCTGTTGTTGTTGTTGCCATGTTGCTGCAGACTGTAAAACATGCTGGAGCAAAATGTAATCAACGAGAAAGATATATATATATATATACATATATATATATATATATAAAAATAAACATAAAACCCATGGGGGGAATAATGTAGGAAGGAACAGCAATAGCAAACACACTAACAACAACAACACCAACAGCAACAACACACCAGCTAGCTATACTATAATTTATAAATGCTAAACCGGTAGAAAACCGTGCACAGCTTCAGATGAAATAAAATTTCCAGGGGTGCAACAGCAACAACAAAAAACACACAAAACTCATATACACACACGATATAAAATACACGTATCTATATAAATAGGTATTTATATACAAGCATACATATAAAATATAGTAACAAAAACAAGCACAACGTATATAGTGAGGGGTAAAAAGTTTATACTGTGCCAGTGTATGTGTTTTGCTGACGCTGTATATAGAGCGTTCAGGCCCCATATGTTGAGGCCAACGAGCGAGCCAAACAAGAGAGCTAAACATGCGAGAGAGTTAGATATTGGGAAAAATCTTGCTCAAGAGAGGGCAACACGAATGAGTCCCCCACATAAAAACTACCAATCCAAAAAGAAAATGAATAACAAATGCAAGACGCAGCACAGAGCAAACGAAGAAGAAGAAGAAATTGAAGCAAAAGAAACAGCAGAAAACAAACCCAAAAGTGGAGGGAATTAAGGAAAATTTATATTTTCCAACCTCAACGCGATTTTACAACAAGTTTTTATGGCATTTGGTCGTAAACTTCTTGTTGGTGTAGAGCGTGGAGCGGCACGCTGCGAGCACATCGAACACTCAAGCACAAATTCAAGGAATCACAAACAACATACAACAACATATAAAGCGAAATTAAAAAAAAAAAACAAAAATACAAATACAAAAAACAACCAGCTAACCGAAAGCTCAATAAACAACAACGCAATCGAATTAACGCTGGTCATAAACCGCGCATTTACCCTATGCGGCGAGTGATTACCGCGCACTTCAGTCACAAAAGTCACTGATTAGTTTATTTAATTTATGATTAGCTGCTTTGTTTAATTTAATTAGTATTTGTTTTTGTGCTCTATTTGCAACGACAGACAGTGCAAATATTTGCAGGCTGGTGTTAATCAGTAACGAAAAACAAACAAAAAAAAAAAAATTAAAAATTCAAATGTAAAAAACGAAAAGTGAAAAACTTAAATAAATAATATATTCGCGTTGCATGTGTTTATGTGATTTAACCGTTAGTCAAACGTGTAGCAGCTACAAACTGCAAGATAAACGTTCTTAAACGCTGTGAAAAAAAAAAAAAACAAAAATTCCTCAAAAAGTGCTTAAATTCTATGAAAATTGCTTTGGTCTCAGCCGAACGACAAACTTCGTCACGAAGGTCAAAGTGAGGACGTGGCACTAATAGACTAGAAACTCAAGATCACTTTGACTGCATGCTAGCTGCAATCCTTTCCGCCTTTTCTGCCTTTGCTGCAACTCCACAACTTTACCAATACCGACACAAGTGCATGTAAGTTATTATTTTTGTTGTTGCAATTGTTTTTGTTATTGTTATGGCAATAATTTGCATCAAATATTCTCGTAAGTGTTTCTAATCGGAATGTGTGTTCGGTGTAAAATTTTATTTTGTCGAAGTCATTCAATCTTTCATGCAACGAGGTGTTAATTTCTCAAGGTCGTAGTATAGTATTTTGTGCACGCTGCACTGCTTGCTTTAAATATCCTTCAAACTCTTTTTTTGTTTACTTTTTTTTTTTTTTATTTTTGCCCATCTTACTCTGTACGCTTTCGTTTTGTTATTGTTGTTGTTGTTGTTGTTACAACTAGGCCTCATAAATTGCTGCCTTAAGTGTTTATTTAACTTATTTCTTGGCTGTGTAGTTTTAGAGGTCGTTACTGATATTTATTGCCGCATATTAAATGATTTTATGTGTTGCTGCTGTTGTTGTGCTGCTGCAGCATCATCATCATCAGCTTAGAACGTTTGCAAAAGTTTAACCGTCGCAACAACAATAATGTTTGAATTGCATTTATTTGCTTTCAACTTAATTGCGTGAAGGGCAAAAGTTCAATTTTCCGTGTTTCAATTTTAAAGCTTTACATAGACAAGGAAGACATTTGAAGCGGATAGTTAAGCAAATTTTAACTTCTGATTTTCGTTATTCGGATCTAATGGTATCCAAGACAATGTTTTGCTTATGTATTTTCATATTTTTGTGCAAGTTTGACAAGTTTTGTGGCTTTTAGTTTAAAAACTGTGAAAAAGTTGAAATAAAACAAACAATACTTTGGAATTTTAACCTAAAGCTGTCCAAGACCTATATTTTTACTCTACACCTGAACAGCTTATACACTCACGAACACTCCCACCTCCCATACAATCCACATTAGTGAAAAATTAGAAAGGGTGTTGCTATTTGAGTTACAGGAATAAAATTTGGTAGGTCCGTATATTACATCAAAACTTATTTGTGTACAAAAGACACGTGTGTTCCGTCCACGAATACGTCTGCTCCCATACAACACATAGTAAGGGTGTTTTTTTAAGAGGTATAGCTTTATAGCTTTAAGTTGGCAACACTATTTAAACTGGCTGCCATTTTATCAGATGTTTAGTAACTTATATTTATATTGGTTTGTTGGCATTTAAACATGAATAGACTGATGCCTGAACAACGCCTGACACCTGACGAAAATAATGATTCTGTTAGAAATACGTATCACGCACTACATCCATTTTACGCTCAACATTAGTCGTCCATCAGAGACGGTCGTCCATCAGAGCAATTAATTCGACTAACTATGAACCGTTTTCGCACCACGCTTATTCTAAATGATAAAACGCATCCACAGAGACGTCGTACAGTGCGTACAGAAGAAGCCATTGCTGCTGTAGAGCGTAACATAGAGGAAGACCCGAATCAGTCTATCCACCATCGTGCACAGAAATTGGATATGTGTCCATCCACTTTATGGAAGATTTTGCGGAAAGATGTTGGTTTGCTTGCTTACAAAATCCAACTCGTGCAAGAATTGAAGCCACACGATCCCCTAGTAAGGCGTAGATTCGGTGAATGGGCCCAAAACAAGATTGCCCTTGACGCCGATTTTTATAAAAGAATTTTGTTTAGCGATGAAGCGCACTTTTGGTTGAATGATCAATTAACAAAACTGCCGTGTTTGGAGTGAAGATAATTCTCAACTGTATGTTGAGACACCGTTGTATCCAGAAAAACTGACTGCTTGGTGTGCTTTATGGCCTGGTGGAATTGTTGGTCTGTAATAGAGCTTTCGTTTTAACGTGAACACGTGTTTTAAAAAAAATCAAGTGAAAACACGAAGCTCAACTACACGCGTATTTTATTCACGAACTATACGTGAGGTTCGTATTCACGTGATTCAGGTGAATGGTATTCACGTACTTTAGGTATGAGCCGAACTTTTCATAGTTTTTTGAACTCTAGGTAAAAAGTGGTTATTTTTGGCCTATCCCGTTTTAAATTTTTTGTTTTTTTTTAATATTTTTGATGCAATATTTTGATATAGTGTGACCTCTCTATCTATGCGCCTCGATAATATCATCCCCCTAAGAAACACGTAAAAAGTGGTGCTACTAAGTTCGAACTTAACGGAGTTCGAACTTTCGTTTCGAACTACACGTGCAGTTTGAAACACGTGTTTGAGCTGAAGCTCTAGACTGTACTTATTTAAAAACGATACTACACTCAGAAAAAAGTGTCTCGGAATATGATAAAAAAGGCATCATATTTAGAGAAAAATGGTATAGACTTTGCTCCAGAGAATGCTATTCTCTAATTGCGATACTTAAAATTCTCTAAAAATGATAAAAAGGTTTCATGAAATAGAAAAATATATCGTTTGTAGAGAAAAATACTTTTTTTTTTGAGAAAATTTTGGTTTTTATTGAAGAAAATACTTCTCATAGTGAATTTTTTATCAAAATATAAGAAAAGTTTTTAATTTTCAATAAAATTTCTCTATAAATGAGAAATTTTTTGTGCGAGAAAAATACTTATCATTATTAGAGACATTGAAATATTTCCATTTCCTAGAAGTAAAGAAATATTTCTTCGAAAATGTGAAAATTTATTCTAATTGAAGAAAATTTTATTTGAAAAAGAGAAAATTGCTTTTATCAAAAATAGAGAAATTTTTTACCGGAGCAAGGTATGTGTTTTTTTCTCAGTGTAGCAAGAACGTTACAGTCAATGGTGACCGTTATAGAGCCCATATTACCGACTTTTTATTTCCTCAATTGAACAACCATAATGTGCAGAAGCTATGGTTTCAACAAAACGGCGCAAAATGTCACACACCGCGTGTGTTACTTTACTGAAGAATTGCTTTACTGAAGGTTTGACTTCCAAGATCTTGTGACTTAACGCCGCTAGACTATTTTCTTTGGGGATATGTGAAGTCGCTAGTCTACGCCGATAGCCTGAAACGATCGACCACTTGTAGAGCAACATTCACTGCGTTATTGCCCATGTTGGAAAAAGTAATTGAAAATTGGACTTCCCGCTTAGATTACGTCCGACCCAGCCGTGGCGGTCATATGCCACAAATCATATTTAAATGATAATGCCAAAAGATTATCTTTTGGCATAATCTTTTGGCATAATCTTTTGATAATCTTTTGAATAAAGTCAATTTCATGTCAATTTTAAGAATTCATTCCTGTTATATTTCATTTTAAAGTTCTATACCTAAAAAAAAAAACACCTTTTATAAATATGCAATAAAATTCTAAAATAAATATAAATATGTTCTTATCTTCGATCAAAGGCTATGTATTCTGTATTTTTTATAGAACTATACAGTTGGAACCAATGTGGATTGTATGTGCTCGATGGGATGACGCTCATTTGTGCACACGTTAGTATTGACGTAAAAATGCTACCATACCAAGTTTTATCTCTATAGGTTAGATACAAACGTTTTACTTGTATTTTAAATATTGTGGGTTGCGTGCTTGTGGGTGGATGACACCCATTTTGTTTAAACATCCTAATTTTATCTTTGTAGCTCATAAGCAAAAACCTTTATAGAGTTTTAACTATTTTTTTTTTTTTTAACAAATTATTCCTTTCTATTTTTCATTTTCGTAACTTTGAAGCTTGTAACACCCGTCTCAATTTTTAAAATTTTATTAAAAAATGTTACTGCACCGAGTCGATATTGTACTGGTTTTTGACTTAATAATTATTTTAAATATTTGACTTAATTTTATTTTGACTGAATTTTTACGTTTGATGAAAAATGTAAAAACACACAACAATATCGAGTCGTGTATCAACACTCAAATCATTCTCCTGGCCTTGTTAAATCCTAAACCTGAAAGGTCAGGGTATATTAACTTTGTGCAAACGTTTGCAACGCATAGAACGAAGTGAGTCCGACATAGAAAAATATATATATTATTAATCAGGGTCAGCTCTTGAGTCGTGCTATCCATGGTCGTCCGTCCGTCTGTCCGTCCGTCCGTCCGTCTGTGTGTTGTCCGTAAACACAGGATAAGAAGAAGGAGTCGAGATAATTGGATGAAACTTGGTACACATGGTCACATGCACCTAAGGATATGCACTATTGAATATTTTTGGAATCCGCCTACGGGCACGCCTACCTCCCATATAACGCAAAAATTGAAAACTGCATAAATAAGCTTCTAGCAACCCTACAACAATAAAATTTGGTAAAAATGTGTTTTGTATCAACACAAAAATTACTTCGAAAAATTAATGTCATCCACCTACGGACACGCCCACCTCCCATACATCTCAAACATTAAAATCTCAATTAATAAGCTTGTGTTTAACCTACAGAAACTTGGTACGTATGTTTTTTATAACAAACCGAAAATATTTCTGAAAAATGGACTTCATCCGCCCACGGAATCGCCCACCTCCCATACAAAGCAAAAATTTAAAACTGCATAAATAAGCTCATAATTAACCTACAATAATAAAATTTGGTACGTATGTATTTTATATGAATACAAAGATATCATCGAAAAATTGATGTCACCCGCCCACGGCCACGCCCACCTCTAATACAACCCTTAAATTTAACACTCAATATATAAGCTCGTTTATAACCTACAGAGATAAAAATTGGTACGTTTGTATTTTATAACAAAACGAAGAAGTTTTAGAAAAATGAGTGTTATCCACTAACGAACACACCTACTTGCAATACTACCCAAAAGATTTAAAATTCAATAAATAAGCATATGTTTAACATACAGAGATAAAACGCCCACCTCCCATACAACCTACAATAGCGAAAACACTATAATGGCATCAACATGTGAGCTACAGGAATAAAACTTGGTATGTGTACATTTTTCATCAAAATTAAAATGCTTATAAAATATGGGCTACATCCACCCTCGGATACGCCCTTTCAATAATATTATTATATTTTGAAAAATCAGGTTTAGGGTATTTCGTAGCCGGGCTAGAACGACTGTAGACTTTCTTTACTTGTTTTTGCATAAATTACTTTCGGCGATAGCTTATTTTTAAAAAGGTTAAATGGACCATTTTTTAAGTTTTCTATTTTTTGTGAATTTTTAAAGACACTTTTGACTTGCATTGTTATGTGAAAAAAAATTTTTTTCAAAATATTTCCTTTAAAGTGCAAAAACTGCTCATCCAAAGTTTAAAGTTTTTTAAACAAACTTGAAGAAAATTTTATTGGGCTTAATTTGATAAAAATAAAAATCGAAGAAGTAGTGTACAAGATATACTTCAATCAGGGACCGTACCGGTTATGGTTTTTATCAAAAAAGTCAAATAATAACTGTTAATTTTTAACTTTTATGTTTTCCGTCAAAAATTAAAGTTATTTTGTGCCTTATATTTTTTCGGGCAAACATAACAGTTACTTTTAACTTTTATTTTATCGGTCAAAAATAACAGTTATTTTCTGCCTTTTATTTTTTCGGTCAAAAATATCAGGCAATTTGTGTTTTTTCAAAGGCGATTTTAAAAACAAAAAAACTATCGATACCATTATTTTGGTCTCATCGGTGATCACGTTTTACATATGGTATCAAAAGTTTTTTAATCGGACAAGCGGCCTTAAAAAAACACAGATTGCCTGATATTTTTGACCGAAAAAATAAAAGTCACAAAATAACTGTTATTTTTGACCGATTAAATAAAAATCAAAGATAATCGTTATTTTTGTCTGAAAAAAATAAAAGGCAAAAAATAACAGTTAATTTTTAACTTTTATAGAATCAGTCGACAATTTAAAAGGCTCTAAATATTCGTGAAGCTGAGGCCATTTGTATCATAATGGTATATTTGAAAATGTCCTTCGACAATTTTTTCATTGTGTCTTTTTCATTCGAAATTTATAAAATAACAGTTATTTTCGGTCCCTGATTTCAATAGATGCGACCATATATGAAGAAAGCGACAAAATCTTGAATAACTTATTTTTAAAAAAAAAACATTGCGACAAAATTTGTTTTTGCGATTTTCGTGTTTAGAGACCTCAAATCTATTAGAAAAAAAGTGATGCCCTTTACAAAAACAGTGGAGCATAGAGTTATCCAGTTCACTTTAATAAAAATCATGGATTCATACACAGTAAAAAATATAAGGATAAATTTTATACTTTTTGGTATAAAATCCAGAGAAAATTGTTTAAAACTAATAAAATTTTCTGATGAAATGAAAAACTCATGAAATTTTGTATTTTTATCTCTTATTTGTTTTTAGTTTTTTAATTTGTTTAAAATTGTTAATAATAAATTTTTGATTAAAATTTTTATTCGTTAAACCCGGCACAATCATCGGTCATACCCGCACCTTTTATAAGCGTAAAAGGGATTGGTAATCGACATATGTTCAAAATATTTTTCACTAGTATTCAATCTAAAATATATTCGGTTTAATTATATTTAAGTCGAAAATATTGTCAGAGTGGCAGATGCACTGAATATCAATATTACACTCACAAGTTTTTGATTTTACACTTGTGCCCATCACATACTTCCGAGGTGTTTAAGTGAATATAACCTTTAAATTAGTATAATTGATTAGATTATGTTTTGACATTTTGAAACCTTTGAACCCTTAGTTCATTTCTTAAATTTTAACCGGTAAATATAATTTTCTTTGGAATGAGTCTAATACTTATTGTTTTTTTTTTTTCTAATCTAACTTCTTACACAAATTGGTTTTTCATGTCATGATAGTAATTTTCTTTTTAATTTTTTTTTTTAATAAAACAGTAGAATTATATGTGGTGGCTATATGCCTCTCGAATAGTTTTTTAAATTGATATAAAATTTATGAAAAATTGAATTCAAAACTTTAAACTCATTTCCTGCATCAATGTTATAAAAAATGTTTGAAATATATCCGAAACTACTTTATCGATGACATTCATACATTCATACTTTACTTGATTAAATTGGCTCATGATAGAATAAAAGCTATTTTTCCGAGTTTTTACTATTGCAATTTGACCATAATTCAACTAGAGCCATTCCTAACAGAAACTTCCTTACGAATTAAAAGTTTTTTAGAATTTTTAGACTTTGAAAATTTTAGAATTTTTCTCAGAAAACATTAAAATGTTTCATCTTTAGAGCAATTTTTTTTTTTAGCGAAAAAATCAACATTTGCTTTTTTTTCCACTTGAGTTCGTTTTTTATTTACTTTTTGGTGTTTATGGAGGGAGGAGGGGGTTGAACCCCATTTATCCCCCTGGTCTACCTGCCTGGAAATTTCAATGAATTGTTTGTTTAGTTTAATAAGTAGTTTTTTTGTTAAATGAAACCGAATTCATAAAATGTTTTCCTAAAACAATTTTAAGCTGTTTAGCTGTTGACATGTATTAAGTACAATTTTGTTTTCTTAAAGCTAGAAATTAAAAAATATTTTGTCAATAAATTAAAATAAATAACAAATAGATTATATAAACATATATATATGTAAAAAATTGTGTCTTAAATGTAATTGTGGTTAATTTATGACATAATAAAATCGTTTTAGAGTTTATTCCACTTTGTTTTGAAAAACTAATGAATATAATTTGAAAAATTTCATAGATCTCATGGGTTGGTTGCTTCAATTAGTTAAAAATGTATGCATGCTTAAATTTTGGTATACTTTAAAGCTATGATGTGTGATTTATGCGCTGCACTGCTTCAATTAAGCCCGGCTAATAAAGATGCTTAATGATAACAATAACCCAAGTCATTAACAAACTCAACGCTTGGAACATCATTAAATTTATAAACCTTATAAAATTATCTGCCTGATGTAGTAAAACTTAAAAATACAAAAAAAAAAATATATATACCAAAAACGAAAAATAAACCCCTTATTACCCTTTTCGAGGCGCTCAACATTATTATTAACCATAAAAGTGATTCGTAGCAAGGTAAAAACAAACGATGCGATGGCGTTACCATCAAAACCTCATCAAGTGGAGAACAGTCAAAAGTCCTTGCGAACAGATATCATATTTTCTGAGGTGTTAAGTGAGTGTCTGCAGCTAGTTTTCCACATCCTTATTTTTGTTATTATTGTTTTATGATACCTACGTAAAACTTGCCAGGCTGATGACTGACTGCCGGGTTGGTTGGTTGGTTGGTTGGCGGGCTGACTAGCACCTTGGTGCTAGCTTCGCGGTTGGTGCATTTATGAGACCGCACTAAAAAGATTATCGCTGCCTTTTTGCTTTCGTACTTAACTTGGTCATAACTTGTTGGCAATGAGCTGTATGCGTAATTGTGGCAATATTTCTATAAAAAAAAATTGTGGTTGTGTGCTGTGTGTTTGCGCAAAGATGTGTGAGCGAGTGTGTGTGTGTGTGTGCGTGTACATGTGCGTGTACGTTTGCTTGATAAGCTTTTGTCATAAATTAATTAAAATAAACTAATTCATGCAATTATGAACTGGAATAAATGTCAAGGCATGAACAGAAAATTTAATTTTGTATTTTTGTTGAGAAGTTTGGGTTACAGCCGGATAACGACTTTTAAGCAAGAAAAACCCATTCAAACTAAATTAAAAATTGTAAAAACTTAAAAAATAACGCTCAGCGGCTTTTGTTGTAGTATGACAGATACCCCAAATTCGAAAACCTTGTATTAATAATTATTTTTCAAATGTTGACTCTCTCTCAGAAATGCTGTTTTAACTTTATATGCCTTGTAAATTTATATATATTTTAATAAAAGAAAACAGTCTCATTATTTTAAAACATAATAGTTAAAAGTAGAATTAAATAATTTAAGAAATACGAGTTGTCCAAATGGTTTAAGCTGTAGTTCCATGTCAGTAAAATTATTAAAAGTAGTATCGCCTGGGGTCGAAATTCAACCAATTTATTGATTGCCTATTTATAATTATATGCGAGATGATAAAAATAAGTTTGAGGCTATAACTCTTAATTGATTAGAGACATAAAGCTATTTTCTTCAAAAAAATTATTTTTTTAGATTATTATTTTGTTCAAAAACAGAAAAACAACATTTTAAAAAAAATTTAATTTTGTCAAAGAAACCATTGATTTATTGAGCCTTGATTTATTGATGGCACGGACAGTTTATTAATTTAGTGTCAAGACAAAATAAATTCACCTAAAATTCGGTGAAGACTTTGAAAGAAAATCAAAAATGCAATTTTGAGTTTTTGTTTTTTTACAACAAAATTCATTTTTACGCCATATCTTAAGAATAAATCAAATTTTATGGTTTTTTTTAAAAGGAATAATTTAAATATAAAAAAACAAAAGAAGGTATTATTTTCAAAAGTTTTTTTAAGTTAACTGATAAGACTTAAATACAAAAAATAAATAAATAAAATCTATTCACAGATGGCGGAGATATTGGCTTCAGAATTTAGAACATTCAATTTGAAACAGTTTTTTTCTCTCTCTTGGCATTTGGTTAAAACACACTCTAAATAACTAACGACAATATTAAGAAAATTCATTAAAAATACTTTGGGTTAGAACTTTGCTGTAATGTTTAACACATTTAAAAGAAAATTTAACAAACTTTTAGAAAAACTGAAAAAAATTAAAAAACCGTTAAAATCCGACCAAGATGAAAATAAATTCGAGGCTATAACTCTTAATTGATTGGAGATATATTTAATTATTTCTTTCAAAAACAGGAAAACAACATTTTAAAAAAATTTAATTTTGTCAAAAAAATCGTAGGGGTAGCCTTGATTTTTTGATGGCACGGACAGTTTATTAATTTAGTGTCAAGACAAAATAAATTCACCTATAATTCGGTTAAGACTTTGAAAGAAAATCAAAAATGCAATTTTGAGTTTTTGTTTTTTTACAACAAAAATCATTTTTAAGCCATATTTAAAGAATAAATCAAATTTTATGGTTTTTTTTAAAAGGAATAATTTAAATATAAAAAAACAAAAAACGGTATTATTTTCAAAAGTTTTTTTAAGTTTTTAATGTAAGACTTAAATACAAAAAAGAAATAAATAAAATCTATTCACAGATGGCGGAGATATTGGCTTCAGAATTTAAAACATTAAATTTGAGACAGTTTTTTTCCTCTCTTTTCATGTGGTTGAAACACACGCTAAATAACTAACAACAATATTAAGAAAATTCATTAAAAATACTTTTGATTAGAACTTTGCTGTAATTTGTATTACATTTGAAAGAAAATTTAACAAACTTTAAGAAAAAATTAGAAAAATTGAAAACCGTTAAACTCCGTCCAAGATATTCACATGGAAAGTCAAATTTTTGAATTCAAAACACATTTTTTTACAAACTTTAAAATTGACGAATGGATAAAACTCAATTTTTTTTAAAAATTGTTACTTTTAAAAAAAATTCAAATTCGACCAACTCAAAATCTCTCCCTTAACCAAATTTCATATTAATCAAAGGGCAGATTTTTTCTCAAGAATTTAATTTCTCTCTTAGAAGGTTGGGAGTCCTCTCTATGAGAAATATCATTTATATATACATTCTGCACATCTGGGTAACATTATCTTTCGAATGATATAAGTTTCATTTATTTTGAGTTTAAATTAATACCAAAAAAGCGTACGAAAAACTTTAATGTTCACATATTAATATATAAGATATAAGATTAGACCACGTCAGTTGCAGAGGGTTAAGTCAAGAATATTTAAATAAGTTTTTTGGAGTTACAACTAAATTCGCCGAAAATGTAATTTCTACTACAAAAAAGAAAAAATTTAAAAGAGCTCAAAGAATTTCAAAAATATGTCTTTTACTCGCAAGCATATTGCGATTTCAACAATTTCAAATCGTTTTGGAATGAAATCTTATAGTATCGTGCTAAGAAATTTTAGAGTACAAAAAATTCTTACGAAACCAATACATCAGTTAGTGAAAAAAATAATATATCTTTAAAGTTGAATACATTACCTTTGATTTCATAAGACAAATATCGAATTAAGTGTTGTTTTCGTATTATTTTAAGGTAAATTTAGTATGAAATAAGTTTCTAAAACACATTAAGAATATTTTACTAATCGAACTGCTTTAATTTGAA
This sequence comes from Tetanocera ferruginea, assembly GCA_958299015.1. Taxonomy (NCBI): domain Eukaryota; kingdom Metazoa; phylum Arthropoda; class Insecta; order Diptera; family Sciomyzidae; genus Tetanocera; species Tetanocera ferruginea. The sequence continues at coordinate 107,539,356 of OY282642.1, read as the reverse complement.
ATGTTTCATAGCTATTCTTTTGCTATTCTTTTGCTTTAATGTTGAATAAATTAATATTCATGTCGTGCCATTTTTTTTCCTTTTTTTGTTTTATTTAGATTTGAGACAAAGCTTAAATTCATTTTTCTGTATATCAATATCAATAAATGCAGATTAAAAATAAATTAGCCAATAAATTACACCAACTGATTGATAAAAACATAAGAAAATTAATTCAAATTTTATTAAAATTTTTGTTTATGTCGAATGTTGACTTTTGAGCAAATTTAATAAAACCTACAAACGATGTTTTTACGATTAAAATTCAATTAATAGGTCACCGTTATCGCTGGCGCGAAATTAAATTAAGATATAAAAGTTGTTGTCGAGCGAATTTTTGTTTTTTCTTATGTGAAAAAATAAATAAAATTCAAAATTAACAGTTATCCGTGAATGATATTTCAACATAAAATTATTATTATTATTATTATTATTATTATTATTATTATTATTATTATTATTATTATTATTATTATTATTATTCTTATTATTATTATTATTATTATTATTATTATTATTATTATTATTATTACTATTATTATTATTATTATTATTATTTTTATTATTATTATTATTATTATTATTCTTATTATTATTATTATTATTATTATTATTATTATTATTACTATTATTTTATTATTATTGTTATTATTATTTTTATTATTATTATTATTATTATTATTATTATTATTATTATTATTATTATTATTATTATTATTATTATTATTATTATTATTATTATTATTATTATTATTATTATTATTATTATTATTATTATTATTATTATTATTATTATTATTATTATTATTATTATTATTATTATTATTATTATTATTATTATTATTATTTGTATTATAATTATTATTATTATTATTATTATTATTATTATTATAACATTATTCCGTAAAATTTGAGTGCGGAACGCTTGATTTTTTTTGAAAAATTTTTAGAGCATATTTTTAGGCATTTTATGTTTTGTGATTTATTAAAACTTCAAAAACTTTTTATAATTTTTTTTTTTGCATTTTGGAAGTTTCAGTTTTACAAACATATTACGTCGTACCTACTACAATGGTTTCCATTTTTACTTTTAGGTTTTTTATAAGAATTTAGAACTAACAATTTTTATTTGAATAATTTAAAATCGAATTTGTGGAAACGGGCCCGTCATTTTTGATTGGAAAGAACTCGTTTAATATATTACTATAACATAATTCCGTAAAATGTGAGTGCGGAACGACTGACTTTTTTTTAAATTTCATAGCATATTTTAAGGCATTTTTATTTGATGATTTATTGAAACTTCAAAAATTTTAATGCTTTTTTTATTTTGAAATTTTCAGTTTTTAAAAAAATTTTTAAACTTATTTCGTCGTGCCTACTATAGTTTCCGTTATTACTTCAAGGTATTTTATAAATATTTGCAACTAAAAATTGTTATTTGCACAATTTAAAATCGAAATGAGACCATCGCTGATCTCTAATTCGGCTTAAAGAAAATCAATATTTCTTGTGTTTTCCTTTATTAAAAGCGGGCCCGTCATTTTTGATGGGAAAGAACTAGTTATTATAAGAGAAAACTTTTTTGTTATATTGAAAAAAATTTTTTTTTTTAAATTTTTAAAAAATATCAGTTGCGATTGTGACATGCAAATATATTATTTTAAATCAGCATGTTCTAAGCGTCGGAAAAAACTTTTGAGTATACCGAAATGTTGGAATTTGTGTTGCCTCTTAGAATAAATAATGATTTTTATTTTTTAAGCGTTAAGCATAAAAATAATCATTATATAATGATTTTTAGTTTTTTGTTCAGGAATAAAAATTATTTTTGAATTTTATTTTTTTGGCTCAGAAATAAAGACTATTTTTTAATTTTATTTATTTTGCTCAGACATAAAAATTATTTTTTATTTATTTTTTAATATTATTTATTTTGCTCAGACATAAAAATTATTTTTAATTTTTATATTTTTTTTGCTCTGAAATAAAAATTATTATTGATTTTTATTTTTTTGGCTCAGAAATAAAAATTATTTTTGATTTTTATTTATTTTGTTCAAAAATAAAAATTATTTGTTGATTTTTATATTTTCGCACTAAATTAAAATTCATTATTTAAAAGGAATAAAACTTGGGCATGTGTAAATTTTTCATAAAAATTTAAATCCAAACAAAATATGGGCTTACGCTTAAACCAGTTAATACAACAACATTGAGACTACAGTCGAGTCAGCTGTTTTTAGGGGATGTTTATACCCTAAACCTGAAAGGTCAGGGTATATTAACTTTGTGCAAACGTTTGTAACGCATAGAACGAAGCGAGTCCGGTATAGAAAAGTATATATATTCTTGATCAGCGTCACCACGTGAGTCGAGCTATCTATGTCCGTCCGTCCGTCCGTCCGTGTGTTGTCCGTATACACAGGATAAGAAGAAGGAGTTGAGATAATTGGATGAAACTTGGTACACATGGTCACATGAACCCAAGGATCTGCACTATTGAATATTTTTGGAATCCGCCCACGGACACGCCTACCTCCCATACAACGCAAAAATTTAAAACTGCATAACTCAGCTCATAATAAGTCTACAACAACAAAATTTGGTATGTTTGTGTTTTATACCAACACAAATATGTCTTCGGAAAATGAACGTCATCCGATCACGGACACGCCTACCTCCCATACAACCCAAAAATTGAAAACGCAATAAATAAGCATGTGTTTAACCTACAGAGCTTAAATTTGGCACGTATGTTTTTCATAACAAAAAAAAAGATGGTTTAGAAAAATGGACATCGTCCGCCCACGGACACGCCTACTTCCCATACAACGCGAAAATTGAAAACTGCATAGCTCAGCTCATAATTAGCCTACAACAATAAAATTTGATATGTATGTGTTTCATACCAACACAAATATGTCTTCGGAAAATGGACGTCATCCGATCACGGACACGCCTACCTCCCATACAACCCAAAAATTGAAAACGCAATAAATAAGCATGTGTTTAACCTACAGAGCTAAAATTTGGCACGTATGTTTTTTATGACAAGACAAAGATGGTTTGGAAAAATGGACTTCATCCGCCCACGGACACGCCCATTTACAATTAATTTTTGGAGTTTACTCCTTTAGAATCGATTTGCATATAAAGAAATTATATTAGGGGGTAAAGTCAAATTTTCAACTATTTTTCGTTACGTTTGAATTTTCAACTATTTTTTGCGTTATGGTTGAATTTTCAACTTTTTTTCGTTACGTTTGAATTTTCAACTATTTTTGCGTTATGCTTGGCCAATCGAATGCAATGGAATTATCAAGGTCACAGGCAGATCATTGGCACTTTAATGGATTCCATGGAGAATTTGGACAAAAGTGGATGATTCTATGGCCATTCGGATGCAATGGGATTATCAAGGTCACAGGCTGGTCATTGGCACTTTAATGGATTCCATGGATTCCATGGAGGTGACAGGGGAGTCATTGGAACTTTTATGAGTTGAAGCAACATTTGGACCAAAATGGATGATTCTATGGCCAATCGGATGCAATGGGATTATCTGAGGTCACAGGCGGGTCATTGGACCTTTTATTGGTTCCATGGAACATTTGGACCAAAATGGATGATTCTATGGCCAATCGGATGCAATGGGATTATCTGAGGTCACAGGCGGGTCATTGGAACTTTTATTGGTTCCATGGAACATTTGGACCAAAATGGGTGATTCTATGGCCAATCGGATGCAATGGGATTATCTGAGGTCACAGGCGGGTCATTGGAACTTTTATGGGTTCCATGGAACATTTGGACCAAAATGGATGATTCTATGGCCAATCGGATGCAATGGGATTATCTGAGGTCACAGGAAGGTCATTGGAACTTTTATGGGATCCATGGAACATTTGGACCAAAATGGATGATTCTATGGCCAATCGGATGCAATGGCATTATCTGAGGTCACAGGCGGGTCATTGGAACTTTTATGGGTTCCATGGAACATTTGGACCAAAATGGGTGATTCTATGGCCAATCGGATGCAATGGGATTACCTGAGGTCACAGGCGGGTCATTGGAACTTTTATGGGTTCCATGGAACATTTGAACCAATATGGGTGATTCTATGGCCAATCGGATGCAATGGGATTATCTGAGGTCACAGGCGGGTCATTGGAACTTTTATGGGTTCCATGGAACATTTGGACCAAAAAAGATGATTCTATGACCAATCGGATGCAATGGGATTATTTGAGGTCACAGGCGGGTCATTGGAACTTTTATGGGTTCCATGGAACATTTGGACCAATATGGGTGATTCTATGGCCAATCGGATGCAATGGGATTACCTGAACTCACAGGCGGGTCATTGGAACTTTTATGGGTTCCATGGAACATTTGGAACAAAATGGGTGATTCTATGGCCAATCGGATGCAATGGGATTATCTGAGGTCACAGGCGACTCATTGGAACTTTTATGGGTTCCATGGAACATTTGGACCAAAATGGGTGATTCTATGGCCAATCGGATGCAATGGGATTATCTGAGGTCACAGGCGAGTCATTGGAACTTTTATGGGTTCCATGGAACATTTGGACCAAAATGGGTGATTCTATGGCCAATCGGATGCAATGGGATTACCTGAACTCACAGGCGGGTCATTGGAACTTTTATGGGTTCCATGGAACATTTGGAACAAAATGGGTGATTCTATGGCCAATCGGATGCAATGGGATTATCTGAGGTCACAGGCGGGTCATTGGAACTTTTATGGGTTCCATGGAACATTTGGACCAAAATGGATGATTCTATGACCAATCGGATGCAATGGGATTATTTGAGGTCACAGGCGGGTCATTGGAACTTTTATGGTTTCCATGGAACATTTGGAACAAAAAAGATGATTCTATGGCCAATCGGATGCAATGGGATTATCTGAGGTCACAGGCGGGTCATTGGAACTTTTATGGGTTCCATGGAACATTTGGACCAAAATGGGTGATTCTATGGCCAATCGGATGCAATGGGATTATCTGAGGTCACAGGCGGGCCATTGGAACTTTTGTGGGTTCCATGGAACATTTGGACCAAAAAAGATGATTCTATGGCCAATCGGATGCAATGGGATTATCTGAGGTCACAGGCGGGTCATTGGAACTTTTATGGGTTCCATGGAACATTTGGACTAAAATGGGTGATTCGATGGCCAATCGGATGCAATGGGATTATCTGAGGTCACGGGCGGGTAATTGGAACTTTTATGGGTTCCATGGAACATTTGGACCAAAAAAGATGATTCTATGGCCAATCGGATGCAATTGGATTATCTGAGGTCACAGGAAGGTCATTGGAACTTTTATGGGTTCCATGGAACATTTGGACAAAAAAAGATTATTCTATGGCTAATCGGATGCAATGGGATTATCTGAGGTCACAGGAAGGTCATTGGAACTTTTATGGGATCCATGGAACATTTGGACCAAAATGGATGATTCTATGGCCAATCGGATGCAATGGGATTACCTGAGGTCACAGGCGGGTCATTGGAACTTTTATGGGTTCCATGGAACATTTGGACCAAAATGGGTGATTCTATGGCCAATCGGATGCAATGGGATTATCTGAGGTCACAGGCGGGTCATTGGAACTTTTATGGGTTCCATGGAACATTTGGACCAAAATGGGTGATTCTATGGCCAATCGGATGCAATGGGATTATCTGAGGTCACAGGCGGGTCATTGGAACTTTTATGGGTTCCATGGAACATTTGGACCAAAATGGATGATTCTATGACCAATCGGATGCAATGGGATTATTTGAGGTCACAGGCGGGTCATTGGAACTTTTATGGGTTCCATGGAACATTTGGAACAAAAAAGATGATTCTATGGCCAATCGGATGCAATGGGATTATCTGAGGTCACAGGCGGGTCATTGGAACTTTTATGGGTTCCATGGAACATTTGGACCAAAATGGATGATTCTTTGACCAATCGGATGCAATGGGATTATTTGAGGTCACAGGCGGGTCATTGGAACTTTTATGGGTTCCATGGAACATTTGGAACAAAAAAGATGATTCTATGGCCAATCGGATGCAATGGGATTATCTGAGGTCACAGGCGGGTCATTGGAACTTTTATGGGTTCCATGGAACATTTGGACCAAAATGGGTGATTCTATGGCCAATCGGATGCAATGGGATTATCTGAGGTCACAGGCGGGTCATTGGAACTTTTGTGGGTTCCATGGAACATTTGGACCAAAAAAGATGATTCTATGGCCAATCGGATGCAATGGGATTATCTGAGGTCACAGGCGGGTCATTGGAACTTTTGTGGGTTCCATGGAACATTTGGACCAAAAAAGATGATTCTATGGCCAATCGGATGCAATGGGATTATCTGAGGTCACAGGCGGGTCATTGGAACTTTTGTGGGTTCCATGGAACATTTGGACCAAAAAAGATGATTCTATGACCAATCGGATGCAATGGGATTATTTGAGGTCACAGGCGGGTCATTGGAACTTTTATGGGTTCCATGGAACATTTGGAACAAAAAAGATGATTCTATGGCCAATCGGATGCAATGGGATTATCTGAGGTCACAGGCGGGTCATTGGAACTTTTGTGGGTTCCATGGAACATTTGGACCAAAAAAGATGATTCTATGACCAATCGGATGCAATGGGATTATTTGAGGTCACAGGCGGGTCATTGGAACTTTTATGGGTTCCATGGAACATTTGGAACAAAAAAGATGATTCTATGGCCAATCGGATGCAATGGGATTATCTGAGGTCACAGGCGGGTCATTGGAACTTTTATGGGTTCCATGGAACATTTGGACCAAAATGGGTGATTCTATGGCCAATCGGATGCAATGGGATTATCTGAGGTCACAGGCGGGTCATTGGAACTTTTATGGGTTCCATGGAACATTTGGACCAAAATGGGTGATTCTATGGCCAATCGGATGCAATGGGATTATCTGAGGTCACAGGCGGGTCATTGGAACTTTTATGGGTTCCATGGAACATTTGGACCAAAATGGATGATTCTATGACCAATCGGATGCAATGGGATTATTTGAGGTCACAGGCGGGTCATTGGAACTTTTATGGGTTCCATGGAACATTTGGAACAAAAAAGATGATTCTATGGCCAATCGGATGCAATGGGATTATCTGAGGTCACAGGCGGGTCATTGGAACTTTTATGGGTTCCATGGAACATTTGGACCAAAATGGGTGATTCTATGGCCAATCGGATGCAATGGGATTATCTGAGGTCACAGGCGGGTCATTGGACCTTTTATTGGTTCCATGGAACATTTGGACCAAAATGGGTGATTCTATGGCCAATCGGATGCAATGGGATTATCTGAGGTCACAGGCGGGTCATTGGAACTTTTATGGGTTCCATGGAACATTTGGACCAAAAAAGATGATTCTATGGCCAATCGGATGCAATGGGATTATCTGAGGTCACAGGAAGGTCATTGGAACTTTTATGGGTTCCATGGAACATTTGGACCAAAAAAGATGATTCTATGGCTAATCGGATGCAATGGGATTATCTGAGGTCACAGGCGGGTCATTGGAACTTTTATGGGATCCATGGAACATTTGGACCAAAATGGATGATTCTATGGCCAATCGGATGCAATGGGATTACCTGAGGTCACAGGCGGGTCATTGGAACTTTTATGGGTTCCATGGAACATTTGGATCAAAATGGGTGATTCTATGGCCAATCGGATGCAATGGGATTATCTGAGGTCACAGGCGGGTCATTGGAACTTTTACGGGTTCCATGGAACATTTGGACCAAAAAAGATGATTCTATGGCCAATCGGATGCAATGGGATTATCTGAGGTCACATGCGGGTCATTGGAACTCTTATGGGTTCCATGGAACATTTGGACCAAAATGGGTGATTCTATGGCCAATCGGATGCAATGGGATTACCTGAGGTCACAGGCGGGTCATTGGAACTTTTATGGGTTCCATGGAACATTTGGACCAAAATGGGTGATTCTATGGCCAATCGGATGCAATGGGATTATCTGAGGTCACAGGCGGGTCATTGGAACTTTTATGGGTTCCATGGAACATTTGGACCAAAATGGGTGATTCTATGGCCAATCGGATGCAATGGGATTAACTGAACTCACAGGCGGGTCATTGGAACTTTTACGGGTTCCATGGAACATTTGGACCAAAAAAGATGATTCTATGGCCAATCGGATTTAATGGGATTATCTGAGGTCACAGGCGGGTCATTGGAACTTGTATGGGTTCCACGGAACATTTGGACCAAAATGGGTGATTCTATGGCCAATCGGATGCAATGGGATTATCTGAGGTCACAGGCGGGTCATTGGAACTTTTATGGGTTCCATGGAACATTTGGACCAAAATGGGTGATTCTATGGCCAATCGGATTTAATGGGATTATCTGAGGTCACAGGCGGGTCATTAGAACTGTTATGGGTTCCATGGAACATTTGAACCAAAAAAGATGATTCTATGGCCAATCGGATGCAATGGGATTACCTGAGGTCACAGGCGGGTCATTAGAACTTTTACGGGTTCCATGGAACATTTGGACCAAAATGGGTGATTCTATGGCCAATCGGATGCAATGGGATTATCTGAGGTCACAGGCGGGTCATTGGAACTTTTATGGGTTCCATGGAACATTTGGACCAAAATGGGTGATTCTATGGCCAATCGGATGCAATGGGATTATCTGAGGTCACAGGCGGGTCATTGGAACTTTTGTGGGTTCCATGGAACATTTGGACCAAAATGGATGATTCTATGGCCAATCGGATGCAATGGGATTACCTGAGGTCACAGGCGGGTCATTGGAACTTTTATGGGTTCCATGGAACATTTGGACCAAAATGGGTGATTCTATGGCCAATCGGATGCAATGGGATTATCTGAGGTCACAGATGGGTCATTGGAACTTTTATGGGTTCCATGGAACATTTGGACCAAAATGGATGATTCTATGGCCAATCGGATGCAATGGGATTACCTGAGGTCACAGGCGGGTCATTGGAACTTTTATGGGTTCCATGGAACATTTGGACCAAAATGGGTGATTCTATGGCCAATCGGATGCAATGGGATTATCTGAGGTCACAGACGGGTCATTGGAACTTTTGTGGGTTCCATGGAACATTTGGACCAAAATGGGTGATTCTATGGCCAATCGGATGCAATGGGATTATCTGAGGTCACAGACGGGTCATTGGAACTTTTATGGGTTCCATGGAACATTTGGACCAAAATGGATGATTCTATGGCCAATCGGATGCAATGGGATTACCTGAGGTCACAGGCGGGTCATTGGAACTTTTATGGGTTCCATGGAACATTTGGACCAAAATGGGTGATTCTATGGCCAATCGGATGCAATGGGATTATTTGAGGTCACAGGGGGGTCATTGGAACTTTTATAGGTCACAGGCGGGTCATTGGAATTTTTATGGGTTCCATGGAACATTTGGACCAAAATGGATGATTCTATGACCAATCGGATGCAATGGGATTATTTGAGGTCACAGGGGGGTCATTGGAACTTTTATAGGTCACAGGCGGGTCATTGGAACTTTTATGGGTTCCATGGAACATTTGGACCAAAAAAGATGATTCTATGGCCAATCGGATGCAATGGGATTATCTGAGGTCACAGGCAGGTCATTGGAACTTTTACGGGTTCCATGGAACATTTGGACCAAAAAAGATGATTCTATGGCCAGTCGGATACAATGGGATTATCTGAGGTCACAGGGGGGTCATTGGAACTTTTATAGGTCACAGGCGGGTCATTGGAACTTTTATGGGTTCCATGGAACATTTGGACCAAAAAAGATGATTCTATGGCCAATCGGATGCAATGGGATTATCTGAGGTCACAGGCGGGTCATTGGAACTTTTACGGGTTCCATGGAACATTTGGACCAAAAAAGATGATTCTATGGCCAGTCGGATACAATGGGATTATCTGAGGTCACAGGGGGGTCATTGGAACTTTTATAGGTCACAGGCGGGTCATTGGAATTTTTATGGGTTCCATGGAACATTTGGACCAAAAAGATGATTCTATGGCCAATCGGATGCAATGGGATTATCTGAGGTCACAGGAAGGTTATTGGAACTTTTATAGGTCACAGGCGGGTCATTGGAATTTTTATGGGTTCCATGGAACATTTGGACCAAAATGGATGATTCTATGACCAATCGGATGCAATGGGATTATTTGAGGTCACAGGCAGGTCATTGGAACTTTTATGGGTTCCATGGAACATTTGGAACAAAAAATATGATTTTATGGCCAATCGGATGCAATGGGATTATCTGAGGTCACAGGCGGGTCATTGGAACTTTTATGGGTTCCATGGAACATTTGGACCAAAATGGGTGATTCGATGGCCAATCGGATGCAATGGGATTATCTGAGGTCATAGGAAGGTTTTTGGAACTTTTATAGGTCACAGGCAGTTCATTGGAACTTTTATGGGTTCCATGGAACATTTCGAACAAAATTGATGATTCTATAGCTAATCGTATGCAATGGGATTGTCTGAGGTCATTGTCACTTTTATGAGTTATACGAGTTATTTCAATTTTATTTCCTCAGTTTTTGGTAACGACATTTCATATTGGTAATGAAATTTATTATTTTAACTGTTTAACATGATGAGCTTATATATTTCCCCACTTTGCCTATTGTACATGGTTCTATTTAATTCCAAGACAAGCGATGAGAAGTAAACTCCAATCGCGCGTCGGAGCTGACACGCACTCTTTTTTTTTTTTTTTTTTTTGAAAAGTGGGTTTAGGGTATTTCATAGTCGGCCTAGACCGACTTTAGACTTTCTTTACTTGTTTTATATTATGAATGCAACTTTAACTTGAAGTTCAATCGAACAATAGCGAAAACAGCCGGTTGCTGTTCAAATTTTTGGATAAAAGGGAAGAACAAATATTGGAAAATCCTTTTGTTATTTCCTCAATTTATCTGGACCCTCGAATAGGTCGATTAATTATTAAAAAGCCAATCAAAATAATGTATGCCAAATCGCACTTAAGACAAATAATTCGCCAATTTTTAATTTGAGCGCAAAGGTAAATCTCTGCCATTTTCACCTTTAAATATAATTTATGTATATAAGTATATTTATAATACACTGAAGAGCAATGAACAAATGGACAAATTTTTATTCTTAAAAATTAATGCCTGTCATTTTAAAAATTCTCAATAATATAAATATCAAATTTAATATCATCATAGTTTCTTTTCAAATTTTGAAGAGATAAAAAAACATCACTTTTAAGAATGTCTAACAAGAAGAGCTTTCTTGTTAGACTTTCTTGTGAAATCTATTTTTAATTTACAAGAAAAAACAAAAATCCTTAAGTCTTAAATTTATTTACCGAAATAATAAAAATCAAAAAAACCCATAAACATCATTTTTCGATTTTTATTTTTTGTCTCAAAAATAAAAATCAAAAATGATTTTTTTGCTTGAGCAAAAAAAATAAAAATCAAAAATGATTTTTTTGCTTAAGTAAAAAAAATAAAAATCAAAAATGATTTTTTGTTTGAGGAAAAAAAAATAAAAATCAAAATGATTTTTATGTTTGAGTAAAAAAAATAAAAATCAAAAATGATTTTTAAGCTTGAGTAAAAAAATAAAACTTAAAAATAATTTTTATTTTTGATTAAAAAAATAAAAATCAGAAAACGATTTTTATATCGGAGCGAAAAAATAAAAATCATAAAATAATCATTATTTCTTAATTTTTTCGATATTGCTCATAATTATTACGGTCCCTGGGAAAAAATACTAAAAATTCAGATTTCGATTAAAATTTCTATTACATTATAATATTTAGACTTTGCCACTAAACGTGAAATACAATATTATTTGAATGTACTCCATAAAAATTTTGGAAGAATTCAATCCGTTTCAGATAATTTTCAATGGATTTTTTGATAAGACCAACCAACATGAGTACCTTTGTTAACAACTGTAGACTTTTTAATGCTAATGTGTCAAAAGGTTCAACTCAAAAGTAGACTAAAATCTATACTGTAATTAAATCTATGTGCATGGTTAGTAGTTACGTCCAGAGTTGTCCCTGAGCCCAACCCAAACTTTGATGGGTAAATTTTCCCCACATTAACTTTGTTTTGAGCCACTTGTATCCATGTCATTTTTTTTTTGATAATATGGGTTGTGGCTTTAAATAGGATAATGCTGAGAAAGTGCTTAAAAGCTGTAGTACCTGAACTCTATTTGTTATTACATGAATTTGTGGTAGTACCAACTCCGGTATTAGCTCGTTCATGACTTGACAATTGTTGGATTTAAAGTGCTCAAGAGTTTGAGGTTTATTCACTTAAACACCTAAAAAGTCTAGAGTGAGTCCAGAAGATTCGCCATTGCGGACTCGTTAACGCATTCATAAAAATAGAAAAAATTGAAACCATGACAAAATGTATAAAGTTGATTTTTTCATATTCACGGAGAGAAAAAATTGGCTAGAATTAAGCTCAAAGCGTTCGCAAATCAAATAAGCTCAATAGAGCTCAAAACCATCTCAAAACATGCTATTCACGTACATAGCTTATGCCAGAAATTGGGCTTGAAAATGTTCTTGATAAACACGTCATTTTGTGCTTACTAAGTGTATTTTTAGGCTTGATCATAAAAATACATTTTGCGGTGCTCAAATTTCATCAAAAATATGAGCAATGGAACGACATAATTTTCAGTTGGTTTTTGTTGCTGTTAGTGTATAAAAGTGCTGAACATAAATTAAAAAATTATATTTTCTTGTCCGAATTGGATCAAATATCTAATTTTTACAATAAAAATATAATTTTGAATTTGCTTCTGGTCATCGTTTGTTTTTTTTGTTCGGTTCCTTTGATACTTGAGCCTCTTACATGTTATCATCTTTTGCCTTGTTTTATTAAAATGAATAAAATGTTACATACCGAAATTTCTTAGATTAGGCATATAGAAGCATTTTAACTTGTTTTATTCACAATCTATACATGACATCCATTGGAGATGATTGATGATTTGGACGAATATAGCTTCGCTAAAACAAAAGATACAAAATTTGGCGATATTTCGTTTGATAATCTCTTAATTATAGCTCCGCTACAACACATAAGACAATAAAAATTGATATACCGTTGGAACGTTTCATATTTTCTCTAAAATACAAAATTTAATTTTTTATCTTATGGTGTGTTGTTTAAATTCTGGATTAATAAAACTAGACAAGTGTAAAAAGTGTAAAACACCCTGTATCTTGAAAATCCTACCACAACAGTAAAAATTGAGTACAGATTTGGAATCAGCGTTGAAAGGTCTAATAAAAACTATTTTGGGTTTTCCGGATCCTACTTTTTTAGACTAGTATTATTTATTCAAGAATGTCTGAATTTTAGAGCACTGCTATTATTTTGACCGCAACTGTATGTACATTAGGGTGTATCGAATTAAATTTTTTTTTCGAATTTCACATTCTAAGAGGTCTCAAAAGTTTCATGTGGTTGCCAAGATCTACCAAAAATAAATTTTATGAAAATAAAAGGACATCTTCCTGCCCCGCAAGGACAAAGTTGTTTTTTGAGAAAAACAGTAGAAATAACGATCTTAAAATGCTTTGATTTTTGTAAAAAAAACTACATATGTCTAAAGGAAAAAATTTAAATACAGTTTAACTAGCAATATCTTGCCGAAGGTGATGATACTCACGATTTTTGCCCACAGTACAGGCGCGGATACAAGGGGGGGGGGGGGGTTAAAGGGGGTAATTACCCCCCCCCCCCCAAGAACTTTCAAATACTTGTTTTTTCATACTTTATTTGAAGAAAATAATTATGCCCACAGCTTAAGGGTACTTTTATGTATACATAAGCGATTCTGAAGGCGTGTTTTGAAAGAATACTAAAAAAAAAAAATGGTCAGAGACATTGTTAAACTCTAGTTTTTTTATTGATTTCAACAATTATTAAAGTATATAAAAAAAATTTTGTTTATTTTTGTTTTGTGACGTCATTTGCGTGTAGATGACGTTTTTATGAAGCGATGCGAGAAGAGTATGACCATTTTGCTTGTAAACTTGTAACCTTTGCTTGTATGACAAACCAAAATATAATTATATGTAAAGCAAACACCTACGTCAAGGTAGTAACTTCGCTTTTTTTTTTAAATGAGCTTGAAAATAAAGTAACAGATCGTTATGTTCTCAAATTTACAGCCATTTTTTAAACAATCAACTTTAAAGACGCGTTATTTTCTTACAAATAAAAAACTTGAAGTCACTACCTCAGCGTAAGTTTTTGCTTTATAATAATTATATTTTTGCAAAATATTAACAATTAGTTTAAAAATGCCCTTTTTATGAAATAATTGAGCAAGTAACAAGTAATAATTGAGCAATGCAGACAAGAGTTGCCACTTAAAATATTTTATTCTTCTAAATTTTTACTGAAAACCTGCCAAACTTTTTTGCAACCTATGTGCCAACGAATTTTACCATAAATAGACGGTGCACATAACCGTCCGTCTGAGACCACCATAAAGAACGTAATTACCAAATTTTGGTCTACATTCACTCTTTTGGATTCCAAGCCACCGATAAGAATGAGAAGAGTGCGTACAGAAGAAAATATTGCTGTCGTTGAGGCCAGTGTCGAAGAAAACGTTAATTTATCGATTTGTCTCTGAAAATGAGGAAGGACGACGCATTACCGTGAATAGAAATCGATACAGAACCATGATCAATGAATTTTTGTTGCCAAATCTTCACGATATGGATGTTGAAATACGCCCTCAAAGACTTTGGACCTCCAGAATGCCCTTTGTGCAAAAAAGTCGTGGTAGTCATATGCCCGAAATTATATTTAAATGTTAACTGCTAAGAAATTATCTACCAAATAAAAATTTTTTGGCTATTTCATAATTTGGCATGTGTTTTATTTTAATTTCAAATCAGCAAGCTCTTAAAAAAACACCCTTTATAACAGGGTTGCTTTGAAGTGAATTAATGTTACGTTAAAGTTGCTAAAATTGTATCAACTGCGCAAATAATTTGTTGCATACAATTATTTTTGTTTGAGTAAATTCTAAATTGTTTGGAATTCTGAAATTTTTTAAGCCTACCTTAACTTACTTTTTATATAAATAGGCGCAGGGAAAACAGTTAAGGACCATTTTCTCCCGTGTTTTTCAACCGATTTTGATAATTCTGTTTTTAAATGAATTAGAGTGCGGAGAAGGAGTGCACCGACAATTTTATACAACTATAAATAAACAAACAAAAATTGGGCAATTTGCGACCCCAGGGCGGTAATAGTAATTATAATTGCAACAAACCAACCAAATTACCACAGCCGACTTTCATGAAATAAAACTGCCACTTTTAGTCCATTTTTAGTAAGGAACTAATTCAAATTCAATTATTTCATGAACTTAAAATTTGGCAGTGTAAATAGGAGAGCGACACTAATGTTAATGATATTAACGGCGTTTTTACTCTTTGTAATAATGACATTTTTCCACTAATTTCTATAACGTTTGCTATCTTTGCCACGCTAGAAACAGCTGAGCGAAGTTTTTCTATACTGCGACGATTAAAAATAGGTTCCGTTCGAATTGAGAACGATTGAATGGACTCGCATTATTGCATATACTTAGAGACATTTAAATAAATTTTAACGAAGTTATTGATAATTTTGCGATGATTTTGTCATAAGATTTTGTCAGTAACAAAATTAAGATTTATGAAAGGTGCAGAGATCTTGATAAACAATCCCGAATGAATTTTGGCTGCTGATATCAAATATGGACTCTATTTTTCTCCATCAGTTCGAGTTTTTGGCAAAAACATGATAATCAGTTTTTTTTCTGATAATATGATAAAATTATAGTCATTACATAAAATTATGCATTTAAAATATGTAATGAGTAAATATTGTATGTACTCATTGCATAAAATTATGAACTCCAAATATGTAATGAGTAAATTATGCATGTATTGAGTCAATAATCTATGTAATACGTACATAAGATCTTTACTCATTACATAAAATTATTTGTAACAGTTTGCGATGAGTACAGTGTGAATGTACTCACCACATACATCCATGCGTTGAGTACATAAAATTCTTTATTGACTACATAACCGCTTAAAAGCATTATGTAGTCAATAGAGATTTCAACATGTACTCAATACATGAAAAATGTAAAATTTTTGTGTGCAGAAAACTATGCGATGAGTACATAAATTTATGTACTGAGTCCATAGGTTTTTCCCTCTGTGTGTATCTATTATATTGATTTACCGATTTGTTTTACTATGACTGATTTCAACGAAGAAATACTAGACCTTTCAATTTTTGCACATTCAATAACAATATATTCGACAGTTTCGAAGATATCGACGTTCAAAGACGAAAAAATTTCACAATTTTACATGGGCTGCTCTTGTTAGATTTAGAGTTTTTATTTACTTTTCGCTGAGATATTATTCCAGAAAAAGGGAGAAATAAATAAATACGGAAATGTGAGTGTATGTGTCTGGGAAAAATGGTTCTTAAACAATTCAATAATTTCAATTCAAAAAAGTACAATTTATCAAATCGAAAATGTGTGTCTTTGATAATTACCCCCCCCAAGATTTTTTCCAGATCCGCCCCTGCCACAGTATCATGTTTGAAATATATTCGAAGCCAAAGTTATACTCGAGATGGCACATAAATTTTGATTGTAACCATTGAGTCTTTCTTAAATATGACGAATTAATAATTTGCATAGTTTTTGCATATCAATTCTTTTGTTTTAGAGAAATGTATACTAGAACGCAATTTTTTAATTTTTTCAAAAAAATTAACATTAGATTTTATATCACGGGCATAAGAAGTGGTGTCGAAGATAATTATTAATTTTTTCTCTTTCTTTTTTAAGAGTTGTTAATATTTAAGCTTATCTTCTCGTTAGTTTTATTTACTTTTCTATAATCCTGAAAAAATGGCGTCTAAAAAAAAAAAAACTAAAAGATATCTCTTTTTTGCTTATTTTTATTGCAGCAATTTTTTCATAATTAATTAATTCGTGAACAAACTTATTAATCGTTGGGTACAAAAACCAATTATCATGCAAAAATGTTGTCAGGAACGTAGGAGCGGCTTAACTTTGGAAAATATAAGGACGTGACAGGAGTGACCCCACGTTACAGCGTTAACATTTAAAAACATGTATTCTTGGGTTTGATACATATTTTATTTTTTTTTTGGTTAATTTTTGCAGAAAATTTAGTGGAAAAAAGTGTGTGTGGCAACCCTGCTAACAGCATTCTAAAGAAAATGAATAAACGGCACCATTTATTGCTATACTCGTGCTAGCCTAGTGTACCAAACCAAAACATTTTATAAAACTCCAAATAATCAGCCATTGAGCTCTTGTAGAACAAGTAGCGTGCTCATGAGAGATTTTTTAAATGGATGTGAAAAATACACACATGCGTGCAACGTGCACGGGCGGCCATTATAATTATTACTGTTGTTGTTTTTAAGGGTTATACAGCCAACAGAGAAAAAGCAAAAAAAACAGAACATGTGCGGCAGCCATGGCTAACAGTAAAATAAGAATAAAATGAACTGCACTCAAGCAGCCATGCCGAACTCCGACATCGCTGAGAGAGAAAGAGAAGCATTGGCTTACTTGCGCGCAAACACATGAGTGAATGCATTAGCAATATGCTGACTCTGGTTTGCCCTGTGGTTTGTTTCCAAACCTCTCTCTGTGTGTGTTTGTGTGTGAGTGTTGTGTGTGGGAGAGTGTTTGTTTGTATAACATTAACAAATATACTGCGTATAACAGTTTTATTAAACATAATTTGCTGAGTAGCCTATTAAAACCATCTACGAGCAAAAGAGAGACGGAGAGAGAGAGAGAAAGAAAACCTTTCATTGCATAGCATAGTAAAAGTTTTATTTTATTGCCACAAATAATTACAATTTGTTGTTGTTACATAAAATGCAAGATTTGCACCTGATGCTGCAGTCAAGGCAACAAATTAATTTTAATAACTTAGCATAACATAACAGGAGGAGTTTATGAGTTAAACTAAACTGTTTTGTACTCTTTTCTTTAGTTGCTTTAACTGTCACCAGGTGCGTGACAAGCGTTCAACAGTGGTTTGTGCCTACACTTTTCTTATATTAAAATTGTCACACGAACCGTTAACTTGTTTGTTTAGGTTGCTCAAAAGTATGTTCCCTAAACATCGCTGCCTGTCGCCTTCGCTTGGCCTATGTTGCCATATTAATGAGTTAAGACTATGTGTGTGTAAGTTTGAGTTGTTTTCTAAGCTTGACCAACATCATCATGTTTTGCTTTTGTTTGCTCTGCTTTGGTTTTGTTGTTTTTTTTTTGTATTTTATGATCTAAGGTCACAACCACTTTATTTTTATTTTAATGTCTTCTCGCTCAATGTTTAAGTGTTGTTGCCTTTGCCTTCGCTGCAGATGGCGCTGCTACTCGCTACACTATAAAAATGTTCTCTGCTCTTTAATGATTTGTTTATGTTTGTGAATTTATTTATTGCTGCCGTCGTCTATGATGGAATGCCTTATAATTTTTCAGTTGCTAATTTATTTTATTGATTTTTCTTTATTTGCAGGTAAGCGTTGGCACGCTTGTTAAAAATTCATAAAATTTAAACGGTAAGCAACAATTCAATTATTTTATGAACTCAACTTAATTTTGCGCATTATTGCGAATTTTATGCTCTTTCTGCTTACCAGCAAATGCTTATGCAAAGAAGCTACTATCTCTAGCAATTATGTGTGATTGTAAATAAGCCAGAAAGATGGAAAAAAAATAAATTACTACAAAAATGCTTGAAAAAAAAAAAAAAATTATAAAATTTCTCTACATTATGTGTGTTTTATGTGCGGATAATGCAGTTGTTATTTAAAAAAAAGAGAAGGAAAAAAAAATATTTACATTTAAGTGTTGCAAATTTAAAGTGTTTTACTAGCACTTAAACTTCAGCTTCAGTTGCTAATTTCAGCCTCATGATGAACATTTGTTAAATAAAAAAAAGGAACGCTTTAATTTGCAGGTTTTACTTAAAAACTGAAACTCTTGGACAAACAAGTTTAACCATGACAGCTTAATAGTTTAACGCAAATAATTGAAAGATGACTGAAGCTTATGACTCACTTATGTAGTAGTGTTTAGTTATTAAAAAATAATTTCATATTGAATGGCTTGACTTCGTTCATAATCGCCAGCCAATAGGCAAAATAAAATAAATTTAAAACAAAAATACTAAATATTTGCTCAAATACAGAAGTAGAAAAAGAGTTGTTAAGACGACTCTATGAAAAACTAGAAAACCGTAATTAAATAAACAAATGAAATATTATATTTTCAAATTCAACACAGTTCTACACATGAAAAAAAAAAAACATTAACTGACCTCGGCCTATGAATTCTGATAGATGAAAGAAGGAAAACTTTAAAATATATGCCGTTGGCATAGTTTTTGTATTCAGTGGCGTGTCGTAATTATTTTTTTTAATTTGTTTACACACTTGTGTAAATTATTTGTTAAACTCTCTGTTGGGGCACTTTTAAAGAAATGTAAAAAAGTGTGCTTGGTATTAGACGTAGAGTGTAAAAATACTCTATGAAAATGTTCCTTGCAACATTTCGTTACAACTACTCTTGAATAAAATTTCTCTACAGCTTATGTAAAAATAGAAAAATAGATAGAATAGATACATTTTCAATCAGCTCATGTAAAAACTTCCTAAAAGTATGCAATCAGCATTTGTGCAGATGATTTACTTTGCAAATAATTTATTTATTTATTTATTTTAAAAATATTCAATCTTATGCTCAAAGATAAAATAATGATCCTGACATGACATGATGAACATGAAGCATTAGTCATTAAAATTCAGTTTCATATTTCAAACAATATTTAAAACAATAACTTTTTATTTAAAAACATTTATTTACATATTTAAATGCCTCATACATAAATGAGGCAGATAAATTAAGTTAAATCTAGTTTTTCAGGCCGTAACATGCAGGTTAAATGTGTCTTTGACAACAGAGACAACATAGCAATAGGTCTGTATTCTGTATTCGATTTTGGAATCAGAGTGATTTCAACTCTTTTCCACGACTTAGCGAGGAGTTGTTAAAATTGAGTTAACAATTTGTGTTTTGTGTGGTAAAATAATGTGCAAAAGCTTTTTATGAAAAAAGGATTTTTATTGTCAAGACCTTATATATATTATATATTAATGAAGCGATGAAAGATTTTTATAATCAAGACCTTTTATATATTATATATTACATATTAATGGAGCGAGTGAGCGAAGCTCCCATGTAACAAGTTGTTTAAAGATGTTTAGAGACAAAAAACTCTCGAATGGATTCACCAATTTTAAAAATTTATTTTTCTGAACTGTTCTACGCTTCCAAACTAAGGTTAATTGCCTAGAAAGAATTTTCAAATTCCATTTAGTTGAAAATAATATTTCAATGAGTTTTGTTGTTGATATTTGCTGAAATAGTTTTGCTTCTAACATGCTTGTGTATGTATCAATCAATGAAAAAACCGAACGATATGAAACAACATCAAAAATCTTGCGGCAAATGTTTTCCGCTCAGCGCTGCTAATGTAAGATATTTGATAACAAATTTCTTAAAGGATTCTTAAAGATATTTAGAAGCGGATTTATTTCTTTTGCAATAGAAAGATAAACTTTTTTTATTACTGAAAATTTGTCTGCTTCGTATTTTCTCAAGAAATTTTACACACAACTACAAAAATCAACGAACGTTCGTTTTAACCGTTCATTCAAAATGAACAATTGAAGAGACCGTCCGTTCTGAAAAAACTTTTGCATGCAGCGCTCGACTATCAGCAGCGTCAAGTGGTGTTTTTTTTTTGTCGTCCATGCGTCATCGGTTCGGTTTGCGTTGTTGTTGTTCTACATGTTTACGTTTTTGCATTATCGTGAAGCAATGAAAACAATATGAAAGAAAAGTAAGCAATCAGTCTGGAAGAAACATGTAGATAATAGAGAGCTGCATGAATGCATTCATTTCATCAATCAATCAGTGCTGAAGTGTACTCCATTCATATCATTCATGCGAGCAAGAGTTCAATACAATAACTCATCAAAATATTAAAGAGAGTAAGAGTATAATACTCTACGGCTGCTCTTGGTGTGTTTCACTCTATTCGCTTTCTCTCATGTTCTGTGCTTTCGAATGAATCATACATTTGCAGCTCTGTGAGTCTTAAATTTCATGGGTATAGTTAGTACAATGAATGATTTTTCAGTTTAAGTGTTGATCTGTTGTGTTAAATAACAAATTGAAATTGAAATGAAATTGATCAGTAAAAATGGCAGAAAATGAGGTAAATTAATTCAAAAAGAGATTTAGATATAGTAAAAATTTTACTCTGGCTTACAGAAAAATAGGATGATATCTAAACTATCTTTTTGTCTGTAGTTAACTATTAGCTTGTTGTGAAGAAATTATTTTGTGTTTTTCTAGACATTGGTTTATATCGATGGTTTGGCGCAGGGCCGTAGCCAGGCATCAATTAGGGGAGGGGGTTCGTGATGACAAAAACATTTTTACAAAGTTTTGCAGGCTTTTTATTTTTTAAACTAAATTTTAAAAATGGGTTGCAATTGTTTATAATTTTACAAGAGTAATTTTTTTAAAAAGGTCATAGCTTAAATTTTTCTTGAAAATTTCTTGAAGTGTTTCAAATCGAAGGTTATTTTTATTGTTTCCTGAAAAACACAGTATACACATTGCATTGCACTCAATTTTCGAATAGTTTCTATAAGTGTGCATGCTCTGATGGATAGACAGCACACAAATGTCTTGATTCTCTTTTGTTTTTATTTCGCTTTAAGTTCAAATGTTCGATACGCTCATTTGTCTTAAAAGCTCAATGAAGATGAGAGAAAGTATTTGAAAAACATGTGAATGCTTTGAGGTGTATTTCATACACATTTATCCAGCTCTCTAGTAGATAATAAGTGCCGCTCGTGAACAAAGTTCCTGAATTTTTAATTCAAACGCTCATTTTGAATAAGTGAACACTAACGAACGTTTGTTGTTTTTTTTATTGTGTGAAAAAAATTGAAAAAATCCAATTTTATTGCCTTAAGTGTTTTTAAAACAACATCTTTGGATTTGAATGTGCACTTAATTCACTTAAATAACATCTTTCTAAAGCTTTGAGCAGTTCAAAAGTAAAATAAATTTAAGAATTATTTTTTTTAGATTTAGTTAACTTTTGTTATATAGTAGTTGTTATTTAGTCTGTTTTGTATTATAGTAGTGTTAGTCTGGCAACTTATGTGAAAACGTGAAATTATGAAATTGTTAAATTAATTAGTGAAATTAGTGTTTTTTATTTAAATTAACATATTCCTTGCAACAAAAATTTATTTTATTTTATTTATTTATTTAAACATGTTCTTAGATTTACTTGAACTTTTGTCTATAGGTAACTTTTCCACTTATAATAACATAAGTTATTTGTTTTTTGTTATCGCCATTTTTTTGATTCATACAAAATCTTGAACAAAACTGTTTGCCGTTTCAGAGCCAATATTTGTTTTATATGTAGCATTGACTTCAGACGTGACTTTGGCCCATAAAGCTGGAAAAAACTGGAATAAATAAAAAATTTGAATTTTTTCGTTTAAGATAATCGAAAGAGATAATATAGTTTTAAGAAAAAACTTCTTAAAGCGAGCGACCCAAATAATTTGTATCCTCAACGTACCTTTTTATGTTGGCATACCTTTTATAATAGATATGAATTTGATTACGAAAGCGCGGTTATTAATGCATACGACATTTAAACATTTTACTTGAAATGTTATGAAAAGCCGATTGATATTTTGTACTGCTTATTAAAGGATGTTTAAAGCATTTTCAACAAATAAATTATAAACTGGGTTTTTTAAAAAACAAAATTGAAAGATACATATGTTTGAGTATAGATGTCATACTCCATATCATGTAAGACCATATATATAATATATATAAAATACAAAAACTAGCGAGTAGCAACGTACACGTGGCAGAAGTGAAACGTCTTAAACAGAAGGAAAGAAGAGAGATTTTAGTGTGAAATAGAGAGAAAAAATTCATTCAATACGAAATGGATTAATAATCTGTTGATTCAATATTTACATCCAGGGACCGTACCGGCTATAGTTTTTATCGAAAGTGTCACACATTAACTGTTATACTTTAATTTTTTTCATTCCCAGACATGCACAACGAAATCAACAAAATTTTTTCGTTTCGTTGAGGCCGAAAAATAAATTATCAAAACTATTTCGTTTTTGAAATAACGTTAACAATTTATTTAATCAAATTTTGTTTCGTTGAAAAACGAAACATTTCCTATAATTTTCTCTTATGCTAAAAAAAATTTCTTCTGATACAAAAAAAAAACGAAATTTTTTTGTTGAAATTAACGTTATTTTCAACGGTTGATTGGGTAAAAAACGAAAAAATTTTATATCGTTTTCTCGGAAACAAAATAAATATTTTTCGTTTTTTGAATTAACGTTATTTTTTTATTTCGTTTCAACGAAACAAAAAAAATATTTCGGTTACCGTTAAAATTAACGTTAACGTGCATGCCTTTTTATTCCTACAAAAATAAAAGTTATTTTGTGCCTTATAGTTTTTTGGGCAAAAATAACAGTTACTTTTGACTCTTATTTTGTCGGTCAAAAATAACAGTTATTTTCTGCCGTTTATTTTTTCGGTCAAAAATATCAGGTAATGTATATTTTTTTTTCAAAAGTCATTTTACCGACTAAAAAACTTTTAATACCATTATTTTCTTAAGTTATTTTTATTTTTTAACTTTTTATACCAATCTGTCAAGCTGCCTTCAAAAAAACCAAATTGCATGATATTTTTGGCCGAAAAAATTAAAGCCACAAAACAAATGCTATTTTTGACCGATAAAATAAAAGTCAAAAGCAATCTTGATTTTTCCCCGAAAAAATGCAAGGCAAAAAAATAACAGTTACATTTTAACTTTTAAAGAATCAGTCTAAAATTTAGAAGGCACTTTATATTCGTAAGGCTGAGGACATTTGTAACATAATGGTATATTTGAAAAAGTCTTTCAACAATTTTTTTCATTTGAAAATTGTAAAATAACAGTTATTTTCGGTACTTGTTTTAGTTCAGTTGGTGTTTTAGTTGCTTTCGAATGTCTTCTCAACTTTGTCACTTTTTGAATGCTAGATTGCATTTGCATAATACTCGTTGAAGGAGCCTCCGAATCCTGCTTCCTGATCATAATAGTTGCTATGTTGAGTGAGGGCCTCGTAAGGCAGCGCATGTCGATTGTTGAGTGTATCAACTTGGTTGGCTATAAAATTGATGGCCGTTCCAAAATACATTTTACAAAGCATCAGGGTGATTTTGCAATCACCTATGTTGCAATCACCTAACCTTCATCATTAGTTGCAGACCCAACTGCGGCTGCATTCTTAAGAGCTCTAATTCGCTCTTTATATTCACGAACGAGTTCTGCTCCTGTTTTAGCTATTTTTCTTAGCTTTGAAACGTTTTGTTGGCATGGCAAAAACTATTCTCGGCTGTCTTAAATATTGCGCTTTTAACAATTTTTGCTATTAATATTTTATTGAATTAACTGTTTTGCATGTTGTCAATCATCTGTCAAGTTTTTGATAACAACCAACGAACCAAATTAAGCTTTAAGCTTAAGCTTAAAGAAATAAATTTTACGTGCATACTTTTAGGATGAACATTAATGTTACGGACGGAATGTTTTGCGTTCAATATAAATTAAATTTTGTTTGCCTGTTTATCATGAGCATATGTGACGTGATTGTAGAGCTTCCGACTATCAACATCGGTGGTCTGGGTTCAATTCTCGCTAGCGGCTATAATTTTTTGAAAATTTTCATCTGCATTGAAAACGTGAGCCTAGCGTCACGAATAAGAGACCTTGAAATTTCACTCGCCGCCAAAAAAGTTTCACTTCAATAAAATTTGTCATTTCTTCTGTGTTTTTTGTCATATTCTGTCATATGGCGGTGGTACTTTAAGCTACAAGACTCATTTATATCCTTATGCAGTTCTGATATTATCCAATTGACTGAATTAAATTTTCGATTTTAGTCGTTAATATCAATATTGTTGGCTTTAAACCTGAAGTGTCTAACTGAATCATCAAATTTCGTCATTGTGGCTACATTATCCATGCCTCATTGTTTTGAATAAATTCCCGATTCTATTAAATTCTATTCTAAATGCTAATTAAGGGATATACTATAAGGATATTATGTGCGGCTTATGTATTTGTTTATATAACCATGCTCAAGTCTACAGCATTGTAGCCAATAATTTTGTGCACGTAACGTTAAAGCGAAAACGTAATACCTAGATTTGCCGTAAGCTGATAAGAAAACCTCATTACATTACGTTGGAGGGTAAATAAAAATTCTGATTAAGAATAAATTTCATCAAAGACACGACAAGCAGCCTCAGGACGAAGGACAACAACGAGTCGAACGTAACAGAAGCAAAACAAAACAATTTGATAAAATGTCAATTTCTTTCGTTTTCTTCTATTTTGTTTTTTTTTTATTTTTTATTTTTTGGATGCTGTTTTCAATGTCTTGGCGTCTTAGATATTCGGGTACTGTATAAATAGCAGGAAATTCTTTCAATTTCCTTATCGGAAAGAAACAAATTTTGACTGACATTGCGGCAGACAGAAAGGCAAACGAAAAGACAAAGACGACTGACTGACTGTCGGTTTGACGAGAAGATTCAACAAAAAGTTAAACAAGAAAAAGGACGAACATAGGGAGCTAATGTTGAGCATGGAGTATACAGCGTTGCTACCGCGACCCTCCCACAAGCTGCAGCAACAACGAAAGCATTTATTTTCGGATGTTGCTATTGCCGTTGATGGCGCTGCTGCTGCTATGAATGCTTGTACAGCATCTTCTACGACTGCTGCATTCATCTTTCTGTGAAACTTTTCAAAATGAAATTGAATTTTCTTGAGCTCTAGGTAGTTTTTGTTAGCAACTGAGTTTTTGTTGTTGTTGTTGTTGTAGTCATTGTTGTTGTTGCCGAGTTTTGATTATTGTATGTGCCATCGCCCTAGGGACCCAACGACGACTATCTTTAAAATTGTATCTGTATCTGTCTGCATTTGTTTGTTTCTTCTTCTACGTAGTTGATGCGCAAAAAAACTACACAAAACGAAAAAAAAAAAAATGTATATAATATCATTGAGGCATGTCTGGGGGATGGTAAAAGACAGCCAAAAATAGCTCTTTTGGATTTTTTGAAGCGGAACGCACGTTTTCCGGGCCGTCTTGCGTTGCTTTGACTTGCCTAAACATGCCGTTTTTTTTCCTTATTTTTTGGCATGGCACGGCGCTGACTTTTCTGCTTCGTTTACATTTTTTTTTCATCCTACCCATACAGAAACAAACACACACACACTTACAAACACATGGCCATAGAAATATATTTACTTATCTATATATAGTTTACTTGTTTTGTTTTGTTTTGTTTTGTTTTGTTGTTTTGTTTTCAATTTAGAAATGAAGCCAACGAAAATTACAAACTTGTGCTGGCAACAACTTAAAATTAAGTTTTTTTGTATTTTTTTCCGCGGTTTTTTTGTTTTGCTTGTAATTTTGGAAAAAACTTTTTACATAGAAAACAAGGAAGAAAGCGAACATTCATTCATTCATTCATTCATTCATTCACTTGATAAGTTTGAAGCTATAAAAAGTAGGATGTTTTTCGTTGACTTCCGGTTTTCTCTTCATTTAACATTATTTTTGCATCTTTATGTTAGTCTGTAGAGAGAAATGTTTGTGTGATTTCAGTTTTTTTATCGATTTTTTACTGGGCGTCAGTTTTGAATATTGAAATTATAAGTTTCTAGGCAAATGATATTAGAATGTTATTGTTGTGACTTTTGACATCCAGAATAGATTTTATTTTCTTTTTACACTCAACCCCCAAATATTGCCCATGTAACCTTAAACATAAACTAGTAA
Source organism: Tetanocera ferruginea (assembly GCA_958299015.1). Lineage (NCBI taxonomy): Eukaryota > Metazoa > Arthropoda > Insecta > Diptera > Sciomyzidae > Tetanocera > Tetanocera ferruginea. The sequence continues at coordinate 107,512,129 of OY282642.1, read as the reverse complement.
GCTATATCTTCGACTTGGCCGAAGTAAAAATACCCCCACGGCCGATTCTTAAGGTTGGACGAATCTTAAATTGGAGAGCTTTTTGGCCTTTTTATAAAGTTTTAAATTTTGGGGTTGTATGGGAGGTGGGCGTGCTAATTGGTGGATGACGCCCATTTTTATAACACACCTCATTTTTGACATTGAAAACACAAATACCGAGTTTCCGTCTTGTAACTTTAATATTAGCCTCTTTATAGATATTTCAATTTTGGGGTTGTATGGGAGGTGGGCGTGTTAGTGGGTGGATAACGCCCATTTTTCTATGACATCTTAGTTTTGACATAGAATATACATATACCAAATTTCAGTATTTTAGCTTTAATATTAGCTTCTTTGCAGAGTTTTCAATTTTGAGGTTGTATGGGAGGTAGGCGTGGTTTTCATCCGATTTAGCCCATTCTCGAACTTGACTTTAGTTTTTTAAAAAAAAGCTTAAATATCGAATTGCATTACGATATCTTCAAAATTACGGCTGTAATCGTGTCGACAGACGGACAGACGGACAGACGGACAGACAGACGGACATGGCTAAATCAACTCAGGTGGTGATGCTGATCAAGAATATATATACTTTTCCATACCTACCACGCCTCCTTTTGGGTGTTACACACGTCGTGACAAAATTAATATACCCCTTACGCAGTACGCGTGGGGGTATAAAAATATATTTTTTTAAATTTTTACCGTTATCGTTTTTTTAGGTCAAGACTGAGATATGTCAACAATCAATAACAAATAAAATTACGGTCGATTAAAAAATTTTTTTAAAAAATTTGACTCATTTACTATAAAAAAGCCTTTTAAAAACTTATTTATTTAGATTGTTGCAAACATATTTATTTTGCTGTAAATATATTTTGCAATTCTGACCAAACATTGTGTGTTATACATGTTTGCTCTTATTTCAGTCAACATATTTTGATTGATGTGATAAAAAATAGTTTTGTGTAACAAAAAATACAAAATTGTAAAAAATGGTCTTATTTTTTACCGTGAGCATATAGTATTTGTCAGAAACATGCAACATGATTGTATTGAACATAAAATGTTCATGCAATATTCGTGTTCGGTTTGTTTGCATTTTGTTCGCTTACACGCCACCAGGCGATTGGCATGATGGTAAGTGTGTTGGACTACAATGAGTGACGTACCGCGTTCAAATCCCGATGATGTCAAATTGGTCAATTGTAATGATATGAAATTTTTCTTGTTTTTTTTTATAAATTTTAATAAAAAACAAATATAATTAGAGCTCGGTTTGGCTGAGATTTGAACCTGGAATATTGAAATCCCAAACACACACCAACTTGGAACCAACATTAAACAATCCCTTAACCAACTAAATCACAAATTGAAAATTTTGCTCACGCTCTAATAGTATACTTATCTAACTATGAACTTAGTTGCCTCAAAACTGGTCACAGTAAACATAATATATTTATTGCAACAAATTAGTATGGTTGCTAGTGAACATAAAATATGAATTGTAACAAAGAAATTGGCTTGTGCAAACTATTTATAGTAACCGTAAAATAGGAATAAGTTTCTAGTAAAAATAAGTTTGCATTCCTCTCGCATTATGTTTGTGGTAAATATATTTTTTTTTCTGTGAGTGTACAGTAGCCGCAGCGGCCACAACAAGTTAATTTAAAAACGGTATTTTTTACAACTTTTTTCTAGTTAAATTAAATAAGTTAATCTTTACTCGAGAATATGTTATCATAATAAAATAGGTTTTTTTTTTTTGGTTTTCACAGTCGGTACATTACAAAATGCAAAATCGATTTCGACTTCACTGACACCCAAGAGCTATGATTGATTCCTAGATAGAATTCCAGGTTATATCACCACAGTGATGCACGGTTACAAATCTTGGAATCATTTTTAAACCACTTGTTGGATTAATACACATTTTAAACCTTTTTGTATTAAAATTAAAACTTTTAAAAATATAATAATAAGAATATCAGTTTCTCGATCTTCAATAGGGACCACGTTATATAAATTTATATAGTGATTAATGCTTTAGCTTACATCACATTCACCCGATTTTATTTAAATATCTAATATCCGAATCGACTATTTGAGTACCGATTGCTTACAGTACTTTTTTCATGTGTAATAAAGTTAAGAAAGCTATACTTTTTTATGAGGTGTACATTTTCAAATGCTGATTTTTTCTTTTGACAGATCATGACTGCTTTCTTTAAAAACTTATATTATGCTTATAATAGTCAGATGTTATAAAAATACACGATTCGATTTAATAGTTCCGATAATATTTATCATCGAATTGAGTAAACTTGAGCACTATTTATTGAGAAAAAAATATTTTTTCTCTCTCTTCATGAGCTCAGACTATTGGCATGTCTGGCTCATATGGAAGCTTATCAATTTTTTTGTGTTACTTTTTAGAGGTCATTCCATACAAAGTTCAACTTTAAAAATTTATCTTGTTTTATTTGTTCATCTTGAATAAATTAGCTGAAATTTATTTAATGGTCTCGAGTAAACATGATCTTATTCAAAATTTTGTTTACTTAAGCAAATAACTCCCTGTGGTGCTGGAGGGCAACAAAAATTTACTACAAGCAGCAGCATTCAAATATCATTAACTAAATTTGGCTTTAAGCTAAAATAAAATAAAAAAAAAAAAAAATTGAAATGTTGCTACCCCAAAATTTACAATCAAGCTCAAATATATAAAGTTAGCTAGCAACTAACAGACACACTGACAAGCGTACCGAACTTAATGCGTAGGCGTTTTTAAGAAAAACAACAACAACATTGGCAAAAGGCAAATACAGTTAAGATAACAAAAAGCAGAACAAGAACAACATCGAAAACAGCAGCAACAGCAACAACAATGATAATGATGATGATGATGATGATGATGAAAGTAACCTCTTCCCTTTAGACTGAAAGTGCTGGTAAAGCAAATTTAGAAAATCAAAACGAGGCCTCGTTCATTGTCAGTTTGAGCGGTAGTGGGATTCCCCTACTCCTCCTCCTCCTTCTCCTGCACCACTTTAGCATGTGGGGTGGTGGATGGGTTATGAGCGTGATGCTCGTTTTAAAATTGCGTGCTAAGGCCACAAAAAAGGGTGCGCGAGGAATCAGCTCAGCAAGCATTGCGTGTGGAATTCATTAGGTATAAAAAAAAAAAAATAAAAGGATATGGCGCTGAGTGGGGTGTGGAATGTTTGCTACGTAGAATATTTCTGCAGATATGGCAATAGCTGACAGGCAGGCGATAGCAACTGTAACAGAACGGGTCAGAGCAGGGCAAATTTACAATTTACGCCCTTAAAATGGGGAATTTCAAAATAACACTGAATTTAGGAAAATATTTTTGCAATGGATGGATGCAGGAAGAAATTGCAAAGCTAAATGACAGACGGACGTTAGCAATGAAACATTTGCTTGGGTGCAGAGTGAGAGGCAGACTCTCGAGGATATCCTGCAAGAGTTTGTTACTTTTGCGAAATTAAATTGTAATTTATTGTTTTCGAATGCTGCTCGAAATGAATGAAATGTGGCATTTTGTGTTGCTATTGTTGTTATTTGTGTTGTTGTTGTTGTTGTTGTTTATGCTTACGTCGTAAGCTTATATATTTAATAACAACAAAGCTAGCATCAAGCATGACGACCAACAAACATGACGGGCGGCAATTAAAATTTTAATTTTAAATGCCAAAAGCAACACTTTTGTTTGTTCAAAATTCCGAACGACAAAGGATATTTTGGACTTTAATTGCCCAGCAAGTATTTTGCTAAGCAAAGGAATTCGTAATTAAATGACAAGCAAAAAAGGCTGGCAAGTGCGGCGCTGCTTTCAGTATTAGCTACATTTAGCTATTTAGAGTTGTGTGTGTGTGTGTGTGTGTGGACTTAATTTCATTATGAGTAGAAGGGGAATGTTATGTTAAAGGATTTTAGCTATATATTTGCTTAGATTTTAAAAATTTCAGCTATTGTTAGAAGTTTTGGTAGTAAAATATTAAGGAGGACAAAAAATTTTAGATCATAAGAACTTCGACTGTTTTTGCATAGGATTTTATGATTGTAGCAAATCTTTGAATGTGCTGTTTTAGTTTTAGCGGAGTTTTTTAAGAAATATTTAAAATTAATAGGTTTCAGCTTTAAAAATTTGCAACTGCTACTGCACAACGGTACAACACTAAGGGAAAAAGTTATGTAGTCAGTACAGAGACAGCTATGTAAAATCTATGCACTTCAACTTGTATGAGAACGCAACAAGAGCAGTATTTACTGAGTAAAGGCAGCGTGTACTGACTACATATCAATTTATTCACTTTTTAAAATGAATAAAAAATGTATTCAATACATCATGTTATGTGTTGAGTACATAGCAGACTTCAATAGATACAAGCAACGTGTACTCAATCAACGTGTTATGTAATTTTTTACAAAAACTTTACTCAATACATAAAATATAGACTCAGTACACGTCCCCCTTATACGATTGAAGTGACACATTTATTCAGTACATAACATATGGACTCAGTACACGTATCTCTTGCACATCGGAACACGATTTTGCTGTTTTATGTCATTCGTTTCTTGATTTTCAAATAAGCAACACCTCTAAAGCCTCTAGAAAATCAGAGCGGGAATGAGTTCATCCACTGTACTCTAGAACAAAAGCGATGATTGGATAAGAATTAAATGGCTGGGTTTCTATAAGTAATTGCCAACTATTTTGTGAAATCTAGTCATTTCTTTATAAAATTATTTATTGCATTTGTTGAGAGGGTGCTTTAGGCACAGGCATGATTTGTGTATATATTCAATACATGGAATTATGAACAAAAAATATATAATGAATACATTATGCATTTTTAAAATATGTAATGAGTAAATGATGTATGTACTCATTATATAAATGTATGCACTAAAAATATGTAATGAGTAAATTATGTATGTACTCATTACATAAAATTATGCATTTAAAATATGTAATGAGTAAATAATGTATGTACTCATTGCATAAAATTATGTACTCCAAATATGTAATGAGTAAATTATGTATGTACTGAGTCAATAATTTATGTAATACGTACATAAGATCTTTACTCATTACATAAAATTATTTGTAACAGTTTGCGTTGAGTACATAAAATTCTTTATTGACTACATAACCGCTTGAAAGCATTATGTAGTCAATAAAGATTTCAACATGTACTCAATACATGAAAAATGTAAAATTTTTGTGTGCAGAAAACTATGCGATGAGTACATAAATTTATGTATTGAGTCCATAGGTTTTTCTCTCTGTGAACATTGGTATAAAAAGTCAAATTTCCGTATTTACGGTATACTTAAGGTATTTAAGGTATATTTTCGTATTTAAGGTATCCTTAAAGAGAACCTAAATAATAATTACATAAAATACATTAAGTCAAAAGTACCACTCCTTAGAGAAGTTGTTAAAATTCTACTTTTTTGTTAACATTCTAACTGTTTCAAAATTCTAGCAGCTTCTCGCTGCTACACTTCATTATATAAAAAGCCATTAACTGTAAGAAACAGCTGTGACAGGTGGCAACTCAGTCTGACATAGATAAAATGAAAAAAAAAAAAAACATTCTGAACGCAACAAAAATTAAAAAAAATGTGAATTTAACTCAAGCAGCACACACCCTTGTGTCTGTGTTATTTAAGAGTATCTTTAAGATATTTTTCTTTTTTTAACCTTAAATATTTTTAAATTAATTGTTTAACTTAAAGTCGCTACCTTTCATGTGCCGAAAAATGTCAACAATCGTGGATATCTACGAGAAATTCTATATGTTAGTCTGAAAGTATTTTTGTTAGCAAAAGAAGTAAGAGTTATGATGCATATCAAAATGGTTGAAAAAGAAACTTTTCCATCATACTATAACCAGCATCCACCCTTTGTTTTCAATCATATGATCATCTTTCACATGATCATACTATATCATTGTGACATGCCAACGTAACATATCTACCCATCATCCCATGTTATCCATCACGATATAGCCATAATACTATTCCCTTACCATATCGATCCAACCACCGTACCACATCCATCATACCAAATGCATCATACCAAACCCATCATATCATACTAGCCTTCGGTTTGATAAGTCAGTGACTTTTTGAAATTAATTTTAGTAACTTTTAATGCTTGCCTCCAACACCCAAGACTATAGACTACATCACGCAAATGCTTGTCTTATACAAAAGGAAACATCAATTCCATTACCTCCAGAAATGAAGGGTAGATTGAAAACCCTCCACCAAGCAATTCCATTGAAATCTCCACTGGTTGAACAATCTTGGATGGCAAGATAAGAGGAGGAGTATACTCTGAATCCGTAAACATCATTCTTGCCTTATGGCTTCCTGACCACTGTAGTATCTTCAAAAAGTAAAAGTATACATGCGGTGACCATTCGTTCCGTATATCCCGGGACAGTCCCGTGTTTTGATAAAGTATCCCGGTGAATTATTTTGTTTAAAACGGGACGTGGAAAGGTCTAATAAGTTTCCAATAAGCTTAAAAATATTTGTTTAAAAAAGCTTTGGAAGTTTTTATTTCGAAAGAGCATTTTTTATTTCGGTTGTTATTCTAACAAGGTTGTTAGAATAACAACCGAAATTGCCTGCTGACAAGAAAAACTAAGAATATAAAAATAAATTCAAATTGTTCTATGCTGAGCGTCTTTTGTACTAGTTCGAAACTTTCTCCAATTTCACTAGAAATAAACAAGTTGGTTGTTCCAATTGTCTCCAAAATAACTGCTGGACCTTTAAAGCCTTCGAAATTATATGAACCGAAGTTGAAATCTCTCAGCCTGAGAAAACAAAGTACTCAAACTTAAAATAAATTCAAAAATTTAAAGTAAAAAAATATGTGTGTGGCCGCCATGCACGCAATAAGTTAAACTTTAACCCAACAAAGTTGAGAGTTTTTAATTTAGTCTTACTTATAAGTCTCTTTCGGTTTTACTACCCGTTTCGTTCGCCGTATGTTGTATACGCGGCTAAAGCAGTTTCACTTCAAAAACAAATATTGAAAAAATGCACTATATTTGAACTAGACCACAAGCATTTTGCATAATTTAAAAAAAATTATTTTTAGTTATTTATCTTATATCAAATGTTTGTCCTCCTGTCTGTCTGTCTGTCTATCTGTATGTCTGTTCCGTATAGGCTCGCGCACCGTTTATCTGATTGAGCTGAAATTTGGACACCGAGTACCTTTCATAGAGAGAAAGAACATAGGGGGTGTAAAAAAGTGGGCGCAAGTATGTGGGCTTGGCACTCTATAATAACTTCTAAGCGCCTGAACCGATTTTAATGAAATTTGGTTGGAGGTTCATATCCTGGACCGATTTCAATGAAATTTGGTATGAAGGTTCATTTGAACCCAAGATAAAGCATAGGTAAAAAGTGAGCGGAAGTATGTGGGCGTGGCACTCTATAATAACTTCTAAACGACTGAACCGATTTCAATGAAATTTGGTATGGAGGTTCAACTGCTGTCAAAATAAAACATAGGCTATAAAAAATTACAAAAACTTCCTCAAGAGGGCTCTTTAAGTAGTGCGTTTTAAAGACATAATAACTCCTAAACACCTGGACCGATTTCAATGAAATTTGCTATGGAGGTTCAACTGCATCCAATATAAAGCTTAGGTAAAAAAGTGGGCGTGGCACTCTATAATAACTCCTAAACACCTGGACCTATTTCAATTAAATTTGGAATGAAGGTTTGACTGCGCCCAAGATAAAATAGGCTAAACAAAATTCCAAAGATTTCCGTAAGAGGGCGCTTTAAGTAGTGCGTTTGTACCCAAGATAAAACATAAAATATAAAAAATTCTAAAGACTTACGCAAGAGGGCGCTTTAAGTAGTGCATTGTTAAGACTCAATAACTCTTAAATGACTTGACCGAATTGAAGCTATTTAAATTTCAGAAAACTTCCGTGAAAGGGCACTTTATTTAATCAATTATGTTTGGCTCATTCACGTCAAAACGGATGAACCGATTTTGATAAAACTTGGTAGTCATTTGTATCTGTTACTTAAATAGATCCTATGCTTTTAAAAGTTCTTTCGCCAAAAATCAAGGAATGAGCTGTAGTCAAACGAAGTCAAGAACTAAAGACGAACGAAAAAAAAAGTTAAACGAACACGAGCAGAAGCTATATCAAGATGAAAAACATCAACCGAACAGTATCGACCAAAATCGAAGTTGAACGAAGACAATCCAAAAATCGAATCGATGCTTATAGGATTTTTTAAAATTGGAATTTTTTTGAGATAAACACAAGAACTTTAAGCGCATTTTTCTCGAAATTACTTTTCAAACTGCACTCAGAAAAAAGTTTCTCGGAATATGATAAAAACGGCATAAAATTCTCTTAAAATGATAAAAAAAGTTTCTATGAAAAAGAGAAATATATAAAAATATATCAGTTTTAGAGAAAAAGACTATTTTTTTTTTGAGAAAAAATTTGTTTTTATTGAAGAAAATACTTCCATACATAGTGAATTTTTTATCAAAAACTAGGAAAAATTTTATATTTTCAGTAAATTTTTCTCTATAAATGAGAATTTTTTTGTGCGAGTAAAATAATCATTATTATAAATTAGAAATACTTCTTCGAAAATGTGAAAATTTATTCTAATCGAAGAAAATTTTGTTTGAAAAAGAAAAAATTGCTATTATCGAAAATAGAGAAATTTTTCGGAGAAAGATATGTGTTTCTTTTTGAGTGTGGGTGATCATTTTCCTAAGAAACCAGACTTCAGATCGAGACGTTGAAGATGTCATTTTTTTTAATCATATCTGGCAGGTACAGTTATACGGAAATTTGCCAAAACACTTTCGACGGAAGGAGGTACAGTTTTACGGAAATTTGACAAAACACTTTCGACGGAAGGAGGGCAAAACCCCAAGGGCAAAACCCCAAAAATCGATTATTTAAAAAATTTTAAAATTGAATTGATAATTTAAAAAATGTTAAAATGAGAGCAGTTTTGAATATCGTTCTTTTTCTGTGCTCAAGGCACAACCCCGAGTAACACCGGGTTACATCCGCTAGTTATTTATAATTATTATTATTTATTATTTTATTTATAATTATTTTTAGTTTAGTTATTTTTAGTTATGAAATGACAACTTCGAAACTACTCAAAAACGTCCCAACAAGAAGACTATCGGTTATTTAACTAATAAAAAACGGTTTTTCTTAACTGAAATTCCGGTTACCTCTTCATATAAAGTTTCGATTATGCTAGGAAGAGCCTCGGGAAAAAGTAACTGAAACTCGTGTTTACGTGTGAACTGGCATCCCTTTCTCACAGGTTGTTTTTTAAATCGATTTCAAATAGCATCTTAATGTAGCCTTCTCGCTCTCTCTAGATAAGGATAACTTAAATACAGGTTATAGGTAACCAACTCTCATCAGATAGATCTAACCGAAAACTAAGTTATAGTTAACCGTTAGATAAAACGTAAATATCGGATTTATCTAACGTACTTCTTTTAAAATAAGAATGCATACAATTGGTAAATGAAAACAATTGTTTTAAATTTATTATTTACATTTTTTAACAGTACACTGGTGCTAGTGTTAGAACTAGTACTGATACTAATGATAGTGTTAGTGCTGGTGCTGTTGTAGCTGTGTGCTGATGCTAGAGCTAGTGCTGGTTTAATTTTAATTTTTAAAGTTTAATTTTTTCCCTTGTTTTACAAATTTTGACATTGAAATCAATATGAGAATGTGATCGTAAACAAAAAAATGTATGTTTCAGTATTGAAAAATATAAAATTTTTGATTAAACTGTTGATTGGAAACGCAAAAAAGCCTATCAGAAATTGATTTGTTAATAAGGCGGCAGCATCGTTTATACTGAATAGAAACTTATAAGAGGCTTCTATTTCTGTTAGAGCTTGAATGAAAGGTTATTACTTCGATTAAGTTTATGGTGTCAAGCTGCACTATATTTCTATATTCTGAAACTGAAGGTAGTAGTTCCAATCAGTTTTGTTAAGTATGTTAATATATAAATGTTAAAAGATATAATTATTTAGCTGGACTTTTGACTTGACGAAACTAGCATTAGAATGCGAAAATAATTTTTACTAAATTATACAGACAATGCACAATCGAAGAAGTACTTCTTGGAAAAAACTTAATAGTTTCGCAGACAAACAAAATCACCTACGTGGTTTTGCCTGGTATTGGGGTGGAAGAAAAGCCAACATTTGAAACCTCAGCTATTACCGAAAATTATACCAATTAAATATGCTGTATAATTTTAAGATAATTTCGCATGCAAGCGGCTTTTATGTGAGCTTCATTTGTTTTTATTTTGTTCGGTTTTGTTTTGTGTTTATTTACTTTTTTTATTTTTTTTCATTACGCCCATTTTTTCGTTGGCTCAAATAGGATTTATTTATACGGGTTTTGTATGCTGTATGGTTGCTTAATATCTGCTGCGCCAACACGTAAACCTACTCCATATGCCTCAATAACAACAAAAACAACGGCAACAACAACAACAACAACATGTTTGAATAAAAAAAGGATTTCTTCTTTGTTTTCTGCACGATTGATTTATGACCCACGATAATTTCATATCAAAGCTCGATTTCATGGAAGGCCTTCTTTCAGTTCGGTGTAGCCCCACATTAACTCCACATAAAAATGCAAAAAGCAGCAGTTTACGTGCGAGAAATATTTATGATATTAAAAATATACTATAAACATACATGTGTGTGTGTGTGTGCGTGTGTGAGTGATACTAATAAACAAAGCAAACCCAGTGGAAAGAAAAAAAAAACACAAGCAACGAAAGGCTATAGAAATAGAAAAACGCAACACTAACTGACGAAGCAAAGCTTAGCCATGAACGCCTCCATTTAAATCCCGAAAAATATATCCATTTCGGCTGCCTCGCCGCGTCCTCATTACGTATTCAGCTGCGACACTAAGGACGATCATGATGATGATGATGATGGCGACGAAGACGGAAACTATGGTGGTGGAGCTGTTGTAGGAGGTGTTGATAGCATTCAACATACGACACCAAGAACAACAACTCCAACAACATCAACGCCAACAACAAAATCGAGCAGAATATTTATTCATTCATATACATATAAAAGCAAAATATTTGGAATGGCCGACGACATTCGTCAGAACAAAGCAACAGCAACGTGTTGTACTGAGTGGGGTTAAAAAACCACGTTACCAATACAACAAGAAGAAGAGAAAGAAGAAGAAAAAAAATATTAAATTTGAAATGCTTTTGGAATTTTTGATAAGTTTGGCATTTTTCTGTCAGATTGCAGTGCAATAAATACAGACAGGCATGCAAGAGCGACAGACGTGGCCACGACCAAAACGAAAAAAAAAATTAAATAAATATACAGGCATAAAAAAACACACTAGAAGGATATAAACAACAATGGCGATGGCGATGGCGGTGGCGGCGGCTCAATTGGTTTAGTTACGCTTTTATTAAGGCAATTTTTGGCCATTTGATGCTCACTGGATTGTTGTAAGCAGCAGTGAAAAAAAACAAAAAAAAAACAACAACAACTTAAGCCATATTTGCTTATTTATGTGTGGGTTAGCGAAAAGCTGCTCTTAGGCTTGCCATCTACGCCTGGCTGCTCTTCTAATAACCACCGCAAATTCATTTTTTATGCTCTGTATTGTGTAACACGTACACGTACACGCAGAGGCGTTCCTAGGGGGGGGAGGGGGGGGCGGTCCGCCCCGGGTACCACCATTTTAGGGGTGACACCATTTCGATTTTTTTTAATTCTCAAAAAATACTTTACGGTAAAAAATGTAATTGGTGTTGCAAAATATAAAATTCTGCTTGCAAGTCTAAGCAATGACGAGGAAACATTGCGAAAACGTTTCGAGCTGTAAAATCCGAAATTTTTTTGTAACACAACGCAAATGAGTCCGTATTAAGTATTTAAAATTTGGCAGCAGCTTACGACGAAATTTCAGAATAGGAGCTAGTTTAAAAGGAGCAATTCGACAGCATTAGAAATGCTCACTTTCATTATAGAGTGGTTCTTTTTGGAAACTTCGCCAAATATTTCATTAGCATTGAAATTATTTCCTGCAATTTGTTTATCAGTAGCGTCATGCGAAAGGAGTTTTTCAAAGCTTAAATTAATACAGACTTACTTGGACTTCCATTGGATTTCCAAGGTATTCCATGGGACAGGTCAGAGTTTCCGATCTTGCTTTTTTATCCATTGCAAACGAGCTTGAAATCAATATTACTGATTTCGATGAGGTTATTTCAAATATTGCAACTCTTAAAGTAAGAAATGCCAGTATTTAAGACAACTCACTTTTAATGCATCGAAATGGTACGAAAATAGTAACAAAATTTGTTTATTTGTTTTTCTTAATTTTAGAATATTGAACCAAATTATTAAGTTATATAAAATTTAAGAGATTTTTTTTGACATATCTTTAAAATCTTTAACAAAAAAAAAAAAAACGGACTCTTGAATTTAAGCGAAACTTTTTTGAAATTTTATTTGAAGTATTAACTTTTGACTTTCAAAATATTATCTGCACCTTTTCATAAACAAGAAAATTATGCAGGATAAAAAATAAAGTCTTACCAATTGCTGTAATTTTCAATAAACATCTATTATCTTTATGTCTAGTATTCTCACTGAGTTCCATACCTTCCATACAAAATTAAGTAAAATTTAAATATACATCCTAGGGAGGTACCCCTAAGGTCTCATCAATTTCTTCCATTTTCAGTGCACATCCATTTCTCTAATTGCCTGCCGTTTGACCAAATTTTGTTAAGATCGGCCAAATTTGGCATGCATCTCCCATACAAAATAATGTAAAAAATTAATATAGGAAAAGTACCCAAGGAAAGTACCCTTATGAACTGACCATTTTTGCAATTTTTGTTAAATTTAACAATCACGACATTTTTTATAAAAATATTTCGCTTGCAATATTCACTTTTAAACCTCTTTTTAATCATTTAATTTATAAAAAATAAAATTTTTTTATTTTTATATTTAAATCAAATGATTTTAAATCGCGCGATTTTAACAAAAAATTTTTGCCTGCGGCGCTTTCTATGTTTTGCAACCAAAAAAGTTCAAATAACAGTTATTAAATTCTTTAGAAACAAAAACAAATCGCATTTTACTACAATAAAAACAAAAATTTTACAAAATGTAATATTTTTTTTCTTTTTTTTTAACAATTTGTTATAGTTTGTCATCTATTGTTTTATTCGGAAAACATAAAGGAAATAATAAAATCACAAAATCTCATCGAATTGGTTTCTAATTGCATTTATAAATTTTTTATAGGGGTGACACCTTGGGTATCCGCCCCGGGTGACACCAAACCTAGGAACGCCTCTGCGTACACGCACACGTGTATGGCTGTATGTGTATATGTGTGCATGTTTTGTAGTTGGCTGCTTGGTAATTTGAACTACGCAGCGCGCAGCAGTCAGGTTAATTCACGTCGTGCCACTTGGCTTATCCGATCCATTATTTCGATGGATTTATTGACATGATTGGTATTTTTTTTTTCTTTTTCTTTCAACTCAACTCGCTGCTTAAGTTTTTTCATGTTGATTTTTTGTGAAGTTCCACTGCATGTTGTTGTAGTTGTTGTTGTCTTAAAACTCCCATTAGAGTCTCAAGCTTAGTGACTGCGATAATGCTTTTTAGCGGGGGGCTCGGTTTGGTTCGAGATCGATTTGTGATTTGAATTTTTAATTTATTTAAAACATGTTGAGGCAAAATAGAAAAAAAAACCTTATAATTTTTTGTTTGTAATTTATGACTGACATTGATATCTTTATAGATAGATACATGCAGTGTTGAGAAAATTCGAAATGCCAATCGAATGAGTTGAATGCATTGAGTTGTAGTTGTCATGAACTTGGCTTAGAGACAAGTTTTTACTAGAGCTGATTTTAAATTAGCTCAAGCTAACACAAAATTAATTCGAATGAAGCAAATAAAAGCAAAAGTTAAAGTTTTCCATTCAAAAAATGACTCATATATATATATATATGAAATATGAAAAAAAACGAAAACAATTTGTGACTTACATTTAAAAATATGAGGTTTACAATGCATTTTCCTTGCGAGATTTTAAGCTAAGTACACTCAGAAAAAAGTGTCTCGGAATATGATAAGATAGGCATCATATTTAGAGAAAAATGGTATAGACTTTGCTCCAGAGAATGCTATTCTCTAATTGCGATACTAAAAATTCTCTAAAAATGATAAAAAGCTTCCATGAAATAGAAAATACATTGTTTTTAGAGAAAAATACTTTTTTTTTGAGAAAATATTTGTTTTTATTGAAGAAAATACTTCTCATAGTGAATTTTTTTATCAAAATGTAAGAAAAGTTTTTAATTTTCAATAAAATTTCTCTATAAATGAGAAGAGTGAGTGCGAGAAAAATACTTATCATTATTAGAGACATTGAAATATTTCCATTTCTTAGAAGTAAAGAAATATTTCTTCGAAAATGTAAAAATTTATTCTAATTGAAGAAAATTTTATTTGAAAAAGAGAAAATTGCTTTTATCAAAAATAGAGAAATTTTTTACCGGAGCAAGGTATGTGTTTTTTTTTCAGTGTAGTGGTCATAAAGCAAAAGTCACAAAAAAATCTGCTTCTCATAACGAGCGAGAAAAATGTGTCATATTTGAAGTTCATCGGTCGAGAGAAGTTTTTGAGATATTCAAATCATTGCAAAAAGAATTCAGAATATAAGTTAAAAATTTCAAAGTAACTGAAAATTTATAAATAACTAGCTGGTACCCGTCGCGTTGCTGCCGTCCTTGTCCAATGCCTGTTCCAGATTGTCAATAGACAAACTCCACTCTGAGTTTCAATATTATTTGACCATTATTTTCGAAGCTATTAAATAAAAAACTTCTTTTATGGGTGGAGCCATCCGTTTTAGTTTGCGAGTATATTCGAGTTGTAGGATATTACCAAATGGTTACTCCAAACTGAGTTTATTTGATCTGTGACTGTTATTTCCAAAGCGATTCAATTTAAAAAATGTGTCTTATATCGGTGGAGCCACACCCCCTGTACAATGCCCATTCTAGTCTTCCAGTAGCAGGACACCACCAAATAGTAACTTCATTCTAAGTTAAAATGCTATGTGAATTTTACTTCCATAGCTATTCTGTATCGAAAATTCGAGTTGTATGAGCGTAGCCACGCCCCGTTTTCCAATGCCAGTGTCTTTTTTATAATTGAAAGACCTGACCAATCAGTTATTGCAAACTGTGCTTTACAGTTATACGACATCAAGTTCCAAATCTATTCGATATCAAAAAGTTTAATTGTGAAGGCGGTACCATGCCCCCCTTTTCAAAGATCGCTCAAATTTGACAGTTGAAGGGCGCGTGTCAACAGTAAGTCCGTACCGATTTTCATTTATGAGCGATTTTTGAACGAAATTAAAACCGAAAATTTGTTTTCTTGAAAAACTGCCACGCCCCTCGTGGGTAGGAAGATAATAAATACTTTATAACCTATTCTCATACCTACTTAATATACAAAAAAAATTTCATTAAAATCGGTCCAGCCGTTTCGGAGGAGTTCATACACTAACACCGTGACACGAGATTTTTATATATTAGATTAAACGAGATCCACTTCTGAGTTATTAGCACCCACTGTACCTAAATTCATCAATTTGATTTTGGAATCTGAAGTCAGGAGCCGAATTGTGGCAGCCATGATCGAATAAAATAAATTTAATTTATATTGATTTTGCTGTCATTGAATTATTTTCAAATAAAAAATTTGCTGGATTTTGCCATGAAATAAATTTCGATACGAAAGCTTATTCGACTTATTAAGCTTAAACGGATGCCGTAAATCGGCCCTATATTAAAAATTTAAGGAATTGAAGAAATTTGCACATAAAAAAGATGATCATAAGGCATGGTCCAGAAACAATTCTGCAAAATAAAAACTACCTTACTATTTTCTTTTCAAATAGCAACACTGTAAAATTCTGATAGCTGAAGACTAAAGTTCTTTAAAAGATTTGTTAGTGCTATATTGGTTAAAAGTTGCGTAGTTTGTAAAATAGAATAGAAGTAAAGTAAAGAAGTAGTGAGAAAAAAAATTTTGTCCATTTACTTAAATTCAATTTCTTATGCCGCGCTTGGTAGAATGACAAAAGTTTCCAGAGCTACAGCTAGAAATACTGTTTTAAAGTTCAAAAAAGAAGGAACAGTGAAACAAAATGCATGAATGCGTATAGTACGGGCTATACGTATTCATGAGATTTCATACTCCCTTTTCGAATCCAAAAAAAAAAAAAAAAAAAAAAGCCGGTGGTGGTAGGAAAGTGGGATTTACGAGATATGCCCCAAAAATTCAAAACATGAAAGTCTACTGTGCACCGCATCAAGGAAAAACAAAAAATGCACTCATTAAAAGTACAAAAAGTCCCCAACCAGTGCTATTTGAAGAATCAAGTTGTTAAAACGCGTGCTCGAAACTTGTATGACAAGCTTCTGAGTGACAGTCAGAGATACATTCTAATGGATGATGAGACATATGTGAGAGCAGACTTTTCGCAACTTCCAGGGAAAACTTTTTAAGTCGCACCTACAAAAGGAGGCGTTAAAGCAATTTCCAAGTATTAGAAGATGGAAAAGTTTGAAAAAAAATACATGGTCGGGCAGGCAATCTGTTCCTGTGGCTTGAAAAGTAAACCGTATATTACAACTGAGACTATTAAAGCACAGATCTACATCGAAAAGTGCCTAAACAAGCTTTTTTTTAGCTTTTTTTTAGCCTTTTGTTTAGCAGCACAAGATTCCACCACTATTTTGGTCTGACTTGGCTTCATCCCACTATGCCAAATCGACGACAAAATGGTATTATGAAAATACAAAATCCTTAATCCACCAATTTGCCCAGAGCTTTGGGCCCAGAGCTTCGTCTTTAAAAACATTACAAACCTTCTCGTAACATTCAGGATTTTGGTGGAAAATGGCTGAAAGTCACCAAAACCTTCAGTAGAGTGTCAGAACAAAAGTTGATGAGAGGTATCAAGAAGTAGGTGCGGACATTTGCAAGACAACAAAATATTAAAATATTTACGTATAACCAGTATTTTGTAGAAAACTGTACTTCGTGTCTTTAATGTGACAAAAAAAAAAGAATTAATTTTCTAATCCTAAAAATAAAAAAGATATTTCTCTTTGAAGTTGTAAGAATTATTTCGTGACCATGCCTTATTCAGCAAAACTATTCAAAATTAAAAGGTTTCATGTAGTCTCTTTCGAAATTGTATAGATTTCAAAATCTTTTCCAAGAAAAGATCCTTAATATATTAATTTTCATATCTTAAGTTCAAGAGCATCTTTATTTATTTTTTAAGATTGAAACTTTTGAGCAATTCTAAAGTTAAGCCGCTTGCAGTTTAGAGGGTTTATCTTTGATAACGAATTTGTAGTACTTAGAATTTCGAAAATATAAGATAGTAGATCTGCTGTCTATAATTGAAATCGGCGCTAAAAATATAAAAAATTTGGAAATAAAAAATGTGTGATCATATTCAGCATAATATTTCAATTTAAAATTGTTACACCTCTTACGGAAAATAAATAGTTTCGGAATAAAAAAATTCTAAATATCTAGAGTTTTTCATTTTGATTCTAAAAATCTTTTTTAGTTCTTAAAGTTAGAATCCTAAGCTCTTCAGTTTGAGAATTGAAGGTTTTCCCTCCTTTTCTTGACATATCTTGAATTTATGAAATCTGATTTTAGCTTCCGTAATCAATGTTCATCAAACCCTTTTAGCCGCGAATAGTTTCATTTCAGAATTTCTGAAAACATTCTCAGCAAACTTTATGACTCTCAAAAATCCCTTTAAAGACTCATATTAATGAGGTATTATTGCATCTGCTTTATGAGAACATATTAAACGTACTCATTAAAGAGTCCCAAATATGACGGTAATATGAATGCTCATACAAAAGACTCATAAAAGGATTATATATTGATTGATATAGGCGTAATCATAAAGAAGACTCATTAAAGAGTATTATATGTGAGTGTTTTACATCGGATTATTGCAAAAGCACCATATCTAATAATTAAATAAGAACTTAATCGAGAATATTTATTTTAATTGTATAAAACTTTGTAACTGTTCGTTATGGACACATGCTATTCTGACGTCGCTTTTCGAAGTTTTTGGCAATTTACATGCATTGAAATTGAACTAAAACAAATGTTCGTTGTAAAATGACTTCTTATATGAATCTTAAAAGAGTATTAAATATGAGTCTTAAAACTGTCATTTCTATGAGTCCAAAAATACTCATAAAACAGTCATTATTATGAATCGTATTTTGGGGCCCACAACATACAAAAATGTACACATAAAAGAGTCTTTTTTGAGCGCATTATGATGATAAACTCTCATTTATATGATTCTTTTATGATGAAAGAGTCTTTAAAGAGCCATAATGCTTGCTGGGTAGTCTCACTTGAGACTTTTCGAATATTCATAATAAATACACTCTTTTAAAGACTCATATAAAGATTCTTTAAATACTCTTTAAAGACTCATAAGGCCACACACAGCTAAGTCAGCAAAATAAAACTCTTATAAGGTTGTGTCAAAGTGAACAAGTGATGCGATGCTTTAACGCAACGTTAAGCTACAATCCTGTTATTATTCTAAAAGAACTACATATTGACCATTTTCAAGAAAGTCAAGAAAGTTATTGTATACTTTATGCGCTGCATTCATCCAAATGCGATCAAATTTGTTGGAGTTTTAATGAATACCACTTAGTGCGATATCAAATAATTTTGAAAATATAGGTCGCACGGACTTGAAATTGGGTATTCAAATCAATTTGCACGTGCTGTTCCACTGACAAATTTAATGGGTTCTGAACAAGGGACATGGCACATTTGAAAGAGCCCAAAATTGCCAATTTGATAAATAAATAAATAAATGAAATAGATAAAGAAAAACTTTTCACTCAGAACAGCTATGAAAGTATTAGACGCAGAACACTGAAACTTATAATAGTGTTGCCTTCGATGACTGAACAGGGGCTTAGGCTGTATTTCCGTTGGATCATTATCAGCATATAGCTTAAATGAGTTGGAAGTTTCCATTTTTTCTGCGCTCTCTTTAAGATTTTTCTTAAGAATACTTAGGAACTTCCATTGATCCATTCGACCATCTATAAAAACTAAATTTCCTATGCCGTGTGACGAGATGGCTGCCCATACCATGACTTAATCTTTGCCATGTTTTACTGTTGGGCGCAAATTTTTAGGATTCATCTTCGTGGTATCTTCTCCAAGCATTTACCTTACCATCTGATACGAAATTATTGAATTTTGATTTATCCGCGAAAATTACTTAATCCCAGAACACAGGTGGTGTTTTAAGATCCTCTCTTGTAAATTCTAGGCGCTTGCCTATGTTCCACTTGTTGATGAAGAGCCTGTTGCGTGCCACCCGACCATGATAGTAATTTTTTCGTAGTATTCTTCTGACAGTTGAGTCAGTTACATCTTTTTTTAATAATATCTTGATGTCCCGTGCATATTTTAGGAGCGGAAATTGTCGGATTTTCCTTCACTTTCCTTATTTGCCAACTTTCTCATCACTTTCTTTAAGCTTGTTCTTGGGTAACTTTGTTATTTTATTTTCAATAGGGTTCTCCTTTTTAAATTTTGCAATAATATATTGGACTGTGCTTCGACTCCGATTTAAGATTTTGGCGATTTCTCCATAAGTTTTGCCGTTTTTGTGGTACTTAATACCAAGTTCTCGAATTTCTATAGTTGTCTGCTTAATTTTTTACAAAAATTTGAATGCCTAAAATGGCATAAAGTGTGAACTTTATTTTTTATAAAATATTTTTAAGGTTGGTATCCATGTTACTCGGAACAATAAAAGGTGTGCGATTTTCAGTGACACACACTTATGCGTACAAAAAACAGTTTTGCCAATTTTTTAATAATTCGGTAAACTTTTTTAAATTCTTTTCATTTTGCAAATTTACCTTAATACCATAAAGCATCAACAATAGGTGTGTTTAGATTTCATCATTAACAAACACCAAAAGTTAAAGAAGAAAGTATTTGGAAATGAATGCTGTAAATAAATGAATAACACTCACTGTATTTTAAACTAAAATAATGAAACAATACAAAAAAAAAAAAAAAAAAACGATCTGACTAAGGATCGAACCAGGGCCACTCGAAAACTAAGCCACGAAATAAAATTTTTTGCGCATGATAATTGTTAATTTTAATGTTGTGTATGTAATTTAACCCTTTGCTTCCTACTGCTTTCGCAGTGAAACCATACATTTAATGTATATAGTTGCATAGAATAAAATATATAATAGAATATAATATCTTTATTCCTAGTGGTTTCATCAAGCGATATCAATCAAGCGTATTTCTACAAACTGTAATTCATTTTGTAACGGTACACATTTTTGTGCGCAATTTTCAGTGCATTGAAAGTGATTTTTTGTGCATTAGTTTGATGGTTCATGTAAAAAAATATTTTGAAAATATTTTAAAATGTTGACACCTACGGGAACAAAGGGTACAAAACTAACTGATAGGAGTTTAAAGTTTAAATTTTAAGCCCATGCAAGACTAAAACAAAGTTTTTGTATTTGACGTGGTTTAAATTTTAAACCCATGCGGGACTTAAACTTACTGCTCTATTCTAGCGAAATCACAAAAGCCACCCTTATACCAATTGATACAATAGTTATAATTGAAATTCCTATTCCGAGCAATTTGAAAATGCTCTTTTTGTGTCAACTGAGATTGTAATAATGGCGAGTAGCCACAACATTGGTCACAAGAACAACCATCATAAAAAGTTAGCAAGAATTAAATTTTTTGAGTAACAAAGACATTTTTTTGAAATGTAGAAGGGCAGGTTAATCATGGAGCGGCGAAATTTCTTAAAACAAGGAACCTCTTCAGAGAATATGACTTCTTAGCAATCTAATGGCCAAGAACGACCCATTCAAGCAGTCAAAAAGTCAGTGTGTTGGAGTTCATTTCAGGAACTGCTACCACATGAATTCGTCAACAGTATTCTCGTTAATACAAGTATTCTGCTTCCGCTTTATTTTTATGCAAATGATACTTACCGTCGGCAACAATTTCTTTGCGTTTCGATCTGATTTACATTTTTTTTATTTAAATCAAATTTCGTTGTCACAAAATAACGTCATAGTAAAAAAACTTAACACCATTATATGGTAAATTTCAAAAAATTTTTTCTTTTCAGAGTTCATATGGAATACAAGTCAATAGAAACGGAAAATTATCAAATTTTCAGTATCAACTGATGATGACAATGATGCTAGCAGAGGGCTGTTGGTTTCAGTATTTGACTTGGTTTAAATTTTAGACACTACAAGATTGACTTAAATTTAGTCAAAGATTTTGAACTCTGTACTTGTCCATTATTGTTATCAAAGACCCCCCTCCCCCCAACAAAAAAAAAAAACCCAGACTAAGGAACTGTTCGAACATTTCATTTGTTGAATTTGATAGAACGTTTTTATAAATAAAGTTTAAAAAGTGTACAAGAATCAGAATTTATGATATATGTATATTTGAACTCATTTATGAACAAAAATGACAAGGATTAATTATTATGTTAAGGTAAAATAAATAATTATGTATGTTTATGTTTGAATTTTCTTCTGATAACAAGTTTACATTTTAACAAAATTTAATAAAATTTCATACATTTTGAATTTTGCTCAATCCTTTATAGAATACACAACTTTGATGGGAGTGATTATAATATGGATTTAGTGAAAAGATCGTGCTGTTCATTAGCTTTTTGGTTTCAGCTCATAGGCAAACAATTTATACTAAACAGCAATTTCTGAAGCGTTCAGCTGCACACTTTTTCCCACAATTCGGTTGTTGGAAAAATTGCATTTTGTTGCATTGCATAAAATGAAATAAATTCAAAATCCATTTAACTGTTGTTTTTTAAGGTTTAAAGCAATTTCCAAGTGAATTACAATCATTTAATCCAGCTGCTACCAGCAACCGCTGTAAAATCAATTTCAAAACAGTTTCAGTATCTAATTGGCAAAGATTTCTTTATTTAATGAGATTCTTTCAAAATTTGAATTCCAAATACTTAAATTGCAATAAAGAACGCCAATAATTCCACAGCATTTCATGTAGTAGAGAACATTTACACTGTCATTAATTCAAACTATTTCAATGACATGAAATGAGTTGCGAAATTTATGCAAGGCATAAAACTGCCAACGTAATACATGTAATTGAAGTAGCTTTTCTATTTGGTACTCTTTAGTTAACAAAGTTGCATGCAATGAAAAAGAATTTAATTCTATGTAAGAATCCATAGCTGTGGCATGGATTTTGGTCTCAAATGTTTGTAGCCGTATCAGCATCTGTCTGCAGATGCAAATACCAGGAAGAACATGTACAAAAAAAAAAAAAACAAAATAAGAAATTTATCGAGTATCTCATTAAGTTCACAGTCATTTGAAAGCATTAGTGTGTTGCATCCAATTAAGGCGAACTAAAGACGCGGGGCGCGCCTTAATGTCATGCGCATCCGTTGTACAACGGATTTTTATTTTATCTTTAGCCTGCCTTAGCGTATCTGCAAAATGCAAAGATATTTGCATATTTTACAGATTTAAGCATTAACTGCATGATAACACTCGCTTGTTGTTGTTGTTCTTGTTGGTGGTGTTGTTGTTGGTGTTGTTGTTCTTGTTTTATTGATGGCATCTTATTTTCCACCTTCTTGGTTTTTGATTGCATTCTACATAAAATACATATTCAAATGAGTAAAATAAGAATACAACAACGCGCGAACACACCCTCGAACAAACAAAAACGAAAAAAAAAATGAATTAAAGCAATAACAACAATAAGAAGAAGAAAAAAAAACCAACACAATACAAACCACGTTCTGACAATCGTTGCGCTATTTGAGAAAAATATTCAATATGTAAAATTATTCAGTCAACGTGTTTTTGCTGTGTTTGATTTTTAATGGCCGCGCATAAATTTCAACATTAAAATTTATAATAACTTCATTACAAGATATATTTTCAGAAATCAGCTCAAATTTACAGCGAAGAGTTGTTAGCCCGCAAGCCTCCATTAAGGTTGCCTTAAATAGAGTCACAATCAAAATGCGACGGCATTCGTTAAATTAAAATTGTATAAATATTTAAGAGGTGATTATTTTATATGTTAATTATGCACAGTTATATCTAGATAAATTATTTAGAATTATTTTGTTTGATGTATTACATCGGGAACCTTTGAAAATTAACAATAAAAACCATAATATTTTCTGCGTCTTACTTTGCATTCTAGCAATTGTCAACTCTTAGACCATTATAATATAATAATACTAGCAGGCCACAGTCGTCCGAGGCTTCGCCACGGACATTTTCTCTTTATCAATAATACCTTTGTATATTTGAAAAATTTCAATAATAAAAAACGTTAAAATATTAGCATATTATTTGTATTTGGAAGCAAATTATATTAAATAGTTTAAATATAATAAAGTGAAGATATTTCCATTTTAATTATTTAATACTTCAGTATTAACAAAGTTTTTTGATTCATTGGCATTACCAGGAATAAGAAAAATCTGATTATCTGCTGTACCGACTCGTTTACCATAATCTACTTCTACGTTTTTCAAAGTTTTGTATTAAATATTTATTATACTCCATCCGCAAAGCGTAGCGGGCACAATAATTTTGTCACGAAATTTTTTTCACGACCATGAGTCGATTAAGCCATGTTCGTCTGTCTATCTGTTCATTAGTTTGTCCACACGATTACAGCCGTGTCTTTATTGCAAATCTCTTTAAAGTCCATAATGAAATAATTTTCATGATTTGAGATTTGTCATACAGTGGTGCTCCAGTTTAACGAAAGATATAAAGTCCAGGGTCGTTCGGTAAATCGAAAAGTTCATTAAATCGGTAATACTATTTTCGAGTTTTTTTACCATATAACATGGCTAATAAATTTGTCAACTTGAAACAAATATCCTTACATTTTTTGTTTTAACTATTAGGTATTATTAATTATTATTATTAAATGTTTAGAAAGCTGCTGGTTAAAATCTGTTCACACTCCAAATGAAAAATCCAAGATTATGTCAATACATTCCTATAATGTTTTTTAAAAAGGAAACCCTACAATATGTATATTAACCCGAGGGGACTATTTGAGAATTAGATAAGTAAATACATATTAATGTTATTACAAATTCAAAAACAAACGAAGCGAGCTCAGAGAAGCAAATGTTGTTAAATAGAATACCTACAATTTCAAATGTTCGGAATATAGAGTCAACAACATTAAATAAGTGTTCCTTATATTGGGAGTTCGTTAAATCGGTGTTCGCTAAATTGGAGCACCACTATAATGCTTAAATTTGAAACATATACCCTGCAGTTGAAATTCAACAAAATTTTGTGAATACTTCCATAGAAAGTGATGTCACCAAAATATCAAAACCTTCATAATTTATACAAAAATTAATGTGTTTAATTGAAAGATCATACATAAGTCTTGTTTTCTTGATAAATAAAACGTACTCTGAGTTTGAAATATGAAAAGTTGGAAAAAATATAACCTAAATAAATCCGAATAAGCTTCAACCTGAGTATTTTGACTTCGGGCAAGTCGAAGATAACTTTTTATTGGTTTTATTTTTTATTTGTCTTTTATTCATCATTAAAGTGATGAATTAAAGTATATTTCTATGTTTATATTCCTAACTTTATATTCCATAAAGTTTTTAAAAAAGCTTTTGTACTTCAAATATTCATCTTAAGAAGTGCTCAAACATGCTAGTATAGTAGACATTTCATCCAATATCCCAGCAAAATTTTTCGTTAGGTCTTGTTTTTTAATCGATTCTAAAATGCATAACATAAATGCTAATGCAAGAACTTAAATTTAATCCTTAATAAATTCACGGCAATGCATTCACATCAACTTGAAAGTTGTTATTCAAGTATTAATTTCGTGAAATCAATTATAAACCAACCGTTTTAAGCGCTTAATCTTTTCAAGTGACAGCGCTTTCGATTACCTCTAATGACATGGATATATAAAAATAATGGGTTCAGTAAGCGAGAGGGTAAGCGATGAATGAAATTTTCTGGATTACTTTTTCGATTATATGTAAGCGAAGATTTTGCTGGGATGCTCTCCAGCAATACATTTCTCCAGAGCTTTTTATAAAAACGTCCTCGTGTCATAAATGTAAGGTTAAAAAATATACTTTATAATTTTGTGATTACTAAGTTCTGAGACTATACATCGACAAACAAACCTTATTTGCAGCTCTTAACCTGCTAGAACATAATTTTTAATACTAATATGTTTTTGGGTGTCCTGTTACATAAAACAATTTAAAAGCTCAATTTATTACTTACTTCAAAATTTCTAAAAAAATTTAAAAAGGATTAAAATTCATTACATTTTGTATTTAAATTAAATAAATGGCGTTTTATAACAATTTTATGGCGTTCTGATGTTTTTTTATTACTTAAAAATTTCTAAAAAAAAAATAAATTGATTAAAATTCATAACATTTTTTATTTAAATTAAAGAAATGGCGTTTTATAACAATTTTTTGGCGTTCTGATGCTTTTTTGATTTATTTTGAAAATGTCTATTTAAAACTCTAAGATGGTTTCCTAACTCCTTTAATTTACTAAAATACATAATTATTATTCTGTTCAAATCAACTAACAAAAACTGTCAAAAATACACTTTTTAAGAAAAAACTATTCTAAAAACTATTCTAATTTTCATGACTCTTGGCCTTGTTCTCCCAGGGCAAGTTTGCTTTGGGAATTATGTAGATAATGACTGAAACAAATTTCTGATATCAATTTGGTATCACTGTGATATTGTGATATTTATGTTCAAGAATAAGGCAGTCAAATGTTACAGACCTCAGTCTTGTCTATTTAAGTCGAAGCTAAAATGTTTAAAGAATACTATAAAGAAATTTATAAAAATTAGAAAAAAAGTTTTTTAAATTAATTTTAATATTTTTTTCTAATTTTCACTTAACTTTTATATAGAAGACGTGGATTGATCTCGAAAAAATATTTAAATTGATAGTTATTCAGGGTCACTGAGGGAAAATTTGTTAACGTTTTACTTCCTGGTCCTATTTTTTCCTCAATTATGCAAAATTATTCAAAATAGATCTTTGGGGATTACTCACTATTGCTAGTCAAAATTTTGCGTAAACAAAACATTTTTGAAAAATTCCTTGATTGCAGAAAATTTTTCAGTTTTGTATAAGTTACCAATTTATCTTTCAAATGATATCTAATATATTAACATCGATGAGATTAATTTTGTATATTGTTACCGACTTTTATAAATAATACAATGAATTAAAATATTTATGTTTACTCATTTGCACTTTAACAAAATAATCATAACAGTAAACTATTATTTAAAAGAATTATATTAATTTCGTAGTACTTTTTAAGCAGTAAGTATAACCTTCTAAAAGGGCTTACTTAACTATTTAGTTTTGGTCCCGGGTGCCAGCAACCCTAGCTACGCCACTGCCTCACTCCAATTGCAGTCGTGAAAGCAAATAATTACATGCATAATTTACCAACAATTTTCTCTTTGAGTCGCTGCTCTTGCTCTCCTAGTGCGGAGCATCGCTCTTGCATTTTCTGTTAAACTTGTCAAAACTTGTTTTACGTCGAGGCATTTATTTGTAGCTGTATTTGTAGTTTAAGGGAAATACGAACATTTAATTTTTCAAACTTGTAATTTATTTTTAATCTATACAAAATATGCTATCACACTTGTGAATGCCACATTTTGAAATATTAAAATATCTTTCTTTCTCAAGTGTAAATTAAAAATTTGGAAAACTACAATAAAAATATGTGTAAAGAAATTGTATGCGGCGAAACAAATATGCACACATTGGTTTGCAGCTCATCATTCCACAGCAACAACAACACAGCAAGCTTTATTTAACTTGTATTCCCATCACGTTAAGGATGAGTGTGGAGAGCGAGATCAATAAACTCTAAAGAGAAGGGTTGATAGCAACATGTAGTTGAAACTCTCGTAACACAAACGCGTGAAAAGCAAGCGACCAAGCAATGCTTAGCATCTGTGGTAATTTCCTAAAAATCTTAACAACTTAATTAAATATATTTATTGTTAAATTTTCTTAAATAAACCCCACCTATGGCATTTTGTAGCACAAATATGATATTTTAAAAAGTAAAAAAAATTATAAAATTTATTCTTTGCTTTTGTTAAGGGCCTATGTTGAGTGTGAACCACACCTAAACGTCAAGTTTTTTCTGCATTTCATTTGGCATTTCTCAATTTCAGACTAACTCAATTTGAACCATGGAAAGATACATAATCGAACCACGCGTTAAAGTTATTCAAGAAATGGCAACAGTGGATGATGAATTTTCGAAGAAAATCATCTTCAGTGATGAGGCACATTTTCACCTCAGTGGATTCGTCAATAAGCAGAATTGCCGCATTTGGTCGAATGATAATCCAAGAGTGATTGTCGAAAAACTAATCATCGGGTCGTATTTATTCCAAGATGAGCCCGGTCAGGCAGTTACTGTGAATGTGGTTCGCTATCGTGAGATGATAACGAACTTTTTAAGGCCCGACAATAGAAATATGGACAATATGTGGTTTCAACAGGACGGTACCACTTGCCACACAGCTAACGAAACAATGACTCTTTTGCGCGACAAATTCAATGGCCGTGTTATCTCACGTGGTGGCGATGTCAATTGGCCGCCAAGATCATGTGATCTGACAACGTTGGACTTCTTTCTTTGAGGTTATTTGAAAGAAAAGGTGTTCGTCGATAAGCCAGCAACAAGTCAAGAGCTAAAGGATGAGATACATCGGCACATTAACGGCATAGAACCTCAATTATGCCTCAGCGTCATCGAAAATTTAGACCATCGGATGGAGGTGTGCCGCCGAGTTCGCGGCAGCCATTTGGCCGATATATTGTTACATACATAATTGAACCATACCAATATTATCATAACAAGAAGAAATGTCAGTAATTTTCTGAATAATTTGTGTTTTATTCAAAATCAACATCGACCCTTAAAATTTAACCACCAGTACAAAAAAAAAATAATGAAATCATTGAATTCGAGTTAAACGCAAGAGTTTTTCTGCAAAATTCGGATTTTTCTGTAATCGAATTATTGACGTCAGGATAAAGTAGAAAAAAATTTAATATATATTCGATCCAGTCGAAAAAAGCTACAGAAATGTTATACTAACTGAAATCTGGCAGAAAATGTATAGCGTTAACTCGGCTTTTATATTTCAGTCCATAACAAAAACGTAACAGTCGGACTCGCTGCATTTATCATTTGAATAAAATTTTCAAAGAATGAACACCAACTCATGAAAGAACAGAAAAGGAGAGAAACACAAAGTGAACAATGAAAATGTTTCAAATGTTTACTGAATAATTGAAAAAAATTCAAAAAACTTATAAAAAAAATTGTTTACCAAAGCAAAAACATTCGGCACAAGCCGAAGATCAAAATATCGGCCGATTATGCCGATTACCGAAGCCGAAGCTGAAGCCGAATAATCGGTTGGACACTAGTGGCGTAGAACACTCTATTTGTCCACTAACGGCTTTTCATAGCTATTTTATAGCGGCCCATGGAGCTGTTCAATTAATCGACACCACACATGTTCCGATTATATTCTTTTATAATTTGAGGACATGGAATCATTTTGACGGTTTTGTCTTTTTTGTCAAATCTCTGAATGTTTACTGGTTCTTTCGTTTCTTTTTCTATTCTGGCTGATATCGGTGTTACTCCAACATAGGTAGATAGTAAGTTGACAATCCTGTTATATTTCCAAGACAGAGAAGGTGCATCGAATCCATGAATATTACATATCAACTTGCTTTTTCGTCTGGTAGCTTACAACTTTTTATTCTGTTACGTCGAATGGTACCAACTGAGTGTATACCTCTCGTTCGCAAATACACTACTAACTAATGCCAAGGTAGTGTAAAAGTTGTCAAAATATATTATGTGGTTTTGAAATTTCGGTACTTCTCTAACTAGCCGCACCACTATATTGGCCAAAGGTTGAAGATCCGGTTCACTAAGATCTGGTCCTTCCGGCGCTCCACTATAAATTTCAAATTTATATCCATATCCTGTAGTATTACACATGACAAAATGCTTGTAGCACCATTTTTTCGGTTTGCTAGCTAAATACGGCTATGCAGCTTCCAATTTTGGTAAAACACATTTGTTCATCAACACACAATCTATCTAATTTTGGCACGTTGCCAAATGTAGTATTAATAGTATTGAGGGTGTCAATAACAGGTCTTATTAGATACAGTCAGTCTCGATTAGGATCATCACGGGATGGCTGAATTCTTTTATCACTGAAATGAAGAAATTTCCGAATTTTTAGGCTCATTTGCTTTTTTACAACATTTACGGAAATATTAATTTTTTTCCGACCAATAATCTCTTACATTTTAGGTTATGATATGTCATGTAAAAAAATATTCCAATATATTTTCGTTATTCAAGTATATCGAAATGAAAAGCCTCCTCAAGTCCAGTTTATTTTACTGTTTCGTCAACTACATGTTGTTCCAAAGTCTCAGGAAACAAAAAGCTCCAAACTTAATATGGTGTTCTTTGAATCCGAATATCTTTGGATGCGCACATGTCATTGTAGTGATCTTTCCAGAGGTGGATTATTTTATTTTACTAAAAGTGTATTCAAAAATTCAGCAAAATCTGATTGTTTTTGAAGACAAATACAAAGTAACTGAACTTTTAAAAATTTTGTTTTTTATTAAAAAAGGCCTGTTTTCCAAGAAATAATTAACCCCCTTGCGTAACTCTTTGAGCAAAAAATGGTCTCAAAATGTAAACAACCATCCATTGCAAGTATTTAGATGCAGTAAATACATAAGATTTGAATTTAGTTTAAAAGTTATAAGAAAAAATTTGTGACTTAAAGGTGAAATTTGACCTTGAATTTCTCTCTTATTTGACCTAATCCGATAAAACCGAGTATGAGGGCATAATATATAGACCATGCAGATATGACCATGAAGGGTTTAGATATGGGTATATATGTGGAGAAACATTTTTGGCATATTCAATAAGTCATGGTTGGACATAAAATGGAGTCCTCCAGTGACACGCTAGTAAAGAAGTCAGTGAAAGCTGTGGAAGAAAATTTTATAAAAAGAACACATTTGTATGTTCTGGATGGGGTGAAGATAAGGAGTAAGTATGATAAGAATAAATTTTGGGAATAAAAAAATTAAGTGTGGTCGATTATACAACCTTAAGCTTAACCGACATGTTCTACGTAATAAAATGTACCATATTTTTTACTTTGATCTTGATGCAACACCATTTTCCACCTTTTCAATCTTTTAATTTTTGATTCAACGTCAGTGTACCAGTATATCGAAATACCACTTTTAAGGATCTGTGTACGTCAACTTTTCATAGCTTATAAGCACATAATGTGCTCTCATTAATTTTTTATAGTTACAATGGTCGATTAGAAGAAGAATAGTGCATTTGTGCACAGAGGGGCACAATTTTAAACCTTAGCAGCGTTAAATATTAAGTAATTATTTTTTTTTTTTTTTTATTATCGAAGATGTCTAATATTTAACCCATTAACCTCTTAGTGAAAGGCGGCTATCAGTTTGAATTAAGCATAAAACTTGAAATTTAATTTTTTTTTTTTTTAAATATTCCGAAAAAGCTTCTAGCTTCTAGTACCAAACACGAAAAATGGCATACAATTTTTGCTTTATGTAAAATTTATAACTTTTGGAAAATTATTATTTTTGCATATTCTATGAAAATTTCCAAGGTTCGAAAAACCATCAAAATCATTTTGTTGGTGAAAATCTGAGAAATTAGGTCTGTTACAAGCATCTCTGGTATTATTTATTATTATTAATCCTTAAACGGCAAACTTTTTTGTAAAAAGGTGCACAGCACACTGGACTCATGTGCAGCCCAGCGACAAGAAACCTTCATAAAAAATTAACTAAAGAATATTTTCACTTGATATTTTTCAGCTTCTTTAAAGTGTACTTTTTAATAGTTTCAACTATTATGTTTGATTGAAATTAAATACATTCATATTAGACAATAAGCTTTCTATAAGTCTACGTATTCAGAACATTAAATGACCTAAACATACTTTTTGCGAATAGAAACTTCATATGAATTCACTTCATTTATTTAATTTTTAAAGGCTTCAGACTATCAATAGTTAATCTATGAACACTCCAGCATCGTAATGAATGCAACAACAAATCGCTTTAGCGTAATTTCCCAAAAGCATCTCGATATAAAATTGATAATTTATTTGAACATCTCTGCCCATATCCGTTGCTGTGCTCAGATAGCAATTTAATGAAGCTTAGGCTTCTTTAGAGTGCATTTAAAATTGATAATTTATCGAAAGACTAAAAGAAGAATAAGAAGAAGGAAAAAAAAAAAACAAATACGAAACAAAAACAACAGCCATCGATGGAATATTAAAACTGATGCTGGTTGTTGGCTTTAATGCTAAATTTGTTATTCAGTTTTTTATACCGCCATTTTTTTTGTTTTGTTTGTTTTTGTTTTGAAGTTCATAAAATGACTAAGAAATAAAAATCGATTAAAATGCTGTGTAATAAGAGTGGATTGCACAGTGGAACGAATAGAATTGAATTCGAAATTTAACAAAAGTGCTTAATTCAATGAACTAAGTTGTTGTTGTTGTTGTTGTTGTTGACTACGAACTGAAAATGGCAACGTATGTAAACGTTATATAATCGTGCTTGAAAATAAATACATAAGAAATACACCCACGCGTTGTTGTGACAACAGCAGATACTTAAGTTGTTTTTTTTTTCACACTCCAAGCATGCTCAGCTTCGACAGCTAGACAGACTCGCAGACATTTACGACATTAAATGTTATTACCTCGAATTGCACGCGAAGCGAAGGCAAAGAAAATATTTTGCATTTAAAAATTGTTGATGCGAAAATTAAACATGAAACAACAAGATGTGTCTCAGGGTTTTTGCAAAATATATGCTGCATAATTGAATGTGTTGTTCAGAAAGTTTTTTTCAAGTTATATTTGTAAAAGCCAAATGGGTATAGTTGGGCCAAGAAAATACTTAAATCTTAAAAATTCAAAATAAGAAAATTCAGTGCATAAACATTAAACTTGTATATTCTTTACTGGAACAAATAAGATTATCACCGTTTCTTGCCATGACTTTGGACACAACTAAAGATATTTCATGGATGTATCAATTAAGCTTGGTTGTCAGATATGCATAGATAAATTGACATTCAACCAAAATTTAAGTAAAATAAGTCGTTTTCATGAAGTAACTTGAACACTGCAGCATACATAGGTATTTAGTTGATCAATTTACAAAAGTTTAACATTTAAAAACTTTTTTTCAGGCTATGAGTATGCTGGGACGAGGTGATTAAGCATGCCGTTCACTGTTGTGTGGAATCACCAAATTTTTTTGATTTTTTGGGATCGAAATTAAATTCGAACAATTTTGTGGTTAAAGTAACAAAATTCAAATTGTTTCTAACTTAATTTACTGTCAACTATTTTATGTAATATCTGTATTCTTACCTTGAAGCATGATGTAAATAATTGCAAGGGACAAAATGAATGTAAAAGGAATCAATGATAAAAATAAAGCTTGCATGAAAAATCTATTTGATGTTAATATTCAGCTATTAAAATGCAGAATAATATAATTCTTAAATAGATATAAATGATTGTTTAGTTTGCAAAATTAAATAAAAAACTAGTAAGGTATATCTTCGACTCGGCCGAAGCAAAAATACCCCCAAGGCCGATTCGTAATGGTACAAAATCTTAAATTGAAGCCCTTTTTGTATGATATTTTAAAAAATGTTACACTCAGAAAAAAGTGTCTCGGAATATGATAAAAAAGGCATCATATTTAGAGAAAAATGGTATAGACTTTGCTCCAGAGAATGCTATTCTCTAATTGCGATACTTAAAATTCTCTAAAAATGATAAAAAGGTTCCATGAAATAGAAAAATATATCGTTTTTAGAGAAAAATACTTTTGTTTTTGAGAAAATATTTGTTTTATTGAAGAAAATACTTCTCATAGTGAATTTTTTATCAAAATATAAGAAAATTTTTTCATTTTCAATAAAATTTCTCTATAAATGAGAAATTTTTTGTGCGAGAAAAATACTTATCATTATTAGAGACATTGAAATATTTCCATTTCCTAGAAGTAAAGAAATATTTCTTCGAAAATGTGAAAATTTATTCTAATTGAAGAAAATTTTATTTGAAAAAGAGAAAATTGCTTTTATCAAAAATAGAGAAATTTTTTACCGGAGCAAGGTATGTGTTTTTTTCTCAGTGTACTATTTTGATGACGTCTAAAATAAATTCATATCAAATTGTTTTCCTGCAAAGTAAAGACAAGCCTATTTATTAAGTTTTCAATTAGCTGTTCTATGGGAGGTGGGCGTGTTCTTGAGTGGTTGATACCAATTTTTCTAACACGTCTCAGTTTTGATATAAAATACACAAATACCCAATTTCAGATCTGCAGCTTATATATTAGCCTATTTATAGAGTTTTTACTTTTATGGGTTGTATGGGAGGTGGGTGTATTCGTATGCGGATGACGCCCACTTTGCTTCCACGATTTATTTTTGA
The DNA here is from genome assembly GCA_958299015.1 of Tetanocera ferruginea. Lineage (NCBI taxonomy): Eukaryota > Metazoa > Arthropoda > Insecta > Diptera > Sciomyzidae > Tetanocera > Tetanocera ferruginea. Next base: position 107,478,173 of record OY282642.1, on the reverse strand, counting down.
TATAAAATACAAACGTATCAAATTTTTTCCTGTAGCTTAATGAGAAGCCATTTTATAGAGTTTTAAATTTTGGGGTTAAATGGGAGGTGGGCGTGTTCGTGGGTGGATGACGCCTATTTTTCTAACATGTCTTAATTTTGACATAAAATTAATAAATATCCAATTTTACTTTTCTAGCTTCGACAGAAGCCTATTTATATAGTTTTCAATTCTGGGGTGGTATGGGAGGTGGACGTGTTCGTTGGTGGATGACGCCCATTTTTCTTTCATGTCTTTATTTTTATATAAGACGCATAAATATCTAGTTTTATTTTTGTAGCTTTGATGCAAGCCTCTATATATAGTTTTCAATATTAGAGTTGTATGGGAGGTGGGCGTGTTAGTAAGTGGATCACGTCCATTTTTCGAACACACCTCAGTTTTGACAAAAATTACACAAATACCGAATTTAAGTTATGTTGCTTAAATATTTGTTTCTTTATGGAGTTTTCATTATTGAGGTTGTATGGGAGGTAGGCGTGGTTTTCATCCGAATTAGCCCATTCTTGAACTTGATCTTATTGTTTTGAAAAAAAGCTTAAATATCGAATTTCAGCACGATAGCTTCAAAATTACGGCCGCAATCGTGTCCACAGACAGACGGACAGATAGACGGACATGGCTAAATCAATCAGGTGGTGATGCTGAGTAAGAATATATATACTTTTCTATACCTACCACGCCTTCTTATGGGCGTTACACACGTCGTGACAAAATTAATATACCCCTTACGCAGTACGCGTGGGGGTATAAAAATGAAAAAAAAATTTAAAACCGTTAAAATTCGAGTTACTGGGAAATTACAAATTTTGAGTTATTTGTAACTTCTTATTTTATATTATAGAACAATAATCGAGTACACAACACAATATTTTTTGAGGAATTTTTAGTTTTGAGAAAAACTCCAATTTTCAAATCAATCAAACTTTTACTCAAAATTACTTCATTAGCTAAAGAAGTTTAAAACAAACAAAATGTTTGTTATAATTATAATAATTAAAAACAAACTATTTATAATTATACTAGTATCGCCTGGGGTCAAAATTGGACTAATTTCCTTTTAGCCTATTTATGTTCTCTTTGCGAGATGGTTCAAATAAGTTCGAGACTATAACTCTTAATTGATTGGAGATACATATAAATCTATTTTCTTCAAAGAAATTATTTTTGAATTTTACTAATTTTTTAAAACATAGAAAAACAACATTTTAAAAAAATTCAATTTTGTCAAAGAAATCATAGGGGGAAGCCTTGATTGTGTCAAGACAAAATAAATTCACCTTAAATTTGGTACAGACTTTGAAAGAAAATCAAGAATGCAATTTTGAGTTTTTGTTTTTTACAACAAAAATCATTTTTATCCCATATTTTAAGAATAAATCAAATTTTATGGTCTTTTTTTAAAAGGAATAATTTAAATATAAACAAACAAAAAATGGTATTATTTACAAAAGTGTTTTTAAGTTAACTGATAAGACTTAAATACAAAAAAAAATAAATAAAATATATTCACAGATGGCGGAGATATTGGCTTCCCAATTTAGAACATTCAATTTGAGACAGTTTTTTTCTCTCGGCATTTGGTTGAAACGCACGCTAAATAACTAACGACAATATTAAGAAAATTAATTTAAAATACTTTTGGTTAGAACTTTGCTGTAATATTTAACACATTTCAAAGAAAATTTAACAAAATTTTAGAAATGATGAAAAAAATTGAAAAACCGTCCAAATCCGACCAAGATATTCACATGGAAAGTCAGATTTTTGAGTTCAAAACACATTTTTTTACAAATTTAACAATTGATGAATGCATAAAACTACATTTTTTTAAGAAATTGTTACTTTTAAAAAAAATTCAAATTCGAGCAACTTAAGAACTCTCTTCCAACTAAATTTCATATCAATCAAAGAGCAGATTTTTTCTCAAAAATTTAAATTCTCTCTTAGAAAGTTGGGAACCCCCTCTATCAGATACATCATTTATATATACATTCTGCACATCTGGGCAACATAACCTTTCGAATGGTATAAATTTCATTAATTTTGAGTTTTAATTAATACCAAAAAAGCGTACGACAAACTTTAATGTTCACGTATTAATATATAAGATATGCGAGATGATCTAAATATGTTCGAGGCTATAACTCGAACTCATTGATTGAAGATATTAAGCTATTTTCTTCAGAAAAATTATTTATTTATTTAATAATTTCTTTCAAAAACAGAAAAACAACATTTTAAAAAAATTCAATTTTGTCAAAGAAATCGTAGGGGGAAACCTTCATTTTTTGATGGCACGCAGAATTTATTAATTTAGTGCCAAGAAAAAATAAATTCACCAAAAACCCGTAATGAACTCTGAAAGAAAATCTAATATGCAAATTTGAGTTTTTGTTTTTTTTACAACAAAAATCATTTTTACCCCATAATTTGAGAAAAAAATCAAATTTTGTGGTCTCTTTTTAAAAGGAATAATTTAAATACAAACCAAAAAGAAACGGTAAAGTTTTTAAAAATTGTTTTAAGCCAATTGATAAGACTTAAATACAAAAAAAAAATTAATGAAATTTCTTCAAAGATGGCGGAAATATTGGCTTACCAATTGAGAATATTGAATTTGAGGCTGTTTTTTCTTTCACTTGGCATTTGGTTGAAACACACGCTGAATAACTAACGACAATATTAAGAAAATTCATTAAAAATACTTTTGTTAAGAACTTTACAGTGACTGTTAACACATTTAAAAGTAAATTTAACAAACTCTCAGAAATAATTAGAAAATTTGAAAAACCAAAAGTCAAATTTTTGAATACAAAACAACTTTTTTTACAAGCTTCACAATTGATGAATGCACAAAACTAATTTTTTTTTAAGAAATTGTTACTTTTGAAAAAACTTAAATTCGGCCAACTTAAGAACTCTCTCTACATCAAATTTAATATTGATCAAAGAGCAAGTTTTTTCTCAAAAATTTAATTCCTCGCTTAGAAGGTTGGGAGCCCCCTCTATCAGATGTATCATTAATATATACATTCTGCACAGAGTATCTGGAATAAAACTCTGTTAATTAAAATTTACATCTTTATTGTTTGGTGCTTCAATTTACTCGATAATACTCGATTCGATATTTTCGATATCTAGAAGAAGGAGCATCTATCGTACTTCCGGATTTTGATGTTGACATGTTGGTATTATGTCCAACGGTAAGCGGTAAGATAGTAAGCGGTAGCGAATCATTAGATGCAAAATTAACGTTAAAATCTCCAGCCAGAATCATTGGAATTTTTTCTTCGCTTCTACCGAGAGCATGAGCCCCTATATGACTGTAAATCAGTAAGGGACGATGAATGAAATTTATTATATCGAAGATTTTTTGATTCGTTGTTGTAAATATGGCCGCAATTAGGATATTTTTACTATTTCGAGTTTGATACTCCGCAAGATATCATTTTTGGTGTCAAAAAAGATCGTTCGCTTATATTAAATGACGCATTTAAAGCTTGGTATGCTGACCTTGTCATCATTGTTTAACCACTTTTCTGATAAAAGTACAATATTTGATTTGTGTATGACAGCGTCTATTAGATCTCCAGAATGTGCTCGGAGGCTTTAGATATAAGCCACGTATGATTGATAAAACTAATTATTTCTTTATCTACAGTTTTCAACCAATCAAATGAAAGTCTCCGAATATCGTCTTGTAATAAGCAGTAAGTATTACAATAAAATTATAAGTTAATTGATAATATTAAAGTATTTATTACAGTTGTTATTTTGCATCGATGAAAGTATGCTTTTTCTCCAAGCAGTTATTATATTGCAGCAATGAAAATATGTATCTGTCACCCTGTTGCTTTTTCTCCACATATAAATTTCACGTGCAGAATCATATGCCTAAATATTAACTTTCGAAGCTTTAAGAAATAAATTTTCCGTGCATACTTTTAGGATGAAATTTAAACGCTTGAAAGACATGGTTTGTGTTTGTGATATACTAGATACGGACCAAAACGACTTCAATATTAATTACATTTTGTTTGCCTGTTTATCATGTGCCTATGTGGCCTAATGGTAGCGATTCCGAGTCTAATTCGATGCTTAGTCGCGACAGTCCGTGTTTAATTCCCGCTTTTGTGTAATAATTTTTATGTGGAAAATTTCATACAAATATTTGCTTTTGACATTATTAATAAGCTTCACGAATGAAGCGATTTTGAAAATATTCAACTAAATAGAAAACGTTACCCAAGCGTCACAAATAAGAGACCTTGAAATTTCACTCGCCGCCAAAGAAGTTTCACTTCAAAAAGTAAATGAAATCTATTTAAACATGGCAGAGATGTTGGCTTCCCAATACAAAGCTTTCAATTTGAAACAGTTTACTTCTCTCTTGGCATTTGATTGAAATACACGCTAAATAACTAACTACATTTTGAGAAAATTTCTTATAAAAACTTTTGGTTACACAGTGATTGTTAACACCGGATTTTCTTGAGTTTGCCTTTTTTTGGTTTTCGTTGTAATTATTCGGGGATTGAGGAACTGCACGTTTTGAATCTTTCTGATTCCAAAAAAAACATGTTGTTTTGATTTTTTAGCCTTTTTTAGCACTTTTCAAATTTCAGCGAAGGTTTTTGTTATTTTTTATATGGAATTCAGTAATCTTTAAAGTGGCAACTTTTTTGCCCCAGTACAAGCATTACCACGATTGAAAAAGTGGAAAACTGTTAAAGTTGTTTTTAAACAAAAACTATCTGCTCTGAGTATAAAAAAATGTACGACGCATTCATGGATAAAAACTGCGCCATGAAAATGATTAAGAATTTTGGTGTTGTTGTTTCGAAAAATGGGTCTTTAGATTGAGTTCTTACTCTAATTTTAGATTTTGGGTTAAATAACCTTTTGTAACTTTATGACATAGGTAGTGTAGCAGATAGACTTGATCATATCAATAAATCCCATTTGAAGTATCGGAGATAGTAGATATCTAATACAATATTATGTTAATTTGAAAGTTTCCCAAACATGCAACTGAAAAATTTTGAAAAATCTTAATGAAAACTGTATTCTATACGTTAAAACATAACAAATTCTTAAATCTAAAAAAAAATAATCCATCGAAATTTAAGTAAAAAAATGTTCGTATAACTGAACTTGCAAAAAACGGTTTTCCTAAAATTGTTGATTTAGAAAAATCCGCCGAATAATTAATAAAAAACCGATTTCTCGAATAACTCCAAAACGGGTTTGACATTAATATTCATGTTCTAAAGAAGTTTTATATTGTTTTATTTAAAAAAAAAAAGAGAGAGAGATAAGAGTCCGGGTCTCCAGCGGTAGGTTGATATGCTTGCACGGTTAAAAATCTTGGGCTAAATTTTAATCTTTTTTGGATTACATATAGGACACGACCAAAAAAAGATTACTTTTTAATCCAATGAAAAGTTTTAAATTTTCCAATCCAAAAAGGACTTATTTTTAATCCGCAAAAAGTTTAAAATTTTTTAATCCAAAAAGAAATAATTTTTAATCCGCAGAAAGTATAAAATATTATAATCCAAAAAGGATTTGATTTTCGTCCAAAAAAGTTAAAAATATAAAAGGATTATTACTTTTTTATCCACAAAGGTGAGAACTCGTGAGAAAAAAGGTAAGAGATAATTCTCATATTTCATAAGCCTACGAAGAAAAGTTATCCTTTGACCTCCATAAGCATATATATATATATTAAAAAAAGTTCTCAAACTTAATTTATGCTAAATTTTGAACTAATTTGTACTAAATCTTGCCAATATTTTTATAAAATGTAGCACTCTTTAATCGCGTTAGAACACTTAAAATACATATCGGTTCTTTTTGTTTCTTTCTTGTTTTTCGATTAATTAAAACCGTGCGAATGTCGCGTCCGTGCCAATGGCTTTTCAGCTGAAAAGTTACATAATATTCACCTTTTCGCCATAGAAGAACTGTCAAATAAAGAGCTGCTTTTCTTTGGCTTTTCAGTCAAAAGGCCTTCGTGTGAACATATTATTATATTGCCATAAACTTCACTATATATACATTAAGGGTATTCATGCAAATGGGCAATGCCCTTATAAATGATATAAACCGTATAAGTTTATCAGCCTTATAAATGAAATGTATGGAGAACCGTTTACACAAACCAGATATATCACAAACCAGCAATCAGCTGTTTATATGTATGCTGAAAGTTGACTGTTAACAAGTTAACAGCTGACATATCTTTCCAAATGCACAATCGACTGATAAAAATAACTAATTGCCCAAAATACAAGCTTGCCGCTTTGCATGAATACCCTTATTATGTATTATGAAACACTGCTCAATGTAATAATGAATATAATAATATTTTTTTCAGATTTTAAGAAGCAATTTGTTTCATTTAATTAAAAAATAAACTTCGAATGCTTTAAAAACATTAACTATTATATTTAGCGTAAATTTCATAGCAGTAGTAGTTTTCAATCTTAGGTAACATAAATAATTTTTCCTAAAAATACTACCTTAATGTAAATTTGTAGTCCAAAAATAGTCTTAAACTTAAACTTTTTTGGATTAAAAACAAATTAAACTAAAGTATGGAATAAAAAATAGTACTTTTTGGATTAAAAATTCCTTTAAACCAAAGTTTGGATTAAAAACTAGTCCAAAATTTTTAACCGTGTGCCAAGTACTTGATAAGAGTACCAAGTACTCGAGTCGAGTCAAAATCACTCCTATAAAGCGCCAAAAAAAATAGAAGTTTAATTTTTTTTTTAAAAGTTTTAAAAGTTTGAGAACTTTTAAACAAAAAAGAACACGTTTTGATTTATGTTTATAATAATGTGTATATTAATATATGTTAAAGTATACATATATATATTTTTGGTCAACGAACTGTTCTTAAACGAGTGACGATGTTGAGCTTTTCTACCCGTTCGAATTTCATAAATGAATTAAAAAATAATACTTTTTTCAAAGTACACCAACTAAACAGCTTCTAAACAAATATGTCTTGAAGGATATGTAAATTCTACAGACAAAGAATGTTCAAAATTTCAAACGCACGTCTTGAACGCTGCGTGAACACTTTACTACGCTGCTGTGGTTCACTTGTGTGCTGAATGCGTTGTTTGAGTTGGTGATGCAATAAAAGCCATTTGCAAAACACCACTAGCACCAACAGCAACAACAACAACAACAATAAACAAAAAGGCGTAAAAGGTTAAAAATATGCTGCTGCTGGCTTGTGTCTTGACTGCAACATGCGGAGGCACAAAAGGCGACAAATTCAAATGACTTTTTATTGAGTCAAATGCTACGAAAGGATTTTCAGACTTTGAGATTTTTACGATTTTATGATTTTATGATTTTATTGTATTTATTTAAGCAAACTCGCATATCACAAGTTGGCCTGATTTATGAGCCGATTCGTTGAGAACCCAAAGTGACGCAAATGAAAACCCTTTCGGCTTTTCTGTTTGTTAGTTAAGAAGTTTTTAAATTTTTTTTTCTAGTTTTTGTTTTTGCTTAATTAGACAGGCTGTGAAACTATTTCGCTGCACTCGTCTCGACCATGAACAAAAAAATTAGAGCATTTAAATTTGCTGGTCAAGGCAAAAACAAAAAAGAAAAGGATTACGGTCTGTTAAGGTTGTTATAAAACTTTCTAAAGTCCCTTCGGGAAAATGCAGAAATTGAACTAGTTTTTAGGCAAATGTATTGTTTATGGTTATGTTTTTTTTGTTTTCGGTCTGTCTGTCTGTCGGTCTTTTGGTCTGTTTATCCTTACCGCTGTTGGTCGTCTGTGTTTATTTTGCTTAACGCTTGTCTTATTTTTACAATTCACAAAAACTGTCTGAATGGCTTCCCAGTGTTTTGTTTATTTATGCATTTTTTTATTTATATTTTCTGTTTAAATTTTGAGTCAGTTCCAACGGTATGTTTAAGCGGCGCGTATTTCCGCCTACTGTGCTTACGTGCGTGCGTCATGTTAACAACGCAGTATATCATTGTATATTTGGCATTTTTATTTGTATTTGTTTACATATCTATATTTGTGTGTTTTAATTGTTTTTTTTATTTTTATACTCGCTAATAATTAAATCATTTAAATTCGACTGTTTCGGAATAGCGCTTTTTTTTTTTTTTTCTTTGGAAATTAACAAATGATGCAGCTGCTTTAAGTTAAATCTAATAAATTTTATAAATTAAAAATTAATTATAACAAATAAAAAATTTAAAGGATTGATTTGTGAATACCACAAAAACCAGAAGCTGCACAGTTTAGTTTAATTTATTGATGTTATGTATTTTAAAAAATTAATTATTTTTATTCAATGAATATGAATGTATTTATAAATCTTAAATTTATGAAATAGTTTTTGAGCAGTAGGTGCAGCTTATCGTTGTTTCGGAATGGGATTTGCAAATAAATTTTTTGCAACCAATTTTGCAAAAATATTCAACGTCTGAGCAATTTTGACACTTGAATGCAGGATAAGGGTTAAATGAGTTTTTACAGTCGATAAATTAAGATGTTTTTAAAGTACACAAGAATTTAATTGTCTTATCTGGCAGCTCTTAAAGCTCTTAAATTCTTGCTGATTGTTTTTTGAGATTATAACGATAAAAATGGGATATGGGATTTTTGCATAATAAAATTAGGGGCAAGAGAAATTTGTCATTGAAATTTGTCAATTTTTGGTCTTCAAAACTTACCTATTGGAATCTCGAATTTTTTTAGAAAATCAAAAATATACCTACATAACTTTTGAATGATTTTAAAGATTGCTCTGATATTGCATTTAAAAATTAACTATTTTGAAAATAACCTGACCTCAAAACTATCAAATAAAAAAACTTGGTTTCATTTTCAATATTTCTATTCATCAACTAAAAGTTCTGGTACAGTACACAGTTACTATAGATTTTAATAACTGGACGATTTTTAAATAAAAAATAAAATGTTCGAAAAATATTAAAAATCATCAGCAATAAAAAGTGTCAAAAATATGTTAAAAAATTTGTGAACCTTAAACTTGGCACAAATAAATATTTTTAAGGAGTTTTTTTTTTACATAAAAAAACCTGGTTTTATGTTTTTCGGCACTCGTTTCCTTCGTTTTCGGTACTCTGAAAAATAATTTTTTGCCATTTTGAACAATAAGGCACATTAGATTGAGAATTTATGCCATGTGCAGTATTGCCAGTAAATTGGTCATGGCAATAATTCACATTAGGTAGAGAATTAACGCTTTGTGAATTATTGCCATAAAATTCTTGATGGCAATAATTCTAACGACAAAAGGTATTAATGCCATGTCAATAATTGCCATAAAGAGGTTATTATTGCCACATATAATGTGTATTAGTGCCATAAGTTGGCAGAAATAATTCTCATGGCAATAATGCACATAGCTGTATGTATTATTGCCATTACACTTGGCAAAAACAATATAACTTTTGAACCCGTACGAATTTTTCCATGAATTTGTTTTAAAAAAGATTTAAAAAAGTGGCCAATGTCATGTCCCCCCTTAACATTTTGTATTTTGTATGGGAAATGTCGCTTAACTCTGAAATTTCTGCAACGATAGCATTGAAATTTAGCAAAGAGATAAACTTAAACTTAGTTCTGGTTTAAGGATATGTTTTATTTTCTCTGCCCATTCAAACCACTTACTTAAGGCGCGGCGCGTCCACAGTTTGTATGCAAGCAAATAAACTTATTTAAGTTCAGAATTGAATAGGTTTGAATTGAAATTTTGACATGATTCTTTTAAAAATTAAAAATTCAGTTATGTGTTTTTCGACAACTTTTCAGGAGAGCAAAAAAACTGATTTATTCTCTGCGCTTCCAAATTTATTGCAATGTCATAATTTTGTATTTTTTACTATCAAAAACTAGAGATAAGTGTTAAAAAAAAACTTAAACTTCTTATTCCAGCACGAAGCGAGGATGCATTCTTCCATTTTCAGACACATAACCGATTTTTTTACGGGCATTCTGTTTTTACTATGATAACATTTTTCGAGCACATAACCGATTTTTCAAATTTTTAATTAAAAATTTTAAAAACTCTACAAGGAATTTATTGCAAAAATATCTCCAATTTTTAGACCAAAAGAGATATCGAAAAGCCGCTCAGCGCACAGATGGGCATTGAGTAGAGCTATTCAATTATGCAATAAAAAAAAAAAAATAATAAAAAATCACATACCTGATTTTTTAGGCGCAGCGACGATTTGCTCTTCTCTCAAGACAGTTAGTTGTTTTTTTTTTGCAAATATATGAAGCTTAAAAACCAACTGCAACCAACAATTTTTTATTGGAATATAAAAAAAAAAACAAATAATTATTTGAAAAAATAAAAACATCAACGCATGATTGACGGTAGCAAAAATTTCCGAATGAAAATTTAATGATGATAATGACAGAAAATTACTCATAAAAAACTAAATCATTAGCCTATAAAATATATCTATATTTTGTTTAATTTTATTCCATGTATTCAAATGAAGTTAATGATAGAGCTTGTTCAAAGCTTCATAACCCAGTGAACAAAAAATATCGTTTCGTATTCATTCCTGAAACTATTCGTCTATAAAGTATATTTTCGACTCTCAGATATAAAAAATTGTGAAGATATTCGGATCAAAATTACTAAAGATTTTGTTTTTTAGATTTTCTCACAAAAGAAGACGTGAGATGTACTCGTGATATAAATATCGCTCATTTGCTGGAAGAACGGCATAAGACAAAGAAATTAATTTTGCAGAAAACGCTTTTAAAGTTTTCAATTGGCTGACAAGCAAAAGAGAGGAAATATGTTTTTCTCACGTGGAAACTATTTAAGATAATAATTTGAAATTTTTACACAATATGCAGCATGATACAATATATAATTCTGTTTTGTTAACTCAGAAATCGCGTTTTCTCAGTTGTGACGTTATTCGAGTAAATTGTAGCAATAAAAAAATATACTGCATTTATTACAAAGTGTGAACATGATTGCAGTAAATTGCTTTGTGATTGATAAATTGCTTTGTCATCGTGAATATCCCTTATATTTATAGTGTCGATTAAAGTAGGGGAAAGTGGATTACCTGAAATTGAAAATTTAAAAAAAATTCAAAAAATAAAAAAAATCATCTTTTGGTAAGTTTATAACGATCATTTAAATTTTATAATTTTAATTTAATTTAATTTTATTTTATTTTATAATGCATTCTTGAACACATTTCCGAACAAAAGAATTGTATTGTATTCGAAGAATTGTTGAATATTAAAATAAAAAAGGTTCATCAGACTCCACAGAATTCTGACCTGTTTTTAGCTGAGAATAGATCACAAAAAATGCAAAATATTTTTTAATGTTTTCGAGTTGGCACCCTTTTGGAAAAACTTCAAAAGAATTAAAATTAGCATGATGCCAAAACAGCGTTTTTTAGAAAAAGTTTTTTTTACTGTCGAAGATGGTGAAGATATATAGTTGTAGCAATGTTTGTTCAGGGACTTGGCTGTCATTTTTATTCGTGGTAATTTAGAAGCTTTTGAAAGGTTACTTCCGATAGAGCTCAATTTGAAAATTTAAACTAACCAATTTGTATTAAAAACTTCTAAAAGTTGAGAATTGACTGTAAAGCCCATATTTTGGTAAGACATTTTAAATGTCAATTCTGACTTTTGGATGTCAAAAATGCTGATCCTTTTAAAAAAATAAGAATAGCGACATCTTCTGAAGCTGTTTCTACTAAATTTATTTGCTGACCAAATAGAAGATTTCATCACCTTTTCAACAACGTTTTTTTTGTTAAAAATGATTTTTAAACAAAAAAGATATATAAGAAAAAATGTTTAATGTAGGTGTTTTTTAAAAAAAAATCTATGTATAACAAAGAAAATTTACAAGTTTTTTTTATAAGTCATTTTCTACGCTATGATTCCGCACATTAAAAGCTTTAAAAATAATTTCTTGCTTTCACATGTCTTTTTTAAAACCTGCATCTTCATTTTCAGCTAAACGTTTCATGCATTCCAGTTCATTCTATTTTGCATTGCAGTCAAAGTATTTTCACACCAATTTTGTGCCCACGTTGAAATTAATGTTTTTTAGGTCATTTTCTACCAAATCGAAGATATTTTGTGTACATTTATTTGAACGCCACTTTGATTTGTTGACACCTAGCATATATTTCCTTGTAATGAGACATATCCTAATTTCTTTTTTTGTCATTGTCAAAATTGAATAGACATCATCAAGTAGTCTACTTAAATATTTTTTTATTGTTGAATCTTAAGCCAAAATTAAAGCATCTTTATATAACAAACGTAACTGTATTTAAACGGTTTAAAAACTGAAGTTAAAAACATACAATATTAAAAATTTAAATTCCACATAAGATTCATTTGATCACGTATACATAAATATACACATTGAGCGTTGTCCCCATGGGCCTAAAACAACATTTAATCCAACTTTGATTCTACTCTTTGGCTAATGTTGAGCAAAAAACAATTGTTTTTCTAGTTGTTTTTAATTTTTTTTTTCCAAACCTTACTTCATATTAAGGTTCATTTCTCAACAATGGTAAGGAAAAACTTAAAGCCACTCGGTGAATTTTTTAAAAATCCATCAATAAAAATTAATTTATGATTAATTTTTGTAGGCATGGAGCGGCTAGGTTGTCATTTGATGCAGAAAAAGGGTCAAAAACATACTTTTTTTGTACTGAACTTTTTTTGTAGCTCATTTTTCTGCAAAACCATTGCAAAAATCGTAAAGCCACTCGGTGAAAATTTAGATATCCATTAGCTTAACAAATGTTGCTTAGACGACTCTTTCTGATTCCTTCTTATATTCATGGCATTTTAAATATAAAAGTGCAATTTCCTTGCATTTTTTAAAACAACTATTTTTATAATTTGTATTTTTAAACTTGCAGTATAGAGCATTATTATGTAAAGAAGGTATCCTTTTTAATAATACAAAATTATAAAATGTTTGATTTTCTATGAGGAAAATGGATAAAAAGATTAAAAACACAACACCTCCAAAAAAAGGAGTTTTTTCAAACATCTAGTTATCAGGCACCCTGTATGCAAGGATATTTTGGAGTACTACGAAATGAAGCTAAATCTATACTTTCTTTAATGAGTATAGTTACACCTTTGTATCTTAAAGTTAAAAAAAGTTATTTTTTTGTCATCATGCTAATTAAAAATAAAAAAAATATTAGAACTTCAAATTCAAAAATTTTTTCCTGCTAAAACAAAATAAATTTTTTTTTCATAGAAAAATTTTGACGTTTTCCGTAGATGAGCTCAATCTTTTCTGAACTGTCAATGGTAACGTTACCTATTTTTCTCATATGTCATTTATTTTGTTTATTCAGTTGGTAGCAATTGAGGTCAGAATTTTTCGAACCGTCGAAGTAGAGAGAGAGAGCAGAAATTCTGCATTTTTTCTACTTTTAAGGTCAAAATTTTCGAGAAATGAACACGATTCAATTTCAAAGTTAAGAATTTTATTTGAGAAAAGAACAAAAAAAAAATGCAAAAAAATCAAACAGGGCAGAAAAAATTCAAAATTTTTTTGAGAAAAGAAAACGCTATAAGTTTTTTTTTTATAAAAATTACAAAATTTTTTTGATGAAAAAAATTGTTCCCAAAGTAAAGTGATACGAAACAACTAACTATACAGCAAAGTACTCTGTTGGGCTTCACGTGAAATTCCACTCAAATCTCTATACAAAAAATGACAGCTGTGAAACAACCGTGAACATTTCACAACTTTTTCGTCAAAGTTGTACTCTGTTTCGCTGCGGAAAATCTAGTACTAAATTCCACAACATGCATCTAGCAACATTGTTTTCACGGCAATTTAATTGAACCGACCATTTATTTTGCCGTGAAAAGTGACAATTGACATTTCATTTTAGAAAAAAGTGCAAGCAAGAGAATAATGTTACTAATTAAAATGATATTTTTGTACTCTTTGTAAAGTTTTGCAATTAATAATTGCAGTTGTTAGAAATTGTAAGCACGGATGCGCCTTTCCGAGGTGTTGACGGTCGCAAAACTTCGCAGCTTGCAGACTGCCATAAACTAATGACTTGTTCTGCTTTACAACAAAGGACATGCATACTTGTATTAATATTTATTTTGTATTTATATAATCACAAATATGAAAATTAAAGAACTTAAACGATTTTCTGCTTTTTCTCTATAAATTGTGGCTGTTTATTTACATCTTGTCGAAATTTGTAAGTTCACAGAGGGAAAAACCTATGGACTCAATACATAAATTTATGTACTCAACGCATAGTTTTCTGCACACAAAAATTTTACATTTTTCATGTATTGAGTACATGTTGAAATCTTTATTGACTACATAATGCTTTTAAGCGGTTATGTAGTCAATAAAGAATTTTATGTACTCAACGCATAAATATGTGTCGTGAATTAATGGATGTATGTGGTGAGTACATGCACACTGTACTCATCGCAAACTGTTACAAATAATTTTATGTAATGAGTACAGATCTTATGTACGTATTACATAGATTATTGACTCAGTACATACATAATTTACTCATTACATATTTGGAGTACATAATTTTATGCAATGAGTACATATATTATTTACTCATTACATATTTTAAATGCATAATTTTATGTAATGAGTACATACATAATTTACTCATTACATATTTTTAGTGCATACATTTATATAATGAGTACATACATAATTTACTCATTACATATGTTAAAAACATAATTTTATGCAATGAGTACATGCATAATGCCTGTGCGTAAATCTCCCTCTCAACATATGCAATAAATAACTTAATAAAGAAATGACTAGATTTCACAAAATAATTGTGCATTTACTTATAGAAACCCAGCCATTTATTTCTTATCCAATCATCGCTTTTGTTCTAGAGTACAGTGGATAAAATCATTCCCGTTCTGATTTTCTACATACTCTAGAGGTGTTGCTTATTTGAAAATCAAGAAACGAATGACATACAACAGCAAAATCGTGTGCCGATGTGCAAGAGGTATGTGTACTGAGTCCATATGTTATGCACTGAATAAATGTGTCACTTTAATCGTATAAGGGGGACGTGTACTGAGTCTATATTTTATGTATTGAGTAAAGTTTTTGTTAAAAATTACATAACACGTTGATTGAGTACATGTTGCTTGTATCTATTGAAGTCTGCTATGTATTCAACACATAACATGATGTATTGAATACATTTTTTATTCATTTTAAAAAGTGAATAAATTGATATGTAGTCAGTACACGCTCCCTTTACTCAGTAAATACTGCTCTTGTTGCGTTCTCATACAAGTTCCAGTGCATAGATTTTACATAGCTGTCTCTGTACTGACTACATAACTTTTTCCCTTAGTGTTGATTATCAGCTGTTCGTTCGCAACAAAATATCTGTCAAAATTTTCACGCAACAAATAAATGGCTGTTGCCAGTGAAATTTCACGCAATCGAGCATTGTACTAGGCTTAAAAACAAAAAAAAATTATGTGAAAATATTTATACCTGGAAACTAAACCAAGCCCCACTTTTCGCTAAACCTACGTTTACGGTTCAGTGGGTATGCATTGAAATATATATTATATACTTACACACTTTAATGTTGGAACATTTAATTGAAAATTGTATTCCTTCCCGCTGTGCTCAGACGAGATCTATAGCTAATTGTTTTAATTGCCAATGAGTAGAAAAATAATGCACTAAATCATTCCTTGCAACAACATCATAATTTATCAAAATCAAATGCAAGTAAATGTAACTAATGCAGCTATCCAGCATCAAAGACAGCAGGATACAAGAAAAACAGTTATAGTGCAGTCTATAGTAAAGTTACTCAAGTCTGTGAGTGATACATTAATTTTCTTAGAATAAGCGTTTTTACACTTTAGCGCGTAGTTTTGCCATAAAATTTTTAACAACATTTCCATGCTCAGCATTTAAATCATTATCCATGCCAAGCATCCTAATTAGAAAAAGAAGAAGAAGAAAACAAACACAAAACATGGACAAAGAAGCCGATTAAATTGATATAAAATTCATATCGGCTACAACATGCTGCACGTGAACGCAAATTAAATCGATCGTATTTAATGATGAATAAACCAGCCAAAAACAAAAATAAAAAAAAAAAAATAAAACAAAAAAACAACACTATAATTGCACTCATAACAAGCAATTAAATCATTTTTATGACTACTAATTGTACTGAAAACTTTATGGCCAAAAAAAAATTAAAAACCAAAAATAAATCGTAAATAAAAATACAAATCAATAACATATCGAACGATGAATTCAATTAAAAAAAAAAACAATAATTCTAGCTGAATCAAACGATTAATTCGCACCATCAAAGCAAGAAGTTGAAGAAGCGTCAAACAACATAGATTTAAGTGTTGAGCATTAAATTTGCAGCAACAACAACAACAACAACTATAACAACAACAAGAACAATTAAAATTCCTACACGGTCATAATATCTGCACTCCTTCACTTTTATATGTTTTCCGCCGCTATCGCTATCTCTGTCTATTTCTCTCTCTCTCTCTCTCTCTTTCTCACTCTCTCTATCTAATAGCCTGGCGCGAATAACGTGCTCTTGCTCGTTTGGTTTGTTAAACAATTATCACCTGTTGCAGTGTATTTTATGTTGTTATACTTAATATTTTTTTGTGATTTTTATACTTATTTTATTTCAATTTTATATGCGTTGCATGTAGCCGGCAATGTGGGGGAGTTAACAGAGGCTTTGCTTGGGGGACACGGGTCGGTCGCAACGTTAACGTATGCGCAAAATGCTCATAAATGTTCTCAAGACTCAATAAAAATGTATAAAACATCAAAACAACAACAGCACAACAATAAATTCTTATGGTTTTTGAATTTATTACATCAAGAAGAAATACCGGCACACACACACACACACACACAGACACACACACACATTTATATCATGACTTGTGCTGACAACGCTTCGCATAAATATTATTGCACTTTTACTCTCAACCAAGTTAATCTCTGCGCCCACCTTCAACCCCTTTGGCCACGCGCTCTCACCACCTTAACTATAGGCCATAAATTCAGGTTCACCTATTAAATAAATCACAACAAAAACAGCTAAAGTCCATCAAAAATCAACAAAACGAACGAACAAACGTCCTCCAGGATAACAAATCATAATAAGGCGCATTGACAGCTGTTCCGCTGTTGTTTGTGATCCACGTTGGAGGTCTTAGTGTCAAGTTGACGTACGGACAGACATCATGCCAGTCAGATTGACTGAAAGAGCTGCGCTCCACATAGTGAAGCGGAAGAATTTTTGTGGATCTATGAATGCCATTCAAAGTGGGCCATAAATTTGCGAATGTTGTTGTTGTTGTTTCTACTTCTTGCTGCTGCTGCTGCTGCTGCTGCTGTTAACGTCTCATAGTAAAACATAAACTGAAATAGTTGTTGTCATAAAAGTCGACGCAAGTCGATTATTTTTTTTAGCAGCTTTACTTAAGTGATCGTTATGCGCGAACAACACTAAATCTAGGAAGAGAAAAACATTCAGGCGTACTGTAGAGACTGACAGTTTTTTAAGCAAAGTTTTGTATTTGTTTTGTAACATATAATTTTTTGCTTGTGCCAAAAAATTTGCTTCTTCCAAAATTTATTTATTAAATGGCTACGGAAAATACTTTTTGTAAGGCATTATTTTTACTTCAAAAATTATTTTTACCGAACAAGTTGTTTTCGTACAAAAAATAAAAACAACCCAACTAGACATTCTCGAATACTGTTTGGAGTAAGCTTACCGACAACAGAAGATGGAAGACAACATATTAAATTATGTGGGTTATGTTATAATAAATTTAGGTTTCAATTCAATTTCAATTTGAATTTATTCATCCAATATATCTATTTATACAGTGCTTATATTAAAATATTATTTATGAGATCTATCAAAGATATTACAACAAATTTTACTTATATCTAGTTCGATTAACGCAATGAATTATAAAAAATCAATTACTTCTTAAAGGCAAAAATGGGGTAAAAGACCTTTATTAGAAAAAAAAAAAAAGACAAAAATATCTGAAAACTTAACTTGCATACAGTTAGAATATTTTCAAAAAATAGTCGCTAAAAATAGACAAGAGTTTTTTAATTTTTGGTAAATTTCAAGTGTACATAGTTATAAATTATGTTATTTCTAAGCAATCTCTTAGTATAGCATAAGAAGAGTTCCTAATTCTATTAAAATAATTATAATTTTGTCTTCGGATGAAATCTGCGAACAATTCATAACCCGATTCATTATGCAGCGCTAGTGTGGAATACCTCCAGTCCTTGTTATTTATCATTTTTAAGAGATTTGTTTTGTATAATTTGCATTTTGATGAGGTGGCATTTTGCTGATTTATACCATACAGGAGAAGCTTACGACAAAATCGGTCTTATGACACATTTGAAAAGTAAATTTTTGTTTCGAAAGTCGAGCTTTGAGCGTCTGTTCAACAAAGGCCATAATGATCTTAATGATTTAACTGCTTTTTCACAGGCTGCCTCTATATGTTTACGGAATAACAGTTTTTGGTCAAGTATGACACCGAGATACTTTACTTCGGTTTGAGTTTTTATAACAACGTTATTAAAATTTAATTGGCGCATTGGTAATCTTTTTGGTGATTTATTATATGGAAATATAATAGCTTGTGTTTTATCCTGATTTATTTGGATCTTCCATTTTGAACAATATTTGCTGCAGAACTCGAAACTTTTTTCCATTTTTTTCAAAAGCGCGCATGTTAGTTTACTTGTTGTGATCAGAGCTGTGTCGTCGGCATATTAGGCTACATCCATTAACTTTGGGGCCTTAAAATCTGCAGTATAAAGCACATATAATAGCGGAGAAAGTATTGAACCCTGAGATAGACCAGCTAGAATACTTCTGGGAGAAGAGAGAAAGTTGTTCACCGATACCGAAAACTGGTAAATTTTTTTTTCGATGTGAAAATGTGAAATTAAGTTTCATTTTGGTAAAATTTTGTGAAAATTTCCCAAAAGCTTAAGGGCGAAGTAAGGGTTTCAGCGTAAAAAACACTTTTTTTGTGAATTTTTTTAAGAGTATGGATTGAGCAAATTTTTTAAAATCTTTTGTACATTATTGAGTGTACTTTTAACAATACTCTTTTTCTTCCGGAAATATTGAAACACAAGCTGGTGACAGAGCTTTTCCCAGAGCGTCTTGGAAAAATAGCAATTTGCGGTGTTCACTATGTCTCGGTCGGAAATTACCTGAAATCAAAAACCATTAAAATTTAGTCAACGTTGGAGGAAAATATTTTATATGTAGAAAATGTGTACCAAGTTTGAAATGAATCGGTCAAGTAATTTCTAAAAGACTTGCAGTGAACACGGACTTTGAAAACACAACTTTTTGGAAAACTGCTTTAAAGTTTTGTACACGTACATTTGTACGTTCGAGGTACACTTACTTAAAAATTTGTACCTCCGTTAGTTTTACTCGGATTGACTTCAAATTTGGACACAATATTCTAGAGATGTTGAGCATTCATATAAAAAATGGTTAAAAACCTTACCGCCCTTAAATGATCGTCTCTTTTTTTTATCTATATATAAATAGGCGTAGGGAAAATAGTAAAAAACCATTTTCTCACGTGTTTCTAGCCGATTTTGATTAATTTCTTTTAAATGAATCAAAAAGCGGAGAACGAGTGCACCGACTATTTTTTGAAAAAATTTTTTGCTAAATTTTTATGAAGAAAATTTGTTTTTCACATTAATTTTGTATCGAGAGAATGAAAGTGAAAAGGTCGAACTTCGGCCACTATCGAACTCCAATTAGTTTTAAAAATGTATTAAAATTATTGGCCTTCATCATATTGAAAAGAACATTTTTAAATTTGTACTTTCGTAATACTTAATAATTTAATTACATTTTAGGGTTATTTTAGGGTAAGGATTACAGTCGCGGTTACGTGCCATGCACAAAAACAAGATTCAGATTCTTCAAACAGTGACACTGAAAACAGGTATTTAAAATATAAAAATGGGGTAGTACCAAAGACCGTAAAACTCAAACTCAATATTACTCGTTTTCTTCAATATCATCGCAACAAAAATAAAGCGCTTTTCAGAAGTTGAATTTTAAGTTCCAAACACTGTTAAGAAAAATCATTGGAAATTTCTCGTTTAACCATGATATCTGCTACATGTTTAAAAATATTTGAAACCTGAATACATGAATACTGATATACAACAATATTAGTTGTGTTCGATGACAAATACTCAGTGCCAAAAGCAAACAAATTAAGAAATAAGCCAGAAAAATTACTAGTTTTCATTTAACTGTTGAAATAGGTAAGCAAAGAACCTATTTAATGCTCTTTCAATTTTTCGAATTTTTCAACAAGAACCAAAATACTTGATTTATTTAAATGTTACTCTTACTAACACCACAAAAAATATAAGCGTACAAAAGAGATGAAAGCATAACTTAGAGCAGCTTCAAAAAACAAAGAGCAATATCAAGTAAGAAGAGGTAAAAAGACAAAAATGTACTCAACAGTTTTTACTGATCTGTAGTAAGGAATCTAAATCTAGAGGAGTCATCAAACACAGCTTTTGTTATTTCAATTTTATTGGATGAAACATATGTCAAAAAAGTAAAAATATTTCGTTTTTTAGATTGATCACACATATTTGATATTTTTTTTTGTGGATGTGAAATTTTTTTCTTACATGTGTAATATTTTTGGGAATTTTGGTAAAAGAAAATTTTAGGCTGTGGCAACCCTGCTGGTAAGTACAAAATCGGAGACTAGTTTGCATAGATACTTGGGCATATTCATGGCCACCAGCTTGAAAATAAGACCATTATGCCAGACTGTATCAAATGCCTTTTCTATATCCAGAAGTATAATACCAGTTGATTTTTTGCTCTGCTTGTTTGTTAATATTTTGTTTTTTATTCTGCTGATTTGGTGTATTGTACTTTTTTGAAACCAAATTGCTCTTTTGATATTAAATAATAAATTAAGGTTGTGTTGTAAACTTGTATCAAAATATTAATATAAGTATGTTTACTTATTAATGATACACTTGAACAAGAATTTAATTTCAGAATTTAATTTTTCAATTCGGTATCAAGATAAAGAATAGCAGCACAATTATATCTACAGTAGAAACTCGATTCTTTCACGTAATGAAAACCAGGCTTGGTGCATGAGTTGAGGTTGTCGCAAATACTGAGTCTTTTCTATTCCAAACAAATTAAAAGATACTTGCACACATCTGTTCCGAATCTAATTTTATTGAAGTTAAACTTCTTTGACGGCGAGTAAAATTCCATGGTCTCTATTTGGTTTGTTTGTTGTGATCAAAAACTTGACATATGATTGACAACATGCAAAAAACAGTTCATTCAATATAATAATAAAAGTAACAAGTAAAGAAAGTCTAAACCCACTTAGTTTTAGTCCCTTAACCCACTTTTAAAAAAAAAAAATTAATTGTAAAGGGGCGTGTCCGTGGGCGGATGAAGTCCATTTTTCCAAACCATCTTTGTCTTGTCATAAAAAACATACGTGCCAAATTTTAGCTCTGTAGGTTAAACACATGCTTATTTATTGCGTTTTCAATTTTTGGGTTGTATGGGAGGTAGGCGTGTCCGTGATCGGATGACGTCCATTTTCCGAAGACATATTTGTAATGGTATGAAACACATACATATCAAATTTTATTGTTGTAGGCTAATTATGAGCTGAGCTATGCAGTTTTCAATTTTCGCGTTGTATGGGAAGTAGGCGTGTCCGTGGGCGGACGATGTCCATTTTTCAAAACCATCTTTTTTTTGTTATAAAAAACATACGTGCCAAATTTTAGCTTTTTAGGTTAAACAGAGGCTTATTTATTGCGTTTTCAATTTTTGGGTTGTATGGGAGGTGGGCGTGTCCGTGGGCGGATGACGTCCATTTTTCAATGACGTCTTTGTGTTGATATTAAACACACACATACCAAATTTTATTGTTGTAGACTTATTATGAGCTGAGTTATGCAGTTTTAAATTTTTGCGTTGTATGGGAGGTAGGCGTGTCCGTGGGCGGACGATGTCCAATTTTCTAAACCATCTTTTTTTTGTTATGAAAAACATACGTGCCAAATTTTAGCTCCGTAGGTTAAACACATGCTTATTTATTGCGTTTTCAATTTTTGGGTTGTATGGGAGGTAGGCGTGTCCGTGATCGGATGACGTCCATTTTCCGAAGACATATTTGTGTTGGTATAAAACACACACATACCAAATTTTGTTGTTGTAGACTTATTATGAGCTGAGTTATGCAGTTCTAAATTTTTGCGTTGTATGGGAGGTAGGCGTGTCCGTGGGCGGATTCCAAAAATATTCAATAGTGCAGATCCTTGGATACATGTGACCAAGTGTACCAAGTTTCATTCAATTATCTCAACTCCTTCTTCTTATCCTGTGTATACGGACAACACACAGACGGACGGACGGACGGACGGACGGACATAGATAGCTCGATTCACGTGGTGACGCTGATCAAGAATATATATACTTTTCTATACCGGACTCGCTTCGTTCTATGCGTTACAAACGTTTGCACAAAGTTAATATACCCTGACCTTTCAGGTTTAGGGTATAACAAGTAAAGAAAGTCTAAAGTCGGTCTAGGCCGACTATGAAATACCCTAAACCCACTTTTCAAAAACAAAAAAATTTGTATTGTAAATGGGCGTGTCCGTGGGCTAATGAAGCCTATATTTTATGTGCATTTAAATGTTGATGAAAAATGTACACATACCAAGTTTTATTCCTGTAGTTCACAGTTAATGCCTTTATTGTGCTTTCGCTATGGGAGGTGGGCGAGTTTTTGGACGGATTACTCCCAATTTTTGAACACACCTTTGTTTTGTTATAAAATACATACATACCAAATTTAATTTCTCTATGACAAACATAACCTTATTTATTGAGTTTTCAACTTTTTGGGTTATATGGGAGGTAGGCGTGTCCGTAGGCGGATGACGTCCATTTTTCAAAACCATCTTTGTCTTGTCATAAAAAACATATGTGCCAAATTTTAGCTCTTTAGGTTGAACACAGGCTTATTTATTGCGTTTTCAATTTTTGGGTTGTATGGGAGGTGGGCGTGTCAGTGAGCGAATGACGTCCATTTTTCGAAGACATATATGTGTTGGTATAAAACACATACATATCAAATTTTATTGTTGTAGGTTAACTATGAGCTGAGTTATGCAGTTTTCAATTTTCGTGTTGTATGGGAGGTAGGCGTGTCCGTGGGCGGATGATGTCCATTTTTCAAAACCATTTTTGGTTTATTATAAATATTATACCTGCCACATTTTATCTCTGTAGGTTAAACAGAGACTTATTAATTGCGTTTTCAATTTTTGGGATGTATGGGAGGTGGGCGTGTCCGTGGGCGGACGACACCCATTTTTCAAAAACATCTTTGTGTTGATATCAAACACATACACACCAAATTTGATTGTTGTAGGTTAATTATGAGCTGAGTTATGCAGTTTTACATTTTTGCATTGTATGGGAGGTAGGCGTGGGCGGATTCCAAAAATATTCAATAGTGCAGATCCTTGGGTCTATGTGACTATGTGTACCAAGTTTCATCCAATTATCTCAACTGCTTCTTCTTATCCTGTGTATACGGACAACACACAGACGGACGGACGGACGGACGGACGGACATAGATAGCTCGACTCACGTGGTGACGCTGATCAAGAATATATATACTTTTCTATACCGGACTTGCTTCGTTCTATGCGTTACAAACGTTTGCACAAAGTTAATATACCCTGACCTTTCAGGTTTAGGGTATAAAAAGTGTTAAAAGTGCAATATTTAAGTCTGCTAAGAATAGTTTTTGCCATGCCAAAAAAACGTCTCAAAGCTAAGAAAAATAGCTAAAACAGGAGCAGAAAACGTTCGTGAATATAAAGAGCGAATTAGAGCTCTTAAGAATGCAGTCGCAGTTGGGTCTGCAACTAATGATGAAGGTAAGGTGATTGCAACATTGGTGATTGCAAAATCACTCTGATGCTTTGTAAAATGTATTTTGGAACTCAGCCATCATCTTGGAACTCGGCCATCAATTTTATAGCCAACCAAGTTGATACACTCAACAATTAACGTTCGCTGCTTATACAATTAACGAGACCCTCACTCAACATAGCAATTATTATGATCAGGAAGCAGAAGGGTAATAATCAACAAGATTTGCCTCTGCTTTCGGAGGCTCTTTCAACGAGTACTATGCAAATGCAATCTAGCATTCAAAAAGTGACAAAGTTGAGAAGACATTTGAAAGCAACTAAAACACTAACCGAACTAAAACAAGGACCGAAAATAACTGTTATTTCACAATTTTCAAATGAAAAAAATTGTAGGAAGACTTTTTCAAACAAACCATTATGTTACAAATGTCCTCAGCCTCACGAATATTAAGTGCCTTTTAAATTTTAGACTGATTCTTTGAAAGTTATAATTTAAGTGTTTTTTTTTGCCTTGTATTTTTTCAAGGAAAAATAAAGGTTACTTTTGACTTTTATTTTATCGGTCAAAAATAGCAGTTTTTGATGAAAAAAAATTTGTGTGTAGCAAGCATCAAGGTGTGCAAGTATCAAGTATGTGCAAGAGTCGAGTTACTACTGTAATTTAATCGAAATTTGTCAAAAAGAGCTAGTAAAAGTAAAAATATGTTAAAAGCCTTAGAATTATCAAAAGAAAAAAAAAAAAAAATAAAATAATAAAATTAAAAAATCATACATATTTTAATTTAAAAAGATTTTATTCAAACTTTGGCACATATATATATACATAAATACTATATTATTAGCAAAATGCACAAGGCTACAATTAACAAAATGGTATTTTTTACAAATTTAGATACACCTTTATGTACAATTTAATTGTTTCGAGGCGAAAAACAATGTTTTTATTGCCAACCTTCATAAGACTAGGTCGGTCTTTATACAAAAAAATAAAGTAGATAAAGTCCGCCCGATAAAAATTGTTTTTGTTAGGCACCCTGTAAACACTGCCATGAAGTTATTCGGGAAATGCCTTTAAGGCAGAGTCCGAAAAAATTCTTTCGCTATTGATAAAAATACGATCTTCTTGTTCGTTTATTTGTTTTGTGAGTGAATTTTCAAACGAAAAATTTGAAAGCTAACAAACGATTACAAGCGAATTATTTATTATGTCCTGAATTATGAAATCATTTACGAACGTTATGATACGATTCTGACAGGTATACAGGATTCTGACAGGAAAACATATATCGTCAATTCAGAAGTAAAATTCATAAAGTAACATATATGAAATTCTTAGTAATTGAACTTAAAGTGTTTTTTGGTCTCCAAACATTGCAGTTGCAATCTTAATGCTTTAAATTGAGATTAAAGTATACATCTTTGATTGCTTTCAAGGTTGATGAATTTTTGTTTTGCAAAAATTCCTTTAATTACAAA
The DNA here is from genome assembly GCA_958299015.1 of Tetanocera ferruginea. Taxonomy (NCBI): domain Eukaryota; kingdom Metazoa; phylum Arthropoda; class Insecta; order Diptera; family Sciomyzidae; genus Tetanocera; species Tetanocera ferruginea. The sequence goes on along the minus strand of OY282642.1, from coordinate 107,452,535 downwards.
ATAAATCGAAAACAAGTAATAAAGACGGGGAAAAATAATGTATTTATTAAAATTGTACAATTTTTAAAACATGTAGCTAATAATATAAGCCTCTAACCTATGATAAGTTTAATATTTAATCCATTGTTTCTTGAGGTGCAGCTCCTCTGGCATGAGCACAGACTTAACAAGCTTTATCAGGTTGCTCTTTTCTTGCTCAAATATTAAGTCAGAGTTAATTCTGTATACGTAGCTTTCAAAGTAATTTTGCTAACCTTTTTACAGTCGGAAGTATGGTCATAGCGATCAGAAGTGTTCCTTTGTGGCCTTTTCGAGTTTAATGAATTTTGTTTTTCACCATAACATTGTATCTCTTCATCTGTGTTCATTTCTGTTTGTGATTTTAAAAGTAGAATTAGCCAATTCTTCATACTTATTTTTGGAATTCTTGTTTGGTCTCTTTGATAACTCTGATCTAAAAATTTCAAGACTCTATGAACTGAAACCCTATTTTTTTTCATAGAAAAATATGGAAGCTGCTTGTTTATTACAGTTTTAACGCATGTATCGCATAAAAGTGACATCTCCGTAACTGTCTTAGTCATAGTTTTCAAAAAATGAAGCACTATTTATCCTATCTTCATGCTTTCTCTCTTACCGCTTAATTAATTTCATGAGTAATACTGAGCAATTTTCTCATGACCCATAAAAATTGTTAAATATGATCAGAACTTTTTCTTGCATAGCGGTTTCGTTACTATTTATTATACAATTTAACGTGTCTTTTATTTGAAAGAGTGTTTTTCTAAGCAAGAACATTGATTGTGCATAAAAGTTTAAACAAAATTGACGAAAGCTGCTATATTTACCTACACTTTTTTTGTTTTGCAGGTAAAATTCATAAAGTGTGTATGAGTTTTTTGGCATCCGTGGACAAAAATGAGTTTTTTGTAATAAATATCATCCTACATTAAGACACATGCTGCAAAAACCCAGATTTTGCCAAATATGTTCTTAGTGAGTTTTACTTCTGAACCGACGATATATAAAAAAGTTTATAAAAGCGTTTTTATACATATAAAAAAGTCATTTCAGACAGAAAAAAGTTATTTCTGATAGATGTATTGGAGTTTTGTGGTGGACAAATCAGGACTATCCCAGCTACCATTTTATCGAATTTTGAAAATATAAGAGTCGTTTTCGACTCTCCTCCGCGATGGTGACAGTCGCATGCGCGCTCATTTTCTGATCAAAAAAGACTCTTTGTTCGGGAGAAATTGGTATCCTACACGCGACTCTTCTTGAAGAGTCTTCTTCGAGTCGATTTTTAATCTTGAATATGATCAAAAAATTATTAAAATACGATTCATTTTCGAGTCATTTTTCGATCTAAAAATACCAAAATATGATTAAAATACGACTCATTTTCGAGTCGTTTTCGATTCGTTTTTTGATCATGAAAGTACAAAAACGACTCGAAAATGACTCTTCAAGAAAAGTTGCATGTAGGGTACCAATTTATCCCGAACAAAGAGTCTTTTTTGATCAGAAAATGATCGCACAATGGAGGAAAATCGAAAACGACTCTTATATGTTCAAACATTTCATAAAATGTTGGCTGGGACGAGTGATGTTTAATAATGTGAGATCTTGTGTGTATTTTGAAGTGAATAGAACCGAAAACTACTTGCATTTGTTTAACAATTTCACAAACAATTTTACTCCGAGATTGCTCTGTCGAAACTGAGCGACATGGCGTGAAAAATATAATTGTTTGAATTTGTCCAACTTTCCGTTAGTTTACACAAAAAAAATAGTAACTTTTCTATCGGCTTGCCGATCAAAATATGCTTCTGCACACGCTTTGTTCAATATCCAATAAGTTGCCTTGAAAAATTGCAGTCAGTTTTTGATCGTTGAGCGGAGTAAAATATGCTTCCGCACAGGACATGTACATATTTTGTTTTTGTTGATCGTCAAATGGACTCGAAAAGGACCCGTTTAGGCGATTGTCAGCAAAACAGTCTTCCAAATGCTAGCTGGGATCTAATATATAAAAATCTCGTGTCACGGTGTTTGTGTTTCAACACCTCCGAAACGGGTGGGCCGATTTTAATAAAATTTTTTTGTGTGTACCCTACAAACATTTTCTGAGGCTCTCCAAAATATGACTCTAAAAAGAGTGTTTTTTATACATGTTTTGTCATGACTCATTAAAAGGACTCATGAAAGAGTCTTTAATATGACTGTTACATGATTATTCAAAAATAAGACTCATAAAAGAGTCATTATTGTATCTGCTTTAAGAGTACTCATAAAAGGCACTCATTAAAGAGTCCAAAATATGATGGTAACATGATTGTTCATAAAAAAGACTCATAAAAGAATCATATATCGATTGATATATCATCATAAAGGAGACTCATAAAAGAGTCTTATATATGAGTGTTTGGATGGGAGAATAGAATCAAATTATTGCAAAAGCACCATATCGAATAAATAAATAAAAACTTAATCGAATATATTTTTTAAAAATTCTATTAAACTTTGTCACTGTCTGTTATGGATATATCCTGGCTGCGCTTTTCGGAGAATTGTTTGTTTGTGGCTATACACATGCATTAAAATTTAACTACAGCAAATGTTGCAAAGGTTGCAAAGGTGGTGACACTGGCGTGCTGGTTAAGTGTGTGGCTTAGCACGCTCGGAGCCCGAGTTCGATCCCCAGTCGCGGCGAAAAGTTTTTTCAATAAAAAAATTTTTTCAGATCGGTCACCACCTCTCTGCAGACAATGGCAAACCTCAGAGAGTAAATAATGCCATGTAAAGCTTCTTGAGAACATGAGCTTTAGCCGTTCGGAGTCGGCATAAAAGGTGTAGGTCCAGTTCTCGGTTAATTGTGTGCAAACATTTAATAACACACACAACACAATTGAAGATAAGAAGCTCGGTCAAAGTCCTTTCAAGGGCTGAAATGGCCAATTTGTTTTTTTTTTTTTTAAATGTTGCAAACAACTTCTTATGAGTCTTAAAAGAGTATTAAATATGAGTATTAAAAGAGTACTAAATATGAGTCTTAAAAGAGTACGCAATATGAGTCTTAAAAAAGTATTAAATATGAGTCTTAAAACCGTCATTACTATGAGTCCAAAAAGACTCATAAAACAAGCATATTTATGAATCATATTTTGGGGCCCACAACATACGAAAATGTACTCATAAAAGAGTCTTTTTTGCGCGCATTATGATGATATACCCTCATTTATATGAGTCTTGAAAGAGACTTTTAAGAGTCATAATGTTTGCTGGGAAATGTTGCTAAAAACTTCTTATGAGTCTTAAAAGAGTATTATATATGAGTATTAAAAGAGTACTAAATATGAGTCTTAAAAGAGTACGCAATATGAGTCTTAAAAAAGTATCAAATATGAGTCTTAAAACCGTCATTACTATGAGTTCAAAAAGACTCATAAAACAATCATTTTTGTGAATCATATTTTGGGGCCCACAACATACGAAAATGTACTCATAAAAGAGTCTTTTTTGAGCGCACTATGATGATAAACCCTCATTTATATGAGTCTTGAAAGAGTCTTTTAAGAGTCATAATGTTTGCTGGGTATTTGATAGGTATGAGCATAGGTCGTAAAGTATTTTTCACCCTTGTACCCGCGAGGAGCATGGCAATTTTTTCTGGCTACAAAACTCGATAACCTTCTTTCAAATTGATTGGAATATGCTTTCTGGTTTTAGTGTTTCCGAAACATGGACCAACTCCAATAACTGTCCTTGCCACACTTAAAAAAAAAAAAAAAACAAATTGGCCATTTCAGCCCTTGAAAGGACTTTGACCGAGCTTCTTAGGATCGATTGTGTTGTGTGTGTTATTCAATTTTTGCACACAATTGACCGAGAACTGGACCTACATGTTTTACGCCGACTCCGAACGGCTCATGTTCTCAAGAAGCTTAACATGGCATTATTTACTCTCTGAGGTTTGCCATTGTCTGCAGAGAGATGGTGACCGATCAGAAAAATTTTTAATTGAAAAAACTTTTCGCCACGGCTGGGGATTGAACCCGGGCTCCGAGCATGCTAAGCCACACACTTAACCTGCATGCCACGGTCACCACCACTTGCCACACTTTACCGACAGAATTTCTCGAGTTCCGATACCACCCTTGGTGGTGGTCATGGCCTCTGAACATTGTTTGTAGAATGCGGTAAAAATCTTTCGTACCCGTAGTTATTTTATTTATGTATTTATTTTGTTTTAATTTGAAGTTTTGATTTTTTTTGCACAGGTTAAAAATTTGGATACACTCAATGAAATTCCATATTTTTCTTCAAAAAATAGTCAACGCCTTTAAAAGAATTTTTTTTTTATAAAATGTAGTTGATAAAGCTCGTTACAACAGTTACATAGAAATAATTTAAAATTGAAAAAAAAAAATATTCACAACTCGTAACTTTATTTTCATCAAAAAGATGCATCTTTGGCTATTATTCAAGCTGTTGATAACAAGTAATTGCTTCGATAGAGTTCCATTCATTCTGAAGTTGTTGCTATAAATCGGTTGATGACGATAATGAATTTGAAACTATAATCCTTAAAAGATCTACTGATTTCATTTATTAATTGATCTCTCAGCTACTTTCGGACAAAGGCGGAAATTGTACTCAGAAAAAAACAAATATCATTCTCCGATAAAAAATTTCTTTCTTTTCGATAAAAGCAATTTTCTCTTTTTCATATACAATTTTCTTAAATAAGAATAAATTTTCACATATTCGAAGAAATTTGTTTTCACTTGTGGGAAATGGAAATATTTCAATGTCACTAATAATGATATAGCCTGTTTCAAAAGAGAAGAACATTTTCGCGCATGTTTGCGTATTTTTAGAGCATTCTTCATTCTGATTGGTCGACATTAAAAAAAAATTTACTATTCTCTGAGCAGAAAAATAAATGAAAAAAAATTAATTTATATTCCTGAATATTGTTGTTCATCGCAACTGCGCTGCGGAAGTATTGAATTTTATTTTTCAAAATCAACCAATCAAAATTGAAAAAAGGGGGCGTCAAAAAGTAATTTGTTAGCGAAAATTTTACTTCACTATTTTTTCTTGAGAAAATAATTTAATTTTTATGTTATTTGTAGTTGATTTCTCTCTAAAGATGCAGGTTGCTGCAGGCCGTCGGTGTAACACCGTACTTGTGAGATGATTTGTTCTGAATGTTTGCGCATTTTAATATATAGAAAAATAGTAAAAAATACTCAAAAAAAGCATAAAGTTCAGCGAACAGTATAAAGAGAGCAAACATTTTTTTTGCTTTAAAAATAATTTCTCACTGCGCATCGAAAAATGAAACTAAAAACCAGTGTGGCCATTTTAGCCTTTTCGAGGCTAGATTTAGCCTTTTTATTTGCAGTTTAGCCTCGAAATTTACGATTTAGCTTCGTGATTTTTTAGCCTTTTTTTACTTTGAAAACAGCCTTTTAGATTTATTAACAATTAAAAAATTTGCCGATTAAATGCAACACTGTAAGGCAAAAATAAGTACACACTAAAAACTTTCCAAAATATATTTACACCGGTGAGCGAATATTTACATTTTTTACACCGAACGGTGTTTATTTACACCGCTTATCCGGTGTGATAGACAAACTTATCCGATTGGTGTAAAATAAGAAAGGCATAGAAGAAAAGCAACATGGAAATCACGTTAGCATTGACAAACAAATTGAAAATTTAAGTTTCACAAGACTGAAAATGAAAGTCGAGAATTACAAATCATGTTCGTGAAACAGTTGACATTAAAGTAATAAAATAAAAAAAACGGTTTAAATAGAACTAAATCCAATACAAATTTCGAGCATGAATGCCATTATATTTGGTATAACATTATTTTTAGCATTTTGAATAAATAAATTAAAATTCTAAAAACACATATTTCCGAATAGTAAAAAATTACACCTTTCGGTGTTGAAAAAGTCATAATTTTGCATATTCCAAATAAACACCTGATAGGGTTTGACACAAACATCCTTCGGAAATTTAGTTATTAGCACCGATCGGTGTGAAAAAACGTCCCCTTTCGGATATAAAATTCTAACATTTTGACACGGTGTTTTTTTTTAACACCGAACGGTGTAGAACTCCCTGGAACACCGATCGGTGTAAAAATTCTATACAAATTTTTTAGTGTGTAGTCATGAAAATAAGCATCTGGCAGCAACGCTGGGCCCTTAAGAGCTCTCTCGTTTCACATGTAGATAAATGTTAGATCGATTTTTTTTTATTGAAAATTCTCATAACGTTGTTAAGCCAAATATATTTTCTCATTTTGCAAATGAAAAGTCCAAATATTCCGCAGACGAAGTTACCTCGATTGAGCTTCAATGGCGAAAACTTTTGACACGTAAATGGTCAAGCCTGTCCTCTACAATTGAGTTTTGGGTAGAAGTAAAGCACTTTAAAAACTCGTTGCCTGAAAATCCTTTTTCTGAGCTCGTCAATTTGGCTTTCAGTTTCTTAGTTTTACCACTTAGTAACGATGAGGTTGAAAGAATTTTTAGTGCAATGAAAATTGTAAAAACTAAGCAAAGAAATGGATTTAAAATTAAAATGCCTAACTCGTTGCTTAATATTCGATGTTCACTGAAAAGATTACAAAAATGTTGTCATGACTTTGAGGTAACTGATGATCTCATACGTCTGTTAGATTCACGTAGTGCTTATGCTAGCTGTAGTTCGATTTATCTGATGAAGAGGGAATAATTATATCTGAGATATAAACCATGTTGAAATAATATAAGTTTCTAGCACGACAGTGATAAATTTTTCAAACCTTCAATTTTATTTAAAATTTCTCGCGAGAATTGGAAAAAGAGATTCCCATTTTTTAGGATCAAGAAATTTTGGAAAATTTTAAACAAATTTGTTCATCAACCGTGAATATTCATGAGTGTTTTAAGTTAAACTTTTAACATAACATGTGATGTCTGTATCCTGCTGTCTTAAAAATGAGAACTCCCTTTTTCAATTCACATGAGCAAATTATTCTTAATAGGACTCAATATACATATACATCAATTCAATATACATATTATTTTCATTTATATATAAATGATGAAATGAAAATTAATGCAATGAAAACTTAGTTTATTTAATGAAAAGTAAGTCATTCTGAATTAAAAAGGCTGGTATTATTTTGCTTTATAAATATATACCATATGATTTTTTGCTTTTTACAAATTTGTACCTATGATACTGATGTACCTATATTAAAAATGAATGTTATGTTAAAACGAAAATAAAACTTGAAGTTGCATGAAAAAACTGGATTTTTTTTAGCTTCTTTTTTCAAAACTTTTAGCCTTTTTTTTACTTCTTTTTTTGGCCAATTTAGCTTCTTTTTTTTCCAGGTCGTGGCCACACTGCTAAAAACTTTGTAATTCGATAATAACAAAAAATTGTTTTTTATTTTTAAAAATAAAAATATTTAAAATTTAAGTTTTTGTAATCTCAAAAAATATTAAGTTCCTGGTATTTTGTATTTGTTTTTTTTGAAGAACTTATATGGAACAAAGCTTTTCATTGATCTTCACAGACCTAATAATAAACTTTTTTAAAGTGAATATTAATATTTTTTTAAATAAAATATGGTTCATAAAATATCAAACTGATTTTACTTAAAATTTAGCTGTTGTAGCATAAAACTAACACTGCCATTCCGTCATCGTCCCCTTATGTAGGAATAAGTCACAAAACTCTTGAGTTTTTTATTTTTATTTTTTTCGGTCGGTCTGTGCTTTTATTTGATTGAATAAATAATGAATTAACACTGATTAAAACTAATCCGGCATTTAAATTAAAAACTTTAAGCTGCATTTATTAAATTTTTGCGTTATTGTTATGCAATGAAAATAACATATACGTCTTCATAACTCAAAAATAAAGTGTGACACAAACACATTCTTGCACTCAGCAACAACAAACATGGAACGGAACCATAACGACAGACAATTAAATCCAGCAATAAAATGAGCAAGTTTTAAATATCTGAGCAATAATTCACATCTTTCTGCTGCTGCTTTGCTGCTGTTGCTGAAAGTCAAACACACACCCACTCAACAAAAACAACAACAACAACAGTATGAATACTGGCTGCTTGGTCCACTGTGCTACGTTGGGAAACCCATAAAGAAGAACAATTTTAACAATCGTTTAAAAAGTCGTCAAAATAAAGGCTTTAAAAAATATTTTGTTAAGATTTTAACGAGCTCAAAGAAAAAAAAAAACACACACAAATTCTTAGCGGAAAAAAAACAATATGAAAATAACCTGCTAACAATTTGCAAGCCATAAAAACAAACGGTGAAATGTATGCAACTTACAACAATACAATTTATTAGATGCAAGTTGCTGTTGTAGTTGTTGTTTTTATAGCTGCTGCTGCTGTCGATCGTCGAACTATGTAAATATTTCATTTTTTATGTCTACCGTGCAGTAGTCATAAATATTATTTCATTATAGATCAATGGCACGATTAAAAACATATGATTAATAATTTGTTAAATAACACCTATAATAAAATAATATGTGCTAATAAAGCAATTGTTAAGCTCTCATATTCTCTATTAATATCTGGTTAAAGAAGATGAAACAAACATGTCTCAAAATGCGCAACTTTAGTTGATCGAGTGCTGCTGCGAGTTGTAATATTTTGCCAAGTTGTTTGTAGTACTTGTTGATCATATCTGCGACTGGCTTGACGCGGCAATCAACATGTGTCAGAGCGAGAGCCGAAGTTGTCGTATGAGTAATGATCGTGTGAGCGAGCGCAAACATTGCAGTAGGTTGTGCCTTCAGAACTCTAGCAGTTCATTCGTTATTCTGTACGGATCGCACCGATCACACGGCAGCCATTAGTCTTGCATTTCGCTTACACTCGCGCACTATTTGCGACAGGTAGCGATCGGTTATGGCGGAGACACACAAATACAAATGGTTGTATTTTAGCCGACGGCATTTTGATTTTACGGCTGTTGTTTGTCTCTTCTGTTGGTAGATGCAGGAATGTTGATGATGTTGCTGTTTGATTCATGTTGAATAGATATGATGTCATGGCTAAAGGTGAATATGACGGATTTTGGCAAAGTTTTTACTGTTAGCCTGGACTTGTTGTACTGCTTAAGTGTAATACCGTGACCCTCTCTGCTACCAAATTATTTCGGTACTTGGTCAGACGATATTTTCTGGTGTATTTTTCATCAACACTGCTGTATGAAAGTACATATCGATGGTTAAGCGCACAAAAGTGATAAGTGAAAAATTTTAAATGTTCAGAAACGTCGATTTTGTTTTTAAATTTCAATACATTTCAGTACAAAACACTAATTTCAACTGTATACTGAGCAGCATACATTGGTTATGCATTTTCAAGAAATTTACACAAGGTATATGATGATTTGGGAAAATGCAGTAAACCTATTTTTGTCAAAAGATCACTTATCACTTTAGTGAGCTTAACTATCGATATATGAGCAATCATTGATTTTATTAATTTGAATAATTATAAAAAATTTGCTTTTGGACAGCTTAATGCATGCAAATATTTTGCGACTTTGTAGGTAGATATAAATAGGTATGTTAATATGATTGTTCCCGAACTAATCATTTTCAGTGCATTTCGAGGGTTTTGCAAGCTTAAATCCGAAAAGCGTTTCTGTACTCAAAAAAATGGCTAACAATTGTTTAAGAGCATGAAAGTGAGAGACTTCAGAATTTCGTCTCAATATCAGAGTTACAATTCTCAATCGAAAAATTCTCAAATAGAAAAAAAAAAAAAAATGAAAATTAAGAAAAAATTGCATTTAACGTTCAGATGAAAAAACCCAGATGATTTAAAATGTGGATTCGTGTAAAAATGTGTTAAAATCTTAAGCAGCCAGAAGCAAACGTTGTCTGTAAAGATGATGCTCCACTTCAAGACAGCGTTGGAGCTGATCTACAAAATTGGGCTTGATGCAAAAAAATCAGGCACAAAAAATAACTGTTATTTTACAATTTTCGAATGAAAAAGACACAATGAAAAAATTGTCGAAGGAAATTTTCAAATATACCATTATGATAGAAATGGCCTCATTTTCACGAATATTTAGAGCCTTTTAAATTTTCGACTGGTTCTATAAAAGTTAAAAATTAAGTGTTATTTTTTGCCTTTTATTTTTTTCAGAAAAAGTAACGGGTACCTTTGACTTTTATTTTATCTGTCAAAAATAACAATTATTTTGCGACTTTTATTTTTTCGGTCAAAAATATCAGGCAATCTGTGTTTTTTTGTCCGATTAAAAAACTATTGATACCATATGGGCATCTCCCAAAGAAGGTCCACCAAAAGTGAAGAAAAACATTTAAATAAAGCACTCTAACAGCTTTTAACTTTATTTTTTTTTATTTTGATTAGTATTACTGTTATGTTATTTGAATTTAACTTATTATGATGTATTTTTATAAAAAATTTATAATGAACATCTTTACTGTATTTTACTACTGTTGGAAAAATTTGTAACGTCCATGATGTCGCGTCCGTATTCGTGATATATCTATTTAAAAAAAGGGAAGAGATAATTCTAATATTTCATAAGTCTACGAAGAATAGTTATCCTTTGACCTCCATTAACATGTATATTATATATGAAAAAAAATTCTCAAAATTAGATAAATTTTGCATATTTCTATACGAGCTTAAAAAAACTTTTATTTTTTGTCGCGTCCGTTCCATTGAATGATTGCTTATTACTTTGTACTAGTTTGTACTAAATCTCGCCAGTATTTTTATAAAATGTAGCACTCTTTCATCGCGTTAGAACACTTAATATACATATCGGCCCATTTTGTTTCTTTCTTGTTTTTCGAGAAATTAAAACCGTGCCACTGGGAGATGCCCATATGTAAAACCTGATCACCGATGAGACCAAAATAATGGTATCGATAGTTTTTAAGTCAGTATAATGGCCTTTGAAAAAACACAAATTGCCTGATATTTTTGACCGAAAAAATAAAAGGCAGAAAATAACTGTTATTTTTGACCGATAAAATAACAGTCAAAAGTAGCTATTATGTTTGCCCGAAATATATAAGGCACAAAATTACTTTTATTTTTGTCGGAAAAAATAAAAGTTAAAAAATAACAGTTAATATTTGACTTTCTTGATAAAAGCCATAACCGGCACGGTCCCTGAAAAAAATTGTTGTGTTTTAAAATATGATAATGCGACCCTTAGATGCACGCAGAAAATTGTTTGCGCATGATTCATGATCAAGTCGGTCATAAGCTAAAAAAAAATTGTTTTATTAATCGTTTATGAGCTTTGTTCATGTACTATAAGCTATGCTCACTTTTTTTGATATAATTCTGTAAAAAAAAAACACTGATCACATCACATAATGATCAATTCTTATAATATCAAAATTTTTACAATCAACGCAAATTCATCCATTCTGAAGAAATTGCTCATGAAAGCATTCAAATTTTATTTAAGTTACTAAATTTTAAAAGAAAAATAACCACGGTTAATTTTTTAGAAAAAATACTGTTTCTTAGAACGAATAGTTAAGCAGTTGCAGGGTTGTGAGGTAAAAAATCAGAAAACTTGTCACTGAACGGTACCAAACAGGTTAATAGACGACTTTGTTGAATGCGGACAATGAAAATTGATGAGATGTAAAAGGCTGTCTAGCTTCATATTGCCCAGTTCTATTACTTAAATTCTATTACATTAATTTTTACAACTTTAGGCAGTTTCATCAGCTTCACTCACTTTTAGCTTCTCCATGAAGTTTCAGCAGCTCCGGGCAGTCTCAGGAGCTCCAGGAGCTCAATGACTTCGGTTTTATATTTGAATATCCAGAGGGTGCAAAAGTGAATGAAAATATTTTTTACCATCACCAGAACTTCGTTTTTATTGAAACAAACTTTGACTTTATGTTAAATTTTGTTCAATTTTAACGTTCACACTAAAACCCAAGTCAATTCCATATGTTATTTTTCATTGGTTAGGGGTGCAATTTCCAAACAAATTATATTAAAATTTTCTTGATTTTAAGATGGAGTAAAAAAGGAAAAATGTAAAAATTTCTGTTGCTATATAAAATAAAAATATACTTTATGATTTTGTGATTACTAAGTTCTGAGACTATATATATTGGAACAAACTTCATTTACAGCTTTTAACCTTCTAGAACATAATTTTAAGAACATTTTAGAACATAAAACTACTAGTTTAATAATCATTAATAAACTTTTTACTTGCTCAAAAAAGTTCAAAAAAATTAAATTGATTTGAATTCATAACATTTTTTATTTAAATTAAATAAATGGCGTTTTATGACAATTTATGGCGTTTCTACTTTTTTTATTTTATGATGTCTATTAAAAACTCTAATACTCTTTTATTTTACTAAAATAATTATTATTATGTTCAAATCAACCAACAAAATCTATCAAAAATACAGTTTTAAAGAGAAGATAAGATGCACAGTTCCTTTAAAATTATACTAATTATTAAAATTAAATTTTGTTTTCAATCACCAAATGTGAAGAATCAACAGATTTCTTGGAATTGCCAGCTCTTTTTGAGCCATTCATGACTCTTGACCTTGTCTAACCTGGGCAAGTTTGCTTTGGGAACTATGTAGATGATGAGAATGAAACAAACTTCTGATATCAATTTGGTATCACTGTAATATTGTGATACTGAGATATTTATGGTGATATTTATAAAGCAGTCAAATGTTACACAACCCAATCTTGTCTATAAAAGTCCAAGTAGAGATTAATATAGAAACTATAAAGAAATTGATAAAAATTATGAAAAATGTTTATAAATGAATTGTAATATATTATTTTGACTTTTTATTTAAATTTTATTTTAGAAAATGGGGGTTGATTTCGAAAAAATATTTATATTAATAGTTATTCAGGGTCGTTGAGGAAAAATTTGTCAACATTTTGCTATCAGGTCCTATTTTTTTTTCAATTATCCAAAATTTTTCGTAAATTTTTCAAAGTTTTCTATATTAAACTAACTTAAGTTTTTATAACTTCATAATGTCAATTCTTCAATTACTTAAAATTAATATTGTGTGGTTTACTGATAGTAAATTTTTCTCTCACAACTTATAAGCCCGGTTGACAAAAATATTGGAACAATTCAGAAAAAAATTCTTTAAGTTTCTGAAAATTTTAGATTCTTACTTCTTTTGTCAAATATTCATGGATAGCATGGTTTTGTTTATTTTTTTAAATCTCTTCTAAAATATGTAATTTTTATAGAGGTTGATTCGAAAATATGTAGTAAGATTCATCGATTTATTTTATAAAAAAAAAAATCTTTTAAAGGGGTGCACAATTTAGTTTGCCACCAACCCTAGCTACGCCACTGCATCAATTCATTATGTTTTCGCAGGATCTATGAAAATTTGCACATAATCTATGCGCAAAGTGTCTTTAGTTTATACCAACTGCACTCGATATAAGAGCTATCTAAGCATAATCTATGCACATAGTTTTTTCAACTGATTCCTAGTGCGCATGCTTCATGAGCAATTTGGTGATACAGATTACATCAGTTGCGCATAAATAATGATATTCTCTTGCTCTGAATTTATGCACACAAATGTATATTTTATGAACAGTTGCTCATGGTCGATAAATGTGAACCGAATTCTTAAATCTTGATCAGCAACGAATATATGTATATTAAGGTGCCTTGAAAAAAAAAGTTTCATTTGTACCCATCCTAAAATGAACCTTGATGTATTTTATGATGATTCCCAAAATATTTTGACTATGCCGAAATCCGTCAGTGAGCTAAACCATTTTGCAAAAACCTCCAAAAATCATGTTTTCCTATATATATTAACTAGTTTAATAGTTGTAAACAAATAAACTGTCTCAAATTATAGACCTGAAAAAGTTCGTTCAATCTGCATCAAAAATTTGAAAATATTCTCAATTGGGTTAAGTATAATGATGTTTTCATGCATTTTTTTTAGATTATTTTCACAAAAATTCAAATAACTTTATTATTTCTTATACGATCGCCGTTATCAAGATATCGTTTGAAAGGTATGCACGTCTGTCATATATTTTGAACATTTTTCTTTGTTTAATAAAGTGTGGCTCTTATTTTATTTCTCCATTTGTGTGCAGTTTACCTGAAAATAAAATTTTCAAATTCCAAAACACTGTATTTTTTTTATTTCAAGCGTTTGTTTCAATGAGAATTTTTGAAAATCATCTAAAAAAAATTAAGAAAAAAAATCATGAAAAACATCATTATCTTTAATCCAATTGCAAATTTATACAAATTTTTGATGAAGATTGAAAGAACTTTTTCAGGCCTACAATTTGAGACAGTTTATTTATTTACATCTATTACACTAGCCAGTATAAATGCGGAAAACATGATTTATGGAGGTTTTTTCAAAATGGTTTAGCTCACTGACGGATTTTGGTATAGCCAAAATATTTTGGGAACGATCATAGAATACATCAAGGTTCATTTTAAAATGGGTACAAATGGAACTTTTTTTTTCTTCATACAAGTCGAGGCACCTTAATGTATATATATTTGAATTAAAAAAAATCTGAGTTTGAAATATAAAAAATATATTTATATTTTTCACAACTTGAAATAAGATAAACTTGTATCTAGTTGAGCTCCTACGTTTGTCTTATCCAGTTGTTTTGCAGCAGTTGTTTTCTAAAACAACGATACAACTGTGTATCTCAAGTTGTAAAAAACCTAATTTTTTATTTTGAAATCGAATTTGTTTGACATTTGACATAGTTTTACAAGTTTTAGTCCTTAAAGCATTTTCGTACTTTTTTGTGTTTTTTCCTGTTTCTAAAATATTTTTTCTTATTCACTCCCTTTTAATAGTTTTACTATTTTTGGTCCAAAAAGTACGCGAACAAACCTAATATTTTTTGTTACTAACTGAAAGTTTAACTGCCAACATTTAACACCACTTGTGTTTATTTGAGTTTTAAAAAATGTCTGTCAATTGTCTAAAAATTTTAAAGCAGCAGTGATTTTAATGTTGAAGCTACAAAAAAAATTTTAAAATTAATTGACTTTTGGATATGTTAAAAAGTTAACTACTACAAATTAATAAAGTACCTCAACTAGCAGTTGTCTTTAGGACAATATTTTTCCAACACCAATTTCAGTTAACTTATGAGTTAAGTACTTGTGTTAAGTACTTGATTTACTGTCAATTTATGTATACAACTGGCTGTAAATTGTTTTTAAATAAACAAAAAATACATAAATATTTTGTTTTATGTACAGAGAATACACTAAAAATATTTAAACCTTTACATAAAATATTTCTCGTAAAAAATTATGTCCACCAAACTGTGTTCATCGTAAAATTTTTAAAATATAAAACTATTTTCGGTAAAATAAAGATGAATTTAAAGGTTCAATCCAGAGAAAAAACAAATTAGGTAAGAATATGCTTATTTAATTAAAAAATTTCAAATAAATGATTGGAAAGAAGAGCTCAATACTTTTTTAATAAATTATAATACATGTGATTAACATTACAAAAACAGATTTTATAGGTCTTATAATCACAAAATATCGATTTTTTGGGGGTCTCAAAAGAGTTCGTAAAGAAGCATATTAAAAAATGTTTTTTTAGTCAAATTTGTGTACTATTAAAGTCTTAACTTTTTTGCTTATCTTGGATAAACTCAGAAAAAATTCTGTTATTTCAAGCAAATCGTTGGTTGAAATAACAGATTTCACTGTTAAATATCATCCAACAAATGAAACTTTCAAATCAACAGCCGGTTGACTGTTGGTCTATAGCACACGAAACCGCTTTTTTTAAAATGTGCGTTTTTAAAATGAAAATAAACGTTAGAGGAAACGTTTTCACATTTTTTCAGTGTAGAAGGAATGGAATTTACGAGTTTCCCTTTCACTTTACTTTCTTTTGGAAGTATTTTTTTTTGCTGGGTTCATTCAATAAAGAAAACTGTTAAATCATTCAATTTAACAGCGGTTTAAAATAACAGCGGCCGAATTTTTCTGAGTGTATTTCGTTATTCTCCTGTAGTTTTGATGCTTTCATGACATATTCGCTGCATAGAATTAATCGCATTGGAATAAGTAACCGCCGGTATAAAGGATTATCGCGATTCCTTGATTTTATGTCACGACTCTTCTTTGTTGTTTTTTTTACACACCCCAAGTAGAGCTTGAGTAAGAACTCCCTACATGTTCTCTAGTGGATGAAGATCCAGGCACTGCTGGGCCATTCTATTTTTCAATTTTTTTGGAACAAAACAAGACTCAAACAAAACTCAAAAATAAGACTCAGTTCGATATTTGAGGAGTTAACATTCAAATCCAGATAAGTCACAGGAAAAGCTAATGTTACAATACATCGATCCATAAAATTCTCTTTGATAAAAATGAAAAAAAATCCTAGAAAAAAATGCATTAAAAAAATTTCCTTTTCAATCAAGAGCAGACATGTCCACTGTAAATTTTCAATCAAAACCAGATAAGTCCAAGCAAGTTTTCATTTGTGCAGTTTTCATTCAAAATTAAAAAACTTTTTTATGTCAAAATGTTGGTATAAGTTAGAAATTTAACATTTTAGGTATGCGGATTTGGGTATGCGTTCTGTAAAAAATAAAAAGTTAAAACAAAACATGTTTTTTTACTAAAAAGAACCTTCAGAAGATTCCAAATTGCTTCGGCAATTTTCCTCCGATTTGAAAAAAAATGATGAAGAAATCATTTTAATGAGTTCCTCTAACTTTTGAGACACCGAACGACGGTATCTAAATTTTGATTCATTTCTAACTTTCAAAACCAGACATGTCCAAATTTGAAATTGAAAATACGAATTTTTTTGCACTATGGGACTATTTTTATAACTCTGTGGAGCATAATATTGTTAATTGGTTTGTCAAGAAATTTTTTAAAAAATTCCTGTCAAAATTAAGACGTTTTTTTCGATTTTCCAACAATTCGAAGCCAAGCCTTATCTGGTTTTGAATGTAAACTCCTCATTTTTGGAGCTCATATTAAGTACTTTTTCGCACTTCTTTCCATTTATACTACTTCATTCTAATATAACCTAACTATGCGGTATATTGCCGGTGCTTTTAAATATTTTTTGAGTTGTTCTGAGGTATAAAACGGTTCCTGTTTTGTTTTCTGCACCACAACAGTTTGTTGAAATAAGTCATAGCTTTGATTTTTCCGAGTATTTTTGATGGCTAAAGTTCTAGTACTCTGTTCGTTTGCGTGAAATTTTACTGGCAACGTTAATTTTTTTGTAGCGTGAAAATTTTGAAAAATATTTTGTTGCGTAGAAATTGTAAAATTTAAGAATGTCATGATTTACTTCTCAATATAGAGAAAAATAAATGTATAAAAACAAAAAAATTTACGACAACTGTCATTTTTTGCATAAAAAATAGGCATTTTTCATAGCGAAACAGAGTACCACTTTGACAAACATGTTGTGAAAATTTTCTCGAGTATTTCACAGCTAATGTTGTTTGTATGGAGATTCGAATGAATTTTTACATGAAACTGTAACAGAGTACTAGGCTTAAGCGACTAAATGAATTGTATTAATAGTAAACTATACATAAGTGAAATATACGGCAAAAGTAGTCATTGTGTTCTTAAAGAAGCACTTGTGTAACTAAAGCTTGCTCATATATGTCACTTGGTCAAGTAGTGCCTGAGTAGTCTTGTGGCTAGCGTGCTTTATGCCAATCTAGAGGCACTGTGTTCAATTCCCAACTTTCTACAATAAAAAATGAATATGATAGAAATTAAACGGATCAAAGTTCAAATTTTCGGAAATCAGAAATCTTTGTAGAGTTATTTCCAAACAGACTTTTTCCTCATGTTCTATGTTCTTTTTGATCATTTTCCAAACGCTGGTATAAATTTTACAAATTTTTCCACATACAATCTTCCCATCAAATGAAATCGTAAATTTGTCGTTAATATAATTTGGACAAATTTTTTTCGCTTTAATAGATATTTTTGAAAATTAAGACATAAAATATGCTTGAATGCACACACGCTACATTTTCGACAAAAATGTTGACATTTTTACTTTTGTGCGTGCAACACAATGACAAGAACAACAACTGCGATATTATTTACATTCTGGCAACATATCATTAGAAGACAAAAACAAATGCGTTGCAAACAACTGCAACAATAACAACATTCTGAGTGTGGATAGAAAACAACACGCAATATATTTGTTTTTTTTTTTTTTTTGTTTGGAAATTTGTTGCTGTTCTTGCAGTACGTAGGTAGTCTATGTTTAGACGGTTTTTGTTTTTTTTTTTTTTTTTTTCATCCTCTTCCGCATAGATACACAAACACAATACTAGGAAGTTCACTGCCGCCATTACTTTGTTTACTCTTAATTTGATTGAGTTGTTTTGCCGCGTATATCTTATAGGACATATTTTTTTTACTTGATGTAAGCAGAAGTGGAGACATGTTTGGACTAAAAAGAATGAATAAAAAGAGCGTTCGTAGTTTATTTTAGTTTCATAAAAAAACTAGGAGGGATGGATTTATTGAAATTTAAAAGCTTGTGCTTAATAATTGTTGCTTATCTCATGGCTTTCTTGTTAAAAAATTAATAAAAATCCTTTTTTTTTTAGGTTTTCGTTGGAAAAAGCTTAAATTTTAGCTTAAGCATATTACTCTGTTTAGTTTCCTTTCAAATTTCACTCAAATCTACATACAAAAAGATAGCTGTGAAATTTTTCACAACATGTTCGTCAAAGTAGTACTCTGTTCCGCTGTGAAAAATACTTGAAACATTTCTCTTGCAACATTTTTTCACGACAATTTAATTGAACTGCCTTTTTTTTTGAAGTGAAAAGTTGTAAATTTTTTTGTTTTTATAAATTTATTTTTTATATATTTTGAGAAGTAAAGAACGACTCTCAAAAGTTTTGCAATTTCTTGCTTTTATGTTTATCAAACAAATAATGGGTTGAAAAAACAGATTTCACTGTTAAATATCATCCAACAATTGAAACTTTCAAATCAACAGTCGGTTGACAGTTGGTATATAGAACCAGAAACCCATATAAAAACGTAGTTATTTGAAATTTTATCACTGTTTTAAAAGTTCATGTTTGGCCGAGTGTGCTAACGTGTGCGTCTAGTCTAGGCTGTTCTAGGTTCAAATACCGACAAGGCCAATATAGATTTTGTTTTATTTAAAATACATATTGTTTTTTTTTTTTTAATAAAAAAAAAATTTTGCAATATTTTTTTTTTCAAGATTGTAAGCAACTTATTTTGAAGGTTATTTTTGACCAAACAATTAATGAAACAGAATTATTATTTTTCAATTATTAAATTACAATTTTTCATACTTACACAGCTAGGGTTCGAACCCATGTCACTCGCTAGACAGTCTAGAACACTTCCACTGAGCTATTGGCAACTATAATATAAATATAGCAAAACACATTTAAAAATATTGCTTAGAGAAGACAGACATTTCAACAAAAACATGAAAATATTGCAACAGATGATGTTAACAGCACAAAAATTTCTTTGAAACGTTTATTCAACACAAAAAACTGTTAACTTAAACGCAAAACATTGAACCTAACTGTGTTTTGAAATAACAGCGGCCGACTGTTAATATAACAACTATTGATATTTTTCTGAGTGTATATTTGTTTGATTTTTCTGACAATGATACATAGTAACAAAATAAAATTATTTTATTAAATTTGACCTCCGTAAAACTCTATTTAAAAACCATAACAATGGTTATTTACAGTTCAAGTTCTTAACAAACGATAAGTTGAGTTCTTACAAAAATGTTGATTAACTAGATAACTATTAGATCATTCAGCTTCAGCATTTTCTATACAAAAAAAAAAACAATGTTTAAAAATACATGTTTAAAAATTGTAAGCCGAGTACTAGGCTAAAACTCAAGAAGTCATTAAATAAGTTTACAACAATAAAATGACTATTTATTATTGTTACCTTTTTACAGTTGTACAGCATACATTCAGCTTTGTTATGACTTTTTTGTTGTATTCTTTAAAACAAAAAAATTATTGGTATATTTTTTTAACAACGTTTTACGTAAGTTTTGCCAAAAAATAAATTAAATACATACCAAAAATATTTTCTGAGATATTCAAAGTGAACTGTTTGAAAATTTCAATTAACCTTTTGTTCGTCATTATTTTTTAGTTATTTATTTTTTTTTTTTTAATATACCTCAAGTATATTATATTGGTATATTTTTTTTTTAAAACTAAAATGGTTGTCTTTTCAAGTTTTTTTCTTAAATATCAATAATGCTTAAGTATTCATAAAAACAAAACAACGACAACAAATAACCTTGCAGACACATGAGAGAGTTATTTTTAATTTTTTTTTAACATACTTTGTCGGTTTATCAACTGTTAAGGGAATATAAGTGAAATCAAAATAAATTGTGACTTTTTGTGTCATGAGATTATTTTGTAGTTGTCATACTCCAGCTACTTTTTTATGAAATTTTATGAGTAGAATTCTATAAATATATGTTAAAATACATTATTTAATTAATTCATTAAACGGATGGTAAAGTGTTGAATTAAAATATGTTTTTGATAAAATATTTTTTGTACTTTGAATCAAGATGCATTTAAAATACTGTTGCGGTGAAGAATTTTAGAAGACCGATTTGGAGTCAGAAAAACTAAATTAATTTAAGTTCATACTCATGTTCACTGTATAAGAAGATATTACTAGAGACTGCTTGTTTTTATTTAGGTAGTCGTTAATGATATTATCAACATATTAAGAGCAATTTTCAATTTATTGACAAGCGTCAAAAATCCTCAATCAAAAATGAAATGTAATGAAAGCTGGTTTTTTTGACAAAAACTGCCAACATCAGAAAAAGTATTGATAATAAGAGAAAACTAAATTAAATATTTTTCACTTTTCCACTCAGTCAGAACTTCTGACACATTGCCAGAAGTAAAACTCTGATCATATCTGTTCTTTAAACAATTTCTTTTCTATTCCCTTGAAATGTGTCGAAAGAATTGGAAAAGTTACTGAATAACAGAGACACATAAATCTAACAACTTTCAAGAAGTACTCTTTCCAATACCATTGGATTTCCATTTTTTTCACTTTTCTTTCCCAAAATCAAAAAGTTGCTTCTTCGAAAAAGTTTTTCCAAAATTTTATTAAAATTTCTTTTAGATTCTTACCGCCTAAACCTTTATTATTAAATTGTCTACTGCAGCTTAAATTAATTGTAAGTTTGCAAAGTTTTCCAAAAAGGTATTTAAATCGCCAACTTTTCACGCTATGCAATCGAAACGAATGTCATAAAAACTTAACTCTTAAGCAAAGAGAAAATACAATTTTTTTTTGTTTTCATTTTATTTTTCCAATTTTCTTAAAGCAAATATTTTTCATGCCTAGCAGTCGGAGGAAGGGTATGATAACATGGCGACACTAAGTGCTGTTGGTGTTTTTTTTTTTATATGTACTTGTACTTAGATGCGCGGCAAACGCCATGCGAAACATGCAGCAGACAGACATACGACAGACATGCAACGTGAGTGAAGTGGTGGGTGCCGCCTTCGTTCTTTTAATATTTAATGAAAAATGATGCAACAGCATGCAAGCTAGCTAGCTAGCTAGCAAAGCAACAACAAAAATGACAATAACAACAACACATTTTGACATGAACCAACATGGGTGCTGTTAAAGCTAATGGAGGCGATGATGACAACACAATGCACAGTGGCTCTGAAAGGGTTTACATGGGACAAATTTCATCAGATTTCATATAACACAGTCGCCGCAATATATTGGAAAACAAATTATTAAAACTATAGGGCAGTTCACGATTTTATTTGCACCAGATTGCAAAATTATGCAATTGCAAACATTTGCTATTAGTTGTGAACATCTTTTTTTGTATAACTCTGCAGCACTTGCTGCCAAACTAAACACAGCTGATTTGCAAAAGAAATAAAATCAAGCAAATTTGATTTTAAATTCTTGTACATTTTTGACACTTTAGCTTGCAACCTAGTGTTGCATGTATGTAACAACGTAGTAAGTGTAAACGTGCACAGAGGGAAAAACCTATGGACTCAATACATAAATTTATGTACTCATCGCATAGTTTTCTGCACACAAAAATTTTACATTTTTCATGTATTGAGTACATGTTGAAATATAACCGCTTGAAAGCATTATGTAGTCAATAAAGAATTTTATGTACTCAACGCAAACTGTTACAAATAATTTTATGTAATGAGTAAAGATCTTATGTACGTATTACATAAATTGTTGACTCAGTACATACGTAATTTACTCATTACATATTTGGAGTACATAATTTTATGCAATGAGTACATGCATAATTTACTCATTACATATTTTTAGTGCATACATTTATATAATGAGTACATACATCATTTACTCATTACATATGTTAAAAACATAATTTTATGCAATGAGTACATGCATAATGTCTGTGCGTAAATCATCCTCTCAACACATGCAATAAATAACTTAATAAAGAAATGTCTAGATTTCACAAAATAATTGACAATTACTTTTAGAAACCCAGCCATTTATTTCTTATCCAATCATCGCTTTTGTTCTAGAGTACAGTGGATAAACTCATTCCCGCTCTGATTTTCTACATACTGTTGCTTATTTGAAAATCAAGAAACGAATGACATAAAATAGCAAAATCGTGTGCCGATGTGCAACCGATACGTGTACTGAGTCCATATGTTATGTACTGAATAAATGTGTCACTTCAATCGTATAAGGGGGACGTGTACTGAGTCTATATTTTATGTATTGAGTAAAGTTTTTGTAAAAAATTACATAACACGTTGATTGAGTACACGTTGCTTGTATCTATTGAAGTCTGCTATGTATTCAACACATAACATGATGTATTGAATACATTTTTTATTCATTTTAAAAAGTGAATAAATTGATATGTAGTCAGTACACGCTCCCTTTACTCAGTAAATACTGCTCTTGTTGCGTTCTCATACAAGTTGAAGTGCATAGATTTTACATAGCTGTCTCTGTACTGACTACATAACTTTTTCCCTTAGTGTGTGTATGTTGTTAGTGTAGTGCAAGAATATGCGATAAACTTATGCAAATGCACTCATGCAAAACCATTTGCACCAGATCATGAACTCCATCTAAACGTTGATGGACCCTCGCATTCAAAGGTAATACACATATATCACTTATTACTCACGCGCACGGTACCTTGTACCGAGATTCGATCTTGTCTGAGAGACAGATCAAAAGATAAAGAAATTCCATAAGAAAAAATTCACAAAATTGACGGTGTGGTAGGGTAAAGTGCACCCCCAGGCCGTTTTTTTCTCTTATAACTTTTTATGCCCGCACTGAAAATCGCCCAGCCAACAGAATAAAAGAAACACAAAAAAATATTAGAAGTTCAACTTTATTTGGTAAAAAAAAAATAGTTATTTTATGATGTTAAGTTTCAAGAAAATACCGATTAAGTGATTAGTCGGAATAGGCCAAAAAACATGCTATTGGAATTAAAGGTTTTCTTTGGAATATGATTCATACTGATTCGTTTATGAATAATGTTGATTAGACCAGAATTACAGTTACTGACGCATATTAAAGTGCATGGGTAAAGTTATTTTTACTAAATTTTAAATACTGTGAAAACATTTCGTAGCACGGAAATTAGGAAACGTGCTACTTTTGAAAACGTTAAATCCAGATTTTGCTTCTCTAACATTTATTTTCATTTTAAAAACGGACATTTTAAAATGATCTTCTTAAACGTGCATTTAATTTTCGAAATATCCATTTTTAAACGTTAGAGGAACAGAATTTTCTCAGTATAACCTTCCTTTAAAAATACATTTATTAAAGTGTCCGACGTGATTTGCAAAGAGATTTGATTTAGCAAAAATTATTCCTCGGCGACTTCATGGATACACATGGCTATAAATAAGAAACAATTTCTACACACTCAGAAAAAAGTGTCTCGGAATGTGATAAAAAAGGCATCATATTTAGAGAAAAATGGTATAGACTTTGCTCCAGAGAATGCTATTCTCTAATTGCGATACTAAAAATTCTCTAAAAATGATAAAAAGCTACCATGAAATAGAAAAATATATAATTTTTAGAGAAAAATACTTTTTTTTTGAGAAAATATTTGTTTTTATTGAAGAAAATACTTCTCATAGTGAGTTTTTTATCAAAATATAAGAAAAGTTTTTCATTTTCAATAAAATTTCTCTATAAATGAGAAATTTTTTGTGCGAGAAAAATACTTATCATTATTAAAAACATTGAAATGTTTCCATTTCCTAGAAGTAAAGAAATATTTCCACGAAAATGTGAAAATTTATTCTAATTGAAGAAAATTTTATTTGAGAAAATAAAAGAGAAAATTTTATTTTGAAAGAGAAAATTGCTATTATCAAATATAGAGAAATTTTTTACCGGAGCAAGGTGTGCGTTTTTTTCTCAGTGTACTTTATTTTTTATGGCAACAACATTATCTCCATACAAATTCCACCCTACACCGGCGCCATCGTCTTACATGGAGCACATGAAGTTTTTCATGATGTCAATGTATGTTTTTTTTTGTTTTTATTTTTTAAAATTGTCTTTAGAAAATTTTACTGTTAATTTCAATGTGCTCATTTTTATGTGTGTTTTACATACAAATTAACAAACATCTCTACATATTTATATGTACTGAGTTATATTTACACTTAATTACAGGCGGAAAACTATCGAAAGTACTAACTTCGCTAAAAAAAAACAACCATCAATAGTGTTTCGGGAGTGGATTTACCTTTCATCGATAGTTTTTTGCAATAAAATGAAATGAATATACAAATTTGAAAATATTACAGCTTAAAAAAATAATGTGTAATATATAAAAAAATAATTTTTCGCACTCTTTTGTTATTTAAAGTGCGATTACTTATTAAAATTATCGAGAATGTGATCATATCAATTGCACAATATACAGGAGCTTCTAAAAAGGCTAAAAATTATCAATAAGAAGAATCACGTAAAATTTTTATCTGCATCTCAAATCTCAAATCTCTTCAAATCTTCAAATGTGCACTTCAAATATCTTACATATATTTAGATATCTCTGAAAAAGGGTTATGAAATTAGCATAGACTTAGGACTGTTGTTCGATAAATTAGTATAAAGTTTATTTAAGCAAACCTTACCAGAACCTCGCTTTCAAAATAAATTCTGAAATGTACTATAGATTTTCGAGTCAAAGTAATACAAATAAATAATTTGACGTTTCAATTGATATCGACGATTGCGTACCGATCGATTGATCGACAAAAACCCTATTGTTAAGAAAAAAAATTGTTTGAATGAATGAAATTTTTATTTTTTATTTACTTATTTATATTTCTTTTAAATAAATTTTATTTTACTTTATTTGGCGCAGACTTAATAAAGCGAGAAGTGGTGTATATTTTTAAACTTTTTCTAAACTTTTTAGAAAATTTAAGTTGACCTCAGTTTTTAACTTGTATGTCTGAGCTACGGAATGCTAGCACCTCATTGGTTGAATCTTAAAAAACTAATGATGCCATCTGAAAGCTATGAAAAAGGTCAAAAAAGGTCAGTTGGTCCCATTAAAAGGTAAGTGATAGGTAATTTTTTATGAATTTTTTAAGAAATTTTCAAGGTCAAGCACAATTTGCTCTATTGTGGAAGCCAGAAGTGAAATTTTAAAAAACTAAATATACCACCTGAAAGTTAATAAAAAGGTCAAAAAAGGTCAGTTATCTTCAATAATTGGTCAGCGATAGAAAATTTTTTTTGAATTTTTTTAAAAAATAACAAGGTCATATACCCATTGTGCAGTCCACAAGTCGAATATCAAAAAAATAATTATACCACCTGAAAATATTTAAAAAAAGGTCAGTTATGTTCGTTAATTGGTCAACGATGGATAATTTTTAAGTATAACTGACCTTTTTTGACCTTTTTCATAGCTTTCAAATGGCATCATTAGTTTTTTAAAATTCCACCAATGAGGTGCTAGCATCCCGTAGCTGTATGTCTGTTAAGTTTTGTCCTCAGAAAATTATTTGTTTAAAATTTTGAGACGATAGAAAAACTTTCGTCAGTTTTTTTGATAATAAACATCGATACTAGTGATGAACTTTCGATAGTGTTTTTGTGAACTATCGACACTATCGATTACTCATCGATACTCATATACTATATCGTCTTCACTATCGCTAGTATTTCACCACTACACCAAAGCATTGCAAAAATGTTGGTCTTTCTTTCAAATCCACCAGCTGGCTAACTTCCATCATACTCTGCTGCCTCCACAGTCTGCTTTGAAGTCAGTCAATAGTAGAAGCAGCTTGCATTCTTGACTAACAGCGTACCGAATAAGTTAATGGACCGTGCATGTTTCTCTTTCAGCCGTGGCGCTTAAAATTATTTATGATGGATGCAAAATAGTTGATGTTGATGTGAATGTTGTTGCTGTTGCTGCTGCAGCAAGTGTTAGTCTAGTGTTCAATATATTGTTTTTTTACCATTTTTTTGTTATTGTTGTACTTGCCTAATGCTGAATTTTGCACATTTTAGAAGTAATTTTGTTCCAGTAAGTGGCACCCCACTTAACCCTGCTTCCCCCCCTTTCCACTTGAAAGTCAAATATCAACTCTTTCAGCTCCTACACATTGCTGTACTTTTTAATGCATAATAACATTAAAATTTATGTTCAACAAGGATAGAAAACAACTTCAAGATTATTATATGTTGTTTGTTCGGGTTTGTTGTTTGTTAAACTGCCTTGTCGGTTTATTTTTTTTTTTGTTTGTTTCTATGCGAGTTATGTAACTAAAATTGCGCCGATTTTCAGTCGGAATGAATTCTGTGCTTAATACCCTGCATAGCGCATTAGAGTGTGTTAATGCATTTAATGTTGTTGTAGTTGTTGTTGTTTCTGTTATAATTCACTTTCTTTTGCGCGCCCTGACGCTGTTCAAAGTGTGAATGAACGAACATTTTATGAAGTTATTGAGGGTGTTTTTATTGTTTTTGTTATTCTTGTGGCATTCGATGAACATTCCAATCAAATGTCTTTATTTGCTTCAATTTTTGGCAGTTTGTTTGTTTTGTTGTATTCTAGAGATTATTAATTTTATTACATATTGTTATTATTCGAGAGGGCTGCAAAGTGACCAAAGAACACCCTAAAACACAATATTATTCATTATTTTCGATCAAATTATTAATG
The DNA here is from genome assembly GCA_958299015.1 of Tetanocera ferruginea. Lineage (NCBI taxonomy): Eukaryota > Metazoa > Arthropoda > Insecta > Diptera > Sciomyzidae > Tetanocera > Tetanocera ferruginea. The sequence continues at coordinate 107,425,160 of OY282642.1, read as the reverse complement.
TTTGATCAATACACAAATGGCCGTGCATTGATGATTTAGGTTTAGGAAAATTTGTATAGTTTGAAATTGAAATTTGTTTGCTATACATGTAGCATGTTTTGTAAGACTGATCGATTTTGTGTAGAGAAAAAATAAAAAATCAGTCGGTCACTAACTCAAAAGTTAATGGAACTCTAACCCATCTTTAACCACGGGAAAAAATTGTTTGAGAAGAAAGTTAAAACTAATTTGTTTAGCTTATTTGAAACCTCAGAGACTCAAACCTGGCGTCTGAAAAATGTTGGGTTTTTTTTTGGCCAGTATCAGGTGTTCGATTTTTCGAATAATTGTAGCCATCAAACATTTTTTGCGGGATGAAAATATTTTCGTTGAAAAATATGAAAAATCTAAAATCGCGATTTGGCAGCAGTTTTCTTCCTCATGCTGTTCGTCTTCTAAAAGTTTATTATTGTTCTCTAAAATTGAGTCTATTGACAATAATTCCTCATTAAAATTTTTAAAAATTTTCATTGCTAAGAAAACGTAAAAATCAGACAGATAAATGTCCAAAAATGGTTACTTTCTATACCCAGCCATATAGTAATCAAAATATCGAAGCAACATATAATGAATATAGTAATTAATATATAGTTAGCGTTATGAACTAAAATAACATAGAAATATTGTGTTTTGAGTGTTCGATAAATCGAACAGTGGTAAAAGATGGGTCAAAAATATTTCTTCACCAATATTTGTGCATATTTTTTGGTTGGGATGGATAAAAATTGAAATTAAGTTAGATTTCATGACATAAGAAAACAATGTTTGATCAGTAATAAGTTCACTTGGTTAGGCAGGATATGATTTTGCCGAAAAAGCTTATTTTTTTAAAATAAGCATCAAGATTTAAGTTGAGTTATTTTTAGATATTTGATCCATTTTGGACAGGAAAATATAATTTTTTAATTTATGTTCTGCACTTTTATACACTTTTGTACTTACAACAACAAGAACCAACTGAGAATTATGTCGTCTGATATTTTTGATGAGCAAAAACAACATCAACAAAAACTAATTTTTATGATCAAGCTCAAGATGACACTTATTAAAAAGGGACATTACATTCGCGACAGACCTTTTTTTAAATTCACAAGAAAACAAAATTCAAAAAAAATATATTTTTCACTCCAACATGGTTTTATAGAGCTCCAAACTGGCGGCAGAGAAAAAAACGGGGCGTCATGGTTGCAGCGCTGAGAGTTGCAAAAATTGTCCGATTTAAAAATAAATATAACTTTTTTAAATCTTAACAAAATTATCGTATGACAGGAGCTTTTTTCAAGTTTTGGTATGTTCCAAATTTGAAAGTGTGTTTTTTCGAAAAAAATATTGACTTTCAAAATTAATAGAAAATCGAAAAAAATTTTAAAAAAGCTCGTGTCATAAGATAGCGAATCAAGTTTACAAAAATACAAAAAAAAAAACAAAAAATCCGTCAAAAAATTAACCCGCTAGTGCCACAACCAGTACGAAAAACATGGTTTCGAGATAAACGCGTTCAAAGTTTTTTACGTAGGTACAGCTGCCGTACGTAGGTAGTGCGAAAATTAAAAATGCGCTCTCACTTATCCGGCTGTAACTTTTGAAATCGTAAGAATTTTTCCATAAGGTTTTTTTTCTTAGAATTTTAAGAATATTTACTAAAATACAAAATTATAAAAAAAGAATCGATTTAAAAAAAGGCCAATCTCATATCCCCCCCCTTAAGCTCAAATAGACGTGTTTATAAAAAAAAAATTTTCACGCCCAATTTCTGGCATAAACTGCATATGTAAATAGCTTGTTTTGGGATGGTTTTGAGCTTTATTGAGATATTTTCATTTTCAAACGCTTTGAGCTTGATTTTAGCCCATATTTTTCTCTCCGTGTAATGCAAGTACCCTACATAAAACAGAAGAAATTGTTTTTTTCTTTCGTTCGACCTCATGATTTAAAGTACGAAATTTTTTATATTATTTCGGATCATCAGGGTTTAAAGTTCTGACGCGTAGAGCGTTTTTCAATATTATGATCCAGTGCGAAGGTAACCAATTCAATGAAAAATTGAGTTTTGCGAAAATCAGTTTGTAAAAAACAAAAGCTATACGATTAAACAAAATGAAGAATTGCAATAAATTTAAAAAAATTCCTGATTTGACCACAAAAAAATTATATTTTTCACTAAAATTTCTACTAGTAATGTATATCGTTGGAAAGTCCATGAAAATATTTTTCTAAACTGTTTTTGAAAAATGTTCTTCATCAAAAACTTTCGTTGCTAAATCATTATTAGTGAAACAACCTTCTATAACCTACAAATAAACCAAAAGCTGACCAGGGAGTCAATATAGACCCCCACTTGCTATACATTTTTTGCTTCTTTTTGCATTCCCTATAGTTTAAAATCATAAAATAATTTTGTCCAACTAAATTGTTCTGGATACTCCACTGTAAGCTGGTTGTAGAAACCCGCTGCTTTGTTGTTTTTGAGTTGCTGAATTGCAACTCTAACCATGTCATGTCTAGGTATTGGTATTTTCCAGGGTTAAAATTACTTTCAGCAAAATAGCAAAAGCAACGAAATGTTTACTGCGGTAGTGCTTAAAAATTTTGTACGACAGTTTTTGAAAACATTGTTATGCTGTTCATTTTGCTTTGCTGTGTGAATTTTGAAAAGCAAAGCAAAAGCAGCAGCATTAAAAAGAATTTATTTTACTGCGTAGTGCTACGCAAGCAAAATAAATTGTTTTATTGTTTTGCTTTTCATTTTGCTTTTCTGTGTGAATTTTGAAAAGCAAAGCAAAAGCAGCAGCATTAAAAAGAATTTGTTTTACTGCGTAGTGCTACGCAAGCAAAATTAATTATTTTATTGTTTAGCTTTTCAGTTTGCTTTTCATTTTGCTTTTCATTTTGTTTTTCTGTGTGAATTTCGAAAAGCAAAGCAAAAGCAGCAGCATTAAAAAGAATTTATTTTACTGCGTAGTGCTACGCAAGCAATAAAAATAAATTATAAATTAATAAACAATAAATTGTTTTATTGTTTTGCTTTTCATTTTGCTTTTCTGTATGAATTTTGAAAAGCAAAGCAAAAGCAGCAGCATTAAAAAGAATTTATTTTACTGCGTTGTGCTACGCAAGCAAAATAAATTATTTTATTGTTTTGCTTTTCATTTTGCTTTTCATTTTGCTTTTCTGTGTGAATTTCGAAAAGCAAAGCAAAAGCAGCAGCATTAAAAAGAATTTATTTTACTGCGTAGTGCTACGCAAGCAAAATAAATTGTTTTATTGTTTTGCTTTTCATTTTGCTTTTCTGTATGAATTTTGAAAAGCAAAGCAAAAGCAGCAGCATTAAAAAGAATTTGTTTTACTGCGTAGTGCTTCGCAAGCAAAATTAATTATTTTATTGTTTAGCTTTTCATTTTGCTTTTCATTTTGTTTTTCTGTGTGAATTTCGAAAAGCAAAGCAAAAGCAGCAGCATTAAAAAGAATTTATTTTACTGCGTACACTGAGAAAAAAACACATACCTTGCTCCGGTTAAAAATTTCTCTATTTTTGATATAGCAATTTTCTCTTTTTCAAATAAAATTTTCTTCAATTAGAATAAATTTTCACATTTTCGAAGAAATATTTCTTTACTTCTAGGAAATGGAAATATTTCAATGTCTCTAATAATGATAAGTATTTTTCTCGCACAAAAAATTTCTCATTTATAGAGAAATTTTATCGAAAATGAAAAACTTTTCTTATATTTTGATAAAAAATTCACTATGAGAAGTATTTTCTTCAATAAAAACAAATATTTTCTCAAAAAAAAAGTATTTTTCTCTAAAAACGATATATTTTTCCATTTCATGGAAGCTTTTTATCATTTTTAGAGAATTTTTAGTATCGCAATTAGAGAATAGCATTCTCTGGAGCAAAGTCTATACCATTTTTCTCTAAATATGATGCCTTTTTTATCATATTCCGAGACACTTTTTTCTGAGTGTAGTGCTACGCCAGCAATAAAAATAAATTATAAATTACTAAACAATAAATTGTTTTATTGTTTTGCTTTTCATTTTGCTTTTCTGTATGAATTTTGAAAAGCAAAGCAAAAGCAGCAGCATTAAAAAGAATTTATTTTACTGCGTTGTGCTACGCAAGCAAAATAAATTATTTTATTGTTTTGCTTTTCATTTTGCTTTTAATTTTGCTTTTCTGTGTGAATTTTGAAAAGCAAAGCAAAAGCAGCAGCATTTAAAAGAATTTATTTTACTGCGTAGTGCTATGCAAGCAAAATAAACTATTTTATTGTTTTGCTTTTCATTTTGCTTTTCTAATTCGTCACAGCACTACGATAGCAGCAGTTATTAAGGAGCTAAGTTTCGGATGTTGTGTATTCGTTTGGCTTTCGTGATTTCTTCTTCTTCGTCGTTTCTATGCTGCGTCGTTTCAGAGGCGCATGTCAATTTTCATGTTTTTTATATAATATGTACACTTGTGCGTAGTCGTGTATGTATGTTGTTACTTTGGAAAAACTGTCGGTAGCACTACCGCAGCAAAATGTTGCTGTTCTGCTGTACTTTTGCTGTTTTGTTGAAACTATTTTCATCCCTCAGCAAAATGAAGCGAAGCAAATGAATTGCTGTTTTCGTAGTGCTGCGACAAATAAGAAAAGCAAAGCAATAAAATAATTTCTGTTGCTTTCGTAGCACTACGCAGTAAAACTAATTATTTTTAATGCTGCTGCTTTTGCTGTTGCTGTTCCGATTTTCAATAAGCACAGCAAACTAAAAGCAAAAGCAACTGAAGATTTTTTATGTTTTGTAAACGCTGGTATTTTCACTACATCATCGTCAATTGGTGGCATCCTATTGTATCTCCAAGGGATAAGAATTATTGGGATCGTCGCCCACAAGAAGATTGGAAAAATGCTGCCTCAATTATCTCAGTGCTCACTGCATAACCAGATAACTATTTTCATCTCTAGAAGTGGATACTCCGAACCTTGAGTTAGACGTAAAATACATGTTGATAAAATGTCCGCGCATTCTTTTTTCCCTAGTACACCTCTATTTTCTCACGCTCCTGCTTTTCCTGATTCTTTGTTTTGGATCTGAAAAGGCACCTCTATTCCTTCCTCCTTACGCTTTAGTTTTCGCACATGGCTTGCATGCTTGGCAACTGACTGCAGCGTCTTCTTGTATGCGGCATTTTTTGCTGCCGTTGCGTAGCAAACCTTTTGGTCGTAACATTGGTTCCGTGGTTGCAGGCACCGAAAACTAATGACTTCGTCAGGAGTAGTGCCCATGGAGTGAAATATATGTGCAGAAAGTCCGCCAGTGTCATTAATTCCAGAGTTAGGTTAGTTGAGGTCCGGACGTTCCAGGTGCATATCCGTTAAAAATTGTCCGTGTTTCATTTGCAGTGGGCGGTTATAATTTGAACCAAACCCTACGAACGTTCCATTTTGAGACCCATCAGCTTATAGTCAATAAACCGCTAAGACGTGTCTAACCTCGATATCTATAGTCTTTCACTATCCGCAACTAGTGACCCATCCGGTCGATTGTAGCTTATCATCGGCAGATTTTCCATAGAATTCTGTTGATTCTATCGACAATCTGAATCAACTAATTCAACCGGAAACAATTAAATACTTTTTTTTAAAATTAAGGCAACCATATTTTTAAATTTGTTTTTGAGTCAAATCTCTTATAATAATTATTTTGAAATTTATCCAATTTAACTTTGGATCACAGTTATTTCTTAGAGTCTCGGAAAAAGTGACAAAACAAATTTTACATCTACACGTTTTAAGCCATTCAAAGAGGTAGCAGTCAAAAGATGCTCAAGTTCAAGCATTTTTTTTATAGAGGGACTTGATTGATTGCTGTTAGTTGAGGCAACAAAAGTTCTTACTAGAATTGTTGAATACTTACTTACTCGTTTAATTTTACTTTTTGATTTATGACTAAAAATTTGTCTAGTAAGTTTTAGCATTTTTTATGAAAATTATCATGTTTTAGCTTGATAAAATTTTCATAATTATAAATGAATCGACCTTTTTTTTCACAGTTTTTCGTAACTATAAATTTCATAATTTTTTCTCAATTTTTTTTTTTGCATTCCTTTCAAATAGATTGCAAGGACAATAAAAACTTTAAGTGCTCTTCACACCAAATGAAATTTTCAAAAGTGTCGCCTTAAGCGTTTTAAACTTAATTTTTTCATATAGAAAATGTTTGTATGTAAGTTAAATTACTATCACATTTCTCATACAGTTAGTTCACCTGCATACAGGTCATCTTGTCTTAAAATGTTTTCTTTTGCTTCTGGGCTGCATAGAAAATTCAATAACATGCATTCCGTAGCCGAAAAAATTCGAAAAAGCACCAGAACAAAAGTAGTCACACCTCTCAACCGTTAAGATCTGGCTTCTTTTTACCGCTTCTTTAAAAAATACACACAAAATGTTTTAATGAAATAGAAAGAAGAAAATGCTAACGAATTGTTTTTTTTTCCAAGCATTTCAGCAGCATGTAATTAAATTATTTTTGGTAATTTAAAATTTTTGCAATAGTGCAAAAAACACAAAAAAAAAATAATAAAAATAAAAACAAAAATTAAATTAAAATCCTCAACAATTAAAGGTAAATTAAAAATTTTATTAAAAACTTGAAATGTTGAAAAAGCTGAAAAAGCTGAAAAAGCAGCAAAAACATGAGCACACACATAAATTTAAATTGCTGCTAGTTTTTGCAACCATTTAACGCAATTTTATGGCGAGGACGCGTCAGCAAAGTTTCAACTTTTATGATATTATTTTTAATTACAACTTTGTAGGTTGAGCGGTTGTAGTTGTTGTGGTTTGTTTATGTTGTTGTTGTTGTTGTTATGGTTTAGTTTTGGCCAACATTTTATTATTATGTTCATGATATTCATGTGCGATTGCAATCTTTTTCATGCATAACTAGTCGAGGTCGACTCGGACAGACAGACGGTTGGTTGGTCGGTCGGTTTGTTGGTTGGACGGACTGACAGAGAAGACACGGTATAGAATTCAGTTTAATAATTTATGCCGCTGGCCAACCTCAATGGATGGACGCACTTGCTCAAGCAGTACTCGATTCGCGCGATACATGCATATGACTTACTCAAGTCATCATCTGTTGAATTCCTAGTAATGAGCCAGTCAGCCAGCCAGCCAGCCAGCCAGCCAGCCAGCCAGCTAGCATGTGAACGTACGAGCTAACGAACGAATCAGGGACCAGAAAATGAGGCTCACTTGGCCACGCTACAGTTGCAACAGGCAACATTGGCATGAGAAGAGTTTCTTGTGTTAGTTGCTGTTCTTGTTGTAGTTGTTTTTGGCATTATTGTTGTTGTTGTTGTTGTTGCTGTTGCTGTCGACTACTTGGCCAAGTTAATTATAATTTAGGTTTCGCTTTGCTGTTAGTTGCTAGTTTTTTATTTTTTATTCAGCCAGTTTTGCCGCGTAATTGTTCAAGTTTTCTTTTACTTTATATCGTTTTTAATTAAAAAAACGTTGCTTTAATCGTTTTGTTGTATTTTCTTGTTTTTTTTTTTTTTCTAAACCTTTTTTTGCAATCATTTCCTGAACCAGCTGGGAGCTGCAAGTGGCGAAAATTGCGAAGCTTTAGCTAAGCTAAGATGTGGTTCCGAACTTTTTAAAAATCTAGGCGATAAACTTGATTCAGCAAAAATTCTAAACGAAGTTATACAGAAGTCAAAGGCGGGACTTTAAAGGTCGACATACTGTGATAGTTGCTGAAGATAGTTCTAAATTCATAATATATGAGACAAATGTATAGAATTCTAATCACGTCAGCGGGAACCATTTTGAATATTACATTTTGATTTAAAATTTTTATTTAAATATGGATGTGTTTTTTACAAAATGGAACTAATTAGAATATAAGAATGCTTTTAATATGAAAACTAGCACATTTTGCCGCTCATTTTTGCGAGCATGAATTTCTTTGACGTCATGCATATTCATGAATTTCTTTTATACAATATGTTAAATTCAATAATTTCGACTGTGACAAGTTTTGGATGAAATTATTTTTATTTGCTGATTGGTTCAGTGGTCTTGGTCATGGAAGAACTAATTGCACAGGCGTGCTAAAAAGGGGGTACGTATCTGGAGGATACAGAAATTTTCAAATGCATTCAATAATAACTCATTTTCTTAGCATTAAATCATTTGACGTCACGATTCAGAAATTATGAAACAATTTGAGAGTTATGCAAACTAGTAGCTGGAAACAAGTTAATCAGCCCTATCATAAACAATTTTTCCCTCGAAATTGGAATAGGGAGTTTACATTTCAAAGATAGCAAATAAAGACATCATAATTTTTTTCATTACACCTATGAATATTGACGATTGATGAAGAAATTTGCATTACAAATTTTCAAAAATTTCTTCTGCTTTACTTTAAAAACAGAAACTACCTTTTCCAATTCCGAGGGAAAAATTTTTCATGATTGGGCTGAATGTGAAAACAATTTCTAACCAGAGTACTTCTTTTGGTTAAGAAACAACACAGGCATTACTACCAACCTTGCATTTACATAGACCTTAGTTCATAATCGTTTTAATATTATTATTTTGAATTGACTTTTCGTCATCATAACTTTAAGAAACGTTACAGTTATTAACTATAGAAAAAGTTTTTTGTTTGTTCGTAAAAGATTAAAAGAATGATACTGATCATTTCATTTCAATAATCTTATTATTTTTATATTATTGTTTTTTAAATATTGTTTTAAAAAATAAATGTTAATATTCTTAATAAATAAAAGACAAGAGTCCTGCTCCGTGCTCTATATTGCTTAAACTGTCTTAGTTGTTATTGCTCTGTATAGGTTGAACATGTTAACCTGGACCAGAACCTGTTTCGCTATTACAGTGCTTTTTATATGAAAAAATGTGTAGTAAGGTAAGGTGTCATCAGTAAGGACACATTGACGACATTGACGGCACAAAATAACATTTGAGGTGAATGAAAAATGTCATATCGTTTGCTACTTAATTATTTTGAATACAACCCGTTTTTAACTGAACAAATTTTACGCCGCTACTGGGGATCAAACTCGGGCTCCGAGAAAGCTAAGCCACACATTTAACCCTACATGCCACAGTCACCACTTTCCCATCACACTTTCTCACCACAGTTTCTCATATAGAGGTTAAAAATCGGTGATATCCTTGATTAATTTTTTCACGGAAGACAGTTAACGAACGCCTTTAGTTTTCCGATCGTTATCTATTGATCATAAAAGTGTATAAAACAAGTGTCGAATGCCACATTGAAAAAAAGGGTATTGAAACGCTTTCCATCGCAAGGACAGTTGTTATCATCTGAAATGACAAAACCAAACAATTCAATAAATGATAATATTTAGGGGGTCAAAACCCCCTTCAATTAAAAAAAGTAGTCTGTCTCTGAAACTCGAAACCTGGGGGCGATGACCGTAATTTTAAGTAAGATATTGTAAACTAAAGAAATATTTTCACAAAATGAAAAATAGATGGCTTTTGGGATGTGAAACCCCCAGACATATTCTGACTGAATGCCAAACTCTTTTCCAAGAAACGAAGAAGAGCCTCGGTAGTAAATAAGTCACATTAGGACATTTTGCTAATCTTAACCTTGAAAATGTTCTATGTTTTCTGAAAATAACTAAAGCAATTGAACTGTTTTAAATAAACAGGTTTGACTAGGAATGAATAGGAATCACAAGAAGGTTAAATTTTTAAAAAGGTTTTTCTTAAACTTAATCTTTTTTTGTGTGACCTTTTTTCTTCGAAATGCGTTCCCGAACACTTACTGCCAGCTGTCCAATAACGATTATTTTTCGATAAAATTTTAATCAATTATTCTAGAAAAGCTACTCTTTGATTTTTAATATAAATAAATACAGTGTCGTCATTGTTAATTTCAAACTGTATAATTGAGGAGTTGGTGAAAATATATTATATATTCAGTTTGTAAGAAAACACATTACTTCGTCGAAAAAAAGAAAACTTAAAATTATTCCACCAAAAAATTCAACACAAGTGAAGATCAGTTTGTTCTACAGGGTCAGCCCTAGAAACGACCCAGTAAGGCCCGGGTTTGGGGCGCAAGCAGATAGGGGCCCCATACATATATTAAAAAAAATATATCAATCTGTCATTAGTGATAAGGACCTATGAGACTTACATGTATTTAAAAGTAAATTCAAAGAATGATACCATTACAATATATACTGTTAACAATTCATGTCTAAATTTTCAACCTCATTGAAATTTTTTTGGCCGAAACGAAAATTTTTCATGTATAAAATAATATTTTAAACTTTAAAGTTCAAACTTTTAACCTTTCATTGGTTGAAATCAATATATATTTAAAGTTTAAACCTAAAAGACGATTTTTTCAACGTTTATTTTACATTTTTCATCTATTTGAGTTAAGTTTTTAAATTTTTTTTAGTTTTAAATTATTTAACTTGAAAAGGACTAATTTTTCATTCTCAATTTTTCAACTATTTATGTCGAATTTTTCAACTTCAATTAATTGAAATATTATTTGAACCTTAAGAACGATTTTTTTAACTTTTTTAGTAAACTTTTTCGATTATTTTCAACTATTTATGTCGAATTTTTCAACTTCAATATATTAAAATATTATTTGAAACTTAAGAACGAATGTTTTAACTTTTTTAGTACACTTTTTCAATTATTTTCAACTATTTATGTCGAATTTTTCAACTTCAAACCTTAAGAACGAATTTTTTAATGTTTTTAGAAAACTTTTTCAATTTTTTTTGGCAAAGTTTTTCGTCATTGCTGAGTTGAAAAAGTATTTAAACCTATGGGACGAATTTAGCATCTTTTAAATATACTTTATCAACTATTGAGGTCCAGATTTTCATCTTTATAGGTTGGAAAAGTCGATATGTTTATAACATATTTTTTGACATGAATGATGAAATTTCCTACACATAAATTTTTTCTGTTTATGCAGCCTACTGCAGTGAATTCAAATTATTTGAGTACCAACAATTAAAAAAAAATTATCATTTATTATATTGTAATTATAATAATATATCAATAAAAATAATATTTTAGAAATTATCAATTGTTCATATTTTTGTTTGTTAATGATAGTGTTAAAAATTATTCGGGATCAACTTTTATATGAATTTTTGAAACTTAAAGGAATAAAGCAAACAATTTTTCAGTTGAATTTATCAACTTTTAGGATTCAAAAAGTCAACTTATATTTAAATTTTTCAAAATTTCCAGTTGAAAAATTGGACTTCTAGTCGAATTGTTTAAGTACTAGCGTTGAGAAAGCCTTCATGTAACATTTTTAAAATTGTTGAAATGAATTTACTTAAATTTTTCAAATTTTTCGTTGGAAAAGTCGGTCTTTTAATTGTATTTCTAACTACTTGGTCAACGTTTTTGTTGAATTTTTCAATTTTTTCGGTTAAAATTTTCGTTTTTGAACTTTGCAATTGAAATTTTCGACCTTATCGTTGCATAACTTGACCAACAATTAGTTAAAAATTCCTAACTTTTTTCCTTTTAATTGAGTTGAAACCTTTTTTGGAAAGAATGCGAATTAAAATGTACAAAGTTGAAAAAGTGAACCTTAATTTCGAACCGTTTATGTGGCAACTACAGCATGCGCATTAAAAAAAATATGGGGCGCAATTTAAACCCTTGGCCTAGAGTGCCACAAATTCTCGGGCCGGCCCTGTTGTCTTAGTTAACCTAGACTATAGATATCACCGTTTCTATGAGGTGAAGGGTTTTCTTGTTAACTAGTTTTGGTTATGTGCTGTTTCGTTCGCTCACTTCTCAATTACACTATTTTACACTTTACACAAAAGTTTACACTCACTGTATTAATTATATTCAAGAGTAATGAAATTTATTAAAAATACACAAAATAAATTGAACACGTGTTTGATGGTGTTTTGCTGTAAACTGACAACTGCTGCGAAGCAAAACAAGTCCTTACTTGTTGATTTACCGAAGGAATAAGATTTAATAGTTGAGCGATCAAAGAATAATTCAGACAAACATTCAAAATTTGATGATGTTTGTCTCTATCTCACATTTATTATGATTGACAGAAACACAACATTTTTGCTGCAACTAATAGCGTAGACACATTGACGACTACTGCAACATTGTGTCAAAAGTTAAATTTTTTTACATGCTTTTCTTATGAAGGTGAATGATGTGAAAATGTTGCAACGACAATGCGTTATTGCAATAATGTTGCTGTCGTCGATTTAGAACTTCTTTTAATATGACATGCGACAAAAGTGAGAACATCGGTATTTGTTAATGTTTTCGTTTAATTTCGTGCTTCTTTTGTGGTTTTTATTGTTCCTTCTCATTGTGTTTGGGTTATGTGTTGCTTTTCTAATGATAATTCCATGTTTGATAATTAAACAAATAAAAAATATTTGAAAATATGGCTTATCGTGTTGCATTCAAAATATTCAAGTCGCAGATAACATGCCAACATATTCGTTTTCACCTCGTGTTATTATGTTGCAATCGTAATCAATGTGTTCAGACTATAATAGTTGAGGCAATCATAACAGGGGTATTCTCTATGTCTAGTATATGCCGGTGCATGGTGCAAGAATAGGAATTGTAGGATCCGAACAATGCATTCAATGGTTAACGGATTGTGCATTTCCTATTTTTGCACCATGCAACGGCATATACTAGACATAGAGAATACCTCTAATGTATCAACGATTATACAATAATTAATTTATATAATACTTGTATAAATTAATTTATTCTAGGTTCGCTAAATAACTAATTAATTTAAGTTTTTTATCGAATGTTTTCATATATTTCTATAAAAGAAAATTTCTGAAAAATATTATTCTTTTACTTATTTGTATGTTAATATCAAAAATGTTGAAGATTTGATTCAAAGTGGTAATCACTTTGATTTTTTAATGTAACAATGTGGAATCAAAGTATAAAATAATTTATTTCAAAGCTAAAGCCTATTTAAAATAAAGACATAAGTATTTCAATTAAATAGGATTCCACTTTGAATAAAATCTAAATCCACGTTAAATTAAAGTGAAATACTTTTAATTTCAAAGTGTGTTATACCTTAGTTTAAAGTGGAAACAACATCAAACTGAGTATGTTTTTTTTTCGAAGTGGAAACACTTTGAATTGAATAATTTCGTGTTTGGTGCCAAATTGTTCCGAAAAATATTTGAATCGAAGTGGTTTTCTTTGGTTTTACGTTTGTTTTTAGCTCAGTGTTTTCTCTACGTGTCGATCTATAACGTTTACACGCATATGACTTTTGCTATCCGTAAAAAACCCTTAATGTCACATTAAAAGTTTGGGAAACACTTGCACATCTCTATTACTACTGTTCACGAACATGCATCAACGAAGTGAAATAAGCTAACTACAACGTTTATAAACAGATCTTTGTTAATATGAAGTAGATATGTAAAAAAAAAAATAAATTTATTTATGCATATGTGTTTGAGACAGTCAGGTTTATATGTCTGTCTGATTATCTGCGCGCGTTCAAGTGATCGCACAAAAGAAGCAACAACAAAATCTTAAAAAAGTACACGCCACAAAAAAAAAGCTTAACAAGTAGAAATATAAATAAATAAAAAACAATATATTTTTTGTTTTTCTTTACTTTTTGACAGACTTGAGCTTTGCTATGACCCCTTTTACATTGATCAAGACTTGAAAGCAAGTTTTTTTGACGTTTTCCTTTGAACTTGACGAAACCTTTTACATTGTTCAAGACTTGAATTCAAGTTTATTTCTTCTTTGTTTGCTTTCTATGAAATAAAAACAGCAAATAGAAGCAAATAAAACAATTTTTGTGGCTTAAAAACAACAAATAATGAATTGTTAAACATAAAATAATAAGAATACCAAAAAAAATGCTCTGCATATATGAAATATCATAAATTTATAGCTGCAGCTCAACAAACGCACGTTGATATGCGAAAAATAAAATAAAGAGAACAGCCAACAACGCGAAAATAACATAATGAACACGAAAAAATTGACGGTACAGCTTCAATGTTCTTTTTCCCTTCCGTCGCTTCCGAAGTGCGGCGAATTGCCTACAAGCTCACAGACTTGATTTCAAGTCTTGATCAATGTAAAATGGGTCTATGAGTGGCGACCGCACTCAGTCAACTACAAAAAGCAAAAAAATACAACAACAACAACGAGAACATCCAACAGCTCTAGCCAAAGACGGCTGTCTGTCTATATGTTGTTGCTGTTCTCATATTGTTGCTGCTGCTGTTGCTGCTGCTCCGGCCGTTGCTATGGCCCCACATTGCTTGCTGTTGACGTACGCGCCCGCTCTACCCTTTATAGCCCCCTTGCGTGCCAGCACTGTTTAGCCAAACCTTGCTGCTAGCTTTATGCGCTCATTGCTTATTTCGACGCGTAGCTTCGCATCGTCGTCGTCGTCGTCGTCGTCGTCGTCGTCTGTCTAAAGGAAAAAAATATTGAAAATAATTTTTTTGTTTTAGTAGACTTTAAACAATTTTCGAGTCGTTACCGCATGCGCGTCGCAATAATTTATTTATTCATACATTAATTGATATATTTTATTTAACTTTGATAACTTGTTGTTGTTGCTATCGAACGTCGGTCAATTGAGTCAGATATCGACATATTGGTGTGCGCGCGCAAAAAACATAATTCCCGCCTTAAGGGATCAAACAAAAAAAAAAAAAATTGTGTCGGCATCACTGTTTTTTGCACTGTTTATTGATTAACATATAAAAAAAAATATATATATCTATGTAATATTATTACAATAAAAATTAATAGTTCTTTGTGATTTTTTACACGCCCATTGAAGAAAATGTAAATAACTGAAATTTGTATTTTCATTTTGGTTTATTTTCTTCTTTGCTCTTTTTTTTTGCTTGTTTTTTGCAATTGCAGAAGTCAGTTGCAACGAAAACTACTTGGGCAGCTCATACAAACTTGGCAGCACTTTAATTATACCCAAGGTGAGTTAATTGCTAATTTTCCGTAGATATTGTTTGTGTGTGTGTGTGTGTGTGTGCATTTGTATTTTGTTGTTAATTGCTTTTGTTGTTTAGTGTTTGACACATTTAACAGTTACATAATTGTTTGTTTTCTTGAAATGTCTTGCTGGAATTTGCTATGAAATCTTCTTTGGTACTTAAAGTTTTGATTTTAAAACTGAAAAATGAATTCGTTGAGGTTATAATGCTACCTAAAAATATGTTCCTGTCGAGAACTGTGCTTTTGGTTTTGGTCTAAAATTTGTTCGAAATGCAGTAAATCGAGAAATTGCCGCTAAGAATTTAGTTTTTGTTTTATTCTTGCTAATAAATATGAATTGTGCGGAAGCTGAGCAAAACACTCTGTTTCGATTTGAATAAACTCTTGAAATTTTTACAATAAGCTGAAAATAACCTTACAAATAAATGAAACCAAAAAATATTTCCTTGAGTAATGCTTTATAAATGTCACACACAAAATATGGTCCAAATCTAAGCAACTTTTGCTCGAATTTTTAATAATATTCTTTCGATCAGATGTAATGATTGAAATCGAGTTGCACCAGTTCGTTCGCTCGCACGCTCCAGAGCTATAATTGTAGTTGTAGGTGAATTATACATATCCATAAAGCACATTATCAATTGAATGCAAGGATATGTGTATTAAAGCTTCTCTTGATATCGGAGTGCACTAGAAGAACTCTTAATAACCTTCGTATAAAACCATAGTCATAAGAAAATGGATATGACGAAACTTTGAAGTGGAGTTATCCAGACCTGTTTGGGCAATAGTTCTCTCAAATCAACTACAACTAGAGGATGCCCCCAATGAGGCACATTAGTTCCAAACATGATAATGACGGCCAAAACCTAAGTTTTAAAGATGTTTACAAAATTGTTTGGTTCAAATATCTATTTATGATTTACATATAAATAAAAAACTGCGTTGTCAATTTCTTTCCAAAATTTTTTTTTATTTATTTCTGACGCCTTTAAAGTTTAACAAAAATTTAACAAATAAAAACTTTTTAACAAAAAAAAAACCTACTTCAAAATCACTAGAAAGTAAAAAATAATTTTAAATTACTTTTACTATTTATTTCTTGGTCAAATTTGTATTTTTATAATAAATATATTTATTTTTTTATGATAATAAAAGCTTCTAGTCAGCGCTAATCATTGACGTAAACTCATGATTTTTTCGGCATCCCTACTCTATTTAAGACTTTTTTATTTGTAAATATCCTGCTTGGGTGACGCTGTATTAATTTGTAATCTTAATTTTTCTTAAATCTTAATTAAAATGCTATATGTGTGTTGCAGCTGCACAAAAAATCTGATTATATTAGCGCCGACTTCGAAGCTCTTAATATCATAAAAAAATAAATATATTTATTATAAAAATACAAATTTGACCAAGAAATAAATAGTAAAAGTAATTTAAAATTATTTTTTACTTTCTAGTGATTTTGAAGTAGGTTTTTTTTTTGTTAAAAAGTTTTTATTTCTTTCTTTTTAGAGCAAATGATATATATTAAAAAAGTGTATAAATTAATTAAACACCAATTATTTATGCTCATAATATGGAAAATGCTTTTCTGTCGTTTCTTATTCTGGTCTTTGTCAGTGTGTTTATCAGTACCTACTCTTGTATTTTTATCACTACCCCAATGTCAATATTGACTGAAATATAGTGTGTTTATAATATTGACACGCCTCTTTGTCGAGAATATCACACTCTTTGTCATAGTGTTTTCAATAGTTCTACCCATTCTAACAATGAATTTTACCACCCTTAAGTCAATATGATACAGTTTTTTACACACTGCCACACCCCTTAGTCGAATAACGCCCAATTCTTCGGTAGTAATTTGTAATAATTGTGCCTACGTTTGTACTTTTTCAGTTAGTAGTGTCAGTATTCGATTTAGTGTTTTCTAATATTGCCACACCCCTTTGTCGAATGACGCCCACTTTATTCACAATAACTTGTTATAAGTGTGCCTACCGCTATACTAAATATCAGTACTCTAGTGTCAATATTATTTGCGATACAGTGTATTTTATATATTGCCACACCCCTTTATCAAACAAGGTCCACTGTACTGAAATTAATTGTTTTATAACTGTGCCTACCCCTGTAGTTAACTTTAGTGTCAATATTATTCGAGATACACAGTTTTTCTAATATTTCCACACCTCTTTGTCGACTAACGCCCACTTAATTGACTGTTATTTTTTACCTACCCTTGCATTTTTTCTGTGAATTTATTAACTCTAGTACTCTAGTGTCAATATTTACTGAAATACAGTGTTTTTCTTACAGTGACACGCCCCTTTATCGAATACCGCCCACATTACTGACAGTAATTTGTTATATTTGTACCTACCTTTGTACTAAATTTTAGTATCGTAGTGTCAATAGTAATCGAGATACAGTGTTTTTTTTAATATTGCCACTCCCCTTCTCGATTAGCGCCCATTTTTTTTTTACAAAAATTTGTAGTAATTTTTTCTTCCTTTGTAATAAATTTCTGTACCCTAGTATCAATATTATTCGAGACACAGTAATTCTCTTATATTGCCACACCCCTTTGTCGAATTACGCCCACTTTTGTTATAGTAATTTCCAATAATTGTACCTACCTCTGTACTTAATTTCAGTACTCTAGTGTCAATTTTCTTTGAGATACAGAGTTTTTACAATATTGCCACACCCTTTTTTAGAATTACGCCCACTTAAGTGATCGTCATTTTTAATTCTTGTGCTTGCCCTTGTAATCTTACTGTGAATTTTATTACCGTAGTGTCAATATTTACTGAGATACAGTGTTTTTCTTATAGAGACACGCCCCTTTTCCGAATACCGCCCCCTTTCATAAGCGGGCACCTCCGCGTTGATAATCTCTATATGTTGACAAAAAATTACGGCAATCGGGCAAGTACTTTAGGAGTAATCGATGTACATACATTCACAAAAAAAAAAAAAAAAAAAAAAAAAAAAAAAACAGAGAAACCAACCAACTTGAGAACCTCCTCCTTTTTGAAGTCGGTTAAAAAATAGTTCAAACATTTGTTATATTAAATTTAAGATGTTTCATATTTTCATTTATTCGATCGAAATTTAAGTCTTTACAATGAAAATTTAAACATAAAATACAATGTAAATGTACGTTTATTAAAAAATTTGACTCAGTTAAAATGGAAAAAATGAAAAAAAATGTTTTATTCTTTTTTCCCCCTTGTAGAAAGGTAATGCGAAACATGCGGAACATCTTATTATACCAATTCACAATAAATTGGAAGCCACAATGTGCTATTTTACACTCAGAAAAAAAGAAAAAATTTTACACTTTCTCCGATAAAAATTTCTCTATTTTCGATAATAGATATTTTCTCTTTTTAAAATAAAATTTTCTTAAATTAGAATAAATTTTCACATTTTCGAAGAAATATTTCTTCACTTTTGTGAAATGGAAATATTTCAATATCTCTTATAATGAGAATTTTTTTTGTGTGAGAAATATATATTGAAAATGAAAAATGTTCCTATATTTTGATAAAAAATTCACTTTGAGAAGTATTTTCTTCAATAAAAAACAATTATTTTCTCAAAAATAAAAAGTATTTTTCTATAAAACTATAAATATTTTTATGTATTTCTCTTTTCATGGAAGCTTTTTATCGTTTTTAGGATTACATGTAGAGAAAAGCATTCTCTGGACCAAAGTCTATGCCATATTTCTCTTAATTTTTTATCATATTTCGAGAAACTTTTTTCTGAGTGTAAGAAAATTTTAAGATTTGAAATTTTATAGAAAAATTTTATTGAAAATGAAAAACTTTTCTTATATTTTGATAAAAAATTCACAATGAGAAGTATTTTCTTCAATAACAACAAATATTTTCTCAAAAAAAAAAGTATTTTTCTATAAAAACGATATATTTTTCTATTTCATGGAACCTTTTTATCATTTTTAGAAAATTTTAAGTATCGCAATTATAGAATAGCATTCTCTGGAGCAAAGTCTATACCATTTTTCTCTAAATATGATGCCTTTTTTATCATATTCCGAGACACTTTTTTCTGAATGCACTTTTTTCTCTCCGTGTGTTAGAAGAACAATTTTTTAATATAAATATTAAAACTAAACAAAACAAATTAATGCTGCCATAATTTTATTACTTTTTGGACATAGTTATTATAAAAGTTGGCTTATTGATGCCGACCTTGAGGTTTTGGCCGTCTTTTAAGACTTGGAAGCATTCTGCGTCGAATCACCACTGCTTTTGTCCCTAGTTGTAGATAGTCTTCTAGAACTCAAAGAAACTGGGTTATATGAAGTTGGATCTGAAGTTCTATAAGCACTGATTACGTTGCAGAGATGGTGTTTAAACTCTTTGGGAAGAAAAAAGATTTTTTAATTCAGCAAAGTATCTTGGAGTGGTCCTGAACAGAAACTTGTCCTTCATTCTCAACTTTCAAACCTTCTCAAAGACCTCATTATCAGTAGATTTACATCCTCTTTTTTTGGACCTGCAGAAGAATTTATGGTAGTAACTGGGGAATAAGCTCCAAGATGATGAACAATCTTTACACGGTGATCGTTAGACCAACACTATCATGTTCGTCTGTAGTGTGGTGGACGAAAACCCTAGTGGGATAAATCATCAACAGTCAGATACAGCCTATATCAGGTCCACCTCAACAGCAGGCCTTATGCCATCTTTGATTATCGAAGAAATCGAAGTTACTTATTAACAAAGGCAAAAACGACTGAAGAGCGATGACCGGAATTTTAATTAGACATTGTAAACTAAAAAAACATTTTAAAAAAAAACAACTTCAGGCTGAGTTTTTGGGCGATTTTTTCAAAAAAAATTGACAATTTTCGAAAAAATGCCGCCATTTTGTTATTTTTCTAGCATTTTCCGATTAAATTAAACCTTTTTTGAATCAAACGAAATTTTTTTCAAATTAAATGAAAATATTTTCGAGTCAAGCGAAACTTTTTTCATAATGAATGAAACCTTTTTCAATCAAAACGAAACTTTTATTCAATTAAATGAAACTTTTTTTAAGTTAAACACAACTTTTTTCAATTTAAATGAAACTTTATTTAAATGAAATGAAATCTTTTTTATATTTATTGAAACCTTTTTAAGTTAAATTAAACTATAAATTCTGATTATTTAACATATTTTTTTTTATTAACTAATGAAGTGGTTGGCATTCTGAGGCATGTGGAATATCTTAAGTTTCTCTTGCCTATGAATCGGATCCATAATTAAAAAGGAATGTTCTTGTCGTGGAAACGCTCTGCACTCATTGTTGAACTAGCCAATACTTTTGAGGGTATAACACCCCAAAGGCCTCCTTTGATGCAACCTAACCATAGTTCTACGGTAGCACCGCTTCTTTGGCCTTGCTGCGGTGCTACCGTATATCTATGGTTAGTTTGCATCAAAGGAGGCCTTTGGCTCAAAGTCTCCC
This sequence comes from Tetanocera ferruginea, assembly GCA_958299015.1. Taxonomy (NCBI): domain Eukaryota; kingdom Metazoa; phylum Arthropoda; class Insecta; order Diptera; family Sciomyzidae; genus Tetanocera; species Tetanocera ferruginea. The sequence goes on along the minus strand of OY282642.1, from coordinate 107,404,572 downwards.
GGATATATTGCCACAAATTCGAGATCCCGGTACTAAAGTCTTCACTACTCATTTTATATTATTTAAATCTTTAAATTATTTTTATAAATTATAATTATTTTAATTTTACGCGAATAAAATTGCTTCGACGATATCTAATTACTGATTTGATATGATATAATTATAGCATTTTCCAATAAAATTAAACCATTTTCTAATTAAATGAAACTATTTTCAAATTGAGTGAAACTATTTTCGATTTAAGCGAAACTTTTTTCATATTGAATGAAATTTTTTTTCAAACAAAACGAAACTGTTATTAAATTAAATGAAAACTTTTTTTAAATTAAACGCAATTTTTTCAATTTATATGAAACTTTATTTAAATAAAATTAAATTTTTTTAATTTATATTGAAACCTTTTTAACATTAAGCTACACCATCAATTCTGATAATAAATATATATATTTTGTTAAATTAATAATGAAGTGGTTGGCGATCTGCAGCATTTGGTTTGTGCATAATCATATCACAATTCAATAAGTGGATTGTTTCGCCCGCAGTATGACAAGTGGCACCATCCTGTTGAAACCACATTTCGTCCACATCCATATCTTGAAGATTTGGCAATTAAAATTCATTGATCATGGTTCTGTATCGATTTCCATTCACGGTAACACGTCGTCCTTCCTCATTTTTAAAGAAATAAGGACCGATGATTCCACCTGCCCATAGACCGCACCAAACTCTACATTTATCGGGATGCATTGGTAATTCTTGGACGGCGTGTGGATTATTTTTGCTCCAAATACGGGAGGTGCTTGTTAACACATCCATTCAACCAAAAATGCAATGATTATGTGCACCATAAAATTCACGAAGTGCTCTTTAAACATTTTTACTTGAACACTGTTTTTGAAAATAAATTTCCACGATTTGGAAGCGTTTTTCTGGAGTTAACCTATTCATGATGATTTGCCAAACAATACTGAGTAGAGACGTCACTTTAAGCTGTCAGACAATAGAGTAATCCATATTGAAAACAAACCTCATAAAAAACACCCTTTACATAAAACTGCACATTGGAGTAACAAACAAACACAAGTTTATTAATTAAATTTACAACGTCATTTATAATTAGGGTTCTAAATGTTTCAATCAATTTGAAAAAAGTTTAATTTAGTTTAAAAAAGTTCAATTTATTTTGAAAATTGTTTCATTGAATTGGAAAAATGTTTCGTTTTATTTGAAAATAGTTTCATTTAATTTGAAAATAGTTTCGTTAAATTCGAAAAAGGTTTCAATTCATTTGAAAAAAGCTTCACTTAATTTGAAAACAATTTCATTTAATAAGAAAAATGTTTAATTTAATCGGAAAATGCTATATATTTCATTTTTCAAAATTATATCTTATTTTTTATTCAACTTCAAAGAAATTCAAAGAAATTTTTTTTGAAGGTGTCACGTACCCTTAACAAATTGGTTTGACATAATAGGCATCACAAGAAGTCTCGTCGTAAATCATATCTATCTATTACATTATACATTACAAACAGTTATGATGTTATGAGTTTTATTTAAAAAAAAATCCGTTTTTAACATGTATTTATTGAGTTTTATTTTTTTACAAAAAACTTTTAAAAATTTTTTTTCAAAAAACCTACTTTTTTTTCGAGTTTTATTTATTTACTCACAAAATAACACTTATTTTTGGTTTTTACTTTTCGCTCTAAAATAATTTAAGTTTTATTTTTTACTCTGAAATAAAACTTATTTTTTTTTTATCAAATCCTTAATTTTTTGCTATTATTTTTTTACTCTGAAAATAGGACTCTATTTATTTTTATATCAACTTTTACAATTGACTCTCGACTCTCTTTTAATTATGGCTCTTTTTTGCATACCATATTTTCAAAAAATAAATTTAATTTTCCAAGTAAATGTATAAAACTCAAAAACTAAGTTTTATTTTATGAGTTAAAAATATAACTCAAAAAATAATTTGTATTTTCTGAGTAAAAAACTAAAACTCAACAATTAAATTTTATTTCAGAGCGAAAAAACAAAATTAAAAAAAAGTTTTATTTTCGAATTTATAAAAAAAAAACTCAAAAAATAAGTGTTATCTATGAGCGAAAAAATAAAACTTAACAATAAGTTCTTTTATGTTGCTTACTATAAAACTTAAAGATTTTTGAACAGTAGATAAAACAAGGATCAATTTGGTTTGCGTGGCATTCTTCCTTTAACACAATGATTTTTTCTTCAAAATTTTCAAAATAACAGTTTTTCGGTCCCTGCATTAAAATAATTTTATTACACTGCAAGTTCCCTTATTGGAAGTGTCAAGGGACCGGAATTTAGATTCGAGTTAAGTAAAATTGTAGTTATAAAGAAATGGTGTAGCGTCGTTATTTTATCACTGAATTTATCAGCTTTGTATTTTTTCGGAAGAGTTTCTCACACATCAAAGAAACGTAACGAACGTTCGTTTGTAATTGTTTATTATAAAAGAGCGCTTTAAAAAAAAATGCTGGAGAGTATACCTTTGAACACGGTGCTTAATGCTTTCGTTTTATCACGATAGAAAAAATTATTTATGTTCTATGTCGGAGTTGT